>CM037878.1:234582856-235981511 GCA_021292165.1 Shinisaurus crocodilurus | reverse complement strand
GGAAGAGGGGAGAAACATCCAGATGGCCAAATTTCCAAAATTGGTCGTCTAGATGTTTTTCATGGTGAGGGGAGCACGGAGGATGTCCTATCCTCCACGCTCCTCCCACCCTGCATATGATGCCCACAATCCTCTGGGTTTGGAGGGTTGCAGGCACCCTCATAGGATTGCGTTGCCCATTGTGTGTGTTTGTGCACATTTTATAAATACATGCATTTTCTTGGCATTTTCCAAATGTGTACCTGTGGTCAAGCACATTTTTTGTTTTGCAGAATGGATTGCAAACTCAGAAATGCACAGATTTCTGACCCCAATTTTGTCCAGGCCTGTGTTCAGTTCCAGGAGGTGCAAATTGGGTAATATTTCATAAAAATGTGAAATGTATTTATTTATTCGTTATCTTTTTCTTTTACATCCACAAAATAACAGACGTCTCTGGGTAGATTGCAAGAACTAAAAGAATAAAATAAAATATAAAACCATAAAAGCTAAAAGAATAAAATATGACCTAAAACCGTAACAGCTAAAAGAATAACATTCAATACAAAACCCAATGCATTTCTCACCCATACTTGGGTAATGAGTAAAACATTACTAAGGTGCTTCCCATTCAAGACCCTCTCCAGACAGTAAGCTTTAATGTTGGGTAGGGCAGCCACTTGTGAATTGCCAAAAAAGAGGACATACATCACCAAAAAAGAGGACAAAAGAGGACAGTTATTTGCATCAGATTTGCATATGCTAATTTACATGTATAGATGCAATTGTATATACTCAACTATAGGTCGGCCCTAATATAAGTCGTGGCCCCTAATTTAACCCCCCAAAACTGGGAAAACTTATTGCCCCCAGTATAAGTCTAGGGTGGGAAATGTACGAGGGGAGACTCCCGCTGCTACCCCCAGACACCCCCCGCCACCGTACGTGCACCCGCCGCCGCCGAAGCCCCGCTACAGGGGAAGACTCTCACGAGAAAGGGAGCCCAGGAGGGGTGGGAGTTTTTAAAAAAGGAAATTTTAAAGGCACAATTGCAAACAATTCCCACAAGGAGAAAAGGCAGAGGGCAACAGAAGAAGCCAATGTGGCTTCACAATAAACTCAAAGATGACCTGAAAACAAAAAAGGACACGTATAGGAAGTGGAAGGAAGGACAGGCTACAGGGGAAGAGTACAGGCAGGTAGCACAGAACTGCAGGAATAGTGTCAGGAAGGCTAAAGCTGAGAATGAGCTAAGGTTAGCGAGGAATGCTAAAAGCAACAAAAAAGCTTTCTTCAGATACATGTACAGTAAAAGACAGAAGAAAGAACTGGTGGTTCAACTACGCAATGAGGATGGCAAATTGATCACAGAAGACAAAGAAAAGGCAGAAGTGTTCAATTCCTACTTCGGCTCGGTCTTCTCCCAAAAGAGGGTCTATGACCCCCCTGGCAAACCTGAAGTGCAGACTGAAGGGGCAGAATTGCAGCTTGAGATTGATAGGCAAATGGTCAAGGAGCACCTGATTACTCTGAACGAGTTTAAATCTCCAGGGCCTGATGAGCTGCATCCTAGAGTAATAAAGGAACTGGCAGAAGAACTCTCAGAACCACTGTCTATTATCTTTGAGAAATCATGGAGGACAGGTGAAGTGCCAGACGACTGGAGGAGGGCAAATGTTGTTCCCATCTTCAAAAAGGGCAAGAAGGAGGAACCTGGGAACTATAGGCCAGTCAGTCTGACATCAATCCCCGGGAAGATTTTGGAGCAGATTATAAAGAAGTCAGTCTGCAAGCACCTTGAAAACAATGCAGTGATTACTAGAAGCCAGCATGGATTTGTCAAGAACAAATCCTGTCAGACTAATCTGATCTCATTTTTTGATCGGGTAACCTCCCTTGTGGACTGTGGGAATGCTGTGGACATTATATATCTGGACTTCAGCAAAGCTTTTGACAAAGTGCCTCATGATATCCTGATTAGTAAGCTAGCTAAGAGTGGGCTAGATGGAACAACTATCAGGTGGATCCACAATTGGCTACAGAATCAGACTCAAAGAGTGCTTATCAATGGTTCCTTCTCAAACTGGGGAGAGGTAATGAGCGGGGTACCACAGGGCTCGGTCCTGGGCCCGGTGCTCTTCAACATTTTTATTAATGACTTGGATGAGGAGGTACAGGGAATGCTTATCAAATTTGCAGATGACACAAAGTTGGGTGGAACAGCTAATACTCTGGAAGACAGAAACAAAATTCAAAGTGACCTCGATAGGCTGGAGCGCTGGGCCGAAAACAACAGAATGAAATTTAATAGGGATAAATGCCAAGTGCTGCACCTAGGGAGAGGAAACCAAATGCAGAGTTACAGAATGGGGGACACTTGGCTCAACAATACTACAAGTGAGAAGGATCTTGGAATTGTGGTAGATCACAAACTGAATATGAGCCAGCAATGCGATGTGGCTGCAAAGAAGGCAAATGCAATTTTGGGCTGTATTAATAGAAGTATAGCTTCCAAATCGCGGGAAGTGATAATTCCCCTTTACTCGGCACTGGTTAGGCCTCATCTTGAGTACTGCGTCCAGTTCTGGGCACCTCACTTTAAGAAGGACATAGACAAACTGGAGAGGGTTCAGAGGAGGGCAACAAGGATGATAAAGGGACTGGAAACAAGGCCCTATGAGGAGAGACTGAAAGAACTGGGCATGTTTAGCCTTCAGAAGAGGAGACTGAGGGGAGATATGATCGCACTCTTCCAGTATTTGAAGGGATGTCACACAGAGGAGGGCAAAGATCTCTTCTCGTTCATCCCAGTTTGCAGGACACGGAATAAGGGGATCAAGTTACAGGAACCTAGATTCCACCTAAACATCAGGAAAAATTTCCTGACTGTCAGAGCAATAAGACAATGGAATCAACTACCTAGGGAGGTCGTGGGCTCTCCCACTCTGGAGGCATTCAAGGTGCAGCTGGACAGACATCTGTCAGAGATGCTTTGACCTAGATTCCTGCATTGAGCAGGGGGTTGGACTCGATGGCCTTGTAGGCCCCTTCCAACTCTACTTTTCTATGATTCTATGATTCTGGGGCCGGATGTGACGAGGACGGCGCCGGCAGCGCAGCAAGCTGCCGCTGACCAAGAGAAAAGTAGGGAATGGCGGAGCAGCTCCACGTGGGTCCCGGGAACGAAGTAGCATGGCAGCGCGCGAGACGCCGTCTCGCAGAGCGAGCGGCTGCTGGTAAAGGTATGGGGGGGGAGGAAAATAATTTTAAAGAGCGAGCGGTATGGGGGGGGAGGAAAATAATTTTAAAGAGCCAGGGAGACGCAGCCCAGCCACTCGCTCTACGGGCGCCTCGCGCTGCTGTGCCGCTTCCCTGCCTAGGAGCCGGCGCGGCGGGGCTTCGGCGCGGCGCGGCTTCGGCAGGGGAGGGGCTTCGGCGGCGGCGAGTGCAGGTACGGGGGTGGGGGTGGGGTGTCTGGGGGTGGCGGCAGGGGTCCTGGGGGTGGAGGGGGGTGCCTGGCGGTGCCTTGCGGTGGCGGCGGGGGTCCTGGGGGGGCGCTGACCCAGGTATAAGTCAAGGGGGCATTTTTCAGCACAAAAAATGTGCTGAAAAACTAGACTTATATTTGAGTATATACGGTATTTGGAAATAATTACTATGACTTAAAACAAAAATAGAGTACATCTCTCCATAGTGTGGAAGATGTGACCAGGTGACCTGTGTGTCTTGCTCAGCTTGCTGTCCAGATGCTATTAATGGGCAACATCAAGGTTCTTCCTTCTGATGGTTCGTTTTCTTTAAAATAGACTTGAACTGGACAGCCCTTCTAATAGAGAACTGTCTTCTGTAAAAGAGGATATGACCACCCTAAGCTGGGCCAAACACATTGACTTTTTCAGCAGTTGGGGGGGGCACTCCCCCAAAGATTGGATAGGGAGATAGGCAAATTCAAAAATGTTTTTGGTTGATGGGTTCCAGGGGCAGCCTTGTTGGGCCCCTGCCTCTTCACCCTTGCTGCTGCTCCTCAGCCACTCACCTACTACGCTCTCCCTCTGGCTCCAAGGATGGGTGAGGAACAGCAGCAGCTCTGCCACATGCTCACTTGTCTGTGCATCTCTCCAGGTAACAGTAGAAACTGGGCCTAATCACTCAATCACCACAGCTGCTCAAAGAAAGAGGGGGAAGCTAGCACATGGCTACTTTTGCTACTTCTCCTCATTGCTGAGGTTGCTCACTCACCCACCAACTCTTGAGACAGAGAAGGAAGCAATCCATGCAATCCAGGTTTGCATGGTCACTCCAGCCTACCATGACATATATAAACCCATATATAAACCATGGTGGATTGCAGTGTGTGCCAGCTGCCCTTTTGAATATTCAAGCCATAGTGGTTGGTCGCCATGACTTATGTCATGAGAGCCCAGAAGGGTTAAACAATAATGTTAAAACAGCCCGTGGGTATATGAGGGTTACTTAAGTCACCCTCACCAGGTTTGCATGACATGATAAACCACAGTGACTGCTCGCTGTGGTTTGAATATTCAAAAGGGCAGCCGGCACATGCTGCAATCCACCATGGCTTAAATAAGCCATGGTGGGCTGTGGCGATCATGCAGACCAGTCCAGTGTCTGACATTCACTTGTTTCTCCTTCTCCTTCTGGATGGCAGTGGGGAATGGGTCCTCCTCAGTTGAATCTTGGGCTACAAGCCCCATCATCCCCATCCAATGCCCATGCTGGGAGTTGAAGCCCAACACAACCGGAGCATAGCAGGCTGGGGAAGCCTGGCCTAGTGGGAGAGGCAGGGAAAGTATGCAGAGCCAATAACAACAAGCTGGTGGGCACACTGAAGACATCCAACCCAAAGAGGTCCCAAAACCTAGACCAAGCCATCAAGAAATACATTTCCTCTGTCTCTTATTGAAAAATGAAGGCCATGGGACTAAGCTGAATTAGGTACAAATGCTCTAGCATGAGTGTCAAACTCTGCACTGAAAGCATTATGAGCAAATTGTTAAAGCAGTAAGTTCCGCAGGGTATATAGATCATAGAGTTGGAAGGGGCCTACAAGGCCATCGAGTCCAACCCCCTGCTCAATGCAGGAAACTAGAGGAGGGCTCTCCCATCCAAGTAACAACCAGGCCTGACCCTGCTTAGCTTTGCACACTCAGACAAGCTGAGCCAGCGTGAGCCACGGGCATGTGAGCTCCAATGAACTTTTACTCTGGGACTTACATGGTAGGTAAGTGCTACACTAGACTTCTGTACAAAGGTAAATATTGCTAATGGCAAAATGATTTTGTATCAGTCAGCGGTCAAATTATGAATGATGAATGAATCTGTAAAATAAAAATCAAGGCTTCCTTGTGGATAATTCAAAAACAGGAAAGTGGGCCAAATTGTTTGTTTGAATAGCTACCCTTTCCTACCTTTAGTGACAAGCTTGGTATTGATTTGAATCTATGCTGCAGACTATTATAATTCTGTAGTCTGGGCTGCTTCACCTATTGAATATGGATACCATTTAAAGAAGCTTTTAGATACCCTTGCAGCAATTGCACACAACACAAGTCAATTACTGACTCCTATAAAGGCTTTTTTCCATTATTAAGCATGTTGTAAGTGCATGTGCCTAGCATAATTATATAAGCTCAGGATATGAGCTCAGGGAAAGGATGGAAAATAAAAATACCAGAATGAAACGAAACAACAACAACGACAACAAAAACCTGCAAGTGGTTAAGAATTTTAATAGATCACAGGAAATGGTTATAATGTAGCATGACACATCTTCAGACTGTTGTTTTCCAATGGAGTGAGGGCTTCACTTATTTGAGACATACTGGTCTGGAGAATCTACTGAAATCAATGCAGACTCCTAAATGTGCTATATGATAGTAGCTGTAAGTAACGCCAGTCTGCTGAAGTAACTGAAGAGAGATTAAATACAATCTCATTCTCAACCCCATGCACGTTTCCTTTAAAAACAAAAAAATCCATGTGATCCCCTCCCTACTGAGCCACAATTTTATTGGAAGTAACAATTAGCCCTGTCCACTGGTTTGGGGAGTGCCGTTGCTCTGTGGTAGAGTGCATGGCTTGCATATGGAAATTCACAGTTTCAATCCCCAGCATCTCCAGGTAGGGCTGAAATCCTGGAGAGCCGCTGCCAGTCAGTGTTGACAATACTGGGCTAGATGGACCATTGATCACTCTGTCTCTGACTCAGTATAAGGCAGCTTCCTATGTTCCACTGACGCCTGTAGTCAAATACAACATCAGTGTAGGAAAATTCCATGGGGATACAGCTTCCACAATATTGGAGATAAGGTGTCAGAGAAGAGATCAATAACAGAGAGGTCAACCCAGATGTCAGAATGCTCTTCTTCTTCTTCTTCTTCTTCTTCTTCTTCTTCTTCTTCTTCTTCTTCTTCTTCTTCTTCTTCTTCTTTTTTCCTTTTGCCAATATAAATGTGAAAGTCAGAAAATAAGTCATGACTTATGTCATGAACATAAGTATAGTTTAGATTGCATGCACTTGCTTATTGTTAGAATCTAGTGCCTGATGGATTCTCGTTCTCCTTCACAATGATAGGCTTGCGTAGGTCCCAAGCAATTGTTTTGGTGAATGATGATTATTGGTGCTAAACAGCTGTAACTGCAAATTTTGCATTTGCTGTTCTCCAAGTCTTCTTCCATCTTGGCTATTGTGTCCTGACAGACTGAACATCCACAGATTATTTACATATCCTATAATGGGACTAATATGCTACAGAATGAAATTAGTATTTTTTCCTATTCTGTGCAACAATGATGAGATTGTAAAGAAATTCTTATGTTAATCAGACATGAAAATATCTCAGAAATAAATGGCTCCTTTGATGTATTGCTTTGATTAATAAAAAGTAATTAAGTTAACAATAAATGAGCTTTTCTAATGAATCTAAGGAACACGAATAAAGTGCATAGAAAGAATGGAATTAATGCTGATAGTAACTCTTAGGCATAGAGAGAAGGCAGTTCAAGGAAACATCTTCAAATCAGAATTACTGTATGTAGTAAATACACCACTGATTTGAGTTTCCTCAGTTAAAAAGACTTTGCTGCTTTGATTCACAGCAGGTAGGGATTCACAATTATGATACACCTCCATCTGTTTTTGTTTCTGTCTCTTTCTTGGAGGCAAAACACAGGTTTATATTTGAATTAGCTTGTATTTAAGTCCATGGGGACCATCAAAGATACATTTTCTATGTCTGGCACTTTTGTTCTCGACAAATAATAAGAGACTATGTCCCCAGAAAGTACTAAGTTTAGGATGTGCAAATCAGAAAAACTCGAGGTCGCCAACGTTCTCCAAATTCCACCTCAAAGCTCATTCCAACATGTGTTTATATCAGTTTGTGAGATTTGGCTTTTTTTCATGTTCTCATGAAAATTCATGTGATTTCCCTAAATGTACACATCAATTGTGCACATTTTTGAAATGTATGCACTTTCTTCCATTGATTAAAAGATTTTCATGCTCATTTTTCAAATGTGCACATGCTGTTGAATGCATTGATTTTGTTCCACAAATCACATTGCCAGCTTGGAAATATATGGATTTCATGCACAGATTGCATTTGAATCTTAGTTTGGGTCACTGGGAAAGTCAGCTTGTGTTGAGGCCATTACCTACACCATGTTTACGTGAAGTGACCCTTAAAGAGGAAATGCAATCAATTTTCAAAGGGACATCACTTACCTTTTCTATAGTTAAAAATGTATTCCCATATGATGAAACCGAAATATTACCAGAGGAAGGCCTTCCATAAAAAACATAAGGGTGGTTTTGGGGGGGGGGTTTATGGTCATGCGACTCACTTGTAAACATGGATTGTATAAAATCATCCTAACAGTACATTAATGTGAATGGAATTTAACACCTGTCCATGGAGAATTACTGGTGCAATGCACTGAGCTCAGTTTGTATACTACCTGCCTCTTGTGTTGGTAGCTTAAGTGCTCAAATGGAGTTAACTTAAGAACTCCTGCAATGCAAAGTGCATGTCACCAGAGACCAACTGCAGGTCAGCTATAGTAGACTGGCAAAGCAGAGGCGTACAATGAAGTGGCTTTAAAGAACATATAATTGTCTCTCTTGCGTTGAGTGAACCTCAAAATCTAGTACATTAAGGAAATAGAGTTGTGTAGGAATCTCTGAAAGTGAATGGAATGGAAACTGTAAATGAAACATTTTACAATGTTACAGATCTGCAGAGGAATAACAGAATAGGTGGCTGGGTTGCACTGTACTTTAAACAAAGGAATCTATTCTAAATGAAGCTAACAGCCCTATAGAACCACTCCAGGGGAAAACTGTAATGTTGTAATAGAAAAAAAAAAGTATATTTTCTGGGTTATACTGTTGACTAGTTGATATGATATTTCAACATAATGCTGTTCAGATAGAGCAGGTAAACCAGACCAGAGCTCATTTAATATTATCAGGGCAACAAGTGAAACTTCCTCTGCTTCCTCTCCCCACCCCCACCCCTGAGGGATGAAGAACTTTATTTAATATCCAGAGTAATGCTACATTTCTTGAAGCTTTACATTCAAGGAAAGCAGAAAGGGAGAGGGAGGGACATAATGAGAGAGAGAGAGAGAGAGAGAGAGAGAGAGAGAGAGAGAGAGAGAGAGAGAGAACGGCTGGCCTGCCGTTTTCTTTGCCATGGTGTTAGTTCTTTTGAATTCAAACAGATGTAATTTGTGACAAGTTACAATTACCAGGTTCCTCCCTTTCTGCACATACCTCTTTACAATTTCAGTCTATAATGCAAGAATAAATACCTCTTGTCAACGGAGGAGATAACACTACACTTGACACATTCCCCCAGCCTTACTTCAGAAGCCTTTCATTGTTGTTTGATGGGGTTTAGTAGATGGAAAGGTACTTTTTATATTACTGCTAAGAAAAAAAGACTGTAGAATTCAAAGAAATAGTTACACTAAGGTGGAGAACGTGCAATTTTCTATAGCCCTGGTCAGACAAGACATACATGGTGACTGAACACATGCCTGGGGTGGTTTATGAGCACTTCCCTATCCAGAAATTTATATTTATTCATTGTAACTTCTGAGCAGAGCATTTGTATCCATGTGGGGTCTGTGTTGCAATATGTACTCTGCACTTTTGCAGGGTAAAGAGTGCACATATGATGTGTACATATCAATGGCTCCTGGTCAGAAGTTATGTGACTGCTTGGAGGTCAGTGGTATTCCATCACCAGGCATATGTTGTCTGAACAGGGATCATATATTTATTTAGTGCATGTGGCAGGCTCTTTCTCTAGTTGTGTTAATGAACCTGAGGCAACCTGTTAAAGCTGGAGTGCATAACTCGTAGCCTGTGGGCTTCAGGTGGGTTGCTCCCCAAGTCTTGTGAGGTGCCCCCCCTAAGATACTAAGGGGGACTTAGGGGAATTAAAATTCCTGTGTGGGGTGAACGGGGGTGGCATTCAATTTAATTAATTAATTTATTTATTTATTATATTTATCAATCGCCCATCTGGCCGGTCACCCGGCCACCCTGGGCGATGCACAATTAAAATACAGTAAAACACAATAAAATATAATAATTAAAACAATATTAAAAATTCTCATTAAAAACCTAACCCACCCCATATTCCCGCCTGAACAGCCATGTTTTTAATGCACGGCGGAAGCTCATCACGGAGGGGGCAATTTAACCATCATCCAACAGCAACAGACACCCCAAACACCAGTGCCTCAGGCAAAGCAAATTATGCATATGAAAGCCTTTTGTTTGACAGAATGTTTTCCCCAGGCTGTTAGGATCAGAATAAGAATGGATTTCAGGTTTCAGCTAGTTAAGGTAAGTAAAGATTTAATCTTTCCTGCAGCAATGTAATTCCAGGAAATCTGCATAACAAAGACAGGCCTATTCAAAGTCAATTAGAAGTACAAAAGCCTGAAAAAGGCTTGAAGCCTATAAACTTTAAAGCAGCATAACAAAGCTTCCCCTCAATGGATGTATTTTCTGTTTGAAAGAGGCTATTGTTCTTGGCTATCAAAAGAGACTAAAATGACCTGTGGATGGCCTCCTATTGTTTTCCCCAATTGTTTCAGTTTTTTGGGATATAAAGTACCGCATAAAGCCTATTCTTGTGCAGATTTCTGGGACACTTTATGTCCCAGACATGTTTGGTGTATAGAAAGAAAAGTGTAAAAGGCAGGGGCTGAAATCTGGTAATATTGTTTACTACCCTGTTTTAGACAAAGTCCTACCAGGACAGGATTGTAGGTCTACTTATGAAAAGTAGAATTACAGTAGCACAGCCTTCTCCATCCTTGTGACTTCCAGATGTTTTGTACTTCAACTCTCATCTCATCAGTCCCAGCCAGCAAGTTCAATGGTCGGGGTGGTCGTTCAGAATATCTGGAGTACACCAAGTTGGGGAAAGCTGCTGTAACCCTATTTGGCTGTTCCTCTCATGCAATTAACATGCAATTACATGCATAGGATTCCCCCCCCCCCCAATATATGGAACTTTCCTACCACATCACAAGGAGAGCCTACATACATAGAACCAACTCTCCTCTTCAGATATAACCCCAGTGTGTGGATGGTGGGGGTGGAGCTGACAGGAATGTGATGGGGGGGCCCTTCTCCTCCTTTCCACAGGATTGTTAACAGTATAAGAAGAACACTTGAATAGGGCTTTTATTTCTCCTTATTCTCATAATCCTTGTCTTAGTAAATACACAATTTATACAGTACATTAGGGAAACTGGTTGCACAAAACGTGTATATTAGGCAAAAATGCGTACTAAAAAATAAATGTATTAGGAAGAATGTGCAGAAAAATGCATACGAATTTTCAAGCAAATGTGTTTTTTTAAAAAAAATTCAAAGTTAGGAACAAACTGAATTTAAGACTGGAGAACTGCTCAAAGTTTGAGACAAGCCAAATTTAAAACTGGAAAAATGAAAAATTGAAATTGAGAGATTACTCCATCCGTACAAACGTTGTTGCAGATGCCCATATCTTTTCCATCTGACTTAATGGGACATTTCACATCCTTACAATTATGCTAATATTGTCAGGATCAGCGTCTTAATGCATTTACTAAAAAGCTATTGTGTTACATTTTTAAAAAAGATTTCTATATGCCTTTATCATCTCAAATACTTGAATATGAAATGTGTTCCATAATGGATGTTATTATTAAATCTGTGACAGACAGAACAAAGAACTCTTAAACAGAGTGTACTTCAAATAGGTAGGAAATGAAGAAATAAACGGGATTTTTTTTTCCTTTTTAACTACTAAGCAGAAGTATTTCAATTTTCCTTGGAAAGAATTGTGTCTATGTTTCCTCCCCCCATTTGATTTCACATATACACAATTTTTATCTTTATATTTTCTTCACATGGACCTTCTCAGAAAGACGTCTACTTGTGCTCACTATAAGGATGGCGGAACCAGCTGATTTTAGAAGAATCTTTATGATTTGTTGAACTTGAACTCACTTTTTGCTGTGTGGCTATACAATGTGCATTAAAATGATATACTGGATAAAAAGCTTAATCCTATAAAACCTTATTTAGTTGGGAGACAGTAAAAACTGTAGCTTGCTTTGCCATATTAACTAATGGCTATTGTCCTAATATGGAAGAAGCAAAGATTACTAGCATTGAAAAAATTATCCTTCAACGCCAACTTCAGTGGACCGGTCATGTTGTTCGAATGCCTGACTGCCGTCTCCCAAAGCAGTTACTTTATTCCCAACTCAAGGATGGAAAGCGGAATATCAGTGGTCAATATAAGAGGTTTAAAGATGTTCTTAAGGCTAATCTAAATTTTTTTTAATATAAACATCAAAAACTGGGAAGCTCTGGCCCATGAACGATCTAACTGGAGGTTGGCCTTTCACAAAGGTTCTATGGACTTTGAAGAAGCCCGAGTGCAAGGTGAAAGGGAGAGAAACGTGCTAAGCGAAAAGCATGTCAAATGAATCCTTTACAGGACCATCTTCCATCTGGTAGCCTGTGTCCTCACTGTGGGAAGCTGTGTGGATCTAGAATTGGCCTCCACAGTCACTTATGGACCCATCGCTAGAGTCTACACAATTTTCTTTAGAATTTTCCTCCTTTTAAAATCACCTTTTTGTAAATTTTTATCCTGGAAGACAATCTTACTCGGTCACGAGTTATCGCCTGACTGACTGACTGAATATGGTGCAGTGGAAACTGTACTTCAGCATGTCCCCTGTAAGAGCCAGCATCAAGGGTAAGGATGTTTGGGCACCTGCTGAGAGCCCACATCCAGCAGGGCCCCCTGGACTTGCTCCTTCTCTTATTTATTTATTTATTATATTTATACCCCGCCTTTTTTCCTGCAAGGAACCCAAGGCAGCTTACATAATCCTCCTCCTCCTCTCCATTTTATCCTCACAACAACCCTGTGAGGTAGGTTAGGCGGAGAGTCAGTGACTGGCCCAAAGTCACCCAGTGAGTTTCATGGCGAGCGGGGACTAGAACCTGGATCTCTCGAGTCCCAGTCCAACACTCTCACCACTATGCTACACTGGCTCTCTTTATCATTGCAACCTGCTTGTTCACCTGCCTCTCACTCTGGCCCAGACAATGATGGTGGTGAGGAGATGCCACTGGCTTACTTGCTCACCAGCCCTCTACCTGTCAAGCAAGAAAGTGGTAACAAGGATGAGAAAGAGGATGAGGAGCATTAGCAGCTACTGCCAATAGTGGTGGGAAGGTCGACTCACTGATAGAGGGATCTATGGAAGTTGTCTTGCCCAAGGGTCCTCAAAAACCTGGAGTCAGTATTGATCCCTGTAGAAGCGACCCACCCACCCCACCCAGGTTGGGTTTGTAAGGCTCTAAGGAATAGTACAAAGGCCACTCCTCAGGAAAGTTTCTGAAACTTGGAAGCAAGAAAGCTTCCCAACCCAACTAAGCTAAAGCTTAGTCAAAATCTATATCATACTCCAAGTCCTCTAAGCCTGTGCCTAGTAACAGGCCTGTGATGTATTTATATGTACGTATTGCTGTAGCCACTGACATGGTTTAATTGCCCACCCCTGCTTTCTAGTTGCAGACTACTTTCCCAGGTTCCCAGAAATACTTTACCTGATGACAAAGCTGCCTTGACTATGCCTGCAAGACTGAAGGCAACATTTACATGCCATGGGATACCTAAGGTGATAGTTTGCAATCATGTACCATTCACCAGCCAGAAGATGAGGGATTTTGTTACTCAGTGAGGCAACTCCTGGATGCAATAGAACCCAAGTTACCCCATCTAATGGGCAGGCAGGACACATTGCACAAACTATTAAGCATATGTCTAGAGAGCAAGATGGCACTGACCCTCACCTAACTCTGCTAAACCTGTGGAATGCACACCTTATGGGTTAAGAATGTAAGAACATAAGAAGAGCCATGCTGGCTCAGACCAAGGGTCCATCTAGTCCAGCATTCTGTTCACACAGTGGCCAACCAGCTCCATGTTGATTTCACCCTACCCAGCTGATCATGGGACAGATGTTGAGGATGACACTGTCATACACAATTCCTCTCTTGAAGTCCAGGGTGCCACATGGAGCACATCCCAGATCAGAAGACCAACAGAAGTGTCAGAAAGAACAAGGGCAGGAACATGGAACCATATCCTCTCTTGCAAACAGGGGAAAGGTCAGGATGTGAAGGGCACAGGTAGGATGTCAGCAAGGAACCAGAGGCTAGGCAGGGGACTGTTCTCCTCCTCCTCCTCCTCCTCCTCCTCCTCCTCCTCCTCCTCCTCTGTACACAGCTGATGCTAATCCAGAGTCCATAGATGAGGACATCCCCATTGAGGACATCTTCACTTCCACTAGAACAAGGATCTCAAGGTGATCCAGAGACTTCCTATGAAAAGACAGGGATAATTGGACAGACACAGAGTGGGAGAGAAGTAAGAATGCATACAAAATGTTGAACCTCTAGCTGCCTGGCTAAATCCAGCCCCTGGGGCTACCCAATCCTGCCCTCTGGGATTCTCCAGATGCCTACACCCCTTTTCCATGGCCAACAATCGTTTGGTGGCTTACCAGCATTTGCATCCCCCCCCCATTCTAAAAGGTCAAAATGCCTCTCCTGAAGCTTAATTATTGGCAATACAAGCTTTAAGCTAAAATATGCAGGTACTTTTGGTATTTTGGCCCCATCCCTTTTGTATTAGTCACACCCACCACTGAAGTGAAGCCTGAGAGCTTCTCTAAAATTGAATTTGGTCCTCTGGTTGAAAGAGGGTCAACACTCCTGCTATAAGGACTATGTCATGGGATAGTGGTAAAGACTGTGGTGGTGGTGACCATTGTCTCCTAGTTTCAAAAAGAGGTGGTGGTGGAGGAATGTTGAGGATGCGACCGAGTTGCCAGTTACTTAAATAGGATATAGTAGCCCCCCTCAGAAATTCAGAAATTATCCTCCACACACTCTTTGAATAATAATAATAATAATAATAATAATAATAATAATAATAATAATAATTATTATTATTATTATTATTATTATTATTTCTTTATTTCTATACCGCCCAATAGCTGAAGCTCTCTGGGCAGTTTGCAACAATTATAAAATTACACAATAAAATACAATTATACATGTGGCTCACGCTGGCTCAGCATGTCTGAGTGTGAAAGCTAAGCAGGGTCAGGCCTGGTTATTACTTGGATGGGAGACCCCTCCTCTAGTTCCCTGCATTGAGCAGGGGGTTGGACTCGATAGCCTTGTAGGCTCCTTCCAACTCTATGATCTATGAATCTATGAATAAAAATACAATGTTACAATAAAATACAGTATAAAAAATGCAAGCAATAAAAACATTGAAAATTTTACACAAATATTTTAAAAACAGTTAAAATGCATGGAGGGGAAGTGGGCCAACATGTGTAAGTCCTTCTCCCATCCCTGTGGGCTCCACCACCAGACATTCACATACCCTCCAATATTTCACAGATGAAAATAGGGACACACATGTGAATTTGTAAGAGGTATGGTTAAGCAACATGAAGGTGTGATCAAGAAGGTGTGGCCAGGCAACATGAGGGTGTGGCCAAGGGTATGGTCAGGCAACCAAAGGGCATGGTCAAGTACAAAAGTTATTAGAGAAAACACACAAAATCTTATATATTATAATGATTACATTGTTATATTATATATTATTTTATAATATTTTATAAGTGGCTTTTGTAATTTTTTTTAACCTTACTTAAACCCTTAATTGTTGATATCTAGTGTTTTTCATGGGGGGGGGTGTCAGTGCTTGCAGGGCAATCTCTTTCTTTTTGTTTTAAAATTGTCAGGATTGACACAAATTCAACAGGTGAAGCTTACCCATCCACCCCACACCCCTAAACATGGAGCTTCAGAGAGAAGAGGAAGTTTCCTGCATTTCCTTCTGACACTGTAAACTCACCTGGTAGAGGCAAAGAGTCAGCTCTGTTAGGAAATAAAATCTTTGGAAATATAATGATAGGAATCATGTGATAAATTCCCTCATTCACTTTTCTGTCGGTCCAGGTTTTCACTCAGCTAATCCCTTTCCCACAGCAACATGCAGCAGAGGCAGCAGGTAGAGCATGTGCACGCACGCACGCACACACATCCTCGCCTGGCCCTCCCAGCTTAGCAGCGTCTGTTCACTCCCTGCTTACTGTGGCTGTTTGAGCCTAAGCAGAGCTATCTTAAAGGGGCCATGGGCAAAATTGTAACTAAGCCCAAACTGCAAACTTTGCTGTAATTTTGCCCATGGCCCCTTTAAGTAGCTTGCAGTTGTGGGAGGCAGGGGAATTCGGGACTCTGCATGGCAAAGTGAGAAACCGTGGTGGCTTAAGGGTTTTCATGACAGTCCCGGCATTATCAGGGCAATTGGAGACTATGCATTCATGCATTGGGTAGAAGGGGGGAAATTTAGCTGAAATGCACACTAAGCTACACACTAAAATCAGCCTTTGGGGGTTTATAGCTCTATCTAGAAGCTAAACTACAGAATGCAGAACCTGGGTACAATGCTACAGCATTCCTTCCCCTCCCACATTAAGAAGGGAACAGATTAAGTTTTATTATAAAATTCAAACTCATGAAATTTGGCTCATCTCTGCTTTCCATGTCATGTTAATTTTTAGTTCTCCTGTATATATCACACTTTTCATATCCACTTTTTCTCCTTCCTTAAGAAGGCTCATAAGCTTACAATGTGCTTTGAAATGAGAAAGAAAGAGGTATTGTAACTCCTTTTACTTTGGATTTTGGAAAAGTCTAAAGCAGTAGTAGCAGTCTGTTAAATTTATACTGCGTCACACGGACAAGATGGCTACTTATGATTTGTGGCTGAAGTTAGCTGACGAGTTGATGGTGATGTTTAAAGTATTCAAAAAAAAATTGCTGGGGAGGTTGGTGAAATCAGAAGTGCAGAATGTACAAATAAATCAAAAATTCCAGGACAATACTGAGGGTGACCAATCGTTTGTGAAGTTTGAACAGAACAGGGAGAATAACTGGAAGATTGATATACTGCGAGAGATAACAATTGAACTTTCAAAGAGAGAAAGCAAAAAGGAGGGGATTGCCATTGAATCGGACAGTGAAGATGTTTTTGAGAAGTCATTCACGGAGAACTGGGAAGGTCATTGCTGCTGGGCTATTTGGAGGAAGCCAGCTATGGGGGCTCACAAGGGGGAAAAAAGTTTTTTGTGGAACATGAGCCTGAAAAAGATGTATATTGTGAACACTGTGTTTGATCGGGGAGAATTGTTTGCTGATTATTGGATGGGATAAATGGTTTGACTTATATTATGATAACTGCTGACTAATGGTGGAAGGGGGAGGTTCTTATGAAAGAAGTAAGAGGGTTCAGTTTCCCAAATGGATTGGTGGGAGGAATCCAAATGAGAGAAATCTAAAGGGATTGCTGATAGTGATCCAAAGAGAACATTCATAAATCTGAACCTAAAGGGGTGGGTGAGAGGAACTCCTTTGAGAGAAAGGAGAACTTCTCCAGTGTGAAATGGTTTTTCTTTGTATTTTTCATTAATGTGGTGGCTTTGATCTTGAAGGGGGCATAGTTGGGAAGGATGGGATTAGAAAAAAGATTAGTTGCTGAGTAAAATAAGAGTAAGGTTTAATATTGAATTAGAATCTGAATAGTAATTGGTTATTGGTAAAAATGTATTGAGTCTGGATGAAACTTAGCATTGAGAATGATTAATGGAAAGGAAATAACTAAATGTGGATTAAAATTTGGGATGTGAAGTAATGTGGAAATGTGAAACTATTTTTTTTTAAAAATGAAATAAAAACTAGGCTGTTTGTTTTTATAAATAGAGGGAAAGAAGATAGATATTTTCATTAAATATAAGTAGAAATATTAAATATTATTCAAGTAGAAGGATTATTATTTATGTTTAGGAATAAAGTGCTGTAAGATTTCGAGGCTTTGTGAATTTGTGAGGTTGATAAATAAGAGAGGGGGGAATTATTATTTTTTTGCTTAAGAGAAAAAAGAAAGCAGTTTCTTTATAATTATTATTTAGAATATTTGATGTTACTTATACTTGGTTGTGGAAAAATTGGAAGTCCTTTTTAGTTTAATGTCGTTTGGTCTTTGTAATGTATGTATGTTTGGTTCTTGTTCTGTTCTTTGTATTTTGTTTTTATGGATTTTAAAATTCAAATTTAAAAAATTACCAAAAAAAAGAAGGCTCATAAGCTTATATCCTGCCACACTTCCTTTGTCTTCCATTCTTACTGCAGCAGCTGCCTGTCCCTGAAGACACTTCTCCCAAACTTATTCCCTCAAATCAATTCTCTTTTCTTTGGACACTCCCTGAAGATATGGGGCTTGAGCAAAGCTAGCTTCCCCAAACTGACTTTTCTTCAACTTATGGCTGACACCCAAGCATTACTTTTCCCACCCTATTGCCCATATGCCCTGTCCTTCACACCCTCACTACACATTTATGAGTTCCTTTCCGCTGGCCTGTTGGCCTAGCATAGTAAATCCTTGAAGCATGCAACATCAAGGCACTTCTGCTATCTGTAAATAGAAGTAACAAAATCCTAGTGTACTAAACCTATTCCAGAATAAGTAGGCTCAATTTTGCAGCTATTAGGTGTCTGTTATTATGCAGCCTGATACTAGTAATCTCTCCTTGGTTCCTGAATTTTCCATTTTTGTTATTCTTTAATTTGTGCGTGCGCACAAAATATTGCATTTTCCTTCTCCTTCTCTATCTTGCAGTTCAAAAATCACTATAATACTAATCCACCTGGTATTCTCTGGCCATCATTTTATTGACTCTCTTACTGATCTTACATTTCTGTCTTTCCATCCTGACAATCTATCTCTGCTTTACAAATGGTTTCTCTCTGACAGATGAAATTCTTATTGTCAAAACAACAGTACAAGATTGTGTTTCAGCCTAGGATACGTTAGCTATCTGATTGGTTTGCTAAACCTGTAGTTCTATTCTTTGTTCAGTTATTTCACAGTGTAGTTCCTTCCAATAACATTTTTACTCTTTCAAAACACTATACTGAACCAAACTGAGTTACATTTTCAGGAAGTAATCCTAGAGAAGAAGTAGCAAGATTTGCAGTCTAGTAGTCAATATCAGATTGTGATTGAAAAAGGACACATGGAAAAGGAAATGGTCCAATGTCTTCTTATACGTACATACACATTGCCTACCATTTCATGTTTATGAAGTAGCTCCTCCTTGTGAGCAGTTTGGGTGATCTTGATCCAAATACATTAAAATATTGAGATCTGATGTGAATTTTCCTGTCCCCCTCCAGCTGCAGGCAGTGGTGTGGAGATGGGGCAATCCTATGCATGTTGAGACAGAAAAAAGACCTACAACCTTTTGTAGGACTTTTCTTTCTAAACTTTGTTGGAGGATATGGAAAGGAGTCGGTCCTATACTGCTTCGGACAAAGCAGAGTTTTCCCCATTATGTGCAGCCTGGTTATTGAAACTGGTTATCACGAAGTGGGTTGCTAAACCTTGCTAAAAGGCTCTTAAAAGGAAACAGATTGTCCAAATAATGTTTAAAACTAATAAAGACTTTTATTATTTTTACTTACAATTCGTTTATTCATATATGCAGGATGCATATAGGTAGATTAGAGTCCTTGGTGTTAAGAATTTGCTTTATTGGAGATCACTGGCTGGAAGCCAGCTGAGACCGTGTGTCCATCAGGTTGGAGAGGGAGAGGGAGAGGGAGGGAGGGAGGGAGAGAGAGAGAGAGAGAGAGAGACAGAGAGACAGAGAGACAGAGAGACAGAGAGAGAGAGCGCGCTGGCCACAGAGAGGCTGGAAGTAGGGAGGAGGGGTTAGAAAACATGCACCCTGGGGAATGTTCAATTAACCCTTTCCTCCCACTGTAACTAGTGGTTACATTACCTCATTGTTAAGCAGGAAATATTACAATTTCCATCACCCCTTCTTAATATTGCATGCATTAATCAACTAAACCTAGTATGTTTTTTAGTTCTTGGAAATGGTCTCGAGGCAGTGGTTTTGTCAAGATGTCTGCTGGCACCTCCTTTGTAGGGCAGTACGCTATCTGGATCTGGCGCCTCTGAGTCATTTCACGAATGACATGGTACTTCACATCTATGTGCTTCAGATTTGCAACGAAGCCTTGGGTTTGAGCTATGTGAATACAGCTCTGCTTGTCCTCATGAAGCTGGATGTGCTTTTGCTCTTCTATGTCAAGATCTCTGAGCAACTTGTCCAGCCATAGGGCTGCATGTGTAGGCTGCTCCAACATACACAGATTCAGTTGAAGACTGTGCAACAACAGTTTGCCTTTAGTTTTGCTGGACCAGGAGACTAGTCCTCTACCATAAAATAACAAGTGTCCATGCGTTGATCTGCGGTCTGTTCTGTCTCCTGCCCAATCGGCATCTGTGTAGCCTATTAACTTTGGATTACTGGTGGCAGGGAGCTTTAATTTGTAATCCTGGGTTCCATTAGGTATCTTGCTACTCTCTTCACTGCGACCAAGCCTCTTTCTGTGGGATTATTGTTTTTCCTGTTCAAAATACTTTCAGTTAAGGATTATAGATTGAATAGCAATGGGAATGAGTTTTCCCCCTTATGCGAAGCCTGGGTATTGAAACTGGTTATCACCACGTGGGTTGCTAAACCCTTCTAAAAAGCTCTTAAACGGAAATGGATTGTCCAAATAAGGTTTAAAACTAATAAAGACATTTATTAGTTTTACTTACAATTCATTTATTCATATATGCAGGATGCATATAGGTAGATTAGAGTCCTTGGTGTTAAGAGTTTGCTTTATTGGAGATCACTGGCTGGAAGCCAGCTCAGACCGTGTGTCCATCAGGTCGGAGGGGGGGGGGGAGAGAGAGAGAGAGAGAGAGAGAGAGAGCTGGAAGTAGGGAGGAGAGGTTAAAAAATATGCACCCTGGGGAATGTTCCTTTCCTCCCACTGTAACTAGTGGTTACATTACCTCATTGTTAAGCAGGCAATATTACAATTTCCATCACCCCTTCTTAATATTGTATGCATTAATCAACTAATTGTTGATTGTTCAATTAACCTTTTCCTCCCATTCTAACTAGTGGTTATATTACCTCGTTGTTTATCAGGCAATATGACAATTTCCATCAAACTTTCCGTCTGAATTGTAGGCCTTTTTCTGCCTAAACATGCATAGGATTGTGCCCTAAGACTACAATCCTATATCCTCACTGAACTCTCAATAGGACTTGTTTTTCAGTAAATAGGTTTAGAATTGCACTGTAAGTGTGCCTAAACTTAAGTGAGAGAGCAGGGGAAATTCGACATGGGGTTGGCAGTAACCTCATGTCAAGCTGAACATAGAGTTCTACCATAAATCATCCCAAAATGAATTGAAAGTGTAACACATTTGAGGAGTACATAGAGAGATTTTGTTACCCTCACCAATTATTGTTATTGTGAATGGTCACCCTCAATATTTTTTACACATTCAAACTTTGCATAGAAATGTCACATAATGGTCACCTCTTGAATTTCATGCGTTTTGCTTCTACAATTCTTTTTTATCAAATGAAGTGGCACAACAACCACAGTAAGTCTGTTAATGCCATAAGCCTCCTTTTGTTTTTGCCATAACAGAATAACATGGCTACCCCTCTGGAATTTGTTTTCTATTTTTCTGAATCTCCTGGGCACAATGGCATCATAATTGTATTGTAAGAGATTTTTCAAATATAAAATCACATTCACCGTTTGAAGACTGCAGCTGTAGTAGCGACAGGAAAGCCACTCATATGTAGTAGGTATGTTGCTAATAATCAAGAGCACTGATTCACTGAAATGTTGGAGATATGAAGTTCAGGGGCCTGTTAGAGTCTGCCTCAAAGGAGAAGCAAGCTTTAAAAGCCCACAAATTATCCTCCAGCTCAACTGGAATCCAAACTAGAGAATAGTTGCTGTTTTTTTCCTATGCAATGTAATGAAGCTATGTTGCTCAGTACCAGTGGAGGCTAGTGGCCAATTTGAATGGTGGGGTGGAGGGCGGGTCATAGATTCATAGATCATAGAGTTGGAAGGGGCCTAACAAGGCCATCAAGTCCAACCCCCTGCTCAATGCAGGCAACTAGAGGAGGGGTCTCCCATCTAAGTAATAACCAGGCCTGACCCTGCTTAGCTTTCCACGCTCAGACAAGCTGAGCCAGCGTGAGCCACAGGCAGGCCTGTAGCAGAGGCTGAGCCAAGGGGTCATGAGAGGTGGAGAAAAGGGTGTTACAGGAGGCAGAACAGCCTTTGAATCCCCAACAGCCAGCAACCAATACTACAGAAAGGGAAAACTGGGGCACATGGACATGCAAAGGAAAGGGTGGAGAAATCACACAGCCACACAAAAGCACTTTGGACCCACATTCTCCTGTTCCAGCAACAACTCCCATTCCACAGAGATTCAAGAGACTATAAGATGATGAGTGCACAGTGGGGGAGGGGGAGAAGTCACACAACCTCACAAAATCACGATGATGCCACTGCTGATGATATCCTTTGATATCAGAGCCACGAAGCCAGGGCCAGATCAGGGTCATGATGGGCACTGGGGCTAGCTGTCTGTAGTGACCCCCTACTCTGTCCCAATACTGAACTCACACATGATACAGTAATACCTTGGACTGCAAGTAACTTGGCTTGAGAGCGTTTTGCAAGACAAGCAAATTTTAAAATATTTATTTAATATTTTTTTACTTGATATACAAGCAACACCTTGCAATACAAGTACTGTAGTACGGCTTAAATTAAAAATCTCTGTACAAATTTTTTTTGGGGGGGGATTTCGTTTTGATATAAGAGTGCTTTGGATTACAAGCATGTTTCCGGAACGAATTATGCTCTCAATCCAAGGCATGACTGTATTTGTGCATACATACAGTCAACAATGTACAACAACAATGCAAAAATATTTTTTTTCACTACATATTTTAGTGAAAATCATCTTCCATGCTTTCCTGGAAGCGAAAGACTATCCGGGTTCTAGTCCCCACTCAGCCATGAAACTCACTGGGTGACTTTGGGCCAGTCACTGACTCTTAGCCTAACCTACCTCACAGGGTTGTTGTGGGGATAAAATGGAGAGGAGGAGGAGGAGGAGGGTTGTGCAAGCCGCCTTGGGTTCCTTGCAGGAAAAAAGGTGGGGTATAAATATAGTAAATAAATAAAAATAAAATAAATATCTCCTCCATGGTAAAAAAACTCCATGGTAAAAAACACACACACACACACACACACACACACACACTCAAAAAAGAGTCACAGACTGACTTACTTAAACACAACAGCCAAACAGGACACACATATGCACAGCTAGTGCTGGCCCAGGATATTTTGCTACTTGAGGTAGGGCAGCAAATGCCTCCCATTTCTTGCTGGATGATGTGGACCAGTCACTACTACCTTCAGCCTAACCTACCTAAATCATGAGTAGCAAGTGTGTAGGGAGTGGTGGGGAGAGGAGAATCAGCCCACCCAAAAGGACCCACATCCACATTCTCCTGCTCCAGCAGCAGCTCCCACTGCACAGAGAATCAAGTGACCTTAAGAACATGAGTGGGAGGGAGAAAATTCACACATCCTCATGAGAAAAAACAGCAACAGCAACAATAAGCATAATCATAAATTGCTGCAATCATGAATTGAAAAGGATTTCTGTTAAAGAGGAAATAGCATACACAAATTCAATCCCATCTTTAAAAACAAATAATTCATCTATTTGCATCCAAGGAAATTTAAATAAATTCCACCCCACCAATTCCCAACGCATTCTTGCAAAATATGGGGACACAGACTTAAATGTGTTCCCCTTCCCCACAATGATTTTCTCCAGTCAGAACCAAGACAGAGGGGGAAATTACACACACCTTGTCTAGGTCAGAAGAGATCCCAGCACAGAGGAGGAAATTATTAATTAATTAATTAATTAATTAATTATATTTATACCCCGCCTTTTTTCCTGCAAGGAACCCACACAATTTGTGCCACAGATAGGGAACTGAGCACCCCACCCCAAGAAAGCTTTTAAATTTGTGCATTAAGGAAGCCTACCTACATAGGAAGGAAATGCCCCCCCCCACGAGGCACCTGATAAATAATTCTCAGCGCAATCCTATGCAGAAATAAGCTTCACTGAATTCAATGGGGCTTACTCCCACCTAGGTAAGTGTGCAAAGGATTGCATTGCAGCGTTAATTAAATAAAAATGCATAATGATCCAGCTAAGGCGAAGCAACAGAAGCATTAATCAACAACATACTGGTAATAAAATTGATGGTGTTATCAAGCTAAGGAACAAACCGACTAACAAGCAAAGCATACACGAATGGAGCTGCTGCTGCTCTAGCCTCCGGCATGCTGTTTGCTGCTCTACATTAGAGAAAAATGATACAAAATGGCTGGATCTGTGGACTGCCTATAAGGCATGGATAGGCTCTCTTGGCTCAGCAAATTATCCGATGAGCTGGCCAGCAAACTGAGGAAAGGGTGGGTGAATGAAGACTACTTGCTGCATTCGGCTGGCAGTTGGGCATTTCAACATCGCCCAGAATGTCCTGCTCCTTTGGGAAGGAAGGACAGGCTAGAAGCCCGAGCCAAATGTCATTTTTTTTAAAAAAAAAAATCCAAATCCGAGGTAGCGTGGCCCCCCTCCAGGAAGCCTTTCCCTATGGGGACGTGCCAGCGTGCACACACACAATTAACCAAATGACTCTGCTGCTGGGACCAGGAGTTCCTTCCTTCCTTCCTTCCTTGCTGACCCTGCCTGCAGCCACTGAGTAGGAGCAGCAGCAGCGGCTGGCACAATTGAAGAAGCTGGCACACAGCCAGTTTTATCTTTGAAAAGGATTTGGGGAGTTGGCGGGGGCGAGACAGTGCATGCCATGCCCTGAAATTGGCACTGCCCCTGCTCACTACAGTACATAGAAGAAAAATGAGTCTGCCAGGGAAGGTTCCTCTTTAAGGGCAAATGGGTCTCCCCCACCCCAAGAAAAGAAGAATAAATTAAAAAAAGCAATTTCACAATTAATTGCATTAAATTAATCAATTAAATTTAATTAATTGAATTAATTAAATTGCATTAAATTAATCAATTGCTGTGTGACCAAATATTGCTAAGTTACTGCCCCTGAGTAATCCTGGTTTTCTTTTGGTTGTCCAGTCCTATTGCTTCTTTCTGAGTCTCTAGAGACTTATTCTAGCTTTTCATTAAGGCATCCCTTATTATATATGTATGTATGAATTAGCAATATTTATTTATTTATTTATTTTTATTTATTTATTTATTTATTTATTTATTATATTTATATCCCGCCTTTTTTCCTGCAAGGAACCCAAGGTGGCTTACATAATCATCATCCTCCTCCTCTCCATTTTATCCTCACACCCTGTGAGGTAGGTTAGGCTGAGAGTCAGTGACTGGCCCAAAGTCAACCAGTGGGTTTCATGGCTTCCCATTTGAACAAATCATAGCAACATAGGAAGCTGCTTTATACTGAGTCAGGCCATTAGTCGATCTAGCCCAGTATTGTGAACACTGACTGGCAGAGGCTCTTCAGGGTTTCAGGGTGTGGGGGTGGCTATACACATCTTCAAAATGTTTCTTTAGATCCCATTGCTACATCTTTGTTTTTAAAACCAAGTGTTGAGAATAAAAAAGAAGTTGATTGCTCAATGCTATGATGGTACAAGACTAATGTGTGGAGTGGTTGGAGTAGTCCAAATGAAAATTAGAGATCAGCACATTCCTTTATGCCTACAACATACACTGTAGTGCTCATCAGCTCAACCTAATAATACAGCAAGCAGTGTACAAGGTCGGTGCAGCTAGAATCTTTCCTTCCCTCTCTTCTGGCTTATTTTGATTTTCAGCTTTCCTCTCCAAAGAGGACAGAAGTCCTAGATGACATAGTAAGAAAAAGGTTTCCATCAGGACGATGCTAATGGGAGATCAGCAGGAAGATGCTGAAATTTTCACAGGGAATGTGGTGTTTGAATACAGAGAATCTCACATAATGTTTTCATGACATTGCAATCTCATGTGGCTTTAAAAACAATGCTGTCCATGAAGCTGGAGGCTTAAAAGAATGCTGGAACTTGATCAGGAATTCCTCTTTTTCCCTTGATTTTTTTTTTCTCCATGAAGTTATGCCCCATGTTGACATACTGTGCATTCAGCTACAAAAGTGAGACTTGGATTCTGCATAGGCAGAAAAGATTATTTTTCACTTCAGAGATAGCATAAATGAAGTATGGGTAGCCACAAAAGCCTTTCATGCCAAAGTGGCCAGTGAGGCCATCTTGCCAAGGAATGTAAATATAGAAAAATAAGAGTGAGTGGCATATGAAATACATGACATTGTCCTTGTACGCTCTACAGAAAGGTTTACTCTAGAATGCAAAGCTCATTCACAGTTACTGTTTTGGAAAATAAAGCAAATCTCCCCCAGTACAGGAATTCAGCGATGCAGTGCCAACTTACCCTAGAATAACCAAGGACTGCATTCTAAACTGATACTGCTGTGTTTGTAGATATATACACAAAGTTTTGAAGTGCCATAGGTTCTGTGGCACTCGAAAAGTGTATTCTGAGCAAAAACCTATGGGGCATATTTATAGAGGCAAGACCATTATTATAACTACTCCAGTGACAGCTGCAGAAGCAGAACATTATTTCTTTACTCTGAAGAGGACAAAACCCTTTTGAAGGGTGCAATCCTATGGCCCTCTGACCTTGCCTGGGGGGGGGACATAGGATCAGTTGGACTTCCTGCTGTGACCTCGGAAATCCCTTCCAAGGTCGCAGCAGGGAGTCTGATCACGGAGTGCCCTCCCCCGCCCCTCGCAGCCAGCACAGTTCTTTCCACACCGACAGGGAACCAAAGATGGAAAACCATCTTTGGTTTCAGTGTGTGTGGGGGGCTGTTCCTGGGAGTGGGGAGGGGAGGAGCGAGGCACTGCCATTGTATGAAGAATCCAGATCCAGATGGTGCCTCAGCCTCTCCTCCTCATTTGGCCATCTAAATGTTTTTGAGGGTGAGGGGAGTGTGGTGGCAATGGCAATCCTATCTGCCGTGCTCCTCCCGCCTTCAATTGGATTCCTGTAATCCCCCAAGTTTGGCCGGGGATGCCCAGGTGCAATCCTATTCATGTTTAGACTGAAAAAAAGTCCTACAACTCCCAGCATTCCCCAGCCAACAGTGGCTGAGCAGCGACTGTGCGCAGAGGGGAATTTCCTTATCGACAGCCATTACTGGCAGGCTGCCAAGACAGGAACAACATGTAGCCGCATACAAGCACACTGCTGTTTAATGAACACGTTAATATGGGCTGATAATGATGCTGGCTGTACCAGCTGCCACTGGCCATATACATCAGTAAGGGTGCAATCCTATGCATATTTAGACAGAAAAAAGCCCTACAACTGGCTGGGAAATGTGGGGAGTTGTGGAAATTTTTTCTGTCTAAATATGCATAGGATTGCACCCTAAGAAGTACAGTGACCCAGGACAGACTTAACACCTTGGCAATGCCAACGGTAAAAGAAATGATACCTTGCATGTAAGATTTCAATAAAAAGACTGTAGAGAAATTTGCCCATCAGAAGAACTCTGTAAAATTTCTTTATAAATAAAGACTGTTCTGCTGCATCTGTGAGGCTTAGGGGCAGCTCTGAGTGCAGGTCAGAGGCTGGATAGTCACATCTTCCAGGGATGTCTAAAAAAGGTAAGATTCTATCTATTGCTTTGGAAAGTAGAAAGTGGCTGTATGTTCTTATATTTGCTGTGTAGGAGAGACTTCAACTTTGGGAAATGTGGGAACTGGAATTCAGTATGAAGAATAATAATAGTATGTATGTATATAATGTTTCTGAATGCTCAGATAAGTTCACAACCATAATTTCATTAACCATTATGAAATACTCGAAAATAGGTTGGTTGGGGAAATGGAGTAAAGAAATATCAGGTTAGCTACCTACTAATTTCCTGCAGACATTGTATCTCTGATCCTTTAAGGCGACATTCCTACTTCACCTTCTGGGGGGACCTGACAATCCCAAAAGTATATAATAGTCAGGCCTCTGGCTGCCTGTCTTTATTGACAAATGTAAATAAGGGGATAAGCGTCAGATCTAGTGTGATAATGAGGCAAGAAGCAAGTGTATTGGGTGTCATGTGCTAGTGATGCGTCAGATTAATGTGCTCATGTGCTAGTGATGCGTCATACGGTGGCTATCCAAAAGCATGCACAAAAACAAGAAAACTGTACATGTGAGATTTGGCATTGGTAGCCAATACTTTATCTGTTCTGCCTGCATAGCATGGACCACTACAGCAGTTTATTTATTTATTTATTTATTATATTTATCTCAAGGAGCGCCTCCAGCAACATCAAGTAGGCCGTTCAACAAGATCTGCCATGGACGGCCTTCTCCCTGTCCCATCAACCAGAGAAACCAGGCTGGTGGGGACTAGGAGGAGGGCCTTTTCTGTGGCAGCCCCCAATTTATGGAACTCTCTCCCCAGTGACCTCCGCCATGCCCCTTCCTTGATTCCCCAGCTGCCACCAAACTAAACTTCCTTCAAATCATGCATAGCAGAGCTATCTATATATATAAAAGAAGAAGTCCTGACTGACTGACTGACTGACTGATCAACGCCCAGCTCAAACCGTTTAATCTAGGAACGTGAAATTTTGAAGGGACATTGCTTTTATGATGTAGACACCCACTAAGGAAGGATTTTTGGAAATTCCGTCCCTAAGGGGGTGAAAAAGGGGGGGAATTGCCCCACTCTCATATCTCCTATGGGCAAAACAACAGGGGAGCAGTTATGCAAATTGGCCTCACCTCATAATTGCTGCAGGAGCCAATAGGAGCAGTTATGCAAATAGCCCATATGACACTTAGAATGTTCATATGAATTCCTGCAGGGGCCAATAGGAGTGGGTATGAAAATCTCCCCTAGGCCATTTAGAATGTTCTTTAAGGGGGTGAAAAGGGAGGGAAACTTTTTAAATGACTGACTGACTGACTGTTGTGTGTGGGGCGTCGTCGCATAGGCTCCATCACGCTTTGACAGATCTACCCCAAACTTGGCACGGTCACTTTTCATCACCTGTAGACTCTCAGGATTAACCTGATTTTTCTTTAAGATCGGATATTTCTGTCAGAAAAGATTTCTGCTGCCAGCACCCAGCCTAAATGTTACACTTTCAGTCAGAGACACTGTATCTTTTCCATACAGCTCTCATAGGCCTTCAAGGAGGGGGGGGGGGAATGCTTTTCATTTTTAAACCTGCTTTTTTTATTTTTCTTCTTCTCCATAAAAAAATAATTCAAAATGCAAATTGAAAATTTGCTTATTATGTTAAGACATCAACCTGTAAATTATATTTTGTACAGTTTGGACAAAAAACTCATGTTTCTTTTAAAAACAATTGTACCAAATCCTAAAATCCACGCGAGCGAAGCCGCAGGCAACAGCTAGTGTGTGATAAGTTTCTTTACTTCAGAGTAAGTGTGCACAGTTTTGATTTAGATTGGGACCCATGGCACTCTGGACATTATTTTTTAAGCTTTCCCCCACTTGTTTTTATTCTGAAATTCAACCCACCCACCCCCTTGTGGGTGGGGGGAGTTTAAAAAAAATGAAAAACCCCCAGCAACCAGCTCTATTGTTATCAATGGAAGCATTTTTTTAAATTAACACCTTAATGGACCGGGGGGGGGGGTAGAATTTCAGGATAAAAACAGATTGGGGAGAAATCGTTTTTTAAAAAAAAAATTCTCCCAGAGCACGATAGTTCTGATCCAAATCAGGGCTGCATGTGCTTATTCTGAAGTAAATAAACTTATCATAATTCTTTTGCTTTCATAAAACTTGCCAAATGCAACATTGTTTCATGTCAGTCTACTACTTGACAGTCAGGGCCGGATTAAGAGCATTATGGGCCTGGTGCTGAGGATTTTGGTGAGCCTTTTTATGGAAATAAATAAAATGAAGACACAATTTTATATTAAAACAAATTAAATATTTTAATTACCATTAAAGTGCCAAAACAGAAACATATTGAAAATATTTCTTTTTTTGTAAACAATAAGCTTGTTAACTCAATAAAACCGTTATAAAAACACTCTCAAACCAAGTTACTTGCAATCCAAGGCATTACTGTATTATCAATAACATTTCAAAGGGCGCAATCCTATAAGCATGTTCAGAGAGAGAGAGAAAGCCCTGCAATTCCCAGCGTGCCTGGGGCATGCTGGGAGTTGTAGGACTTTTTCTGTCTGGACATGCTATAGGATTGGGCCCTGAAAGGGGAAGCAAAAAAGGTAATTTACTGCCTCTCAGACTCGCAAGCCTAAAATACTCGACACGATGCTCGATCCACGCTCTCGCCGGACTGAGGAGGCGGCCCCTTTCAACTTCGGCTTTCCGGCCATGACTCACTCCCCCTCCCCAGAAAGCTGATTCACACCGTGCGTCTGGCACGATCCTGGCCTTTCACGCGGCTTCCACGAACACCCCCGCCACCCCCGCTTCTATCGATCTCCCCCGCTCCCTCCGTCCATGAAGCCCTCCGTATAAGAAGCCCGGGCGGCTGTCGCAGAGCGCAGCAGACCGGGGAGGAGAAATGAAAGCAGGTTGTGGGGATGCCGACGCGCGGGCAGCCCGTATCCTCCGCGCCCAGAGCTTCTACGGGCGATTAACAGCGCGCACACGGCACTCCAGCCGCCTTATGCGTGGCTACTCGGGAGTAAGTCTCCTATTCCCTCCCGCGGGGAGGGCTTACTCCCAGGAAAAGCGGGCCTCGGATCGGCTTTCCCTTTTCCCCGTCTTTGCCTCGCCTCCCGCGTTACTCCGACTTTAAAAAGAGTAGACCCATTGAAATGAACGGGGCGGGGGCTGAATATTGTGGGCCTGTTTTGTGGTAGGGGCCTGGAGCTGCAGCTCCAATAGCCCCTATCTTAATCCGGCCGTGTTGACAGTGGTGGTTTTCTCTTTCTCTCTCTTTTATGTGGGAGTGGGACATGATTTTCTTGTGTGGCTAATTTCAGACAAACTATTCCTAGGGATGCTTGAAGATTTTGATTTTTGTGGATTCCAGTGCAAACCACACCTGATCCACACCTCGAAGATTATGTACAGTTTGAAACATAGCTATGCATTCAATTTTGCACTTCAGCAAATGTTGCAGCATAGTTCTTGGTAAAAACAACAAGTACCCAAATGCATTTAAAATATTTAGTTTGGGAAAATCTTCAAAAATGCATATTTAAATGTAATATTTTGTGCAGATTAAAACAACAACAACAACAACTCACAGACAAATATGGAAATGCATGAGACGAGCAAGACTTATGAGTGAACAACAGATGAAGGTGAAACAGACTGGAAATAGACTGATTTGCCCATGTGTAGCTACAATGTATTTGAAAGCTGAAGTGATATAATTATGTGAGAGGACTATACCATTTTAAGCAGTGAACTTTGGAATCTGTACCAATAGTATTTAAGAGTGCATGTCCTAACCAATACCGGCTTTTTGTATTTTGAAAGCGTATCATTTCAGACATTTAAACTGTTCTCAAAATAATGCTTTTTCCGTCCCAGTGCTTATTTAGTGGTATTCGTTGAACGGGTTAATTTTTATTATTATTTATTTTACAAAATGGTTAATTTTGGAATATATTTTTTAAAAACAAAAACATCAAGTGCTCATTAAAATAAAAGATTTAATCACTCCTTGGAGCCAGCTGAAATAGACTGGTGCTGTATAATCTGACACAAGCTCTGTAACTATATGTTTCTTTTGATCATCAACACCAATCTTGATCTCAGTTCTAAGATTCTATAGAAGATAAATTGCTAATTGCACGAAAGCTTTGCAGTGATTTGTAGTACTCATATTGGTGAAATAGATTAGACCATTGCTATCTGCTTCTGTTTCATACTTCCTGATGTGCCCATTAAACTTAAGACTGCAAGGAGAACTGTAGGTCAAACAAGCAGGAAGAGGAAAGGTCTAGGAGAATTAAAAAGAAGAAAAGGTATGTGAGGGAGAAAGATGACAGGAAAAAAACCACAAGTTAAGTTTCCTCAGTAGCACATCTGAGAAATAGGGATGGTATAGAAATTTATTTGGTTCTCATTTTAATGCAAATTTGCCTAATTTCACACTTTTGAACCAATATGCAAAGCAAAACTCAATTATCATTCAAAATTCATAGTTCTCCAAATTTTGCAATGGAGTTCTCCAGTAAAAAATGCATACAAAAATGTGTATATCAGGGGAGAAAATACATTGTTTTAGGAAAATTATTTGCAAGAAATGTGTATATAAGGCAAAGTTCTTCACAAAAAAATATGTGTTAGGAGAAATGAACACAAAAATGCATAGGAATTTTCATGAGAACTTTAAAAAAGATTCTCAGAGTTTAGGATGAACCAAATCTAAGATGTAGAAAAATGAGAAACGGAGAGATTTGTCCATCCCTAGAGTGAGTAGTACAGCGAAGGGAGCAGCTGAGTTTGGAGGGGGGAAGGTTTTTCACAGTTCACTCAAAGAAGACTGAATGGGTGTAAAGGAAGGAATGGGAGCCTATGCACATCCATTGGAAATGCCCCTCCCAGCCTCACGTAGCTGTGGCAGGAGGAAACAATTTGCGTGCGGGGGAATGACGGGTCAGACCACAATGGTCTGATATTAATCTACCAATCAGGAGGCAGAGTGGGTGGAGTGGTAGAGCCGATATTAGGCTTGCACCCACCATTTTCTGCCTCCTTTCGAACGCGGCTGTGGAGACCTGCACTGAGTTGTCGCTTCTGGCTAAGTTGCCCAATTTGGATAGTTGTGCTGAGTGTGTGTGTGCAAGAGGGGGAGAGAGATTGCTTTCCCTTTCATTTACATCTCGCCTAGACTACTGTAATGCACTCTACGTGGGGTTACCCTTGAAGACGGTTCGGAAGCTACAGCTGGTACAGAACGCGACGGCTCGCCTGGTTAAAGGCAGCCACCGGCGGGATCACATCACGCCAGTGCTCAAGGAGCTACACTGGCTACCAGTTGCTTGCCAAGCCGAATTCAAGGTGTTGGTTTTGACCTTTAAAACCCTATATGGCTCCGGTCCAGTTTATCTCAAGGAGCGTCTCCAGCAACACCAAGTAGGCCGCTCAATGAGATCTGCCAGAGACGGCCTTCTCCTTGCCCCTTCAGCCAGAGCAGCTAGACTGGTGGGGACTAGGAAGAGGGCCTTTTCTGTGGGGCCCCCATACTGTGGAACTCCCTCCCTAGTGACATCCGCCATGCCCCTTCTCTGTTGAGCTTCCGCCGCTCACTAAAAACCAGGGATGTTGAAGAGTCCTTGGTCTCGAGTCACGAGTCGAGTCACGAGTCTTTGGACCCGAGTCTCGAGTCCGAGTCCGAGTCCTTGGTCCAAAATGGTGACTCACGAGTCACGAGTCACAAGTCACTCCCAAAGCTGACTCCACGAGTCCCTATTAAAATCAATGGGGTTTTCCCCCAACAAAATAAGGCTACTTCAGATGTGTGGTCTAAATAAATTCTAAATAAGTGTGCCTTTTTATTTCAAAACTCTGCAACTGATTTTGGCAAGAACAGACCAGGCAGACAAGCCCAAAATAACCAGGCAGGCAGAGGAGGCAGGGAACCCCAAAGCAGGCAGGCAGAGGCCTTTGTCTTGGACAATTCAACTGTTGAACTGGTCAAGAAGAGACCAGGCAGGCAGAGGAGGCTGGGAACCCCAGACAGGCAGGCAGAGGCAGCCAAACCCAAAATGTCTGAAAGGTTGCATTTTAGGAAAATGATTTTAAAAAATAAACTGCTGTACTTCCTAAAACTTATCCATGTTGCATTTGAGGAACATGATTTTTTCTAAATGTTTGGCCCCCATTCTGAAACGGTGAGATCTCATCACAATTCCACCCTCACTGAACACCCGCTCCACTGGTGATGAACTTGCTGGAACCAGAAACACACTCAGAGCAGCCACACAAAGTAATCTCAGGTCCTTCTTCTGCCTCTCCCAAGTACGCAACACATCAATCAAAATAAATCTTGACACACTGTTGGGGCTGCACTCCTGGTAGCCATCCATAGTGGGCGAGCAGCAGCACACCTTGCTTCCATGCGCTCTTCGCCGGCAATCACGCTCCTCTCCACTCCTTCTGGCATAGCCCAGGGATGTTGAAGAGTCCTTGGTCTCGAGTCCCGAGTCGAGTCTCGAGTCCCATTAAAAATATTGGGACTCGAGTCCGAGTCGAGTCAGAGGGGGGACTCAGTCCAACTCACGAGTCGAGTCCTCGAGTCCGAGTCCCCATCCCTGCTAAAAACATGGTTATTCAGGTGGGAATATGGGGTGGGTTAAGATTTTAAAAGTTACACTGTTTTAAATATATTTTATATCATGTATTTTAAATGTATTTTATCATGTTGTACATCGCCCAGAGTGACTGGTTTGCCAGCCAGATGGGCGATCCAAAAATACAACAAATAAATAAATACATTCACTCCATTTTCTTTTTTTTTGCCCTTTTTTAGTGTTGCGCTGTGTGTGTGTGTGTGTGTGTGTGTGTGTGATAGAGGGGGGGTGTACTTTTAGTTCTGCTTGCCATGATTTCAGGCTGCCTCTGTGGCAAGCCTCTGCTTCCTGCGGGGCACCTTGCTGGCGATTCCGCTCCTGACAGTGACTGGGCCTTCCCTCGTCTTTGCGCTGCCCATCGGTTTGCGTAGGCCCGCGCTGTAATCCGCTCGCTGCAGCGCTCCCAGCCGGGCCTTGTTCCTTCCCTCCAGAGTGACCCGGCTCTCCTTTCTCTGGAGCTCTTCCGAGGAGGGCCTCTGATTCCCCCCCCCCCCCGTGTTATCACCACAACTCTCCCATTGTCAGGCTTGGTTATTACTTGGATGAGTAGGCCCTTTTCTTTCTGGGACATGCTGGCTCAGCTTGTCTGAGCGTGGAAAGCTAAGCAGGGTCAGGGCAGGCCTGGTTATTACTTGGATGGGAGACCCCTCCCCTAGTTTCCTGCACTGAGCAGGCGGTTGGACTCGATGGCCTTGTAGGCCCCTTCCAACTCTATGATCAGTGAATCTATGAAAAAACAACCTCATTCCTTGCTTACTGGCCCCCTGCTGGTCTGAATTGGGTATTGCAGCAGGGCATTTGGAATTTATTTGCTTTCTCTGGTAGGGAGGGGGGGTTCCCCCTTTGAATCTTACTTGCTGGCCCCCTGCTGGTCTTGATTGGAAATTTCAGCAGGGCATTTGGAATTTACTCGCTTTCTCTGGTAGGGAGGGGGGTTTCTCCTTATTTGACTCCGCTTTTTATATCACTGATTGTTCAATTAATATCTTAGGTCATTATGCTGATTAAGAAGGGCAGGGGTGGTAAGAAAGGCTAAGGACCTGCTCCCAGGCCTGTTGCTTAGAGTCCTTTGCCGCCTCCTGTTTCTTCCTCTGAGGATGAAGCCACCGATGTCACAGCCATCCTCGATCGTCTTGCCGCAGCTGAGAGGGCTTCTGGACATGTCCCATCACCAGGCGATGCAGCGCAGACGCCGGCTGTATGCAGGACACGTTCCAAGTGTGTAGCTGGACATAATTTCTGGCTTTCCGTTTCAGTGCAGTAGGACGCCTTGGAAGCGGGTGCGAGTTCCCACTGGTCACCAGAGCCGAGAGCGTCATCCTCCAGGTTGACTCACAGAAATTTCCCCCTTCTTGGGGGAGCTCCAGAGACCCCTGCAGTATAACATCAGTCTGCTGTTTCATCTGTCCCAGCGGTTTCAGCAACGCCGGTTCCCCCTCAGAGTTGTGAGTCTATCCTGGCTACTCCTTGGGGTATGCCGTTGCACCACACCCAGTGGGGGGGTTACCCATGGGGCTACTTGCCTGGGTTGCTTGCGCCCAATATGGTGGCCCAGGTTTCATAGATTCATAGATTATAGAGTTGGAAGGAGCCTACAAGGCTATCGAGTCCAACCCCCTGCTCAATGCAGCAGGAAACTAGAGGAGGGGGTCTCCCATCCAAGTAACAACCAGGCTTGACCCTGCTTAGCTTTCCACACTCAGACAAGCTGAGCCAGCATAAGCCACAGGCCTTTCCGCTGTTTCCACACTCTACAGTGGGAGCAGCCATCCTTGGTGCTTCTCCCGCTTTACAGGGGTCCCAACAACAACTCCCTACGTCTTTGAGCACTATTTCACCAGGAGTTGGGCTGGTGACCACTACAGGGGTGCCCCTAGGGGGGATGACAGTTTCACCCGTGAGTAACGTGACAACGGGGGCTGGTGTTGTTACTTCTCCTTCATTGTCCAGTCCTTCCACTACTACCATGGTGTCCACTGCGGTGCAGGCTTGTGCTTCGGTCTGGTCTGGCCCAGCAGGCCGACTGGCTTCTGCCCCCGCTGGCTCTCTAGCATCCGCTAAGGTGGACAATTACCTGGAGGCTGGACCTAACACAATTCCGCAGGGGGTTACATCATCCCCCCTTGGATACCATCTGGCTCCTTCTACGAAGGACTCTTTTTAAAAAAAAAATTTAGGGGAATTCATTGACATATTTTCCCTCCTGAATAGAGAAGTGAAAGAGAACAAGGAGAAGTCTAAAGATAAGGATAGGGATAAGACGAAGCGCAGGAAACCAGCCCATACTTGGGCTAATTGGCTTCCTAGTTACCTCATATACATGGGGATTATTCCAGCAGGAATTTCCTGACCAGGGCATCTTGTTAACTAAGTACTTGGACATATTTTACCGTGCCTATTCCAGTTTTGTGGGAAGTGCCTAGCTCACGTATGATGAGGCCTTCTGGAAGAAGGCCACATTTGACCACTCCCTTCATTAGGATTTTAAGGATGATGAACTCTTCATGAGCCCTGTGCATCCCGTGGCTGGTGACAGGTCGGATAGTGGCCACTTGTTGTTGCGCCCACCACCTTCTCCTGCACCTAAGGCTGGGGCCGGGTGGTCAGTTCAACCCCGATCGGTTTGTTGGGAATTCCTGTCTAAAGAATCCTGCAGTAAGCCAGATTGTAATTTCAGACACGCCTGTAATGGAAATCACCCCGTCGCCTCTTGCAACTGGGTGTGAGGATCCAGGGGTCGGCCTAGAACAGGTGCTGGGGCCGGAAATACACAGGGAGCTTTTGGTTCAGCTCCGTCAAAAGGGGCCCACCCCAATTAATTTACTATACTTAGATCGATTGTTGGCAGATACCCACGTTGTGAAGATGCAGTATGTCTCCATGAGGGGTTTCATTTTGGTTTTCATATTCCCTATCAAGGCCCCAAACTGCACAAGATGGCTTGGAACTAGTCTTCCATGGCTGCCTTTCACTTCGTTGTCCTTCAAAAATTTCTGAGGAGATGGAGGACAACTGGGCCCTGGGACCCTTTCCAGCTTTGCCTCTCCCCAATCTCAAGGTTTTCTCCTTTGGGTGCTGTCCCAGAGAAGGCACCTGGTGAATTCCGCCTTGTACATAATTTACCTTTCCCTAGAGGTGAGTCAGTCAATGATGCTATCCTGAGCATCTCTGCTCAGTGCGTTACGCATCATTTGATTCGCTGTTGCTATGGTCCGCACCCGCGGGCCTGGCACTTTCATGGGTAGGTGTGATATCAAGGCGGCATTCTGTCTGCTTCCAGGTTCATCTGGATGTTCTAGACTTGTTAGGTTTTGTCTTTCAAGGACAATTCTATGTCGATAGGGCAATGCTGATGGGATGTTCAATTTCCTGTTCGGCATTTGAGTGTTCTAGCACATTTTTGGATTGTGCTCTCTGTGCAAGGATTGGACTTTCCCAGGTTGTGCATCACCTAGATGCTTTCTTGTTCGCTGGAACAACCCCTTCGGGTCACTGTGATACCTGATGGACCAATTTCAGGCTCTGGCTGATGAGTTAGGTGTCCCTTTAGCTGGTGAGAAGACTGAAGGTCTATCCGCTCGGCTGACATTTTGGCGGGATTGAACTAGATTATATGAATAGTCCACCTGTGGATGCAAGAGCTCTCTGATGCCGTGGTGCACTTTTGGTGCGATAATCAGGCCACGGTCCAAGTGGTGAATGCTCTGTCTTCTCGGAATGACAGAGTCATGAGGCTTGTTTGCATTATGACTATGTTGTGCCTCTGCCATAACATTTTGTTCAGGGCATGTCACGTCCCCGGTATGGACAATAGCATCACCAATGCTTTGTCTCGTAACCAACTAGATAGATTTCTTGCCCTGGCCCAGGGCATGCCAGCATCAGGTGGTGATGCCAGGTTGTCTTTGGCAGATTGGTGGCTGGCAGCTGACTGAGCCATCTAGCAGTCTTTAGCTCCTGCTACGCGCCTACACAAGAGCAGGGAGGGAATTCTCTGATTTCTGTTTGGTGCGTGAGCTGCCTGGCATCTGGCCCATCCCAGTGGAGCACTTCCTCCACTATTGTGTCTTTTCCCATGAGCAAGGAAGGTCAGTCAGGACCATTCGTGGTAACTTGGCTGCCTTGGCCTTTTTGTCTAAGGCCAAAGGTTGCGTGGAATTTATTGGATTTCAGGGTTTGTCGGATGTTGCTGAGCTGGAAACGTAACCGCCCACCCATTCCTGACTCCCGCATTCCCGTATTGCCTAACATTTTGCTTGGTCTTGGCGACCAATGGCCTGTGCTGTGCCATACAACATACAATGCTGTTTTGTTTCAGGCGGTCGTGTTGACGGCCTTTTGGGGGCATTTCGGGTATCCAAACTCATGGCAAGGTCGACGTTTGACCGGTCTGGCCATGCCCTCCAATTTTCTGATCCGTCTCTGTTTCCTGCCGCAGCTTCATTGCATCCGCGGCAATCCAAGTCTGACCAGGACGCCTGGGGCTCTTTGGTCTCTTTCGACATGGCAGCGATGGATGAGTTGTGCCCTGTGTCGGCTCTGAATGCTTATGTGAGGTTGCGGGGGTCCACTCCTGGCCTCTTATTCATTCATGGGGATGCATTCCCTCTTACAAAATTCCAGTACTGGACCGTGATAGCGGGTGTATTGAAAGCTTTGGGCTTGAGGCACCTACGCTTTGGGACGCATTCATTCCAGATAGGAGCTGCTTCCATGGCAGTTACCTTGGGTTTGCCTGTGACACAGGTCCAGGCAGTGGGAAGGTGGCATTCACGGGCATATTGAGTCTATGTCCGAAAGCTACCATGAGTGGTACTGCTGCTTCCTTCCTTGTTTTTCAGGTGCCAGCTGGAGACGGAGGCATGCTTGAATATTGGTCTGTGGATACAGCTTCGTCTTCTGGTCGGCCCAGAGAGCAATTATGTCCGGTTCGGGACCTAACCTGTGCATCAGTCACGTGGCCGACATCCAATGGCTGAGTCGGTGTGGCTTGCGGTAGCACAGCCTCCTCCCGCTGCTGTTTGGCTCTGGCTTGGTGCGCAAGCCCCCTCATGTACTGATCTTGTATTTGGGCGGGAATGATTTAGGCTTGCTGAAGAGCAAGGCCTTGATTAAGCAAGTTTTGACAGACCTTGCTGTGGTGCAGGCTTGCTGAAGAGCAAGGCCTGGATTGAACAATTGTTGACAGACCTTGCTGTGGTGCAGGCTTGCTGAAGAGCAAGGCCTGGATTGAGCAAGTGTTGACAGACCTTGCTGTGGTGCAGGCTTGCTGAAGAGCAAGGCCTGGATTGAGCAAGTGTTGACAAACCTTGCTGTGGTGCAGTATCGTTGGCCAGGAGTCTGGGTGCTCTGGTCTAACATGCTGCCACGTTTTCATTGGCGTTATGCCATGTCTCACCAGCGGCTGCACAAGGCAGTGTGCTGTGCAAGGTAAATGGACAGATAGGTAGGAATCTTGGAGGGAGAGGTTTAACCATACCTCATCCCGGCATTTCCTTGGCCAGGAGGGAGCTGTATAAGAAAGGATTGGGTTCACCTGTCGAATTTTGGGCTGGACATCTTCTTGGGGGATGTACGAAGGACCCTGCTTGGATTTCTTCCGGCAGGTGGGGGAGAGGAGACTAAGTAACCTTCTCTCTCTCTGTGGCGGTTAAGTGTGGGATTAGGCAGTTTTAGGGGCTTGATGATCATCCTATGGCACCTTTCAGGTGAGAGGCGTGCTCCGAGGCTCCTGCCGCTGAGTGCCTCACAGCCCGGTTGTGCCAAGATAAGGCATGTCTCTGAGGTCTTCCTAACTCGCCTGTATTGGTGCCTCACGGCCAGTGCAAGGCTGACTGCAGGAAAGACCTTCCAGCACCATGTGGTGTTAAACAAGGAGGGGATGACCTGGCTGCCATCACCCTTCTTGCTGGATGTTTCGCCCCATAGCAATGGTGTCCGGCTGATAGCCGGTGTAATTAGTACCCGCACTTTTCCCCTTCGTAGATTCCCTATTGATGTTTCAATAAATGTGGCCCATTACTTTTACCACAATTTGTACCCTACAACTGTGTCCGAGTCGTTATTTCTCCTTTACGCACGCAAATTAAGCCATGTTCCAATGTTTGCCTCCACACATTGTGAGAATGCATGGAGGGAGGAATAGGGCTGCACACACTAGCCTAACCCCAAGCATCCTCGTTCCCAGCAGCTGCGGCCTTAAACCTTCATGTGTTAGGCAGAAGTTCTGGAAGAGAGGCAAGCTTTGTGGATTCAGAACATGCTTCGGATCTTCCACATGTTAGGGAACACTGTACCAATCGTATGGAGTAGTCTAAGCATGTTCAGCCGGATTCACAGAGATTACCCTTTCAGACATTCCCACTCTATGTGTGAAGGTGTCATGCTGTAGCCAGCAGGGTTGAGGTCACTGGGAGCCCTGCTCCTCCCTCCATACGCATGCCTGATTCTGAACAGGGCTTCAGAAAAGAGCCAATGTGCATAGCTGTTTGTAATCCACCCAGAGAACATTAATTATTGGGCAGATTAGAAACATAATAAATAAATAAAATAATAAATAAATTTGTGTAAAGTGCTCACCATGCTATCATTTCAGAGACAGCATGGAGGATTGAACACACATACTGTAGGTTCTGCTCCTGGATAGAGATAGAATATACAGTCCTGCTGCCATGCTATGTGAATTCAAAGATTTTCATAAAAGAGGTAAGGAAGCCCTTCTTATGAGGCATGATGGGAGCTCCTTGCTGTTTGGAGTGAGAAATACATTTGCTTATTTATTTATTTATTTATTTGGTTTAAACCCCACTTTTCTACCAAAAACTGGCATTCAAGGTGGTTAAATCTGTTTGACAGATTTAGAACTCAGCATAGCACTGAAACCTATGTGCTTGGACTTAGAGAGTGGAGAGGAGGAGGTGACCCTACACCCACACAGCCCTTTAGTCTGATATGCTGATTGTAAATGCCTTTAGTTGGTGGGAAGAGCTATTCTATGCATATCATATGGAGGGCATTTGAAACAGTCTCTGCATCATGGCAGTGCCACATGTTGTGGCCAGAATGTCTAAAGTGGCATCTCACATGAAGCATGCCTGTTGTGGCATTATCAGGCCACTGCCAGCTGCCATCAGGAGGTTCTGGAGCTCAGTTTTAGATCACCTGCTTTTTATGCAGAAAGTCCCAGGTTCAATCTCTGGGATTTCAGGATAGGGCTGGGAAAGATCCCTCTCTGAAACCCTAGAGAGCCAATGCCAGTCAGTGTAGACACTCCTGAACTCAGTGGACCAATGGCCTGTCTGGGTATAAGACAGTGTACTGTATTCTTATGGATCATACAGGCCTGTGGCTCACGCTGGCTCAGCTTGTCTGAGTGTGGAAAGTTAAGCAGGGTCAGGCTTGGTTATTACTTGGATGGGAGACCCCTCCTCTAGTTTCCTGCATTGAGCAGGCGGTTGGACTTGATGGCCTTGTAGGCCCCTTCTAGCTCTATGATCTATGAATCTATGATCTGATATGGCAAATCTCCATGTGGTGGGAGTGATCCATGCAGTGGTCTCTATATTAAGGTCACCACATGGTGTAGCTACCATGTGGGAGCAATTTCCAATGTTTTCCACATGGTAGTAATTCACCAACCAACTGTTGCTTCCAAACAGACATGGTTAAGATCCAAGGGCTCATTTAAGCAGCTCCCTTGCCATATAGAAGCCTTTCTGATTCAAGTGAGGTTTAGTTCTTCTAAGCCATTATATTATTTCCGAATACTTTATCCCTCATTTCTATTTAAAAGAAAAATACTCAAATAAGCTAACAGTATAAATTACATCAAAGCAATAATAAAAATAACCTAACAACTGAAAACATACAAAGCAAATTTAAAACATTATCAACAACTCCTCCAATTGATAATACAGAAAGAATGAAGACCTAGGTATCATTTACTATTTTTTGTCACTACCTGCATTCATCACCGATATGGAACCACACATTTCACAAGTGTAAGAGTTCAGGTATTTTCTGAAGTGAAACTGAGGGTACTATTTCATTTGCCTGCATTTATAATTCAAATGAAAGCCACATTGACCAGAACACACATCTGCTTTTGAAATGTCTATGCTCTACTTTCTGTAGCTCATTAACAACATTCAGAAATGACTCATTGGAGACTAAAAAGTGTTCCTGCTGTCATTTGTGAAAATGGCCCAAGGATATTTTACTGGAACATTTTAGAATGATAGGAAAGATAATAATTCTTAACAATGCATTAAATGAAGATTAAGGCTGCAATCCAAGGCACATGCATGTGAGAGTAAGTACCACTGAACACAATGGGATTTACTTCCGGGTAAATGTGTACAAGAGTGGGTGGCAAGTCTTATTATGTCAGATCCTCAGTTCTAGAACACATGTAGTGGGATAAGAGATTATGACAAAAATGATCCATTGGAGAAATACAAAAAATAACAGTCTGTGGAAGATGGGAAAAGTTGGGGGAAATGTAGGCTGGGGAAAAAACCATTAAGTTTTGAAAGGTTGTCCTTTAGTTTCCATCCATCTTCTTATTTTCTTTTACATTCTGTGCTGCCTTTTCATGACTTCATACTTGTTTCTAAAATTTCTCTTACTTGAAAAGGACAGACACGTGCGTACGTGCGTACACACACACACACACACACACACACACACACACAATCTTTGATAGCCTGAAAGTACCGGTCTACACTGAGTCATCCCTCCTAACGGCAAAGCTTCCTATCAGCTATTGACATGATGTCTGTTCACATAATACTTCAATAAAAACACAGAGCTACGGGAGATATTAAAACCATCCTGGAGAGATAATTCCAAAAGAAGACGAAGTGGCAGACAACATTTTGGACACTTACTGAGGTAGAAACTCCCCTGCTCCCTCTACTAATAAAGTGCCACGAATAAAATAAAATAAACATTGGAAAGAGGTAATACATATATTCCAAAACCTAGTTTTGCAAACAATCCACTTATTGTTAATACATTGGTCACAGTTCATATTAAGGTCCTCCTTCTGACTGCAAGCTTCATGATGTTTCACAGATCAATTGCAGATGCAATCCTGTGGTCTCTAGGCAGGAGTTCCAAGGGCCACAAGGATACTGCAGACCTTCCCATCTGAGGGTGGAGAGGGATTTCCATCTACAGAAAGTAAGGTCTGCCCACTGAGGTCCTTCTTGAAGGTGGGTGGACCTTTCTTCTGGTTAACTGTGCCACCGATGGTGTTCTCTGCCAGTGGTGCAGGCAAAAAGGGGGCATTCTTGGAGGTCGTCCGGGGCAGACTGGGGAGGGGGGTCCATAGCTTAGTGATAGGGCACATGCTTTCCATACAGAAGGTCTCAGGTTGAATCCCCAGTATCTCCAGCTCAGCCAAGAAAAACTCCTGCCTGAAACACTGGAGAGTTTGCTGCCAGTCAGTGTCAACAATACTAGGCTAGATGGACCAATGATCTGACTCAAGTGACCTGGTTCACACAACATGTTAAGTCACCATGGGTTAATTGTGCTGTGTGGCGGCTGCCATTATGCATACGCAAGCTACAGTGGGGGTACACTGCAGCTTGTTGTGTCATGCGAACCCAGCAAGGGTGGGTTATTGGCATGGTTAACAAACCACCCACAACCTATGGGTTTAAGGTTTAGGGCAAATGGAGACAAAACCCATAAGAACATAAGAAGAGCCCTACTAGTTAAGAGGAAAAGCCTACCTAGTCCAATATGATGTTCCCACAGTGGCCAACAAGATGCCTATGGAGCAGAACCTGGGGGCAATATCTCCCTCCTTCTCATGTTCCCCAGCAACTGCTATTCAGAGGCATGCTGCCTGATACTGGAGGTAATATATAGCCATCATGACTAGTAATAACCAATGAAAGCTTTATCTTCCATTAATTGTCTAATCTTCCTATAAAATCATCCAACTTAGTGGCCATCGCTACATCTTGTGGAAACCATACTTGTGCATACATTTATGTTGTGTTCCAGGAGGATAATGATTGACAAATGTGGCAAAAAAATAATAATCCAATCACAAGGCCCTAAACGAGCATCTGTGATACCTGAACATAGACTGAACACTGAGGATATGGGTGTATTAGCACTGCCTATTAACAGGAATTAGGGAACAGCAAGTGTGAATTGGGAAGGATATCCTCTTGGATTCCAAGGAGATGGGATTAATTTAAGGAGGAAACATCCTGTTGTTTGTCCGTTCAAAAGCCTGGAGCCTATGTGCTTTCCTTGCTTTGCTGCAATAGAAGGAAAGAGTCTATAGCAGACAAAGGGATTCTTAAGGGGGAGATAGTTAGAGCTGCACTTCATCACAAATGAGAACAGAGCTCAGCATATTGTTATTGTTGCTACTGTCATTGTTGTTATTGTTATTATTATTAATAATAATAAGATTGCTTAGACAGTTTTCTGGAAAAAAAAGTCAAGGCAACATACAACAAAATATTTACTGCAATATAATGCATGCACATCTCAAGAGTGCCTGTGAAATTCTGTGGCATGCGTGATTCTATTATGTTTTATTTTTCAAGGGTTTTCTATCAGGAAAGAGCTATAAAGCATCATAATTCTGGATACTGTTAAAAAAAGATTTCAGCTAAATCTTAGCTGTCATTGCTTTTTCACTAGCATAAAAAAATTCCTTAAGCTTCATTCTCTGGCAATTTTTGTGACCAGGATGAAATATTGGCATTTAAATGCTTCATTTGTTCTGTGAACTACAGTAGTAGCATGTACTATTTTGACCTTTTCAGAATTTTGTAGTTTAATTGGATGGCTGTTTTTCACTCATCTTCCTCTTAACAACCTCTCAGATGGCTAGGTGAGAAGGCAGTGCCTGACAAATCAAGGTGAACTTTATTGAAATGAATACAACATAAGAAAATATAGATTTCCCACCTTCTCTCGACACCACCTCAATTTTGAGATTACCCAAGCCCGACACTTTTCTCATCATTGCACGATTCATGATGGGATCAGCAAACAATGAAATCCTTGCAATGCTTCCCCTTCGTTTTTTGTATGAGGTTGCGTGGAAAGCAGCTGCAAGAAGGGAAGGGGGAGTGGTTTGAAGAATAAGAATAGGATCTATTATGGCAGTTTCTTAGATGGTGCTATTTGTTGCTGCCGAAATGAGGTAAGAAGACAGCTGTTTATGCAAATAAAATGTCTCACAAATCCACATGAGAAGGTGTGCACAATACTTATAAGAAAAGAAATGTTCCCTCATGACCACACTGCGTCTGTTTCCTGAATAAATCCCACACCCTCCTAAATTCCTATCTGCCAACTTGTCTTAATGAATATGGAACTCCCTGAAAAGCCATGGCATAATGAATAAAAAGGCTAAACTTTGTTTTTAGTTTGGAAAGAATGCATGACTAATCCAAACAAAATATACAGCTCCGGCTATTTCAAAGGGCAGGCATTTTTGTTCATTGGGGTGAGCCTGTAGTCCCCCTCAGAATTCACACATGGGAATTTAAGCACCCTCGTTTGAAAAAACAGGGAAAGAGGATAGAAATGTTACCATTTTTAATTGGAAATATGATTTATGTAGGAGTTGATTGTGTGACCAGTGCTAGCTTAAACATGTTCTTTTTATCATTTGGCTTTCTTTTCCACTCATTTATTTATTATTTATTTATTTAATTTATATCCTGGCTTTCTGTCAAAAATGGCACTCAAGGTGGCTAACAATAAAAAGATGCAGGTTAAAAACAAAAATTTAATTAGAACATAGCATTAAAACAGATCCATAAAACACAATTCAAAACACAGTAATAAAAGAAATAGACAGCACCCAACCAATTAAAAACCTGTTCAGCACCAGTCCAACTTACATGCCAAAGACCTGCCTCTTCTAATTAGATATTGTTTAATTGCATGTTCCTGTATTGTGTAAAGTACCTAGAGAGCACAAACTTCATTTTACTGTATTACAGAAAACAGAAAGCACCAACTGGGCAGAGGAACTCTATGTGAATGAAATGATTGTTTATACTGTACATTATAGTGGTTTTTGTGATTTACTTGTGAGATTAGCAAAAAAATAATAATGTAGTATGATGAATTAAAGAACAACAAAATGTTATGTGGCCCCAAACTTCGCTAATTCCATATATCCCTGGCTGAGTACCATCTATCTAGAACACCAATTTTAAAATCATGTGCCTGGAAGAAAGCCCCTGGATTTAACCTTGCTTCCAATTAACAGTGCAATCAATCCTATACATGTCCATTTAGAAGTAAGCCCCACTAAGTTCAATGGAACATACTTCCAAATAAGTGGGTGCACTGTATGTGTGCTTAGAATCAGACTGTTGCTTACAAATTGGAGATAATGCTGCTAGTCCTCACTGGATTTTGAAATTTAGTAGATATTGTATGCTGATGAAAATGTTCACACTGAAAACAATTATGTAGAACCTTCTTCTTAACATATTACCTGAAAGAATTTGCTACTGTTTTCAACAGAACACACGCCCTCATGTTGTTGAAGAGTTCAGTCTACATGTGGAAATTAGCTCTTAGGGCTTGCAAGGGATTTGTATTCTGACCTGTATGTCACTAATTTGTTATTCATGGGGATGTATGCAAGTAGCTCAATCCTTTGGCTTGTCCTATAAAGTCACTGTTCATTTAACATAAAACAAGAGTCCTTATTTTCTATATTTAAATTGGGAGAAATTATAGGGATGTAACTGCGAGTCTCAGGGGAGGGATGAAAGCAGGCCAAAATCAGCCCGCTCGCCCCCCTCGAGACTCCCGCAACTTACCTTCCTGCCGCTTGATCCATCGATCCATGCCGCGCCGGCAGTGCGTGGTCCCGTCGCGTCACTTCCTGGCAGCCGGAAGTGACGCGACGGGACCCAGTGCTGCTGGCGAGGCTAATCGAGCAGCAGGGGATGTGTGCCTTGTGTGTGGGGGTGCTCGCCGAGAACAAGGCGAGCACCCCCCAAGGTAGGTGTACATCCCTACGATATAATACCTATGTAGGGAAGGGCTTAGCTCAGTGGTAGAGCACATGCTTTGCATGCAGAAGGTTCTAGATTCAATCTTTCACATCTTCAGTTGAGAGAAACTCAGGTAGCAAGGTTGGGAAAGACCTCTTCCGCTCTGAGAGCTGCAGACTGACAACATTGGGCGCAATGGCCCAATGGTCTGACATAGTATAAGGCAGCTTTATATGCTCACTGTTAAACAGTAGTAATTGCTGTCTGCTACGTAGAGATAGAGTTATACAGACAAACAAGGCTGACTCCAGACTGATGTGAGGTCCAGTCCTTCTAACTGCTTCTCACCTTGCAACAGGCCCATCTCAGCAGAGATACATGTCAAGGGCTAGAAAATGACTACTGAGAATAAATGGCACAAAGCCCTGATGGATCAAGCCAAAATATGGATCAAGTCCATTAGAGGTAAGTCAACATTGTGAAGTTTGGCCCCTGGATATATTTGACTATTAAACCCCATGCACAGACATTCAGGAATGTTGGATGTAGGGAAGGTTGCCATGAGAGAGTGATGAGGGTGAGGTTGGGAAGGGGAGAGAGTGTGCATGCACCTTTCCAAGTATATGGGCCAGATGGAGAAGTATTGTGTGATCTAGCCCTATGAGAAAAGGCAAAAGAAATTTGTATTATCCCTTCCCCCAACCATCGTTGCTTCAAAGCGATGCTGCCTCCATTGCGTCTGCGGAGTGCTGCCCCAGGAGGCTGTTCCAAGTGGTCCGGAGTCTGGTCGGTCCAGTCGCTCCGGACCCAATGGAACAGTCTAAAGCCTCCTGTGAGGCTTTAGCGAAGCACTTCGCAGATAAAATCGATCGGATTAGGAGTGGGATATTGTGCGTCGTGGATACAGGGAGTGAGCAGGAGGAGGCCAATGGCAGACCGGTTTTGTGGGATCGGTTCCGGCTTCTTCCTTCTGATGAAGTGGACAAGGTGCTTTCATCTGTGAGGCAAACCACCTGCTTGCTTGATCCTTGCCCATCCTGGCTCATAATGAGCTGTAGGGAGAGACTGGGTGAGGGGATCAAGGCGGTGGTGAATGCCTCCCTCGAGGAGGGAGTGATGCCATCAGCCCTCAAGGAGGCAGTAATAAAGAAGCCCTCCTTGGATCCCCAGCATTTAAACAACTTTCACCCAGTCTCCAATTTACCATTTCTGGGCAAGGTGATCGAGCGGGTGGTGGGTGCTCAGTTGAAGGCACACTTGGATGAAGCCGATTATTTAGATCCATGCCAGTCGGGCTTCAGGTCTGGTGGACATGGGACGGAGACAGCCTTGGTCGCCTTGGTGGATGATATGAGGAGGGCTTTGGATAGGGGCGAATGCTCCTTTCTAGTCCTCCTCGATCTCTCAGCGGCTTTTGATACCGTTGACCACGGTATCCTCCTGGACTGCCTGGAGGGCTTGGGCTTGGGAGGCACTGTATTGCAGTGGTTCCGGTCCTTCCTCTCTGGAAGGTACCAGAGGGTAGTTCTCGGGGAGGAGGCTTCGGACCCTCAGCCGCTCACTTGTGGAGTGCCGCAGGGTTCCATCCTCTCCCCGATGTTATTCAATATCTACCTCAAGCTGCTGGGAGCTATCATCAGGAGGTTTGGGGTGCGGTGTCATCAGTATGCGGATGACACGCAGCTCTACCTCTGTTTTAAGTCCTCACCGAGGTTGGCTGTTGAGACCCTGTCCAAGTGCCTGGAGGCAGTGGCTGGCTGGATGGGAAGGAACATGCTGAAGCTGAACCCTGACAAGACCGAGGTACTTCTGGTGGGGGACAAGGGGAGGTTAGGGGATGTTGACCTGGTGCTGAATGGAGTACATCTGCCCCTGAAGGACCAGGTCCGCAGCTTGGGGGTCATCCTTGACTCCCAGCTGTCCATGGAGGCTCAAGTGTCCGCTGTGAGCCGGGCGGCGCTGCATCACTCCATCTGATACAGCGCCCCTACCTTCCTAATCATCTGCTCCCATCAGTGGTTCATGCCTTGGTCTCCTCTCGCTTAGACTACTGTAATGCGCTCTACGTGGGGTTACCCTTGAAGACGGTTCGGAAGCTACAGCTGGTACAGAACGCGGCGGCTCGCCTGGTTAAAGGCAGCCACTGGCGGGACCACATCACGCCAGTGCTGAAGGAGTTGCACTGGCTACCAGTTGCTTGCCTTGCTGAATTCAAGGTGTTGGTTTTGACCTTTAAAACCCTATACGGCTCCGGTCCAGTCTATCTCAAGGAGCGTCTCCAGCAACACCAAGTGGGCCGCTCAACAAGATCTGCCACGGATGGCCTTCTCCTTGTCCCTTCAGCCAGAGCAGCTAGACTGGTGGGGACAAGGAAGAGGGCCTTTTCTGTGGCGGCCCCTGTACTGTGGAACTCTCTCCCGAGTGACCTCCGCCATGCCCCCTCTCTGCTGAGCTTCCGCCGCTCATTAAAAACCTGGCTGTTCAGGTGGGAATATGGGGTGGGTTAAGATTTTAAAATTTTTATACTGTTTTAAATGTATTTTATTGTTTTTATTCTATGTACATCGCCCAGGGTGGCCGGTTGCCGGCCAGATGGGCAATTGATAAATGTAAATAATAAATAAATAAATAGCTTTATAACAGTCCTTCATTTATGTACCCTTTCTAATCTGAAAAGTCCTCATCTTCATTAGTCTTGTTTTCTGAACCTGATTTTTCTTGTTGGATATATGTGTAATGGGGAGACTAGAACTGTAGACAATGCTCCAGAAAGATCAGTCAGTTTAGCAGTAAGGTGTGTTGTACTTGAAGAGGGCTCATCTGGTTACTTAAACCTTTTAGACTGCAAACTCTGAAGGTTAGTCTAACATTGTCTTGCATACTAATATGTGCATTTGAGATGCTTAATGATTGAAAAGGATGATACCACCCAAGCTGGTGGATTTCCTTGTAAATTGCTGGTAAAGTGGGAGATTAATAGGATGCTTTATGGCAGGAAGTTAAAAAGATTCAAATTGGGAGAAAGTTGTGTGTATGCATACAGCATGCTTCTTTTGTTCTAGCTCTTGAGATGGCCTTTCCCTGACAGTTCCCTGGGGCTGCAGACTCTGGACTCATCCATTATCCAGAGAACCAAGGGCCACTGGGAGGCTGTGCCCCATGCCTCCCAGGAGTAACATCACAGCAAGGGGGAGACCAGCCTGGCCCCATACATCAGCCAAAGAAGGAACAGCTGCAGGGAGCTTGTTTTGTCATTCCCTGCCAGGAAAAAGAAAAAAACCCCTATAAGAACCTTGTAACTAAGAACTGGTGCCCGAGTTTTGCTTTTTTCTTCCTCCTTCCCAATCCCTTTTCCTTTTGTGTCATGTCTTTTAGACTGCAAGCCTGTGGGCAGGGACTGTCTAATATTAATCTTTGTAAGCCACTCGGGGAGCCTTTTCTTCCTGAAGAGCAGGGTAAAAATGCTGTAAATAAATAAAAATAATTTACATTGTGGACTTTTGCCTGGTCCCTGGCAGTCCCAGGTTTTCCTTCCTTGTGATGGTGGCAAATGCTATGCAACAGGCCAGTGAATAAATCATACCTTTTGAGAGAAATGAATGGCCTAAACACCAGCTGTTATGCATCTCACGGTACACCTTAAAAGGAGATTACACTGCACATTTAAAGGGAAGAGATGGTAACAACTTGACTCTGGATTTGCATCTAAAAGCTCAGTTTCAGGAACATCTTTGATGTATTTTATTTTAAATTATTAGTGAATTTAATAATTTCCCATGAAAGGGAAGCAGAGGCTAGATTCTTCTTTCACATCATTACAATTCCACTGACTTTGATATTACACTAGAACATGTGAGACAAGGATCAGGCCAGGGTCTGGGTTTTGTTTTGTTTTCATTTAGGGAATTGAGATCAGCAGCAGAATAAAATTCTACAGAGCTAGATCTATACAAACAGGTGTAATTAGATTTAATCAAGTGAGTCCCATGGAATCTGGCTAAAGCAGAAAAGGCAATGTTTTGCACTGTTGAAGCTAATATGTATATGTCATGGTAGGCAAGCCAGCCAGAGCCGTGTCACCCTACTTAGTTGCCTTTAGAAAGCCCTAGAAAGTCCTTATTGTATGATAATGACACTGAACTAGTGTCAGAGACATCTGTATAACCCCTGTGACCCTGTGCTTCTGTCCACATCCTAAAAAGTTCTTGCATGAAATTGCTGGCAATGCTGCAGCAGTAAATGTTATGGAACTGGGTCCTAGCAATCCATCAAATTGTCCTCTTGAACTAGTGGCTGTCCTGAGCCACCCTGTAGACCTTGGACTGGGTCCTATGATCTGCAAGTACTCTGGTTTAAATGTAATTGGTTTCTGAGTCCAAGTATTGGCTATCTCACTACCATGTGTTAATCCTCTCCATTGGGAATAAATACTACAAAGTAATGATGAGATTGGTTAAAAACTCCAGATGAATTAAATCCTTATTTCTTTCAGTGGAAATTGCTACTAGTTACAGTGGCAGATTTTATTTTTTAAGGACTGGACTGTCGTTCTGTGTTAACAATGTTAAGTAATTTTGTTTTAAGTTCAGCAGCTTTTACCTGCTTTACAATTAATACATTCCTCAAATAAATAACTTCCTTAGGTTACCCTTTACCCTCCCCTTTAATCACCCTGCCATACTCACAGTCATAGAACTATAGGCAGATGTATTAATTTATTTTGTCTCCAAAATGATGCTACATAATTATATATCATAATTCCCACAATATTTCTGAGGAGAAAAAAAATGGCTGCCAGATAGCAACCGTAGGAAAAGCTCTTCTTGCTGCCACCACTGCTGTGAAAGTTGCTGGGGCAAGAGGGGAGTGGGTCCCTTTCATCCCTTTTCACTCCCCCTTTGACCCTGTTACCCCTCCCAATTTCAAGTCAAAAGTTTTAATCCTAGAACTTTCAGCTCATCACTACTTACAACTGCCAACCCAATTATGACTTGAGATCAAGGGTGTTCAACCATCACTAGCATGGGAGCTGGGAAAGTATGAAAAACTTGAATTTCCCAATTTCCCAAATACAAAGCAAAAGGTTAAAATGGGATGTCAGATCTTCTCCTTCCTAGAACCTGCAACCTAAAGAGCTGTTGTGGCAAGTGGGAATTGGGATATTGTTGTGTCAATAGTTTGAGCAGGTGGGAATTGGGATATTGGGAAAAGTTGAGATATTGGGAGAAGCCACAGTCCTCTGGCTTCCACCCACCAAACATAATAGCTAAGAGGAGCTTCCAGAGGCTGAACGTTTTCTGGGCAGTCACAGCTTTGAACAGGATGGTTGATCAGAGTCTTCAGCCTAAAAAGATGCTCAGGCAGACAATTACCATTTCCTGCTAGGTTTGGTGGACAGCAGCAAAGAGAAGAATGATAACCTTCTGATGTGTTAGAGCTACATCAGCAGCTGTTGAGGATTTCTCTGAGATCCCGAAATAGGGCTTGTGCTACATGGTACAAAGGAAGAACTCTTATCAGCAGCTGTTAAGAGTTCTGCCTGGTACCATATAGCACAAGCCCTATTTATGGATGTCAGAGCAATCCCCAACAGATTCCAATGAGTTCAGAATTATTTGAATCCAACCTGTGGATTCCACCGCGGACCGTTTTTTGTTTGTTTGTTTTTCTGAGTTGAGCAGATTCCACACACTTGCAGACTGATTTTTTTTTTTTTTTTTTAAACCCAACTGGGGGAGGGGGATTTGCACAAACTCACACTTACATGAATGTGCATTAGTGCTAATGTGCACTTACACAAGTGGAACAAAATTCTTGTATATCCCTAATTATTTATGTCAATGAGTGGACGATGGAACGAAAGACACCTGTCTTTCCTAATCCCAATCCTAACAATGTACTGTATATGGCCAAAGTGCATCTTGAACCTTATCGGGTGAACAGCCAGATGGGCGATTAATAAATATAAGAAATAAAATAAATAAATTATCATTGTAGTACATTATGAATGAGCGCCATCTTTTGATGAACTGATTTGTTTGTTGCCTCCCGTCTCTAACCTCGCTAAATAAGTGGACTTAACCAGACAATTCCCCAAACTTTCAAATGTCGTCCATCAACTGACCACGGCTGTGTGTGATCTTTTTCTACTTTTTACTGTTGTTATCCTTTTATGTGGATGTATTCCTAAACACACTTACTGGGGAATAAATCCCAGTGATTTTAGTCGGACTTATTTCTCACTAAACATGCTTAGGATTGCACTGCACAGTAGCTGGTGAAAATCCCACATGTACATAATTTATTAAGAAAAAATGCAAGTAAGTGTGTGTGTGTGTGTGTGTGTATGACCATGAGAGAAGTTTATAAAATTATACAGTGTGAAGAAAATTGATCAAGAGAGGTTTTTTTCTCCCTTTGTCATAATACTAGCACACAGGGTCACCCAATGAAGCTGAATGGTGGAGGATTCAGGACAGACAAAAGGTAGTACTTCTTCACACATGCATAATAAAACTTTGTAATTTGCTACCACAAGATGAAGGGATAGCCAATAACATAGACAAGTTTAAAAGGGAATTAGACAATTTAATTATTAGACTATTTCATGGTAGAGAAGGTTTTAAATGGTTACTAGTCATTCTTTATTATTTTATTTATTTAAAATATTTATATATCACCCTTCATTTCGAAATTAAAGGGCATTGTACATAATTCATTAAAACAACAATTAAAATAAAAAGAGAACCACAATAAAAACAGAAAGCCTATGAAGTGAAGCATTAAAAAACAAGTATGGTTAAACAGGCATATTTTAATAGGTGATATACCACCTCCTGGATCAGAGGCAGCATACTTGAATACCACCAGTTTTTCAGAAATAGAGGAGTTATTGTTGGGGGGAAATAGATATTGCCCTCATGTTTTGCCTGTGGGCTTCCCAGAGGCATCTGATCGGCCACTGTGGGGAATAGGATGCTGGACTAGGCTTTTTGTCTGATTCAGTAGAACACTTCTTACGTTCTTCATTACAAACAAGGTCTTCTTGTTTAGGAAAACCCACAGTAAGTGTACACTTTCAACCCAATTTTATGAGACCTTAAAATTGCGTTTCACTGATCTAGTGGGGAAATTCCAAACCGTTTTCTTAGCAGTATTAATGGACATGTTGGCTTTTCTAGATTTATATGAAAATTGCCTAAAAGAGCTTAAACCAGATAGAAAAATGGAACAGTGAATTGTGGTTAAGTATGACAAAAAATAGCCTTAATGCCTCAAGAATGGGTTCAGTGGCAGGTGAAAGATACATTTTTAAAGAGATGGCTTCTTTTTTTCTTGATCACTGAAGCCAAAACAAAGTTAAGAGATAGAGAGCCAGGGGGAAAGCAACATGAGTGGCGCACAGATGATCTAATCATGAACACACCACCTGTCTATGTCTAATGGGAGGGAGAAGGATATTTGTTTAATGTAAGGGCCATAAAATCCCAATCATTGTACCTAGAAAAACTGTGAATGTCCCTACACGTGTACTGTGGGGGTTACCAGATAATCTTACTCCTCACTCAATGTTTTCCAGAAATGTAAAGAAAATGCATGGTAATTTAAAGCTTTCTAACTTATATATTAGTACCCTCAAATTACTGAACAGAGTTAAAAATCTTCTCATTTTTGGACTTTTAGGGTTTAGGACAAGCTCACTTTCTGAAACCATTATGACTAGATTTTTTTTATTTTTTAAATATCACATCTAATGTTCTTCTGTACAGATGTGAAATTCAAAATTATGTCATGGTAATGTTTCCTTGCATAAATTAAATATGCAAGGTTATGGATATATTAGTATACACCCTTCGCACTGGTCTCTTTTTAAAGCCTTACCTTGTAGTGGTCATGTTTATTTAAAAAACTTGTATCCTAATTTAAATTCCAATCCTTTGTCCATGTTTTTATTCACTTCTCTTTATGCAAATGTGCAGTCAGCCATGAGTCTGGGAAGATGAACTATCACCTAATTATCAGGGACAAAGTAGACGTTACACGCAAATGAATGTAATGAAGCCTCGTTAGTGGTATTTTTCAATAAAAAAGCAACCTTGGGACACTGATTTTGAGTGGAGAAGCAGCAAGAGGAAGGTGGTAGTGGGGGGAAAGATGCTTAACTCTTTCCTCATCAGCCATTTTTAGTCTTCAAATCCCCCATCCCTGTTTTTCTTTTGACAAGGTCCCATGTATCTGGAACCCAGTAGCGTGAGAAGGGAAAACTGGCCATCCAAAGTTACTTTTTAGCTTTAGGAAAAGATTGAGTCCCCTCCTCAAGATCAGCCGTTCCAGATATTTTCACATAGCATGTTTGCCACTTATTGACCTAATTACCACAGATGCTTCTACCACCTTTATTTATACCCCGCCTTTTTTTTCCTGCAAGGAACCCAAGGCGGCTTACATAATCTTTCTCCTCCTCTCCATTTTATTCTCACAACAACCCTGTGAGGTAGGTTAGGCTGAGAGTGAGTGACTGGCCCAAAGTCACCCAGTGAGTTTCATGGCCAAGCGGGGACTAGAACCCGGATCTCCTGAGTCCCAGTCCAACACTCAAACCACTACGCCACACTGGCTCTCATTGACTTAATTGACCCCATTGACTTAAAAGCGAAGGTGTGATTCCGATAGCCCTCCTTTGTTCTAAGAAATGCACACCCAACTAGGCAGCCATCAGTTTGGAAACATAATTATTTATTAGGCAGAATATTTATTTCCACCATGGATGTTATTCCTTGGACAACGTCTCCCATTTGCTCTCAGCAATTGTGCCTAACCCCCCCCCCCCCCATCAACAGGCAACGTTTTGAGCAACTAGCTGCATCAATAAAGAGATAGCCTGGCTGTCTACTTTCACTCTCTCCTACAGAAGTGATGCACTGTTCTTGGGCATGTTCTCGATGCACATCTTTTGTTTCTCATACTAGTCACTATATTTCTTCCTAGCAGTAACTTTACACGGAAATGGCTAAAAATGGCCAGCAGTGTGACAGCTCCAAAGCCTTTATTGCAACTTCTATTCTTCTAGATATTCCCCTAAAGGCTTGAGCTGGGAGAATCTTTCAATTTCTAGTCCGTGCCACTTTTGCATATTTTGACCCATAATTCCATTCTCTTCCATTCCTATTATTTTAAACAAACAAACAAAAATCTGCAATTTTATTTCAAAGAACATGTATTTAAATACGTATTTTAATATGTATGCAGATGTGTATTTTCTTTCAAAATACATATGTTGTTGTGAGGATAAAATGGAGAGGAGGAGGATTATGTAAGCCGCCTTGGGTTCCTTGCAGGAAAAAAGGTGGGGTATAAATATAATATAATATAATAAATAAATAAATGGCGTATTTTTATTACTTTTTTTTATTATTACATGTATATTATGCCTTTCCTCCAAGGAGCTCAAAGTGGTACAAATGGTACTCCTCCTCTCCATTTTATCCTCACAGCAATGCTGTGAGGTAGGTTAGGCTGACTGAGAGCCAGTGACTGGCCCAAAGTCACCCAGTGAGTTTCATGGCCAAATGGGAACTAAAACCCAGGACTCCTGAGTCCTACTCTAACCCTCTAGCCACTGTTTATTCATTTATTTGATTTGTACCCCACCTTTCTACCAAGAAAATGGCACTCAACTTAAATTCATAGGTAAATAAAAACTTGATTAAAACAATAATAAAACGAATACATTTTAAAAAATCAATGAAAAACATAACAATAACAGAATAGAAGCAGCACCCAACCAACAGACCCACTTACACAAAAAGAGTCTGCTTGAATAAAAATGTATTTGACCGCTGGTGGAAGTATAGCAGAGAGGGAACCAGCCTATTCTCCCTTGGCAAGGAGTTCCATAGTTTTCTCTTGCATTGCCACCAAATGTGCCTCTGAAGATGGAGATGCCTGAAGAAGGGCCTCTTCTGAAGATCTTAAAACCTGGACAGGTTCATGTCGGAAATGGTGATCTTTCAGATAGCCTGTGTGTAAAACCTAGAAGGTTTATTTGTTTATGTTAGTTAAAAGAAGGATGTCTCAAAGGTGAAGGGTATTGCTCCAGAGGAAGGAGAGACTAATTCTTCAAAATTTGCTAAACTGTGATTACAATAAAAAGAATCATTTTTCCAGCATGGGGGACTCACCTTCCCCTCTTTTTCTTTGGTCTTTCAGGTAGACTGGTCCCAAGCCATATACAGCTTTATAGATATGGATGGGTGACCAAGCAATATTAGAGACTGCTCAGAAGATCGAGGCGGGGGGGGCCGCCGCCGCGGAGAGTCGAGGTGGCAGCGAGGCACCCCCCCCGGCAGGTTCGTGGACACCACTACGCTGGACCACTGCGCTACGTTTTTGGCGGGGAAACCAGGGCAACAGGGCTGTTTAAGCCCTGTTGCCCTGGTTTCCCCGCCAAAAACGTAGGGCTGGGGTCCAGCATGTCGGTGCAGGGTCCCATCGCGTAAATTCCAGTGACGCGATGGACCAGCGCAGGCAGCTCGCTGCAGAGAGGCGAGCCACCTCCGGATTCAGGTAGGCCCGCGTGAGCCTCGTGCGGGTGTGAGCGGGGCCCTGCAAGGTGATATGGTCCACCCCTAGCTGGTCCTCCTCTGTGTGACAACCTTTCAAGTACTTGAAGAGTGCTATCACATCTCCCCTCAGTCTTCTCTTCTGAAGGGTAAACATGCCCAGTTCCTTCAATCTCCAGTCCACTAATCATCTTTGTTGCCCTCCTCTGAACCCTTTCCAGTTTGTCTACATCCTTCTTAAAGTGTGGTGCCCAGAACTGGGCGCAGTACTCAAGATGAGGCCTAACCAGTGCTGAGTAGAGGGGAAGTAGTACTTCCCACAATTTGGAAGCTATACTTCTATTAATGCAGCCCAAAATAGCATTTGCCTTTTTTTGCAGCCACATCGCATTGCTGGCTCATATTCAGCTTGTGATCTACAATTCCAAGATCCCTCTCGCTTGTAGTATTGTTGAGCCAAGTGTCCCCCATTCTGTAACTCTGCATTTGGTTTCCTTTCCCTAGGTGCAGCACTTGGCATTTATCCCTATTAAATTTCATTCTGTTGTTTTCAGCCCAGAGCTCCAGCCTATCAAGATCACTTCAAATTTTGTTTCTGTCTTCCAGAGTATTAGCTGTTCCACCCAACTTTGCATCATTTGCAAATTTGATAAGCATTCCCGGCACCTCCTCATCCAAGTCATTAATAAAAATATTGAAGAGCACTGGGCCCAGGACCAAGCCACGCGGTACTCTGCTTGTTACCTGATTCCCATTCATGTTTGTGATCGCTGCTTGCTTTGTATGAATGGGAAACTTGTGCAAATCAAGAAGTGATTGAATGGGAGATTTGTGCAAATGTCCCCCAATTTGGGCAAATTTAATAATAGGTGCAAATTTCCTCCATAAGTTAAAGTGGGGCTGTTTCAGTCTACTGAGGAGTTTTGCAGAAATCCAACATGGATTCGAGAATGAGACGACCACGAGCATGTGTTCTACAATTTGCGAATATTTTTGGCAGATACGTGATCATGCTCTGGTTCAGAGCTTCGAATGAGGCATCCTCACGTGTTCTGCGAGCAAAACCAAAATTCTCATACATCCCTACGCAGCTGGCCATGTGCAAATTTTCTCTCAGAATTTAAGTGTGTATTCTGATACGATTAAACTGCAAATAACTGACTTGTAATGATTGGAGAAGTACTAATATCGGATGGCTGATAGCTAAGTTCCGATCCACATGAGTCCGAGTGCTTTGGATCAAGTTGCTTTGGATCAAGTTCAGGAATTTGTAAAAACTGAACTCAGGCATCCAGGATCCAATTTACACTTTCATTGGCTCATTTGGCTGGAATTTAAAGACTGATTGCTCATGCTTTTAATAAGCCATAAGATATTTAAAGATTTTCCCATAGAGAGAAAATGCCAGTGTTGCTTCAAAGAGGTAGGACTAGTGCCCAACATGCTTGCATTTACAGGTGTTGATTACATTTGTATTCCTTGAGAACAAGTGTGCTGTGATAATAAACCTTCTGTTGTTTATTTCAGCTAAGCTGCGGAATAGTACACGGTAACATGGTAGACAAAATCAATGCAGTTCCTACAATGGAATCAAGATCCATTTTTTAAAAATCTGAAATGCATATATACATTATCTGAACCTGTTAACTAATTGTTGTTCAAATACCATTTTTAGTCTTATTGAATTCATCTAACCTGTTAGATCTTCATTCTTATCTGCTTATCCATTACCATTTCTATATATCCTTACACAACTCTGATTTACATCTCACATTGAATTATAATATCTTCCTCTGCCTAGTCACCTGTGCCTAATTTAACGTGGTCAGTTTTGCTGAATCCCAATATAAAAAAGAAAAGATCTGCTCGTTTCTTTTTTCACTGGCCTTCCCCTTTTTGCAAGCAAATGCATGAATTACTTATTTTTGCCCTTGACATAGATACACTTCTCCATCTACCACTTCACTGCAAGCAGCTCTCTCAGTTTTGTATTAAAGGCATTTTTCCCCCGTGCTTTACATCCATACCCTTCTCTATGTGAGTGCATACAAACACGTGGCATTATGGTCTTATCAATGGCCCTGTCTTCACTTGTCTGTTATACTTATCAGCATGACAGTTGTCTTGTGTACTTGGCACTGCAGTCCTAATTACATATTTTAAGCAATGGAAATGGGGAGACTCCTACCTGGAAAATATATATACATATTCTGCATTCTAGACCAATGATGACAGGAGTTTCCTGAGAACATGCCTATAAGGAGTTCTGTCTCTCCACAGTTAAGAGCCAATGTTTGGGGATACAGCTTCTTGTTAGTACTTTACAGTAGGATAACAATATACTGTAAATAAACTTCCTTAAGGCAAACTGTTCTCTGGGTTTAATTAGCTTTACTGGGGATAGTGTTAACTGAGGCACCAGCTTTGCTTTGTGTACTGAACAATGTTTCAATGTTTTTAATTTTGTAATAAATGTAAACTGCTGCTCGACCTAAACGTAAAGCTTGATAGCTATTTTCATGTTGCTAAGAACATATTTTAGTCAACAAGTGATGCAGGATCCACTTTGATGAAACCTACTCACTCCTCATCTCCAAGAAATAATAGAAGATGCCCCTCACTTTCTTCTTCTTTTTGAAAGGCTGAATTCCAATTGTATTGCATCTTGGCCAGCTTTTAGCAGCCTGTAGTCCAGACAAAGTAGGAACTGAAGGAGGTGGCGATGCCTGGAGCGATAAATGTGTTACTGGGAGAGGGCCTGTTTTTCTGCTTTTATAATATCAAGCTGAAATGGCAGCATTGACAGTTCCCAAGCCTTTATATCACAATTTTTATTTGTTCAGACATCCCCCTAAAGGTATGAGATATTGTACGGTGGGAAAGCCTTTAACCAATGTAGTTTAGAACAATTTTCTGGTTGGGAAATAAAGCTTGGCTAAAGTTTGCCCCAAAAGTCCAGGTGTTTTCTATGGACTTGGGCCAACATTTTTCAGAGAGTCCTTTCTCTCTCTCTCTCTCTCATAGATAGAAAGATAGATAGATACACACACACACACACACACACACACACACACACACACCAGGGGTGTGTGGGTGCTGCTGCTTCTACCGCTTGTTCTTTCTTAAATGTAATTCCTCTTACCCAAGTGGTGATGGCACTACAGCCTGGGCTACCATATTTCTCACAGTTCCTCACATGGAATTCTGCTACATTCATTCACAGTGGAAGCCACCACCTTTCCTCCCCCACAATACCTCTAGAATAATGCTATATCATGATGCCATTCCATTCCAAGTGAAGCATTGTGGAGGAAGGAACATGGTAGCCTCCTGGGCCACTGACTGTTGCAGTTCCATTGCCGTTTGAGGCAATTAATTTATAGCAAGAAGAACAGAAAGACAAGCTGCTGCCGCTGGCATCTTCCTGGTAATTTGCCTGCCCTGCAAAAATTCCTAGAATGTGTTTCTCTGCCCCCAAAACATTGTCAAAATGCCTCCACACTTTTTCAATCTGAGAATGGGGCTGCAAAAATGGGGAGACATTATCAGCTGATAAGAAAAGTCCCTTGTGCCAATGAGTCAATGTCCAAAACATGCAGATAAGTGTCAGTTAAATCACAGTGATCTCATGTGGGGTTATACTGACAGAAAGCCAGGAAACATGCCATGGATTCAGACAAATGAAAGGTTTATTTCATACTGGTAACTTTTTGAATCTGGCTGACTAATTGGCTGACCTCCCCCCTTCTTTGTAGCCCTACTCACTGACATAGGGAGTTTCTGTCTCAAATGTGTTGGATAATTAAAATTGCAGTCAAAACCTATGGCTAATGTTTCACCAGGTAATTGGGTGAAATGGTTAAGATCACTGATACCTTCTAGGATGGTTTTCCTAGAAGGTACTCATTGAATTATTAACAGCCTGAACAGGAAGTGGGCGTTGCTCCCAGCTTCTTCCTCTTTCTGTTCAGACTCCTAGTGAGCGTGGCACCACCAGGTTGTTGTCTGCACGTGGTCCTTGTAGCAGCATGTAGCCAGAGTTGCTGGTCTGAACTCCACAAGTTCAGACCCCAGGTATTTCCAAATGAACTTGTAACCAACTGTAAGAAACACTTTTAAGCCTGCCTGAATGAAACTGCATAATCTGAGTGAGTAAATGTTACTTTTAACTTTTACAAGACTGTGTCTCTGATTATTGTTCTGAGGGAGAGAAAAGGGGGCAAAACCAGGGAAATCCAGTCTGCCTTAAAGGATCCTGGATTACCAAATGCTAACTGGCTAACACTAGCCAAATCTAAGCTTCTTTTAAGCTGGAAAGGGACTCTACTCTGCTGATCTCACTATAGGAAGGATATTACTCCACAATATATCGTCTCCTAGTATCTTTTTCAAGTCCCAACAAAATGAATGAGGAAGTGTTTGCAAACTGGCAACTAGAACGACCCATCAACTAGAAGTGAAGGCAAGGAAGAAAAATGATAGAACCGGGGAGGAGGGAGGAAGAAAAAAAGCAAACCCAGATGCCAGGTTTTCCAGTTAAATAGTTCTTACAATGACAAGCTGGAAACAGATCAGGGAGAGGAGAAGCCTGATGGAGCTGGTCTTTCAGCAGGGCTAATGGAATGGCCCTGCTTCCCATCTCTTCTTCATCTGCTGCAGCCTGCTGGAATGGCTGCTTCCTGGTGAACATTGAGGGAGGAGCCTGATGGACCACAGTGAGATAGATTGATATATCTGTCTGTCTGTCTGTCTGTCTATCAATCAGAGTCCAATGAGGTGCTTATGCCCCCCCGATTCCTATCTGTCCCACTCATTCCTTTCTGCAAGTGGTGGGTCCTGCTAATTCCATTGTGTAAGTAGAACCCACCGCTTACACAGGGGAGATGTAGTGCTTCTTAGGGGATGCCCCAAAATGAGCAGGAACACTAGTTTCTGGAAGGGGGCAAGTTGGCGGAGTTCCCTTATGTGACCTCCGCTGACCTGCTCCTTCCAGAAACGCTCATTCCAGGTTGCCCCAGAAGCACTAAATTGCTGTTGTGCAAGTAGTGGGGGCCCACTTGTGTAACGGAATTAGTGGGGCAGAAGGGAATTGGTGGGGGTGGAAGAGAATGATATAGCTACCTTTACTTCCTCTAGGAAAGAAGGTGAGACGTGTGTGTGTGTGTGCATTTAACATAAATAAATAAATTTAAACAAGGTCTGTTTCAAAATGCCGCCTGCCAATTTGCTCTCCCAATTTTGGGGAATACGGGTAAAATAATAGGTTTGACAAGACAGGAAGGTTGTGCATTTACCTTAGGTAGGTGTATGTAGCATGTTGAGTGTTGGCAGCATCCTCTTCTCCATTTCCTTCTGTGTGGTGTGTGTGTGTGCTGTAATTTGGCAAGCCAGCCAGAAAAATTCTGCTGGCATGTGTCTATCAGCTGGAAGACATAATTTACCACCCCCAGAAAGACAGTTTATGGGGAGTTAGCATTTTGGCCACCCACCAAAAAAGTTCTTGGTTGGACAAAGTAGGGGGGATAGGAAGCCAACCTGCTTGCCATGCTCCATACACCTGTCTAAGGTAAGCATGCAGTCTTCTGGCCTCAAAATCACTTTGAAAATCCCCTTCTCCTCAAAAAATTCTCAGATGTCATTTTGGCGGTGCAGGGTGGACACCAGAATTGCCATTCTTCCTCCTCAAATTGCTGAAATAACCCTTTAGGCTGCAATCCTGTGCACACATATTTGGGAGTAAGCCAACATCTAACATCTGAGTAAACCTGCATAAAATTGCATGGTTAATCAGATATTCTTTCAAAAAAGAAAAGAAAAGAAGTAAGTATTCTCACTTTCACAGGGGCTGTTTGCATGTATTACTTTTATGACACTTATTGTGAGAAATGTAGCACAATGTTTGTTTACAGCATCATTTCTTTCTGGTTTTTTTTAACCATATGTTTATTTCAAAAGGTTCCACTCAAACAGGATATGCAGAGTCCAGTAATAGGATTATTTTTCCTATCACGTTTATATTAGATTTTCACAGTATAGAGATTTCTCCCCTGCATCATTTCCCTACTGTTAATTTAGTGCAAGCACGCCAAGTTTGTGTTTAAAATTTGCATTGGTAGGCAAGAAAAGGATTGACTCTGATCTGCTACTGTTACCCTAAGGTGTATGATAATGCTGTGCTCCAGACAAGGGGAACAGCAAACCCAAAATATACTTCTCAGAATGATATATTTGCTTTCAACTTTCAGAAAACAGGATTTGAGCAAGATCTACCTTAAGGGCTAAAGTTCTGCCTGCAGATGCCATATTTGATCTCTTGGATTTACTCTTCCTACCTGAAAAAGTTATCAATTATTTCAGACTGGAAATTGGCAGAAAAGAGCATTGTACAATTTTGGCAACTCTAGTGGAGGCAAAAGGGTCAATTTAACTCAGCATTTACATAGCTAATGTTTCCAGAACTGTGTGTATCCTGCAATTCCATAATCACATAATGCAAACAAGGATTTTTGACATCATGTGCACAATTTATTATCCAGAGAAACAGATTTGATTAAAAAGGAAAATAATAATAACAACAACAACAACAACAACAATAACATAATAATAATAATAATAATAATAATAATAATAATAATAATAATAATAATAATATCCTTCTTCTCTCCTAATGGGCTGCTAAGATATGTTTGGAAGTGTTGTTGTTGTTGTTGTTGTTATTCACCGGATATCCAAGATGCTCAGGGTAAAATATATGACCCACCACTTGCAGAAAGGAATGAGTGGGACAGATAGGAATCGGTGGGGGCATAAGCACCTCATGCCTTATGATCTTATGCTCACAACTCTATGATGCAGGTTAGACTTAGAGATAGTGACAGGCCCAAGATCGCCCAGTGAGTCTTATGACTGGGTAGTGATTTGAACCCTAGTTCTACTTCTAGCCTATCTAGTACACTACACCACACCAGCTCTTTGCCCGCATAGAGGAAAAATAACGACTCAGACACAGTTGTAGGGTACAAATTGTGGTAAAAGTAATGGGCCACATTTATTGAATCATCAATTGGAGATCTACGAAGGGAAAAGTGCGGGTACTAATTACACCGGCTATCAGCTGGTCGCCATTGCTATAGGGCGAAACATCCAGCAAAGGAGGGTGACGCCATCAATCGTCATCCCCCTCCTCGCTTAACACCACATGGTGCTGGAAGGTCTTTCCTGCAGTCAGCCGTGTATGGACCGTGAGGTGCCGATACAGGTGAAGAAGGAAGACCTCAGAGACATGCCTTATCTCCCCAAACCGAGCCGTGAGGCATCGGCAGCAGGAGCCTTGGGCACGCCTCTCACCTGAAAGGTGCCATAGGATGATCACCGAGCCCCTAAACCTGCCTATTCCTGCACTTAACCACCACAGAGAGAGCACACACCAGTTTCCTTCCAAGGGGGAGGGGGGCGAGGAAGGGAGATTGGGTTACAGGGAAGCAGACAGACGGACCGGCATCCCAACAATGGAGAGTATCGGTTGGAATCCACAAAACCCAGGAAAGGACCATCAAGACCATCAAACTAACAGGGCAGTCTCAAAGAGCTGTAAAGTACCCAACACGTCACCTTCTTCCCAGGCAGGAATAAGCCCACCTGACACGAAGGGGCAGGCATAGCCCCACCTGACCCTTGAGGGCGGGGAGAGCGGGAAACCCAGGGGTAGAAAACCCCTCTCCCCTCCTTTTGTTGGTTGTTGGGAACACGGGGTGCTTTTGATCAATATCCATCCTCCAGCAGCGGCTGGAGTAAGCTGTTCTCCTCCCCGGATCGGACAGACCCGGAGCCAGGCTGAAATTGACTAGCATGAAGTCTTTAGTCTAAGGCAGTGCTTCTCAAATAGTGGGGCAGGCCCCCCAGGGGGGGCGCGAGGCTCCGTAAAGGGGGGCTCGTTTGACCTCAGTTAAAAGTTTTTTTTAATATTGTGTTCCTTTAAATCCTGTGCTCCTTTAAATCTTTTCTGCTACAGTTAATAAAGCTATTCTTTGTTGTAAATTGATCCACATTTCTTTCTTTTTTTATTCTCTTATACGTTAATAAGGATACAGTGTTATGCAGAGGTGTACTTATAACAATTTTATAGACAAATGATACTATTTACAGTCGCGCGGGGGGCGCGAAATGTTTTCTTCTTCCTAGGGGGGGCATGACAGAAAATAATTGAGAAGCACTGGTCTAAGGTAACTGACTAATCCCAACGCGCTAGCCTGGGAGCCTGAAGTACAAAAATCTGGTGATCTACCTTCTGCCCACCCCTGATATAGACAATACTGTGCTAGATGGACCAATGCTATGACACAGTATGAGGCAGCTTCCTGTGTTGCATCTGATTTGACTTATGAGGCAATATTGTTCTGTATTGTATTATTCTTTTAAGCATTTGCATTGTATTTTATTCTTTTAACTGTTTGTAATCTGCCTAGAGAATGCTTATTATTGGGTGGATCGAAAATACAATAAATAGATACATAAATATGAGAGCTATGGACCTATTTCTCCTTACATTGCGGTGCTCACTCCATCTTGGAGAGCCTGAATCCAGCTGCTCTTCTTATTGGATTCACACTCATTGCATATGGGCCTAGAGATCTCTCCCAGTGGCACTTTATTTCCTGAATTTCCAGTCTGCCTTAGTATTGGGTGGTGGTGGTGGTGTAGTAGAGGTGGAACACAGGGAAGCATAGCTCTGGAACTTTTTTAAAGAGCAGGAGCAGTGACATCATCTGCCAGAGCACCATGGTAATTGATGGCAAGTGGCAATTGAATAAGGCCTTCAAATTTTACTATTGTTTGTGATATGCAGGAAGTCAAAGAATAAGGAAAATAATCGAAGAGATGCTGGATACTTTCCTTTTTTTTATGAGTTCTTGCTTATGCTAGCAATCTTCTTTGCAACATTGTAATTCTAATGAAGATTAGAAATGTATTTCTAAAGATTGCATTTTAGCTGGCTGAAGATCTTTTGTTAAAGCTCAATGTGTTTTACAAGTTGACCCTATGCAGTTGGAAGTAAGCATCACTGGGTTCAACTGAGTTTACTCTTAGGCAAGTATGCATAGGACTGCAGTCATGTTGATCCTAATAGATTTGTTAGTATACTATATACTGCTGCTCTTTCATGTGTGTTTGTTTGTGTGTGTGTGTGTGTGTGTGTGTGTATGTATGTAAACACCATCATGATGAGTTCCTGCACTTCCAAATCCACCACTATGCCACTGGATACTGGAAGGACAGAGGACATGGAAGCTATTTTGGGGGAAATATCTAACTGTTTTCTAGGTAACTAGAAGATTTTACAATGTAATTTAGCCCCATTGTTAAAGTAAATTAAGGTCTCAGTTATGAAGCAATTCCCCAGGTTTTGCAGCAGCGAAACATTTTTCCTGTGGACCAAGAGTCTGTGTAGCAGAGAGTAAGTTGATTAGTCTTGCTTTGTAATAGGGGTTAGCACCTTCTCTTTTGATATTTTAAAAACAGTTTTGCAGTCAAGGGATGTGATCTACCATCAACAAGCCTCACTGAAATGAACATCGATTCCAGGAACAATTCATGATGGTGAATCAGACTCCACATCTGTGATTCACTAGTTTTCTTTAGGCTGCACTGGCAAAAGTGACATCAGCGTCAGGCACAACAAGCCCCCCCCCCCCAAAAAAACCCTCTTTTCTTTTTCTTTTTTTGCAAGCTTGCTAGGCACTCTAATCCTATTATTATAAAAATAGATAGACATTTTTTTACAAACAGCAGGTACAGGAAAATAAATTGGCCAAGAGCAGGGAATAGCTTTTGCAATAATATATTTCTTTAACCAGTGCTTCACCTCTCTAAAACGCTCTGCATAAACCTTTCCAAGCAAATATTTGAAAAACAGCTTTGTAAATTAGTTTTAAAATAATAGCAAAACTCTATTGTGGGGAATCTAATGGAATAATGATCCCCCCCCCCCAGTGTAAACTCTTTCATTAGAATGGAAAATCTCACACAGTATCAAATCCTGTATTATACAGATAGATATAACGTTGAGCAACATAGGTTATTATTTATTTAATTATTTAATTTGTATACTGCCCAATAGCTGAAGCTCTCTGTGTGGGTCACAACAATTTTTAAAATACAATAGAATATAAAACACAAACAATAAAACATAAACATTTCACTACTAAAATTAAACTGAATTTAAAAACAACTGAAATAGCCAAGAACAAGTTAATACTAGACCTGTTGAAAAGCTGACATAACCTGCCCAGCCATGTACTATTTAGAGCTGTTAAATGCCTCAGCATAGAGGACAGGCTTAACCTGATGCCAAAAGGATAGTAGAGTTGGCACCAGGTGGGCCTCAGTGGGGAGCTTGTTCCAAAATTGGGGGGCTGCCACAGAACAGGCCCTCCTCCTTGTTGCCACTGACTGAGCCTCGGAGGTGGCAATCAAATGAAGGCCCCAGATGTTCAGCATAGTGTCTGGGTAGATTGTGGTTGGGAGAGGCATTCCATCAAGTATTGCAGTCCCAAGCCATGTAGGGCTTTATACGTTAAGACCAGCATCTTGAATTAGGCTTAGAAGCATATAGGCTGCTAGGCAGCCAGTGCAAGTGGACCAGAACTGGTGTTATGTGTTTGGAGCTTCTGGTCCAGGTTATTAGTCTGGCTGTCACGTTTTGCACAAGCTGCAGCTTCTAAACAGTCTTCAAGGGCATTGCAATAGTCTACTTTAGAGATTGCCACAGCATAGATTACTGAAACCAAGCTATTCCTGTCCAGAGAGGGGCATAGCTGGGCCACCAGCTGGAGCTAATAGAAGGCACTCTGGGCCACTGAGGCAACCTGAGCCTCAAGTGACAAAGATGGCTCAAGGAGGACCCCCCAAGCTACGAACCTGCTCCTTCAAGGGGAGCGCAACCCCATCCAGAACAGGTTGAACACCCTCCATCTGGTCAGAGGAACCACCTACTAACAGCATCTCAGTCTTGTCTAGATTGTGCTTCAGTTTGTCAGCTCTCTTCCAGTCCATTGTCATAGTCAGGCACTGTTTTAGCACATCCACAGCCTCACCTGCTAAAGAGATAGAGCTGTATGTCATCTGCGTACTGATGGCAATGCACTCCAAAACTCAAAGGGATGTAGCCGAGCAGCCCGTCAGACAGGAGCAAGGCCCGAACTGGGCCTGCTCGTGTCCGACGGGCTGCTCAGCCCACGCACAGGCTTTACCTGGGCTCTCCGCCGAGCGGAGAGCCTTCCTCCCTATCTGATGGGTCCCGTCGAGTCACTTCCGGCTGTTTAAGCCCTGTTGCCCTGGTTCCTCCCGCCAAAACAGAGCACGGGCGGGGGTCCAGCGCGCCGGAGCAGTGGCTCCGGTGGTGGTGGTGGCGGCGGCAGCGGAGGTGGCGCGCAGGAGCGGCGTGCAGGACCAGGTAGGCAGCGGGGGGGTTTCTCCGGCGGCAGCGGCAGGGGGCGTTATCTGGCGGCGGCGGCAGTGGCGCGAGCAACGCTCCGCGCCACTCTGAAGAGCGGGATCGGGCCGCTGCCGCTCGCGGGGGGGGCGAGCCCGGAGTGAGCCTCCAGCCGACTCCAGCTCGGTCCCACTACTACTCTGGATGACCCCTCAGTGGTTTCATGTAGATGTTGAATAGCACGGGGTTCAAAACAGACCCCTGGGAAACCCCATGCTGGAGAATACATGGGGCTAATCAGTGTTCCCCAAGCACCACCTTCTGGAGTGGGCCATCCAAGTAGGAGCAGAACTACTGCAATGTGGTACCCCCCGGCTCCCATCTCAGACAACCGCCCCAGCAGGATACCATGGTCAATGGTATTTGAAAGCCGCCGAGAGATCCAGGAGTATCAACAGGGTCACGCTCTCCCTGTCTCTCTCCCAACACAGGTCATTATACAGGGTGACAAAGCTGTTTCTGTGCCAAAACCCAGCCTGAATCCTGACTGAAATGGATCCAGATAATCAGTCGTATCCAAGAATGCCTGGATATCTCCATGGCTGATCCTTTTCTTCACCAGGTTTTCTAGTTTCTTCACAGTCATAGGGGTGGGGGGAGAATATAACTCACAACTATTTCATAAATAGGGAAGATGCAAATGATCTAAATATCCATGTGTTCCTCAGTCAATGAAATATACATTTGTTATGTTTTCCTTTTGAATTGGAATTTGAGGAAGGGAGGGATCATATTTATAACACATTGTTGTTAAATATCCACTTAGCTTAGCATTCCTTTTAAAACATTCTGATAAGGGCTGTGACACCGGATGTTGTGACGCTGGTTTGAATGGAATGTGGGTTTAAAAAATGTAGAAGTTACTAATTATGAAACCTTACATGCATATACAGTCCTGAAAACAATGTTGTGAGTACATAACAGGGAAGAAGAAAAAATATCTTTCAGAGCCTCCTGAATATGCCTCCATTTTCTCTCTAGGCAAAATGTCTTAAGTGTAATAGGATGGATTTACTTCATATCCCTGCATTCTTTTGTCAGGAAGGAATTCAATAAGTAACAACTGTGGAGTTAGCACCTGCATACAAAGTGGCAGACAACGCTTCCCCGCTCCTGCAAAGGCCAGAATATCACTGCTACTTTAGGCCAGATTCAAACTATTGTTTTAGAATGAAGAGGGATCCGTAACACATCTGCTGTATTTGCACAAAGCCAAAATTAGTTCTGGATTAGGTGAATATGAGGCCATGCCAGATCAAATTTTGTGCCATGTGTTTTCAGTAAACATGAGGGCAACTTGTAGTAAAATAAACACCAGGCAGCAGGACTGTATTAACAACAAAGCTAAATAAATGATATAACAAAGCCCCAATCTAACTGTACTTCCCCAATTCTGGAATACCTTGTTCCCAGGGCCGGTGCAAGGCAGTTTGGTGCTCTAGGCAAGATCAGATATTTAGCACCCCCCTTCCCACTTGGGCCCTCCCTCCAGCCCTATGCTTTATAATTAAGGCCCATGACAAAGTGTAAACTTTGAAGCAACAGTTACGTGACATTACCCCTGCAATACAGGCTTGTATTCATCCCCCATTAAAACGCAAGGAGTCTAGTTTGAGAGAGCTTTCCCTTGCTCAGCTCCACCCAACGCTAGATGACATCGGCTGAAAACTCGGAGAGAAAAAGGGCGGGATTTTTCTCTCGCTTCCCCCCCCCGAAAAAACAGCCAGGCATTTTTTGGAAATACTGATGAAGGAAGCGCGGGTTAAGAAAAACGAGAAGTTTTAAAGAGTTTAGGAGCACAAGTGCAATTCTATAAGCAACCAGAGGCCAAAAAAAAAAGTAATGAAAGAGAAATAAGACTGCAAAATTGCATGCGTCCAAAGGAGGGGGAGGGGGATCCTCTCCCCACCTCAAGTGCTTCTGGTAAATGTTCCAAACAGATGAAGTGGGTAGGCGGGAGGGGGGGGAGAAGGCACTTAATTGCGTTCCATTAACCACGACCCCTGCCATCTCTGCAATGCACTCGCAAGGGGAGGGACTGAGGGAGCTTTTGGTGGTCCTCCTAGCTTACAATCGCTTGGGGCTGAGGGATGGGGAGTGTTAAGCAGCGGCCAGGTGTGTGGGCTTCGTTACTGGGGGGAAAGGAGAGCGGAGCTTCCCGGGCTGCAGGCACCCTCCCCGCTTCTCCGTGCCTGCAATTAAAGCCCTCAGGGCGCGCGGTTCCTCGCTGCAGTCAGCTGATCCCAGGCAGAAGAGCCCATGTTTGCTCATCATCATCATCAGGCGATCACTCGTGACCGAGTAAGATTGTCTTCCGGGATAAAAGGAGGAAATTCTAAAGAAGATTGTGTAGACTCTAGCGATGGGTCCGTAAGTGACTGTGGAGGCCAATTCTAGATCCACACAGCTTCCCACAGTGAGGACACAGGTTACCAGATAGAAGATGGTCCTGTAAAGGATTCATTTGACGTGCTTTTCGCTTAGCACGTTTCTCCCTTTCACCTTGCACTCGGGCTTCTTCAAAGTCCATGGAACCTTTGTGAAAGGCCAACCTCCATTTAGATCGTTCATGGGCCAGAGCTTCCCAGTTTTCGATGTTTATATTGCATTTTTTTAGATTAGCCTTATGAACATCCTTAAACCTCTTATATTGACCACCGATATTCCGCTTTCCATCCTTGAGTTGGGAGTAAAGTAACTGCTTTGGGAGACGGCAGTCAGGCATTCGAACAACATGACCGGTCCACTGAAGTTGGCGTTGAAGGATCATTTTTTCAATGCTAGTAGTCTTTGCTTCTTCCAGTACACTGACATTTGTTCGCCTATCTTCCCAAGTAATTTGCAGGATTTTCCGGAGGCAACGTTGATGAAATCTTTCAAGGAGGTGGAAGTGACGTTTATAGATAGTCCATGTTTCGCAGGCATACAATAAAGTTGGTAATACAATGGCTTCATAAACCAGTGTTTTGGTCTTCTTACAAATATGTTTGCTACGCCTACGCTCGCTGCCTTGCTCGCTCATAGGAATGTAAGAAGAGCCACGCTGGGTCAGGCCGAGGGTCCTCCTGGAGCTCGCAGGCGGCTTGTGCTCCCGCGGGCAGGAGAGTGTTGGCTCCGGCCTTTCTAGTGGGCAGCGGCTCCACTGCTGGAGGGGGTGACTTGGTACCCCCTTTAGCCTTGCACCCTAGGCAGCTGCCTAGTTGGCCTAATGGTAGCACTGGCCCTGCTTGTTCCCAAAGTGAAACTGGTGTATTTCCCCCGTTTTTTTATTTCTAGGTTCTGCATATAGGGTGTTTGTGGAACGGACACATGGACTACCCTGAGAAAAGGATTTGTTAATATTGTTTATTGTGATTTTATTATTTTTTATGTTACTTGTAGGATTTGTATCCTGAAAGGCAGTATATAAATAATTGTAATAAATACATAAATAATTCAGTGGAAGAAGCCCCTACACATGCGCTGCTGGATGTGTGCAGGATATTTCATGTAAGATCAGGGTTCCCAATTGCACCTACAACCGCTTTCACACTTCCACTGAGTGGACAGAGGCTGGCGCAGTGCTGGTTGTGGATGAAGCCAGCAGACACAATCCTGCTCTCTCCTCTATGTGTTCATTACATTACTGGAAGAAGGATGTGAAAGAGGCTATCTGAATGTAAAGAGTATTACCACATGTGAACAAGCATGTGTACACATGCCACCACAATTGCAGAAATGGAGGGATCTTTCCCAGAAGTGTGGCGCACACACACTGCAGACCCATGCTTCAACAAAAGATGGGGAATAGCTTTTTCAAGTGGGGAAAATGAGCTTGAGAACTCTGAGGGATTATTACAAGCTTTATTTTTTTTCAGAAATATATTACAAAAGAGAAAAATGTGTCCGTATAGCCACCCCCTATCTTATGGACCAGTTCTAATAGTTCTAACAGATTGGAGAAAGACATGATGGGGGAAGTTAGCCCTTGCCAAAAAAGGAGAGGGGGAGGCACTATGGATATAGCAAGGCAGGATATGGAAGGCTATACATGGGAGAGCTCAAGTGCTGGTGACATGGTGTGGGCCTCGTGAAGGGCAGAATGGGTAGATCAGAGGAATATCAGGAGAAATAGAGTTTCAGGGTAAGGGGAACACAAAGGACCTCACTTCCTGGTTGGTCATGGATACTTGGAAATTCACAGGCTACCCTTTTCTCTTAGCTTTTGGATATGATTTCAAAATGGGGTAATCACCCCAAGCTTTCAAGAAAAGACACACTTGAGTACCAAGCTATTCAGGAACAGCACAATGAATGATATATCCATACAGCTCTGCTAGGCTCGTGGTGATAATGGGAAGACTGAATGGCTGGAGAAGGCATTATTAAGGATCCTAGAGACAAAACGGTTTAATTGCAAACCATTTTTTTTTTTTTTTTTTTTTTTTTTTAGCATAGAGAGCTTAGAAACAAGGCTTCTCCCTAGACCTGGATTATTCTGGGGAAAATAACAAACATGGAGGTGGCAAAGGAATTGGGACGGGGGCAAGGAAGGAAACCTAACTAAAAGGCCTCATTGGTCATTCCATGGCCAACATAATATTGCCATGTAATATCATGGAAGTGGGTCTTCTCAGTTAAGGAATCCACCTTCTCAGTTATGGAGCACTCCCCCACACACACAGTTCAAGAAGCAGAAACTGGCTGTGAAGGATTGAGGCCTACACAGGCTTAAGTTAGGTTGAAGCCTGTAGGCCCACACATCTCCTGATGGGAGGGGGGCATTCGTGAGTTTCATTTTCCCCTCATGGAGTTAAAGTTTCTTTTTCTCCCTAATTGAGAGAAGTCTCCCCCCCCCCAATAGAGTTAAGTTTCCCCAGTTTGAGGTCACCTGATTGTAGCCTCCTAAAGTTGTGAGAGTGTATATAAAGGGGAGGCAGAAGCAGCAGAGAGAGAGGAGCTGTGTGGAGGAGAGGAGCTGCAGACACTGAAAACTGCAGAACAGCCAGGGCAAGGCTGGGAAAGGAATCTCTTAACTGAGGCATACAGGTGAAAGAGTACCAGTGAAAGAGAACCAGTGTGATGTAGTGGTGAGAGTGTTGGACTGGGACTCGGGAGATCTGGGTTCTAGTCCCCACTCAGTCATGAAACTCACTGGGTGACTTTGGGCCAGTCACAGACTCTCAGCCTAACCTACCTTGTGAGGATAAAATGGAGAGGAGGAGGATTATGTAAGCCGCCTTGGGTTCCTTGCAGGAAAAAAGGCGGGGTATAAATATAATAAATAAATAAATAAAGAGTAGCTAGGGTAGAGAGAACTGTGTTATTGTGTCTTTTATTTATATTATACCTGCTTTTTGAAAGTATACAGCTCTATTTGTGAAATTACCTTAAGTTATACTAAAATTTACTAAAGTAAACAGTTATTGTTAACATCAAGTTGTTTGGAGTGCCTTTTGCACCATGCCTAAAGCCTAATCCCACGTTATTGGGAAGAGAAGGTAAAAGGTAAAAGGTACAGAATTGGCATCCTGATACAGGAGGGGCTCTTAAAGAGGCAAAAGATCTTTAAGGAGCTGATCAAGGTGTCCTGGTACAGGTGGAACCTTGACACTGGCAAGTTTTAAACGCTGCTTGAAAATGTATCTGTTTCACAGGCTTTTTCTCACTTGTAATGGACTATATGACACTGCTCTGTTTTACTGTTTATTTTTTCTGCTTTAAATTTTTAATTATTGTTTTTATATTTTTAATATTGTACACATGTATTTTAGTGTAAAGTGCTGAGAGTTTTTATTATATTAATAAAAATGGCAAAAAGGTGTGGATATGTAGGTGGCTATGTTTGACTTGACACCCTTGTGACCACCTCGGCACAACACCCCAAATTTGCTGCTTGTCCATCTAACCATTGGACTTAGAAACAGCTTCTATGAAGGATGCTTATCAAATTTGCAGATGACACAAAGTTGGGTGGAACAGCTAGTACTCTGGAAGACAGAAACAAAATTCAAAGCAATCTCGATAGGCTGGAGCACTGGGCCGAAAACAACAGAATGAAATTTAATAGGGATAAATGCCAAGTGCTGCACCTAGGAAAAAGAAACCAAATGCACAGTTACAGGATGGGGAACACTTGGCTCAACAATACTACAAGTGAGAAGGATCTTGGAATTGTTGTAGATCACAAACTGAATAAGAGCCAGCAATGCGATGTGGCTGCAAAGAAGGCAAATGCTATTTTGGTCTGCATTAATAGAAGTATAGTTTCCAAATCACAGGAAGTGATAAATCCCCTTTACTCAGCACTGGTTAGGCCTCATCTTGAGTACTGTGTCCAGTTCTGGGCACCACACTTTAAGAAGGATGTAGACAAACTGGAGAGGGTTCAGAGGAGGGCAACAAAGATGATTAGGGGACTGGAAACGAGGCCCTATGAGGAGAAACTGAAAGAATTGGGCATGTTTAGCCTTCAGAAGAGGAGACTGAGGGGAGATATGATCGCACTCTTCCAGTACTTGAAGGGTTGTCACACAGAGGAGGGCCAGCAGGATCTCTTCTCGATCATCCCAGTTTGCAGGACACGGAATAATGGGTTGAAGTTACAGGAACCCAGATTCCACCTGAACATCAGGAAAAATTTCCTGACTGTTAGAGCAATAAGACAATGGAACCAATTACCTAGGGAGGTGGTGAGCTCTCCCACTCTGGAGGCATTCAAGGTGAAGCTGGACAGCCATCTGTCAGGGATGCTTTGACCTGGATTCCTGCATTGAGCAGGGGGTTGGACTTGATGGCCTGGTAGGCCCCTTCCAATTCTACTTTTCTATGATTCTATGTAACATTAACATTACATAATGTTAATTATGTAGCTGTGGATATATATATATATATATAAGTATCTAGAGTAATTGCATGCAGCCCCAATACAGATTGGGACCACTGGGAGGGGAGGATTAAGCAAGCCAGGATCATAAGCCAGCAACACTTGTTGCCTTACAAACCCTGATTTGTTTGGGAGCAAGAAACCAGGATCCCAGCTTCAGGTGGCACAATAAGCTTCCTCTTCCTGGTGAATTTTACCCATTCATATAAAGAGAGGGGCAAAGCCAGAGCAAATGGGCTGCATGCACCAGCACACTGCTCATTCACAGGAAGCCAGGAAGCCTGGCTTATTGTTATGTGTGAATGCAGCTATTAGGAAAAACATAATGGAATATTATGTGTGAACAAGCACTCTGTAGCAACTAGATCATTTTATCATATTTCATTAATAATTGACTTAGATCTGTGCAGATTGCATGCATGTATCCTTCCTGGATAAAAGCAATTGCAGCACATTTATCAGAAGAAACTATCACAACAAATAGTCATTCAAAATATTTTTTAGTGAAATAAACATTGTGTAGTTCAATAGCAACTTGAAAATGCTTTGTTGTATCAAGGACATTTTGGAAAGTCTGGACTATTTTTCTAATACACATTCCAAATTTCTTTATAAGAGCCTCATCATTTCTTGAATATGCATATATATTTGTCCAATAGGTTGTGTAAACAAATTTAATACCTACATAGCAACGTTTTGCATGTAGAGAGGTCTTATTGAAGTATGCCCTTGGAAAGAAGGTTAAATTCCATTTGTAGTTCTGCTATAAAAGCATATTAGTATTTGCTCTGAAAAGCAAAGAATGAAGGAAAAGAAAAAGCTGCATAGCGGAAGAGAATTTTAACTATGTCCAATCAAATGTGATCAGATTTATCCAACAGCAAGAGTCAAGTTGTTATTTAAGATTGATCGTGTAGGGACCTAAAGTAGCAGTCTGCAGGCTAAGACAGAACAAAGGAAGAAGTTTCATACCAGGTCCAACTGTTTGTCCTGTTGTGATGTGTTATCACTACAAGCTGCAGTACGTTGTTTACACATGTCTAAGGAACAGTTTGGCTCTGTGAACAGCTCTGTTGTGTCTACACACAGGGTCTATTCTCGGACGCATGAGAACCAGATCTGTGGGAATGAAACGAACCAGTCACGTGTTTGTTGTTCTATGACGTACTGACCTATTCAAGCAGAAGCCATTTTAAGGAGAAGGTTTTGTTCTTCTTCACTTGGTCTTTTTCCTTTGTTCCTGCAACAATGTAATGTCTTTGCTGAGGTGGGGTGAAGCTCAACTTCTCTCCACAGAACTATTGCTCACTATGCATTTATACTCTGCACATGGACTGTAACTAGGAAATGTATACTCTGTAGAACTTACTTTGAATAAGTAAATAAACAGGTAGAATTAGACCTGTGGTGTTCCAGAGTGTTTCCTGAGTTGTGGTGCTCACGTACCTGTGCGGGGGCTCGCCCCTCCGCCACCTTGATTCTCTGTGGTGGTGGCCCCCCCGCCTCATTCTTCCGAGCGATGTGGAGCATTCTCCACGCCGCTCGAGCTGCCGGCAACGGACTCACCGGTCCCATCGCAGGCGGTGCGGGTGGCTTGCCTCTCCGCAGCGAGCCGCCGCCAGAAAAAGGTGGGTCCGTGCGAGCCTCGCGCGAGCGGGCCTGATTTCAGCCCACTACGCTCGCGCGAGGTGATCGGTTACATCACTGTTTTTGGGACTGTGAAAAGGCAAGCAGGCTCCCAGAGAGCGAGCGAACAGAGCGAGCGAACAGGGAGAGCAAACAGGAGTTTGGCAGCGGAGTTCGGCAGGGGGAGGTCAAGGGGGAGGTCCCTAAAAAAATAAAATAAAAAAAAAATAAAAAAAAAACAAAAAAAAACACAACAAAAAACCCCATATATATATATATATATATATATATATATATATATATATATTCTAGGAAGACAGAAACAGAGCACTATGGAAGGAAAGGACTCAGCAGTGGTGGTGACCTGCAAGGGGTGTGCAATGTTTGTTTTCCTGCCGGAGATCAACATGGCCTACACGTGCAACAAGTGCAAGCTGGTCACGCTGTTGGAAGAAAAGGTCAGAGGACTGGAGCAGCAAGTGTCAACCCTCAGGAGCATAAGAGAAAGCGAGGAGTTCTTAGACAGAACGGTGGATCTACAGCACCAAAGCACAGTACAAGAGCCAGAAGGGCAACGGCAGGATGAGGCGGAGTCGGAGACTGCAGAGGCAAGGGAAAATAACGCAGGGGGAACTACCTGGAAAAGGGTGACTGTTAGGAGCAGAAATACTACAAGACACTCTGCGCCTGTGGAAGCAGTGGAGCTATGGAACCGCTTCCATGTACTTGAGGACGAGAGCAGAGGACAGCCTGCAGAGGACGGATTACCGGGCACCCAACGTGACAGCGAGCAAGAGACTGAGGGTCAGTCAAGTGGAGGCAATCAAACCAAGGCCTACAGCAAGAGGAAGAGAAGAGTACTCGTAGTGGGAGACTCCCTCCTGCGGGGGATCGAAGCCAAAGTATGTCGCGAAGACCCATGGACTCGCCAGGTGTGCTGTCTCCCTGGGGCACGGATTAAGGATGTGACAGAGCAGCTGCCGAGGCTCATGCAGCCCACCGACACATACCCCTTTCTTCTCTTCCACGTGGGTACAAATGATACTGCCAAGCGGAGTTACAAAGAAATCACGGCAGACTTTGAAGAGCTGGGAAGGGAACTCAAGAACTTCGGGGCCCAGATAGTTTTCTCATCCATCCTTCCAGTACTTGGAAGAGGCATAGAAAGGGAAAGAAAAATACTCCGAGTGAATGACTGGCTACGAAGGTGGAGCCGACGTGAGGGATTTGGATTCTGGGACCACGGGCTACACTTCCTGGAAGATGGACTGCTGGCAAAGGATGGGTTGCACCTCACAAGGACTGGGAAGAATGTGTTTGGACACAGCATGAGGAACTTAATCAGGAGGGCTTTAAACTGAATCCAACAGGGGAGGGAGACATAAACTCGGGGGTACCAATGGAAGAAGGCCTCTTTGCCACAATGGAGAGAACAGCTCCAGCGGTGCCCATTGATAGTCTACCACAAAATGTAGGGGGAAAGTCGGACTGTAAAGCACATAGTCTTCAATGTCTCTATACTAATGCCCAGAGTATGGGCAACAAACAAGACGAACTTGAACTCTTGATACATGAGGGCAAGTACGACTTGATAGGGATAACTGAAACCTGGTGGGATGACTCCCATGACTGGAATACAGCAATTGAAGGGTATAACTTGTTCAAAAGGAACAGAAGCAACAGAAAGGGAGGTGGAGTTGCACTGTATGTTAAAAATACGTATCTCTGCACAGAGATACAGGAAGAGGAGCTTGGCAGCCCCATTGAGAGCATCTGGGTTAAAATAAAGGGGGCAAAGAATAAAGCGAACATGGCGGTTGGAGTCTACTACCGACCACCCAATCAAGGAGAAGACGAGGATGGAACTTTTGAAAAACAAATTGCCAGTGTTTCAAGGAGGCACGATGTGGTAGTAATGGGAGACTTCAATTTCCCTGATATCTGTTGGGAGACTTATTCAGCCAAACATGGCCCCTCCAAGAAATTCCTGAGCTGTGCTGCTGATAACTTCCTCCTACAGAAAGTGGAGGAAGGAACTAGAGGATCGGCTATCCTTGACCTGATTCTAACCAACAGAGACGAGTTAGTGGATAAAGTGGCAGTTTCGGGAACTCTGGGGGAAAGTGACCATGTTATACTTGAGTTCTTGATTCTAACAGAAGCAAAAGCTGAGTGTAGCCAAACACGTACCCTGGATTTTAGGAAAGCCAATTTTAACAAACTCAGAACAATGATTAGTAAGATCCCATGGCAAATGACTCTCACGAGAAAGGGAGCCCAGGAGGGGTGGGAGTTTTTAAAAAAGGAAATTTTAAAGGCACAATTGCAAACAATTCCCACAAGGAAAAAAGGCAGAGGGCAACAGAAGAAGCCAATGTGGCTTCACAATAAACTCAAAGATGACCTGAAAACAAAAAGGACATGTATAGGAAGTGGAAGGAAGGACAGGCTACAGGGGAAGAGTACAGGCAGGTAGCACAGAACTGCAGGAATAGTGTCAGGAAGGCTAAAGCTGAGAATGAGCTAAGGTTAGCGAGGAATGCTAAAAGCAACAAAAAAGCTTTCTTCAGATACATGCACAGTAAAAGACAGAAGAAAGAACTGGTGGTTCAACTACGCAATGAGGATGGCAAATTGATAACAGAAGACAAAGAAAAGGCAGAAGTGTTCAATTCCTACTTTGGCTCGGTCTTCTCCCAAAAGAGGGTCTATGACCCCCCTGGCAAACCTGAAATGCAGACTGAAGGGGCAGAATTGCAGCTTGAGATTGATAGGCAAATGGTCAAGGAGCACCTGATTACTCTGAACGAGTTTAAATCTCCAGGGCCTGATGAGCTGCATCCTAGAGTAATAAAGGAACTGGCAGAAGAACTCTCAGAACCACTGTCTATTATCTTTGAGAAATCATGGAGGACAGGTGAAGTGCCAGACGACTGGAGGAGGGCAAATGTTGTTCCCATCTTCAAAAAGGGCAAGAAGGAGGAACCTGGGAACTATAGGCCAGTCAGTCTGACATCAATCCCCGGGAAGATTTTTGAGCAGATTATAAAGAAGTCAGTCTGCAAGCACCTTGAAAACAATGCAGTGATTACTAGAAGCCAGCATGGATTTGTCAAGAACAAATCCTGTCAGACTAATCTGATCTCATTTTTTGATCGGGTAACCTCCCTTGTGGACTGTGGGAATGCTGTGGACATTATATACCTGGACTTCAGCAAAGCTTTCGACAAAGTGCCTCATGATATCCTGATTAGTAAGCTAGCTAAGAGTGGGCTAGATGGATCAACTATCAGGTGGATCCACAATTGGCTACAGAATCGGACTCAAAGAGTGCTTATCAATGGTTCCTTCTCAAACTGGGGAGAGGTAACGAGCGGGGTACCACAGGGCTCGGTCCTGGGCCCGGTGCTCTTCAACATTTTTATTAATGACTTGGATGAGGAGGTACAGGGAATGCTTATCAAATTTGCAGATGACACAAAGTTGGGTGGAACAGCTAATACTCTGGAAGACAGAAACAAAATTCAAAGTGACCTCGATAGGCTGGAGCGCTGGGCCGAAAACAACAGAATGAAATTTAACAGGGATAAATGCCAAGTGCTGCACCTAGGGAGAGGAAACCAAATGCAGAGTTACAGAATGGGGGACACTTGGCTCAACAATACTACAAGTGAGAAGGATCTTGGAATTGTGGTAGATCACAAACTGAATATGAGCCAGCAATGCGACATGGCTGCAAAGAAGGCAAATGCAATTTTGGGCTGTATTAATAGAAGTATAGCTTCCAAATCGCGGGAAGTGATAATTCCCCTTTACTCGGCACTGGTTAGGCCTCATCTTGAGTACTGTGTCCAGTTCTGGGCACCTCATTTTAACAAGGACATAGACAAACTGGAGAGGGTTCAGAGGAGGGCAACAAGGATGATAAAGGGACTGGAAACAAGGCCCTATGAGGAGAGACTGAAAGAACTGGGCATGTTTAGCCTTCAGAAGAGGAGACTGAGGGGAGATATGATCGCACTCTTCCAGTATTTGAAGGGATGTCACACAGAGGAGGGCAAAGATCTCTTCTCGTTCATCCCAGTTTGCAGGACACGGAATAATGGGCTCAAGTTACAGGAACCTAGATTCCACCTAAACATCAGGAAAAATTTCCTGACTGTCAGAGCAATAAGACAATGGAATCAACTACCTAGGGAGGTGGTGGGCTCTCCCAGTCTGGAGGCATTCAAGGTGCGGCTGGACAGACATCTGTCAGAGATGCTTTGACCTGGATTCCTGCATTGAGCAGGGGGTTGGACTCGATGGCCTTGTAGGCCCCTTCCAACTCTACTTTTCTATGATTCTATGATTCTATGACTATTTCCTGGATTTATCTGCAACTGGGGAAGCTGGAAGCTAATGTCATAACAAGGGCAGGCCAGGCTGGATCTGCATGCTGCACGCTGGCGCGGGGAGGTGATACTCTGCTAAGATCTGTGTGTGGATAAAGGGCTGCTGTTAGCACACAGATTGGATTACAAATCTCCTCCACCTCCAACATGTCCATCTAGAGCAGTACTGCCAACTGTGACTGGCAGTAGTTTTGCAGGGTCTCAGGAAGAGGGATTAAACCTGGGATCTTCTGCATGCAAAGTTGGGATGGGTGAGAAGTTTGTTTCAGTTTGGTTTTGATAAGTATTTACCAACATTTGCTACGTTATCCATATTTGCGACAAAAAGAACTTTAAAAAAATTAATGTGGGAGAAACCAAAATCGACAGATTTGTCCATCCAGGTCCAGGGGTTTGAGTGCTTGGCTCTTAAAAGTCTGTGTTTTTTAATCCCTCTGTATTCAGCCATGTTAGGGCTTAATTAGGATTCCCACTTCTTTTCCTTCAGGCTCCTCCACTTTAAGAGATATATGGCAGGCAGGTACAACATGGTCCTCCCCATGTTGGGAGTAGCTGTACCTATTGTTTTGGATGGTGCAGATGGGTGAGAATTTAATTTCAGTTTGTTTTTTATAAGAATTTACCAAAATCTGCAAAGATCTTTGTATTCAGGAGAGTAATAACTTGACATTTTAAACATTCAAATGCAGGAGAAAGTGAAACAGACAGGTTTGTCCATCATTAATACAAAGAGGTACTCTACCACGTAACTATGGTCCTTCCCCATAAAGAATTTCAGAGATATAGCTGTTTCCAATTCCCGACTGAAGCAGTTTCTCTTTCAGCATATACAGCCAAAAGCACACTGTCATAAAGGCTTCTTTCTTTTGAGGAAACAAAGGAGAGGGAGAGTATGGCAGGACAAGCATAAGAACAGGCACACACAGAAGAATGGAAAGGAGGTAGGCAGGGAATTACTTCAGCATGAATGTACAGTCTAAGGTGTTGTAGAAGGACCATCCTGGAAATTACATAACAAGATGGAGAAGACGGCTAACAATGGCTAATAGTCCTGATTTGCTATATCCTACCTCCAGTATCACAGGTAGTATGCTTATGTACATCAGGTGCTGAGGAGCATGGGTGGCAGGGTGCTGTTGCACTCATGTCCTGCTTGTGGGATCCCATGTGCAGCTGGTTGGCCACTGTGTGAACAGAATGCTGGACTAGATGGCCCCTTCGTCTGATCCAGCATGGCTCTTCTTATGTTCTTAATATGTGGATTCCATGGATGTAACCATATTTGCCTATTCTTTGCTGCATAGTTATCCAAATGTACAAATTAGTTATCTAAAACCTGATCCTACTATGGTGAAAGAGTATTTTCTGATATATCTTAGAAACAAATATTGCAATTGATCCAATTCTATAGTCCGAGATGGGGAAATATAGCCGATGGATTGATGAGCCTAGTAAATTTTTTTATATAAGCATCATCCCAAGAGACTAGTCTTTTATGTACTCCCTAAGGTGCATAAATCAGTGTTAAATCTACTTGGCAAGCCCGCTTAAAAATTGATTTACTAACTTAGCCAATTTAACAGTTTATAGACCTTTTCCACATACAACCTGATACAGATGCTCCATCCTTGTATTTAAAGCACCACAAATGTTGATCAAAAACAGTGTCTGAGAAGAGGAGAGTGTATGGGTGGGTATCTGTCAACTTTATGTCCAATAATGTGTTTTAACAGAAATGTGCAACTACCCAGCCACTTGGCTGCCTAGGGCAATTTTTGTTTAATTTTTGCTTAAAGAATAGCAGACTTCTCTTTTTAAAAATAACTTTTTAGCTTCTATTGTGCTATATACTGTCACCATATTCAGTCATTGCAGCCCCGCAGCCCTATCTAATATTATGGTTCTGCATGAACTGAAAGTGACAGTTTCTTTTTACTTGTACAAAGTACTTCGTAGTTTACTTTCCAGTACCTTGAAAACTGTTGGCAGTAAATAAATGATAATTAGTGGCCTGTATGATAAAGCTATAGTCCTGGAATAAGAGTTCAACTGACAGTGTAAAAATAATTCTGAATCAGTTTGGTGCACCTATGTATTCCTTGTCTCTCATGTTCTTCTGGATGTGCTTGTTCTTGTATGAACAACAAACACCAATCATTTAGATTGGCTTCCATAACTGAAACCTGGAGATAAGTCGTTTCTATTTATTGTATTGCACTTTTTAGAAACAAGCTTTTGAGTGACTGCCTAGATCCCATTGCAATCTTTATGATCTACTGGCAGCGACCTTTTGACCATAGCGTCTGAGAACTATTTTTGGACAGCACAGACTATCGGCAGGTCTTTCTGGTTGCCATCTTAGGATTCAGTTACCCCAGGTGGCTTGCCAAACTGTAAGCCTGAATGGTGAATCCAAACCTCCATGCTCGCTCATCTCTTGATAACTACAATTTCTCTATTAAAAAAATGGAGTCTTGACCTAAGACATTGATTGTGAGGATGTGCATGAGAGTATTGATCTTGTTGCTACCCATACTGAACTGTAGGAAAGGGCATGTTGTAAATCCATATCAATAATAAAACATTCTGGGTAGAGATGGGGGGGGGAGTAATTCAGTTCACATTTTAATTACCTAATTTCACACTTTTGAACTGAAACTCAAGTGATCCTTTGAAATTTGCACTTTTCAAAATCTTGCAAAGCAGTTCGTGAATCAAAATGTGTGTACAAAAATGTGTGTATTTAGGAAAGGTTTACACAAAAATGCACATATTGGTGAAAATGGGGTTAAAATGCATTCTGTTAGGAAAATTGCTTGCAAGAAATGTATATAGGTACAAAATTGTACGTGTTAGGTGAATTCGTTGCATAAATGCATATGAACATTCAAGCACACTTTGAAATTGAAAGAAATCAAAATTTACAGGTTCATCCATCCATAATCGTGGGTAATTTGTGTGTGAAAATTCTCACAAGCTAATAGCCTTAATGGCCCTAATCAGGCATTTGGAATCCACTATGCAATAAGGGACAGCACACTAGGTCCATCAGTCTCCCCACTGATTTTCCTGGGTTCTAAATCACACAGGGAACCTACCTGAGTAGAGCAGATTCCTGCTACAGATAATCACCCTTCAACTCATGGAGGGGCATGGGAATGAGGACGGGGAAGGGGGAACTCATCTCTGCTCTCCCTTAGGTGATTATAATAGTGTGAGGGAAATTACTATTCAAATGGGGCTATATTATGACCCTCTCCTGGAGTCAGCTGCCATCTCAGAGGAGGGGGCAATATTCTGATTCCCCAGCACAGACCCATATACTGACCTGGAAGGCATATTTTAAAGAGAACCCATCTAGCAACGGTGAACTTGCGGCCTGATCTGAAGAGACAGCCAGGACGGAAGTGATATTCTCATATAGATAAAATCGATCGGATTAGGAGTGGGATATCGTGCATCGTGGACACATTGAGTGAGCGGGAGGAGGCCAATGGCAGACCGGTTTTGTGGGATCGGTTTCGGCTTCTTCCTTCTGATGAAGTGGACAAGGTGCTTTCATCTGTGAGGCCGACCACCTGCTTGCTTTATCCTTGCCCGTCCTGGCTCATAATGAGCTGCAGGGAGAGACTGGGTGAGGGGATCAAGGCGGTGGTGAATGCCTCCCTCGAGGAGGCAGTGATGCCATCAGCCCTCAAGGAGGCAGTAATAAGACCGCTTCTAAGGAAGCCCTCCTTGGATCCCCAGGATTTAAACAACTTTCGCCCAGTCTCCAATTTACCATTTCTGGGCAAGGTGATCGAGCAGGTGGTGGGTGCTCAGTTGAAGGCACACTTGGATGAAGCCGATTATTTAGATCCGTGCCAGTCGGGCTTCAGGTCTGGTGGACATGGGACGGAGACAGCCTTGGTCGCCTTGGTGGATGATATGAGGAGGGCTTTGGATAGGGGCGAATGCTCCTTTCTACTCCTCCTCGATCTCTCAGCGGCTTTTGATACCGTTGACCACGGTATCCTCCTGGACCACCTGGAGGGGTTGGGCTTGGGAGGCACTGTATTGCAGTGGTTCCGGTCCTTCCTCTCTGGAAGGTATCAGAGGGTAGTTCTCGGGGAGGAGGCTTCGGACCCTCGGCTGTTCACTTGTGGAGTGCCGCAGGGTTCCATCCTCTCCCCGATGTTATTCAACATCTACCTCAAGCCGCTGGGAGCTGTCATCAGGAGGTTTGGGGTGTGGTGTCATCAGTATGCGGATGACACGCAGCTCTACCTCTGTTTCAAGTCCTCACCAAGGTTGGCCGTTGAGACCCTGTCCAAGTGCCTGGAGGCAGTGGCTGGCTGGATGGGAAGGAACATGCTGAAGCTGAACCCCGACAAGACCGAGGTACTTCTGGTGGGGGACAAGGGGAGGTTAGGGGATGTTGACCTGGTGCTGAATGGGGTACATCTACCCCTGAAGGACCAGGTCCGCAGCTTGTGGGTCATTCTAGACTCCCAGCTGTCCATGGAGGCTCAGGTGTCAGCTGTGAGCCGGGCGGCGCTGTATCAACTCCATCTGATATGGCAGCTGTGCCCCTACCTTCCTAATCACCTGCTCCCATCAGTGGTTCATGCCTTGGTCTCCTCTCGCCTAGACTACTGTAATGCATTCTACCTTGAAGACGGTTCGGAAGCTACAGCTGGTACAGAACATGGCGGCTCGCCTGGTTAAAGGCAGCCGCCGGCGGGATCACATCACGCCATTGCTGAAGGATTTGCAATGGCTACCAGTTGCTTGCCAAGCCGAATTCAAGGTGTTGGTTTTGACCTTTAAAACCATATACGGCTCCGGTCCAGTCTATCTCAAGGAGCATCTCCAGCAACACCAATTGGGCCGCTCAACAAGATCTGCCACGGATGGCCTTCTCCTTGTCCCTTCAGCCAGAGCAGCTAGACTGGTGGGGATGTGGAAGAGGGCCTTCTCTGTGGCGGCCCCCGTACTGTGGAACTCTCTCCCGAGTAACCTCCGCCATGCCCCCCTCTCTGCTGAGCTTCCGTCGCTCATTAAAAACCTGGTTGTTCAGGCAGGAATATGGGGTGGATTAAGATTTTAAAATTTTTATATTGTTTTAAATGTATTTTATTGTTTTTATTCTATGTACATTGCCCAGGGTGGCCGGTTGTCGGCCAGATGGGCGATAAATAAATATTATTATTATTATTATTATTATTATTATTATTATTATTATTATTATTATAATAATAATAATAATAATAATAATAATAATAATAATAGAGATCCAGTGGCTGGCACTCCAGGCTATTCAAGTGGGCAGCTCGAGCCCTGAGGAAGCATATTACTAATTTCCTGGGAAGCTTCCCCTGGGATGCTTAAGTCCCCACCAAAAGTTACCACAGAGTGCTGCAGAAGTGTTATGTTCCAGACTAGAGCATGGCTCCTTTAAGAAGGCACACTTCACCAGGGACGGGCAAGGCTGGGGCTGTGTAAATCAGCAAAACTACAGCTTGCTGAAGTTCTCTGAATTCCATCTCAAAGTGCGTTCCGATTCAAGTCTGTGCAGATTGCGATCTTTGTTTTGTTCTTTCCCCATGAAAATCGCATATCCTTGTGCATGTTTTTCCAAACGTACACATCAATTGAGCACATCTTTGGAATGCGTGCATTCTTCTCCCATTGATTAAAGTGTATTTGTGCACTTTTTTCAAAAGTACGCATCTTTTCATATGTACGTGTGCTGTCAAACACATTTTTCAGGTCCATGAATCATATTACAAGCTCGGAAATGCACAGACTTCAACTACAGATTGTGTCCAAGCCTATGTTCAGTGCAGAAGGTGTGAACTGGGTAAATCTTGCTCAAAAATGAAATGAAACAAATTTCTCATACATCCCTACGGTAAGGCTTTGTTCAGACATCAGGATTTGGCACCAGTCGGTAGGTCTGGCAGAGGATTCATAGATTTCATAGATTTCATAGATCATAGAGTTGGAAGGAGCCTACAAGGCTATCGAGTCCAACCCCCTACTCAATGCAGGAAACTAGAGGAGGGGTCTCCCATCCAAGTAATAACCAGGCCTGACCCTGCTTAGCTTTCCATGCTCAGACAAGTTGAGCCAGTGTGAGCCACAGGCCTGATGATGATTCCTCATTTAATAACTCCCCCCTGTGTCTCATTCAGCTGCCATCATGTGAGTGCTGTTTGGAATCCACCAAAACCATTGGCTGGAAGGAACCCACTGTTCTTGGACTTAATATCTTCTGGGGCGGGCTTTCCTATCTTTGCCTTGGTGGCCGGGCTCGAAGAGTATGAATTAACTGCGTAGTGAAGTTAACCAAGTTAACTCCTTGGTGAAGCAGTAGGTTTAGCTCGGAGAGATTTCCACTCCCTTCCCCATGCTTTTTGTTGGAATTGTGGAGCTGAGGTTGTGTTTGGGTGCCAGGGTGTGCACGGGTTTCCGAGTTGGCTATTTACCTGCTGTCTTTATTTCTGCTCATCATATCTGTTTTTGTAATTTGATGTATTGTCTTTTTCATTTTTATTGCTGCTTTTATATATTATTAAATGTCCTTGTTTTGCTACTGTTACACTCAGGTGATTATATCATTTGCTACCCTGGTTAGAATTTAAATGCCTGATGATATATGTTGTCTGAATGAATTGCATTTGTATGTGGGTATTGTGAACTGCTTTGAGCACAATTGTCTTTGGAAAAGCAGCATCTAAATTAGAATCTCATCTATAATCTAAATTAGAATCTAATCTATATAAGGGCTATGGCAGTTATTTGAGCAAGTTGTCTGGCTTGAAAACAACATCTGTGGTCATGAAGACTGCCTGGCTAATCTTTTGTTTTGACATTGGCTCTCCTAATGCCTGCTTTCTCCAGCTGCCCTACACTGGTTTCCCTCCCTACAGCCTTTCACCTGCTGGTTTCTGCTGTTATCTTTTGTTTGCCCATGCAGCTCCAGCCTGTCCCCATAAAATTTATCCTATCCCTATGGGCCTCAAGTGATTAAAGCAGGACACTTAATAGTGTGGCCACTATAACTTAAAACAAAGCATTTCAGATTATATAAACAGTAGGCCTTTCTTCATAAGAGTCCGTGAGAAATTGCCCTGCTCTCTCCTGCTTTCCATTGAGATCTTGCTCTATACTCACAATACAAGCCAAGGATGCTTCAGACTGTTTAAATACTTGGCTTCCATGTTGGTTAAAATGCTCTGAGAAATTTCCTTTTCTTCTTCTGGAAAAGGGCAATGTTGCATTTGCACTATACAAAAACAAGCACAACTGAGCCAGATCGATGTACTTGACTGTATGTGTGTTTGTGTGTGTGTGCTTGTGCATGTCTCGGCTGTGCTGACTCATCTGCAGTATTTGAAACTTGCCAAAAGCTTTAGCTGGGGAGCATCTGGAAGGTGAGCCATTTGGAAGAGTGTTGACAAAATGTAGGAACATATTCCAAGTTTTCCACCTTTTCTTTTATCCTAGCTATTTCTGTTCTTTTTATGTCTTGCTCGTACTGTAGCACGGGGGAAGTTGCAATCGCATTGGGATGAATATCCTTTGTCCTTCTCCCAGTTGTGTGTTTTTGGCATTTTTGCACACATCCTTCACTGTTAATCAGGCAATTCATTCAAGTTAAAATGTAGCATCTACCAACAGACAGGGAGGGAAACAAAATAAGGCTACCTCCTCCCTTCTTGTTGCATTTGTACCTGTTTTGGCTCAATGGTTATTTTCCCAAGTTCCTGACATAGGAAAGAGATAGAGAACTATATAGGTAGGAACGAGAACCAATGCAGATCATTTAAATTGCTTGAAGCACTGCAACGCAAAGGCATATACATATGCATGTGTGCATGCACACACATGCACAAAGTTATATTTAGGGATGTGCATGCCTTTTGCACATATTATTTCCCCCTTTGCCTGTGCACAAGCATGAATATAGGTTGGAGACAAGATTGTTCACACCACCCCACTCGGAAATTTGAAATGCAGTTTGACAGAGTCATTAGATTGGAACCTAAGAAGTTAATTTAAAGTTGGTTCGGAGAAGGAAAGTTTCCTGTCTGTCCCCGTTCCCCCCCCCCCGCAGACACCAGACTCCCCGAAAAGCCTCTCTAGAGGTTGTAGGCCCTCCTGAACAATGTGGGATGGATAGGGGGTTGCTGATGGAGGTGGAATTGCCTCAAATCAGGCTTAGTTCCTAATATGGTAAGTCAATTTAAGAAAGACCATGAAAAGAGTTTCCCATCATACTCCCCATGATTATCCCCCATGCCCTATCCCTCTGACCCTCTGGACAGGCCTTGTGGGAGGATGCAGGTGGTTGTAAGTGGAAGGAGGTGCTAGGAAACGTTCCTCCCATAAGCTTCCTTAAGTTAACTTAGGATCCAAGGTGTTGTGTTATCTGTTCAACACATAATCAGCGTTATCATTTCTGTTCACAGGTTTTGCAGGCCATTGAAGAGGTTCAAAAATATGCAATATCTGTTTGTCTGGAGAGAGCACTGGGACAAAAGAAATGAGTGTGCACCATATGGGAACAAGACCTCTATCATACAACCTTCAACTTCATTAAAAATGATTGTCCGTTTCCAGACGTGACTGAGGGTTGATCTGGCCCATCACATGGTGCCAGCATGAATTCCCTATCTCCATCAAACCCAGCCATCCTGGTGGGGAGGGAGTAGTCCAGCTTAATTCAACCTATACCATCTCAACTGTGCAATTCATTCCCAAATAAACAGATAAAAATTCAGAATGATAGCAGATGTAGTTGGCTTCAACTATGGTGACCCCTTGACTCTGCCTGAGTATCCCTGCCCTCCACCCCACCAACCCTAATGGGCACCAGCTGCTACTGAAAAGACTGTATAGACTATAGAACACATTTGTTTAAGAAGTGCAAGGTCCAGCTTACATGATGATATGTGGTGAACCCTGGGTGAACAACAGAAGGAAACAATAGACATGGTCTCCAGAGATTTTACCAATAATTTTACTCATAATAATAATCTGTGTTGATTTATAATTTAGATTCTAACAGATAAACATCCCAATTGCTCTTATTTATTAGTATTTATGAAATATGTTCCAGAGAGAATAAACTCATCTTTAAGGTAACATTAAAAACATAAGAGGAGCAGTGCTGGATCACCAAGGTCCATCTAGTCCAGTCCAGTATTCTGTTCACACGATTTCATTTCATTTCATTTATTTCATTTCTATACTGCCCCACAACCGAAGCTCTCTGGGCTGTTCACAACAGTTTGTACATAAAAACAACAATAAAAACATACAAACATACGGACTATCTAAATCCATTTCAATCTGGATTCAGGCCTGGTTTTGGAATGGAAACTGCCTTGGTCGCCCTGTGGGATGACCTATGCCGGGAGAGGGACAGGGGGAGTGCGACCCTGTTGATTCTCTTGGACCTCTCAGCGGCTTTCGATACCATCGACCATGGTATCCTTCTGGATAGGTTGTCTGGGTTGGGAGTTAGTGACACTGTGCTCCAGTGGTTCCGATCCTACTTGGGCGGCCGATTCCAGAAAGTGGTGCTGGGGGATTACTGCTCTGTCCCTTGGCAGTTATGCCATGGGGTGCCACAGGGCTCAATTTTATCCCCTATGCCAGGGGTCCTCAAACTACGGCCCGTGGGCCACATCCGGCCCGGCGGGTCTTTTCATCCGGCCCGGCGGCCGATCTAGAGTTGTGAGGGAAGAGGGGCGGCTGAGCCGGCGGGGGGGAATGGGCCGCCTGCCGGGCCGCCTGCCTGCCTGCCGCCCTGCAACTCCTGCGGGGGGGGAAGGGGGGACGGCTTAGCCAGTAGCGGGGCGCAGACAGGCTTTACTTTATCCGCCTCACCGCCCGCTGGTCCCATCGTGTCACTTCCGGTGCGGCGGAAGTGACGCGACGGGACCCTGCTCCGTCGCGTCCATCCTGGACCCTGCCCGCGCTGTTTTTCAAAACTGAGTGCGGGTGGAATCCAGGAAGGACGCGATGGAGTGGCGGCAGTGGCGGCCTCGAGCGGAGGCTGTGGCGGAAGCACTGGCAGCAGCAGCAGCGCACAGGGGACCAGGTAGGATGGCGGCGGGGGGGCGGGTTACGGGGCCAGGGGGGTCCTGCGGTGGTGGCAGCAGCGGGGGGCGGCGGGGCGGTCCTGCGGCAGCAGCGGGGGATGGGGTGGGGGGTGGGGGGTCCTGCGGTGGTGACAGCGGGGGGTCCTGCAGCGGCAGCAGGGGACGGCGCGGGGGGCGGGGGTCCTGTGGCAGCGGCAGCGGGGCAGTCCTGCGGCGGCGGCAGCGGGGGATGGCGGCGGGGGGTCCTGCCGCGGCGGCAGCGGGGAGGTGGCGGGGGGGTCCTGCAGCGGCGGCGGGGGGGCAGCATGAAGGAGGCGGCACAGGGGAGTCCCAGTGAGTCCGCTCCCCCAACAGGCTGAGGGACAATGAACTGGCCCCCCATGTAAAAAGTTTGAGGACCCCTGCCCTATGCTGTTTAACATCTACATGAAACCACTGGGAGAGGTTATCCGGAGGTGTGGGCTGAGGTGTCATCTAATCCAGGTGAGGCAGTGGCTGTTCTGAATCAGTTCCTGGACACAGTAATGGACTGGATGAGGGCTAATAAACTGAGACTCAATCCAGATAAGACGGAGGTACTGTTAGTGGGTGGTTCGTCTGCCCGGCTAAGTGATATTCAACCAGTTCTGGATGGGGTTGCACTCCCCCTGAAGTATCAGGTTCGTAGTTTGGGGGTGCTCTGCTCTTGGATCCCCAACTGTCACTTGAGGCACAGGTCAACTCGGTGGCACGGAGCACCTTTTATCAGCTTAGGCTCATATACCAACTACGTCCTTATCTGGACAGAGATAGCCTAGCTACAGTTATCCATGCTCTGGTAACCTCTCGTTTGGATTACTGGAATGCGTTATACATGGGGCTGCCTTTGAAAACGGTCCGGAAACTTCAGCTGATCCAAAATAGGGCAGCGAGATTATTAACCGGGACTGGCCGACGAGAACATATTATGCCAGTGCTTTCTCATCTGCACTGGCTGCCAGTCTGTTTCCGGGCCCGATTCAAAGTGCTGGTGCTAACATTTAAAGCCCTAAACGGCTTGGGACCAGGATATCTGAAGGATCGTCTCCTCCCATATGTACCTGCCCGGACACTAAGATCTTCCTCAGCGGTCCTTCTCCGAGAGCCCCTGCCAAAGGGAGTGAGGCAGGTGGCTACTAGGAGGAGGGCCTTTTCTGCTGTGGCACCCCAGTTATGGAATGAGCTCCCCAAAGAGGTTCGCCTGGCGCCTACTTTGTATTCTTTCCGGCGCCAGGTGAAGACCTTTCTGTTCTCCCAGGCATTTTAATCATTTTAATCATTTAAATCTTGTAATTGTTTTTAATTCCGTTATTGTAACTGCTGCTGCTAGCTCTGCTGTTTGTTTTTAATCTGTGGTTTTAAATTTTATATTTTATATTGTATTTTATGATTTTAACTGTTGTAAACCACCCAGAGAGCTTCGGCTATTGGGCGGTATAAAAATGTATTAAATAAATAAATAAATAAATAAATAAAAACGTTTAAAAGATTAATACCAAATTTAAAAGCACAGTTTAAAATAACAATCCAAAAGTTAATAAAACTAAGAATGGCCAACTGTCTGCCCATGGGAAACCCACAATCAGGACATGAGTGCAACAGTACCCTGCCGCCCATGTTCCCCAGCAACTGGTGTACACAGGTAGTGATATCCACAAACCGGGGGGTGTGTGCACCGCCCTACCTCTCCTCTCTGTGGCAATGCCGCCCCTGCCACGATATTCTCAGCGATAAGGAGCGATTCTCCGCGCCGCTCGAACCCACCACGCCGGCCGCGCTGGTCCCGTCGCGTCACTTCTGGCTTGCCGGAAGTGATGTGACGGGACTGGCGTGGCCGACACAGCGGGCTCTATGCAGAGAGGCGAGGGAGAGGCGGTTACATCCCTATAACAGGCCTCTGATACTGCAGCATATATCCATCAGGGCTAGTAGCCATTGATAGCGACTAGTTCTCCTCCAGGAATTTGTCCAATCCCTTTTTAAATCCATCCATTGGTGGCCATCACTACATTTTGTGGTAGTGAATTACATAGTTTAACTATGCTCTGTGTGAAGAAGTCCTACAAGACTGTTGATCTTACTGTAATAAGCCTGACACAGCTATTCTGGCATTTGCTATAGTTTACAAAAATCTATGTCAAAATAAATTTCTTAGTCTTTAAGGTGCCACAAGACACTTTGTTATTTATAAAATATGTGTAGACTTCCATAATGTATATTCTGAGCTGTCATCATTTTGGTTTTGCCCTTGCAAAATACCAGAAATACTTTTTCAATAGAAGCACTCCAATAGTCTTCCAGAAAATCTATTGTCAGCAGTTCAACACATAGCAGTTCCACAGCATAGGAAAACATCACAATCATACAAAACTGCAAAGTAGAAATGATTGCCTCCTCTCACCACATATTTCTGTTAAGGATAGCATCTGGCCTTTTATTTAGTACCAAGATAACCCTAAGAATACAAGCAGATGAGGATAATGATGTTTTTTCGACGATATCTTGAACCCTGATCTATCTTTGTATACACATATGTCTTTTTAAGTATCCATAAAGCTATGGATGAATCAAAGTCTTGTATTAATCCAGGAGCAAAGCAAAGCAAAGCAAAAAAAAAAAAAAAAGTTGTTAGTTTTGTGTGAGCCCCATGAAACCAATACTCTAGAATGATTATTTACTGCCTGGGCCAAATCTTATGCCTACACTATGTTTAATAGTGCCAGCATGTCACTTCCATAATGCATCTACATCAGTTGCTAAAGATGGAAGAAAAGAATTTATCAGAATAAAAGACAGCTATCAGGAACTTCTGACAGATTTCTTTTCTGGCTCAGCAAGCTTTCCTCAGTTGGATTCTGCACAGCTATCTTGTTTTCATAAACAGCTGTATAATTCTTTCAGCTTGTGCATTACTTTACTGTTAACTCTAGCCTCCTGAGCTGGCTGTCAGTTCCAACATGTTGCCATTCCAAATTATACCCAATTGGTAAGTGTTAACTTTTCCTTACTCTCTTGTTGTCCTTATTGATTTGACTTTCCTCTGGCAACTAATTTCCATAAGATTTTGGCCATTGCCTATAAATCAAAGATTGTAATATGAGAATTAAGTATGTATAGATGACAAAAATTAAACCCTCTGATTTTATCCATTGTTCTATACTCATGTGGTAAAATCCAACATAAGTCCTACACTTAGAGTAAACCAACTGAATGGAATTTAAGTTAGTAATGTAAGTCCCATTTATTTCAATGGATCTACTCTAAATAGGACTTATGTTGGATTTTACCCCATGGTAGCCTGTCCAGCATTACCTTTTATAGATGGGGGGAAACAGTTTAAACATGTATATGTCCATCATAACTGGAGTGAACTGTATTTTGTAGTTAGGGTTCTGTACTTCAATACAAAATGAAAAAAATAGCAGTTGTCCTCAAAATAATGTCTCTGAATTGGTACAGATAGATTCCAGTTCTGGAGAGAAATAATGGTTCTAATCTCATCCTCATTTAATGGAACCTGATTAACAAGTATGTTTCAAAATTTAGGCAAAATGAAAAATGTGAGTTTAGAGACATGGCTGATTATATGCCAAGGGACAAGATACTTACAAATAATTGCAAACACCACCAACCTAGATTTTTTATTGGGATTTGGGCATTCTACCCCTGCAGAACCATTTTGGACTGTACATGATCCAGCCCCTCAAAATGGATCAGGATTGTGTCCTTTCAGGTCCTGACTATGTGGTGATGCTATTGTTACCATTTCCCCAAACTTGGCAACTCAGGGCCAAACAGGGCACACATGCACACATACACATACCTCCCTTCACGTGAAGTGACAGATCTCATTTGGCTGAAGCAAGGACTTAAGCTTAGATGTTGCTGCATATATGTGAAGGGATGGTACAAAGCATATATTCATGGCATAAATGCCATAGAACATGGGTAGACAACCTGAAAGCCTATGGGCACATTTGGAAATTTGAGAAACTGCCCTGGCTGGGTACATCCATAAAATGGCTAGTCACAAAGGACAAGTAACCTCCCAGAGGCATTCATGGGAAATTAAGATGGCAGCTGCTAGAGGCTCCAGCCTCCCACTTCACTTTGAGGCAGTCTCAGCTGCCAGTAAGAAAACATAGAATTATTTTTAAATTAAAAAATGGGAGGAATGGCATATCTTGGTGGGCACCAAGGAAGGTGTCTGGGAGCATATTGGTGCCCGTGGATGCCATGTTGCCTACCCCTGCCATAAAAGGATGGAGGATTTTAGGCTCTAGTTGTTCATGATTATACCACTGAAATCCAGACCTAATGCCAAGTTTAGAGAGATTTGTCTGGATGTTCATCCTTAAATGTGTTCAGCGTGACTGATAAAAATGCTACAATAAATTGCTGAGGGAGTTTAAGTTGAGTTTACAGAAAGAAGTATGCATTTGCAGAGCTTCTGAAGTGACTAAACCACAAACTGAGGTAATGTCTGAATCACATGGTAACCATTTTTGTGGCCTTAACACAAAACAACATTCCAGGGTATGGCTGAAGCCACAAGAGATTAAGGGCAGACAGTACTGTCATCCAGCCACCTCCACAAAGTCTCTAGTCACATTGCAGCAAGACATCTCCTTTTGTACTGACATGATTGAACCACATTGTATTCCCTGGCCCTCTCCCACACCTCTACGCATATTTAGTGTAACATCTGAACAGAGCCTCTGGGCATACAAATTACATGCCCATAGGCTCTGTATGCAGATTAGGGACCCTGCTTTTGGCAAGCATGATGGGGACATGTTGTGGAGCATGGCACAAAGAGGCAACACCTTCATCACTTTCTCGGTACCACCATTGGTTGTCTACATAATGCATAAGGAAATAGCTGTGTTCATTAAGAATAGCAGAACTCTGTTGCCTAAGATTAGTAGTATATCTTGTCATATATAAAATATATTGAGGTACACATTGCATATATATCAATTGTAATGGATATATTCAAATCCTATGTAAGAAATCTGTAATACTTTATTTTATCTTATTTTGAGTTTTTTGTTTTCTATTTTTGTTTTTGTTTTGATATAATAAAATTCACAATAAAAATTAATTTAAAAATGCTTTTGTAACTCCTTTCTTCCCAGAAAACTAGAATTACATTTTGCAGGGTTTCCTACTGCAAGGATATTTTGCATACAAATAATGGCAACTGATAGCTTACATGTGGAAAATGAACGCGTTATATATATTTTTGGGTGCACTAATGTTCTAACTATTGCTTGTGTTCAGAGATTTCAGTTCCAAATTTGCAAAATTAACATGTTTTGTTTTAGAAAATTCACTGTAATTCATGTAAATGTTGCAACTCTGTGACACTTTATTTTTGGCATGCCATAACTGTTAAAAAATATGAGCTTCAACAATAAAGGCACTTAAATTTGATGTTTTAAATGTGCAGTTCTTAATTTATTCTTACATCAGTTTCGGCATGAAACAAAATTTGAAGATTATTGTTGTTCTTGAGTGAAAGTGGGAATAGATTATTTTAACATCTGCTCATCTCTGTCTATCACTTGTCCAGCTTGAGACAACTCCTTTTTGTCAATGTTTAATATAAAAGACCTAGGAATGATAGATTCAGCTAATTAAAAAGCAAATACATATCCAGTTGATTAGTTCCCTTGGTATCAGGATTCAACAGTTCTCTAAAGATGTTTGCAAATTATTGATTTTTGTGAAGTTGGTACCATGTCTACACATGCCAAGAAAAGCACAGCCTTCAAAATGTGCTGAAATTTAAAAATAACGCAAAAGCCATGGGAAATTAAATTAATAACAATAGTCATGATAAACTTAGCAAGCTGTCAGAACTGGTAGCAGCAGCCACTATGGGCAGCTACTGAGGGTGCGGCAGTCCTCCCTCCGACCCCACCCTACCCTTGGCTCAGATTTACTGAACAGTAGCAGCAGGTAGGTAGAGAGACGCCAGGTTTCCATAATGCCCTGAAGCAATGGGGCATTGTGGGAACATCAAAACATAGGCATCTCACAGGTGCCAGCTGCAGATTGTGGCAATGAAGCTACCTGCTGCATTGCCACTAGTCAGGCTGCTGTGTGAGCAATGCCCACCCAGCACCAGGGTAGGGGGCAGTGCATGGCACTTGGGAGGGGGGTCACACCTGGAGCCTTTGCCACCTTCCAACCTGGGCTTAATCATCTCTTCCCCCTTAGTAAACTGAAATATCTCAGTTAAGATGCCCAACCCAACCCCCCACAAACTAGTTTAAAACAGAAGCAAGCTCAACTAGTTCCCCCCCTTCCCTTCCCATTCCTTTTTGCTTTTTTAGATTGTAAGCCTGCGGGCAGGGACTGTCTTCTTTAATTGATTATATGTAAGCCACTCTGGGAGTCTTTTTGGCTGAGGAGCGGCATAGAAATATTTCAAATAAATAAAATAAATAAATCATACTGCTCACAGTGAAATTATTTAGCGGAACTAAACAGGATTCATTAGTAAATGAGCACAGTAAGAAAACTGTGTGCTGTACTGATTCTCTCCTTAGTCCTATACATAAAATAAGGAAACATGAATTGAAAATACCTTTCCAGATCTCAGATATAGCAACACCTTTTCTCCCATTTCCATGACCCCTTTGTCTTTTGGGTCATCTTTTGCTCATTCGCCCATTCCTCCTCTCAGGTATGGATTCCTTACCCATCTCCTTCCACTCCATCTGTCTCCTGGCCTGAATATACCAGCAATGGTATTGATATTTTTCATTCCTTTCCTACTGTGTGTAGGAGGTGCATGGAAACCAATGCAGTATTGGGGGGGGGGGGAATCATTCCGTCCAATGCCCTCGTCGTCCCTGTAGATTCTCCCCTAGGGTTCTAGGTCACTACCTAGAACTGTCTAATGGTTAAGCCAGGCCTGAATCGACTTGATTACCCATGCCCACTAGAATACTTATTACATATTTAAGATGTATATTTGCTTTTCTTCTCCCTCTCACACATGATCTGCTGTGTGGGAGCCGCTTCAGCAGAGATGTGTATGTGAATATTGTGACCATGCTGCCAGACAAGCATGTGAAGGGGAGACCTTGAGCTTTCTAACCTCATGGCAGCTGCAGTTTAAATACCCAGTGATATGTGGGTGACTCTTAAATCCTCTTTTTCTGCTTGCGTTAGTATCCATCCTTTAAATAACCCTGCTTTTTGATAAGTAACAACTTGAGCATTGAAGCATATGGGGAGGCTCCTGCTTGTATACAGTTCTACATCTGTGTCTTAGAATAGAACCTTGCAGCGCTTGGGATCAAATATATTTATATATCAATGAGTGCTTTGCAGTGGGTGCATCCCCCCACTCCCCCCATTATTTATTTATGTGTACTATTTATATACCACAGGATATTTAAAAAAGTCTCTAAGTGGTTTTCATTAGCTTGACACATGCTGGAGAAGGAAGCCATTAGCTTCAGTTTCAATATGGTAACTAAAATAAACCAGTGTTACTTTAATAGTCAAAACATGATGAGCTCTGTGCTGATACATAAAACATGTGCCTTTGTCCAAAGGTAAAATAGTCTAAAATGCAGTTATTGTTTTTTTTTTTTTACAATTGTCAAAATGCAGTGTGTGCTGTGTTTAAAACAGTTCATTGCCGCCTAGAGCTAAAGACACTGTATAAATTTATGCAGGTTGCCTGCCACTATGTATGGTTTCATCCCACCCCTTCATATCATAATAGCTTTCCATTTAACCTCAAAGCTTTGTTCTTTCCTGACTCCTTCAGGTTGTACCATATTCCACTGAAAAAAGAAACAAAAAAGTAAATGTAAAGTAGTGTCTTCTTATCTCAAATTTCCTGGATTTACCTGCTTTCTGCTTGATCCCACATATTCTACTGCAATTGTTGTTGTTTTTTAAATGATGTTGCATAGTAATAAGAAAGAGAAACAGGTTAAGTGATATTGCAGAGAGGCAGGGTAGAAGAAGAGGCAGAGCATAATAAAGATAGAACTTAGCAAGTAAGAGAGTCTTTTTCTAGTAAGACTAGAACAATGTCCTGATAACTTGCAAGGGCAGCGGGTGGGGTGGGGTGGGATCAGATTATGATCTTTAGAGTCAATTGTAAAATATGAAGTAACATTACCTAGTATTTCTAAGCCTTTGCCTGTCATTCTATCCCATTTTATTGACACATGCAAATGAACCTAAGGCTAAAACAAATTAAAACATTGTAAATCCACATCTAATAAACTAATACAATGTTTGATTGGTAAGCCTGGTCCGCAGTATGTGGGCCACCAGGAAGAAAGTTGCAGGGTAGACACTGAGAACAAATGTGTGCCATCTATTATGCTGTTTTTCAATTGTTCCCCTTTATTTGAGCCTGGTTCATCCCCATGCTTTTCAGCAAGTCTAAACCCATCACATGTATCACCTATCTGCTTCCCTTATTTGTATTTGGACCCTTGTTTGCAGGAGTGGAGATGCGACTTTCCTCACGGGGAGGTCAGAGAAAATGAAATATATTTATCATACTTAATCTAAACTAGGGATGATACCGAATTCTACACCAGCCATTTTCCTGGCCAGAATTCTGGATTTCATCTGAGATGAAAGCATTTCTGGGATGGGATCAGGATCAATCACATTGTAAAGAGTCCTGGATGTATTCTAGAAATAACTGGAGTCAGAAGCGATAGGGTGTGCCTAGTACAGCTCAGGGAGGTATTCTTTCTGCGAAGACATTTTAGAATGGAACCAAATAGTTCTACACATCCCTATAAATAATTTACTTTGTTTGTTTTGTTACTTGATTTACTGCTACTTGATATTCTTTTAAGGTGGGAAAACTGCACTCTTTGTACTTTACTTTGGTGTTGTGAAGGACTGCCAACCGGTCCTTTACTCAAGACCAGAGATCAAAGGTGCAAAACTGCCAGCCTTAGCTCTGCCGTCTTGACCTGATTCTCAGGGCCTTGCCCTGGGTCTATACACTGGATTTAGCACTGAACCACAGAGGAACCACACACACCATGTGGGGTAAAACCAGGAAAGTTTATTTAAGGTAAACAGATTACAATGAAAAGTGGGGAATGAGGGAAGAGAGAGAAAGGTGGGGGGGAGACACTTTGGTACATACAAGTAGAGCTATAAAACAACAAAACTAGTTATTTTACTATATAACTACCCAGGCACTTACTCTCTTTACCTGGGGGTTGGTCCTCTTCAGGGCTTGCCTCAGCAAAAAAAAGCCCTACTCCCGTGAAAATGTGCAGACAACAACCCAAACCAGAAGCCACAGCAGCAGTATATTCTTCCCCCCACCCGTCCTTTCAGTAGCCCAGGTGTCTTTAGCCAATTAGGATGAACTTCATCTGGGCCAAGCAAAAGAGGTGGCTCCTTGGTCATGAATAGAATGCTTGGGCCGCATTTGCATGCAACTACTGGGACATCAAAGGGACAGGGAAGACTCTGAGGCGCCATCAGAGAAAGCTATGTACATTTGCATGGGATTCCCAACCTCTAGCTGGGATTATCTTGTTTACACGTGTGTGTGTGTGTGTGTGTGTGTGGTGCAGGAAACTGACGCTTTTCCCTTCACAGGCGGGGAGAGAGTTTTGCTTAAAATGTTACATCATTGAAGAGATACAAGCTCTTTAATCATTTTTCCATTGTGTCTTTTTCAAGCCATTGGCCAGATTCAAAGAAGAGTCTGATTTATTTCCATATACCCAATGGGTCTGTGAGCTTGTGTTTCTTGAAAGGTAATCTCCACCATCCCACATAGCAAGATGTTTTTGAATGAGGGGAAATTTACAAGCAGGGAAGTCTGTTGTCCGTTGAGAGAGAGAACATCTGAGTGGGCATGACCAAATCCTTGGGCCCATTTAAAATAGCTCTTTGGATCCTGCCATTGTTCTGACCCTGCTTATTCGTGATCAGAAATGCTCATTCATGATCAGAAATTCATGATCAGAAATTCCTTCTTTCCTTCCCTCAGTCTTTCATTCATTTTTTATTTGTTGAGAGATACTTTTACATTGCTGAGTTCTTTTAGGAGCTAAAAGTCACAGTCCTAGAGCCCATCTGAAATCATAGTTCCCTCCCATACTCCAGTGTTCAGCACCTTGTGCAATCCAGCACATTAAAAAAATATCCCAAATCCTGAAAAGAATTATGTATGGAGAAGAGGAAAATATTTATCCCCCCCCCCTTCCCCACAAGAGACAAACTGAAATGAACTGAAATATAACAGGAGTACTTGTCTGGATATACTTTAAAGAATGTGAACCTATTCACATTTACTCAGAAATAAATCCTATTGATTTCTGTGAGATTTACATTAGGGTAAGTATACTTCGGACTGCAACTGTACTGACTCATTCTATGAGGTTGAATGGACCACCATGTACTGTATGCAACAATAACATAAGCATCTTCTTAGAGTTTATGGGAAATGAAAAGCCAATACAAGGCCTTGAAAACCTCCTCATTGTATAGGCATTAATTCTCTGCTCAGGTTGTTGAACTGTATTTTTACTGTGGAACCAACAAGAAAATACATTTGTTGAAACTGTTGCATGCAGCATGAAGTTTGTGCTGTGTATGATCTTTTGGTTATTTTCTTCACTAATTTCCCACAGGATGTTTCCCATTTTTATTTCTGTGAAACTATATTATATTATATTTTCCTTCATAAGCAAATAGACTTTTACGAACACTTCATGGTGCAACTATTCCAACTAGTTACATCTATGTTGTTTTGGCCCAATACCTGAATTCAGTGATTCAAATATTGTATGCACTTTCACTAAAGAGTGACATGGAAGATACTCAGGCTGTATTTATTGAGCAACATTTTAAAGAGGCTTAGTGAATTGCTTTAATAATGTGTGTTTGATATCCTTAATGTTTTTAATATATTTGCTATTAGAGCGTGTGGCTTGAACCTGGCATTTGTGTTGATTCCTTTCTTTTTCTTTTTGTCACTGTGCTGCTTCTGAATACTGATTCTGCAGCATTGTATCTTTCTCATTTTCATATCTGGAAGCTTCAGAGTGAAAGAAAAGTATATAAAAAGAAGTGGAAATGTAGAACAGGTTTAAAATTATACAGCATCTATTTTAACAAATCCATTCTTATCATATTGATAGAAATGCTAAGCATTGCTCAGTTTCCTAAAAAGAAAAAAGGGGGGGGGGAATATAATATTACATAATATTATACAAGTGGGGCCCTGCAACAAAATGTTGCAGGGTGGGGTACTTCTGTTCCAGGTCCCAGCCATACCATTATATTCCCCCCCCCCACTCCCCAACACACATACGAACATCCCGGTGTACCTTTCCTGCCCTCAACAGTCAGTCAGCATTCTGTGCCCACCAGACATGCTCGGTCATCACTAGCCTGTTTTGGTCCACCCCCTCCATTTTGGGGTTTGGGTGTGTGTGGTGGACACATTTGTGCCTAATCCTAGCTACATTGAATTATTTTGTTGCAAAAACAAGCTAGATCCTAATGTACCCAGTTCAAATCATGCACATTAGGCAGGAGAAAAAGTCTGGCAGTGGTCCAACATTGTTTATTCTATAGAATAGGGAGATGTGGGAGTTTAGCACGGCAAAGCCGCATCTCAACATGGATGCTGAAATCTTATCAATTTATACAGTATCTTCTGACGCAATCCCACGCATGCACCGTACTAACACAGATTTCTAGCTGTGAATGGAAAAACACAGTAAGATAAACAAAACCTTAAACATGCATTCTAAGCAAAAGGAACAAAGGCTAGCCAGGGCAGGCTGCCTTCTCCAGTCCTCTCTCACCCACTGCCTTTAGCTAGCTCAAGGAAAGAAGATAAGACAGCAGCATTCCTGACTCTGTCTGATATCAGCCTAAACACTACAGCAGAAAGTTGTAAAGGAAAGCATTTCATTACTTTTAACTCATTAGTTACTGAATTTTTACAACAATTTGATTTCTCCATTGATGTTTATATAACTGGTTCTCTGTTTAGTTCCAGGGTTCATTTTAAAATAGCTCTTAGTGTGAACCAGAAACTGATCCATCCAGAAAATGAGATGGCTCTTTCTACCCTTTCTGTCTGTATTTCTATGTGTTTCCTCCTACCTCTCCCCTTTACAGCCATTCAGTTCTATTGCCCCTCGCACCCAGTTTTCACCTTTTTCTCCATTCAGTCAGCCAACATTCCAGGCCATTAAGTCATTATGGGGTATTTGGTCCCCCCCTCCCTTTAAGATTTTCCTCAAAAGGTTTTTTTGTTTGTTTGTTTTTTGCACATTTGCAAACCCCAGAGTTGCCCCATCTGCTGATTTCTCTCTCTAGTTTGGGGGTGGTACAGTTTTGGCTCCAGCTGCATGAGCATGGGTGGACTTGAATCAGCATTAGAAGGAATGATGATAAAGCTCTTTAAGCCTTCATTTCTCAGGGTTCAAACTTCAATGCAAGTTCAATCAGATGCCTAAAAATAAATGATGCAAGTAATATAATTGTAGATTAATGAAGCAATCTCTATGTGCTTAAGTAGCTCAAGACAATGGGTTAAAGAAATATAGCCCCTTAACTTTGTGTTAAGGATTTATTATCTACACTATGGAACAGCCAGTTTTACTGTCATGACTTTGACAAAGGGAACAATGGGTACTCTGATTCTTTTGGAGGGCTAGGAAATCCAACTTATTTCTCAATATTTTCACAAAACAACAATAATGTTCAGGCTGAGAACCAACCAAACAAGCATGTCCCCATGCCATGTGTAGTGGGAGTCTCCAGATTTCCCCTCATGACTATAAGTTCCTTTTGCTGGAATGGATGCTGCTGTGGGAGAGGATCCCTGACCTTCCTGGGCAGGAGGGTCATGAGGTGTCACAGACTCGCAGTGAAAGTCGTGTATAGTGTGTAATTAGAAGTCTCCAAAGCAACCAACTAAAATCCAGAATATGAGATGGTGGTACTCCAACATCTCTCCAGAACTTGGTGTAGCTTTTTCTTCTAACCTAATGAGCTAAGGAAAAGGCAGCAATATAGCCACTTGAAAGGCAGGAGAGTTGTAGGCTCAATTCTGTATCACAGCCTGGCTAGCAGGCAGTCCTCATCCTATATACATGTGTGCCAAAAGCTCCAATGGTCCATCCCGTGTCACAGGTTGGCCACCGATGAACTACCCACCAATGAAATGTACACATTTAGACCACTGTTAACTCCCAAAGCAATGCTTCTTCATCATCTTTTTGAACCCAGTGACTGTGAATTTCTGCATAAAGACCTTGTTAAGTAATTGTATATAGCTGTGAAGTCATGTGTAGCACATAATTGGAAGTCTCCAAAGCAGTCAAATAAAGAGCAGTGGGTTGATCTAGTTTGAGAGACTATGACTATGTATAAACTTACTCAGCAAGCAAGGAAAAAAGGCGGGGTATAAATATAATAAAGAAGAAATAATAAAAAATTAAGAAAGATATTATGGCACCATTCTATGCTGAAACCCTTCAAAATTTGATCAAATCCCAACCAAGTACAGTTGCCTATATTTTTTCTGAGTAATAAAAAAAAAATAACACACACTCCTCTGATATATTGCATAAACTGTATTTTTTATTCTTTCATTAGATATTGATCTAATTACTTACTTGCATTTGCCGACTTACGTATGCCTACTTACACTGTTTTGACTTTTACTATTATTTCTGAATTTTGTACAGGGCACTGTGCATGCATAGTTTGACACAGCTTTCAGTTCCTTAAGTTAATTCATGTCTCATCATGTCTCATCACTATGAGCATGTCAGCACTGGAAAAACAAAAACAGTCTTGATGTCACTGAAGAACATAAGAAGAAAAAAAGAGCCTACTGGATCAGACCAAGTGTCAACCTAGCCCAGCATCATGTTTCCCACAGTGGCCAGACAGATGCCTTGGGGAGGACTTCCAGCAGGGCATGAAGACAATTTATCCTCCCCACTGTTGTGCTCCAGGCAGTGGAATTCAGTCCATGAACATGAAGCATCTTTCACTATCATGGCTTAATAACCATTGATAGACCTAGCCTTTAAGTGCAGTGGCTTGTTGCTGCATATGTCCACTTGTGTTTATTGTAAAAACAAATTAATAAATAAATAATAAGAATACTGTGACAGAGCAATTTGTAATATCAAGTTTCTTTTTGTGTGGTGTTTTACTAATGAATAGCAACTTAAGTGTGCATCATTAAAACAGCAAACAAAAAGAATCTTGATGCAATAATAATATGATCACATTGAGCTTGCTTTCCCCCACCACATGTTTTAATCATTTAGGATTGGATCCAGATTTACGTGGATCAACTATGCTGAAGAAGTACATTTCCCTGCCCTCTATTTCCCATGGCAGATCCTCCAGAGAGATGGAGCTAGGAAATGCTACACAGAAAGTCATGAGACCCTGCTGAACGGGGTGAGCTATGATGTGTGTGGGAAAGGGTTTCCCCCCAAAACAGGCCAGAGAGACTTTCCGCAAGAGGAGCCTGTGAAATGCAAAATAAAACATTTTAATGAGAACAAAGTGTTAAGCCAAACCCACATTAACATATTTAAACTTGGACATCATTTATACTCAGCATATCGACTGTTGTGAGCTATGGTTGTTTGCCAGCTTGCGTCAAAACCCCTGGTAAACCCATTTGTATGTCTACTTCATTTATATGCCACCTCTTTCTTTTGTGTCTACGTTCCTTCCTCTGCCAAGAAAAAGTAGAGGGCCACTAGAGAGCTGAGAAAAAGAATGGAGGAACTTGTAGCAGGTGATACATACCACTTGTGCTTATCTTAGAACAGCTCAAACAAGCTACATCTGAATTATCCTGATACTGAGCAATTCCAAGTCCAAGTTGGAGGAGTATGGCTCTGGCTCTTGCTCTGGGCCTATTATGCAGGATTATTATTATAATTAGTGTCAATGGATGTGGACAACGCTATCTCTGTAAAACAACTGTAGGAGAATCCACAATAGATCTGGCAACAGCTGGCTTGTTGAAAAGTACAAAAACACTTTGCATATGACTTCTGTGTGTCCATATGCCAAGAAGGAAACATGCCAGTTCTGTTACTTAGGGGAAGAGGAAGAGAGATGGAGCTAGGAAAGTTGGAAAGTCTTTTCTCTCTCTCTCTCTCTCTCTCTCTCTCTCTTTCTTTAGTGTACTACCGCAGCATAATGAAATAGCCATTGCCATTCATCACCATTTTGAGGCCAAACTGACTTAAAGTGTAAGTGTGTGATTGCAAAATGCTTTTAAGGAAATACACGTGTGTGTGTGTGTGTGCTTGCGTGTGTCTGTGTGTGTCTGTGCATACGCATGTCTGTGTATACATGTATACAATGTATCTCTAGCATATCCTTTTGTTAAAAGATGTTTGTTAAGGAATGCTGTTTAAAGGACATTATCTAGGAAAGTTGCCCTTTAAACACATCTGAATGCATTTTGGAGTGATCTTCCAGCACTAGCGTGTTGGGCCATGCTCATCCAACAGATGATTGGGAAGCAGAGGGCAAGAGCAGTCCACCCATTGAGCAAGGGAGATTTTCTACAAGAGGCCATGGATCAAAATAAGATCAAGAAGCAGAAACAGGATCAGGACACCACAGAGCCCACATGAGTGACTTTGAATTCTTCTATAATATGAGCCAGTGTGATCTGGGGGTTAGAGTGTTGAACTAGAACTGGGGAACCCCCAAGTTCAAATCCTCACTCAGCCATGAAGCTCACTGAACCAGGCACTACCTGTCAACCTAAGCTACCTCACAGGGGTTCTGTGAAGAAAGAAAATGGGGGAACCATGTATATCAGTTAGAGTTCCTTTGAGGATATATGTAGAATGAATGAATGCAAAATGTTCTGTTATCCAGTTATTATTTATGAAGTTATTAACCAAGGAAAACAACAGGAAAACTTTCCATCTCACTGAGAAATTATATCTCAGGAATTTCTAGCCCTTTGTTATAGAAGCCTGACATTTATGCTTATCCTATGATTCTAATTCAGAAGTATATCCAAACAAGTGTACATAGGATTGCAACAGTAGCCTTCAAGTATGGTCAGAAAAGGGATGGACAAATCTGTGAATTTTGTTTTCTCACAATTTCTCATTTTCCCCATCTTAAATTCAGTTCATCCCAAACTTTTAAAAAAAGTTTGTATGAAAATGTGTATGAATGTTTGTGTACATTTCTCCTAATACATGCATTTTAATGCAATTTTGCCTAATGTACACATTTTTTTGCAAGAAATTATCCTAATACAGTGCATTTTAATGTTATTTTCACCAATATATGCATTTTTGTGTGCACCTTCCCCTAATATACACTTCTTTGTACACATTTTTTGATTAGACAACTCCATGGCAAAATTCAGAGAAGGGCAAATTTCGAAGGATAATTTAGTTTTGATTCACGTATTGAATCAAAATTAGTTTTGATTCACAAAAGTGTGAAATTAGGTAAGTTATCATTGACATGTGAACAAATTTCTTCCCCATCCCTGGTATAGAGGGAACCCAACAGAAATCTGTCTCTAATATGATATTAGGCCATATGATCAAAGGAGCATGTGATCATGCTCCTGGGTTATACAAAAGCTCTAATTAACTACAGACCAACATGTTTTAATTGTTTAAACTATCAGTTAGTACATATGAATTTGTGAAACTTGGTTTTGTATTAGTTTTTTTATGATGTTTTAAATTATGATTTAAATCTTCATGATTTGCATCAGTCCACTCTGTACTGGAAACATACCATATACGGAGCATGGGCAAGATCCAAGCAAAGCTTGGACAATACTGATTGTCCATTAATTTCATTGGAAGTGATAAACATATGTTTAAGTATCTTCTACTGAAATCAATGGACCTGAAAAGTGTGGAACATTGGTTATATCCCATCCCATCCCATCCCATCCCATGAAATAAAGTGAAATTGTGTATACAATATTATATAGAAATTGGTTTCAGTTAGTTATGTTTTTGAAGGATTCCACCCAAATGAAAGGTGTAGAATAAAGAGCACAAGCAAGGAAGAATGCGAAAGGAAAGCTTGATATCTAATCTTTGTGAGGATTTATTATTAGCTATCCAGGAGTCTGCCCTTCCTGGAAGCAGTACTTGACCCATTTCAGAATTGCTGTAAAGCTCAACGGGGAGGGCAGGAAAGTTATAAGCAAGTTTCCCTTTCTGTGTTCTGGGAATATGAGAGCAAATATTTAAAACCTTCTCTTTTAACAGTGAGCATGATGATGAAATAGTAATAGAGAATTTTGATGAATATTTTATCTACAAACGGAACACAGTTTATGAGAATACTTCTCTTCCAGAGAAATTAAGTTTGAATTAAAAATTATGGAACATAGTATATGAAATTGTTTGGCCTTTGAATATTGCAAGCTTAATAATGATAAACAAGAACACATCAAGGACAAATATGTCATTGGGATCTTGCTTTCCCTATGACCTGTTCTGCAGAAGTGGCATTGTGAAGGTCCCAGTGGCACAGCAAGAGGACAGCTGGTCCACTTGAACCATTATAGAGCCCCACCCCTTTTGGTCCACTTTGGTCCATATTGGTCCACTTGAACCAATATGGAGGGACACTCCTTTAGCCAACTCTGGCGCAGGAACAATCTAATTAATTGTGCAGCAGCACCCCCTCCTACGCTCTGCATGGACCCAGCTATGTTGAGCATAGGGTTTTTGGGGGTGGAGTGGGCAGGAGCGAACAGAGTGTAGATGGTCGTTGACATCTGTCATGCAGTGAGTTGGAATCCTATTGCTTTCTCATAGGCTTTGGTTTTGGAGGGGACACAAGCCTTTTCATGACCAGGGTCTTATGGGAACAGGCTCAAAATGGAACCCAAAGCAAAGCAAGAGTTCAATTTTAGAAGAACAAGCTAACCAAAGGAACTCACCAGTAACAGTAGAACACTTTGTAGTTCAAGATTCACACATAAATTCAACTCTAGGAAAGTCATTCAAATGAACAATGTTGGGCTAGGAGGGGAAAAAATGAAGAAATTGTGCTACAGAAAAAGTTATGGCAAGTTCAATGAGGACTCCATGGTTTAGGGATCCACAGAGAGAGTCTGTTATACAGACTAGAGTAGGAAGTAATTATATAGGATCAGATGACAACAGAAGAATGGGGTGGATCCAATCACAGACAGGAAAATGAAGCAAGGTAGATGTTGTGGAGACTTCTTGGGCTTATGACAAAGTTCCAAGCTGAAACAAACAAGGAATGAATTATAGGGTAAGGTCCCCAGAAAAAAGCTAAGTGCAAGGTCATTAGAGGGAGAGGCCTAACAGAGAAAAAAGCTAAGTACAAGGTCATTAGAGGCCTAACAGTGCAAAATTCAAAAGGCCATCAAATCATATCTGAATTTGGAATGATGGACAGTCTTACATTGTAATGTTTTTTCAGCAAAGGTAATTTACTGTAGTGGTGTTTTAATGGGAAATGAGACATATGTAGTGTGGTGTAGTGGTTACATTGTTGGTGTGGGAATTGGGAGATCTGGATTCTAGTCCCTACTTGGCCATGAAGCTCACTGGGTGACTTTGGGCCAGTTCCTTTCTCAGCCTAACCTACCTCGCAGAGTCATTATGGAGAGGAGGAGGAGGACCATATAAGCCACATTGGGTTCGATGCAAGAGGGGAAAAGGCATGATATAAATGTAATAAGCAAATAAAATAATCTACAATGCTCTGTTCTCTTGCTGTATGTTAGTTGAGAATGTTAGTTGAGTTCTCTAGTACAAATATTTCTTTGGGCTGCCAGTATAAACAGAATTGCCCCCTTTGAGCAGCAGAACCAACGTCAAAACTCCACCCTCAAGGGGTTTTGACATTCACGGTGGCTGCTCAAAGGGGACCAATTCTTTTTCAGCTTGAGGTCCATCCCTATGTATCCAGAGACTACCTCTGGACCTGGAGTTTCCATTTTGCTATCATGGCACATTCCTAAAGAAAGATCATGAGCACTCCTCCTCCATGCAGTTGGATTTTACACTGTAAGAGTATTTCCACTTCAGAATTGATGTCAGGCTACCAGTCATTTCTTGGCAGTGATGAAAGTTGAACAATAGTTTTGAAGGAGCTGTTGTATTCATATCACAACTGAAAATTCATATGAAGATAGGTGGGAAACGCTACTGTTAGGAATATGTGGAGCTGACTCTGTGCCAAAGTGTTTCACGGTACGTTAATGTCAATGGCAGTTAGCAATAAGTATATTCACTACATGTTCTCCACAATGGGTGATATTGGGGGGGGGAGAGGAATGAACAAAATTGTCTTCATATTTATGTAGCAAAGGCAAGAACATCAGTACAAATTAAATTCTGGCATCTCTTATGGTGATGTTCATGATTATGTAAGCCAGAAACCAGAATTATTAAGACAGCTTTCTCAAACACATATACATTTAAGTTTGAATTAAAAATTATGGAACATAGTATATGAAATTGTGTAATTTGGCATCTGTTTATTTATTCTACTTAAAAATGAGTACATGTTAAAATTGGGGTGTAGGATCCAGATCCCTCAGGGGAAGAGAGCCAGAGTTCATTTGTGTAGAGGACAGGAAGCCAGGATCAAAGGGGTCACTGGGGGGTAAGAGGGAGAAAATGCCTTCCTTCTTGCCCACCTCTACCCATTGTCATTTGCCCGAGCTCATGCTTGCTACTGAGATCAACACAACTAACCTTAGGCACAGAAAAGGAAATGTGCTGCATCCAGCCCCACTTTCCCCAGCATTCTCCCTCAATTCCCAGCAACATTCCTGGCTTCCCATCCTCTTCAGCCTTCTATATGGCAGTGGGGATAGATTCCTGTTCATGTCCAAGAGGTTTGTTTTTGGGTTTTTAAAAAATGGTTTTAAAAGTTATTTTCATGTGACTAGTTGTACCAGAATGGGGATGTTGATGTGCATTCCATGGAAAGCAATGCAATGCAGATAGAACAGCATCTGCTTTCAGATGTGTATTCCAATGTGTATCGGGATGAGCATCCTCTTTTATGGCCATGGTTCCCAATCCAAAACCACATGTGGATCAGCTTGAGTGGATTGTGGTGGATGTATGTGACACCTTGAAATGGAAGATGGCAACGAATTCCCACAAATTATAAGCAGCGTTGTGCTTACATGTAAGACACATCCAAAAAAACTTGAAAGAAACAATAGTCTAAGTTACAAACATATTTGTTGAGTTCATAATTGCCAGATGAAGGCTCAAGTAACCATGGAAAGGCAGCATGAGAAAGAATATCCCTGATATTGGACTCAGAGATCAAAACATCTCTATTGCTATGAATATGTGTCAGGAGTTGTGTGAAAGAAATTCAAGCTCTTGAGTAGTGTAAGCTTCTTGCAGCCCAGTTCTAAACATTTACATGGAAGTAAGTCCCACTGAGTTCAACAGTACTTAAAATCATAGGAACGATCATAGCCTTAAAATCAAACAGACTGTTCTCTGTAAAGTAGAACACACGGTGACCCTAGGAGGAGAAATAAATTAAGCCACCTTGAAAGGGCATTTCTGTCCTGAAAGGCAGCCTAAAAATATGTAAAACAGATAAAATGAAATATGTAATATTTCCAGTGTTTTTCCTGTCCCCAGCCGGGAGACAAAGGAGGAGATAGCTCTGCACTCTGAAAGCAGCTTTTGGGTTGAGAGGGGAAAACATTTCTTACCTGCTCTTCAGAATCTGTAGGCCATGTTCTGTTTGCTGGAACAGGGGGAAGGTTTGGAAAGCAGACCTTGGCCTACCCATCGCTCTGCCTGAGACAATGAATGGAGTGGGGAGAGTACAGTACGTGTGGGTGGGTGGAGGGGACAGATACAGGAGTCAGGCTGGGGAAAGGATTATAACTCTCTACTCATTGCACTCTCTTGCCTGTCAAACTTGGTGGGTTTTTAGGCATTCTAATATGAATGCCTAGGTGCAAAGGAATCTATTTCATTATGCGTTACAAATAAGTTTCTCACTACAGTAGCAAGCAAGTGTTTTAAAAAGATGTTAGCACATCTGCCTGCTCTTGGCAATAGTTTAAATCAGTTTAGATTCTTTCACACTTGGACAATGATTCGGGGATCTACAATTTGTTTCTAGAAGCCTGCATGGTTAGAGATTTTATTAGCAAACAGAACATTTACTGATATTTTAATTCCTGTTTGGAACAAAGACAAAGAGATCAAAGACAGTATGGCAATGCCTGGCAGACTTGCTCACCCCCAATGAAAGGCCATTCTTAACTTTATAAATAGTTTTCTTTCCCAAAGTAAGGGACTGATTAGTTGCATGCCTACAGTTGCTATTGAGGCATATGTTATATAACAGTGCAAATGTATCAGATTAAATTAGGAAAAGGCAAATAAATCCAAGGAATAATAATGTCAAACCATGTAATGAATGAAGAACTTTAAAATGATACAGTAATGACTACAGATCTGGTTCTTGAGTTAGCACAGTAGAATGGGTATAACAATTTGTGATAGATTCAACAGCCTTATGATTTATTAAATCTAAATACATAACAATGGGAATGTCAAATTAAATACTTTACCAACTCACTTAATGATTTCTATTCTTAGGAAGTAAGAAAAAATGGATACAGTTTATCTGATATGATGAAGAAAACACAGAGGATAAGCAAGGAAAGCAGCTTTCCGAAAGCTGTATAATTTAGTCCATAAATATGAACTGTGAGAAGCATAAGATTGCTATTGCCTACTTGTTCAAAGAATTAAGGAGGATTTGCATGATCTGTTAGCCCTATTTGGGCAGTCACCCTCATTGCATGATGGGAGAGAGCGAGGTGGTGTTGAAGACCCTGAAACTGATGGTATGCAAGGGGGGCATGGCTTCTATGGTCCACCCTCAGAGGCTGATGAATCTAGGTGGTTTTCTTACCTCTTTGATGGAGTTTCCCATAGTTTTAGCCAGCAGTCCTACTCAGGCCATGGTCAGTACCCCTCCTTCCCTTACAGAGGCCATTCCAACCAAGTGCCCTGTGAGCAGGACAGGAAGAGCTTTTCTACATGAGGCATTTATTGTACACTCGTCATTCCTTAGTCATGGCTGCTTACGGGTTCTTTAGATGATGTCATAACCCTCCAGTTTCACTTCTGTTTTTTAAGAGCTATGCGAGGCTGTTAATCCACTGTATCTGCTTTCAGTTTCATCGCAGAACTGAGATCCGAGAACTACACGAAGAGCTTTCCCTTTCCTGCTTTTCCATGATATAATATCTATGTGGCACTGTGCTATAGCAGAATAGCATGATTACACAAGTAATCACACTATTCCGCTATAGCACAGTGCCACAAATAGTACCACATTTTCACAAATAATACCACATTTTCCCTGGTCTAAAAAAAGCTTGCAGAAAGTGCTGTTTAAAAACAGAAGTGAAACTGGAGGGTCACTCACAATGTCATCTTAAGAACCTGGAAACAAACGTGAGTGCACGAGCCCACAATAAAAGCCTTGTGCAGAAAAGCTCTAAGAACACTTTCACGGTGTTTTTTTTTAGAGATTGGAAAATTGAGTATTATTTGTGGAAGTGAAAGAAAATGTATTTTCTTACTTGTGTAATTGCATTATTCTGGTATAGCACAGTTCCACCTAGCAGTTATCTAGCAGAAAAGCAGGAAAGGAAAAGTGCTTTGTGTAGAACTTGGATGCATCTCAATTCTGTGATGAAACGAAAAGTAGATATAGTGGATTAACAGCCTCATATAGACAGACTTGAAGAGGAAGTCACCATCACCATCTCTTCGAATGTGTGTGTATGTGTGTGTGTTTTTTACAATTTATACTTATATAAAACCTCACACCCTATGAAAGAGAATTCACCACATTTGAGCAGTTGGTTCTGTCCAGAGAACTTATAGAAGGGAATGTATCAGCTAGAGGTATTACAAATATGATATATAAAATGATGCAGAAATCAGAAGAGCAAGCTTCTCTTCTGAAAAGCGGAAAATCTTAAGATAGTTTGGGATATAGAGTTTGAAGAGGAAATAGCAAAGGAAGAGTGGAATAAGATATGGGATAGGCGAATATTGAAAAATATGTCAATAAGGATAAAAGAGAATTTCTATAAGTTAATTTGGAGATGGTACCTGACTCCAGTGAGAATAAACAGAATAGATAATAAATGTTCTCCAATGTGTTGGAGAGGCTGTCAGGAGCTGGGTACGTATGCTCATATGTGGTGGAGTTGTAAAAATGTAATGGATTTTTGGGAAATGATCTTTGAAGAAATATCAGAAATTGTGGGTGTTGATTTAGAAGTTTGTCCTAAATTAGCATTGTTATCAATAACTGAAAAGGTGGCTGGTCCTCAAAATGTTAAAGAATTAATTGTAAATTTGTTAATGGTGGGTAGATTAATGATAGCAAGAAAATGGAAAGTTCAGCAAGTTTTCTCTAGCACTGACTGGTATAAGAAGTGTGGGATATGGCTTTAAATGATATGTTAACTTGCAATATCAAATGTAAAAGGGGACAATTAAAGAAAAACAATTTTAAAGATATTTGGGGTTTATTTTTGGATTTTGTGTTAAATAAGGGGAAAGGGAGTATGCCATGTCAAGATATGTTGTTTTTTTTTGTATAATGAATAACTATAGATTATAGAGATAGAATGTATTTTATGGTCCCGTGGTGATGGGAGCACTATTTAAGTTGTATGTTTGTTATTTAGTTGTTTTATATATTGTTTGGGAAAAAAATTAAAATAAAAATTATAAAAAAACAAAACAAAACTCACACCCTCCCTATCCCTTATTCCTTGTGCGTCATGCCTTAAATTTTGATTGTAAGCCTTAGGACAGGGACTTCCATGCTACTTATCTTTGTAAGCCACACTGAGAGCCTTTATAAATGCTGTAAAGTGTGTATTAGAATTCATAAGCATTTTTGTGCATATTTTTCCCAATACGTGCATTTTTCTATACACAATTTTGCAAGCAATTTCCCTAAAACAATACATTTTGATCATTATTTCCCCTAATTTATGCATTTGGACACATTTTTTTAATTGGAGAACTCCATTACAAAACTAAATGAAAGCCAGAAAGCCAGAAAGAAATCCTTGCCACTGAAGCAGCAAGGAAAGAGTCATCTGTATCATGATAACTGGTAGGAGGGTGAAGCAGAGGATCTCCACTTCCTCCCTGCGAAATCACTGGAATGTGAGTGGCCCCTGACCCATGGGCCAGCACCACATGCATCCTTCAGGGCTGAAAAGATTGTGTATCCCTAGGCCAGTGATGGCGAACCTTTTTGAGCCCGAGTGCCCAAACTGCAACACAGAACCAACTTATTTATTTCAAAGTGCCAACACTGCAATTAAACCTGAATACCGACGTTGTAGTTTTAGAAAAACAACTCGTACAGTTGTCCGAACTAATTAACATCTTTTGTCTTAAAAGAAAAACACAATAACAGAGCTTTCAATGATACAAACAGTTTTTTGTTGGGGAAAAAATCAACTCAAAAAATTATTATAGTACTACATTGTACACATAGCCTGAAGGGAATTTATACAAACTTTTTAAATAATTAGGCACATGTATTTTTGGATAAGGGATTCTCAACTTGTAATATGATTCTATGCCAGACTGAAATTGTATGGGGCAAGCTTTACCCCGGGTCCTTTCCCTGCTTCTACAGGTGTCGGATTAGTAAAAGTAAAAGTCAACCTGTACTAGGATGAGCAAGATAAACAAGAAAACTAAACGTGCTTAACACATTTTAAACACTTTATGTCTTGGACTGCAAACACTGCATTAGGTCAAAGTTTGCATTGGGCATGCTTTTGCACAATTAATGTGATTTTTGCTATTGCATGCATGCTGATAATTTGTCAAACCTTGGCTCATACTCTGTTAGTTTGAGAGCAACACATGCAGCACTCAGGTCAACTGTTAGGGCTTTACATCCATTCCAAGCCATGCTCTGTGCATCATTCTTCAAATTATCTTTTATCTTTTAAATGTGATAACAATGTAGAAAAGAATTCTGTAACAGGAATTCTAGAATAAAATCATTCTGTTCCACACTGTGAGAAAGAACAAAATCATTAGTGTTTTGCAGAAGGGGATGGTCTTTTCGCGATCTGGTGACAAATGGCTCGAGTGCCCAGAGAGAGGGCCCTGCGTGCCAGCTGTGGCACCTGTGCCATAGGTTCGCCATCACTGCCCTAGAGTAACCAAGGCTTCAACTGGTGTGCCAACCATACCAGTTGGAAACTCCCTGAATGTTTTCAGAAATCTATCAGAGATTCTACCTGACACACCAGGGATGAATAGAATAGATCCACCAACACTTACCAGGAAATGATCCAAACATGACAATAGAATTATAGAATTATCTCCCACTTTCCCATTTGTTGTAGAATGATTTCAGTGGAAATAATGACCAGTGAGTCATGTGAAAGAGCCTTGAGTTATAGGGAAGGTTACAGTCAGTCATTTACTTCTTGCTATATATCTCAAAATATTCCAGTTTTACAGGATTTCCCCAGAAATATATTTTGCCTCCAATATGTTTCTTCAATATGATAGCCCAACCCTACTTGTCAAAGATAATTACTTTAGTACTTGTCAGAGATAATGACCTTGCTGCAACAGAATGCATGTAATGGCTAATATCTATATTTTAATAGTACTATGCATCAAATTTCCATTGTTCATGGACAGCCACCAGTAAAAAGGCTGTCCAAATTGCAGAGCAGAGTCAAAGGGAAGAAGATGCATTTTCAACTTTTCTAAATTATGTAACATCTTGAACAAATACACAGTGGTGGAATCAGCTAAAATTGTATATTTTATTCATAACAGCAAGTGACCTCTATCATAAATGAACAATTTTAAAAATAGTTTTCAATAAGCAAAACACAATTTATTTATTGACAAGATTTATATACCACTCCATGTTGCGGTATGGAGATTTTGGATTGGTGAACAATAAAAGATAAAACAGATAAAAGAATAAAACAATATGTTAAAAACAAAATCAATAAAACCATGGCTGGTTGGTTAGTTCAGGAAGGCTTCCTGAAATAAAAGTGTTTTCAGGAGGTGCCAAAAACAATACAATGTTGTCGCCTGCCTGACCTTTAGATGCAGGGAGTTCCAGAGAAATGGAGCCACTACACTGAAGGCTCTTCTCCGGGTGGACTCCAATTGGGCTGTAGGCCCTTATGGAACCACCAGGAACATGTTATCTGATGATGTCAGTGACCGGACAGGTTGGTAAGGGAGAAGGTGCTCTCCCAGGTATCCTGGTCCCAACTTTTTTACGGCTTTATACTCTAGTACTAAAACCTTAAACCTGGCCCAGTAGCGAATAGGCAGCCAGTGCAGTTCCCTCAGCAAAGGAGTGCATGCTGAAAAGGGGCATCTCCCGACAACAGCTCAGCTGCTGAATTCTGCACTAGCTCCAGCTTCTGGACCAGCCTTAAGGGCAGTCCCATATAGAGTGCATTGCACTAACCAAGTCTTGAGGTTACTAGTACCTGTACCACTGTGACCAAGCTATCCCTCTCCAGGAGAGGCCATATTTGGTGAACCAGTTGAAGCTGGTAAAAGGCACTCTGAACTGCCACAGTCACTTGGGACTCCAGCGACAATGATGGATCTAGGAGTACCCCCAGACTACGAACCTGAACTTTCAAAGGGAATGCAACCCCATCCAGAACAGGCAATGAGCCTATTTCCCAGGCTCAGGAACCACTCACCCACAGGGCTCCTGTCTTGCCCTGTACAATGTATAACTTTAAGGAAATTGACATCCTGTGTGAACACGTATCTTGTGCATGTGATATGTGGACAATTACTCATGTCACAGAAATTTGGTTGATGCCTCTTTTACAGGCACAAGCTATGGATATGCAGAAAAAATATTAGATTGGAGACAACTCCGAAGTCCAAAAACATTTCCCACAACTACAGCATAGGAACTGTAATCATCATCATCATCATCATCATCATCATCATCATCATCATCATCATCATCATCTTTATTTGTATCCCACCTTTCTCCCAACACCGGGACCCAAGGCGGCTCAAAGCTTTTAAAACTCATACAATTAAAACAAAAATACAAAAGTTAAAAATAGAATTAAATCATCAATAATATTAAAAATTATATATATATATATATATATATAGAGAGAGAGAGAGAGCGTTAAAAACAGTACAATATACATAACAGAGTAAAAACAGCATTCCATCACATCACAGGCTAGTCCCAAATCTCTTCCGAAACAGGAATGTCTTTGCCTGCCTCCGGAAGCTTACCAGGGAGGGTGCCACTCTAGCCTCCTTGCCTGTGGCTTATGCTGGCTCAGCTTGTCTGAGCGTGGAAAGCTAAGCAGGGTCAGGCCTGGTTATTACTTGGATGGGAGACCCCTCCTCTAGTTCCCTGCATTGAGCAGGGGGTTGGACTCGATAGCCTTGTAGGCTCCTTCCAACTCTATGATCTATGAAATCTATGAGAAGGAATTCCAGAGCGCTGGGGCAGCCACTGAGAAGGCCCTCTCCCGTGTTCCCACCAAGCATGCCTGTGATGGTGGTAGAACTGAGAGAAGGGCCTCCCCTGAGGATCTCAATGTGCAGGCAGGCTCATAGGGGAGAATAAGGTCGTTCAGATAACCTGGATCTGAGCCGTATAGAGCTTTATAGGTCATAACCAGCACTTTGAATTGTGCCCAGAAACAGACTGGGAGCCAGTGAAGCTGTTGTAACAGAGGAGTTGTGTGCTCCCTGTAACCAGCCCCAGCCAGCAGTCTGGCAGCAGCTCTTTGAACCAGCTGAAGTTTCCAAACACTCTTCAGAGGCAGCCCCACGTAGACCGTGTTACAGTAATCCAAACGGGATGTAACTAAGGCATGTGTCACTGTGGCCAAATCAGACATCTCCAGAGACATCTCAACTGATTGGTACCCTTCTCCCTGTGCAGGACATGCTGAATTAGGCACATCCTGAATAGCTTCATCTTTGAGCCAGGATTGGCTCTTTCCTTGGGTGAAAGGACACATAAGAATATAATTTCCAGCTATCCCTGGGAGAATGTTATGACAGCAGGGAATACCTAGATCAGTGATGGCGAACCTTTTTGAGCCCGAGTGCCCAAACTGCAACACAGAACCAACTTATTTATTTCAAAGTGCCAACACTGCAATTAAACCTGAATACCGACGTTGTAGTTTTAGAAAAACAACTCGTACAGTTGTCCGAACTAATTAACATCTTTTGTCTTAAAAGAAAAACACAATAACAGAGCTTTCAATGATACAAACAGTTTTTTGTTGAAAAAAAAATCAACTCAAAAAATTATTATAGTACTACATTGTACACATAGCCTGAAGGGAATTTATATACAAACTTTTTAAATAATTAGGCACATGTATTTTTGGATAAGGGATTCTCAACTTGTAATATGATTCTATGCCAGACTGAAATTGTATGGGGCAAGCTTTACTCCGGGTCCTTTCCCTGCTTCTACAGGTGTCGGATTAGTAAAAGTAAAAGTCAACCTGTACTAGGATGAGCAAGATAAACAAGAAAACTAAACGTGCTTAACACATTTTAAACACTTTATGTCTTGGACTGCAAACACTGCATTAGGTCAAAGTTTGCATTGGGCATGCTTTTGCACAATTAATGTGATTTTTGCTATTGCATGCATGCTGATAATTTGTCAAACCTTGGCTCATACTCTGTTAGTTTGAGAGCAACACATGCAGCACTCAGGTCAACTGTTAGGGCTTTACATCCAAGCCATGCTCTGTGCATCATTCTTCAAAATCTTTTAAATGTGATAACAATGTAGAAAAGAATTCTGTAACAGGGATTCTAGAATAAAATCATTCTGTTCCACACTGTGAGAAAGAACAAAATCATTAGTGTTTTGCAGAAGGGGACAGTCTTTTCGTGATCTGGTGACTAATGGCTCGAGTGCCCACAGAGAGGTCCCTGCATGCCGGCTGTAGCACCCGTGCCATAGGTTCGCCATCACTGACCTAGATGATAAACCTTTCATGCTCCTTCCACTCTCCTAAGTCCTGCCTGCCAAACCTAACAGTAATGATTAATGTTAGCCTCTCTTTAATGCTTAAGAGGAAGCCTGCACTCTAAAACCAAAATCCCCTTTGCCAAATTTAACCTCTGATGGGTGGAGCTAACCGTACACAGAATTGTACTCATTATTCCAAGTGTGGTCGCACCATAGATTTGTATAAAGGCATTTCCCTACTGACAGCTTCATTTTCAATCCTTTTCCTGGTGCTCTGTAACACAGAATTCACTTTTTTCACAGCTGCCACATTTCCGCAGCCACTGTGTTCCTTGATTTAGGTGAGATTTATATCCAATACATCAAATCATTTGCTGTTAGCTTTGGTGTTTTAGAGCTGAGGAGGGGAGACTTGGACTCTGAAGCATAGTTTCAGTTTCAGAGTTCTTTGCTCATTCTTCAAGCTCCCATCCATTAAACCTTAGCATTAATAATATACGGTAAGAATTAAAAAGCCTAGTTTTTTAGGGTTTTCATTTTTAGGGTTAGATTCAGGACCTGCCTTCTGTTGACAGAAGAGAAGAGCTCTACTCACAGAAGATGTCTCTGCCTGATTTTCAGAGGTCTCCTCTGTCCCTCACTACTACAGGTCTCCCCATTTAGCAGGGTCTTCCTCCCCACTGTGTTGCATTTTCTGGGGGCTGGAAGAGTTGCCGTGGGGAGGAAGGGCAGGGAAATGTGCTTCTGCCAGCCCTGCTGCATACACCAAAATCTGGATCCAACACATAATATTTAGTAGCATTCCTAAGGTTTTTCTTTCAAAACAAAATCAATTTTTGGGATGATAATCATGTAAATAAATCAAGTTTTGTCATAACTGAAGCTCTCATTTTCAGATATCCAGGGATTCATCACTTTTAACTAAACTAGTGCTTCCTGCTGTTTTCTGTAATAGAAGAAACTAATTACATCCTATTTATTTAAAAAAAATCCCCAGGGGGAAATATATCAAGGGTAAATAACTTTTTCACCCTATAACAAAACTCTGGGAGAAGATGGCCTCTCCATTGAGTTTTACTCAATCTATGACTGAAATGGAATTCATTTCATTAAAAAGGAGTTAGGAAAGATATGACAAATGGGTTCTTCATCAATGCAATGTGAAGAGAAAAAAAGAAGAAAAGTGGGGGATCCACAGATAGCAACTATAAATTGGATTCACTGAACCTAAATAGATTGAACACCTTTCAATAAACAATGAATGAAAGTAATGTTTATGCAAATAATATATTCATCTAAAATTTATGGAACCAATCCTGCACTTGGCCCTGTGCAGAAGACAATGTGTAAAAGCCTCCATCAGTGCAAATGGATCTTGAGGGACAAGTATTCAGTGTTACCAGCATTTTAGGAATGGGCCTCAGGATAGCTCTCACATGGATCCTCTCCTGGCCATGACACAGCTGTGTTAGGTATATTTGTTTAAAACAATGGGTTGTATCCAATGTTAGTCTAACTTAAGTCTCATTCATTTCAATGGGTCTCCTGTCAGTAGAACTAACATTGGATACAGCCCAATATTTTAATTGGTTTCTGTAGTTATATCAATTTCAACAAACGTAACCAATAAACCACTATGATACAATTAGGTTATCTGTCTGTTCTTTCTGTTCCATCTTTCATAGAATCATAGAATCATAGAAAAGTAGAGTTGGAAGGGGCCTACAAGGCCATCGAGTCCAACCCCCTGCTCAATGCAGGAATTTCATTTTAGTTCTGGTGTGTTTGCATATAAACATCTCTTTCCCAACCCTAAATGAGATGATGGTAGAAGCAGAGGCCCAGCCCCTTTGTTGATACATGATATAAATGGAAACCAATTTTCAAGACAATGGTCTTGCTCAGCTGTACCTCTCGCCAGTCTGTTTTGATGCATCAGCAAATGAGATGGAATTAGAAGGGGCCAATTAAGTTCCCCTTCTTGGATTTTGCAACCACTGACTTCAAAGGCTGCAACACAAACACCCCAGTTTGGCTGCCCCTGCACAAGTGTGGGGTTACAATGCACTTGAAGGCAGGCCTGGACCATGCCCAATATTGGGGGAAAATATAATGGGGGGGGAAGATTTGGAAATGTATATGTGACTGGAAGATGAAATATTTCAAAACTCTGTTAATGCCAGGCCCTTGATCTTGCAACCATTGTATTTTTTTTATTCTAAGTATGGTCTCACTGGGACACCCTTTAAGAGAACATGGATAATAACCTGCTTATATTTTCAGCAGTTAAAAGCAAAACCTTCAATGGTAAAGAATGGAGTAAATACAGTAGTGTGAAAGTCTTTCTTCTGCTAACAAAATGAAACTGGAGCACTATGTTTAATATCCCTTTTTCTATACCCCTAATTCATTGTTATCATGGGTGCTATATAACACATTACAATTTAAATATTCTACAGGCAGAATAGAAGACAGCCTTAGGATGCTTTCCTTGGATTCACCCAAGTGCCTTCAGAAAGTTTTCAAAACCATTTCCCAACAGAAGAAGGAGAAACCATTACTAGTCCGTAATACTGATTCAGTTACAATCAATTTAGGGCTCTTGCAAGATTATTTACTGTTCCAGAAAAGTGCAGGTCTAATATCTTCATTTATTTGTATTTGTACCCTGGTATTCATCTCACCAGACACCTTCAGTGTGGCTTCCAAGCACTAAGAGGAATGTGTTCAGACAGTTTTCAAATTCCCCATATATAGACCCATTCATATTGTGGTGCACAAGGACTTTTTAAAAAATGTTCCTCCCAGTCTTTATTGTCTTTTGGCACTGCCCTGATGGACCAGTCACTAATCAGCTTGAGGCAGAAATAAGGAACATCAGTTTCCTTGGAGTATAAAAACCACCCATCCTGCTTGCTTCCCCAGAATAAATGACCTGGTTATTCATTTTGTCCCTTACATAATTACCTCCTCGTCTTAGCCATGGTCTTTTCTTCCTTGCTTGAGTTCATGTATTTGTTCTAATTCATTATTCATCCTCTGAATTTCCAGCCATTTGCTCTGTAAAAATATGCAATCTTATTACTTCATTATGGACAGCAAAGTCCACCACACTACTTAAAAATATGTGTAGTTAGAGAATGTAGATTTGCCTTTATCATTCTAAGAAAAGCAAATTAACTAGAGTCTATAGCCACTGATATTCTGGAAAGCCTTCATAATAAAGGTGTGTTGGTGTTGATCTTTGGTTAGTCAGAATGGTGGAAGTGAATTACAGTTGTGACTGCCTGCATTGGACAAGATTAAACCTCATTTACTGGCTTATACGGAGTCTTCAGGAAGAACATTAAAGACAAGAAAGGTTAAGGATCTGTAGTCTCAAGAAATAAGTATTACTCTTCAATCTCCTTGCAGATTTGCAGACATCTAAGAGGCTGACCTACAGTGAGACATAATTTTAAAACTGCTAACATAGGGTTTTGTTTTTTTTTAAAAATCAACCTTATTGCGTTAACAGGACCGTGCTTGTACAATCCATTATAATTCATTGTAAGAATAAGCCAACTTGGAAGATGCTCCAGCAGCCCAGCTTCAGATGACATCCGCCAGTTTTGACAGCAACTTGTGAATGACCTAGCATTTTAGTAGTACTAAACTTTTCTCAATTAATTCTGCATCGAGACCAGGCCAAACAGGGTCATAGAGTCTGGACACTTCCACCCTGGAATACTACTCTGTGTGCCCTGACTTTATCCTAAACAATTTGACACATGACTGCTTAGTTAAAATGCTTAGTTACTGGCAGTAAGCTACAATGTGTTGGTATGTTGTTTTGTAGTTGAATCTTGAATTGTTGGATTTTGACCCCTCCCATTTTGCCTTTGGTCCTGCCCCCTTTGCATTTGCACTGCCCACCACTGAAATGTGGCCCCCAAGAGCATCTCCGAAATTGAATTCATCCTTTGTGAAAAGGTGAAAGCCACTTTTAAAAAAAGAGAATTCAACAAATTCATGGAAAATAGGTCTGTTGAATACTATGTGCCATGATATTGGCCTGTGGCTACAGATGCCAGAGGGCAGGAAGTAGTGACAAGTTATTGTAGGACATAGCTGTTGGGGCCACATGGCTTCCCTACCAGGGATGGGGACTCGGACTCGAGGACTCGACTCGTGAGTTGGACTGAGTCCCCCCTCTGACTCGAGTCTGACTCGAGTCCCAATATTTTTAATGGGACTCGAGATTCGACTCAGGACTCGAGACCAAGGACTCGTCAACATCCCTGGGCTGTGCCAAGAGTGGAGAGGAGCACGATCACCGGTGAAGAGCGCATGGAAGCGAGGTGCACCACTGCTCGGCCACTATGGACAGCTACTAGGAGCGCAGCCCCAACGATGTGCTGAGATTTATTTTGATTGATGTGTTGTTGTGGGGGCTTAGGGTTAGGGTCAGACATTTTGGGTTTGGCTGCCTCTGCCTGCCTGTTTGGGGTTCCCTGCCTCCTCTGCCTGCCTGGTCTCTTCTTGACCAGTTCAACAGTTGAATTGTCCAAGACAAAGGGCACTGCCTGCCTGCCTGCCTGGGGTGCCCTGCCTCCTCTGCCTGCCTGGTCTCTTCTTAACCAGTTCCACAGTTTGAATTGTCCAAGACAAACGCCTCTGCCTGCCTGCTTTGGGGTTCCCTGCCTCCTCTGCCTGCCTGGTTATTTTGGGTTTGTCTGCCTGGTCTGTTCTTGCCAAAATCAGTTGCAGAGTTTTGAATCATAGAATCATAGAAAAGTAGAGTTGGAAGGGGCCTACAAGGCCATCGAGTCCAACCCCCTGCTCAATGCAGGAATCTAGGTCAAAGCATCTCTGACAGATGTCTGTCCAGCTGCACCTTGAATGCCTCCAGAGTGGGAGAGCCCACAACCTCCCTAGGTAGTTGATTCCATTGTCTTATTGCTCTGACAGTCAGGAAATTTTTCCTGATGTTTAGGTGGAATCTAGGTTCCTGTAACTTGAGCCCATTATTCCGTGTCCTGCAAACTGGGATGACCGAGAAGAGATCTTTGCCCTCCTCTGTGTGACATCCCTTCAAATACTGGAAGAGTGCGATCATATCTCCCCTCAGTCTCCTCTTCTGAAGGCTAAACATGCCCAGTTCTTTCAGTCTCTCCTCATAGGGCCTTGTTTCCAGTCCCTTTATCATCCTTGTTGCCCTCCTCTGAACCCTCTCCAGTTTGTCTATGTCCTTCTTAAAGTGAGGTGCCCAGAACTGGACGCAGTACTTGAAATAAAAAGGCACACTTGTGCCTAGAATTTATTTAAGCCACACATCTGAAGTAGCCTTATTTTGTTGGGGAAAACCCCCACTGATTTTAATTGGGACTCGTGGAGTCAGTTTTGGGAGTGACTCGGGACTCGTGTGAGTCACCATTTTGGACCAAGGACTTGGACTCGTGACTCGTGACTCGACTCGTGACTTGAGACCAAGGACTCTTCAACATCCCTGTTCCCTACACCCCCTAATCTAGCCTGATGTCCTCAGTTGTAGTGGAGGATGTTCTCCTGCTGCCAGTGTTGAAATAAGATTCAACTATCAATCCGGTCAGTTTCTATATGTGGAATGGAGGGAATTATGTCTTCCTTCACAACAGGCCGCAAAATGTCTCAGGCTGCCCCTGCCTAGGAGCTTTCCCCTTGCTTATTGACATGAGCATTGTCTATGGTCTTTTAACATTGGTTACTTTTAAGTGGCCAAAGTTAAGTATATCTCAGAGCTTTTGGTCAGTATATTTAAAAGCTTTACGCTTTAAATGTTGTTGCTCACCCTCTGGGATAGTTCAAACTGCAAATCTAATGTATAACAATCCTATAAATGTTAAGCAATGTGGAAAGATTCCCACAATATTAAATGGTTTTATGTGTCCCCGCACCCTGAAAATTGTTTGTGAGGATGCATTGTAAAAATAGTCTAATGGAGTGGCTTCAGCATTTTACTCGAAGACTGCACTTAAGATAGCAGAATGCCATTAATGGCACCACTGCTGAATAGGTGGTTTGTGGAGTATGGCCATTATATTTTATGTCATGCTTTTAAGTCTTTGTGGAATTTAACCGCTCTCTTCACTCTCTATTGTTTTCAAGAGGAAACATTTCATCAAAATATCAATAATATGGAACAATGAAAATGTAGAATCATACACTAAAGTCTGTAATAGGCAGGAACACGGGTATGCAAAGTACTCTTCAAGTAATCTTGACCATAATTTCAAACTTGATGAAGTACATTTCTGAAGGGTCTTTATGAGCCAGGGAAGAAAACTTTGCCAGGCCAGCTGTACCATCACTTTATTTATTTATCACACATATATATATCCTTCTCCAAGAAGCTCAAGGCAGCATCCATGAACCCGTGTCCATTTTTATCCTCATAACAAACCTTAGGCAGAGAAGTCGCTAATACAGCAAGCTTCAACTCTGGGTGGGGATTTGAACCTGGTTCTCCCTAGTCCTGGTCCAGCACTCTAACCAGTACAGCACACTTGCTCTGAGATAGGCCATACTTTTGCTATCCTAGGATTATCAACCGTAATCCTGAAAAGCACATGCAGAATGTAGGAATTGCTTTGTTGACTAAGACCCATCTAGTCCTCTATTTTGTTTCCAGCAGCAGCTAGCTGGATGCTTCTTGGTGCTCACTAGCACCGAGGTGATGGACTTCCACTGTTGTTTGTTTCCAAACACCATGTTTTTGGAGAGAACATGAAGATTCCAGATGGAATCTGTGTATCTGGACCATCTTCCCCTGTATCAGGGATGGGTAGTCACAGGGCCAGGTGCAGCCCCTGGCCTTATTTCAAAAGCCCTCTGCAACTGATTAGTCAAGACCTTTAGCAAGAGTGATCTGTTCCTTGATTGACAGCTCACTGGGTGGGGGGAGAGAGAGAAACAGAGGGAGAGAGAGAAACAGAGAGGGTATGGCAGAAAAAGAAAGAGAAGAGGGAGGGAGGGAGGGAGAAGGGGATTGCATACAGAGAGAAAGAAAAGGGGTGGCCCCAAACACTTTTCGCTCTTGCTCCACCAATTGCTGGTTTTGGCTCTACCCTTCAGTTGCATATGGCTCCTGACAGATTAATGGAATGTGCCCCCCTGACACAAAAAAGATTTCCCACCTCCTTCCTAGATGAACCTGGCCCCCTCCAACTTATACCTTTTTCTGAGGTCCTTCTCCAGGTGCTCCCACATTTAGAAGTTTGGAAGTTTAGTTGAAGCACCAACCAGCAAAGGAGCCTTTTCTGTGTGAATTCCTTTCCCAAGGAGACCTGCCTGGCACCAAACATTTTCAACACCTGAGCTTTGAATATGATCTCTGATCTTTAATCAGCATTTATAATGCTTTTAATTGGGGGGGGTAGGGTAGGGTATGTCTACTGTGAACTTGAGTTCTTTTGTGCCTAGGAGTAGGAGGGCAAGGAACAAAGAAAGCCACAGGACAGGAGCAAACCTTGTTAGCTCACTGGCATAGATCAGTGGGCTGGGAAACATATGGCATGTATTTGAGCCCAATCAAGGGGAATTATGAAATTAATACCAACATTTGCTTTTGGATGCCTGCCCAGCAACAGTAATGGCAGAGGCAAAAGAGGAGTTGTAGGCAGAGCTAGAACCCACACCTCACAAGCCATAGACCAGCTCTCTAACCACTAAGCCACAGCAACTGATTCAAGAATTGCCATGCCTGGGCATTTAGTCTTCCTCAGTTCTCAGCCGATCCATATACACCTGGGTAATGCACCTGGTTAAATAAAGAACCCTGTGAAATAGCACAGATTTCACCCAGGCTCAAATCCTGCATACAATATCCAGCTAGAAAAGGATGCAAGGAATCCCAGCACACTGTGCCATGATTAGATCTCCAATGGATTTTCAAGTTCTAAAAAATTAAATGCACCCACTGGTCTCCCTGATTCAGATGAGGCCTGCAGTACTAGGGCTGGGGGGGCAGTTAACATTTATCTGGGGTTTTCTCATAGGGAATGGTGTTGTACATAGCATCAGTTTCCTGTCAGTTTCCTGGTAGTCCTAGACCCAATTGGAAAAGACATTCTATAGTGGGCTGGGAGTGGACAAAGCCAGTGGTGCAACTAGGAAATTTGGACGTAATAGTCTTACAAAGCCCCACTTTAGATGGTAATGTATATGACTTCATGTTCTTCAAAATGTGGTAAACAAGCTCTGCTGTCTTTGGTGGCCAAAGTGATGGGAGAACCAGGGATGCTTGAGCTTGCTGAGTTTCTCCAAACTCCACTCAGTTTACCTTGCTTCTAGTTTTGTTTGCGACCAACTTTTCTTTTTGTTCAAATGGGAAAAGTATGCATTTCCAATGGGGAAAGTGTGCATTTCAAAAGGGCACACTTTCCCCCCATTGACTAAAGTATGAAAGTATGAACATGTCTATTTATTTATTTTTTTAATGGCCATTTTAAAGTGCACTTTTATTTTTTCATGCATTTTTGGAATGTGATCGCAAGTTCTGGAATGTGCGAGCTCCCCCCCCCCCCCAAATCCACTCCTGTTTCATGTTCAGGGTTTCTGAACAGGGAATGGGCTGATGATTTGCGAATTGAAATGGAAGTCCTGTACATCCCTAGCGCAGCCCGATTGCTCATGCTGCCCTAATGGCACCACCTCTCACAGCCACATCTGCCTTGTCTGTCCCAAGGTAAGTTTATTTGCCATGAAGCAGGGGAATGGGGACACAGAAGGCAACAGCGGCGTGCGAGTGCTTTGCGCAAGCTTACTTGGAATGCGTGTAAAAGGTACCGGTATGTTGCTGTATTCCAACAAGTGTAACTGGAGCGTAGTATTCTGTTGTAAATTGCCTAATTTTGGGTAGTATAAACAAGGAGGGCATGTCCTGGATAACATGCTCATTTGATTCTGCTAAAATACTCTCTCAGCTTGCATGGATTTAACTCCTATCCCTGTGGCGCATGTAACTGAATTCTGGATTGAAGTGCTTTGCCTGGGGATCTGCACATCATTCGATACAAAAATAAATGTTAATAAGAGGTCTCAATCCAACACTGAAAGCAAGTAAATTACATCCCAATACTACGTCAATGGAAGGTGATTTTCTTGTTTTGTGTAACAGTACTATAAGAAACAACATAAGTATTGAACACATAAACCACAAATAACACTAAATGTCAGGGCATGTATTCTACTTACAAATAACCAAAGATTTTGATCTGAGGCTGCAATTCAGCTTGCATTTAACTGAGTGGCACATGGCCCTCTTGCACTCTGTGGTGCAACAGTGGGCACTGTAAGGAATCTGTGGGCAAACAATTATTTCTTGAAGGTTGGCTGAATATGTCAAAAGGATATAAATGCCTCTTGCACGAGCTTAAGCATTATTTAAGCAGTAATGAGAGAGCTACCCCATGGCGATAAGTAGTAAGTCATAGTAAGTCTCAGTAGCCCAAGAACTTGGAATGTCAGAATACTCATTTGAAATTACTTCTAAAATGCAGCCGTTTGCTGGCTAGGCTGCACAAATAATGATTCAGATTACTGGGCTGTAGTTTCTGTTTTATCACACAGAGAGCAGTAGGTAAAATTAATAATATGACATCTTATTATGTTATAATAATGTATTTAGAGAACACATACATTCTGGAGTACTCATACATTCAAATCTCATGCACATTTGCTCGGGAGTGAGTTCAATTCAACAATGTCTGATTTACTTCTGGGTAATTGTGCACAGGATTGCATTGTAACTTGGACTGTGGATAGGGACAAGTGGACGCCTCAACAAAATGTTACAGTAAATCCCTGGTGTGTGTGTGTGTGTGTGTGTGTGTGTGTGTGTGTTGTTGCCTAAGCCTGTTGCTGAGGGAGCTGAAAAAGTAAATGTTAGCATCAAAGACAGGAGCCTGCTTTTACTTGGGTGCAATGTTGTTTTTTTGTTGATATGTTAGTTTTGCACACTGAAAAGTATAGCCAACCTGTGTACAAATCAATGGAGCATGAGATATCTGTGTGCAACTGGAGCAAGATTTGGCCTGGGAGGAGTTCTGAGAGGACAATTTAAGTAGGTTGAGGTATGGGATTTTTTGGCTGGGAATCCAAACCAGCCTTAGTCCTACCTCTGACCTGCAATATTAACAGTGGACTACATTGCAGGGTTGGCACAACTCACTCTGCAATTAGGAGTGTTACTGTGACTACACTGCAGAGTTGATATGTACTATTTTCTCATCTTCAGCCTGTAATGTTGGGATAAAAACAAAGAATAGCCCCGTGGGGTTGTTGTAACTTAATCTCTCAGCTTCAGCCAAACTCCCAACGTGCAATGGGGAAGGGTCTAATATCTCTGGACAATACTGCAGTGTGATTATAAACCTGTGATAGGTTCTTCACAATAATCCCTCTCAGAGATAGTCTAGCTTCACTCAGCTCTGTGAGAAAGCTAAATATTTTTCCAGCTCCACCTTAAATGAAAGATAGCTGGCTCCTCATAGAGACTGATGCTTTTTTCATACCTTAGTCCTATCCTCAGTCTTACCAAAACCAAAACTTGCCTGTCTGTTGTACAGCTTCACAAACAGGATTCCTCACTTCTCCTCCCCCCCCCCGCTTTCCTTCTGACCTTGGTCAGTTTTTTTTAAAAATTCCTCTCTCTGTGGTTTGGGCTCTTAAGCTGCACATGACAAGCAGCTCCCAATGCCACAATTACTTTCAAGTGGAGTAGCAATGCTAGTCAACTTTTCTCTCATTCACGGCCTCTCACAATCACTCACAGCCTGACCTGCAGCTGCAGTATTCAGTGTAAGGCACTTTGTCCTAGCCACAGCCATGTCCAACCTGAAAGATAGGACAGTGAACCACATTCGCTTTGGCATCTGCTTTAGCTCTTCTATTTTTTAAAATGTTAAACACAACACAAGAACTGAGTTAGAAAGAGCAAGTATTTGCAGCTATGTTTTGGGGTTTTGTTTTTCCTGGGTTGTGTGGACACACAATCTTGGCTATATTAATATCTAGGATTCCTCCACTGATTTCTATCAATACCTCTCACTTTCATCTTTGAGAACATTTAAAAGTAGTAGTATATCAATGTGAGACAGGAAATGACCTATCGAGATAATTACATTATTTCCTCTGCCCCCCCTTTAATTTATGAGTCTTTTCTTCTGTCCTGTCTTGGTCTTTTCTCTCAGAGGGAGAAAGAGAAGGTGAGATAGGCAACAAAGGGCAATGGAGGAAAAGACACAGAGATATAACCACCCACCTTCCCCTCTCCACCTTACCCCCATGACTCTGTGCTCTCAGGTCCTCTGATCAGTGGCATATTGAAGCTCCACGGGTGGCTTCAGCCATGCCCTCCTCTTCACACAGGCCATGTCTGGCCAATTCTATTCCCATCTTGACCTCATTTCTCTTTTCTAACTGACTCATTGTTCCATGGCTACTGAGCATGCTTAGCCCTCATTGGGCTGTTTTGGGGTCTTCCCTCTCACTATTTTTATTTTATTTATTTATTATATTTATACCCCACCTTTTTTCCTGCAAGGAACCCAAGGCGGCTTACATAGTCCTCCTCCTCTCCATTTTATCCTCACAACAACCCTGTGAGGTAGGTTAGGCTGAGAGTCAGTGACTGGCCCAAAGTCACCCAGTGAGTTTCATGGCTGAGCGGGGACTAGAACCCGGATCTCCTGAGTCCCAGTCCAACACTCTAACCACTATCATCTGTCTATTGACTGAACTATCTATCTATTTTCCATCCATGTGCTTTGGATCCCCCCATGCCTACTGAAAACTCCCTCTGGTGCATGGTGCTGTTTTGGATACATAAGGATCCACACTAGGAGAATGAGTTCAGCATTAGTATGAGTGATGATGTAAGGGTAATGGTCCAAATCCATCTATAGTCACGTGCAACAGTTCACACTTTCTCATCCTTCTATAAGGCAGATGCAAATAGGCCAATTTATACATCTTCATCTGGTCTGCTTATGCCCTTCCAGTTTCAACAAAGACATCTCTTTGTAGAAACTGCTTTCAATCGTACCTCCTTCTTATTAGGAGTGAGAAATTCAATATCTCTAGTTTTTAATGTGAATTTAGCATATTTTCTCCTTCCAAACAAATTTTTCTGAGCTTGGTGACGTAGTTCATCAGAAAAAAAATTTGTACAAAAATATGCATACGTGAAAAGTGTGTGAACTGCATATATTTAAGAAAAGTGCACATAAAACTGCTTTACACCAATGAAAAGTACCCAGAAAAATGTGTACTATATTAGAAAAATACACACAAAATTGTACACATTTGGAAAAATGTGCATAAAATACGTACAAATGTCCAGGTGGATGCTTTTTAAAACACACACACACGCACACACACTTACATAGAAAGGGTATGAAACAAGCTTAATCCTGAAAATCCAACAATCTCTGTGAGAACAAGATTGACTGATCCATCCATCTCTACCTCTTATCCCTCATATTTTGGTGTATCAGAGCAAATGCGTGTCTGTTTGGTATTAAATCTATGTTTACAATTCAAGAAAGTGACAATGTTTGCTTCCTAGGCTAATCCTACTAGTATTTTTATTTAGCCAGGCAAAGCAATCTTCCAAGTGCATGTTCCATTTGCTTCAGTGGGACTTTTGAAAGAACGGCAGCAGCTATGTTGTAGGCTGTTAACCTGGAATGTTGCACAAAAATGTTTGAGCAAGATGTATATTTGTGTCCGTTTCCATTCTACTTCAGTATTCACCACCATGAATGATACCAAAAGGGATATAATTAGCTGATCCTCTCCCCGGACCTTACCGCCATGGGTGACCCTACTGGGAGTACATAGCTCCCGACGGCATTGCTCACAGGATTCATCGGAACACGCAAGCCCACTCACCACTTCAAGGTGACGATCCGGCGAGGGGAATTTAGGTTTAATTATCTTCCGCCTGTTCTGCCGTTGAGGACTTTATGTTTTGGATCGTTCTTTGTCTGGTTCCTCTCCCCGGTTGCCTCCGGAAAATCCTGCAAATTACTTGGGAAGATAGGCGAACAAATGTCAGTGTACTGGAAGAAGCAAAGACTACTAGCATTGAAAAAATGATCCTTCAACGCCAACTTCAGTGGACCGTTCATCTTGTTCGAATGCCTGACTGCCGTCTCCCAAAGCAGTTACTTTACTCCCAACTCAAGGATGGAAAGCGGAATATCGGTGGTCAATATAAGAGGTTTAAAGATGTTCATAAGGCTAATCTAAAAAAATGCAATATAAACATCGAAAACTGGGAAGCTCTGGCCCATGAACGATCTAAATGGAGGTTGGCCTTTCACAAAGGTTCCATGGACTTTGAAGAAGCCCGAGTGCAAGGTGAAAGGGAGAAACGTGCTAAGCGAAAAGCATGTCAAATGAACCCTTTACAGGACCATCTTCTATCTGGTAACCTGTGTCCTCACTGTGGGAAGCTGTGTGGATCTAGAATTGGCCTCCACAGTCACTTACGGACCCATCGCTAGAGTCTACACAATCTTCTTTAGAATTTCCTCCTTTTATCCCGGAAGACAATCTTACTCGGTCACGAGTGATCGCCTGATGATGATGAATTAGCTGATATGAGTGCAGACTAGTCTCTTATATGAATACAAGGTTATGTCAGGTTGTGCAGTACTTCATTCCTTCTTTTTAATATGACTTTCACTTTAGGTCTTAGTTTAATGACCATCTACAGACATGTCAATATATGGCCGAAACATAGTTTCACCATGAAAGCAGTTCCGTAATACAGCAGTTCCTCTATTTAGCTCAGTGTGACATTCATTATACAATAACCATTGCTGGTACTCAGAGCATGTAATCTTAGTGTGGTGCAGGTAGCCTATGTGAAATCTCTAAGTATAAGTGGAGCATCTATGATATGTTAGTTAATATATACATTATAATGCTACCACTACTCTGGAATTACAAATACATTATAATGCTACCAGTACCAGTTAAACAACAAATAAAAAGGCTTTGTTCAATCATGAACTGGGTTCCAGAAATTGGATGAGGAAAAGAACTTATGTTTATCAGACCCACCTCTGGATGTGCTCCCATCACAGACCGCAAACACACATATACATTTTCATGTACACCATCCTCCCACTATGATCCTGTTAAAAGAGTGGGGGGGGGGTTTACATTTGTAGTACATATTTACTTGTAAAGTTGGCATGCTAATTAATATTCATGATCGTTAGTACTGAAGCAGATATTCCAGATTAATTAAGGTAAAGGTACCAAGATGTGATTTGGTATATCTGCCATTAAAAAGCCATGAACATTCATATGATAGAGCATTGGTACCTCAAACTGTCTACCTCCAGGGAGACATTTCTATGCTGACTGATCAGCTAAAGAACTTCTGCACATCTGCCACAGACCCTGCATTATTGCAGAGGATTTTCAGATTCTAGAAACCATATTCATTTTCTGAAGATCTGTTAGGCCTCACTGTAGTCAGCCTGCATGAACCAAGAATACACACCACACTAGGGGTGTTGCAACAAATACCCCACACATAGGGAAGAGCAAGACCATGTGTGTTGGCTCTGCCCTCTCTGTTCTGTGGCCATGTGAAGAAACCCTGTGTGGTACCAATATATGTGCATTGGGCTCCTCCATGCAAGGGGAAATTGGTATGTGTGTTTACAGCCCTTCTGCACAGCTCCTGAATGCATGACTGGCGGGGAGCATGGCAGCAGTGTGGCAGCGGGGCCTGTTGCTGAAACACCAGAACTTTCTCATGTCTGCTTTCAATGTGAGGAGTTCATCTGAATGAACCACAAATGAACCACAAAGGCCTGTGGCTTACGCTGGCTCAGCTTGTCTGAGTGTGGAAAGCTAAGCAGGGTCAAGCCTGGTTATTACTTGGATGGGAGACCCCCTCCTCTAGTTTCCTGCATTAAGCAGGGGGTTGGACTCGATAGCCTTGTAGGCTCCTTCCAACTCTATGATCTATGAAATAACCCTCTACACTGTCTTTGAGAAAACCTTTCTATGATTACTGATATTCTCACTGAAAAATCTTGATGAGCTGGAAATCAATACAATCAGGCTGGAAATCAACATGATTAGCATAGTAAGGAGAGAAAATGGCATCTATTGTACATTCCTTAGTACTCAATGAACATAAAAGTAGTATTTATTATTAAGTACATTCCTTAGTACTCATGGAACAAAAAAGTAGTTGCCAGTGTAACAATTTTTATGCTACTTTGACCTAACTACAGTCATGCCTTGGATTAAGAGCATAATTTGTTCCAGAAACAGTGCTTGTAATCCAAAACACTCTTATATCAAAACGAAATCGCCCAGAAAAAAATTGTACAGAGATTTTTAATTAAGCCGTACTACAGTACTTGTATTGCAAGACGTCGCTTGTAGATCAAGTTAAAAAAAATTAAAAAAATATTTAAAAATTTGGTTGTCTTGCAAAACGCTCTCAAACCAAGTTACTTGCAATCCAAGGTATTACTGTATGTCTTGAGACATAAGGAGGAATCAGATAAAAATATATACATCAAACAAGCTATTTTTTGTAATTACGCAAAAGAGATGAGTCTTACTTATAGAGTTCGTTAGGCTAGCTGGCCTCCTCAGTCAGCTATGCCTCACTGTTGTGTGAGATGTGCATTTGTCTGTTGGGGTGTGATGAAGGTTCACATGCCTGTCTTTTTCTTTATATCCTCTACTCACATCTTTAAGATATGAATATAAAAAGATGATGTTCAAATCAATACTAAGTTACAGAAGTATAAAGGAAGAGCCAGTGTAGCGTAGTGGTGAGAGTGTTGGACTGGGACTCGGGAGATCCGGGTTCTAGTCCCCGCTCGGCCATGAAGCTCACTGGGTGACTTTGGGCCAGTCACTGACTCTCAGCCTAACCAACCTCACAGGGTTGTTGTGAGGGTAAAATGGAGAGGAGGAGGAGGAGGAGTATGTAAACCGCCTTGGGTTCCTTGCAGGAAAAAAGGCAGGGTATAAACATAATAAATAAATAAATATTAAAAATTTGTAAATTCCCCAGAATGCACAAATCCCCCCAAAATATGCAAATCCCTCCAAAATGCGTATTTTCATGCTTTAGCCTATTTTTGCACATTTTTGGTTGGTGTTCTTTTATTTTTCATGTACATCAACAAAAAACAGTCCGCAAGTCCACGCTGGCTCAGCTTGTCTGAGTGTGGAAAGCTAAGCAGGGTCAGGCCTGGTTATTACTTGGATGGGAGACCCCTCCTCTAGTTTCCTGCATTGAGCAGGGGGTTGGACTCGATGGCCTAGTAGGCCCGTTCCAACTCTATAATCTATGAATCTATGCATCTATTAATCTACCCAACTCGGGAAAAACCAGTCTGTTGCAGAATCCGCAGGTCAGATTCTCAGAAATTTGAACTCATTTAAGTCTGTTGTGGATTCCTCCAATATCCCTACATGCAGTACAGTTTACTTGATTTGGAGAAAGGTGTGTTGCTTTGTCACAGCTGGCAGGTTCAATGTGGGTAGGGAGGGGGTTAAGCAGAGGCTACTCTGGTGAGGACCCTGAAGTATCCTTATGGTCAATGGTCACTTAGATCAGGGGTTGGCAGAAGGTAGATTTCCAGATGTTTTGGACTTCAAGTCCCATAATCCCCTGGCACCATGGCCAATGTTCAGCTATGCTGGGCACTGAAGTTCAAAACATTTGGAGATCTACTTTCCTCCCACTCCTGGCTTGAATAATCGATGTCTCACAGCTGATCAGCTCGAAAATAGATAGGAAAGGATCTAGAACTTGTTGCAGAAGTGTATAGGTTAAAATGAAGCTGTCACCTGTTATTACTCCCATATACTGCCTTGTCTCTTCATTTCAGCATCTGTGTAGGAGAGGCCAGAGGTGAAACATCCCCATTTTAAAATAAAATGGTTATGTTGTTATAATGTGGGGACGAGGGGCAGTACACAGTGCAGCCACTCCACTTATGCCATTGACGCAGCGCTAGTGTAAGCAACCTCTAGCTCAACACCTCACGCCAGCATACGCTATTGTCATTGTGCTACAGGTCACTTACACTACTGCAATGTCAATGGCATCAGCATAGTGTGACCAAGATGTGGGGGCAAGAGGAAAACCATGCTGCATTTAACATAACACATGCTCTAATGCGCCAACGATAGTTCCTAGGATGGCTGTGACAGGAAAACTTACTTGAGCAGGAAGCTGGGGTATTGGGCAGGGGGAGAAGAAAGACTTGACACCAGTGGTTTGCTTTGCTTCTTCCCCTTCCTTCCTTCCTTTTCTTTTGTTTTTGTTTTCGTTGTTCCAATGTGAGTGCAAGGGGGTTTAGCTGCATCAAGGTGTTACTACAGCAATGAACTATGATAAATCCCTTCCCTTCCTCCTGATCTCCACAAGCCTCTTGCATTTCTTTTTGAATGAACAAGTAGCAGAGAATTCTGCTGAGACCCGGCTGTCTCCTGGCCTCTTTCCTGCAAGTCTATCAACAAGGAGACCTGTATTATCCAGACCAAAAAGCCCCTGGATTTATTCATGAGTTTTCCCACTGTCTAAGAACATGTAAGCATGTTCGGAATGAAAACTTTTTGTTCTTTTTTGGTCCTGGTAAAATATGGATACAGGGGGGGAAATATGTGCATATTTTTGAAAGCCACTGCTTTAAGACCTTTATTGCTATTATCTCTCTTCTGAAACGGAGGAGTTAAAATATGGCTAGTGCACTCTGCAATATATCTTTCTTCTCTTTAAGATTATCTTCATGTTTCGAAGATGCTGTAAACATGTCTAGAAATGACACACTCCCACAGTTTCTATACAGCAGAACATGATGAAACCAGCCACCAAAAAATATTACATTTTCCACTTGCATTCATATCAGCTAACGGAATAATATCCATGTGATTTAAAACTAGACATTTCAATGGTCCTTAAAGACCTAGAAAACCAAGGGAAAACATAGATTCTTGTGATGAACTAGATCTAATGACAATATTTATTTATTTATTCATTCATTCATTCAAATAATTTCCCACTTGTCAGAAGGGCTAAAGGGGATTACAAACATTTCACCACAAACAATGGATGAATTGCTAACTCCAAAGGAGAAACCAAAGTGGACAAGCTGGATGATGAGGATGAGGATGAGGATGAGGAGGAGGAGGAGGAGGAGGAGGAGAAGAAGAAGAAGAAGAAGAAGAAGAAGAAGAAGAAGAAGAAGAAGAAGAAGAAGAAGAAGAAGAAGAAGATATTCATGTATGCATTGGGCTGAACAGAGTCCTCCCCCACCGCCATTTCCTTTCCCCATTTGTTCATGGAAAATTAGAGGTGGATTTTAATCATTTTTCAGATTATTATTATTTTCGGGTGGTGGACCGAAAGGGTGTGAAATGTTTTTGGTTTTTTTTAAGGAGGGTCAGGATGCTTAGCAGTGGTGGCAGGTGGTGGAAGCTGCCTATAAGAGTCAGGACACAGTTGATAGGCAGGCAGTCTTCCTCCCTTCCAGCATGCAATAGCTTTAAGCCATAGGACAGCACACCAGATTTAAGGGCTATGACTGAAAAGGCCATGCTGCTTGCGGATTCCAGTTTGACATCCCATAAAGATAGGATTTGGGAGCATGGGCTCATCACCACCTGATCTTAAACTTTGCAGACACTGATATCAGAGGTGCCTTCTGGGATATCTAGGCCCCAGACTGTTTGAGGTTTGATACTCAAAGTCAGCAACTTTGGGCTTGGAAACAAACTGGCAACCAATGTTGTTGTTTCAATACAGATGTTTAAGTAAGAACTGGGTCAGACTTTAACACCACAAGGTGCAGCCAGAGGTGTTCGGTGTAATTGGTTACCATACTCTACATGGGGAGGTTGTGGGGACAGGACCACCGGTGTGTGCAACACTGGGGGGGGGGGTAGTGGCATAGACCTGCTCCTGCTCCTGCTCCTGCTCCTGCTCCTGCTCCTGCTCCTGCTCCTGCTCCTGCTCCTGCTCCACACATTTACGGTATTCATCAGGCCTATTCAGGCATTCCTTCAGGTTTTAATGAACATGCATGGCAGGCAGGCTGTGTGTGTGTGTGTGTGTGTGTGTGTAGCAAGGATCAGCACAATAGCTCCAGGGTTCTAAATCACATGGAGAGCCTACACAGGTAGAAAAGGCTCCCTGCTGCAGAAGTTCACCCTCAACATATGGAGGAGAAGGTGGTCAGCTACAGAGGGGGCAGAGCTAGTGTACTCATCTTCAATCTCCTCCCCTCAGGTGTTCATTAAGCCCTGAATCAAACACCAGGAGTTGTATGGAGATGGTATAAACAGGACTGCTGTAGACAGACATTCTAAAGTGTGGTGGAGTCGTGAAACTCATTCTCTGCATTTTGAGGCATTTGTTTTGGTTTTCAAGGCAGGAATGCATGTCAAAACCATTTCTACCACACTTTGAATGTCTGTCTGTCATCACCCACTGAAAATCTTATATAAGAATAGTGAACCTGAGTGCTGAGTTATGATGGTTAGGTAACCAAAATGGGGAGGCCAGATTAGAGGTTATTTTTACTATGTAGTTCTGGCCTTGAGTGCAGTAGGGTGGGGGGTTCCTTGCAGATTGGGACCCTAGCGTATGGGGTAGGGTGCTTTAACGCTTCCCCCCCTCCGTGGTCCTAAGCAAGACCGATCCCTCTACACCTGCAATTTGCATTGCCAAAAAGGATCTATTTCTATAGATCCTTTTTGACAATGCAAATTGCAGGCACAGGGGCCCAGATCTGGATCAGGACTAAAGTGGTAGAGGGAGGGTAAAGGATTAAAACCTCTTTACTCCCCACACACTAGGGTCCCAATCCAGATAAAAAATTGGGGGGGGGCAGGACCCTACACGCAAAGGCAGAACTAAATAGGAAAGGTAACATGTAGTTTGAATCTGAGAAACAAGAGGGGGGATCAGTATGCTTAGGGGAATCTCCAAGGTTTGTACAAGTAGAGAGAGAGAAAAAAATAGAAAAACCAAATCTAAGTGGACACTCCTACCCCCATAACAGACCATTGATGACTCAGCAGGCTCAGTGGCCACAGAATGCTGAGTTTCAGGAGAATGGAAATGGAATGGAAAACTAGACGGACAAATGGAATGGAGTATCCTGAAAGAAGGCATGGCTGGCTGGAACACTGAACAGAAATATTCCATGCTGCAACATTTTCTTGCAGGTACTACTTGTGGTGTCTTCATTCTAACTCCAAATTAGAAAGAAACACACTTGGCATAGCAAACACCGTGGGCCTGAGTAACCATTGCACCTTTCTCCACTTCTTCTTTTGCCCTGCATTGTACAAACACTATCAAAAGTGTATATAAGCATTCCATAGGGACGATATTTAAATAATAATATGCCGTTTCATAGTGACACCTGCCCCGACCCACTGGCATAGTTTTGATTTCTGAAGTATGTAAAGATGGAGTAGATATTGCATCTTTCTATATGCAATTTATTCCTTTATTTATTTTTCAGTATAAATCAAGTGAATTGAGGATATTGGAATGTTTATTGTTTTGGGTTTTGGGTTTTTTTCCCTCCAGGCTCAACTGAAAAAGAATATATATTGATTATTTTATAGCACTTCTGACAGCTTTTTAAAGGGGCAGATTAACATTTCTGAGAAGCATTCCTTACAGTTATCATGGGGCCCTGCCTAAAGATGTACCATCTAATAATTACAGACACACAAGGTGAAAGGGAAATGGTTAGAAAAGAGGGAGAAGGAGCTTATTCACTTCACATGGATGGTATCCTATCTTTTGTTCCCTCCCCCCTGATATAATTTTGCGGTGACGCACTTCCCACAAGGCTTGCTGAACCACGTGTGCCTCACACTCCTCCCCTCCACACACAAAAAGTAACATGAAGATGCTCACTCGCTGGGCGACTTTGGGCCAGTCACTGACTCTCAGCCTAACCCACCTCACAGGGTTGTTGTGAGGATAAAATGGAGAGGAGGAGGAGGAGGATTATGTAAGCCGCCTTGGGTTCCTTGCAGGAAAAAAGGCGGGGTATAGATATAATAAATAAATAAATAAATAAATCTGTACTCCACAGCATGGAAAAAGGATTTCACAGCCTCGGGCCAAGCCAGCCCCCCCACCCCACCCCACCCCGCTCATTCCCATTGCTATTCAATCTATAATCCTTAACTGAAAAACAGGTGGGGGGAAAGTTTAAACCCCCTTCCAGGAGTGCCATGTTCCCAATCCAAACTGGGGCTGTGCGCACTTGCATGGAGGTAAAAAAAAGAAACCTAGCATGCATGGCTCCAACATGTGTGCTGGACAGAACATTTAATTTGCCGCTCAGTGTATGTTTGCCCAGACACACCAGTACTTTGCTGCCGGGCTCTGGTTGGTATACCTCTCAGGGTTCTAGCAACCAACAAAGCAGATCCGACAACCCTGAATCAGCCACCCCCTGCCTTCGGGCATATGTGAGGAGCCAGTATTGTTCTGTAAATTACATATCTATTTTTAAAAAGTTCATCAGTTTTGGCAATGCAGTGCATCAACTAACCAACACAACAGCTGCCTCTCTGAGCAACTAGGCTGGGGAATGTAGATTGTACAAGTCCAAAGTAGCACCGAAGTTTGCATTATTCTCATCATGTTAAATTGTATGCAGAATACTATTCTCAGGAGCAAGAAAACTTGCCTCAAAACACATTTACATGTCATGAGCTACGTAAAGTTGCATCCAGATATTATTGAAGCTCCGAATTGCGTTTTTAATTTTATATGTGATTAGAAGACCATGCAAAGCCAAGTGACTACCGTAGGACATGATGCCACATCCATGTATTGCAGTGGCTAAAAATTAATTTAAAGGATACATATGTTTTGGTAAGGTAAGAGCAGAACAGAGCCACTCTCACAAGTTGCAACCGTGAGGATGGTGTATCCTGAAGCAAAGAGAGAGGCGGTGTGTCTTGTGAGTTTGTATTCATGAAAGGTAACTGCTGGAGTTTTAAAAACCTAGACAGATAGTTTTGCATACTGCCTCAGCAGGTGACACATTGTCCAGATGCCCCGAACATCTGCATCATGTTAATCATGACATATTGCACACAAAATGGTGGACAGGCCACTTAGTCAGGATTGATTAAGCATTCCTGACCACACAGCTCAAAGCACATTTACTTTGCCCCAGAGATGTGAGGAGCAAGTTTAGCAGCTAATTTCTAGTAAATATCAAACATTTTGGAGATCCTTCTACTTTTTGAAGTCCTTCTACTTTTTATATATATATATAGAATTTCCATTCTGAAGGGATGTGGGGGGGATATGCCCTGTAAAATGATTTAAATGGAATTGTACTAGTGGTAGATGTTTAAGAATTTAATTTCCATTTTCTGACCTTCTAATACTACTGACAGTGGTCTCAAAACAGAAAACTGCTGACAGTGGTCTCAAAACAGAAAACTGCTGCAATCCTATATACACTTTGAGTTTGAGATAAGTATGTATGTATCCTTTAAATTAAGTTTTAGTCATGGCAATAAATTGATGTGACATCATATCCTAGTCATGATGGGACTTACTTCTGAACATAGGACTTACTTCTGAATAGACATGCCTAGGATTTCACTGTCAGGCTATTTTTTCATGACTCATAGTAATTTTGGGAAATGCAGTCCCCTTCCCAATAAGTATAAGAGAAATTGGAATATATAAAGCCCCTAATCTTGTTATTTTCTGTCTTTGTGAAATATTATGACTAACAGAATGATCCTATGGTCCCTAGACAGTGTCTAGAGGGCAATAGGATCATTTGGATTCCCAGATCCAGGGTTGGAAAAGAGCTCCAATCTCAGATCTGGGGAACTGCATTCAGATCCCCCTCCCCCACCTCGCAGTTGGTGCAGAAAAAACCACACCAGTTGCTTCTCTGAGGTCATAAGTGTGACCTCAAAGAAGGGGGTTTGAGGGCAGGGAGGGGAGGAGACCAGCGCCACCAAGATATGATGTATCCTGGTGGTGCCTCAGTCTCCTTCCCTCCCCTTCTGAAGCTCAAGAGTTATGGCTGAAATTGGCTGAGTAGATGCTTGGCAGAGCAGGAGGAGCACGGAGGCGACCTTTGCCTGCACACTCCTTCCATCTTGCATAGGCTGCCCATAATCCTCCAAGTTCTGAAGGTTACGGGCCGCCCCATAAGCCTATCTCTCAGCTTTATGCTGCACTAGGTATTATTGCTTTTGGTGATAATTATTGTATATTTTAATTCTATGTTCTCATATTATAAGGCACCCAGAAGACTTTTTGTTATAGGATAGCACATACATGATGCAAATAAATATATACATTAAGAATGAACTTTCCATAGTTCTGAATGTATGAAAGCAGTGTTATACGATTTAATGAATCTGGATGTTGGATCTGGGAATAGCATGGAGGAAGACATGAAGGAGGGTATGGACAGGGAGCATTTTTAGATTGGATGTTGGACATGGCATTGGACATGAAGCATTTTTAGATGTGAATTATATCAACAAACAAATCAAATCAAATGAAACATTTGAAGTGGAAATAGAAAACTATTTTGGTACATCCATAAATAGGGTATTTGTAGGAGTTACTAAAGCTCAGAAACATAATACCTGTCAAGAAGGTACCTTGAAGGAAAAAAGGTGGGATATAAATAGAAGAGGAGGAGGACGGAGGGGGGGCTACTGGCTAATTAAAGTGGGGGGAAATCATAAGAAAGCATGACAGGACATGAAAAGCATGTGCAATCCTAGAGTTATAGCCCAAACTCATTTTCAGTCCTTCGAGGGTCAAGAAAATGTGGGTAGAAGTAGGGATGTATGACAAATTTGTCTCACTTTGTTTTTTGGTAAGGATTTACCCAGTTCATACCTTCCAGAACAAACATGCACCTGGATGCAATCTGTGGCTGAAATCAATACATTTCTGAGCTTGCAATGTAATTTGCAGACCTCCAAAAATGTGTTTGACAGCATGCGCATATTTGAAAAATGTGCATGAAGGAATGCTTACTTTTGAAAAATGCACACAAATACACTTTAGTGAATGGGAGAAGAATGCGTACATTTCAAAGATGTGCACAATTGATGTGTACATATGGAAAAATATTCACAAAAATAAACATGGATTTTCATGTGAAAAGGGAAACACACACACACACCAAGCTTGTAATACAATATGGACTTGAGTCAGAATGAGCTGTGAGATGAAATTGGAGAACTTCGGTAAGTTTGGGTTTTGCTGATCCTCACATCTCTAGGAAGAATGTAAGGATGTTGGAGAAATCTGCAGTGTATTCAAATGAGTTCAGATTTCTGTGAATTCGACCCGCAGATTCCACAGCAGACTGGCTTGTTCTGAGTTGTGTGGATTCCACAGACCAATTCTTTACTTTGGGGGGCGTTTTGCGCAAATTTGCATTTGTGCTAACACATTAGTGCTAATGTGCATTTGAGTGAGTGGGAAAAAAATCTCGTACCTAAAACAAATCTGATCCGCCAATGAGCGCATGATGGAATGAAAGATGTCTGACAATCAGCAAAACACAGACAGAATGGATTTAACAAAATCTGTGCATCCCTAGGTAGAAGTCAGTGGTATGGTGATCTGGGATTCACAGATGTAAGAACAGAATAATAATTAATCTAATAAATGAATGCCTTTAGTGGGGACATGCCAATCTCAACCTCAGTTGAAACTTATTGAAATGTTATCCAGTCTGGAGTGTGTGGATTTTATTGTAGGTGAAATAAGTATATCCTCTTTAGGTATTACTTTATTAGCAGGGATTCATGATTCTGCCTTCAGTCTCCCCTTGGCTTCCAAAAAGGCCATGGTGGTTCCATATTTGGCATCTCTAGTTAAATGATTCCAGTAGCAAACCTGAGAGACTTCTGACCGAGGCTGCGTTGCTGTTAATCAGGGTTGACAGTATTGAGTTATAATGGACCTCTGGACTGACTAATCATAAAGGAATTCATGCAAGTTATCTCCCTCTTTGGTATATTGCGCCCTTGCTGCACAGGATCAATCTGTTGAAAGCAGAGTGACGGAAACTGTACTATATCCAGTACAGATTTCTGAGCCTTTTATCACAATGGCCATTATTCTGTTCTTAGTACGTGAGAATAGAATTTAACCCAAAGTATCACTTCAGGCCTAGAGAGCTTGAAATCTGGCATTTGTGAATTAACAGTAGTGCTTGGAATCTTAATGCAGCTTCTAAGACAAAGGCCTAAGTACTACAGCCCTTTAGACTGAAAAGTCTTTCAAAAAATAATTGGAAAGCACCACTCTAAACCAATGCCTCCTTGTGCTATCCTACTAAAACTGGTAATTTGAAACGTATGCCACCTTTATAATTGCAACACAATCTATTTATTATTGTTATTATTATTTGCAAAAATTAAACAGCAGCATCTGGTGACTCATATTTCCACTGAATTTCATGTCAATTTCATGTTGCAAACAGACACTTCAAAGATATTGTTGTACAGCTTTGTTTGATATTGGCGTTCTGGGTCCTTTGTGGGATGCATTAATTGGATCATTTTATTCTGATCGAAACAGTTTGCCATTTCCTCTGCTCTTTGGAACTGGTTTCATAAATTGTAAGCTCACAATTTGAAAGGAATTAGTTTTCCTCATGTAGTTCCAACACATTCATTTATTATTCAAAAGCTGTGTCCCAACAGATAGTGATTTAGTATTATCTGTATTTCTTTTCTTTCTGTGTCCAGTTCAGCATAATGTTTCCCTTTTCCATCCCAGAAGTATGTATCACAGATTTCTAAGTATATATATAAGATGTTCAGTGAAGTAGATGAACCGCAGATTATAACCCCATCCTAATTCCATCTTTAAAAATGCTACCCAAAGGTAGCAATATGATTTCCCTTTAACTTGTTCAATTAACCAGAAGATGTTCTTGCTTACAATATAGGTGAGGAATTTTTCCAAAGCCCAAGAGGTTAGGAAAATAAAAATCTGCCTTATACTGAGTCAGACCATGGGGCTATCTAGCACAGTAGTGCCCAAACTGACTGGCAGCCGCTCTCCAGGGTTTGAGGCAGGAATCTTTCCAGCCCTATCTGGAAATGCTGGGGGTTGAACCTGGGATCTCCTGCATTACAAAGCATGTACTCTGCCACTGAGCCACACAGCCCCCCCCTTATAGTAATGAGGTTGTCGTAGCTATTCCATTAATAGGAGAACGAGAAAGGAGACCTGTATGGGGTTAGGCTCCCAGCTTTGTGACCTCCAAGAGCCCCCTTCCCCCTTGACTGGATTCAAGGAGGACTATCATCATTTTACCCCAAAGCCACTATCCAGCCAGGTACAATATCTGGTCTGGCAGTGGTGCTTCAGAGTGCAGGCAAGTGAGCAGGAATGGTCAGGAGGTTGGAGAACCTTCCCTATGAGGAAAGGCTAAAGTATTTGGGGCTTTTTGGTTTAGAAAAAAGAAGAAGAAAGTATCACATCCTCCACCTGCAAGTGGGTAGGTGGTGGCATTGCTTGTCACTGTGGAATGGAGGAGGAAAAATAGTGCTGCAGTGTTGCATGAGGTTAAAGACAGGGCAGGTAGGCTGAGAAAGAGGTCCTACCAAGCATGGGGCAGTGTAGCTAATGGGTGCTGGTGCTGGGGATTTGAATAGTTTTCTCTCTTTGACTCTCACTCCCTCTCTCCACATTTACCTTGGGTTGCATGGTGGTGTTAGGTATATGACATGGTTAGAAATTTTGACCCAGATTGCCTGAAGGAACATTCACCTATTCCTAGGGATGTGCAATGTTGGGAATTCCATTCCATTTGAACTCAATTGGATTCTGCAGTGTTTCCATTCCAGTAAGCAGTGGTGGACTGTCTCAGATTTTTTTTTTCCAATTCCAGAAATGTTTTGCACTTTTTTTTTAGGTTCCACCTTTTGTGCAAATGATAATTCATGCAAATTGGATATAGTGTGTGTGTTTGTGTATGTGTGTGGTAGATATTGACATTTGCACAAATGGGATCATATATTTTATTTAAACCCCCCCATCTTTCGCAAGTGCGCAAGAGTTCAGATTTAGCTGCCCAATATATGTAATCTTGCCTTGTCAATTTCCTTGTATGTTTCAGCTGTCAGCAGGAAACACAAGAGTGAAGAAGGTAACACACAAGTAAAATGACAAGGCAAGACTGCATATTGGCTAATCTGTGCACAGTTGTGAAGGAACAGGGGAGAAATAATAGTAAGACAAAGGAAGAACCCATTTGCACAATTCAGAAGCACCGAAAAATGAAAAGAAGAAATGAGCAAAATAAGTGCACCAAAGGGGGAGGGGACAATATCTCCCACTTCGCAATGCAATCTTCTCGCTATTAAGTGTTGAACTGACACGCAACACTGCAGCACTGTTCTTCTTCCTCCATTCTACAGTGACAAGCAATGCCACTACCTACCAGGGATGTTGAAGAGTCCTTGGTCTCGAGTCACGAGTTGAGTCACGAGTCTTTGGACCCGAGTCTCGAGTCCGAGTCCGAGTCCTTGGTCCAAAATGGTGACTCACGAGTCACGAGTCATGAGTCACTCCCAAAGCTGACTCCACGAGTCCCTATTAAAATCAATGGGGGGTTTTCCCCAACAAATTAAGGCTATTTCAGATGTGTGGCTTAAATAAATTCTAGGCACAAGTGTGCCTTTTTTATTTCAAAACTCTGCAACTGATTTTGGCAAGAACAGACCAGGCAGACAAACCCAAAATGTCTGAAAGGTTGCATTTTAGGAAATGATTTTAAAAAATAAACTTGCTATACTTCCTAAAACCTATCCATGTTGCATTTGAGGAACACGATTTTAGAACACGAGTCCTTGGTCTCGAGCCCCGAGTCGAGTCTCGAGTCCCATTAAAAATATTGGGACTCGAGTCCGACTCGAGTCAGAGGGGGGACTCAGTCCGACTCACGAGTCGAGTCCTCGAGTCCGAGTCCCCATCCCTGCTACCTACCCACTTGCAGGTGTAGGATGTGATACCTTCTTTTCTTTTTTTCTAAACTAAAAAGCCCCCAATACTTTAGCCTTTCCTCATAGGGAAAGTTAGTGTCCTCCTCCCTTTAAACACTTCCTTGAGTCTCCAGCAAATCCAGAAAGGGGAGTTACTGGCTCCCATTCTTTTTGTGACTCCTTCTCAGAGTAGTTACTCTGTTGTGTAATTTCCCCCTTCCGTTTACTGCCCAGCCTTTACATTTGTGGAAATTTAGAGGCTGGGAAATAAATGGGGCAGAGGGAGGAATATGAACAATTTAAAGGCTGGGCAAATTTCCCAGTTTCTTGGTGCATGCCAAGGTTCCCTACTCTCCCTACTATTTATTTATTATTTATTCATTTATTAAATAACAAAATGTCTTTCTGGCAGCTGGGATTCCTTCAAAGCAAAGTGAGGGCCTCTAGCTGCTCCCATCCTTTTCCCCCCATGAATGCCTCTGGACCACATGTCAGGCTCAGAGACATTCTTAAGAAATGAAGATGCCACGGAGATGGGAATGGTGGTGGCAAGGCCAGGACTACCTCAAGACACCCTATGAGGTGTGGGTAGGAGGAGCTGGGATCAGGGACTGATCTGAGGCGTGGCTTTGAGCCAAGATGGAAGTGGCCTAAAGGCTGGTGCTAGAAGAGGCGGGAGGCAAGCAGTCACCGTTCAGTGAGTTAATGTCAAATTGTTTAATTATTTGCTGTGGATCTCTGATGTATATCATGAAGTCTGGGACATCATTTTTATCTCCTTATTTCTGGGTTCAGGGCAAAAGGGAGACATGGTCAGGGTTTATAAAATTATGCACATTGGGCAGTACCCAACCGGGCTATTGAGGACTGTGCAAGTAGCATCTACCGCTTGTACAACAGAGATTTAACGCTTTGTATAGGAAGCCCCAAAACAAGTGGAAATGCTCATTTCTGGATCAGGACAGGTCAACAGAGCTGTCTTATGTGAGCTCCGCTGACCTGCCCCGTTCCAGAAACAAGTGTTTCTGTTAGTTTCTGGTTGCTCTCAGAAGTGCTAAATCTCTGTTGCATGGTGGCTGTCGCTTGTGGAACAGAATAAGTGGGGGCACAACAGAATTGGTGGGGGTGTGATGGAATTGGCAAGGGCCACTGTGTTGGATGGATACTGCCCACTGTGGAGAAAATTGACATAATTTCCCCCCCTCCATCTCTAAAATACTAGAACTTGGAGTCATCCCATGGAACTGATGGACCGGAGATTCATTACAGACAAAATAAATTACTTCTTCTCAAAATGCATCACTAATTCCTAGAATGCACAAGATGTCATGATGATCACGGGCTTAGAATGAAATGATCCATCGCACCCCCACCAATTCTGTTGTGCCCCCACTTATTCTGTTCCACAAGCGACAGCCACCATGTAACAGAGATTTAGCACTTCTGAGAGCAACCAGAAACTAACAGAAACACTTGTTTCTGGAACGGGGCAGGTCAGCGGAGCTCACATAAGACAGCTCTGTTGACCTGTTCTGATCCAGAAATGAGCATTTCCACTTGTTTTGGGGCTTCCTATACAAAGCGTTAAATCTCTGTTGTACAAGCGGTAGATCCTGCTTGGACAATGCTCAATAGCCCGGTTGGGTACTGCTTTAAAAGGGGTTTAGCCAATGGGACTTTTTTTGTAATGCATATTGCAGGTGCAGGCCCCTTAATCCACATTGGGACCACAGAAGGAGGCAATACCATTTACCCCCACACTAGGGTCCCCCAAATATGGATGATCCCAAATATGTTTGATGTGTGAGGCAAAAAGCACTGAGTTCTATGCAGCCTGCGGATCCCTATCATGAACATATTTACACTGTCTCATTTATTGCCATCTAATTAAAGGGGCTGTGGGATTTGAAAGAAGCATGTGACTGCAGCAGGGTCCTTTTCAGTGGGTGCTTATTGTAAGCTTCTCACCTCCACATTGCTTAATTCATGTGCTGGGTTGGGGATTCTATTGTTCTCCTAGAGAAACACAAACCACAATATGAAACCCAAACATGAAGTTTTCCCTAAGGTATTTGGCATTATATGAATAGCAGCTTATACGAAGATGTGATCAACTTGCACATTAGCCTCCTGTTCTGAAATTCATGAAGCAGCCATCTATGGGAATACGATATACAGCTAGACTGACACTCACCTGAGGAAATAATAAAAGGCAAAAATCTGTAAACAAACAAAACAGTGGCACACACTGAACTGCTGGTAAGTGTATGATCATTATTTCCTGGCACATGATAATAAGTCTGTCACTGGACAGGACTCTGTGATTCTGCTGGATGCTGCTTTACTTTAAAACAAAGAAACAACCCACCAAAACAACAACGTATCAATAGCAGTCATTGCAGTATTGACCAACACCAAGCCACATTAATAGATTAGTCAAAGCAGACAACACAGCATGAGTCCAGCCTTGCTTTGTCAGATGTGAGAGGATTACCCCGATGCCTACTTGACATCTGTCAACAATTACAGTTTGTGAGTATCAGTGACTAGATGGCAACATAGCATTTAATAGTTACATCGTCCTTTGAGACAGACTGCATTATGGGCTATGCTGTCCAGTTTTTCAGAACCTCCCTCTAGCTTTTTCATGACTTGACTAACAACAAAGGCAAACTAATGGGCAATTAAGGGAGCAGCTCTCCTCAACCATCTGGTTGGCTAATTTATCCTCACCTGCAAGATGAGAAGGCCCTTCTGTAGCCAAGATAGGGCTATTGAGTGCAGCGCCCCACCTAGAGCACTAGTTTGGTCCAGCTGCAGCTAAAAATGTTTTGAGAAGAGATCTTTTGATTTGTGTCCTGGCAGCTTTCATTAGAATGTGAGCTTATTTTTAGAATATGTAAAATTCTGGTTTAAAATAAAAAAGGTAGCAGCTGCTGCCTCTCCCCCTCCACACACTTGCAATGGTCCCCCACAAACCTTTCCAGCTCTATCTACCCAAGATCCCCCTGGCTCAAGGATGAATTTTTCAAAATCACTATTTCTTGTATCATGCTTAAAGGATCCTGGGAAGAAAACCCCCATTTAGATACTACATCTGTGAGCTAAATTGGTGGGTTTCTCTCTCTCTCAATCACTTCACTTTTTTTTTACCTCCTCGTGGCCGCCTTACATTCCCTTCAAAACTCACAGATAATATAAGCCTAAACGCTTCATTTCAAGCTCACTCAGTGGTGACAGTGATTGAAGTTTTCTGTCACTAATACCCTTCTCACTCTTAAGTAATTCTTTAAAAAACAAAAAACAAAACTCAGTTTAGCCAATATGAAAGAAAATAGGGCAAAGTGCTTCAATGGGGAAAGAGGTGACTTAAAGCAATATGCAAGGCCAAGGTCAGACTGGGGTCTGTGTGCCATGCCAGGGTAGACCTACATCACTGCCCTAAAGTTCTTCTGTTCTAAGGGACTCTTTTACTTACAAGGCCATATCCTTGGGGAGAGGGCTCAAAGAAGCAGGCGGGCAGCTGATGATGATGTGGGACTCTTGAGACCAGCCAGCTTGGACAGCCTAGTATTCACCATGGAGCCTAGACAGAGATGGCCATTTGCTGTAGTACCTGATCTGCCTGTTAGGGAACCAAACAAGAACCAGGCTAGGGAGGCTAGGAGAGAAGGGAGAGGCAAACCCTTAGTGCAGGCAAGGGCTATCTAAGGGGCATGCAGCAACAGAGAGAGGAGAAACCAGGTTGGGGTGAAGCCTCATGCTTTCACTTGTAGTACTGTTGAGCCAAGTATCCCCCTGGTATAACTCTGATTTGTTCAAACTTAATACTTGGTCTCTAATAATACAATGATAGCATACTAGAAGTGTAAATAAGATAATTTAGATCTCCCATGGTTCTTTTTTTTTTTCCCCTCCTTCCAGATTCAAGGTGGTGTTAAGTCTTTACTACAGAAATAATATGCATCATTTCAGGAGAAATCAGAAACTGAATATTTGATCACTTCCCTTTGGATCAAGTGTCTAACAGGAAATGTTTGCTTACATCTGTTAAAATTAGATGCAAAATCTTCAGGTTTCTTGCATAGTTTGGAAGTTGTTATGGGGGAGAATATTTTGCTAAAAGCATGGCTGTGGGTATGGAGAAATGTGGAATGAAATATGATTAGTGTAAATCTGAAAGAATATAGATAGATAGATAGATAGATAGATAGATATAAAATCTAGTTCCACTGGTATTTGATACCTACTCACTTAAAATACATTTACAAAGTGTAAGATGATTTCTGTAGATGTCTTGTTTTGTTTTATATGCAGACCTTTTTCATTATTTCTGTTCATGTCCTTCCTTCTATTGCAATGTTGATGCTGTACCTACATAGCACGAACAATTGGAGCAGAAGTGGCGTCATATCAGCTAGCCCCACCCCAAACTTCATAGATTTGGAAAAAGGTCCACACATTTACTCTATGCCTGGAAGAAACATCAATATAGGGCTATCATCCTGGAGGAAGATTTTGAAGTGGTTACCTGGACTGATTGCAGCAAAAATCAATATCACCTCCAAACAGAAAGCACTGAACTCTTCATCTTTAATTGACGGCTAAAAGTGTATAAATTTTTATGGTGGAGAAGGTCAAAGAAAGAACTCCAACAAGCCAAGTTAGCAGGCCTTATTCATATCACATGGCAATGATTGTTTTCAAAACAGGACAGAATCCTATATCTTGTTCCCACTTTTGTAAGCTAAATGGCATCACACACTATATTTCTTCTTTGAACCTTACTCTAATATAGTAAGGGCACAATCCTATGCATTGTTTGAGAGAAAAAAGCCCTACAGTTCGCAGCATTCCCCAGCCAGCTATGCTAGCTGGGGAATGCTGGGAGTTGTAGCACTTTTTTTGGTCTAAGTATGCATAGGATTACTTCCCAAATGTACTTTTGTAGAAATAATAATGATGATGATCAGTTAGAATTTCCCACTCTGGCCATATGCATGTATTGAAAAGATAGGCAAAGGCCCTCTTTTCGCCACTCTTCAATCATCCGGACTGTGCTCAAAGGATACAAAGAGTTTATTAATTTGCTTTAAGTATTTCGGTGTATGCACCATTACTAGTACACAAATACTTAGGTTAGGCAAACATCATGCATACATATTTGGGTAGGGTTCATTCTGTAACTGTACCTCAATATAATTTCATTTAAGTATACCAGCATTTGCCTTAAGAATTCATAAAAATGTTTTTACCTCTCAGTAATAGCATGATGGATTGAAATGACTTTAGTGCAATTACTAATACATAGTAAAGAATCTAGGCATATATCTATATCTATATCTATTTCTATTTCTATTTCTATATCTATATCTATATCTATCTATCTATCTATCTATCTATAAATAAAAGAAGTCCTGACTGACTGACTGACTGACTGACTGACTCATCAACACCCAGCTCAAACCGTTTAATATAGGAACATGAAATTTTGAAGGGACATTGCTTTTATGACGTAGACACCCACTAAGGAAGGATTTTTGGAAATTCCATCCCTAAGGGGGTGAAAAAAAGGGGGCAAAATTGCCCCACTCTCATATCTCCTATGGGCAAGACAACAGGGGAGAAGTTATGCAAATCGGCCTCACCTCATAATTGCTGCAGGAGCCAATAGGAGCAGTTATGCAAATAGCCCATACGACACTTAGAATTTTTGTATGAATTCCTGCAGGGGCCAATAGGGGTGGGTATGCAAATCTCCCCTAGGCCATTTAGAATGTTCTCTGAGGGGATGAAAGGGAGGGAAACTTTTTAAATGACTGGCTGACTGTTGTGTGTGGGGCGTTGTCGCATAGGCTCCATCACGTTTTGACGGATCTACCCCAAACTTGGCACGGTCACTCTTCATCACCTGTAGACTCTCAGGATTAACCTGATTTTTCTTTAAGATCAGATATTTCTGTCAGAAAAGTTTTCTGCTGCCAGCACCCAGCCTAAACGTTACACTTTCAGTCAGAGACACTGTATCTTTTCCATTGTACCAAATCCTAAAATCCACACAAGCACAGCTGTGGGCAATAGCTAGTGTGTGTGTGTGTGTGTGTGTGTATATATATACACACACACACATACACACAAACACACTATATATATATATATATAAAGAAACTACACACCAGTACATTTATGGGTGTTCTGAAACAAATAGATTGGCTTATAATATATGCCGATGTGCAAGCCACAATCAACTTGGCATTAATAAACATAATCTGGTCAAGGTTAAACTTAATATAGCCTTTTTCTAGTTCTTGTATAGTTTTCATACATATCCTCTTTGTCTCTCTCCACCCCCAAATAATTCCCTTATTTTGCTTGCTTCTTCTTGACCTTTAGCAAACAGAGTGCATTTCACAGTATTTTATTTCGGTATTATCCAAATGTTCTCTCTGAGCTTGCTTTTGCACAACCCGTTTGTAACGCAACCCTGCCCTATTTAGCTGAAGTCAATAAGGCCTGTTTGTAAGGTGTGCATACTGGAATGTTACCTTTTATATACTAATTAATTGAATATGGTAATGAGGACATGATAACAAAGTCAAAGTAGAACCAGAGAACAAGTAAACAAGTACACAGACTATTTGTTAACCAGATCAGAACAGGCACTAACTTAACAGAAGCTTTAAAAATGACTTCTTGGAAATGTAATATGGATTCTGTGATACTTAAAGAGAAGGCCCTAAAATACTGTTTAAGGAACTATTAATGAAACACTGTGTAATGGCTTCCTGCTCCATTGATAACTGATTATGAAAATGGTTTTAGATATAACAGAGAAGAATAGGAAGAGGGTTTTTGTAGTTTCTTACCAGGCTTCTTTTGTCATGTAAGAAGGGAAAAGTCTGTATTTGCCCCATCAAAGATGTATGAGCTAAACCCATATTGGGATCTGAGACCACACATGAGTGGCAAGAGAGCTGTTACAATTTGTCACAAGACCTTGAAACAGGGATGTATGAGAAATTCATGTCAGTTCATTTTTGAGCAGAATGTATCCAGTTTGCACTTCTTGGAACCAAACGCAGACCCGTACACAATCTGGAGTTAAAGTCCATACATTTCAAGCTTGTGATGTGATTCACAGAACAAACAAACAAACATGTTTTTGAAAGGTGTGTTCATTTGAAATATCTGCATTAAAAAATGTATATTTTTGAAAAATGCACACAAACATGCTTTAATCTATGGGAAAAAATGTGTCCATTTAAAAAATGTGCCCAATTGATATGTATGTACTCTTGGAAAAATGCACATGAAGATATGCATGAATTTTCATGCAAAAAGAAGCAAACAAAGCTCACAATCTGATATGGACACGAGTCAGAATGAGCTTCAAGGTGGAATTCAGAGGACTTCAATGAGCTGAGGTTGTGCTGATTCGCACATCCCTAGAAGATAGAAACAAAACAGAAAACCAACTCATTTTTTCTCTGACATAGCTTGTGCATCACTTTCGGCACATCTCCTTCCAGCACCAGGTGAAGACCTTTCTATTTTATTTTCCCAGGCATTTTAATCATTTTAATCATCTTAATCATTTTAATCTTATAGTTGTTTTTAACTCTGTTATTGTAACTGTTGCTGCTAGCTCTGCTGTTGGTTTTTAATCTGTGGTTTTAAATTTTATATTTATTTTATATTGTATTTTATGGTTTTAACCGTTGTAAACCTCTCAGAGAGCTTCGGCTATTGGGCGGTATAAAAATGTATTAAATAAATAAATAAATAAATCTATCTCTCAGGACCTTTTAGCACAATCATATTTTTGTTCAACAAATGTGCAATATTTTTTCCTATTGGTTTTGCACACAACACTCTTTACTTGAGATAGTGCTTTTGTTGGTAGACTAACTATCTGCTTGGCTATATCTGGGTCTCCCTGGGCTTTGCCTGCTGTCGTGGCCTTATCCTGATATTGTCGATAGCCCAGACCAGACATCTCCTTACGATCTTGACAGTTGTGCTCTAAAAATCCTATGTAATTTCATGTAGTTTGCATACCAATTTGACAAAAGATTCTCTCTCTGAAAAATGCAAATTTCAACATGACAACCAGCATCACAAAATTTTGGCTCAACTTTCAAGTTTACTATGTTCCTGGGATGATTATGCAAGGCTCTGTGGACATCTCGGTGGCTAGCCATGGATATAATAATGAATGCATACAGATTTAAGAATCTAGGCCAGTGTTCCTAGTTATATTGTGGGCATAATGATATATATCATAGTAAGGAAAATCTGGATTTTGCTCTGTCTAACCAAGCTTTGGCCTTCACAACCTTTATGAAACAGTGAATATTGATTGCAGGCATTCACTAAAGGTGGCTGACTTTAACTGATATTGTTCAGTGTTTGAAGACTGTGAGATCAAAAGTGCGACATAATTTCTAGGGAAAAAGTAATAAAAATATGTCAGATTCTAGGTAGGACGTGGGGGAAAAACACACAGAGGAGCGAGCATTCTCTCAGGTCCTTTTGTACTTCAGTCATTTGCTACTATTCAGAATTGCACATTTATTTTTTTTAAAGTTAACATGAATAGCTCTTTTGTAAATAAAAGAACCGATTGTGCCGCTTTAAACCTCATACAGCACTTTGTTAGGCCATATGTCTGTCACTTTATATGCACTGAATAAAGAGGAAATAAAAACAAAAACTCTTTTCTGTCTGATATCTCAGAGAACCCTTTGATAAGCTTTTTAGTGGCCTCTTCCCACACGCATTTGCGAATAATTTTTACACCTCAAACAGCACAGTGTGTGTGGTGGCACTGGTGGGGGAGGGATCTTTCTAATACTTCTGTTGAATGAAAACTGAAACACTTTGTAAGGATAGCCTGCCTTAGAAAATAACCTTAACAGAATACTTTTGTCACCGGTGACCCTTTAAAAAGAGATATTTCTGAAATGGGAAAATGTACCACATAGCAATGGCATGATAGGATTCACAGGCATTTTGATAGCACATGTCAGACTGTACCATCAGGAAGCAAATAAAACAAATCACAAAGGTAAGATGGCTTGACAAGTAAAAGCAGATAGAGCCCAGGGAATTCTGTGCAGGCTTCTCATGGGGGGAAGGGGTACATAAACAGCATAAATTGTTCCTGGACTGTACCATTAGTGACTGTAGGTAGTACTGGTGGGGATTGCATGCTTGAAGGATCACAGGTGACATATAATATGTACTGGAGAGCATTTAATAATGCATTTCAAGTACCATGACTCTTCCTTGGAGTTGACCTGATCCACTTCTTTTAAAGGGAAAGCAAAATTTCCCTTCTATTCCATCTCACATGTTGTGGTAGCAGTGGAGGATGGTGGAGCCTATCCCCTCAAAGTAGGTTCAGCACTATGGATAGCTCCTTTAAAGTGCAGACTGAAACCCGGAGTGGACACACCATCCCACTGACATTGGAGCCACCAGCCACTGCTGTGTGGAAGACAGTCTTGGTTTCTCTTTGAAAGAACTGAGTAATGATAGCATCACCCAGGAAGAGCTGTGATAGTCATAATGTGCCAGACCATAAATGATCTACTATGAAACTCTGACGTTTCCTCTCCTTATGTCTTGCATCTCCATATTGCCTCAACAGGTTTCTCATTGTTGCCATCAAGATTTAAAGTGTGAATAGATGCAGCCAGAGAGCAGTTATTTATTTCTGAGTTCTTCTTTCAATGCCATTCTTGCCTGTCAGGATGTTTGTGTGTCTTTTTAGAAATCACTTCATACAGGTAAACAGTGCCCTTCGAATGCATTGACAGTTCTATAATTTGCATTGTGTACACTAGTTTTAACAAGGTGGGAGTAAGTGTAACTATGGTGAAGTTACAGAATTCCCTTCGCACCCCACGCTCCTGTGGGGGGGAGGATTTTGCGAGGGGGGGGAAGGGAGAGCGAGGGCTAGAATGAGGTGATTTCACCTCCAATCAGGGCACGGGCAAATTGTTTGCCTGATGGGGTGAGGCATAAGGGGTGGGGCCCTGAGGCAGTATTTAGGCACAGGAGACCCCACCCCACGCCTCCTTCTTTGCAGCTCCCTCCCTCCACTCCCGATGAAGCAGTGTGGGCTCCTCTGGTCGCCTTTTATGGGGCCGAGTAGGAATTTTGGCTCGTTGTCCTAATTGGCTCGGGACAACGTGCGTGTTTCGCCTACTCCATACTGTGGAATCGGCGGTGGGTTTATTATTTTGGGTTACCTGCTAATTCGGTCACATTGGCCTTAGGTTAGGCGGTAAGTGCGGTGAATAGGCAGTGGGGGTTAGGGTTGCGGTGTGCATCCCATGGCACCTTTTAAGGTGATTGGCGAGAACCCGAGCCTCACAAATGTCGATGCCTTGTGGCTCAATTTGTGAGAGGTAGGGTCGCCTTTGGGGTCTACCCATCTCACCCTCCTCGGTTGTCCCGTGGCGCCAGGGGACGGTGATCCTGGGTAGATCCCCCAGCACCCCGAGTGCAGGATTCGAGGGTGGCGAGTCACTGCGCCGCCCTCGAGTTCGGGATGCTTTCGCCCAGGCATGCTCCACTGGCCTTCGGGCCGGCCTTAGTTAATCCCGCACTTCTCCCTTCGCAGACCTTCGATTCAATAAATGTGGCCCTGATTTTATACCATAACTGTTGTCTCGTCTCTTCATTTCCCCCTTTACCCATGCAAATTACAGCTACTCATCCATTGCCACCATTAGTATGCATGATTCAATCATGTATCTTCACATTGTCTCTTAACTTTAGAAGTCTACACATTGTCTCTTAACTTGAGATAAATGGAGAAAGCTGTCCAGGTGTATGAAAATATCTATTGGTGTGGAGGGAATGAAGCTGCAGTTCCAATTAAGAAAAATAAACACAACTATGCAGCAAATCATGAAAGCGGGAAACAATATTGCAAGAAAGGCAACATCCTGTTGAAAGGATAGAGGATGTAATGTACACAGGTAACCATGATAGACATAATGAGTATTTATTGATGTCAGTATGTATATGCTGAACTCATGGGTCTCTCAAGGGGCTACTATAACTTTATTTGTCTCTCCATAGTACCATACCTGTATTAAATTGATGTTGTCATTAAAATAATCTGATATCTCTTTGTAACACTTCACAGGTAATGTATGGCTCTTAGGGGTGTTCAGAAAATTAAAATTGTAAGCATTAGAAAGGTATGTACACAGGCACACAATCCACAAGCATAGGGAGAACTTAATTAAAGCTTTCCTTATGTACGTCACCAGATTCTTAAAATAGATTTAGAAGTGCTCTTCAGGGCTGGACCAATTCCCTTTATTCACTTTAAACTCCCAAGAGTTTAGAAGCAGTTTGGGAGTTTGATGTGAGATTCACTGCTTAAAGAGAAATAGCCTCCATTGAGCGTATGCTATTTTTTACTGTGAGCTTCTGTTTCTGCACCTCTTTCTTTCTCTCTCCCCCACCCCTCTCTTTCTCACACACACACACATACAGACATAGAGGTATTTAAAACTTGGCAGAAGGGGTCAGATTTTCAGTGTGTGTGGGGGGGGGGGTTGTTGCCAGGAAATGTTCAAAACAAGTGGCTTGAAATGTACATGCATGAATCTGTATCGGAAACTCTAACTTCAAAATAGCTGTGAATGCGCTGATAACATGGATTCTCTCTCACACTAATATTTTATCACTATTTTCTCAAAAACCAGACATTGCCACCAGGAGCTTTGAAATAAGTATCTTGTGGATGCGGTGCAAGGGGAGATAGCTCTATTTACAATGCTATACACAACATGATCCAGTAAGTATCTTGGGCTAGATCAGTATGCTCTGTGCAAAAACCTGCATTTCTAGATGTCTCTCTAGGATCCCATGACTACGTACCGTCACATTGTTGGTCTGGATTCTGATATGTGTATTTATTTTAATTATTATATTCATATCCCACCTTTTCTCGGCAAGGAACTTACATTATGCAGCTTACATAATCATCATCCTCCTCCTCTCCACTTTATCCTCACAACAACCCTGTGAGTAGGTTAGACTGAGAGTCCATGAGTGGCCCAAAGTCACCGCGGGAGCTTCATGGATGGACCCAGGTCTTCATGGATGGACCCAGGTCTCCAAGTCCCTGTCCAACACAGTCACCACTACACCACACTCACATGTTAACAAGCTCTTAAGCTTGTGTTGATGTCACAATCTACCCACTGCTGCTTGTTGTGTCTCACAAACCTTGTGGAGTATCTTTTTTTGCACAACTTAATACACGACAGAAGAGATTCAGGAGTTCTAGGGATGTATTATTAGTACCAGCAGGAATGTAGCATTAGTACCTACACTCCCCAGTTTTTCTCTCCCTTTATTGACAATTGAAATGGGCACACTGGCAACCCCCAAACCTCAAACTATATGCAAATGGTTTTTAGCTCAGCTGGTAAAGAGACTAAAGAAAAACACAGCAAGCAAACTAAGAAGCAATTACCTACTATGGATTTGAATATGGTCAAGCTGGCAATCTCTCCCTCTCTCAAGCAAATCTAGTCATTTGGCAAGGCACACAATATCTCAGGGAGAGTGCTTCTGTTAGTGTCCGTGGAAGCTCTCCCTCTTACAGCAAGTATGTTGTTTGACGTAAAATGTCATGGGCTATCACTCAGTCTGGAAATTTGTGGTGCCATGTGAATTTCTAGGTTCTTTTTTCTACCCCTGATGAATGAGAGGGTGCTACTGTGCTCATGTCCTACTTGTGGGCCTCCCTCAGGCAGCTGGTTGACCACTGTATGGACAGAATTAGCCTTTGGTCTGATTCAGCATGGCCCTTCTTAGTCAGATCTCCCACAGCCAGAAGAAGAAAGTGGTCATCATGAGTAGGGTGGCCCTGTCCACCCGTCTTAATTTACATCCTGATGTCATTTAAACCAGGTATGCCCAAAAAGAGTCAGTCAACATAGTTTAAAACAAGACCCCAAAATACTGTACGGACCATTTCTTGATTTCCTTTTCCTGTAATTCTTCATCAATAGTAGAGGAAAATAATAAATTGGGAAGACTTTCTTTAAAATGAGATCTTGTGTCTTGTTCAGTGTTCCCAACTTCACTTCACCAAGTGAGGGGATAATACTGTAATTGTAGCTTCTCAGTTCTGTCTTCTTTTGTATATTGGCATATATTTTTTATTATTCTTTAGCTATATAACACAAGATGACAAATACAGGATGTCAAGATGTAAGATTCTGCTAACAAAACCTAGGAAGTGCAAAAACTGATCATCAAGGGGAAAGCAAAAAATTAATTAACTTAGAAAAGCTCAATGGGAAAAAAAAGATGGCATTCAATCTTGAAATAAAATATAGATTCTAAGGTCTGGTGGAAGGAAAACAAGAACGAGACTGGAATGATAGTGACAATACATAGAATGGAAGATGCAAAGCAGAAAGCAGCAGGCGTGATGTATGGAAAACAGATGAGGACGAAGCTGAAGGAAAGAAAAATGCTTATGAAAGAAGATGAATGTGGTTTATGTGGTTTATGTTGTGCAAAGTGTAGCCACTTAAAAGTAAAACCTGCTGAGACTATTATAAACCTAATTCTGCCTACCTACCACTTTCTTCTGCTAGAAAATGAGTGTTTCTGTATTATGGGATGAGTGCTTACTTCTATATGATCCATTGGCTTTCATCCCTTCCACCTGCTTATCCATAATTTTGCTGGCTGTGATGGTGCAAAGGGTTTGTTACCAGGTAAGCAAGAATAGGCTGTTATATGGGGCTTGATCAACATGATAGACTTGAAATTATCAGACCTGAAACAGTATAGGACTGTCCTCAGCAGCATCCATTATAGCAAGCTGTACAGAAAAAGACTGCTGAAATATTATATTACTTCCCCGCCATGCCCCCACCCCATGTCTTCCTTTCCTATCCCTTTTTCCCTTGTGTGCCATGTGTTTTTAGACTATAAGCCTGCAAGCAGGGGCCATCTTGTGTGTGTGTGTGTGTGTGTGTGTGGCATGTAAACTGCTCCAGGAGCTTTTTTGTTTTAGTAGCAGGATAAAAATACTATATACTATATATAATAAATAAATAAATAAATAAATTTGATTACATAATGATCCTGAGGCTGTAATCCTATGTCCAGTCTCCTGGGAGGAAGCCCCATGTAACTCAATGGGGCTTATTTTTGAGTAGACACGTATAGAATCGTACTATTGATATACTGCCCAAATGGCCACATGTACATATTTGTGTCATTCAGACTTGGCACAGAACCCCCAAATGACTCTTTAAGCACCAAACAGAAAACAGCAACACACAGCTCAGATAATTCGTGCAAGGTATTCAAGGGCAGTTTCTTCAATTAATTTATTTCTGCCTAGTTTCCTTTAATTGAAAATGTTCTTTAGGAAAACTTATTAGCATCTACGATTTGTACAGATGCATGTCTTGCTTTTTTCTGTACTGCCAGATGTCAAAGGTGTTTGCTGGATACTGTTATATTTACTTAGCACTTCATCATTTAAATGATGGCTTATAGTGTTCCTTACTATGATTTTAATGTAGCACCTTTAATACAACTGAACTTCCACTATGTTTGGGTAACATGATATGTTTAGTGCTCAATGTTTTTGGCCCTGCTTTTTCCATTGTTTTCATAAGAGTAGGAGTTAGATGAAAGCAAACTTTGAACATGATTTGGTGAAGTTTATGCATTTTTGTGGGTGGGCTTACCTTTACAGAGGAAGTACCCAGGAGTCATTTATTTTCCCCTCCTCTTTTTTGTGTGTGAAAAAAAAATGGGGGGAGGGTTTATTTATTTATTTAATTTATTACATTTATACCCCACCTTTTTTCTTGCAAGGAACCCAAGGCGGCTTACATAATCCTCCTCCTCTCCATTTGATCCTCACAACAAGCCTGTGAGGTAGGTTAGACTGAGAGTCAGTGACTGGCCCAAAGTCACCCAGTGGGTTTCATGGCCAAGCAGGGACTAAAACCCGGATCTCCCAAGTCCCAGGCCAACACTCTCACCACTATGCCACACTGGCTCTCGTGGCAAAAGGGTTGCTGCTACTTCAAGTCCTGGCAGGGTTGCAGTGGAAAATATGCTATATCATGATGTAACATAATTTCCAGGGGCATTGTTAAAATGACTGTACCTTCAATGGCTGCACCTTCTGCACCCCATCTGAAAAAGTAATCCCACCACCCAATATGAATTCTATGAATTGGGCTTCTATGGTAAGAGCCACAGAGCCTGTTCCTGGAGGATTTTTTCCTTGTTTTTGTTTTGTTTTCCAAAAAATGTTCCAGATAATAGAGTTTGGGATGCCAGGAGGATCTTTCATCAAGGGAGTGGATTAGAGGAGGGAGAAGGGCTAAGAGCCAGGGATACTTGATGTCTTGGTGGCTTGAGAACCAAGGTGCTGGTTTCATCTGATCAAAACTGGTGCCAGGCCTCTGAAATGCTCTTGGGCAGGAGTTGGATTTGAGCCTGTGTGTGAATGAGTGAGGTAGGTGTGTGAGAGAGAGGGATGGAGAGAGAGATTGATTGATTCTGTTCCTGACTCCCAGCTGAGCAGGAGCACAACAGGAGAGAGGCTCCAGCTGTTTTTGGGACTGTGAAAAGGCAAGCAGGCTCCCAGAGAGCGAGCGAACAGAGCGAGCGAACAGGGAGAGCAAACAGGAGTTTGGCAGCGGAGTAGTACAACAACAAGTGCTGCAAGGGAAAGGCGTGGCCTGAGAGCTCATTCTGTTGAGCAGAAGCTCCTGCTGACTGCAACTACCTGGGGCTGATTGCAGCTGATTGATTGCAGGAAGTGGGGCTGATTGCAGGGCGTGGCCTGGGAGCTCATTCTGTTCCTGACTCCCAGCTGAGCAGGAGCACAACAGGAGAGAGGCTCCAGCTGTTTTTGGGACTGTGAAAAGGCAAGCAGGCTCCCAGAGAGCGAGCGAACAGGGAGAGCGAACAGGGAGAGCAAACAGGAGTTTGGCAGCGGAGTTCGGCAGGGGAGGTCAAGGGGGAGGTCCCTAAAAATATATATATAAATAAATAAATAAAAAAAAACAATTTAAAAACATATATATATATATATATATATATATTCTAGGAAGACAGAAACAGAGCACTATGGAAGGAAAGGACTCAGCAGTGGTGGTGACCTGCAAGGGGTGTGCAATGTTTGTTTTCCTGCCGGAGATCAACATGGCCTACACGTGCAACAAGTGCAAGCTGGTCACGCTGTTGGAAGAAAAGGTCAGAGGACTGGAGCAGCAAGTGTCAACCCTCAGGAGCATAAGAGAAAGCGAGGAGTTCTTAGACAGAACGGTGGATCTACAGCACCAAAGCACAGTACAGGAGCCAGAAGGGCAACGGCAGGATGAGGCGGAGTCGGAGACTGCAGAGGCAAGGGAAAATAACGCAGGGGGAACTCCCTGGAAAAGGGTGACTGTTAGGAGCAGAAGAACTACAAGACACTCTGCGCCTGTGGAAGCAGTGGAGCTATGGAACCGCTTCCATGTACTTGAGGACGAGAGCAGAGGACAGCCTGCAGAGGACGGATTACCGGGCACCCAACCTGACAGCGAGCAAGAGGCTGAGGGTCAGTCAAGTGGAGGCAATCAAACCAAGGCCTTCAGCAAGAGGAAGAGAAGAGTACTCATAGTGGGAGACTCCCTCCTGCGGGGGATCGAAGCCAAAGTATGTCGCGAAGACCCATGGACTCGCCAGGTGTGCTGTCTCCCTGGGGCACGGATTAAGGATGTGACAGAGCAGCTGCCGAGGCTCATGCAGCCCACCGACACATACCCCTTTCTTCTCTTCCACGTGGGTACAAATGATACTGCCAAGCGGAGTTACAAAGAAATCACGGCAGACTTTGAAGAGCTGGGAAGGGAACTCAAGAACTTCGGGGCCCAGATAGTTTTCTCATCTATCCTTCCAGTACTTGGAAGAGGCATAGAAAGGGAAAGAAAAATACTCCGAGTGAATGACTGGCTACGAAGGTGGAGCCGACGTGAGGGATTTGGATTCTGGGACCACGGGCTACACTTCCTGGAAGATGGACTGCTGGCAAAGGATGGGTTGCACCTCACAAGGACTGGGAAGAATGTGTTTGGCCACAGCATGAGGAACTTAATCAGGAGGGCTTTAAACTGAATCCAACAGGGGAGGGAGACATAAACTCGGGGGTACCAATGGAAGAAGGCCTCTATGCCACAATGGAGAGAACAGCTCCAGCGGTGCCCATTGATAGTCTACCACAAAATGTAGGGGGAAAGTCGGACTATAAAGCACATAGTCTTCAATGTCTCTATACTAATGCCCAGAGTATGGGCAATAAACAAGACGAACTTGAACTCTTGATACATGAGGGCAAGTACGACTTGATAGGGATAACTGAAACCTGGTGGGATGACTCCCATGACTGGAATACAGCAATTGAAGGGTATAACTTGTTCAAAAGGAACAGAAGCAACAGAAAGGGAGGTGGAGTTGCACTGTATGTTAAAAATACGTATCTCTGCACAGAGATACAGGAAGAGGAGCTTGGCAGCCCCATTGAGAGCATCTGGGTTAAAATAAAGGGGGCAAAGAATAAAGCGAACATGGCGGTTGGAGTCTACTACCGACCACCCAATCAAGGAGAAGACGAGGATGGAACTTTTGAAAAGCAAATTGCCAGTGTTTCAAGGAGGCACAATGTGGTAGTAATGGGAGACTTCAATTTCCCTGATATCTGTTGGGAGACTTATTCAGCCAAACATGGCCCCTCCAAGAAATTCCTGAGCTGTGCTGCTGATAACTTCCTCCTACAGAAAGTGGAGGAAGGAACTAGAGGATCGGCTATCCTTGACCTGATTCTAACCAACAGAGACGAGTTAGTGGATAAAGTGGCAGTTTCGGGAACTCTGGGGGAAAGTGACCATGTTATACTTGAGTTCTTGATTCTAACAGAAGCAAAAGCTGAGTGTAGCCAAACACGTACCCTGGATTTTAGGAAAGCCAATTTTAACAAACTCAGAACAATGATTAGTAAGATCCCATGGCAAGTGACTCTCACGAGAAAGGGAGCCCAGGAGGGGTGGGAGTTTTTAAAAAAGGAAATTTTAAAGGCACAATTGCAAACAATTCCCACAAGGAAAAAAGGCAGAGGGCAACAGAAGAAGCCAATGTGGCTTCACAATAAACTCAAAGATGACCTGAAAACAAAAAAGGACACGTATAGGAAGTGGAAGGAAGGACAGGCTACAGGGGAAGAGTACAGGCAGGTAGCACAGAACTGCAGGAATAGTGTCAGGAAGGCTAAAGCTGAGAATGAGCTAAGGTTAGCGAGGAATGCTAAAAGCAACAAAAAAGCTTTCTTCAGATACATGCACAGTAAAAGACAGAAGAAAGAACTGGTGGTTCAACTACGCAATGAGGATGGCAAATTGATAACAGAAGACAAAGAAAAGGCAGAAGTGTTCAATTCCTACTTCGGCTCGGTCTTCTCCCAAAAGAGGGTCTATGACCCCCCTGGCAAACCTGAAGTGCAGACTGAAGGGGCAGAATTGCAGCTTGAGATTGATAGGCAAATGGTCAAGGAGCACCTGATTACTCTGAACGAGTTTAAATCTCCAGGGCCTGATGAGCTGCATCCTAGAGTAATAAAGGAACTGGCAGAAGAACTCTCAGAACCACTGTCTATTATCTTTGAGAAATCATGGAGGACAGGTGAAGTGCCAGACGACTGGAGGAGGGCAAATGTTGTTCCCATCTTCAAAAAGGGCAGGAAGGAGGAACCTGGGAACTATAGGCCAGTCAGTCTGACATCAATCCCGGGGAAGATTTTTGAGCAGATTATAAAGAAGTCAGTCTGCAAGCACCTTGAAAACAATGCAGTGATTACTAGAAGCCAGCATGGATTTGTCAAGAACAAATCCTGTCAGACTAATCTGATCTCATTTTTTGATCGGGTAACCTCCCTTGTGGACTGTGGGAATGCTGTGGACATTATATACCTGGACTTCAGCAAAGCTTTTGACAAAGTGCCTCATGATATCCTGATTAGTAAGCTAGCTAAGAGTGGGCTAGATGGAACAACTATCAGGTGGATCCACAATTGGCTAAAGAATCGGACTCAAAGAGTGCTTATCAATGGTTCCTTCTCAAACTGGGGAGAGGTAACGAGCGGGGTACCACAGGGCTCGGTCCTGGGCCCGGTGCTCTTCAACATTTTTATTAATGACTTGGATGAGGAGGTACAGGGAATGCTTATCAAATTTGCAGATGACACAAAGTTGGGTGGAACAGCTAATACTCTGGAAGACAGAAACAAAATTCAAAGTGACCTCGATAGGCTGGAGCGCTGGGCCGAAAACAACAGAATGAAATTTAACAGGGATAAATGCCAAGTGCTGCACCTAGGGAGAGGAAACCAAATGCAGAGTTACAGAATGGGGGACACTTGGCTCAACAATACTACAAGTGAGAAGGATCTTGGAATTGTGGTAGATCACAAACTGAATATGAGCCAGCAATGCGATGTGGCTGCAAAGAAGGCAAATGCAATTTTGGGCTGTATTAATAGAAGTATAGCTTCCAAATCGCGGGAAGTGATAATTCCCCTTTACTCGGCACTGGTTAGGCCTCATCTTGAGTACTGCGTCCAGTTCTGGGCACCTCACTTTAACAAGGACATAGACAAACTGGAGAGGGTTCAGAGGAGGGCAACAAGGATGATAAAGGGACTGGAAACAAGGCCCTATGAGGAGAGACTGAAAGAACTGGGCATGTTTAGCCTTCAGAAGAGGAGGCTGAGGGGAGATATGATCGCACTCTTCCAGTATTTGAAGGGATGTCACACAGAGGAGGGCAAAGATCTCTTCTCGTTCATCCCAGTTTGCAGGACACGGAATAATGGGCTCAAGTTACAGGAACCTAGATTCCACCTAAACATCAGGAAAAATTTCCTGACTGTCAGAGCAATAAGACAATGGAATCAACTACCTAGGGAGGTGGTGGGCTCTCCCAGTCTGGAGGCATTCAAGGTGCGGCTGGACAGACATCTGTCAGAGATGCTTTGACCTGGATTCCTGCATTGAGCAGGGGGTTGGACTCGATGGCCTTGTAGGCCCCTTCCAACTCTACTTTTCTATGATTCTATGATTCTATGATGTGCTGTTTTTGACCATAAAAGCCCTAAATAAGCAAATAGACTGGAATGAAGATACCTAAAGACCATATGAACCTGCCCCATTGTGGGGATTATCATTGGAGGTACTTCTTCAAGGTACTTCTGCCTTCTAAAGTGGTTAGGCAGGTGGCATCCGGACAGAAAAACATTTCTTTTGTTCTGCCCAAACTATGGAAATCCTTCCCAAGGAAGAGGTGTCCAATGCATTATCTATCACCTTTTAGGGATCAGGAAAAGTCTTTCCCCATTTACTCATGCTTTTGGCTGTTTATCCAAGCTGACAGCACTGTTGCTTAATATTAGATTAGTATTGAGGGGTGCTAGGCTAGCTGAATTAAATGGGTAACTAGTTGCCCAAATTTACTGCCAGAACTATATTCCCCCCCAAAATATCCCAATGAATTGCTAGCTGCCACCAGTGGGTTAACAGAGCAATGGTACTCTTAAGTACTATGGGAAGAGAGACCTCACTAGGCCCGGTCCTGACAATGTTGACTACTGGTGTGATATTCTTGCATTTTCTCTTGTAGAGTGGGAAAGTAGAGCTCAAAAGATGGAGTTAGTTTACAAGTACATCCCAAAAGATTAAGTTTACAGATGGTCCCACTTTGAAAGATTTGAGAAGCACTGCCTCTGCTACTATAACAGCCAGCTCATATCTTATGTGCTGCATAGAATCCAAAGTTGAATCTGGAATCAAAAGTGTCAGTAGTTGAGTCAGGAATCAAAAGTCCCTTTCTGGTGGAAGATGCAGGATGGACTGCAGTCCAGCTGAAGACACTCAGCATGGGATTTGGTTGTGCATGTATAGGTCTTTGCCTGTGGAACTGATGTACTGCCTTTATTTGTTTCTGGATATTGGATAAGGGTGAAACAAAGTTCAATCCTTGCAACACATACTTTTGCCTTCACAAATAGAGAGAGACACAGAGATTGGGGACTTGGTGCAACAAAAAGTCAGAACAGACTTGCAAATGTTTGTATATTCTCTACAGTTTAATGCCTTGCATCCCAAATCTCCCTTGCATGACACTGTTATCCAGTATTTAATCCTGGAGGAAGGTGCAAACCTGGAATATGTTGCCGAGACTGGGGCAGATGACCTGTGAGGAGGAGTTGGCTTGGCTCAGTTGTATCTGCCTGGGTTCTCGATGTAGAAACATCACAGACTCAGTAGCCAGGGAGATATAGCTGTGGTTCCTTAGGATTCCACCTCCCTGCACAAATTTCCTGTCCTGGCAATCTCCAGTTTCACGTATTACTACTTTGTGCTGGTCTAGCAAAAGGAGACTTGCGATGCCTTGCCTGTCGGTAGCCATCTAAGGAAGTTCCAAGTCCCTTCTGTATGTGTGCTTGTAAATTCTTTTTTATTATATTAAAGTAATAAAATACATCAAACAATATCAAATGCATTGACAAACAAACAACCTTACAGTCAAATTAATTTGAGGATCATTCTTAGCTTTGACAATCCTACCAGTACATCACATAAGGGAGCAGTACATCCATTTAACAAGCCTTTCCATCATGAGCAACGCTTGGGCAAGTCACTCTGAATGCTTCCCTTCCTCACTGCCATTGTTATTACCTGCTACTGCTCCTCATCCTCTTTCTCATTATTGGTATCACTTGATTACTTGTCTTGACAGACAGAGAGCCAGTGAGCAAGTAGGCAGTGGCAGCTACGACGACACGGTCCCTTACACTTTAGGACCAGGCGCATAAACCCTTCTCAGGCTAAGCATCAACACTTAAAAACCTGAGGGGAGAGTCAAATGAAACCTTTCCCCTACCAATGAGGGAAAAGATTAATACTGGTTATTAAGGATCTAGCTTAAATGTATGATACTGTGGGTACAAAGGTGTGTGTGTGTGTGTGTAGATTTAAAAGTAATGCAGGTTAATAACACCAAGCTGACACGTAGGATTTGGGTAGCAAACAAAATAAAAGTAAGTTTATTTTAATTCTCAAAATCTTAGTTCCAGAAAATAACTTTAACCCTGCCTACACCAAACACTTTGTAATTAATCTAAGTCCCTATAATTCTAAATACTTTCACTCCTCAGACAAGCACTGATTTCTCTCAAAACTCCTGACAGACAAGACACGAATAATAAATCCAACTAACCTAACTCCAACTCTCCCCACACTCCAAACACTCTCCCATAACACACTAACTAACTCTGACATCACTCAAACACTCCTTATATACTCCTCCCCCACCCTTTCCAAGACATCACGAACCACACCCACTCAGTTCAACATTCTATACTCACTAAACATACTAATGCAGACATACACCAGGGAACTGAATTGTGGGGTTACGCCACAGCAGCTCCTATTCCTCTTCTCACCACCACCATTGTCTGGGCCAGGGTGAGAGGCAAGGGAACAAGAAAGTTGCAATGGTGACAAGGAAGAGGAAGTCCAGGGGGCTCTTGTCAGTGTGCCCCTGCTGGGGTGGAGGCCCAAAGCAGGTTCCCATTCATGCCTACCCTTGATGTTGGCCTTTCTACCTGCCTCTTCTGCCTCCCCCGTATGCTAATTGCTGAGGGAAAGTGAACAGGGCCGGTGCTACCATAGGCAGCTGCCTAGGGAGCAGCGCTAAAGGGGGCGCTAAATATCTGATCTTGCCTAGGGCACCAAACTGCCTTGCACTGGCCCTGAAAGTGAATCATGTAGTGCTGTTACCACAGAGGTCAGCGAGAAAATTAGAGATAGGAAAGTGGAAAAGGGATAGAAACAGATCAAAAAAGAAGACATGGATGAAGAAAAATGGGGTAACTGAGATGAGGAGAGCAGAACGAACTGGGATAGGAAAAGAGAAAAAGAAGATAGATACTAGTGGTGCAGAGAAAGCAGTGTGGGGGGGTGCTGTGCGTGCGCCACACAGAGTAACAACCTGGAGCAACTGAGAGATGGGCTAGGAAACAGAGAAAGTAGGTAACAGAGAAAGGATTTCAGAGACCTCTGGTGATTCAGAGAGAGATGGAAGAGTGGTAAGTAGTGCCAGAAAAAAAGGAAGCAACTGAAGCCCTCATTATACAGGAGCACTCACATATTCATTGCGCATGTGAGTATTTTTGCCTGAAAACATGTTGGTATCCTTGTCTGAAAAGACTTGTGAGATTGCATACAGAGAGACCTGGGGGTTGGGAGAAAAAGGAAGAAGAGTATTTAACAGAGTACTAAGGAAATAAAAAGAGATAAAGAAGAAAAGTCAATGATTGTACCATTCAAGGCTACGAGTTCTGATGATGCTCTGTGTCATAGCTTGCACTGACACTGAAGGGTTCTGCTATGGATTAGATCTTGAGCAGGGGTCAGGTTGGGTCAGCTTCCTCAGGAAGTAAGACAGAAAGAGAGCAGCACAACAGAAAGCTCCAAGTGGTGCTATGGCTGGATTGAATCCAGACAGGGTTGTCCGTATGTTGCACCAGCAAGAAGTAGAGCAAGACTATGAGTTAAATAGGAGAGTAATGGCCTTTAGGCTGGTTGGCCCCACCTCCATACAGACTGAGACTTGAACTCTTAAAGGGGCCTGGCCTGTTTTAGCAATCTCAGGCTGCAATGACATGGGAGTGGCTAGGGTATGCTAGTGTCCTCATGGCCTGAGTCCTCAGATTCTGAGGATGGTAGCAGGGGAGCCAACCCCTGAGATATTTCTGGAGAACTAGGTCCTGGGGAGGCAGAAGCCTCATTACACTTTTCTGTAGCCAAGTTTTGCCTCTGAACCATGAACTCTGGAGCCTCCTCAGAGGACAAGGGGTCGGGAACCCCTGAGGATGTTGCTTTCAAGTCCTGGTCCATATCAATAACATAGATGGGGTGCAGAGTAGGGAGGTGGATGCCCCAATTTTTTGTGCGTGTTTGTGAGTGTGTGTTCAGCAGCCATACCTTATTTGGGGTGTGTGCTCACGACCACCACCACCCCCCCGCGGTTTTCGTGATCACTCTCTTGCTGGTGCGCCATCCCCGTGAATTCCCAGGACTGGAAGTGACGCGACGGAGCTCCCGTCGCATCACTTCCGGGTCCTGGCGCTGCGTTTTTAATGTAGATACCAGGGTAAACTACCTAAAAACAGCTGCAAATGTCAAATCATGGCCGTTTTAGGTGGGTTGCCCCCTGGTATCTGTGTTAAAAACGCAGCACCAGGGACCCGGAAGTGATGCGATGGGAGCTACGTCATGTCACTTCTGGTCCCGGGAATTCGCGGGTTGCGGCGAACGGAGGGCAGGTGGGTTGCATGGGGGTTTGGGGGTCGAACGGGGCGGGAGGTGGTTTGCGTGGGGGGTTCAGTGAGCCGAACTGGGTGAGTTCACCCCCATTTGTACCCTGGTGGTGTGCAGAGAGAAAAGAGAAAAGGGTCATTAAGAGAGAATGGGTTAAAAAAGAAATCACTGTGTTAAAATATGATACAATGTTTTTCTTTGTTTTATATAGCAGTGCAGCCCTTCTGTGCTAATAAATGAATCAAAGTGCTTCTTGGAATGAATTGAGTTGTGTACCCTGGTCTATGTTAATGTAGCTCTCATGTTGAATGAAGACCCTGACCTTAAACTGTTGAATGAAATTTTGTGAACCATGTTATTAATAATGCTGCATGACAAAACCTGGATTCTTGTTTCTTTTTACAGTTTTAATGCATTTGTCTGTCGAATCTATATTCCAGTCAGACAGTTGCACAAAGCAAGATTTAATAAATAGTTCAAGTGCTGATAATTTATATTTATTTTATCTATAGAAAAACAGCTATCAAATATCTGAAACAGATGAATTGAAGGCACTGGTTGGGGAATGCTGGGAGTTGTAGGACTTTTTTCTGTCTAAATATGCATAGCATTGCGCCCTTAGGCTCCTTGTTGCTGAAGTATAAGCTCGAGCTTGTACCAAATATTTAGTGGTGTCCATATTGCAGCATCACAATAGATCTATCTATTTGATCATTCCTGTTCAGAATGACTTAAAATAATAGAATCTGGGTAAATGAAATCTTGATTCTGTGTAATGTGTCATGGAAAGTATAATATAGAGTGAAATACTAAGGACATTCAGAGTTAAAGTGGTTGATGCACCTGGCAGTCCTCTTCTAAAGTATTCAATTTTCTTATCACTGAAGTGCACATTTGCCATCTATTATTAAAAACACACACACCCTTAAATCAGACAGGGCCAACGAACATTGCTATTTTTGATAGCATATACCAATTGGGCACCTTGGAAAGCTTTGAGGATATTGATCCACAGAAACCAAGTGGAATTAGCTTGATTTCCTTGAGAATGGAAAACCAATTAATATTATCCAGTGGTCAGAAAGTACTGTCAACTATTATTTTAGCACCACATGAACCTAAAACAAGATGTCCCACTTCATAGATTGAACTGAATAGTGTTTCTTGTCATTCTTATCTCAGGTCTGAGCTTAGGACTCCCATTGACTTCACTATAAATTGCACATATTTATCTCTGGCCTTAATCATGTATTTAGGGAGTATTATCAGATTTTTGATATAATCCTTCTATTGGTTTTTTTAACTGCTGTAAGAAAATAATTTATCCCACCCACAACCTTGTCCTCCAGCAGTCCAGTAAAGAACACCTACTGTCACCCATGAATCAAATACAAATATAAGTCTACAATACCTGCTGTATGAGTAAATATATGGTTATAGCTTCCTAGAAACAACTGTAAGTCCATTAAACCTAGGACCTTCCCAAAGCAGGATCCTTGGTACACCGGCATCTTTCCCCAAATTCAGTCTTCATCAGAGTGGCATAAAACAGTCACCAAGGTTTATCCACTGTACAGATGGATTTCAATATTTATTTATTTATTTCATTTTTATACTGCCCAATAGCCGAAGCTCTCTGGGCGGTTTACAGCAATTAACAAGACAGTCCCTGCCCGCAGGCTTAGAATCTAAAAAGACACGACACACAAGGAAAAAGGAATGGGGAGGGAAGAAGGGGGAATATTAATTAATACTCCTGGCAGGGCTGGTGGAATGGCCCTGTGCTCCCTCTCATCTCCCTCCTCTCAGCCTGCTGGAATGGCTGCTGGAGTTGAGAATTTTTTTTTTGTCTTTATCCTACTGTTTGGATTAACTTGGAAGCTGTTTAAAACTTGCATGATTCTTCCATTTTTCTGCCCTAATCCAGTATCCAGTGATGTAGGCATAGATGTTCATTCTCATGGACTTCATGGAGCATTGGGCCATGCCTAGACTTAGATTTTATAAATCAACCTGCTGTAATCACTTTGGTAAAAATATTCTCTAATATCTCTCAACAGTGGTCATTCAACATGCAATTTATTTCGACCTACAGGAGAACTTTTTGAGAAAAGCAATTAAAATATGACTACCTACAAACTGTTCATAGATGTAAACAGTCATCATCATCAGGCGATCACTCGTGACCGAGTAAGATTGTCTTCCGGGATAAAAGGAGGAAATTCTAAAGAAGATTGTGTAGACTCTAGTGATGGGTCCGTAAGTGACTGTGGAGGCCAATTCTAGATCCACACAGCTTCCCACAGTGAGGACACAGGTTACCAGATAGAAGATGGTCCTGTAAAGGATTCATTTGACGTGCTTTTCGCTTAGCACGTTTCTCCCTTTCACCTTGCACTCGGGCTTCTTCAAAGTCCATGGAACCTTTGTGAAAGGCCAACCTCCATTTAGATCGTTCATGGGCCAGAGCTTCCCAGTTTTCGATGTTTATATTGCATTTTTTTAGATTAGCCTTATGAACATCTTTAAACCTCTTATATTGACCACCGATATTCCGCTTTCCATCCTTGAGTTGGGAGTAAAGTAACTGCTTTGGGAGACGGCAGTCAGGCATTCGAACAACATGACCGGTCCACTGAAGTTGGCGTTGAAGGATCATTTTTTCAATGCTAGTAGTCTTTGCTTCTTCCAGTACACTGACATTTGTTCGCCTATCTTCCCAAGTAATCCGCAGGATTTTCCGGAGGCAACGTTGATGAAACCTTTCAAGGAGGTGGAAGTGACGTTTATAGATAGTCCATGTTTCGCAGGCATACAATAAAGTTGGTAATACAATGGCTTCATAAACCAGTGTTTTGGTCTTCTTACAAATATCCCGATCCTCGAACACTCTATGTTTCATTCGAGAAAATGTGGCACTTGCGGAGCTCAGACGATGCTGGATTTCACTGTCGATGTTAGCTGTAACAGAAAGATAGCTGCCAAGATAGAGAAAATGATCGATGTTTTCCAGTATTGTCCCGCCAAGCTGGATAGATGGCATCACCAAAGGATTGGCTTGCACTTGCTGATGAAGCACTTTGGTTTTTTTGATGTTAAGTGAGAGACCAAGTTTTTCGTATGCTTCTGCAAAAGCATTTAGGATAGTTTGGAGATCATCCTCTGAATGTGCGGAGACCACATTATCATCAGCATACTGAAGTTCCACGACGGAGGTTGTAATTACCTTACTTTTTGCTTTCAGCCTGCTGAGATTAAAAAGCTTTCCATCTGTTCGATATATAATTCCCACACCGGTGGGAAGTTTCCCCTCGACAAGATGTAAAACCATGGCGATGAAAATGGCAAATAATGTTGGGGCGATAACACATCCCTGTTTAACACCTGATCCCACTTTAAATGGAGCACCATGAGAGCCGTTGTTGTCCAAAACCGTTGCCGTCATGTTGTCATGGAGAAGTCGCAAGATATTCACAAATTTATTGGGGCATCCAATTTTCATAAGGATAGTCCAGAGAGCTGTACGGTCTACAGTATCAAAGGCCTTAGCCAAATCGATAAATGCCATATAAAGGGGTTGATTTTGCTCCCGGCATTTTTCTTGGAGCTGACGTGCAGTAAAAATCATGTCTACTGTCCCTCTAGAGGGGCGGAAACCATATTGAGTTTCAGGGAGGATCTCTTCTGAAATAGATAGAAGACGGTTTGCAAGAATCCTAGCAAATATTTTACCTGCGGTTGCTAAGAGAGAAATGCCCCGATAGTTTCCACAGTCTGTTCTATCACCCTTCTTAAAGAGGGCTGATAATTATGGCATCCCTGAAGTCTTCTGGGATCTCTTCTCTTATCCAGATTTTTTCGATGAGTTTATGAAGATGTTGTACAAGTTCGGGCCCCCCTTCTTTAAAGATTTCAGCAGGAATCCCATCTGGTCCACTAGCTTTGTTGTTATTCATTTGATTAATGGCTTTTTTTACTTCATCCAAAGTGGGGAGTATTGCAAGTTCCTCTTTAATTTGTTTTTGTGGGATTTGCGAAAAAATCTCATTATCCACCTTAGACTTACGATTTAAAAGGTCATAATAATGCTCTTTCCAACGCAGTGCAATAGACTCTTTGTCTTTTAAGAGTTTGGTGCCATCTTTTGATTGTAAAGGGTTTGTACCATAGGTTTTTGGTCCATAAATGGCCCTTGTGGCCTTAAAAAAGCCCCGTGCATCATGAGATTCTGCAAGTTGTTGAATTTCTTCAGCTTTCTTTTTCCACCAAGCGTTCTTAAGTTCTCTTGTTCTTCTTTGGACCTCAGCCTTTGCGCTAGCGTAGGTTTTTTTCTTGGCAGCGCAGTTAATATCATTTTGCCATATTTGGAAGGCTTTCCTTTTTTGGTCAATTATATATTTAATCTCATTGTCATTTTCATCAAACCAATCCTGATGTTTCTTAGTTTCATATCCAATAGTTTGTTCACAAGCTGCAGTAATGGAGGTTTTCAGCTTAGACCAATGGTCCTCAATGTTGTCAGGAGGTTCCGTAGGTAGATGTTCCTTAAGAAGTGATTGAAGACGAGTTTGCTTAATAGGATCTTGAAGGACTTGGATGTTCATTTTACGCCTTGGTTTCCTTCCTTGAAGCCTACGTTGGGGAGCAATGTTGATAACCATTTTGGACCGGATTAGTCGGTGGTCTGTCCAGCAGTCGTCGGCACTCACCATGGCCCTAGTAAGAAGTACATCGCGGCGATCTCTAACACGGACAATTACATAATCCAGAAGATGCCAGTGCTTTGACCGTGGGTGCTGCCATGATGTTTTAAACTTATTCTTTTGTCGAAAGAGCGTGTTTGTGATAGTGAGATTATGCTCTGCACATATAGACAAAAGTAAGAGTCCGTTCGGGTTGCTATTACCAACTCCGTCTTTTCCAATAGTTTCTGGCCATAAATCAAAGTCACGCCCGACTCTTGCGTTAAAATCGCCCAGGAGGATAATTTTATCCTCCTTAGGTATCTCTGACAGGAGAGTGTCCAACTGGCTGTAAAAACTTTCCTTGATGTCATCATCAGCATCTAATGTTGGTGCATAAGCGCTCAAAATAGTTACCTGTTGGTTATTGGCGAGCTTTAATCGAAGAGTTATCAGGCGTTCGTTAATGCCAGTAGGAACTTCTGACAAAGAGTTCACTAGTTCATTTTTGATGGCAAAGCCTACACCATGTATTCGTCGGTCCTGCTCAGGTAGTCCTTTCCAGAAGAAGGTATAACCTCCTTTTTCTTCTTTCAGCTGTCCCTCTCCTGCCCTTCGAGTTTCTTGAAGTGCTGCTATGTCAATTTTATACCGTCTCAGCTCCCTTGCAATAATAGCAGTCCTACGCTCAGGGCGTTCACTATCTATGTTATCCAGCAATGTCCGTATATTCCATGTTCCAAAATTCAAATGTCTTTTTCGACCGCTAAAATGGTGACCCCACTGGACGCGGTAATCCAGTCAGGGGAGAGAGAGGTAGACTATGTTTAGGGCACCTTTTCTAGCCCCCTCCCCATACGGGGTGAGCAGAGTGGATCCTAAATAGGGCTGCTCAGTCATGGATACAGCTGCCGAGCTGCTCGACTACCTCGTTCCTTGAACAGGGCGACTGAGTCTGCATCCACCGCCCATGTGCTGGTCCGTGACTAGGGGCTTCCAGATTCACAGTCCTGCCCCCGTCGCCATTCGCCAGTCGCCATGGGACTTTTTTTATGTTTGTTGGGTTGGGTTGGGTTGGGTTGGATGGGTTGGGTTGGAAGACGCCTGTGCGTGAAACTGTTTTATGTGGGGAGATCGGTGCACAACGAATCACCACACAAACTTGACAGAGTACGGCAGAGATCCAATGGCACGGTTACCCTGACGATTGGAAAACCATTCTCTGCTGCAGCCTTCATCCGCCTTCACAGCCGTTGTAATTTAGGTTTAATTATCTTCCGCCTGTTCTGCCGTTGAGGACTTTATGTTTTGGATCGTTCTTTGTCTGGTTCCTCTCCCCGGACCTTACCGCCATGGGTGACCCTACTGGGAGTACATAGCTCCCGACGGCATTGCTCACAGGATTCATCGGAACACGCAAGCCCACTCACCACTTCAAGGTGACGATCCGGCGAGGGGATGTAAACAGTATCACCCTGGCATAGTTCTACTCTATAAAAGAACCAAATTTGAATTATTTCTAAAATGGCCAGACCATGACTAGATGCTTACTGACCCATACAAACAAGAGTAGCAGCTTCATTATCTTACCCAAGACCAGACTAGACGTATAATGACCTGCAGAGACCCAAATTAGAGTTTTCCAGATTCAGTCTGAGCATTATACATTTCTAAGTCCTATGGACTGCTGTTAAAATCATGTGTGCGAAGTGTTAATGGTGTATGTGATTTCTTGGCTTACACAAATTCTGTTGGCATTTTTGTCTCATTGTTTATATATACCTGTGCAGCTTGCCGTCCTTTCTTTCTTTCTGTCTGGCTCGCAGCATTATGTTTCCTAGGTTTCCTAATAGCTATAAAGAACAGAAGCAGTATTTTCCAATTAAAAATTCTTTTTTGTAATTAAACTGTAAGAGTCTGGTTGCACCTTAAAAACTAACCTGTGCAAGTGGCAAAAGCTTTCATAGGCCAGGTCATGTTGAAGTACATTTGTTACTTTTTAAGATGCAAACTTTGTTTCACTATACCAGACTAAACATAGGAACTCCTCACTTTTGGAATGGAGAACAAGCTTTTGTATGCTACTTATGCTGAAACAGCTCAAGGGGAGTGGAAGCAACGGGAAGAAGAGAGAGATTAGGAATCACAGGGCATATTCATATTTTTGTCAGGCCACTTATGATTTAATTCAGTATATATAATCCCTTATTCATGATCTGATTGTGGTTGAGGATGCTGACCTTGCATGTATAACTGAGACCTGGGTGGGTGGATGAACAGGGGTGTGTGTGGGTCTTTCCCAATTATGCCCACTTGGGTTCTCTTCTCAGTGCAGCAAAAGGGCAGGGTCGGAGAGAGTGTGTGTGCTGTAGTCTATAGGGATTCTATCTCCCTCTCCAGGCTTCTTCTCAGGTTGAGTGCCGGTCTAGAGTGTCTGGATCTGGAAGATCTGAACATTTTAGGCTGGTTGCGCCGCAGATCTCTTTCTTGGCCAAAGTCCCTGAGTGGGTGGTCTCTGACCAAATCCAGGCACTCTTGGAGGAAACTGTTGTTCTGGATCCATTTCAGTCAGGGTTCAGACCCAGTTTTAGTACTGAGACTGCCTTGGTTGCCCTGTATGATGACTTTTGTCAGGAGAGAGACAGAGGGAGTGTGCCCCAGTTGATACTCCTTGATCTCTTGGCAGTGTTTGGTACAACTGATCATGGTATCCTTCTGGACTGGATATCTGAATTGGAGCACTGGTACCTGGATGGTCAATTCCAGAAGGTGGTGCTTGCTTGGCTCCATGGTGCCTCCAGTGTGGGGTTCTGCAGGGGTTGATTCTACCCCCCCCCATGTTGTTTCACATCTACATGAGGTGTGGGTGGGGTCATCCATAATTTTGGGGTGTGTTGTAATCAGTATGCTGATGACACATAACTCTACTTCTCCATTTTATCTCAGGTAGATATGGCAGTGGATGTGCTGAATCAGTGTCTGGCCTTGGTAATGGACTGAATGAAAGCCAATAAATGGAAGCACAATCCAGTCAAGACTGAGGCTCTGATGGTGGCTGTCCCTGTGTCTGGATTGGAGAAGTGCAACCAACTCTGGATGGGGTTGGTTGCACTGAAGGAGCAAGTGGCAGCTACGGAGATACTTCTGGATCCATTATTGTCCTTGTAGGCTCAGGTGGCCTCCTTGCCATGGAGTGCCTTCTACCAGCTTTAATTGGTAGCCCAGTTGTGTCCCTATCTGGATGGGGATAGCCTAGCATCAGTGGACTATGCTCTGGCAACCTCTAACCTAACATTGAAGATGGTTCAGAAACTGCAGCGAGTACAGAATTTAGAAGCTAGTTTGTTGACTGGTACTATGCAATGTGAACACATAAGCTCAGTCCTGGCTCATCTGTGCTGGTTGTCAGCTTCTTTCTGGGCCAAATTCAAAGTGTTGGATTTAACCTATAAAGTCCTGCATGGCTCAGAACCCCAGTACTTCAAAGACTGCCTTTCCCTGCATGAACCTACCCGGTCCCTGAGGTCAGCTTCAGAAGCTCTTCTCTGTGTTTCCTCTCCAAAAAGAAAGCTCAGGGGATGTCAATATGGGAATGGGCCTTTTCTGTGATAGCCTAGTCTTTATGGAACACTCTCCCCAAGGAAGCTCATTTGGTGCTGACACTGTCATCTTTTCAGCACCAGGCAAAGATGTACTTATTTCCCCAGGTATTTGGACATTAGTTATGGCCCAATTGTTGTGGGCTGCTTTTGTGATGTTCATTCTAGGCTGTGAGTGGGGGCAATCTTATTTATTTGTGGATGCATGCTTTTCATATTGTATTGTTCTTAGTTTATATTTTTGTGGTATTTATTTTTATTAGTATTATTGAGCTGATTATGGTTTATATTGATTTTGGTTTTTTTTCTTTTCTTTTCTTTTCTTCTTCTTCTTCTTCTTCTTGACAGGGACTAGATGTGAGTATATAAGCCGAATCCTGGCTCGCCTGTACTAGTTGTCAATTTTGTTGACAGAATCATGGATTTCTGTATTGTGTGTGTAAGTTACTTTGAGACTGCTGTGGTGGTGGCAAGTGACACTTTTAAATAATTATTGCATATTTGCTAAAAATGATGGTTTAGATCCAGAAGTGCCCCTGTGTGATCAGAAAACACTTTCACAGGCAATGGTAGGGTTCTGATTTTCATGTTTCCCCTTCCCATTGTAGGCCATTGTGTTGCATCCCAGACTGTTCTGGTATCAGAGGCCTCCAACCCTCAATAATGGCTATTTGAGGGAAATGGGCTATAGCCTAAGAGAGGGGGTGGAAAGCCCTATTCCACAAATGGAATACTGCTCATGGAACTTAGAATCCAAGCCAATGTCATTTGTTTGTTTGTTATAAAAGTATGCAATTATTCTTAACAGCATTAATTGTAGATCTCCATAGAGCTGATTTTTTTTTTGAATTTTTTTTTTGAATTTTCCAAAACAACATTTGGCTTCCGCCTCATTGTCTGACAAACATTACCAATCCTTATCCAATCTAAGTTTCTTCTATTTTCACAGAAAGAATTTCTATCACCTTACCAATATTCAGAAATCAAAACCAAAAGTTATTAAGTCACTTTCCCTCCTCCCCAAGAAGTCCACCAGAGGTTTCCAGTTTTTCTTGAATGAAGTTAATTTTTTTTCTCTAATTAAACAAGTCAATTTTGCCATCTCTGCTAAGTCCAACATTTTCAACAGCCAGTCTTCTATAGTTGGTATAGTTGCTTCTTTCCATTTTTGAGCATATATTATTCTTGCGGCCGTCATCATATATTGTAATAATGTTCCGTAGTCTTTCTCAAGTTGTAAGTCCATTATACCCAATAAAAACATTTCTGGTTTCAGTTTAATATTCACTTTTAAAATCTTTTGTATCCATGTGTGTATTTGTACCCAATATGTTTTCACTTTTTTACATGTCCACCAAACATGATAAAATGTTCCTTCATGACCTTGACATTTCCAACATACATTTGACACATTATTATACATCTTAGCCAATTTCACAGGAGTTAGGTACCAACGATACATCATCTTGTAAAAATTCTTTCTAAGATCAGAACACAATGTAAATTTTATACCTTTAGTCCACATGCGTTCCCATTGTTCCATCATTATATTATATCCAAAGTTCCTTGCCCATTTAACCATACAGCCTTTAACTTGTTCTTCTGTCCCAAACTTCAATAAAAATTTATACATTTTTGCAATTACATGATCATCACCTGTACACAATTGTATTTCAAATTCAGACTTATCCTGTTCTATATCATACATTCTTTTATCCACTTTAAATCTCTCTAATAATTGCATGTATGAAAACCAGTGTACGTTATAACCTTCTGTTACTAAACAATCCCGTGTTTTTATCCAGTGTGTTCCCTGACGCAATTCCAATATTTCTCGGTATTTTAACCAGTTCTCATTGCTTGTCATTTCTTTCCTGTATAATGCCTCTTGGGGTGATATCCATAAGGGTAATTTTGGGCATAACCTAGGCTTGTATTTGTTCCAAACTCTTAATAACGCCCTTCTGATATAGTGGTTCTTAAAATCTACATTAACCTTAGCTTTGTCATACCACAAATATCCATGCCATCCAAACCTTAGATCATGCCCTTCTAATTCTAGAAGTCTGTTATTTCTCAATGTCACCCATTCCTTCAACCAAACAAAACAGCAAGCATTAAAATACAATTTCAAATCAGGTACACCCAATCCACCCCTTTCTTTCGCATCCTGTAGAACTATATATTTAACACGTGGTTTCTTTCTTTGCCATATAAATTTAGATAAGTCCTTTTGCCATTCTGTAAAGGGCACATCATTAGTTAAAATCGGTAGTGTTTGAAATAAGAACATCATTCTTGGTCAAACATTCATTTTTATCACAGAAATCCTACCCAGCAATTTTAGTTTCTCCCATTTCATCATATCATTTTTAATTCCTAACCATATCTTAACATAATTGTTTTGAAACAACGTGGAATTCGAATTTGTCATTATGATACCAAGATATTTTACTCTTTTTTCAATTTTAAAACCCGATGTTTGCATCAACATCTGTTGGTCTTCCGCTCTCATATTCTTCACCAACATTTTTGTTTTTTCATGATTTACCTTGAATCCTGCCAACCCTCCAAACTCATTTAATTTATCCAACAGAGTTTGCACTCCTTGTAGTGGATTTTCCAAGACTATCATCAAGTCATCTGCAAAAGCTCTCAACTTGTATGATTCTTTTTTAATTTTTATTCCCGGGATTCTTCCATCTTGCCTAATATCTCTAAGCAAAACTTCTAGAACTAAAATAAACAGTAGTGGAGATAATGGACAGCCTTGTCTTGTTCCCTTTTGTATCATACAGGGCTTTGTCAATTCACCGTTAACAATTATTTGTGCTTTTTGTGTCGAATATATCGATTTTACTCCTTTAATAAAATTCTCTCCAAAATCCATTTCATTCATTACTCCAAATAAAAAACTCCAGTTCACGTTGTCAAAGGCTTTTTCAGCATCCAAAAAAATCAGTGCTGCTTGTTTTTCATTATGACAATTTAAATATTCCAACACATCCAACGCAGTTCTAATGTTATCTCTTAATTGTCTTTTAGGCAGAAAACCACATTGACCCTGATGAATAAACTCTTGTAAAATTTTCTTTAATCTTTCGGATAGAATCATTGTAAATAATTTGTAATCATTATTCAATAGTGAAATTGGCCTGTAATTTTTAACAGAAGTCAAGTCTTGTCCTTCTTTAGGTATCAATGCAATATTAGCCTCTCTCCATGTATCTGGTAACTTCCCATTTTGTAGGATATTATTCATAATCCTTTGTAGTGGTTGTAACAACTCATCTTCAAAACATTTGTAATAAATTGCTGACAGTCCATCAGGGCCCGGTGTTTTCCCTTTTTTAGATTTTTTAATTGCTTCCAAATTGCTATACAAGATAATTCTTGTATAGTTATAGGGCCATTCATAATTTGTCTTTGATATTCTGTAATCTTTGGCAAATTTTGCCGTTGCAAATAATCTTCTATTCTTTTTTCAGAAATTTTAACCCCTTTATATAATTGTGAGTAAAATTGAAAAAACGCTCTTTTCATACCCAAATTATCCGTTATTTCAGTGTTGTCCTCCAACAGCTTAAGTATTACTCTCTTCTCTCTCTCTTTCCTTTTTTTATATGCCAACCATTTCCCTGTTTATTAGCAAATTCAAAATTCCTTTGCTTGGCATCTCAATTTCATTTCCAGTTCTTGCGTCGTCAACATAGATAACTGCCTCTGCAGTGCTTTAATTTGCCATGAAATATTAGTATTATTTGGAGATCTTTCTAATTCCTTCTCTTTCTCTCTGATTTCCAATAAAATCTTTTCTGTCTTTTCTTGTCTCTTTTTTTTAAGAAAGGAGTTATGTCGTGTAAATTGTCCTCTGATGAAGGCTTTACTTGTATCCCAAACTATTTGTAAGTCCACACCTTTGTCTAGGTTATTTTCAAAAAATTCTCTCAGTTTATGCTTACAGTCTTGGACCACCCTTTCTTGTTTCAATAGTGATTCATTAAATCTCCATCTAAATGAACCCTTCTTCCTTTTGAAAGTCACAGAAACTGGATTATGGTCAGAAAACGTTTTTGGCAATATTTCAGCTTTATAGATTTCCATAGCCATAGCTTTCGACAACCAAATCATATCAAGTCTTGCATGTGATTTATGTCTATCAGAAAAAAAATGTAAATTCTCTGGAGTCTCCATTTTTAGTTCTCCAAATGTCCACCAACTCCAGATTTTCTATTAATTCAAAAAAACTTTTTGGCAATTTCCCCAATTTTTTCTTATATCTTTTTCCGAATGTCTATCTTGTTTTGGTGACACCACTCCATTCCAATCTCCCATTAAACACCAGTTTTCGTATGTAGATTCCAAAAGTCTATCCATAAGACCTTTATAAAACATAGATTTGTTTCCATTTGGTGCATAAACCCCTACTACCAATATTTTCTTTCCAGAAATATTAACTTCTACTCCAACGTATCTACCTTGTTCATCTGAAAAGATCAATATTGGAGAAAGTTTATTCTTTACATATAAAACCACACCAGAGCTGTTCACAAAAGTACAAGTGGAAATTAGCATGCAGTCCATTTATTTCTATAAGCCACAGAATAATGTTTGCTTTAGAGCAGATGATGTTTGTTTTCATTTGCCTCTTGATTGGCAGGTAGGTAGGTCTTCCCTCTCCCTACATAGTTCTCTGTCCTGTGGTATGTTTTGTTTTGTAGCATAAATTCTTTTTCTTTCCATTTGGTAAAGATGTGAGGGAATTTCTCATATTCTCTTTCAAAGATAATAAAGCTGAGACAATTTCAGTAACATAGGGGAAAACTTACAGCTGGTCAATAGGTAAAAAAGAATTTCCTCAGAATTGGATTGCTGTTGCTGTTTGAAAGAAGGCCTCCTGGCTGAAATTCAAAAACCAGAAGATAATAAAACCACAGTAAAGGATCAGTATTTTTAAAAGGAACATACCATAATAACCCTAAAAGAAATAAAAGCTTAGTGCCCCCTGGATTAATTGGAAGAAAGGGTAGAATTATTAGCAAACTGCATAGCCATTAAATAATGATGAGTGGGCTGAAGTTAGCGAAGGTTTTCTAATCATATAGTTGCTGAACTGCTTCTAAAAAAAGATGTGTTAACTCTAAAAATGAAAAATTGACTATTATGTGTTGAACTTCTCAACATTTTGTTGACAGAAGGGAAAACAGCGATCGTTTGAAAAATGGTACCTATCTACAAAGCTGCAGGTCTAATGTGAGCATGAGACGAAAAGCAGTAGCTAATTAATTTAATGAACCAAGACAATTGTCATGTTTTATGTGTCTTAGTGTTTAATAGCTTTAAGGCTGCTGTTCTGTGTGGTGCTTGCTTTTTTTTTTTTTTAACAAATAAGAAAAAAAACTGGGTATGTGACATAAGTAATAGAGAATTCTTTATTTCCAATCTTTTTTTTAAACAAGAAATAAAGAACTTCAGTCGTATTTTAAACAAAGCTCCTACAGATTTCAAAAGATTATCCTTACAGTTGAAAGAAACTGGGAATCACCTGAGAACCCTGCCTGAGCACTGGAGTTATTGTGCCCACAAGGGATCATTATTCCATTGGGATGTATATGTTGTTCAATCCAGAGAAAACCTATTCAAACACCCATATGCTGTGGTGTGGTTTCCATTGAAGATACAAGCAGAACAGATGCTACTATTCATGGCAAGCCAGCTGTTTTAAGCCCTGTTGCCCTGGTTTCTACAGAAAAGACACAGCGCGGGCCGCGGGGTCCCAGCGCGCCAGCACAGGGTCCCAGCGCGTCACTTCCGGCCAGCCGGAAGTGACGCGACGGGACTGTCGTAGCGGGCGTGGGCGGTTCGTCGCAGAGAGGTGAGCAGGGCCGGGACTCGGTAAGGCCCACGAGTCTCGGGCGGGCATGAGCGGGGCTGATTTCGGCCCACTCCACCCGCTCAAGGCGAGCGGTTACATCCCTATAAGTTTCTTGTTTGTGCAAGAGACAATGTTTGGAGAATCATAGTGATCTTGAACTTTGCTTGTTCACCCATCCCGCCGCCGCCCGCCGCCCCGGCCCCCACCTTCTAATCCTAGGGCACATTTTATCATGGGTTTCAACCACTGAACTTTGGAGGAGGACACAGATGGGACTGTGAGATGGCCAACGCTGCCATGCTTCACTATGTAAAAGTCTTAAACTGGTTTTCAGTCATCATACCTTCCTAGTCCTTGCATCTGTCCTTCTGAAACTTGTAGGTTTCCTGCATCTGCGGAGCTCTATGATGTGTCCCATTACATTTTCTCCAGCTATAGTTCTTGTTTGCTAATACTTCTCCTGGGAAATCATTTTTTTTTTTTTAGTCTTTTCTTTTTTGGAAAGATGTTGGAGATGCCTTTTAAAATTGTTGCTATTCTGTACACATGTGCACTTGAGGAAATGAATAAATATCATTTATCATGGTTATCAAGCAAATTTTTCCTGTGTCACTTCCAAACTGTAGAATGTGCTCCTTGAAAACCCCACCCTCTTGGCTTTCAGAAAGGGTGTGAAATACACATCTTTTTAATTTGACCTTTTAAATTATGTAGTTGTTTTAATGTTATAATATTTTACTGTTGTAACTTGTAAGCATTCTTATTTTTATTGTTTTAAGGTTTTATTGTTTTAAATTGTGTGTGCCAGCTTGATCGCTTTATAACAAGGCATTATAAATGTTAATAAATAGATAGTAAAATGCCCCACTAAGGCTACAACCTAGCCTTACCTAGGACTTACCTAGGAGTAAGCCCCGTTGAACTCAGTGGGACTTATTTTTGAGTAGACGTACATAGGAGTAATCTTGCTATTGAAAGACAATTCAGAAATGAGAATAAGGATATATAAGTATGCAAAAGTATCCCTGTTTTGATCTGTGAAATGTTAGAGGGTAAGTGTCTATACAATTTTTTGCCACTTGATTATTATGCCTTGACAGATAATCAGAATTCACCAAGGCAACACATACATCAATCACATGATCTATGGTTTTGGTGTCTGACTTCTCTCCACACTTGCAGTGCAGATTTGATTACAAAATCTTGATAAATGTTTTTTAAAAAACATTTCTAAGTTTTACTGTGCTTTGAATTGATATGAGAAAACCCTCTGTTTCATCAGACAATCATGCTACAGTCAGTGAGTAGAAACTTCACTAGTAACATTTGTTTATTTGTTTGTTGGTTTCCTCATCTTCAAGTCACAGTTTTCAAGTCAGAGGAAGTAAGAGTTCTATTTTACTCTGCACTAGTCAAACCTCATCTGGAATACTGAGTACTGAGGACACCACACATTAAGAAGGGTCTAGACTAATTGGAGTGGGTTTAGGAGAGGACAATGGAGATGGTCCACTAAGTAAGGAAAACAAGTCCCACAAGGAAAAGTTGAAGGAACTGCATATGTTTAGCCTAAAGAAGAGAGGACTGATGAGGACATAAGCAAACAAGCAATGTTCGAGTTCATCCAGATTCTCTGAACATCATCTTGCCACTTGTCTCATGCCCGATTCTCATTCACATTTGCAATCACTGCTCACTCTGTGTGAATGGGAAACTTGCAAAAACTGAGCAGCAGTGGAATGGGAGTTTGGCACAACTTCCCCCCCATTTGCACAACTTTCCTCCATAGACTAAAGCAGGGCTGATTCAGTCTATGGAGGAAATTTGTGCAAATCAGACTGGGAGTCGGGAATGAGACGAACCCGAACGCGTGTTTAACAATTTGCAAATATTTTCAGTGGACACATGCTCACACTTACATTTGGAGCGTCAGAAGAAGCATGTTCGCATGTTTTGCAAGCAAAAACAAAATCATCCGGCTCTGAGGCAATTTAGGCACCATAAGTTATGGCAGGTGAGGTGTCCAAGTGAGGTGTCCAATGCCTTGTCTGGCCATGTTTTGTGGAATCAGTTTCAGTTAATGTGGCCTGATCTGACGTGGATAAGGTGCTTCATCATCTCATGGTTGAATGAATGCCTACTATGTGGGGCTACCCTTAAACTTGGTCTGGAAGCTGCAGCTGGTACAGAATGCAGCTGCGAGTAAGGGTGTGAAATGAGCAAAAATCCGTGTGTGTCCGTACGTTCACGTTCGCCAGCCCTACCTTTGTTTACGGGGGGGTTCGCAATCTCCCCCCCCATCCACGGTCACCCCTCCTCACATCTTCTGTTCCCCCGCGATTTCCCGGGAACAGGAAGTGATGCCGCGGAGCTCCCGTCGCGTCACTTCCTGGTCCTGGTGCTGCACTGCACTTTTAACATAGATACCACGGCCGTTTTAGGTGGGTTGCCCTGGTATCTACGTTACAAGTGCAGCGCCAGGACCAGGAAGTGATGCGACAGGAGCTCCGTCACGTCAGTGCTGGATCTGGGAATTCCCGGGTTGCCGGGCAGGAGCGAAGGTAGGTGGGGGCAAATGGAAGGTGGGGGTTCGCGGCGGGCGCTCATGGGCACATGGGATGGGGGGAGAGGGGGTTCATGGGCAGGTTCAATAAGACAAACGGGGTGCGTTTGTCCACTTGAACCCCCTCCCCTTTTGAAATTCTCGCACATCCTAGCTGCGAGGCTACTAAAACAGATTTCTCATAGATCTCATAGATTTATAGAGTTGGAAGGAGCCTACAAGGATATCGAGTCCAACCCCCTGCTCAATGCAGGAAGCTAGAGGAGGGGTCTCCCATCCAAGTAATAACCAGGCCTGACCCTGCTTAGCTTTCCACACTCAGACAAGCTTTTTGGTTGTGTGTTACACCTCTGCTGAAATAATTGCACTGCCTGCCAATAAGCTACCAGGCCAAGTTTAAGGTTCTGTTGTTAACATACAAAGCCATAAACAACCTGGAACTGGCTACCTTAGGGATTGCCTCACCCTTATGTTCTTGCCTGGTCTTTACAGTCCCCAGGAGGAGCACAGAGTGTTTAGTGTTGCAGCAACCATTGACATTAGGCAGCCATCTTCAGTCTTGATCTTTCAATGTCTTCTCAAGACCCACCTCTTTATACAGACTTTCCCTGAGGGGTGACCTAGCCAGTATAATTATAGTTGTCCAATGATTATTTTGTTCTGCTTTTATTGTCATATTGTTATGTTTTTTATTGTTTCTGTTAACTGCTTTGATAGCCTACTAGAAAGCAATATATAAATCTATGAAATAAATAAATAAAATACCTGAAGGATTATGACAGAAAAGAGGGCAAAGAATTGTTCTCTGTTGCCTCAGGGAGCAGGACTAGATCTAATGGGCTTAAGCTACAGGAGAGTATTTTTAGTTGAACATTAGGAGTTAATGTTAACAGAAGTTTGACAATGCAACCAATTACCTAAAGGGGTGATGGGTTTTCCCTTGCTGAAGGTCTTCAGAGAGGGTGGGTTTGCATGTCACACTAATTCAGTGAGCACAGGTTTGCATGTCATGTTATATTTATACCCTGCTCCTTTTCAAGAAAGTTCAGAGTGGCTTACACAGAAGCTTCTCCTTTTTAAAATTTGTATTGTTAGAAGTCTCCCTTGAAGCAGTGATCAGGTCCATATCTGTTTACCTTCCAAAATTCTACATCATCAGATGTTCTAAGATAGTTAATGCCCTCCTTTGACCTCCCCATCTAGGCTTCATCCATTTTCCATGGATGAAAAGGTGACATATGAACCCAGATAGACATATTTTCTAGGGGCTTATAATTTGTTTGTGTAGGGGTTCCTTGCCTAACTGTGGAACACTGAGTCATGAATTTGTTGTGATTCCACCATTTCAATATTGGGTCATGTAATTATGAATTTCCCCAAATAGATTTAAAAACAACAACAGTGCACAATCTAGGAGTCGCATCATGACAGTCTTTCATTACTGCACAAGTTTTGTAGACCCCATAGAATAAAATTAATTTGGGTGAGATTCTTAGATTGCAATCCTATAGTTCCTGGGAGGGTGTCCCAAAGGCCATAGATATTGTGGTGTGGATCCCCAGCCCCAAGGCTGTAGACAAAGCTATGACCTATGATCCCAACTCCACTGCTCCCAGCTGCCACAGAAAGCTCCATGGTAGCTCCTTTTTCACGTATCCTGGCAGGGCTTAGAATAGATGGAGACTCCAGTCTTGGAGCCCTCCATCTACAGAACATCAGTTCTATAGGATTCCACTCTTAATGAAGAAGATTGCAAAAAGATAACATTACTCTTAGTTAAAAATGAACCCAAGGATGGTGGCACACCTTATATATAGTGAAAATAGGTAAGCCATTTTTTGCAGAAAAGAATAAATCATCTGTGCTTTGCACTTTCTGGGTTCACACAACATTAAAGCACTCAAAGAGTTCTTCACAGTCATTCATTATCTTAATGTCAAATCTCTGCTTTCTGGTATTGTTTCCATTTTGGCAGATGGTGAACTGAGACACAAGTGAGTGTCTTGAAATCCTTGTTTCAGCCAGGAGATAAAGCCAAATCTTTCTGCAGTGCTTCGATTCAATCTTGATATTCACTCAGAATATTAATCTGGATAAGATTATGTATATGACTAAAAAAAAAAAAATAGTCCTCAAACTAGTCTGAAACTCTCATGTCTCTTTATAGGAAGTCTCACACAGGGTGTTGCTTCTGCTACAGTTCAATCTGAAGTAATTCACACTGAAAGAATATTAGCAATAATTTATCACCCTGGATCATTCTATAAAATTACAGACCATTTGAAGTGAGATTATAACTGGAGTAGTATTTGAAGGTCCTAGGTATTTCTGATTGGCAGCTTCATAGGATTATACACAGGGATCATCCTCTGTGCAGTACAGATAGTTCAGTCCTGTTTTTAGCATTAAAAATGATGAATATTTCCCAGGAAAGTTCTTTTCTCCAAGAGAGAAGGGTGTAATCACAAGACAGCAAAGGTCTTGTGGTTTTCACTGGCTGCACAGGAGGAGTAACCACTTACTGCTTTTAATTCCTATGTTTGATGTTTGTCATCTCAATCTCAAATTTTATTAGCGTAGCCAGTCATCTAATCTGAGATTGCTGCTACTTGTAATTTGCCTATTGATTTTTGTTATCAAAATAACAGAATGATATTTTTTATGACTGCTACCTCATCTTACACTTGCTGCTAAAATCATGGCACTTTAATTAAATCTTTGTGTTAATGGGTTTACGAGCAGTTCCTACCTCAATAAATCAGGATCTTCCAAATCTGTTCAATTTATTCAACCTGCAATCAATGTTAATTTACTTCTGGTCCAGCAACTTCATTTAGCCCTGCAATTGGCAGTCAAATTATTTCTCAGTCCAATTTTAATGAATTTTTAAAAAATGAAATATAACATATATGCTGTAATTTATAGTGTGTGTGAGTGTGTGTATGATAAGGGTTATTATAACATCATTATTTGGAAATAAAAACACCATAATTGGCAACCTCCCCACCCACAGCCCCATGTTAGCTCTGGTCTCTCTCTGCTTTTAAGGGCCTATGCATGTTTAGACCAAAAAAAGAAGAAAGTCCTACAAGTCCCAGCATTCCTCAGCCAGCCATGTTTTTGAACTTTCTTCGGTCTAAACATGCATAGGATTTTGCCCTAATGCACTTATTTGGGGTGTATTGAACAATAGACGATTGTTATCAACTGTTATAGTTGTTTCCCCATATTTAAAGTTTTCCTGTCAAAGCTAGTGGGCATTTTGTACAATTCGCATACATTCCAGTTTCTAGTTGATGTCTTGTTTTTTTGGATTGTTCAGAGTCAGTACAAAAAACTGCAAACTTTTCAAGGTTTCTCATCTCTTCTCTGTACTCCACCCTCCATCTGGTTTATGCTATCTATCTATTATATTTATACCCTGCCTTTTTTCCTGCAAAGAACCCAAGGCGGCTTACATAATCCTCCTCCTCCTCCTCCTCCTCCTCTCCATTTTATCCTCACAACAACCCTGTGAGGTAGGTTAGGCTGAGAGTCAGTGACTGACCCAAAGTCACCCAGTGAGTTTCATGGCTGAGCGGGGAACTATAACCTGGATCTCCCAAGTCCCAGTTCAACACGCTCACCACTATGCCACACTGGCTCTCTATGTTAGGGGTCCCCACCCACCCTGGTTATTTCTTGTATGATTATATTCTTATAATCATTTCTGATGATATGCTCATTCAGTAAGGAGGTTGGAACTTGTATTTCTGCTTAAGGCAGAGCAAATCATGACTATATGAATAGTATATTCTCACTACAAAGCCACTGTGGCTTAGCATGTTGTGCGAACCCAGTTGGTGTTTCTTAGCCATGGCTTCGAAGCCAACCTACGAAGCCATGACTTGTTCTAGGGTTTACTGTAGCCACTGTGGCTTAGGGTGTTGTGTGAATCCAGTCACTGTTTTGGCCTCTCAAACTACATGTGGGAGAGTATTCCAAAGACTGGGTGCTGCCATTGAGAAGGCCTGCTTTCATCATGCTGCTACCTGGTGACATTCCATAGGTTGTGGAATGAGATAAGGCCTCCTCAGAAGATCTCAGGGGTTGACTGAGTGTAAATATCAGGTAAGACAGTCAGTTGATTAAGATTTTTTATAATTTTCAAAAATGGTGGTTCAGCAATTATTTATTAGTTTATTCTTTCCAGTAACCCTTAGGAGGCTCCCAGGTGCAACCTGAAACCACCTCAGTACTTGGTAGACCCTAACCTGAATGTCTGCAACCTTTTCCCACTTTCCATGTTAAGTTTGTAACCAAATGCAGGCTCCATGGCTTGAACAACAGCCATGTTTTCCTACCCCTCACCCTTTTTGCTTTTTTTTACCATCTTGCCCAATGAACATTTCTGGAGAACTCAGAAGCTTGCACAGTATTTTGTGACCTTCGAGTTGTCCTAATAAAGGCATCCCAGTGATATGTGTTCTGGAAAATAGAAGACTGGGATTTTTCTTTTGGCCAACCTTTGCTTTTTCTCAAAGAAGTATCTCAGCAAATACAAATACAGAGAATACTTCTTGAACATAATTCATTTCCATTGTTTCTATTATTAGCTGACATGGCATTCTCTTCAAGATGTACACCTGAGGCCTTTTAATCACTGGATGGTGATAAGCCCTGGCCAGAATTCCCATGGGAATTTCCTATTGCTGGTACCAATGGTTCAAAAGTAATGTGATTATCAAGTTGAAGTGAAACATATAATGAGAGATGTATTGTTGTTGTTGTTGTTGTTGTTGTTTTAAACATAGGAAGCTAGCTTTGACCAAGTCAGTCCCTTCATCCATCTAACCCAGTATTGTCTACACTAACTGGCAGCAGCTCTCTAGGATTTCGGAAAGAGTCTTTTGTAGCCATAGCTGCAGATGCTGGGAACTGAACCTGGAACCTTCTGCATGCAAAACATATGCTATACCACTGAGCTACAGCTTTCCCCAGGGTTCTCCATACTGAGGGTCTATCAATTTACTGAAAGACTATTTTTTTTCTTAAACATGAAAAATTCCTGACAGTACAGCCACACATTTTGAAGGGGGAAGATATATTCCAAGTGTTTTTTTTCCTGCCCATGTTCTCCAGAACAGAACATTTTTAAAAATTCCCTGGGTGTAGGCCAGAGCTATCCTTGGAGAGGTGGTCATTGAGAACTATTGTTCCTGCTTGGGGAAAGATCTAATCCTGAGAGCTGCCAGGCTTCAGAAAAGTAGTGAAGTGTGATTAAAAAGGCAAGGATAGTTTATGAACCTTTTTACAACCAACATTACTCAGTCAAAGCCTCATATGATGTGTCACCTGGCAACAGCATTCATATCAAACACAACGGAGGAAAGAGATCTGAAGCCTGGCTTATTGTGAAGAAAAAGAATACATCATTTCCCAGATCATAAGCTGCTGATAAGAAAGAGATGCGAAGGGGTTTAACAGGAACAATCAGCCTCTTCACTTGGTGCCAGTGAATGGATTCATAACCAACCAAACACCACAAACTGCAGGTGCTGGACCACCTGGAGAGGAAGGTTCTTCATTTCAAACTTGCCGCAGGGCATCTGCTGAAAATGAAGCACAGCCAAAGTGCCAGTTGTCAACAATTACGCTTGCTTAGTTATAGAAAAGAAATGATTAAATCATTGTTAGCAGTGATAATATTGAACTTTAACATCATTTGAAATTCTAAATAGTTGCATTTTTAAAAAATGTTGACACCTAAAGAAAGAAGTTGAGTGGCGATACAGTCGTTTTTATCCAGCTGGCATGCAAACCTTCTTTACTTTGTTTCACTTTTAGAGCTGGATTTTGAAAGAGAACTCCAGCAATTAAAATCAGGGACAGATTTTTGAAACAGCTGAACTTCACATATCCAGACTCAAATCTTCTGGAAATGGGGCCGCAGGTGACACTTTGTGGGGATCCAACTGTCTGGTACATTTTAAATAGTATTCCTATATATATATATATATATATATAGCGCCAAGATTTTGTAAACTAGACATCTTAAAATGTAGGAATCATTATGCTTTAAAATCCTCATGAAACCACCATTTCTATCATTAGTATGTGTGATCCTTATCATACATAGCTGAATAACTATTTGGTTTCCGCCCCTCTAGAGGGACAGTAGACATGATTTTTACTGCACGTCAGCTCCAAGAAAAATGCCGGGAGCAAAATCAACCCCTTTATATGGCATTTATCGATTTGGCTAAGGCCTTTGATACTGTAGACCGTACAGCTCTCTGGACTATCCTTATGAAAATTGGATGCCCCAATAAATTTGTGAATATCTTGCGACTTCTCCATGACAACATGACGGCAACGGTTTTGGACAACAACGGCTCTCATGGTGCTCCATTTAAAGTGGGATCAGGTGTTAAACAGGGATGTGTTATCGCCCCAACATTATTTGCCATTTTCATCGCCATGGTTTTACATCTTGTCGAGGGGAAACTTCCCACCGGTGTGGGAATTATATATCGAACAGATGGAAAGCTTTTTAATCTCAGCAGGCTGAAAGCAAAAAGTAAGGTAATTACAACCTCCGTTGTGGAACTTCAGTATGCTGATGATAATGTGGTCTCCGCACATTCAGAGGATGATCTCCAAACTATCCTAAATGCTTTTGCAGAAGCATACGAAAAACTTGGTCTCTCACTTAACATCAAAAAAACCAAAGTGCTTCATCAGCAAGTGCAAGCCAATCCTTTGGTGATGCCATCTATCCAGCTTGGCGGGACAATACTGGAAAATATCGATCATTTTCTCTATCTTGGCAGCTATCTTTCTGTTACAGCTAACATCGACAGTGAAATCCAGCATCGTCTGAGCTCCGCAAGTGCCGCATTTTCTCGAATGAAACATAGAGTGTTCGAGGATCGGGATATTTGTAAGAAGACCAAAACACTGGTTTATGAAGCCATTGTATTACCAACTTTATTGTATGCCTGCGAAACATGGACTATCTATAAACGTCACTTCCACCTCCTTGAAAGGTTTCATCAACGTTGCCTCCGGAAAATCCTGCAAATTACTTGGGAAGATAGGCGAACAAATGTCAGTGTACTGGAAGAAGCAAAGACTACTAGCATTGAAAAAATGATCCTTCAACGCCAACTTCAGTGGACCGGTCATGTTGTTCGAATGCCTGACTGCCGTCTCCCAAAGCAGTTACTTTACTCCCAACTCAAGGATGGAAAGCGGAATATCGGTGGTCAATATAAGAGGTTTAAAGATGTTCATAAGGCTAATCTAAAAAAATGCAATATAAACATCGAAAACTGGGAAGCTCTGGCCCATGAACGATCTAAATGGAGGTTGGCCTTTCACAAAGGTTCCATGGACTTTGAAGAAGCCCGAGTGCAAGGTGAAAGGGAGAAACGTGCTAAGCGAAAAGCACGTCAAATGAATCCTTTACAGGACCATCTTCTATCTGGTAGCCTGTGTCCTCACTGTGGGAAGCTGTGTGGATCTAGAATTGGCCTCCACAGTCACTTACGGACCCATTGCTAGAGTCTACACAATCTTCTTTAGAATTTCCTCCTTTTATCCCGGAAGACAATCTTACTCGGTCACGAGTGATCGCCTGATGATGATGATGATGATTGTCACATATTGTCAAATATTTGGGACCTATCCAGAAAACAGAGGTATGTGCATAGAAAAAATAGCACACGCACAACACTGGGATTTATCAGCCCATTTTTCCTTTGATCATCTCTATCAAACTGCAAAACATTAAAAAAAAAACTTGGGGAAATAGTAAAAAGTGGCTGAGATGTTTATGTCAAACATCAAACTACTTTTTACAGTGCCTGCAAATTTTGTATGGATCATTGAACTTCAATGAGCATGTAGTACTGCCAGATGCACACGGTACTGGATCATTACAAAGAAGTAAAGTATATTGATTTGTTCATTTGGAATTGCAGCCATAGGCTAACTTTTCTGAAAGCAACTAGTCGAACTGTTTGACAACATTTTGATTTGTTGTTGTTGTTTGTTTGTTTTTCCAGGAAGCTAAATTCTTGCTTTTGAAATGGTGAAACCATTTTTGGTTCTTCTGGTAATCCAATCTTAATATTTTCTTCCCCACTCCTTAAGTATTTTAAATAGGCATACTTTCAGTGCAACATCACAAAATATAGTATTACAGTATTATAGTAATGGCACTATTATATTATTGGTACAGATAGACATACTGGTGCAAATATTTAGGGTCAAAGCATATTTTTTATTTTAACACTAAGGGCTTGAACCGGCCAAAGCACATTAAAGTCCTAATGTTTTCAAATAGGATAGTTAAGCACATGCTTAAATCTCATTCACTGAAATCAATAGGACTTAAAAGTGCTTTCCTTTAATCCCAGAAATGGAAGAGGATTGAAGGTTTAAATAAATCCATTACACATGACTTATGAAATCAAATGAATAGTTTTATTACACTTTTAACATTTATTGCTCTTTTAACATTTATGTTTGTACAACATAGAAGCTGAAATATATTATCTGTTCATCAAAAATATATATTTTTCAACATAAAATGTGAATATAAAATATATTAGATGACCAACAATGCTGCCATTTGAAATATGAATTCAGTAACTATGACGTACAGCATACCACTTAGATTCATGTTTATTTGTTGTTTCAACCATTGTGGTCATATCAACCAAAAAATATAGATGCATTTATTTATTTACATTTATTTATCGCCCATCTGGCCGGCAAACCAGCCACCCTGGGCGATGTACACAAAATAAAAACGGGATAAAATATATTTAAAACAGTATAAATTTTTAAAATCTTAGCCCACCCCATATTCCCACCTGAATAGCCAAGTTTTTAGTGAGCGGCGGAAGCTCAGCAGGGAGGGGGCATGGTGGAGGTCACTCGGGAGAGAGTTCCACAGTACGGGGGCCGCCACAGAAAAGGCCCTCTAACTAGTCCCCACCAGTCTAGCTGCTCTGGCTGAAGGGACAAGGAGAAGGCCGTCTGTGGCAGATCTTGTTGAGCAGCCTACTTGGTGTTGCTGGAGATGCTCCTTGAGATAGACTGGACCGGAGCCGTATAGGGTTTTAAAGGTCAAAACCAACATCTTGAATTCGGCTTGGCAAGCATACACACAAAATGTGTAAAAAGGATAAAATTAAAACAGGAGTCTCTCTCAAAATGAAACCCCTGAACATCCCTTAGGAATCACACAAAATACATCCAAACAACAAAATTAGAACTAAGACCAAACATATTTAATTAAAAATGCAATAAAGTACCACTAATACATTTAGGGAGTCATCCAATGTGGCTGCCAGTAACCCATCGAACTCAGAGGATTATGGGCATCCAATGGAAGATGGGAGGAACATGGAGGCTAGGATTCCCCTGCACTTCCATTGCCCTCCGTAAATGGGCAAAGGCATATCAAAACCTCTCTGATCCGTTGACTCCATCAGAGACATAGCTGCTAGGAATAAGTTTTAACTCAAAAGTGTAATGAGAAAGACTGTCCTAGTTACAACACTGGGCTTTTCAAAAACAGAACATAAAACAATTGGGAAATAGCTCATTCCCTAGGCAAATTCTCTCCCCCTTCACTTATGGCATGGACCGGCACCAGGCAGGTAAATATTTCTTCCCCAGATTGTCTTTTCCCAATGCAGGAGGAGAAATAATGCTGGCAGCGGCTAAGTCCTTCTTGGATGTTTTTCCTTGGTATTTTTCCTCAAGGAAATGCTGACTCTCCCAGCCTTCAGCCTTTAAGACTGTTGAAGCCTTTTTGGAGCTTGTTCTTAAAGGGGCAATTTAGGAAGAGGTGCAGGTCTCTTCTCTCCCCGATAAGTTGAGTGGCTCCTGGCAGGCATAGAGGAGTGGAGGTTGGCGTTTCCCTTGTAAAAAGCCATTCTTCCCTCCTGCCTCTCATCTCTCTTTCCCTTTGTTTTGTTCTCTGTTCATCTCCCCATCTCTTCTCTCACCCCTCCTCTCCTCTCCTCTCCTCTCCTCTCCTCTCTCCTTTCCCCCTTTTTTATCCATTGCCTGCCTGCTTTTCCTCCTATTCTCCTCCTCGCCTCCTCCCTCTACCAGGTGAGCCCCATTATAGCCATCAAGCTGAGCTCGGAGTGTGTGCTGGCTGGCACTGTTAATCCCTTGTGCCCCTGCCACTCGCAGCTGCTCCCGTATAGCCAGTCTCAATGAGCCCAGTGGTTGGGAGGGTACAGGGCAGCACCCTGGTGACTCAGTGAGGGTTCTAATGGGAGCCGGGTAAGAGATGGTGAGCCCTGCTGATCCCTCACACACCCTCCAAAACATTTAGGCAGCCGGTTTCGGCCATCTAAATGATTTCCCCCTCCTTGCAAGGAGGAAATGCTGAGGTACCGCAGGGATTGTTCAGAGGACGGCGGTACCTCGCTCCTCCCCTCTCCGTGCCCTGGAACGCCCCCCCCCCCCATGCTGGCTCCGAAGGCAGTCTTCTGTCTTCGGAAAGAAAGAACTATGCGGCCTGTGAGGGCAGAGGAAGGGTGCTCCACTGTTGAAGTCCCAGCTGCAATCTCGGAGGGCTTTTCCGAGGTCACAGCTGGGACTCTGTGTTGTTTTCCTATGGCTGGCCAGACAGTGACTACCAGCCATAAGATTGCGCCCTAAAACCATCAAATTAAATCCTTACAATTCACCATATTGGCCTCAGCAAAACTTCTCCTCAACTTTTGGGCAGCCACTGCAAATCTAACGACTCTGTCACAAATTTGTCAGAATCCGATAGCAAATATACAATTTTAGCTTGATCAACATCATCAGATATATCCCTTAGTAAATTCAGAATAAATGTTACCCGAGGCTCAGAATACAAGGAACAATATAATAAACTAGAAACTTTGGGTATCCAATGTTTTAACCCTTTTCCCCCTTTTAATTCACCTGTACTGCTGGCCCCAGCGGGGCGTGCCACAGCCTGGTTGGCTAGTGCACATACAAAAAAAATTGAATATAATAAACTAGCTGTTGCCCGCGGCTTCGCTCGCGTGGATTTTAGGATTTGGTACAATTCGCCCCACACACAACAGTCATTCAGTCATTTAAAAAGTTTCCCTCCCTTTTCACCCCCTTAGAGAACATTCTAAATGGCCTAGGGGAGATTTGCATACCCACCCTTATTGCCCCATGCAGGAATTCATATTAACATTCTAAGCGTCGTATGGGCTATTTGCATAACTGCTCCGATTGGCTTCTGCAGCAGTTCTGAGGTGAGGCCGATTTGCATAACTGCTGCCCTGTTGTTTTGCCCATAGGAGATATGAGAGTGGGGTGATTTTGCCTCCTTTTTTCACTCCCTTAGGGACGGAATTTCCAAAAATCCTTCCTTAGTGGGTGTCTACATCATAAAAACAATATACCTTCAAAATTTCACTTTCCTAGATTAAATGGTTTGAGTTGGGCGTTGATCAGTCAGTCAGTCAGGACTTCTTTTATATATATAGATAATGCTGAAGATCCTCTACTACTTGAGCTCCGCATATACAAAATTGTTGATCTACAGGTTTTTTTTACAAAAAAAGTCCCTCCAAATATTGCGAACGCATAGACTGGAAACCCAATGCCAGGAATGCCTTTCTAAATGAAATAAAGTTAGGGATGTACACTTACCTTGGGGGGTGCTTGCTATAGTTGTGCAATCGAGCCTCGCCGGGGCAGAATGAGGCCAAACATGGCCCTGCTCACGCCCTGGCGAGGACTTACCTCCTCTTCGGGGCAGCTCGCATACCGACGCTGCTCGATCGGTCCCGTTGCATCATTTCCGGGACCGGAAATGACGCGACGGGACCAATCTGCGCCTGCGCAGAGGCCCATTTCTAGTCCCGAACGTGTCAAGAGAGGTAAGGGAAAAACGAGGCGGGGAGGGGTGTGTGAAATAAGGCTCGGGCAGCGCGCCCAACCTTATTTCCACCGCTAGCTCGCCTTATTCTCGGCGAGCACCCCCCCACAAGGCGTGCACACACACCCCCACTCAATTCACCATGCCAGCAGTGCGGGATCCCGTCACATCACTTCCAGCTGCCAGGAAGTGATGTGACGGGAACCCAAGCTGTGTTTTTAGTGTAAAAACCAGGGCAACTCGGTTTAAAACAGCCGCGAATAGCAAATCGCGGCCGTTTTAAGCTGGCCGTTTTAAGACAACAAATGCATAACCTATGCTGTGTTACATTGATATTAGGAAATATAAAGAAAGTCAGTCACGATTACATTCATTTCAGTGGGACTGATTTTTCCTGGACTGGAACCAAAATGAATTTGGATTGTGCTTGTTGTTATTAATAAATTGCCCCCCAAGTATATGGCTATATAAATAATGACATTTTCTGTAAATCAGATTTATATGTGTGTGTGTGTGTGTGTGTGTGTGTGTATACATATAAATATACATATATATATACACACGTACATATATATAAGGCAGTATTCAGTACTACCAGTCTACCACCACTGGTTCCTTTGCATTTGTGGGACCCATCGCTTACACAACAGGGTTTAGCAGTTTTAAAAGTAAACCTGGATATGTGTGAAAATGCTCGTTTCTGGAATGGGACTGGTCAGCAGAGCTCCCTTCTGCAAGCTCCAATGATCTGCGCCCTTCTGGAAGTGAGCTTTTCTGCTCATTTCTGAGAGGCTGCCCATAACCCCCTGAACTCAGAGGATTAAGGACTTCTAGAGTGCAGGTATGGCGGTTTGATGTTTGTTTGCTGGGCTCTGGCTCAGCGAAAAGAAGCGGCTTGGTTTCTATGGTAACAAGATAAAATTTCTGGCAGCCAATTTGCTTCTTTTGGGGGGGGGGGATTTTTTTATTTAAATTTTAAAATCCATAAAAACAAAATACAAAGAACAGAACAAAACAAGAACCAAACAAGCATACATTACAAAGACCAAACGACATTAAACTAAAGAGGACTTCCAATTTTTCCACAACCAAGTATAAGTAACATCAAACCTTCTATATAATCATTATAAAGAAATTGCTTTCTTTTTTCTCTTAAGCAATATATATATATATATATATATATATGTTCCCCCCTCTCTTATTTATCAACCTCACAAATTCATAAAGCCTCGAAATCTTACAACACTTTACTCCTAAACTTAAATAATAATCCTTCTACTTGAACAATATTTAATATTTCTACTTATATTTAATGAAAATATCTATCTTCTTTCCCTCTATTTATAAAAACAAACAGCCTAGCTTTTATTTCATTTTTTAAAAATAGTTTCAAATTTCCACATTACTTCACAACCCAAATTTTAATCCACATTTAGTTAGTTCCTTTCCATTAATCATTCTCAATACTAAGTTTCATCCAGACTCAATACATTTTTACCAATAACCAATTATTATTCAGATTCTAATTCAATATTAAACCTTATTCTTATTTTACTCAGCAACTAATCTTTTTTCTAATCCCATCCTTCCTAACTATGGCCCCTTCAAGATCAAAGCCACCACAATAGTACAAAGAAAAGCCACCTCACTCTGGATAAGTTCTCCTTTCCCTCAAAGGCGTTCCTCTCACCCACCCCTTTAGGTTCAGATTTATGAACGTTCTTTTTGGATCACTATCAGTGATCCCTTTAGATTTCTCCCACTTGGATTCCTCCCACCAATCCATTTGGGAAACTGAACCCTCTTACTTCTTTCATAAGAACTTCCCCCTTCCACCAATAGTCAGCAGTTATCATACTATAAGTCAAACCATTTATTCCATCCAATAATCAGCAAACCATTTTTTCATAACATGGGTCAAACCATTTATCCCATCCAATAGTCAACAAACCATTTTCCTCGATCAAACACAGTGTTCACAATATACATCTTTTTCAGGCTCATGTTCCACAAAAAACTTTTTTTCCCCTTGTGAGCCCCCATAGCTGGCTTCCTCCAAATAGCCCGGCAGCAATCACCTTCCCAGTTCTCTGTGAATGACTTCTCAAAAACATCTTCACTGTCCATTTCAATGGCAAAATCTCCTCCATTTTGCTTTCTCTCTTTGAAAGTTCAGTTTTTATCTCTCGTAGCACATCAGTCTTCCGGTTATTCTCCCTGTTCTGTTCAAACTTCACAAACGATCGGTCACCCTCAGTATTGTCCTGGAATTTTTGATTTATTTTCACATTCTGCACTTCTGATTTCACCAACCTCTCCAGCCATATTTTTTTTAATACTTTAAACATCCCCATTAACTCGTCGGCTAGCTTCAGCCACAAATCATAAGTAGCCATCTTGTCTGTGACGCAGTATAAATTTAACAGTCTGCTAATACTGCTTTATACTTTTCCAAAATCCAAAGTAAAAGGAGTTACAATACCTCTTTCTTTCTCATTTCAAAGCACATTTGTTGATCTTCTGATTATGACGTTTTTGAAGCATATTTTCTTTTTAATATTCCAGAGAAAAGGGTATTTAGTCCTGATTGTGGATAAAATTTCTCTTTGTTACTAATTGGCAATAAATCTTTAAGAAATGGAGTTGTCGATCTTCAGGTTCTTGAGAAAAGAACTCCAGATGCGGCGGTGAGCGATGATGGATACTCCCACTCTCTACCCCTCCCCGAGAGAAACTGCAGACGCCGAAGTCACTGCAAAATAACTCACAGAGAGAGCATTTAGAGATATGCTGGGAATCACTCTTAGATCATCCTCTTATTCCGAGGAGATTACCCAGCCAGGATAACCTCTTGACTGGATTTCACGCCATGTTGGTCCCCCCCCCGATTTCGAGGAAGCCTAATTTTGACATTTTAAACTCCACCCCGCAGCCAATTTGCTTCTGATAAGAGGCAGATCGAAGGATTAACCTCATTTGCTCCGTAAGTGCAAGCTCCTTGTCAGAGGCAGGATTTTTCGAAAGAGAGATTCTTCCTCCGGCAAGTTCTGAGCGGCAGAGGAGCCGAGGTGAAAACAGTGTCCTCAGACCAGGCTTCGTATCTCTAAATTAGGGCTTATGCTTTGATTTATGAGACAAGATCCACAATCCTCCTTGTAACATCTTTTTAAGAAGAAAAAATTATGACTTAAAGACCCCTGTGTCTGGCAGACTTACCATTCCAGGTCAGTGTCTATTTTCTGTATCGGAGAAGAAGGGGGGTGAAGAAATAAAACTGCTGAAATCAAAACCTAAATAAATGAATGGACAAGAAGTAATTAAGAAATAAGGAGTATATACTGGAGGGGAGTTTTAGAAGAATTAATTGGACTGTGCATTTTTTGGACTTAATGTCGAATGGGCGGTTGCTAAAAGTAAACTGTTTTTGCTGTTACGTTATGGGAAAGAAACTCTGCCTGTTTTGAAATACTAAGAACAAAATAAGATCAGGAGCTGCTGTGAGCAATAGGCCAGGCAGAAGCAGCTATGTTAAAAAAAACAAAACTGCATGATGCCACCAAAAAACGATGCAAGGCAATTAGAAGAGAGAAGGAAATCTTCCAATGTGGAAGAAAACCAAACAATGGCTGAGAGTTTTAATTTAATGATGACAAAGATGTCAAGTATGATGGAACAATGTCAAAAGTCCTCAGAAGATCAAACAAAAAAATTTAATGAACAAAAACAATCCTTTGAGAACTTAGAGAAAAAACTTGATGAAAGATTGACAAGTTTAGAAGTAACAATTAATAAAATGCAAATATCACATAAACAAGTTTCACAGGAGTTGGGCCACACAAATCAGAAGGTCTTGACCTTAGAAACCAAATGTCAAGAGACAGAACAACTGTTGGAAAAATGCTTAGATGATTTGGCCTTGATGGAGTTAAGACGGAATGAGTGCTGTTTAAGATTGAGATCAATTCCAGAACAACAACCAGAAGATATTACAAAGAGGATTATTGAATTGTTAGCAGAATTTTTGAGTATGGAAATGAAAGATATGCAAGCAGAAATTGATAGAGTTTATAGAATCAATTCTCGTTTTGATGTTAAAAATAAAGTCCCGAGAGATGTCTTGATTTGGTTTGTTAGGAAAAGTTTAAGAGATCAAGTTCTTCAACAACACTACAAGGAGAAAATGATGCTGAATGATGAGGGGAAAGATGTGGAAATAATTGTTTTGAAGGAAATTCCATTAAGGATTTTACAAAAAAGGGGAAAAAAATGTTTTTGGCTGAGAAGCTTAAACAGCAAAGGATTTGATATAGATAGGAATTGACAGGAGGAGTTAGTTTTATCATGAATCAAAGGAGATATAAGTTCAATACGGTGGAGGAGGCGAGAAACTTTGTGGAAAAGTGGGAAATTCACAAGGATCTCGGGATAAGACTGGAGGCGCAGATTAGAAACTCCTATGTGGATTACAAATTAACCTGATTAAAAATTGATTACAAATTTTTGTCTTGGAATATAAATGGTGTGAATGCACCACAAAAGAGAAGAAAAATATTACATTATTTGAATAAATTGAAATTGGATTTGATTTGTTTACAAGAGACACATATAAATAAAAGAGATTCAAAATATTTGATACAAAAGAAACTTGGAGAAGAATTTATTTCAGCTAGTTCAACTAAAAAAATGGTGTGGTTTTATATGTAAAGAATAAGCTTTCTCAAATATTTATCTTTTCAGATGAACAAGGTAGATATGTTGGAGTAGAAGTTAATATTTCTGTAGTAGGGGTTTATGCACCAAATGAAAATAAATTAATGTTTTATAAAGGTCTTATGGATAGACTTTTGGAATTTACATACATGCAATTATCAGAGAGATTTAATGTGGATAAAAGAATGTATGATATAGAACAGGATAAGTCTGAATTTGAAATACAATTGTGTACAGGTGATGACCATGTAATTGCAAAAATGTATAAATTTCTGCTGAAATTTGGGACAGAAGATGAACAAGTTAAGGATTGTATGATTAAATGGGCAAGAAACTTTGGATACAATATAATGATGGAACAATGGGAACGTATGTGGACTAAAGGTATAAAATTTACATTGTGTTCTGATCTTAGAGAGAATTTTTACAAAATGATGTACCGTTGGTATCTAACCCCTGTGAAATTGGATAAGATGTATATAAATGTGTCAAATGTATGTTGGAAATGTCAAAATCATGAAGGAACATTTTATTATGTTTGGTGGACATGTAAAAAAGTGAAAACATATTGGATACAAATACACACATGGATACAAAGGATCTTAAAAGTGAATATTCAACTGAAACCACCAGAAATGTTCTTATTGGGTATAATGGATTTACAACTTGAGAAAGACTATGGAACATTATTACAATATATGATGACAGCAGCAGCAGCAAGAATAATCTACGCTCAAAAATGGAAAGAAGCAGCAATACCAACTATAGAAGACTGGCTGTTGAAAATTTTGGACTTAGCAGATGGCGAAATTGACGTTTAATTAGAGATTTTTTAAATCTTCATTTAAGAAAGACTGGAAACCTCTGGTGGACTTTTTGGGGAGGAGGGAAAGTGACTTAATAATTTTGGGTTTTGATTTTTGAATATTAGTAAAGGTGACAGAAATTCTTTCTGTGAAAATAGAGAAAACTTAGATTGGATAAGGATTGGTAATGTTTGTCAGACAATGAGGCGAAGCCAAATACGATTTGTTTTTGTTTTGGAAAATTCAATAAAAATACTCATCCCCCCCCCCAAAAAAAAATGAACTCAGAGGATTATGGGCATCCTATGCAGGGTCGGAGGAGCTCGGGGGCAAAGGTCATTGAACTGTGATTTCGGCCGTTGAACTGTGGCATTTTGGAGAGGGAGGTAAGGAGGCTGAGACACCAGCAGGATATGTCGTATCTTGGCGGCACCTGTCTCCTCCCCTCCCTGCCCCCTAAACCCCTTCTCTGAGGTCGCTCTTACATCCTCGGAGATGAAGCTGACACAGTTCTTTCTGTGCTGGCTGCGAGAAGGGAGGGTGCTCTGAGCACAGATCCCCAGCTCCGAGGTTGGAGCTGTTTCCCAACTTTGGAGCTGGGAATCTGAATGATCCTATGGCCCTCCTGATGTTTTCTAGGGGCCATAGAATCGCTCTGCCCATGGGAATTTTGAATACAAACATTTTGGAGCCAAGGCTATACTAATGTACTCTTAAAAACTGGACCCACAGCCTTCCATGAAATACTTTTGCTATTATGGATTTAGTACTGAGAGTCAGGGAAGCACTGGCAAGTTAACACATGCATACAGGGTCAAAGAGAGAGGAGAAAACCATTCAGTTTGCAATGCCACACTGTCTCACCCTTCCTATCAGCCAGTAAGAATGCACCTTTTGTTTCAGAACTTTCAGAAGTACAAATGGGAAACTTGATTTAAACTAATCTCTTCCCTTGGTGATTTAAATCAATCCTCTTTGAATTAACAAGTAGGATTTGTCACCAGTTTAAATAAAATAAATCTTTTAATAAGGGAGAAAAGGTTACTACATGTCTCAGTGTTTATGCTGGAAATGTCCCAGACTATCTACACAATGGATTTCATAAACATTCAGATAATAGCTCCCATTTTGAAAAACATCAAAAACCTCACTTCTGTATTTCAGTATTAAAACTGCATTGAAATGAGGTATACATTCTATATGAAACAACTTGAGTAAGAGTACAAATCAGATATGTCCATTTAGATGTCAGTTTATATCTGACATCTAAATTGAATTATACACACACACGCACACACACACACGTGTGTGTGTGTGTGTGTGTATCTATCTATATATCTTGAGAAGAAATAACAAAGCAATAAACAGAGATATTAACATAATACAGATGTGTGTATCTTGAACCTGGTATACAATCTACTGATGACATATTTACAATGCAATCCTATCTATGTTTACTCAGAAGTTGGACCCAATGGGACCTATTTATTTATTTCACAAATTTATATACCACTTCCTAACAAAATTATCAAAACAGTGAACATAATAACAGTAGCAGCACTAAAAGATAACGTTCAATGCAACAATGAATAAGCATTCTACTGTGTGTGTTTTGCAGATTGTCCGGCGTCATTTGGTCCATGGCCCACTCATTGAATGAACTGGTTCCCCCCCCCGCATTCAGAAAAGTATGTAAAAACATCCACCACAATTTACATAACTGTCACTTGTACGTGATATTTTGTGTATTTTTCTTAGTGCTACACAGCAGAGGATGAAGAGAGATTGGAGATATACTAAATGTTGGGGGGGGGGGTTTGTGTTTTTTTAAAAATGGCATATATATATTAATGTATTCTCCATGATCATACTTTCATCAGATTAAATTAGTGTACAGCTCTGGAAAGTTAAAAAAAAAAAAATGGCCTGCAAGTCTGCAGAATCATCACAACTCAGAAGATGCCGGTCTGCTGTGGAATCCACGGGTTGAAGTCACAGAAATCTTAATTTGCCTTGTATTTTAGAAATTGGTAAATTTCACATTATTCCTAGCTGCCTTAGGGATGTTTGCGGAGCTCGATTGGGGGGGTGGGGTGGAGGTCCGGCGAACTCTCCAGACGCAACCGCCCATGCTCCGCTTGCCCTACCTGCTTCCTCGGCTCGACTCACTTTCTCGTGAGCTGAGCCAGAGAAGCAACTTCTGAGTACACTTTTAACTTAGAAAATGGTGTAAGATATGTTAAAAATGGCCGTGATTTGCACAAGTTACACAAATCGCAGCCGCTTTTAACGCATCTTATACCATTTTCTACATAAAAAGCATACCGCTGGGAACCTGGAAGTCCGGCGAGCCCCTCGGCTGGTGCTTGCTTTCGTCCTGGCTTGGCAGGCGCGGTGGCAGCGCCCAGCGAGTCGGGTGGTGGGCAGATCACCCACTCCTTGCTGTATTGAATTATGGTATCTATCAAATGAATTCAATAAATACATTAAGGGCACAATCTATGGGTTGTAGCCTCGATGCTCGTAAGCCACTGAAAATTTGGAGTTTTACGAGGATCTTATGCAGAGTGAGAGGAGCAGCGGAGGCAATCTCCACCTCCCTGCCTCTTCTGCTTTGCATTTTACCTAGATGGTCATTTTTGGCCATCTAGCTGGGGCACTTCAGAGGGAGAGGGAAGGAGGCTGCAGAGGACACAGGATAGTTCATATCCGGGCCCAGGCCTCTGCAGTCTCCTTCCCTCCCCCTGGAATGCTTCCTTTACTCCCTCTCCGAGGTTGCTTTCCCAACTTCGGAGAGGCAGCCGGCATGATTCTTTCTGCACCGGCTGCAGGCGGGAGTGGGGGGAAGGGGGGTTGGAGCACAGATTCCCAGCTCTGAGCTCAGACCTCTGCTTCCTACTTCAGAGCTGGGAATCTGAAGTATCCTATGCCCCCCCCGACGATGTCTAGGGGCCATAGGATTGCTCTATTGCTCTAATACAGTAATACCTTGGATTGCAAGTAACTTGGTTTGAGAGCGTTTTGCAAGACAAGCAAATTTTTAAATATTTATTTATTTATTTTTTACTTTGTAGTGGTGGGGCCGAGGCTGGAGTCGGCTTGGGGCAGCGGCGGCCGATCTCGACATTCAGAGCGGTGCAGAGCGTTTTCCGCACCACTCGAGCCGCTGCTGCTACCGCCGCCACCCCCCCGCATCTGCCGGACCCCCCCCCCCTGCAGCCGCTGGACCCCCTGCCACCCCCCACAGCTGCCGGAACCCCCGCCACCCCCTGCAGCCGCCAGACCCCCCCCGCCACCTACCTTCTCTGTACCGCCGCCGCCGCTGCCGCCGCCACTGCCGGAGCCCCGCCCATGCTCTGTTTTGGCGGGACGAACCAGCTCAACAGGGCTTAAACAGCCCTGTTTCCCTGGTTTCCCTGGCCAGAAACAGAGCGCGGGGGTCCCGTCGCATCACTTCCTCCACGCTGGAAGGACGCGACGGGACCAGCGGATGGGGAGGCAGGCTCTCCGGAGAGCCTGCTGCAGGTAAGCTCGTGGTGGCCGAGTAGCTCAGCGGACACGAGCAGGCCCGGTTCGGGCTGCTCGGCAACGTCCAGGGTACTCGGCTACATCCCTACACAAGCGACGTCTTGCAATACAAGTACTGTAGTACAGCTTAAATTAAAAATCTCTGTACAAATTTTTTTGGGGGGATTTCATTTTGATATAAGAGTGTTAGGGATTACAAGCACGTTTCCGGAACGAATTATGCTCTCAATCCAAGGCATGACTGTATAGAGAACATTACACTACACATTGCTCTATAAGAGGCCTACTTGTATGTTCTCAGGCTCAGCATCCAAAGTTATGCAGCTTTTTCCACTGTCAGATACAGCATGTTATTTCTCAATAGCTTCATGTAATGAAATAGTAACTCCACTGCAAACAATAGTGATTATGTGGAAACACATAGTAATGCAGCTGCACGCCACATTATTACAAGACAAGGATAACTTCTTCTGCCAAGGTATCTCTCATTCCTCTTTGGAGTTATTTTTATAACTTTGACAAGCAAGTTCAGAACAGAATATGAAATTTGCATAATTTAAATGAGATGGTCATGTATAAAGAGACTCTCTTGTTTGAACTGCATACAAATTTGAGATATGCTTATAGAGTTAGGAAAGAAATGTACCCTTTAAGGTGATTCCTTAATGGAATTTTGAAACGTTGTGGGAAGCTGGATAGAAATTTAGGTGATGAAACTGGGATGCACAAGATAGGACACAGAAAGTCTGCACATACATGCATATTGGGGGACTGGATAGGTATTGACAAACAAGGGATGGACAAATCTTCCAGTTTTGCTTTCTCCCACATTATTTCTTTCCATCTTGTTTGTGAAGAAATTAGCAAATTTTTGGTCATCAAACAATGAACTGAACAAAATTCTCACCCGTTTGCACCAGCCACATTCAACAGGTACAGTTATTACTACTATGTCTAGGACCAGCTTTCTGTTAAAGATGAGGAACTTGTCATAAAAGAGAGGTGGCAACCTAATTAAGTACCACAAACATCGATGACTACATGGGGCATCTGCCTGGATGGACAAATCATTCAGTTTTGCTTTCTCCCACATTTGGTTTTTTAACATCTCAAGTTCACTGTGCCCCATTTTTGGAGGAATTTGCAAATTTCAGTAAGTTCCTATTAAAAATTCTCATACATCCTTACCTAACCGAGTTGATCAATACTCCAGAAGCAGCACATGGGCAGAGACTTCCCCCTATATATTCTGTGCATGGCCATAGGAAGAGAGCTAGCGTGGCATAGTGGTTAGAGTGTCGAACTGGGACTCGGGAGACCTGGGTTCTAGTCCCCACTTGGCCATGAAGCTCACTGGGTGACTTTGGGCCAGTCACTGACTCTCAGCCTAACCTACCTCACAGCGTTGTTGTGAGGATAAAATGGAGAGAAGGAGGAGGATTATGTAAGCCGCCTTGGGTTCCTTTCAGGAAAAACTGTGAGATATAAATATAATAAATAAATAAATAAATAAATAAAAGGAAGATGTATGCTTTGGCTGCATGCACAGCAGACCACAGCATAGCAACTCAAGCCCCCACCCTACACATAGTCAAGCATTCTGTGCTAAACCCACCCCTGCAGGTTAATTATGGCTGCATCTGTATACATTTAAAACCGGAGCACTTTAGAAAAAGAAGTCAGGCTGCAGGGCCACACTGCTATCCTTGCCAGAAATGAGTGATGGGGACACAGGCTGAGAGGTGAGCAAGTGGTGATATTCAGCAACCAGGCTTTGTAGTGATTTCTAGAGACCTGCATAGGCGCAAACCAACAATTGCCTCTTAAAACATAGGGAAAGGGCCATCGTTCATTGGTAGCTCTATTCGAGGTGGACCAATATATCACAGAACCTCTATTTCTGTGTGCAAGGGATCATGCCCCTGAAAACAGTCCTATATGATCATTGGATCTGCTTTAAGCTGCAGTGTAATATTAGTCTATAAGAGTGGATTAATTAGCTCCAAAGTTACCAGAGCAAACCTTGCCGGCTTCATTACAGTCCAAGTGATACCAATAAAATTAAAGGCAATGAGACTAGCAAAAGTAGGACAAGCTGGATTTAGCCTTGTGTGCATACATATTTATGTATTGTTGTTTTGCGGTGCACTAGTTCAAGCCCTGATTATTCTATTAAGCCCTTACTCTCATTCAAATTTTTCACATGGTGCTTCTATTTACCAAATGTTATCCAGGCCTTGCAAGTCCTAATGAATTTTTAATTGGGAAGCAATGATACGATTCCCCCCCCCCTAACGCTCAGAAGCCATCCATCATTAAATATATTTCATAAACCAATTCCCTTCTGCTCCTACTCACCTGAAACTTACCTACCCCTTTGACAACTTATCACTTGGCTTGTTTTGAAATATAAAAGGAAATGTGTTATTTAGTGTTTTCGATGCTTTCTGTAGTATGGAGGTTTAGAGTGTGAAAGCACATTTGCATAGAGTAACAGCTTAATTGGATTGTTATCTCAGTTTCTCCTGGGAAATCCTTTTTTTTCTGAATGTGAGGCTTGGTCTTCTGGGCTGATTTTGATTGATATTGTTTAATTGCACATATGCATTTTAAGAAACAATTTTTATAAAATTAAAATTAAAACCCTGAAAGTTACATTTTTCCAAGTTTCAAGCTGTCCTTATGGTCAAAACTGTAAAATTGGCTTCACTGCCCACAATTAAAATAAAAGCCTGCTGGGAAAAAATATTTTGTTTCTGATTATACATGATATAAACATATGGAGAGGATCTAAAGGTATAAAGAATATGTGGCCAGTATTTGACATCCAGAGTTCATAAATTATGGTCTGATTCGTGGCCTATACACATAGGAACATTCTTACCTACATAGAAGTTATCTTTGCTTAGGATAAAAGTCTATATACATCATCACTTGCACAGTGTGATATGTTTATATTGCCATGGGTATAAAGGTCAGAAGGGGAAACACATTACATGAGATGGAAATATATCATATGTAACATGACATTCACAAGTTCATCTGGAACACGCTGTAGCTTAGCATGAGTTATTCAGCATGCCAAGTCCATTTCTATTGCCTAAATTAGGGATGTTGGAGAAATCTGCAATGGAATCATATGAGGTTGGATTCCTATGGATTCCAACCGACAGATTCTGCAGAGGACTGGTTTTTTCCTGAATTGCACAGATTCCATGGACTTGCAGATCAGGGGTTGTTTTTTTTTTAAACTTTCTGTAATTTTACGCAAATTTAGTTGTGGAAAAATATGGGGGGGGACACACTGACTGAAAATATGCATTCCCCCCCCATAGACTAAAGAGTGAAAATGCACATTTTGGGGGGATTTGCACATTTTTAGAAGTGCAGATTTGCACAAGTGCAAATTTGTGCAAGTGCGTATGAACGCATCTGTGCAAAATCTAATTCCATCAATGAGCGGACAATGGAACAAAGGGCACCTGAAAATCTGCAAAATGCAGATGGAATGGATTTTATATAGTCTGTACATCCCTACTTATGAATAAAATATAATACGGTGAATCTATATGCTATACTATGCTCCATGTCCTACCAAAATCTGAAGTGCAGCAGATTGAGATGTGGGATAGTGCCTCCTTGGTGGTCCACACTGGCTATGAAACCTTATACTCTAAGAGAACCATATGACAGCTCTAGCTTCTAATCATAGTGAATAGTTTGACCAGCGCTTTGGGGGTGGGTTGTTGAAGCAATATAGTAGTAGGCAATCACTCGTGACCGAGTAAGATGGTCTTCCAGGATAAAATAACAAAAAGAAAATTATATAAAGAGGGAATTGTATAAAATTGTGTAGACTCTAGCGATGGGATGGGTCCGTAAGTGACTGTGGAGGCAAATTCTAGATCCACACAGCTTCCCACAGTGAGGACACAGGTTACCAGATGGAAGATGGTCCTGTAAAGGATTCGTTTGACGTGCTTTTCACTTAGCACGTTTCTCCCTTTCACCTTGCACTCGGGCTTCTTCAAAGTCCATGGAACCTTTGTGAAAGGCCAACCTCCAGTTAAAGCATTCATGGGCCAGAGCTTCCCAGTTCTCAATGTTTATATTGCATTTTTTTTAGATTAGCCTTAAGAACATCTTTAAACCTCTTATACTGACCACCAATATTCCGCTTTCCATCCTTGAGTTGGGAATAAAGTAACTGCTTTGGGAGACGGCAGTCAGACATTCGAACAACATGACTGGTCCATTGAAGTTGGCATTGAAGGATCATTTTTTCAACGCTAGTAGTCTTTGCTTCTTCCATACACTGACATTTGTTCACCTATCTTCCCAAGTAATTCGCAGAATTTTCCGGAGGCAACATTGATGAAATCTTTCAAGGAGGTGGAAATGACGTTTATAGATAGTCCATGTTTTGCAGGCATACAATAAAGTTGGTAATACAATGGCTTTATAAACCAGCGTTTTGGTCTCCCTACAGATATCCCGATCCTCGAACACTCTACGTTTCATTCGAGAAAACGCGGCGCTTGCGGAGCTCAAACGATGCTGGATTTCAGTGTCAATGTTAGCTGTAACCAGGACTGGTGCAATGCAGTTTGGTGCCCTAGGCAAGATCAGATATTTAGTGCCCCCCCTTCCCACTTGAGAGCGCTGTATTTTTTTTTCAAGGTGTTTCTGGTGCCCTCTTTAGCCCTGCGCCCTAGGCAGCTGCCTAGTTGGCCTAATGGTAGCACCAGCCCTGGCTGTAACAGAAGGATAGCTGGCTCAGCTTGTCTGAGTGTGGAAAGCTAAGCAGGATCAGGCCTGGTTATTACTTGGATGGGAGACCCCTCCTCTAGTTTCCTGCATTGAGCAGGGGGTTGGACTCGATGGCCTTGTAGGCCCCTTCCAACTCTATGATCTATGAAATCTATAGAGAAAATGATTGACATTTTCCAGTATTACCCTGCCAAGCTGGATAGATGGCAACATATCACAGAACTGATTGGTGTTCAGTGCTCTTTGATACTTCTCTCTCCCAGGAGCAGGAACATTAAAAGAGGTTTGATGGAATCTGTGGGAGCTGGGAGGGTGTAGTATTGAGTGCTTGCTTGGAAAATGCTGGATGTTCCATTCTTTCTGCCTCTGCCACTGTATGCTGCACATCCATCATCCATTTATTGCGCGTTCTGTGACTTTGATGCTAATTGAGCAGAAAACAAATAAGACTTAAACAGTTTTCATTCATCATATTTCTGTAGACCCTGCACCTATCCTTCTGAAATTTTGCAGGTTTCTTGTCTACAGATACCTCTATAACATATGACATTTTTATACAAATGCCCCCCCCCAAAAAAACCATGCAGAGGGATAAGGGGAATTGAATCACCAACCCCTCCCCTCCCTTTTCACAAAAAAACTGCACCTATCCATCTGAAATTTTGCAGCTTTCTTCAGGCCATCTCTATGCTGTATGACATTTTCAAGACAACTGCACTCAAAAATGCAGAGGTATAACCATATCCTTTTTTGGAAACCCACAAACTGCTCTCGCACAAAGCTCCATGCACCTGCTCAGCTCATCTGAAACTTGGCAGCTGTCAGCCCCAGCGCAAGCTCTCTTCCAACCTGAGAACATGCACCACCACATCACACCCCTTCCCACTTGCTGTGTTGCACCCCCGCCACTGTGTCGGCTCTACAGATCTGGGTAAGCTCTCGCAAGAGCCCCACAACCACTCCTTCTTGCTGTGTGGCTCTCCATAGAGCCAACATGGTGGAGACAAACATAAGGGGAAGGGGGGCATGCAAAAAAAGGGAAACAGTGTGTGGGCGGCTGCACTAGAGAGCTCTGCCAGCTGTCTTGCTGCGGCAAATGGGAAAGCAGCTGGTAGGGCTCTCCAGAGTACCCACTGGAGTCAGTAGAGTGGTGGACAGAGGCAGGGGGAGCAGTGCAGGGAAAAAAAGTTATAGCCATTTGTTGGTTTCCCATGGTAGTCTGGTAGCCATGGTAGTTTAGATTTTTAAATCAAGATTCACAGAATCGAGGCAGATGGCTTCCAAATTGGTACAAGCCAGACTTGATAGAGATGCATTCGTGGTGGTGGTGGTGGGATCATGGCAGCAGGCTCCACCTCTGGCCTACACACATTCATTTTGACATCTGTAGGAACAAGTGTATCAGCAAGTGTATCAGCTTCAGCCTTGCTGTTGAAAGGCTTCCGATTACACAGAGAGATCCTTATGTATGTACTCTGTATTTGCATAGCTTCATTTCAGAAGGTCTTATCAACAGTTGGGCAAGCCTCGATTAGCATGTGTCGGATACAGAATATTCCCAGTTGTGTGAAGAGAGCCCTTCATGCATGACCGTGTGTAGGGACGGAAAGGAGCTTGCAACTGCAGTGTCATGTCCCCTACTGGCATTTATTGAATCCTGTTTGGACACCTGAAAAAGGCTAGACTTTGAAATGAATACACATGGGTCTGAGGTGAAGCCTGGACTCTGATGCTGTTTCACTGCCTATGTGCATTCACTCTCCATGCATTATAATGTCTGGAAACAGCTCGTATCTCCCTGAGTCCCATCTATTGGGCAGAAAGGCATGCAAAGTAGTTCTTCAGCAAGCCAGAGCTAAACTTACTGGACTGGGGCCTCAGAGTTTAGAATCATAGAATCATAGAATCATAGAAAAGTAGAGTTGGAAGGGGCCTACAAGGCCATCGAGTCCAACCCCCTGCTCAATGCAGGAATCCAGGTCAAAGCATCCCTGACAGATGGCTGTCCGGCTGCACCTTGAATGCCTCCAGATTGGGAGAGCCCTCCACCTCCCTAGGTATTTGATTCCATTGTCTTATTGCTCTAACAGTCAGGAAATTTTTCCTGATGTTTAGGTGGAATCTTGGTTCCTGTAACTTGAGCCCATTATTCCGTGTCCTGCAAACTGGGATGATCGAGAAGAGATCCTGGCCCTCCTCTGTGTGACATCCCTTCAAGTACTGGAAGAGTGCGATCATATCTCCCCTCAGTCTCCTCTTCTGAAGGCTAAACATGCCCAGTTCTTTCAGTCTCTCCTCATAGGGCCTTGTTTCCAGTCCCTTTATCATCCTTGTCGCCCTCCTCTGAACCCTCTCTAGTTTGTCTACGTCCTTCTTAAAGTGTGGTGCCCAGAACTGGACGCAGTACTCAAGATGAGGCCTAACCAGTGCCGAGTAAAGGGGAATTATCACTTCCCGCGATTTGGAAGCTATACTTCTATTAAACTATTAATTAGTTTAAACTAATGCTGGGTTGAATATACCCCACACACACACACTTTTGTGGGGCTATTGTCCCATGCGAAAGTGGAGGGGCCATTTTTTTATTTCATTTCACTTTATTTATTAAATTTATTAGATGTCTTTCTCTAAAAAGAAGACAGGCATATTACAGCAAGGGTTAAAACATACAAAGATTTTGAGGAATTTAAAACAGCTGAAAACAATTACAAAATTACCAAGACCCAGTAAAATAACTAGATCACACAACCCTGTCATATGCCATAAAATGCATGGGATGAAAGTCTTAACCTGACACTGAAAAGATGACAATGTTGGTGCCAGCAGGCCTCACTGGGATTGGGAAGCATTCCACAATCATGGTGGCCACCACCAAGAAGGCCTCTCCTTTGTTGTCATTCTCCAAGCAGCCTCACTTGGAGAAGGGCCTCAGATGTTGATCATAGTGTATGGGTAGGTTCATACCAGGAGAAGCGCTCTGGCAGGTATTGCAGCAGTCCCACGTCATGTAAGGCTTTATAGGTCAAAGCCAAAACCTTGAATTGGGCTCAGAAATGTATTTTGCAACTTTTTTGGCCCCTTGTCTTCTCGGTGGGGGGGGGGGGCAGCAACAGCTTACCATTTCCAACAGCTTACCATTTCCAACAGCTGGCCTTAGAGCTCAGCTTGAAATGTCTCAGACCACATCTTGCTAAGAAATGTTGGACATTTTTTTTCTCTCCTCCCACCTCTAGAAAAAGAGGCTACTTTGCAAAATTTTCTCCTAACATTCTCCACCATTTTTAGGAGATAGTCACAATTCTCCCTCCATCCCCACCCACCCACCCCACATACAATGTTTCAGAACCACACTAGGACTGGAGCATTGTGGAGGATGCACAATGATGACCAGCTGCTGACACACTTGTGGCTTTTGTCACTTGCATTGGCAGCAAAAAATAAAAGAAAGACATCTTAGGAAAAAAGAAAGAAGCTGTGCTACTGCCACTGCTAATGGTGAACTCCACCTCTTGAATCGGTTGGAGAATTTCTCCTTCCCCTGATGGAATATGGTGAAATGCCCCCTCCCCCCATTTATCTGCCCACAGATAGGGTGGATAATTTCAAGAGTCCATTTGTGCACAGGTCTAGTTGGCCTAGGGTGGATGATGATGATGATGATGATGATGATGATGATGATGATGATTTTATTTATTTCATTTCTATACCACCTAATAGCCAAACCCGAAGCTCTCTGGGCAGTTCACAACCATTCATAAAATTACAAACAACAAATACAGCTAATAAAATGCAACATAAAAATTTCAATATACAAAATTTAAAAACGATTTAAACAGCTAAGAAAAAAATTCAATAAAAAAATACTAGATGTGTTAAAAAGACCACTGACATAAATGCCCCCATCATATGTCATTACGTCATGGGGTATTTGTCTTTAACCAGCTGCCAGACTGAGGATGCAATCATATGTGCCAGGATCACATTGGTTGCTTGGGGAACAACTCATGTTTCACATGCAGGGGGTCCGAGGTTTGAATCCAGGATATAACCACTCACTAGAAAAGGTGGAGAGCGCCCCCCCATCACACACATCTGATCTAATGAAGGGGACCAGCCATAAGAGCCACCCAAGCACCTCATTGGCCATAACATGTCATGTGAAAAGCCCAACTCTCATCTCAGGGCTTTCTGGTCAAGTCTGCTTTACACTTTTGCTGCATCTACGCTCAGGAATTGGGTCTGATAAACAAACAACTTGATCATACATAATGATTTCAACCTCCTAAATTTCATTTTGGAGTGAAATTATCCAAAGAGAGCTTGCAGCAAAAGAAAGAAAGAAAATAAAATAAAGGAAAAGCAAAAGAAAAGGGGGGGAAGTGTGGGGGAAAGGGTCATTGAATAAAATTTTTTTGGGGAAAGAAAATAACAGTAATAATGCATGCACTGTTAGTTAAGGCTGTGTTTCTGTGAGTTTAAATGAAACCAATGGAATTTAGTGATTAGTAAAGATTAATATGCAAGGGTGCAAAGTATGGAATCTGGCCTAACCCATTCTTTTGGGAGACAAACTTGCATCATTTCTCTGATTACTTGAGGGTAATTTTCTGTTGTTTGATTAGTTTTTCTGGGTTGAAGGAAGAAAATTATGTAGTATAGAGCAAGTTTAACAAACTCCTTATTACAAACCAAACAGGCCCAACCCAGTAGGGAGCAATGCTACATTCACATGATTTATACTTGAGTGAAACTCAAAGTGTTTTGGTCTTCTAGTTATCAGAGAGAAGCAGCAGGAAGTTAATTACAAGAGGGACTTGAGGGAAGGAGAATATGGAGTCTTGTGCCTGTGGTCACAGTTTGAGTTATCCTGCCAACAACAGAACAGACAACTTACAACAGTACAGGGTTGCCCACAATAGTGAGCCATTTTGAGGGTTCACACCCTTGTTCTTGAAACAAGAACAAAACAAAAGGCAGATGATTAAAACACTAACAAAGATTAATGGAAAAGAAGCAGGACATGGAATTTACAAGACACAATGCTAAGATAATAACAACAGCAAAAGACACTGAATCAAGTTCACTATACAAGAACTGCCATTTAATATGTACATCGGAAAATAGAAGAACTGCAAACAAATAGGAATGTAACATCCTATGCAGAATTTTGCGTTATGTTTGCAAGAACATTTGTATCCTTTGTATACATTACATACTAAATCTTATCATGGGGATTGGTAGTGTTTTGGGGGGCAGGATGGTCTGTCTGAATCTCCTTTTTTTTTTGCATTTAAAATTCTTTTAACAGTTGCACAGTATGTGGAAATTGAACTGCTGAAGCTTTTCCCAGCATAGAGCTGAAATGATATGCAAAGTGTAACCTGCTGTTTTCCATCTTCCCATGGCACAGGAGGCTTGCCAGGAAAAGGTGGCTACACCATTATGACCACTATGGGAGATTTCCTCTTCCAGTGCTGCCACCACCTATTCTGGTCCTTCACTGCACAGTCCCATCTATGGGGTTTCTTATTTTTAGAAAATGCTTACATTTCAGGACCTGTGGAACTTTCTGCCAGCATAACTCAGAATTCCACAAGCTGACCCTTTTCCACTGTCACCAATTCTGTTAGAATACTTTAAAACCTCCTAGTAGCTTGGTATAAGAGGCTTAGCTGTGAGATGGGCACCTCCACTAGAGACACGATGAACTTAAACAAGTAATTTATTAAAGGGATATTTTGTACAGAAAAGAATACTAATATTTATTTTGGGGTTTTCAAAAGACTGCTTAGTGACAATTCTTAAGGACTCAAGAGACACCATTGCTACTACAAGCCTCTTAATGAGTTATTTTACCTCAAGCCAAATTTCCTAAACCCCCACCCCAGCCAAATACACTCACAAACAGGTCCAACTCTTAGTTACAGTCTTCCTCTGGCTCTCAAAGCTCCCCCTGTTGTATTTCTGGCTGCTTGGACAGTTTATCTGCATTTTTTTTTACTGCCAGCTTGTGTAACCTTCTTCTGGCCAGATCTTAGGGCAGCCTCCTGGCATAATACAGACAACTGTCCCCTACTCCTGATCTTCAATATATGGTCATCCCACAGAGAAGGAATAGCTTAATATTCAAGCTTTAGCTATTCACTTTCTCCTCAGCTTTCTCCTAGTCCTGCTATAACACCCATTAAGGAACAAACAGACTTTCTCTCTTAATGATTACGAACAGACTATCCAAATCCCTAACTGTCATTTCGCAACTTCTCTTTTCCACCTAGCTACAATCCCCAGCCAGTCAAAATTGAATTTGCCTGATCCAGGCCCCATATATAAATATTCAAAGCTGTTGATTCTCTCTCCCACTTCAGAACATCACTAAGAAACTACTACACAGGCATTTGACAGTAACAAGGCAAGGCCTCAGACCTACTCAGTTATATTACAGCCTCTCAGTGGCCACACAAAGTAAACATTACAGAGCAACACAGTTATACACATGCCATTTCCCCACAACCACATAGAAGAGTTAGAAGCTATGAAGCAGAAATTGTTTCAGTGGTTCTGAATACTGAATTCCTGAACACTATGCATCATGTAACTAGGAAATTGGAATCCAGTAAGTATAGCACACAGTCCTGTGTTCAGGTAGGGCTGAGGCCTGCGCTTAAGTAGGGATGGGTGACCTACCCGGCACTTGACTCGCGGTGTGCAAGCCGAGCCAAGCCGAGCGCAAACTCCAGCTGACCTGGATAGTGCTCACCGGACTTCTGGGTCCCCGGCACTATGTTGTTTACATAGAAAATGGACTAATTTGCACAAATTATAGCCTAATTTGCACAAATTAGGGCATAATTTGTACAAATTAGGCCATTTACTATGTAAACAATGTAGCGTCGGGAACCTGGAAGTTGTTTCCCCAGCTCAGCTTGTGAGAACGCAAGTTGGGCCAGGGAAAAGGTAGGGTGAACGGAGCTCGGGGGGTTGAGTCCGGCAAGTTCACCAGACTTCCACCCCCCAGTTGTCGCGGTTAGTTCCCCTTCCCCATTGTGCTCGCACCCTGCAATCCCAACAGAGACCTTGATAGTTTCCGTGGGAATAGATTCAGACTTGGAAGGGGAGGGGGAAGAGGCGCCATGTGACTATGCCGAGACACCTCGGCCTTCAAGGCTAGACTCAGCCGAAACAGAGAGGTAGGAGGGGCTGGAGAGCTCTGTGGGAATAGAGGAGCTCTCACTGGGAGGGGACGAAGGGCCGTCCTTTCTGACAGATCCGAGAGAGAGGCGCAGCCTCCATTGTCAAGAACAGCTCACATCCCTCTGACGTTCCGCCCAATTGGTTAGCAAAAACCATGATCCGTCTTAGAGACAGGGGGGACGCTGCATTTGACGCTGAGCACATGGAAAGCTCCTCAGTTTGGGATCAACTGTTGCTTCCTCATGACTTTCCCATTGACAGGTTATAGAGTTGTGAACTAGGAGGTATTATCCTGCTTTTGCTGTAGAGACTTCTCGAACCGCTGATGCAATGACAAGCCCTTTCTTTGTACTTTCACATTAAAAGCTTTGCTAGACAAGTCCTGTGTGAAGTTACATCACTCTACAGAAGGGGAGGGGGCAGATGGAACGTGCAAGACACGACACCAATCGAGCTCCATGCACATCCCTAGCTCTTAGTCCAGGGATGTGTAAGTTGTGGCTCGTCAGATGTTTTTGCCTACAAGCCCACCATCCCTCACCATTGGCTATGCTGGCTACGGCTGATGAGTTGTAGTCCAAAACATCTGGAAAGCCACAAATTGCCCAACTCTGTCTTAGTCCTTCTTGATAGACAATCCTTACCACCATCATGCTTGGAGATCAATGTTAAGCCTCTTTATTTTTTTATTTTAAAATGTATCTCCTGAAGATGAAAACCTTGCTGTTTCTTTCGAAGATTTCCTACACATTCTAATTTTCAGCTGATGCCACTTGTCCTGCATTTACCTTGTCTTTGTACTGCACACTTGCTAGTTTTCCATATAAATATTTCATATAAATATTCCATATAAATTATTATTACATTCATCTCCATTCATTTCAAAACAATCCCTTCAATTGCTTTCAGTTGGTAGAAGCCAGAAATGTCTACACACTGATGTGGAAATTTTAAAGAAAGTAGCCACCTTTCACCCATGTAGAGTGAAAGATGTGGAGTGAAAGTATGTGAAGGATTGTTGAAAGTAAAATAAAGAGTTGAAGTCAGGATGTCTGTAGAGCAAAAGTCAACATAACACATGTTTATATAAACATACCATTCGGAAGCACTCCCTTATAAGGATAGATCATGTGTTGTTCCTGTGCTGACAACATAGAATCTTGTATTGTTCTTTTGTGTGTGTGTGTATGACCGGATACCCCAAATAAGGTTACTGGTTTTTTCCAAGAACAGATTCCTTCTTTGCATGGGTATGTGCTTCCCCCCTATAAAACCCTGGAGCTGCGTTTGTGAGTTTGTACTTTCCTTGTATCTCTGCCAGGAATTTACCTCTGAATTTCCAGTGGACCTCCAGATCAGACTCGGAGAAATTCCACAACAACACCAAAGTGGGATGAATGTACACACAAAATGGAATGCATCAGTAGTGTCTACCTGCGTTGAGCCATTAGCTGTCATCCAAAATATCCTGCATTAACAGATTTGAACAAGGGATTTTAAAATTTTATTTTAAAGGATCAGGATTCCAAAGGCAAAGAGCAAAAACAGTATATTGTGAAACATAGGATGTTTCCAGCACCCATCCCAGCAGAACTAATAGCAGCTAGGGGAAGGGGCATTCATTTGGGAGAATGGCACAGATGAAAAGTTTGAATACCCTTTCCCAAGCTGTCATTTCCCAAATTTCCAAAGCACACTCATCAGGCTGCTATTTAAGAAACATTGCCCACAGGGAGAGCTCGTAGCTCCATAGTAGGCATGCAGAAGGTCCTAGGTTCAGTCACTAGCATAGTGGTTCCTGTTAAGACTGGGAAAGAAACCTTGGAGAGCCACTGCTGGTCAGTGTAGCCATTACCAAGCTAAATTAGACAGCTTTGTATATTGAACAATGGGAGTTCTTCCTAATAATTGATCTCCTGCATCATCACATCTAGTTTGACCTTTATTTGGGAGTAAATCCCTGTAAATTCGGATGGGCTTGCTTCCAAACAAATATGCAAAGGATTGAGTTGTTTGTCACCAGGATGAATGTAACACAATGGCGCTGCTCAGTATGTGCTTTGAATAAACAGTCAAGGTGCTGCAGTATTATGTGCAAAGTCGGGCCATTGTTTTCATTATTTGCAAGAGTACAGCAAAAGAATACCCTCAGCAGTGAACCGGTGAGCAGAATAATTCTAGCAAAAACTGACATTGCTTGAGGCCAAAATGCTGAAATAGTGTTCAATAGAATTATAAGAACATGAGATATTTTTTGGAGAATGAATAAAGGTCATTTGGTCCATCAAGACATATCCTTTTTAGTAGTCTATTTCCCCAAGGAGGATAACTAATTGTTTCTCAAATGACACTGATACTTTTTGCCTCAACAACTTTGCCTTCAGGCTATTCTGAGCATTTATTATTCTCTACAGGAAAAGGTGCTTTCTGATATATGTGCTGAATTTATTTTTTAATTTCCATTTATGTTCCCTCATCCTATAATCTATGTTGGAAAGGAAATAATAATTTGAGTTGACATTATCTATGGCAGTTAAGACTTTATATGCTTCAAATAAGGCAGTTCGACCCTGTCCTTAAAATGAGATGCTCAGATTTACAATGAAAAGTACCAGAACCGCATGTCAAATGGTTACAGGGGTCCCCATTAGATTCACATCACACACGAGCTGGACAACCTCATTCTATGGCAGGGGTGGGCAACACGTTATGCTCCAGACGTTTTGGCCTACAACTTCCATCAATCCTAGCCAGCGTAACCAATGGTGAGAGGTGAGGAGAGTTGTAGGCCAAAACATCTAGAGGACCACAAGTTATCAACCCCTGTCTTGCTAAAATGGCTAATGCTCCTCTCTGTGGATGAGGTGAAAGCTCATCAGCATCCTATGATCAGATAACAGAAATAGACCCCAAAGAGATACAGCATTTAAAAAACAAACAAACAAACATCATGCTTTAGCTGTTTATAATAGTCCTTCAAAGAAGAACAGTTCCAGTATTTGGTCAGCAACAGTTATGGGTGGAACTAACCTTCCTGCCCCATTCCATCACTGCTTGTGCTGTCCATTTGTTCTCACTATGTCTGGTGCAGTTTACCCAACACTTGTGTTTGTTTTCCCATTTAGGGGTGAGTGATCCACTGAGACCCGACTCGCCTCCGGCTCCGTGGACACCGCTGCTGCTCCCACTGAGCTGGGCTGAAAGCAGGCACATGCCGTGTCGCTTGCCAGACTTCCGGGTTCCTGGTGAACCGCTGTTTATGTAGAAAATGCCTTAAGATACATCAAAAGCGGCTGCAATTTGTGCAAATTACACAAATTGCAGCCACTTTGGGCATATTGTAAGGCATTAACAGCAGCCTGCTGGGAACCAGGAAGTCGCTTCTGCGGCTTGATTCAGGAGAATGAGAGTTGACACTCGGGAATAGGTAAGCGGGGCGGAGTTCGGGGGGGGGCGGTCGAGCCCAGCTAGTCTGCCAGATTTCCACCCCTGAACAAAATCCTCATGCATCCCTGATTGTGCTTAGTGGTTCCTTGACTCTTTTTCTAGAGAGGTACTCATTTATCATTATGGTAAACCAAATCAGGAACAGCAAATACAAATCTCTGGTATGGGTTGCCTTCAGTTCCCACACCTACATTTTTTGTGTGTGAGGTCTTTAATTCTACATTCTACTGAGGGCTGCAGCTACACAGTTGAGGTCTTCATTGTGTCAAATGGTACAAAATGTAGTATCTGTGATGGCTTTGAGAAAACAAATATTAGTGATGCTTGAGGAAGTAAATAATTGTTAACTGAGATATGAGATGACCTGATTTGCCACTCCTGGAGAAATGTGTAGATCAGTTATCCACCAGCGTTTGCACTTCCTGAGTGCTCTGATCATCTGATGCTGTTTTGGCTCAAAAATGTATCAATTTTTTTTTAGTAGAGTGTATTTTTTTTTAGAGAGTATAACTTTTAAAGCATGTATTTTAGAGAAAAGTATTTAAAATATACATTTTAATGTAAAATTTTGTGCAGATTTTTTTAAAAGCCACAGATTAATGGCAGAACAGATTTCGGGCTGAACACATGTAAATGTGACATGGACTGGGAAATAGCCTGGTATCCATTCCTAAATGTTATACCACTTCTTTCTGTTTTATGAGACTGCTGCTCTTGCTGCAAATACTCCAGTTTGTATTTACACTGGGAATGGGAGAAATACTTCGCATTTTAATGTGAACTTACCTAATTTCTCACTTTTGAGTCACTACTTGAACTGAAACTCAGGTATCCTTTGAAATCCACACTTTTCTGAATTTTGTAATGGAGTTCTCTACTCAGAAGATGCATACAAAATGGGTATGTGAGGGAAAATAGCATTCAAAATTCAATATATTAGAAAAATGTATTTCAAAAATGTGTACATTAGGCAAAAATGCTTACAAAAAAAGCAGGGATTAGGAGAAATGTGCAGAAAAATGCTTATGAGTTTTCATGCAAACTTGGAAAAAAATAAATATCCAAGCTCAGTACAGACTGAATTTAAAATTGCTAAAATGAGAAACTGAGAGTAACCAGAATTGCCAAACCTGTCCATCCCTTATGTACGCCTCCTTCTCACAGACAGCATTTGATTTTGTAAACCAGTTCTTGACTACAATCAAAGTGCAGACTATAGGTGGGAGGGTCACACAATAGAATGCTCCTCCAAATTCCCTGCAGATAGATAATGAGATGCTACGGAAAAATAATCTCTTGCAGTTGTACAAATGTTCCCATTTGCACGTAGTGCTCTGCACCCTTTCACAAGCGCTCCTCATTTCCAATTTCCCTTCTTCCCAGTCGCTGTAGTATTTTCTCAGTGGTTTCCTAGTGGCAGCATCACTCAGTCTTACTATAGTGGACAAAGGTGTAAGAATAAAGTGTTGTGGTCTCATGCTGCACACTCTGATGTGTATGCTCTGTTCCACTGCTACTGTATGTATGTGCCTGGGGCTGTGCGATCACTGACTACTGTGTGTCCCTACAAATTGCTGAGATTGCACACAATTCCCCTTCCTCCCCTCCCCGGCCACTATAAAATTTTCTCTCAACATGATATACTTCTTTTTTCTTCTTAAAACATCAAAACAGGAAGATAGAAGAGATAGATACTTTAAAGTTTTGAAACAAGCATTAAAGTCAGCAACAATAGCTAGGGACCTGCGAGCAGCTAAGAAAAGTTTCCGAGCCAGAGTTTATAGATGTCTCCACGTCCACGTGTTCTACTTAAACTTTCAACCATAAGTAGGAAAAGCTTATGTTCTCCACAAGCACCCTTTCTCTCCGAGGTCAGAATGAAATTCATAACTTGGCAGATATACTGCTTTTCACCCATCCCTACTTCAAGGGAGTTAAAAAGAAGAGAAGAAAAATTACAATTCACGGAATTATTTCTATGTTTCTTTTGGAAATTATATCCAACTGGGAGAAAGTAGATGCATACATCCACTTTTTGTACTTTGGTATAACTAGGGATACCTACGGTATGGATGAATGGGCTTCATTTTTCTGTGGGTTTGCTCTTTCCAGCATAAGGCTCCATGTGCCTTCCAGTTTAGCCTGGATAAATTCTAAAATTGATTTCTTTTTGCTGCAATTTTGAGTTCATGCTTTGTATGCATCCCAGGACATTTGCACATCGATGAAATTGCAGAGAAAAAAGGAATCTTGATGAAATTGCACAATCACATTAGCAAAATTCTGTTTTGCACTGTGATATAAACTGTGTGCATGTATGCATGAACTGAAAACTGCAGCAAACTGTTCATGCACAGCAGTCTGAACTAAGTCTGGATTTTTATTTTTAAGTGTCACAACAGTATTGCTCCAGAAAGAAGGTTGGGTAATTCAGTTCCCCATATGTATCTGGAGAAAAATACAGATGGGAAAAAAATCATAAAGCATCCCTAGATACAGTTCCTGAAGATGGAAGCTGTCCATCCCTCATGAGATGCCTGGGAACCAGATACAGGTAAAACTCATGTATATCACGTGGTAAAGCTCTGTAACTTATTTCAGAGGTTTCACTGGATATGAGAAAAGTAGATATGTGAGTGAGTTGTGTTTAAATTAGTCTGAACTTTAGAAAAACATTCAAAATAATAATAGCTGACCAGTACTCCATTTTCTTAGCAAACCGATGGAATCTCTTTTTTTAGGGGTTTTCAATCAGGCAACTCACAGGGATGCTTCTGATACTAGAAATCATGCCTTGAGACAGACAGTTGGCCTAGATGAGTCACTGGGTCTCTTCAATGCTATGGTTCTCTGTCCTTGTGCTTCTGTGAATACTGGGAAAGGCCTAACATTCTTTAGTTAAACAATCAAATTTTTAACGAATGACTTAGAAGCAAGTTGGTGCTTGTTAAAGTTACAAAACTGAACTGCATACCTAGAGTGCTACATAATTACAAGTATTCATATTTATAGAAAAAGCCCTCTTGTATCCTGCCATACTGGATAATTTTTGAGTAGTCTCAAACTCATCCTTATTTAGGAAAGGGACTTGAGCATGTACTGGCATCTCAGTTCCAGGGATCCTTGGGTTAAATCAATTGCCTAGATCCATTTCAAACTGGCTTCAATCCTTGTTTTGGTACTGAAATAGCTTTGGTCACCTAGATGGATGATCTATGCTGGGAATGGGAATTAGACAGGGTGATTACATCCCTGTTAGTTTTGTTGGGCCTCTCAGTGGCATTCTATACCTTCAACCATAGTACCCTTCTGGACTACTTTGCAGGGATGGACTCCTGAACAGGGATTTAATTGGAGCTGTACTGCACTTGAGAAATCAGGATCATACTTTGGGGGCACTAGCAGACTCAGCTTTGCATCTGGATAACCAGGTGGTGGTAGCAGCCAAGAGTTCCCTTCCTCAGTTTAGGCTGGAGTGCCAGCTATGCCTGCTCATGAAGAAGTCCGCCCTGCCTTTGGTAATACATGCCTCAAGGCCAAACTAAACATTTCTTTAAGTATTCATGGTGAAGCTATGCATGCTACCTTTATTTACTCTCCAGCAAGCACACACAGCCCTGATTTGAATCAGGACCATAGCACTTTGGGAGAGGAAGGAGGGTTTAGTGGGCACACTCCCATGGGATCATGTTACTTTCATCCTGCAATGTCTGCGTGGGTTGCCAGTTTGCTATTAGGCACCGTTTAAGCCACAGCATGTGCCAGCGAATGCCAGGTGCCATTTGCCTAATTACTCGCCTGGCGCAGTTTATCGGGTCATCAGTACCCAGGTGGCATAGCTTGGGGAAAACAACCCTCCAAAAACCCAACAACACCCCATGGCTTATTTGAGGGTTGTTTCCCCCTCCAACAAGCCGTGCTGCCAAGGTTTGGATGATACGACAAACTGTGCTAAGGTGCATAATTAGGCAAATGGCATCTGTGGCATTTGATGTGGCATTTATGTCAGTAGTTTTTACAAGGTTCATTATCTTATTGTAACTGTTTAAAGGCTCTAGAGCTGCTAGACAGAGTCTAGATGGCCATAGGAGAAGTCAGAGTCCCAGCTCCGTTCTTGGAAATGCACTCCGAGGTTGGAGCCAGGACTTGGACATTGGAGCACTTTCCCTCTGCCCTCGCAGCCAGCATGGAAAGAATTGTGCCGGCTGCAGCTCCAAGGACAGAAGATGGACCTTGGAGCCAGAGTTCTGTGGGTGTTCTGGGGGGCGGGGAGTGGAGGAATGAGGCTCTGCCAGCATAGGTAGTATCCTGGCGGTGCCTCAGCCTCTCCTCTTCACACTCCAGGGCAAAAGACTTAGACGGCCGAAATTGGACATCTAAGTCTTTTGCAGGGTGGGAGAAGCACAGAGACGTCCTTCACCTCCACACTCCTTCCGCCCTCTATAGGATGCCCGTAATCCTCTGAGTTAGGAGGGTTACAGGCCGCCACATTAGACTGTGCTGTAAATGGTTTTAAATTGTGTATGTTAGAGATTTTATATTATGTTTTTATGATCTTGTATTGTGGTGATTATTTTTGTGAACTGCCCAGAGAGCTTTAGTTATAGGGCAGTAAAGAAATGAAATTACTCCTACTACTCCTACTCCTACTACTGATAATATTACTACTGCTGCTACTACTACTACTACTAACAATAATAATAATGAGTAAAAATTCTTGCAAAATGCATATATTAGAGAGAAAATTCATATAAAACATGCATGGAAATGTGTAAGATTTGGCATGAAGACTTCAAAAAATTGCAAACTGATGCAGAAATGGGATATACTGAACCTATGCTTGAAAAATAAAATTTGAACCTCATATAAAGTGAAAGAGACAGATTCAGCCAACCCTAATTGCATCTAGGAAACTGTTCTCCTACTTAGCAGCGGTGAATCTATTAATTAAGAAAATGGAATATCTCCTGAATAACCCTGGAACTTAGATATTGCTGTTGATAGTATTAATCAGGTCCTTGTGGGGAAAGAAACTTCTAAACTTTGGAGGTAATTAAAAGATATTAAGACTGCAATTCTGAACACCCACCTTACTAGGGCCTAACCCCCCACTGAACCCAGTGGGGCATACATTTGGATAAATATGTTTAAGATTGCACTGTGAGAAGAACCTCATAATTCTCTACCAGAATTGTATGTTTCCTGTTGGCACCTTTATATACTTTTAATATGTAATCTGACCCTCCTTCACATGTTATACACTATCCATATGTAGAAAAGGAAGTGAGGTCACTATCCAGGTGTTTCAACTGTCCTTGGGGGTCCTGCCTTCTCAGGCATCCATACTCAACTCATGGTTGTTTGGAAGTGGAGTCAGGGGATGATTACCAGCAGCACAGTCCCACTTCCTTTTCCAAATGTGGAGCTCTCTCACACATACAATACATAAGGGAACTTTGGAAGCTAGGCAAGTATGTGATGGCTAAACTAGATGTAGTAAGGTGATCCACAGTTATGATCTGCAGCATTAAAAAAAGAAATAGAATCCATAGTTTGGAGGGAGTCATGGGACTCCCCATGACATTTTTACGAATTAAAATTGTACTTCAAAGCTGTTATTTCCCCTCCAGAGCAAATAACAGCTTTGAGGAGAGGCTGTCTTTAATAGGAAAATGGTGCAGGAACAGGAAATAAGAGTTAAACCCTCTCCCACAGATCTGCAGTTCTGATCTGATTTTCTGCCTGTCACTACGGATGGGGGAGAAATTTGTTCAGTTTGAATTTTAATGCAAATTTTTATTTTTTAAAAAATGCATTTTTAAAATTTTTTTGCAAAGCAAAACTGTTATCCCTCAAAATTCAAATTTCTCCAAATTTTGCAATCCAGTTCTCCAATCAAAAATGCATCCAAAAATGCATATAACAGGGGAAATGATGTTAAAAAATGCATTATCCTAGGAAAATTCCTTGCCAAAAATGTTTACATTAGGCAAAATGCATGTATTGGGAGAAATGTGCAAAAAATGCTTATCATTTTCATTAAAACCTAAAAAATATATATCAGAGTTTGGAATGAACTGAATTTAAGACTGGATAAATTCTCAGTCTTAAGGCTGGGTAAATGAGAAAGTGAAGGGTTATATCCAATTGGAAGATTCATCCATCCCTATCAGGTACCACCTGCAATTGGTTTATTCATTGTTGCTGTTGTTTAACCATAGGGGTTCTCCTGCGTCAGACACAGTTGTGCCCTAAGATGGTTCCAAAACATAAAAAAATATACATTTGCTTATTCTACTATCAATGACTTATCTTGACCAAGCTTTATTTAGAGCATCTGATGTCTCTTTCTTTCTGCTTGCTTGTGTGGATGCATTTTTATAAGGAGGGAACCCTGGAAGACTAGAAATGAAGATGCCTCAGGGCCAAACTACATATTACGATAAATACACGTAAAAAACCAAAAGTGCTTACACTGACCACCTTTATTTTAAGAAAAAGCAGCCATGGCAACTTGATCCAGAATGTGCTCCTGCTATTTCATAGATTTCATAGATCATAGAGTTGGAAGGAGCCTACAAGGCCTGCGCAATGCAGGAAACTAGAGGAGGGGTCTCCCATCCAAGTAATAACCAGGCCTGACCCCGCTTAGCTTTCCACACTCAGACAAGCTGAACCAGCATAAGCCTCAGGCCTGTATATCAGGGACCATGCCACTTTCCTGTTGAACACCCCCTGCATTCTGCTCCCCTCTCCCAGGTATTTCTTCAGAGGCAAATACTAGCTGGAGGGGACTTTTAGCAGGAAACTTGCACAGGACCCCGATCTGGGTTGAGAGTACATTATGAATTGGTGCCCTGCAGCTGCTCTCCTGCCCCCTCAGAATAGAAGTGGCCAGTTTAAGCAAGCTGTAATATGTATGTTCACCCCAAGAACCCCATGATCTCTGTATGCCCACCTTGCTCTTTGTATAGCTATTTAAAATAATTTTCCAACACCACATGGAATAAAGCAGGAAGGAAGCAAAGCCAGGGGTGGAACTTGGTTGGTTAGTGAGAAGAATGTGACAGTGTTGTTGGTGTGGCCCAACAGGAAAAGTGAGTGAGTCCCCACTCAGCCATGAAACTCACTGGGTGACTTTGGGCCAGTCACTGACTCTCAGCCTAACCTACCTCACAGGGTTGTTGGGAGGATAACGTGGAGAGGAGGAGTATGTAAGCTGCCTTGGGTTCCTTTCAGGAAAAAAGGCGGGGTATAAATATAATAAATAAATAAATAAAATATATTTCTTATATCAACTCTCCTCTGGTGTGTGTTCACTGGCTTTTCAGTCCTCAACACTAATTTCCTGCCAGAACCTGTCTTTATTGGTCTGAGTAGTAAAATAATGGACATCTGACAACCCTAATCACATTCTGTTAATCCTGTGACCTATGCCTTTTATTCGGCTTGGAGTTTAATGGCATGTTTAGGCTAATTTACAGAGGGTTATATCCAATTGGTTTCCCTCTGCTGGTGGAAGGCTCTTTGATCCAGCAAATGCTTCTGTCCATTAAACAGGGCAGGGGGCAATTTACTATTCCCCCTCTCCCTGCATACCCCCATGTCAAGTCCCATGATGTTCTGAAGTGTCCTCAACCCTCCAAAGCAGATTTTGGAGGGTGTGGGGGGATGCAGGGAAGAGGATGAATCTTTGGAAATTGCCTGTGTTTCCATTCTGCTGACAGAAGCCTCCACTGGATCAAAGAACCTTCTGTCAGTGAAGGGACACCGATTGGATACAACCCAATTGTGAAGTAAAGGAACACTGTTGCTGTAAGATTACCCTCATTTCTCTTTTATGTATTTGATCCATATTACTGCAAGAAAAACCTGTGACTCCTGCATTTGAGAGAAGGAATTGTAGGATCAAAAACAGTTTTCTGTTTTTGTTTGTGGTGTGAAAGTATCATGTATCCAGACAATATCTGTTTACCATGCACCATTACAAGGGTGGGTGGGAATCATACAGTAGCAGAGAATGGAAGGTGACTTTAAACTATACAAAGCACAGGGGACATCTGGATTAGCTGTGATTCTTAACTTTGCATGTAACCGAATGATAGAGAGTTGTTTATAGATTTGTTGACCTTTTAAGCTGGCAAAGAGAGCTGAAGTGGCTTGAAGGATGAGCTATGAAAATCAGGCTTGTTGGCTAAGAGGTTACACTGCATTTCTCGTGGTGATATGGTTGCTAATTCAAAAGATGCCTATGGTACAATTTTATACATGTTGTCTACCCAGAAGTAAGTTCAAGTGGGCTTACTCCCAGGTAACTGTAATTGCGGCCTTAACCATCTGAACTGCTGCACTGGTAAATAACTGTTCTGGTCTGGCCACAACAGTTGAGCCAGTGTGATGTCATGACCTGGTGTCCTCCATTGTCACAAATAAGTAATATCTGGCAATCCAGCAGCTGTTCAGTACAGGGCCGTGAATTAACACTTGGCATGCTCAAACTCACAAACCAACATGTGCATCTGATATTATCCTTGCTACATGCTTCATAATGTAGTGCAGGTTTTATCCTAGAGAATTCAATAAATATCAGACTAAACATAAAATGCCTTCTTTAAAATGAGTGTTTTAAAATGTATGTTCTCTATTGAGTTCACTTATGACTGTTGGCATGTTTGTTAAATTTTCTGTACATTTTGATTCTGGAAAGAAAGAAAAAAACTATCCTAGGCTAATGTGTTTGATCTGTACAAGTGCATAACTGAATTTTGATGATGAATTATCATACCTGCCTACCAGCAGGTAAATAAAACCACATTTCATTTTCACCTAAAATAATCTTCTCTGCTGGGTGGAGTTCATTACTGCCAGGTAATTTAATATATCGATACACACAGACAGAGAGAGAGAGAGGAGGAAAAAATTATGTTTACACACAGGAAATATATTCATTAACCCCAATATAATTGCTTACAGTGCTTTGAAGTTGCAAACATAAATATACCATTTGAATTTATGCATGTGGGTCATAGAAACACACCTCATCTTTCTCCTAATAAGTAGGAATATGTTTCTAAAGCAAATGGTTAATGTTGTTAAATTGCGTGTTGGCTTCCTACTGCCTCTCACAGTCGCTCACATACCAGTTGCTGACCTTTCTTCCTTCAGCTCCGTCCTTTTACAGAAAACACATTTAACAGCTGTGGAAACAAACAGGGCATATTTGGCAAAAGTAGGAGCCAGATGCCAAAGTCTGAAATGTGTTTTCCAGCAGCAGCATCTGGGTCTGTTGCTAACTCTTCAGTGTCATCTCGGTTGGCTCCTTGACTACTTCCTTTCCTGGCTGGCAACAGAGATGCATCTGGAGTTGTTTTTAGGGCCATGCAGCTGTGGGGCTGTCTTGGCTCTTTCAGCCTTACAGCTACCATTCTACTCCAATTCTCCTCTTTCATTTTGAAAAGGTATTTCTTAACAATGAAATATATGATTAGGCCAACTTTTTAATCTATTCATTTATAGGTAAACTGTAATGTGACAGAGGGCCTTTGTTGTTGTTGTCCTTGTCATTTGGTTAATGTATTTCTCGATGGGAGGGAGATACAATCTGGATCATTTACAAAACCTGGAAACTACTGATGTATTAAATATGTAACAGGAACCATGGTGTTGCTTTGCAGAAACTCCAAGGCTACCACAATTATGAAAGTATAATTCTACAAAAACGGAAACCAGACACACTCAATTAAAAAAGAGAACAAGAAAGAAAAAGAAAAATGACAAACATGCAGTGGAATTTATTAGCACCATCCCATTTAATGAATTGCTTATAAACTTCCATAGATGGTGCCTAATCATGCAGCTATGAAACCCAAATGGGATCTTTGTTTTCACTTTTAAAAGAGGTCACTATGAGATAGATTTGGAAGGGAACCATATGCAAACTTAGATAGTTGTGGGCTGAAAGAAAGGAATGAATAGCATCTGCATGCGAAGCAGCCCTCTGGTATTCATATTTTGCATATTTGCATATTTTGTGGCGTATGCAAGCTTACCATATTTCTTGTGACCAGCCTTGGCACCATCATCACCTGTGGGAAAGATTAATGTGAGCTTGATTGTAGTCTAGGGATGATGGGAGAATCAGCAAGGCTAAAGTCCATTGAGGTTCCCTGAGTTGCACCTAAAAGCTCAGTTCACCTTGTTCCCATTCCTGAATACAAGCTTTTTGTTGCTGTTGTTTGAATGGGGAAAGTGCTCATTTTAGTGCATATTTTTAAAGTAGGCACTAAAATACATACTTCCCCATGCCCACATATAGTGAACTGTAAAAATGCACACACACACACACACACACACACACACATGCACATTTTTAAAGTGCACAGTTCTCTAGTGAATGCATTTTGTGAATGTGATTGCAAGCTTGGGAATATGTGAGCTTTGCCAGAAAAAATGTGCTCGTGTTTATGTTCAGGAGTGGGAACGGAGCAAGTTCTGATGTTTAACAGCTAAAAGATGGATACTGCAACACTGGATGGATATACAGCCACACCCAATAATGCAATGGATTGTGGACTTAATGATACTTTCAACTTTTGAACGGCTGGTATTTAGATGCCACTTATGCATAGGCAAATATGGAGATATTTGGTTCGCCTTTACTGAAGCTTATGCATAACTATTCACATTGATTGCAGACTGCAGTACATTTTCTTACACATATATAATATATATGGGCATACATTCCACATGTATTTATTTACGGCAACTGATATATTCAAACTTTATGTAATATAAGTTTGTTCATTTCATTTTATTTTATCTTTCTCCTCCCCTCCCCTTTGTTTTCATTTATGTTTTTTTGTTTTTGTTATAATTTTCTGAAACTCACAGTAATTAAAAAAATAGTTAAAAAAATAATTTAAAAACAACAACGAATCAAAGCAAAATCCCCATACATTGCTAGGTTTTACACACATATAGCTGGCAGCAATTTCCTATAACTTTGAAGAAGGGAATAATTTATGTTAATCTCGCTTCATGCTATGTTATTCCAACTGGTCCTGGGAACTTACGGGACTTAGGAGGGCTTGTGGCTTCAGGGGCACAATGTCAGCTTTCTCAGAGCAGTTACTTCTCCTCACCCTGCCCCCCACAAACACACACTCTTATTTTGAAGGAAAGGGATTTGTGCCCTTTAGCATATATGTACATCTAGCACATTTAAACACAGTACTCAGTGTTCAGAGATAGGGTTTCATAGATTGTGCTCCTGCTATTTCATAGATTTCATAGATCATAGAGTTGGAAGGAGCCTACAAGGCCATCGAGTCCAACCCCTGCGCAATGCAGGAAACTAGAGGAGGGGTCTCCCATCCAAGTAATAACCAGGCCTGACCCTGCTTAGCTTTCCACACTCAGACAAGCTGAGCCAGTGTGAGCCACAGGCCTGTTTATAGATGATCCTGAGGAATTCTGACATGTCATCTGAAATATGGGAAGAGGAACAGGAAGAAAGGAAACTGTTGCACACTCTCCCTAAATGACACTTCTATCTGATTGCTCACCTGTAACGGAAACTGACAGTGTGAAATGGCTTTTAGAGATGCATTTAATTAAGATACAGATAGCAGGGTTTTGTAATATGTAATGGCTTGATATTTTTTTTTTGAGTTCTGACTTTGAATCTTATTGCTTTCTCTAAAACTAATGAAATTAAAAATTCACCAGACAGGCATCATTGTACTTATGGACAAACAGTGAGGAAAATACAGCTGGTATGATGACTGAGGGAAAAACAGGAGATTTGGCCATCTCCCTTATTATGTTGATCAAATATGCTTTGCATGTAGGGATGAATCAGTCAATTTGGGTTTCTCTCAGTTTCTCATTTTTCCAGTCTTCAGTTCAGTTCATCTTGAACTTTGAGAATTTCAGTTTGTCCTGAACTTTGACTTTTTTTTTTAAACTTCGCATGCACACTGATAAGCATTTTTGTGCACAATTCTGCTAATACATGCATTTTTTCCTGATATATTAATTTTTTGGAAGCAATTTCCCTAATATAATGAATTTTGGAACACTATTTTCCCTCGTATATGCATCTTTATGCATTTGTTGATTGGAGAACTCTATTTGGACAAGTGCCAGTTTTGAAGGGTAACCGAGTTTCAGTTCACATAGTGATTTGAAAGTGAGAAGCTGGGTAAATGCAGACTGAACAAATTTCTCCCCATCCCTAAATTGCATGCAAGAGTATAAGGGGTTGGATCTTCATTCATGAATTTGAAACTTGCAAGTCACATTGGTGCGCTCATGCGGTGCCTGCGCAGATTTCCCATTGATTTCTTGATGTGCTAGCCCAGCGCTTGCAGCCACATTGTGTTGCTCCTTCCACTGTGTCCCTTACAGGGGCATTACAGGAAGATTAAAAAGCCAACTCTTCATCCTGTTTTCCTATCTCTTCGACCATTCTTGGAAAGCAATCATCTAATTGAGAGCAAGATAGTTGTCTCATTGCTTTGTGGAACCATCATGATATGCTGGTTCAAATTGGCCCCACAGCTTGGCTTGGCAGATGGCCAGGTTTTCTGCTCAAGAGAACCAGCTTCTCCTTTCTATTCTGTTAAAAGCATCAGTTTAATAAATACTCCATTAAAATTGATTAAATGGTACAACATTTTATGGCATACTGGAAAGCTTACAAGCAGCTATTAAAGTTATGCATAAATTTTCTTAACAATATCTACATCTTAAAGAACAACAAGGGATATTAACTTCTCTTACATTTCTGTTTATCAGAGGTAAATAATAGCAGCCAGAAACAGTCACCAATACTATTGCAGTATATATATATCCAGTATTGTTACTCATCCTTATTAGAAGTTTCAGTGGCCCATTATTTCAAAGCTCAAGGTTGGAGTGGTTTATCGAGATATATTCAAATCCCAGATGGTTTGCAGTAGCTACTATTTAGTGGTTTAAGGTGCACAGTTGGTGTGTGTGTGTATGTTAAATGCTGAATGATATCTAGAGATCATTATCCTCTGTCAGTATATTAACAAGTTGCATTCAAGTACTTGTTGGGAGAAAACCATTTCCTCTCTGGGCAATTTTACAGCTGGCCATTTGTGGTCAGTTGAAGTGTAGAGTCATTTAGGGAGCAATCCTATGGTCCCTAGACAGTGTCTCGGGGAGGGGGCATATGAGGCAATGGATCTCCTCCTCCGAGGCTGGAGACAGAATCTCCAACCTCAGAGGAGAAGATATGACTACAAATCTCCCCGCCCTCCCAAGCCTCCTCCCAGCAGCTCCCTCTCCTGGGGTTGGGAATCTGACCTTGGAAAGGAAGGAAATTGGCATGTTGGGTAGGCCACTGGGTGGGGATCCACTGGATCCAAAGGCCTCTCAGCTCCCATCCCCACTCCCAGCAGGGAGGGCAGGAGGGTTAGATAGGCCTGTCTACCTTAAGAAGCTATTTTTATTTATTTCTTTAACATATCTATAAACTGCATATACTGCCCTTCATTATGAAATCACAGGGGTGTGTAGAGAATCCATTAAAACAACAATTGAAAGAAAAGAAAAGATTACAGTATCCACAAAGAAAATCTACCAAGTTGGGATATTAAAAGCAGTAAATGCTTGGGTATACAGATAAATTCAACAGGTACTTAAACACTGACAAGGATAATGCCTGTCACACTGTAGGGAGGAGAAAATTCCAAAGGCAGAGTGCCACAACAGATATGGTTGCCATCAGATATGGCCATGCATATTTTGGAGGACAGAGAAGCAAAGTACGCTCCGTTGCACCTCCTGCTCTGCTGGCAACAGCTTGGCAAGGCCTAGAATGATGGAAGGTTCCATCATCAGAGCTGTCTGTCCTTTGGGCATCTTGTGAACTAGGAAGGTTTATGATTGGTTGGTCCTGCAGGACTAAAAACTTCTTTAGATCAGAAAAGTTTTACCATGTAAATTAGGTATATGCAATGCATACACACAACACTAAGTAGATTTTTTAAAAACCTTGTTAACAAATACCATAATTACATAAATTATTACAAGTTGATGAAATTGAATACTATAACTAGCAATGATACAGGCACTTTCAAATAGGAATCATTTAAATTAGCAGAATAAGTGGTTAAGAAATAAACACGAAGGAATGCAAACAAGATGAGCAGATGGGGAGGATGTGAAGCCAATCATATTTAAGTAGCTGAGACCAATTAGAAAGGTATCAGTGAAAGTGTAAAACTGCAATCCTAAAACAGAAAGCAAATATTCTAATAAAATGTCATGGTTGACAGCATCTAAGGCCTATAGAATGTCAAGAAGCAGCAAGAGTGTAATGTTACATCCTTAATAAGCAATTTATTAGCAATTCAGTCCAGGAGTATTCTGGTTTGGAAACCAGATTGAAATCTATGTGGAATGGAAAACAGTTGGACATTCCCATTAATTTCTGCAGATACCACATGCTCAGGTAGCTTCTGCACAAATAGTAATTGGCAACAAACTACAAATGATGCATCATTACATCCTTAGGTTTTAGAAAAGTGAAGTGACATTGTGCACTTAAAGTCAAATGATACCTGGAGGACATGGGATATTCAAATCATTTCACAGACTGACTACACCACAGTGGTTTGAACATGAACAGTTGTAAACCAATCAAACAGAATTGTGCTTAATCTCTCTCTCTCTCTCTCTCTCTCTCTCTCTCTCTCTCTCTCACACACACACACACACACACACACACATACACAATGAACCTGATAAACTGGTAATCACTAAATTGAAAAAGCTAGATTTTTGGAGATGGGATGGTATTATTTGAAACAATGAGGAGGGGAATTCTAAATATAAAAAACGATGCAGGTAATAAACAGCACAGAACTCAACACTGAATGAAGTTCTTAAGGTTATGGTATATTTTGAGATTGGAAGGAAGAGTGGTTTGGCCTTTTCTAACATAACTTATTGGTGGCTTATAGCTGGAGATTGAAATATCTGCATGTGGCCAACAACATTTAGGTTGTGAATTGTCCAAAATGACCCAGTGGAGTTGTGCCTGCGATGTGTGTTAGTAAAAATGTCACAGTAAGCATGGGAAGGCTTCATGGAGCTCTGCTTAAAGGCAAGTACTGAACTACATTTCCTTTTCATTAAATAGCTCATTCCAATTTACAAATAATAAAGTGGTGGTCCCAACTGCAATTATCTTGAACTCTTTTTTATTTAAATCCATGGGGCACATAGGGATGCTTGAGGATTTTTGTCCACACTTCAAAGCAAGCCTACTTGATCCACACCTTTTGAACTAATGTGCGGATCAGGATGCAGTTATCCTTCAGATTTTACACTGCTCTGAATTTTGCAATGCGATTCTTGGCTCAAAAAATATACCAAAATGCATGTAAAATTATCTTTTCACATACAATATGTGTAGAAATTCATACTTTGAGAGAAAATATGTTTGCCAATGTGTATTTTTTTTTATTATTATTTTTTATTCATAATAAAACAAACAAACAAACACAAACACAATAATGGACTTCCAATCTTCTCCACAGCTTAATCAACCACAGTTACTCTTAAAATCTTTTCTGTTAACAAAAAATCACTTCCAGTTATGGCAAAAAAGAACCCTAAAAGGAACAAACACCAGAGGTCTCCACTCTCCCCCAATAAACATCAACTCTTTAATCTATTAAATTCAACATTTATAGATACTCCAAAAAAGAAAACCTATAGTTTCATTAAATAGTGTTTTCAATTCCAAAATACAGTATATTAAGAATCCCAAAAGTAAAAAGTAACTATAAACTAATTAGCAAATGACCACATACCAAAAGCATTTTGTATTTCCATCGCTCCCGCACTCTCTAGTACCTAACCATCGAATCAATACATTTGTATTATTACAATTACTCATTATTCCTTTCTATCTAAGCAGAAATTCCTTCACTTTTAATCTCCAAGATATTTTTTTTTTAAAGGAAAGAAAAGAAAGATAAGTCTAAAAAATTAAGAAATAAGTGACGTCTGACAGAACAGCAGAAGCACATAAGCCATCATGCTACTTATAGAACCAAAAAAAACAAAAGACCTTCCCCTTTAATACTTCAAAGCCTCCACAAAACAACACCCCCAACAACAACAAGTTATTATTATTATTTTTTAAATAAATGTTTCCAAACAGACCAAATATAATTATACCTTACTTATAATAATTTCCCTTACATCACCATTAATATTTAAAATCAAAAGATTATTTATATTCCAACTAGACATATAGTTCAGTATACATCAACCCTTTATCTTTTGCCAATAAAAGACCGTGAAGATAGTCCCTTTCATTGCTTTCCTCTGTCAAAGGGAAATTCATTAAGTTCCAGGTTTTGAACCAAGAATGAAATCAGCTTGTTCTGTTGTTTTGTGGTCTCCTGCATACCGATCTCCGGCTCCGCCATCTTAGATTTTAAAAAGTGCGTCACAACATCCTGAACTGCCTTCTCATGCCACTTCGACCCAATTAAAACTTCAAAGTCTCTGTGAATTTCTGGTAAGTTTCCCAAGTCCTTATTTACTTCTTCTGTCTTCTCCTCTGCCGGTCCTGTAAAGAAATCCGTCTTACGTTGTTCTTCTGATTGATCCACTTTCAGATTTACATTCCAAGCCTGGATCCTTACTTCCAATCTGTTTAGAATTTCTCTCTCCATTTCGTTCCACAGGTTTAAGAATGCTGTAACTGCAAACATCTTGCCTTGCGTATAGATGTTTTCAAGACGCTTCCAAACATATAAGATTTATAGACCTCCTTTCAGGTTTCCTCTCTTATCTTTTTCGCCTCCCAGATAAACATAGTCTACTTACAGTTAATTATAAATCCCACTCTGCTGCCGAAAGATTCCAATTAGCCACTCCAGATGTACTCCTTTATTTTGGAAGCGAACATGCAAACTTCTGATGATCGGTAAAACCGGTCTCTGGAAAACAGCGCCGTTTTCCCCCACCTCAGGTCACCACCGCATTTATTCGTCATACGACAAACAAAAAAGCGATTTATGACCCTATGAGATAATTTGGGGGTAACCTCAGATCTTCGCTTCTCTAATGAGAAGTAGATCCCCCAGCCTGAGACATTCTCTGGCCAGGAAACGCTGTGCCAGCTCCCCACAGAATTTCTGTGCGGCTTTCAAAGCTCCATGTTCACCCGGAAGCCGTTTGCCAATGTGTATTTGTGGAAAAATATGTTTAAAATGTGTATTTAAATATGAATTTTGTACAGATTTTTTTAAAAATGTGGATTAATATAGAAATGGGACAGGATGGATTCATGAATGAACACATGTGAAACTGGCACGGACCAGAAACAGACTGATCCATCTGTTGTAAGCTGCTGCGAGGTGGTTTTTTTTAGCTTTAGTCAAGAAATCTATACATTGATTAAATAAATAAATAAATAAATAAATATGCCATTATGACATGTTAAGGGATTATTTTTTATTTTATTTTTGCTTTTTATGATTATGTTTATACATGATGGAACATTGAAATTCACCATATCCTATCTGTAGTCTGAACTGGTATTGTTCAAGAAACAATGTACTGTATATTGTGATGTTTGAATGATCTGCTACAAGTTTGCCAGCGGTTATTTCACTGTTTCTGCTTTGTGGTCCCCTGGATTATGGGACACACAGCAAAAGCCATTACACTCAAGGAAAGTACTACCTCAGCCTAGCTCTGAAGAATCTAGGGCAAGGGTGGGCAGGCTTTAGGCTTATGGGATCTACTGTGTTTTTTACTAGAACCCTGAGATCCACCAACCGAAGCATGGTGCAAAAAACATAATTAAAGAATTCTGAGCCCATGAATTTGTTTTGAGCACCATAACTGAACATAGATCACAATCCTTCCACACAGAAAATCACTCCAGGTAATCACTCACACCCCACACTTTCTTCATTTCAAAAGTATAGTTGTTGTGAGGATAAAATGGAGAGGAAGATGAGGATTATGTAAGCCGCCCTGGGTTCCTTGCAGGAAAAAAAGGCGGGGTGTAAAATAAATAAATAAATAAATAAATAAAATAGTGGGGGGAGTGATTCTGTTGCCACTGTTGTTAAATCATTGGGAAGATTCTGTCATACCTTAGTATGACAAACAAATAGAACCAAGGATAAGGCTAGGTAGATGAAGGGGCAGGGCTGTAAAAATATCAGCAAGCTCCAGTCTCAGTGGCTGGAGTCACCACAGGCACAGAACATGTCTAAACTCCACCACAGGAGTGTCCTCAAGTTCACCTCTTACTTGAATGGCTGCAGTTCTCTAGGGAGAAGTAAAGCACTGTATTTGGGGACTCTGTTGCAGTGATGGCAAAACCTGCAGTCTAATATTGGGTGGACCAGTCATCACTGGCAGGGTTCCTAGAATGTATCCAGGGATGAGGTGTACCACGTCTCTCTATACAGCAGACATAATATATCTCCCAAAAATCTTTGCAAGGCTTCCCTCCACACATACTCCACCCCCACCCCCCATGATGTGCATTGTCTTGGTAATTAATAAAACTTATACACAGCGGCAAGGTAAATGACCTGACATGCTTATCATTTGCTAGTAACCTGAATAGCTCCTGAATGTACATAGGTGTTATATATATATATATATATATATATATATATGCTTCAGAAAGTTATAAAAATTGTTAGCTCAAGATGACCTTGTATTCAAAAAGCCTTTCAGAATATTAAGCACAGGGGCCCAAATGGTTTGAGAAATAATGAGCTAGACATTGCTCTTACATTACTTTAAAGGTGATTAGTGCAAGTGGGTATGTTTTAAACTAATGGATAAGGCTAGGCCTGTAATATCAGCAATGATGGACTGCTTAGCATTGTGCTCAGGTATGTAAATAGCAGTTAAATCATTCAGGAATAGCTGGCTAGTATCCAGCAAATGGCAAAGACATATCCTGAGACCTTGATTAAAATTCTAATTGCATTGCACATGCTACTTTTTGATATACCAGACATGCTCACTGAATATTGTCCTGTTTTGGTTATCAGGTATGAGGCACTCATTGTTTTACATGATAATATATATATTTGGACACTGCTTTTGGAAATACCATGGTTTATTTTATTTAGTTCAGAAGAGAACAGGCCTACACAACTAGTAAGCTTGCCTTTTTATTGTTTGTTTGTTTTATTTAAGAAATGTATACCCTGCTTAAAGTGTCTTACAAAATATGAAAAACATAAAAATAACAACCAATCATTATAACAATTTACAATGCTGAAACTGAACCCCGACAAGACCGAGGTACTTCTGGTGGGGGACAAGGGAAGGTTAGGGGATGTTGACCTGGTGCTGAATGGGGTACATCTACCCCTGAAGGACCAGGTCCGCAGCTTGGGGGTCATTCTAGACTCCCAGCTGTCCATGGAGGCTCAGGTGGCAGCTGTGAGCCGGGCGGCGCTGTATCAACTCCATCTGATACGGCAGCTGCGCCCCTACCTTCCTAATCACCTGCTCCCATCAGTGGTTCATGCCTTGGTCTCCTCTCGCCTAGACTACTGTAATGCGCTCTACGTGGGGTTACCCTTGAAGACGGTCTGGAAGCTTCAGCTGGTACAGAACGCGGCGGCTCACCTGATTAAGGGCAGCCGCCGGCGTGATCACATCACGCCAGTGCTTAATGAGTTGCACTGGCTACCAGTTGCTTGCCGAGCCGAATTCAAGGTGTTGGTTTTGACTTTTAAAACCCTACACGGCTCCGGCCCAGCTTATCTCAAGGAGCGCCTTCAGCAACATCAAGTAGGCCGCTCCACAAGGTCTGCGACGGACGGCCTTCTCCTTATCCCATCAGCCAGAGCAGCCAGGCTGGTGGGGACTAGGAAGAGGGCCTTCTCTGTGGCGGCCCCCACATTATGGAACTCCCTCCCTAGTGACCTTCGCCATGCCCCCTCCGTGATGAGCTTCCACCGTGCATTAAAAACATGGCTGTTCAGGCGGGAATATGGGGTGGGTTAGCTTTTTAATGAAAAATTTTTATATTGTTTTAATTATTATATTTTATTGTGTTGTTTTGCTGTGTTTTAATTGTACATCGCCCAGGGTGGCCGGGTGACCGGCCAGATGGGCGATTGATAAATATAATAAATAAATAAAATAAATACAACAAGCAAAAAGCAGCAGCAAAAATAAAAACACAAAGAACCAGAATGACCAGCACAATCCAATGAGGCTGCCCATAACTGTCAGAATTTGGAGGATTATAGGCATCCCATGGAGGGCAGGAGAAGTGTGGAGGCAAAGGTCTCCTCCGTCCTTATCAACCCTGCAAAACACTTAGATGATCAATTTCAGCCCTCTAAGTGTTTTGCCCTGGAGCACGAGAGGAGGCTGAGGTGCCACCAGGATACTGTGTATGCTGGCAGTGTCTGTCTCCTCCCCTTCCCACCGCCCCTGGAACACCGACAGAACTCTGTCTCCGAGGTCACTCTGGCGACTTTGGAGCCGCAGCTGACTCAGTTCTTTCCATGCCGGCTGAGAGAGAGGAGGGAGGGCGCTCCACGTTTGGAGTCCTGGGTGATCTGCCCATCTCTGCTGGATTAGAATTCAAGAGGTCAACATGTTTAGAGACATTGTAAGTCGTTATTGAAAAGCATAAATTATAGTTATTCATGTCCGATGCCTGCTTCTCTCGTTCAAAAATCTAGCAAAGTGTTGTTGTTTGTATCTAGGATCCACATTGTTCAGAGGCATCATGTGAAAAATCCCGTATATTAATGCTCTACCTCCCTAGGTATTGCTGATAACAAAATGGAAACGTCCCATCATGTGATCCTTCCAAATCAGCCTTCCCTAACCTGATGCACTCTGGATGTTGGACTATGACTCCTATTATCCCCAGCCAGCATGGCCATTGAGCCTGCTGGCTGGGGATGATAGGAGCTGTAATGCAACATATGTGGAGGGCATCAGGTTTGGGAAGGTGGTTCTAAATTATGTGGTTTCTGGATACATAGAGATTACTGATGTAGTGTCAATTCCCGCCATGCTGAATTGCTGATGTTGCTGTTATTCGCACTGCACTAAGAATGTGAGAAGAACTGAGGCATTGAGACATATGATTTGGGCATGTTGTGTAATGGCTTCCTTTTGGTTGCTTGTATAAATTTTGTTCATGAAAAGTCTGTGATAATACTAGATGTTCATGCACTTTTAAATTAGATCCCTGTGATGTGGGGAATAACAGATGGACAGCAAGAGTGGACACTGGGAGCCCGTACAGTTGTAAAGAGACCTATATTTCAAGTTTGCAAGGATAAAAAACCATCAGCTATATGTCAATGGACTGAAGATCTTACTGCTCTTGCTACATTTGAACATATCTCCTACAGTCTTCAATCTTGTATGAATGCTTATTTTAGATTTATGGACTGCTTATATAAATGTATATATTTGAAGTGGAAGCATTAAATCCTTCTTAATCCCTCTTTTTCTTTTGATATTAAGGGTTATGTAAATGATTATTGTGTAAGGATATGTTTTACGATATGTTCTGTCTTTCTTTTCTTCTTTCTCCCCGCTCTTTTGTAGTTTCCCCCTTTTTTGTTTTTTTTAATTGTTGTATTTGCAGATAAAAAATAATTTAAAAAGAATGTGAGAACTATGCTTCTGTAATAAGAGAATACAGACCTAGAAAACAACTCTGGGATTGTGTATTCATTGTGTTTGAATGATGGCTTATTTCTAGGCATAAGGAAGTGAAGTGCAGGCAGTGCTGAAGAAAAATGTCTGCTCATCAGACTTGGAAAATATGTTTGGAGAAATTTGAGCTCTTCTTGGTTGGCTTTTCCTGCCTAATACCTGTTCAAAAATATATCCAGTACCAGTTTTTATTTTCATCCTGAGTATCCTTTAGATTGCATCCCAGTATCATTCCTGCATTGAGCAGGGGGTTGGACTCGATGGCCTTGTAGGCCCCTTCCAACTCTACTTTTCTATGATTCTATGATTCTATGTCATTCCTTGAAGGATATTTTGCGGAGAAAGGGAAGTTATGAGCATGCGCACAAGTTTTAATGCTTGGGATGGAGAATGTCAAGTTGGGAAAGGTTGCATTATAGAAATGCAGTGCACTGGAAATGAAGTTACTGGACCAAATTAAAAAAATGTATTGCTAATAATAGGAAGGGGGCATATAAAATAAAATAATAAATGTGCAATGTGTTCTGTGTTATAGGATCTGTACTGAGGCAGGCCTCTGTAGCTTTGTATAAGAACATTTTGTAGAAATGGGTTTTATCACCATTGGCAAAATGTTAACAATTCACCAGTGTTTAAAAACTAGATAAAACTATTATACAAGGACATTTTACAGTAGGCACATGGCAAAATGACACCTGCGCTGGTGTTTTAAAGTAACTTTTCCAAAAGGTATAGGAGAAGAAATGTCTATGATTTTACATAATTGTTACTCAGCATCACAGAAAGTGGAGTGGTTGGCGGCAATTACATATAGATTTCTTATTTCTTATAGGACAGAATTTTTTTGGGGGGGATGAATAGGAATTTTATGTAAAACAAGGGCAAAAGCAGTCTTCATACTCAGAGTTTTAAAATTTGTTATTACTGATTTTTGAATGTTTAATACCTGTGGTTGTCCCTGTTAGCTTGAAGGAAGACATTTATCCAATTCAGCAATTGAAAGGGTCACACAGCATATCTTTATGTCAGGTGATTTAAATATGTATTTTGAAATCTGCAAATAGAATACCCACCCACTACATCCTTTGGAAGAGAGGCCATTCCCATTTTCCTTTCTTGATGCAGCTTTACACAAGCCCTGAACAAGTTCTGAAGGCATCTGTGACCAGTGTGCTGTTCCACCTGCCAAACTGGGTATTTCCCACAGCCAGCCATGACATCTGTGCATCAGCTGGGTTAACACAGCAAATTCAACTCCAGATTTATGAGGTTGCCACCAACCTCTGGAAAGTCTTGGAAAAAACTGAGACCCCTGAATGAGGCATGCCTGATCTGGAACCACTTCTTCAGGTGTATCCACTCTTGGATGCTATGCAGACTTTTGAAAGAGGCATTTCTGAATTCTAATCACTACACTTTTGACTAAAACATGCCCACCTGTGATCTAGAATTCATACAAGAGCTATGAATATGTTCCATAACATATTTGATCATGTGTCAGGTGAAAACAATAGATTTCATCAGAATAATGATCAGATGCTCAACTTTAGGTCTGCTCTTAAATGAGAAAATCCATAAAATGATGACAATGAAAAATGAAAAGTTCTCTGTTTATAAAGAGAAAGAGCTAGACCGTGGAAGAGATATGAGACAACACTAGGATAAAGTCAGAAGAAAAATAGCAGAAACATTGTGGAAGAAAAGGGGGAAATGTCATAGAAAAAGAAGGGAGATGGGATACCACTGGATGCATTGATGCATTTATACATTTTCTTCCACATGACTCTCAACTCATTGACCTACATGCCAAAGTTACGTTATCAATGTGTTCCAGAGGAATACCACAGTTTCAAACAAACTTACAAACAAATGCCAAGCAGGTGAGTTAAACCAAAGGCCTTAGTTCATTCAGCCAGTAAATATATTTTCAGGTATGTATGTTGAAGAAAATATTAAACAATACTTTCCCCCAAAGGTGGGAGGGAGGAAAGCTATTTTGTATGTAACATTTGTTTTACTGTTCACCCAATAAAAAACTATATTACCTTTTTTTTTTTTTGCATTGAGCATGTTCTAAAGGAAGATGTTTTCATACATCAACATTAATTATGCCCAAAGTAGATTTATTATTGTGTTTTACATAAAGGTACTCCCCAAAGAGCTGTTTGCTTATGCAGTATAAAAGGCTTCTTAATAGTCTGGGAGCTATCATAATTGGAGTCACTGTGGGAGTCCTTGAAAATAAGTGTCTACAACAAAACATTCCTTGTTAAACGTTTAGTAAATATGGTACTGAAATTCTTCCTAACTAAGATTATGGTAATTTGGGTAGTGTCCTTGTTACAGTTTCAGTTCTTCTTCTTGTAACTCATGTACCAAACACATGGCACTCCTGAAACCTTTTATTTGCATTTCAATAACCTTGTTGTATTTTCCCTTTTATTTATTTTTTTCCCAGGTGGAAAGCAATTCTGCTAACTTGGTGATAGGAGATTGGAAAACAATTATCTTTAATGTGCTGTGTAGCTTCTGGTCAAAGACACAGATATCAGATCAGATAAAGCAACTGGATGTTCCAAGAATTATTATTCAAAGCTCCACATCTCTCTCTCTCTCTCTCTCTCTCTCTCTCTCGTACATTTACACTATTTACTCAAGCCACAATAATAGCACATATTATTTCAGCACATAATAGATGTAGAGGAAGATTTTGCAGACATTATAGCTGATAAGTTTGTGTTTTTTTTTAACCTGTTATGTTTCTTCATTGCTTCTCTGGTTCCCTGTGTTCCACTGCTATTGAATTCTGATTAATGATGAGAACTTAAAATCAATTATTGAATTGGAAAATGTGCCATTTGACAGAGCTTTCTCTTCCCCTCTCTGTGTTCCTGATGTACTCATCTGCCTTGAGAAAACGCTGCAAAAAGAAAAGCTGAAGCAGCTTGGTTGTCTCACTGAGAATGGCCCAATAGAAACAGCTCTGGGTCATGATATGATGTAGTTCCCAAGGGCATTCTTGGGGTGGGGGAGAGATTTTGCTGCCCATTGGGGGGGGGCAGCAATCCCTTTTTCTTATTTATTTATTTATTTATTTATTTCCAAGAATGTCCTTGAGAGCAATGCTATGTTATGAGATCACATTCTAAATGTGGTTAGAAAGGGAATGCCCATCTGCTCTTCATTTCAACCTAGATTGACAGAATATACTCATCTTTCAACTTAATGAAAACGATTTTAAAAACCTTTAGGAACAGTTGCAAAACTGCTACAGGGATGGAAGAAAGGAAAAGTGGTGCTGATCTGAAGATTTTTGGGGAGGAATTCTCCAAAATTGTGGTGGGAGTTTGGGAGAAAGAGGACAGAGGAAGAGGCGGGGGGGGGAAGCAATCTCATTTTAGGGGGAGGTATCTTTGAAGTAATTTTCAGGGCTGGAGCTTACCGGGAGTGGCAGTGGGACTGGTATTACTTTCTTTTTCTTTTGACTTTTGCTTTGCTGCTGCTGCAAGCAGGAGCGGCATCACTATCCATCATCTGCCCCCCCACACACACACATACAATGCACAGTTGGAATGATGCTACAGCATGATATCGAGGAGTAAAAACAGCAGTATTTCAAAAAGCTGGGAGGGGGGGGAAGGAAAAACTTTTCCTGCCACTGCTTCTGGTATGCTCTTGCCCCAAACATCAGTGAGAATTCTCCACACCAGAGAAATTGCACAAATGAAGACCACAGTCTCATAGCTTGTCTATGAGGTTCCTAAAGTGGGAGGGCTTTCTTCACCCAACTTGCAGGAAAAGTGCTTTACTTGGATCCAGCGATGTCACTGAATGCAGGCCAATAGGTAGCTGCAACAATACATCTAATAATAATAATAATAATCTAATCCTACAGGCCTGTGGCTTACGCTGGGTCAGCTTAAACAGCCCTGTTGCCCTGGTTTCTCCCACCAAAAACATAGCACGGGGGTCCAGCGTGCCGGAGCAGGGTCCCGTCGCATCACTTCTGCTGCGCCGGAAGTGACGCGATGGGACCAGCATGCCAGTCGGTGGCAGCTCGAGCGGCACAGAGGATGCTCTGCACCGCTCGGAAGAACGAGGTGGGGGGCCCGCCGCCGTGGAGAATCGCAGCGGCGGAGAGGCGAGCCCCCCCACAGGTACGTGAACACCGCTGCCCCTCCTCTAGGTTCCTGCATTGAGCAGGAGGTTGGATTCGATAGCCTTGTGGGCTCCTTCCAACTCTATGATCTATGAAATCTATGAAATCCTCCTCCTCATTATCTAATCATAATCATTATCATCATTCATCTGAGAGGATGTATCCATCCCCCTGCTGCCCAGTTCAGCTTGAAGCACACCCAGCTTACAAAACCAGCATGAACAGAGACTGTATCAGGAGGACATAAAGAATGTATGTTTGAATTGTGGATTGTGATGACACAATTAAACCATCCCTGTCTCCAGTCTTACATTGTGTGCAAGTGCCTCAAGCCTCCAACACCCTCTTCCTGGAATGAGTTGTGTGTGTCTTTATCACTTATGTCAACATTTATCCCCTGCTACATAGGTCATAGAGCCAGTGGCGATAATCATTACAGGAACTCCAATCATCCTTTGGGAAAGGGATAGTGTTTTATTCTTTTTATTTGACTAGATCCTTGCAGGCATTCCCAATAATTTCACTGAATACAAAAATAGGCTTAAATTGATTTTACTGGAAACATAAAATGTGGATACAATATGTGCATGCATGCACTGAATCCCAAGTAAAATGATGAAAAAATACCGCACAGAATCCAACCCAAAATATATGGCATTAGTGACAGCAATACCACAGATACATTTAACTCTGGACTACAGAATGTGGCCACTGAATCAAACACAGTTCATCAGCCATCAGCTATGGGGGGGGGGGGGGAGAACTCCTGTTGTTGCTGTTTGCCTGGAAGTGCAAATATTGAGGGACTTTAAAAGCACTGTTCAGGCTATAATAGATGCCTGGAGGGTTGTGCTCAGCTTGTTGGGTCCTGAATTGTGCAGACTTGATCCATATGTGCAAAATGCTATATAAACTAATGGGCAATACAAGTGAGGGCTGCTGCTATGAGGAAGAATGAAATAAATGTTAAAAGCATTTTGTACACCAAGAAATTATTAACATATGAGTTTTAAAACAGTAATGCACATTTTTAAAAACAAGAAAAATGACACACACACACACACACACACACATATATCCAAGAATAAACTGATTATTGAGGGTAGAACCAGACATTGGTGATACGAGAGAGGTTGAACTGCCATTGTACCACATTTCCTTTATTTATGTATGCATTTATATTCATGTTACTTTTTCCTTCTTCCTGGCAAGGCCCAAACGTGGGGAGGATGGAGGGGAGAGGGGTACACTTTGCTGGAGCCCAGATGTCCATGGAGCCCTGGCACAGGTTGCAACCCCAACAACAGGGGCAGGGGGGGGAATAGGCCAACAGCGCAATCTTCTGCATGTCTACTCAGAATTAAGACCCACTGATTTTCAGTGGGACTTACTCCCAGTAACTTTGCATAGCATCGGAGCCTAAACTGTAGATTATGCTTAAGGATTTTTATGGAAACTTTTGGTCCAGGTATATATGTACCTATGATCCAGAATAAGAGAAGTAGCATTAGAGCAGAACCAGACACATTCTGAACAGTGAGTTGCTAGCCCAGCCCAGGTCATTCTCTAACACAGAGCATGAGTTCTTGTGCAGTGACACTAAAACTTGTAGTTGGAGAGGTGGAGAGATGGGGCTTTCCTATGGGGCATATTCTCTGAAGAACTACCAGTCCTAGAGTTCTTTCTGTCTAGGCAGAAAGGAGGGATAGCTGGTTGGGGGGGATAATCGATCCCAAGACAGTGGGAGCCAATGCTGCTGGTAGGATTTACAGGTCCAGAATGTACGTGAGTGAATATCCAGTACTGCCATATGACAAGCTTAGCAATTAAAGAGTTTAGGACTAGGGAAATAAGTGTCAGCACTGTAAGAACTATCACGTCATAGAAGTACTATTTCTGTACTCTCTCCAGTTTGAAAACTCTACTGTAAATCCATTATGTTTTATGAATTCACCTTCCCATTTCAAGTTCTAATATGCCACAAGATTTCAGTCTTGAATTTGTCACAGGTGCAGGAGTAAATTTGCTTGTTCTGGGCTGTAAGCCAGTGTAAATTTCATGTTAGGTGGGAAGAAAAGAAAACATTCAGTTCAGTTTTTGTTTGTTCATTCATTTGATTAAATGGCGAGTGTCCCAAGTTCCTTAGATGGTTGCTGTCATTGGAATAAATTCCAGAAGAGCTCAAGTGAAGCCATCAAAAATGCACGGTGGTGTGATTTATCTTCTGGAAGTATGCTCTTGTAGTTAGGACAAATATGATTGGTGAATGTTTGTATAAATCAGGCTTGACTTCATGGGAGCTCCATGTACAGTACCATTATCTTGAGTTCGAGTATTTGCTAAACCATGTTATCTCCTTCTTCCTTCCTCCACCAAGGCCACTGGCCAAAAGATATCATAAAATCTGTCACAACCAACAACCAAGTTTCTGACTATTCACCCACACATCTACCTCATCAGTTGGCTGCCTGAATTATATTATATTATATTATTTATTTATTTATTATATGTATACCCCGCCTTTTTTTTCTGCAAGGAACCCAAGGCGGCTTACATAATCCTCCACCTCCTCCTCTCCATTTTATCCTCACAACAACCCTGTGAGGTAGGTAAGGCTGAGAGGCCGTGACTGGCGCAAAGTCACCCAGTGAATTTCATGGCTGAGCAGGAACTAAAACCCGGATCTCCCAAGTCCCAGTCCAGCACTCTAACCACTACGCCACACTGGCTCTACATGCTTCTCTTCATGCCATGGCTCACACCATGTGGACTTTTAAAATTATTATTTTGATCCCTTGCCTCTCCTTCTGAACTTGTTTTGGCTACTCTTCTGGATACTGACACTTTATTATTTATTTATTTATTTATTTATTATATTTACATAATCCTCTTCCTCCTCTCCATTTTATCCTCACAACAACCCTGTGAGGTAGGTTAGGCTGAGAGGCAGTGACTGGCCCAAAGTCACCCAGTGAGTTTCATGGCTGAGCCGGGACTAGAACCCGGATCTCCCGAGTCCCAGTCCAATGCTCTCACCACTACGCCACACTTCTACATGCTAATTGTGAATGCATCAAACATGCTCTGATGCTCCTTTTTACGCTGGCTCAGCTTGTCTGAGCGTGGAAAGCTAAGCAGGGTCAGGCCTGGTTATTACTTGGATGGGAGACCCCCTCCTCTAGTTTCCTGCATTGAGCAGGGGGTTGGACTCGATAGCCTTGTAGGCTCCTTCCAACTCTATGATCTATGAAAATCTATGAAATATAAAATAAAGCAATTTTGGGGTGGGAAGTTGTGAGTTTGACAGGGATGGGGACTCGGACTCGAGGACTCGACTCATGAGTCGGACTGAGTCCCCCCTCTGACTCGACTCGGACTCGAGTCCCAATATTTTTAATGGGACTCGAGACTCGACTCGGGACTCGAGACCAAGGACTCGTCAACATCCCTGGGCTGTTGACGAGTCTTCTGGCTGTGCCAGAAGGAGCGCGATCACCGGTGAAGAGCGCATGGAAGCGAGGCGCGCCGCTGCTCGGCCACTATGGACAGCTACCAGGAGCGCAGCCCCAACGATGTGTTGAGATTTATTTTGATGTGTTGTTGTGGGGGGTTTGGGTTAGGGTCAGACATTTTGGGTTTGGCTGCCTCTGCCTGCCTGTCTGGGGTTCCCTGCCTCCTCTGCCTGCCTGGTCTCTTCTTAACCAGTTCCACAGTTTGAATTGTCCAAGACAAAGGCCTCTGCCTGCCTGCTTTGGGGTTCCCTGCCTCCTCTGCCTGCCTGGTTATTTTGGGTTTGTCTGCCTAGTCTGTTCTTGCCAAAATCAGTGGCAGAGTCTTGAAATAAAAAGGCACACTTGTGCCTAGAATTTATTTAAGCCACACATCTGAAGTAGCCTTATTTTGTTGGGGGGAAACCCCATTGATTTTAATAGGGACTCGTGGAGTCAGTTTTGGGAGTGACTCAGGACTCGTGACTCGTGAGTCACCATTTTGGACCAAGGACTTGGACTCAGACTCGAGACTCGGGTCCAAAGACTCGTGACTCGACTCGAGACCAAGGACTCTTCAACATCCCTGGAGTTTGAGTAGAAAAGTGTATGTGTGTGCGCCCATGGGGTGAGAGATACTCAGCTGCTTCTCCACAAGCTGTTTTTGTACACAAATTAGCTTCAGTTGCTATTCCTCCATGGAGTTTCAAATACATGTATTTGAAAGGCAAAGGGTTGCCTCAAAGACAGAGGAGATTTAGCATGGGAAAACACCTGACAGGAAAAGGACTAAGCACCAGTTCCCACCACATCTATGCTCTGTGATTACAGAGCTCTGAGTCTGCTTTGGTCCTTCAAAAAGGCATTATGATGCTGTTACATGTATTAAAATGTATGTAATTTGTAGTTAGTCCCTCGGGGACTTGCTAATTCATGCCTCTGGTATAGGATTAGCTGCTGCTAGAAGACTTTCTGGTGCACCCTCTCTAATGTGGGGCTTTGTGGAAACAATTAGCATGAAGGCAGTGCTATGACAGGGCATGGCCTGTGCAAGGACAGTCACTGAGAAATGGAAGGAAGGGAGATGGCATAGAGTAGGAGCTTAAAAGGGGAAATTCAATCCCCAAACCTGTTTCATCAAAAAGGTTTGGGAACTCGGATTTGAGACCCCAGTGGGCTTAATATGGTAAACTCTGGCTATATTCAAAGCTGTGCACATCCTAGTGGCAGATGAAATTGGTTTAGGGCAAAATCCTATGGCCCTCCAACCTTGCCTGGGGGGCCATATGATAGGGCATGGAAGTTGCTGCAACCTCAGAAATCCCTTTCGAGGTTGCAGCGCATAGTCCACACCTGTAGGGCACCCATCCCCCACCTCATTGCCAGTGCAGTTCTTTCCATGCTGCCAGGGAATCAAAGACGGAAGACCGTCTCTAGTTCCCCCATGGGAGGGGCATTCCTGGGGGCAGGGAGAGGAGGAGCAAGGCACTGCTGGCTTTTGAGGAATCCAGGCGGTGCCTCAGCCTCTCTTCCTCAGGAGAGGCGGCTGAGATCAGTCATCTAGATGTTTTTGAGGGCAATGGGAGTGCGGCGGCAATCCTATTTGCCACACTCCTCCCAGCCTCAGTAGGATGCCCATAATCCTCTGAGTTCAGAGGGTTATAGGCAGCCTCATTAGATTGTATTGCCCTAGCGCTGATTTTTTAAGGTATGGATGAGAAATTTGCTCCATCAATTTTTCTTCAAAAACTGATTTACCCAATCCACAGCTCCTGGAACCAGACACAGAAATGGACACAATTTGTGGTCAGTAATCCATACATTTCTGGGTTTTTAGTGTGCCCTGTGAAAGGGGGAAAAATGCATTCAACAGCATGCACACATTTGAGCCATGTGCACATTTTAAATTTGACTACATGCACCTCTCTCTGCATGGAGAAAAGAAGAATGGTGGGGGTTGGGGGTGACAGGATGATCTCAGGATGGGGCACGGCTTTGGGAGCAGAGCTCCATCCCTCTGATGTTATCTGGCACATTGGGGCTCAGGGAGGGGGGCTGTCATGTTGGAGGAGATGTCCCTTTAGATACTCTGGTCTCAAATTGTTTAGGGTTTTAAAGGTCAACACTTTGAATTTGGCTCAGAAATGTACTGGAAGGCAGTGCAGGTGATGAAGCACTGGCATCACATGACCATACCAGCTAGCCCCAGTTAGTAACCTAGCAGCTCTGTTTTGAACTAACTGAAGTTTCTGAATTGTCTTCAAAGTAGTCACACATACAGCACTTTGCAGTAATCCACGTGGGAGGTTACCAGAGTGTGGATAAATGTCACTGGGCTACTACTTTCTATTAAAGAGAGGTGTTATGCTGTATCCATGAAAATCAATCATTTCCTCTTGGTGTCATTCTTTGCAAGTTTGTTTTGTGTAAGATTTTTTAAGGGGGGGTCGGAAATTTCCTTTTTCTACAATATAACAAGAAATCCAGTGGAGGTTGGTGGCTCCAACATCAGTGGGATGGTGTATCCACTCCGGCTCTCAGTCTGAATTTTAAATCCCTCAAATAGGTTCAGCCCCATGGATAGCTCCTTAAAAGTTCAGACTGAAACCCAGAGTAGGAATACCACACTACTGACATTGGAGCCATCAGACTCCACTGAAGAAACAATAGACATAAAATTGAAACCTTTTGTGTCCCCAGTCCCAAAAGTTCTTGATTTTTATCATTTGAAATATATATATTTTACTAATTATCATATAGATCAAAAGTGTCATGAATACATGTTTCAAAACAGAAAAGATGAAATACTATAAATGACACAAACACAATTAACCAATGAATATCAAAACTATCTGCATTATAAATATAATTAAACAACCACAATAGATACACTAATTCCAAACCATTAGACAACTCCTGAATCTATCAATATCTAAATTATACCTCTCTTTCATAAATACGATAAAAAGTACTTAATATCCCCTATGTTATAATAAGTTATAGTTGATATTAATTGTTCAAATACTAATAGTTAGGTCAGTATTTGGTAGTGTATATTCTGCATTACTTATTTCAGCATTGGATATTCAATGCTTGAAACGTGATTGATTAAAAATACAGAAATAAGATATTGATCTAATGTTTGCCCATGCATGTATCTTGATAAATTAGCAGTATTCATTCAATTAGCAGCTTTTATTTAAGAGGAATTTATAGAATCAGGATATGGTCATCTTTTTAAGGTCAGTTATCTGAGTTTGGAAGCAGACATCTATGGATTTTTTAAAAGAATTTTTAGAGAATCCTCTCTGAAAGGGAATAGTTTGAAAAGAGCAAGTCAGAGCACACCATTAGCCATCCCAGCTCTAAAGGTATGTGAGAGTCAGAGGATTCCTATAAATATCTGCCCCTTTCCCCATATTAGAAGAAACCTCTATGTGAAACCAGACTCAACATATTCACACAAAAAATGGGATGGAGGAACTACGAAAGATCTTCAGTGTGGCAGGAAATGTACAGGTTAAAGAACTACTTCAAACAGTGGTTTACATATCTGCCAAGGGTAGTCTGGGAAAAAATGCTATCTCTTGAGAGTGGTGAGTAGAGCCGTAGAAAAGAACCTTTATCTGTCAACCATTTGTGGGTGATTCAAAGAAGCAAGGCACTCTTATGTAGCATACTTGGGGATGAGTGAACATGCAGTGTTCAAGCTCATTGATGTCCTCTGACTTCCTCTTTACAAGCTCAGTTTGCTTCACATTCCTGAATGCAATTGTCTTTTTCTTAATCTTAATTGGGGAAAATGTGCATTTTAAAAAATAGCACTGAAAATGCACATTTTTTCAAACGGGCTCACAAGTTTTCTGAAAATGAGCACAAGTTTGCATTTGGGGATGTGAATGGGGCTTGTTTGAGCATTTCATAAGTGGAAACCAAATTCTCATAATTGTGACCCCTTTTTGAGTTGCCCAGTATTTAACTTATTCTAACTGTTGTTCTTACCAGTTTACTTTTCTGCTACTTTTCTGTCCTGTTCTCTGGACTATTTTTCTTGAAACTAGGCCCCACCCCCTTCAGCTTACCCAGTCATGTAATTGCTACAACTATGACAATTAAAGCTGGAATGGACCTTTCCAGACAAACCAAACCCCATTCTTTGGCCCTGCCAGCAATTGCCTCTCAGCTCTGCCCAGCCTCAGAAATAAGCTTACCTGGGATAACTGGAGTTTCCTTATTCAGCTCCAACCACTCAGTAGCTGTTGTACGAAGAATCATGAGCACTCAGCAGTCTTCTAGCAGGCTGAACAAGTGCTCTTATGCAGAACTTCTTAACTGTGCCTCAAACTTTTTGGTTTATTATTCAGTTCCGTCTGCCCTAATGCTCCTTGAATTCTGCCTTCTCCATTTGCCTATTGCTTGCTTTTTGGTCTTTCATTTTGATCTAGCCTTGTCATTCATGTTCCATCTTTCCCCGCAGATAGGCACAAGCACATGTCTGCTCTTGCCAGATTCCTGACATTTCTAGCATTGGTTTTCATTCTGCAAAGTGAATAGTACATAATAATTATTACCTTCCTGATAGGGCTCCAGTGGTGATAAATGAGGCAAATGTATAGTTTAAAATAATGTCCTATGCCACTTTGTTAAAGAGGGAAAGTAGGGATTTACAATGAAATCTTACTGTTCCCTCATCATTCTTTTGGTTGCCTAGTTGTGTGAGTAACTAAATAAGCTCTTTTCTTCCTGCTTTCACCAGCCTGCTCAACAAGAACCACAACAGGGTTTTCTTTTGATATGAAGGGAAATGTCTACTTTTCTTATATCCTTTTAAACAGCATACGTAAAATACATATTAGAGTTGATCCTTGATTGCACAGAATGCAATCTGATTGCACAGAGAGTCCGTCACTCTCTTTAAACATTCTCATTTCACACATCAAGGAAGTGAAATTAATAAACCTCTTTTGTCTGTTAAGCCTCATCTGTGGATCTGGATTCTAAATGTCTCATAGACTAGATAGTCATCATCCTATCCTTCTGATCCTTTCAAAACTGAAAACAATATTTCACACTCAAATAACATCTCAGTTGGAGAACTCCTTGCCTTAGGGCCACCAGAAGAATCCTGAACATTTTTTGCAAAATGTACAGTTGAGACCAAAGAAGCTTTTCAGGTTGTTTCGGTCTGTTTCTGTTATTCAACTGCATGTCATTTGCATTTGCCTTACTAAATTTTCCCCTTAGTTAATATTTAATTGTTCGTACATGTTCCCACACTACAAAGGGGATACCTCCCTGATTCTGCTGTCAGCTCCCAACTTAGCAAAGCCTTTGATGTTGATATATTTTGGTTCTCATTTCACGTTAGAGAATTCTACTTGCTCCCTTGGGGTCATTCTCAGGGAAATGTTCCACTCAGTCAGCATGGAAGATAATCAGAGTTCTAGTAATTCACATTTCAAACATTTTGTTTAGATAATGTCCTGAGGCATCAGCCACTACTTAATCTTCTGGTGTTGTCTTCTTCCCTCTCTCTCACTCCCCCTCCCTCTCTCTTTTCTTATGGTTTCATATGGGTAAGCATCCACTTAGCGCTCATATCAACATTGTAGACCTAATTTCTTCTTCCTCGACTGGATTCCTAAAAAGGAAAGGCACTGGAATGCCTTGGGTCAATGGAGTGAAAGTTATGGGAGTCATGTATGGTGGTCCAACAGGAGCTGTATAATCATCCTGTTTTTATTGGTTGATTTGTTAAATGTGTATCCCAGCTTTTCACCAAATGGTGTTCAAGATAGCTGACAAAAATAATACAGATGCAATAAAACATTGCATTTTTGCTGCCTTCCTGGGGTGCAAAAGCAGGAGTCTTCTCAATCACCAAATAGACCATGATACATTGCTGATAGGCTATGCCTGGCTTGGTGGATCACAAGTTGAACTAGGCTGGATTGGAGGAGAAGGCTTGCCAGAGACCCTCACACAAACATTTTCCCCAATTGTTTTTCAACATGGATTGACTTTTTAAAATAAAACTTGGGTTAAGAATACTTATATTCATACTGCTCATCTGTACACATATGGCTGATCTGATCACCCCTGATCATAGGGAGTTGGACAACCTACGCAGCACAAGACAGCCTGAACAAACCTATGGAAGCATTTCAATATCCACATCCACTGTTCCAATAGACACTGATTCAAGCCAACTTGACAAAAGCCATATGCAAGATATCCTACTCTACACACAAGATATTCTTCTCTACGCCTAGAGAAGAAATACAGCTGCACCAACAGAACCGACCTACTCATGTGTCCATGTTCACTCTTTTAACATCATACCAACACAGGGACCTACATGTATAATCCTGAATCACATGTACACTGTGAAAGTGCAGTGTAGTGATCACATGCTTTGCACAGATACATGTTCTCTACACACACAGGATTCTATGCAGATGGACTTCCTGTAAGCCATGCAGCAGAGGACTTCTCTCATGATCAAAATGCCTTCTTCCACATGTAAAGAAGAATGTCTCTGAAGGGATAAAATCATCCCAGGGATAAAAACAGGGATAAAAGTGGTTATGCTTATTGATATAAAAAGAGGGCCAAACCACATGCTCATGTAAAAAAGAAAAGGAAAAAGTCGCAATGGTGCAATTCAAAAAACATCTGTAGAAGAGTTCTTCTGCTTAATCATTTCTTGGCCTTGTGGTCCTTCTTCCTGTGCATGACAGCCTAGACGGATCAGAAGGGATGAATGAGAATTTTGCTTTTGCTTGCGCAACATGTGAGTATGCCGTGTTTGATGTCCCAAATGCAATTGTGAGCGCAACCATGTGCCCACCAAAAATGTTCGCAAATTGCCAGACGTGTGCTCACATTCGATTTGTGCAAGTTTCCCAGTTTGATTTTGCACAAATTTCCTAATTTGTGCACATTTCACAGGCCCACTTTGGTCCATGGAGGAAAGTTGTGCAGATTTGGGGAAAGTTGTGGAGATTTCACATTTGCTTGATGCTCGATTTGTGCAATTTACCCGGTTGCACAGTGTGAGCAGCGATTGCAAACACAAACAAGAATTGGGCACGTGATGAGAGGCGAGACAATATTTGGAGTATCCTAGCTCTCTCGAACATCATTCATTTGCCCATCCCTAATAGGATTGTGCAATTGTGCTCTTTGCACCCATTGAAATCAATGGGACTTAATTCATGACTAACTTGTCCCATTGATTTCAACTGGGATCAAGTGCAACTAATTAGGGCTGAAATTCTATACACCAGAGGTGGGCAACTTTTGGCCCTTCAGATGTTTTGGCCTACAACCCCCATCAGTCTTAGCCAGAATAGCCAATATGAGGGAAGATGGGTGTTGTAGGCAAAAACATCTGGACAGCCACAAGTTGTCCACCCCTGCTATGCACACTGACCTGTGAGTAAGCTCAATTGAACTGAATGATATTTACTTCTGAGTAGACATGCAGTGGATTGTGCTTTTAGTCTAGATGCATTCCACTGTGCTGTAGACAGGAATGAAAGATCTTCCCCTGAAGGACTGAAACCTTGCACAAAAGGTAATACTTAGTCTGCTGCTTTCCCCATGCTCCATATCTTTTCATTCCTCATCCAGTGTTTGGGGCTCTTCTGAAGTCAGACACTGACTGAGCTCCAATTAAAATCAACAGAGCCAGGAGTGTATCCCAGGATTTTGCTATTCATAATGTTCTGCCTTTTTGCCTTTAATCAGCAGCAATTCTTCATGAGAACACCTAATCTGCAACCCCCAATAGCTACTGCTTATGGAGTAGAGGGCTCTAGTGTCTATGAAGGATTTCTTTCTGAGTCGTAGTCTCAGAAGTAGCCTCATTTTTTTTATTCTGTAAATTACCATAATTGTATGTCTTACAGTTGTAATATTTTCATGCTAATGTTGTAATTTTCCCTCTCCTTCTTTGGTTGGTTAACTGAATTGGCTTTAAGGTCTTTTGAAGCCTTCCCTTTTAAGTGTGCCTGGGAAAAAAATTCCCCCTTTAGGTGCTGAAAGCAGGTGGCAGTTAAAGCACTTTTCATGACAAATGTCAATACAGTTGTCACACCTGGTAGGTGCTCTAAGTGGAAACCTAAAGTTTAAAGGCCACTCAGTAGAAAGAATAAAAGATTAAGACTTTCTCATTTATACATCTAAGGTAAGCTGTTTCTCCATAAAATCCACAATTAATACAAATGTAGCCCTCGATTTTATTGACTCTTTGGCTATAGCTTAAGGGAATTTATTTAGTGGATTTGTCAAGAGCGTATTCTACGATGTAACTTCTTGCATAAAACGTGAGGTAAATTAATGGCATTGAATTAATTTTGGTAAGTGAAATACAGCAACATTTTCTGAGTTGTCCAAATAACTGCTTGGAAGAAGTATGTGACTCAAAATAAACTATGCCAATTCTCTCAGCATTGTGCCTTACTTAATAGGGTTACATCTTTGATGACAACTAGACGACAATGTTGGTACCATCCAGTTCTGGACCTGCAGCTTTAAATCTGACCTTAGGTTATACATCTATATCTATATATATACACACCAAGTTTGATAGTCTCAACATAATTATAAATGCATGTTTGTTTATATTGTCAGTGCAATTTGGAACACTGTTGTGCAGCTGGCAATACGTACAGGAAACATCTGGGATTCAACTAACAATTTTGGATGGAGATACATTGGCACAGCTGTTGGGCAAACCTGATACAGCACATGTCAGAAGAAGTACTCCTGGCTCCAAGAGCCAATCTTGTATTTTTCACATATTTGCTCAATATCCCCCCTTTTTTTCTAACAGCAAGCTCTGGTGAGAGAGATTTTGGCAATGGAGCCATCAAGAGGCAACTCTTCGGTACCTCATCTGGAACCCTTTCTATTTATTTATTTATTTATTTATTTACTAATGGAAATATTAATTATGCTGAGTGCTTCAAAATTAAAACACAATCAATAAAAAATTAAAACCCATAACAACTCCAAAAATAAATATGACAAAGATTAAAATAGCAATTTTCCAATTTAAAATGAACTCAGTAAGAAGCTAGCTATTGATTTTTGTCTCCTTTTTGCAAAGAATCACAGTACACACGATTTAGTTAGTTATCTTGTCCGTACTTTATCATAGCGGTTATACAGTGGCCAACTAACTTACCTGCCACATAGAGAAAGGGGGTGGGGTCAGTCCCCAACTATAAATGTTGTATTCATCAAGTTTTCAATAGTGAGCACATTTTTGGAACCTAATAGCTCCCAAGAGGCTATAGGAGCAATGTGTCTTTTTCTGGGCTCAGTAGTATTAAAGTATCAGTCATCACATGGTGTCATACTACTGATGGTGGAACAATTCCCCTGTTGGGAATTGACTATATGAACCTTGACTGCAGATAATATGATTTGTTACTCTGGCACCCCAGCTTTTACCTTTATGTGTGTGGGACAGGGCTGGCGCTACCGCTAGGCAAACTAGGCGGATGCCTAGGGCGCGTGGCTGAAGAGGGCGCAGAAATGCTGCGCTCCTTCCAGCCGACTCTTCCTCGCCGCTGGCACACTCCTGTCCCACCTGGCCACCTCGCCAACAAAGGCAACACCAGGTCAGTGCGGGGGGATTGTGGGCGCTGGGCAGGCTCGTGGTTGTGCTTGGCTTTCCTCGGCGCCCAGAGCTAGGCCAGGTCAGGAGCACGCGTGGTGGCGGCGACCAGTCCGAAGATGCTGCGCGGTGGGCGAGGCCAGCTTGGCAGCGGGGAAAGCGGCTGCTGGAGGTGGCGGGCGGGTGGGGGGGCGCTGGGCAAGCAGGCATTTCCCAGCTGCTTTGCTCCGGAGCCCCCCCCGGCACAAGAGGCTATATGGTTAAAAGGAATGCTCCCCAAGAAAAATGTCAGTTGAGCATTCCTAAAGCACTAAGGTATTAGGATTTTAAGGTGACCTTGTGGTTTATGATATTCTTTCTCATTTGTTCCTAATAACTTTGCCTAGGGCGCCAAACTGCCCTGCACCGGTCCTGGTCTGGGATCATCTCTGAGACTTAGCTACCCTTGTCTGCGGGTGAATTTATACAGTATAATGTATCAGCTTGAACTGCCTTTCTGCAAACTTTTCTGTGGTCCTTTAGACATCAGCTTCTCAATGGAACAAGGCACTAGATAATGAATGCCATATTTTTGGACATTTAGGGTGCAGTCCTATTGATTGTACCCTCGGTGATGAGAGGTGTCTGATCATCCAATGCAGGGTGAGAGGAGCAGTGAAGGCTGTCCTCCCACCCTGCAGATTTCACTAGATTGGCTTTTTAGCCCATCTAGCAAGGGCATTTTAGAGGGGGAGGGAAGGAGGCTGGAAGAGGCTCAGGATAATATCCTGGCCTCTCTGGTCTCCTCCCCTCCCCACCCACCAGAACGCCCCCTTTCCTCCTCCTCTGTGGTCGCTTTTCCAACCTTGGAGGGAAGCCACCATCACAGTCCTTTCTGTACCAGCTGTGAGGGGGAGGGAGGTCAGATCTCAGACTCCCCCTTCTGGGGTTGGAGCACTGTGTCCAACCTTGGAAGGGAGAATTCAAACAACCCTACAGTCCCTGGGATGGTCACCCAGGGCCCATAGGATTGCTCTGTCTGAAACATAACTCTTTGTTCATATATTTGGCCAGCCTAGGTTTGTTTGCTTATTGATTGATTGCATTTCTACACCATCCAATAGCTGAAGTTCTCTGGGTGGTTCATAAAACTAAACTTAAAACCATAAAATACAACAACATAGTAAAACATAATATAAAAAGCTTACGTTTAACAAAGAATAAAGACAAAGTAAAACTAGGGTAGATGCCAATTACAGTGCCAAGATCTAAAAATGTACTAACACAATTTTTAAAATTGAATGACTAAAATGCCTGGGAAAATAAAGTCTTCACCTGGCACCAAAAAGACCACAGTGTAGATGCCTGGTGAGTCTCTCTAGGGAGTGCATTACACCACTGGGGCACCATCACTGAAAAGGCCCTCTCCATAGTAGCTACCCACCTCACCTCATCTCATTCAGTGCGGTTACCTGGAGAAGGGACTCTGAGGATGATAATACAGTCTAGAAGATGATCCTTCAGGTAACCTGGCTATATGGTTAAAAGGAATGCTCCCCAAGAAAAATGTCAGTTGAGCATTCCTAAAGCACTAAGGTATTAGGATTTTAAGGTGACCTCGTGGTTTATGATATTCTTTCTCATTTGTTCCTAATAAGATTGTGCAAACTATCCTTGCTTTGCTTTTAGCTTGGCTAGAATTTTTTTAATGTATAATTGTATATATATATTGAAGGCTGAAATGCTATCCACACTTACTTGGGAGTAAGCCCTACTGAACTTAGTCTAATTTACTTGCAAGTAAACAAACACAGGATCAAAATTACAAAGTTCTCAGGTTGTAGGTGACTGACAGGTCCACCTTTTAATCATAGGTCATGTTTTATAGGGGGACTTCTATCACTGTGCTTTGGGGGAGGGTAAGGATGGGACTACCAGATGGCCCTTCCTCCAATGCCACCAGGCTTCAATGTTCAAAAAGCCTTAAACTGGCTCTCAGTCATCATAACTTTCTAGACCCTTCAGCTATTTTTCTGAAATGTTGCAGGTTTCTTACCTGGAAACACCTCTATGATGTGTGCCATTTTCATACAAATTGCCCCCCCCCCAACCTTCTAGGTTTCTTACTTAGGGACACCTCTATCAGCTTCCTGTCATTCAGAAGAAAGGTCTTCAAAGTACATAGGGGGATAAATGCAACGTCTTCGAGCTACCCTCAAAATGTGATAGCTGCTCTTGTACAAAACTTCCTAACCTATTCATCTGAAACTTGGCAACCTGGTCCCCTCAGAAGGAGCTACTATCCCTGCAATGTTCATCCAATTCTGCCTAGAAATAATAATTTTAAAAAAATTATCAGCAGTTCTCTGGGGGGCGGGGGGAATCAAAATATAAAGGTACATAGCACAAATACCACTGCACCTATTCTTCTGAAATTTGACAGACACAATAACCTTATAAGGGGCTACTAAGGCTTAATTTCATCCATATTTGAGAAACATGGGGGGGCAGTATAGTCATTTTTATTTATTTATTTTTAAAACCTTATAATACAATTTTGACTTGGGGTACTCGGGTCAAATGGGACAGGATCTAAATCAGTCTGAACCAAATTTGGTCATTTTCTGAAATGCCAAATCAGAGTCTGAGTAAAATCTTGTGGTTGGTGCACACCTCTAAAAAGCATCCAACATGCTGTGGATTCAGAAAGACATGTGCAAGGTTTCCAGCTGGTCACCCCAGCAGGGCTCCTGTGCCTTAGACAGTGACTTGACAGGTAGAAGCGTAGAAGATTTACATACAGCCAAGGAGCAGGTGGAGGGAGAGTTGTAGTAGTTTCTCTTACTGCATGATGTCTTTCCTTTTCCTTGCTTACCTCTATGGGTGCCCGGCCTGGTATATCCCACACATATATATTTCTTTAAGAATTATGGACTTACCTGCACATGCTTGGTAGAGAACTGGTGTGGGAAGCCACCATTATGGGCAGGGGATGAGAGGAGTAAGAAGGAAAGTAGACTTTATATTATGTAAGAGACTGGTAGAAGTTGTTTATCCTTGAATTTTGTGAGTCAATCTAGAAACCCTGTATTAAAATGCTTGGTTTAGAGTACAGAGAAAGCAGATTGAGAAGAGACAATAGTGGTTACACTGGCACTCCACAGTTGCTGAAGTTGAGTAAGGTTGGGTGTTTGTGTCTAGAGTCCCCCAGGTGAGATACCTGTTACTGTTCTATGCAGAGAAGGGCCAGCGATGTATTTAAGCTACTGTGTGTGTTCTGGAGACAGGCTGTTCCACATGCAAAGTGCTCATATGTTGTATAAAGTGCCCTTTCTTCATTATCTTTCACCAAAGTTTTCCCTTCTGAGGTTTAAGTGTGCATGACCACTGCCACCAGGTGGAAATAGTTTTTTTCCCCCTTCTCTGTCTGCCTCCCCCAAAACAGCCTTAAAACTCACTGGGTTTCAGGTAGCTCCTTTACATAGTGGGGCAGGGAATAGCTATTAGTTATGGGGTGGGTACCACCAAAAGATAGGCATTGGGAAGTTTTCCCAGAGCAGTAGTTGGTACGGAGAAGTAGTTGGTTGCTACCAACTATGCACTTCCCTACTAGTGCATTTTCCCGTGATGCAAAGTGCCTCTTGTGTAGATATGGGGGAATGCTCCCCATCTCAATTGGCATGTGCTCATTCTGTGCTTTTTTGAGCATGCAGAGAGTTCTCTAAAAGACCTGGATTATTCCAAATGTTTGCTATCATTCCTCCACTGTCTACTGCCTTACCTGTAGCCAGTACAACAAATGATAACCTTGCCATTTTCAATCACTATATTCAGGTTTCTGAAGGTACAGTCTTCCAGGACAGATTGACTTGTATACCCAGGAGATTTTATGCCTTGGTGTAACATATACCAAATTGTGTGTGTGTGTGTGTGTGTGTGTGTGTGACTGAGAGAGAGCAAGCTCAAATTGTTTACTGAACATAATTCTCATCTTGAGGTTATCTCTTGCACACTGTCCCTTGTTGACCTTTCGCTCTGCTTGTAGCATAACCATCTTTTCAAGTTTGAGAGGATAAAATGATAGATGGAGGTAATGTAACGTGTGGATGTTTGAACTACTTCATTTGAGCTAGTATCTTGGGGAAATGCAGTGTTGTCTTGAATATGTTGTTTAACAACAAAAGCAGCAGCAACAACAAAAAGAACAACAACAACCACAATTTGTATAATTATGCTGTCTAATAATAATAGACAGAAAAAAGTCCTACAGCTTGCTGCTGGGAGTTGTAGGACATTTTTCTGTCTAAACATGCATGGGATTAGTCATTCTTGCTACAACAACAACAACAACAACAACAACCGCACACTCATATCTAAATCTTTTTGCTATCCTGTCCCATTTATTTGCTCACGTTCTGAATTCTTTAATGTTCCCATCCTTCCAGGATTGAGACTTCCCTCTGGCAAAGCCCTCATTGCCTACCACCTGCTCTCTTAACTGGCCACAGCTGCTAAGCAGCTGCTTTTACAATCATATGTTGTCTCTATAGTAACCAGGCAAAAGCACCCATTGCCTAACAGGGAAGGATACATCAGCAGGGCATCTCCTTTTTCCTCTGACATTCCCATTGCTATTGATGGAAGAGATTCATTTCCCTTCTTTATCTCAGGAACAGAAATAAGTTGGATATTGCTGGGATGGACCTTTCATAGATATCTGTACCTAAGTCAAATTAATATGTAAACCAGTTTTATATTTCTATGGATTATGCTTGTTTTGTTTCAGTGAGTCTCTCGGGAGAAGGTACAATCAAGCCCAGGTTGTTCAGGCCTTTGCCAGGGATGGATGGGTGTAGTCAGGGAGCAGGATGAGTTTCCTGACAATGGGCACAGTGCTCTACCACCTGCTGTATGTCTCAGTCTAGACCTGGTCACCAAACCAACTTATGGTCTACCTCTTTTATCCTGGAAATAGGTGAATATGTCTCATGATGTAGCTGAGTCAAAACTGTTCTCTCATCTTGTGTGAACTACCACTCTGCTCTCCCAGTTCCATCAGTCTCTGGGGGGCGGGGGGGAAATGGCTGTAATTACTCATCCTGGATTCTTCCTGGGTGCCCAGTCTGCACCCAACCCCAAATAAATGCCAACTGCACATCCCTGTCAGGCTTTCTCAGCTTATCTGCTCTGCCACCATCACCAGTGCTCCACTGAGCAAATCCACAAGCAAAATCATATTTCCTGGGTCAGGTACACATGAAGGGGAGTCTGGCAATGGCAATCTACTGCATACATCTACTTTGGAATGGAGTCCACCTGCACAGAATCTAATTTCATATTGGTAGGCTGACAATGTCAGGATCCACAGCTGAAATCAACTTGAGGCTAGTATAGGCACTGGTTGATGTTCACTCAACAGTGTGATTGATAGCTTGTCTTTTGCAGGGATGGTGAATAAAAACAATGATGTAACTTGTTCCAAAGAAAACTGTTAATGCCTCTTTGTCTAACTGGAAAAAAAGTACTGGTTGTACTCTGTTTCCTGGACAAGTGACTTGTATCCAAATCCCATCAGTTTGTCTTCTCAGTTTTCATTCTGCTAAATGGGTATTTTGTTGTGCTATGAGAAGGCAATGTGGGGTCAAATATGTGGTTGGTACTTGGCTCAAACCCAACCTCTGCTTCATATTCAGTTTCTTGTCCTTTGTGACTAGTAGGCTGTCCACAACAGCCATTTGGTTGTGGTTCCCATGACAGTTTCTCAGATTTCCAAATTTGCCTGCAGGCCCAAAAAAGTTAGAGACCCCTGACATGAGATGCTTCCTGGGAATTGTAAACTACCTAGGACAGACTTCAGACTTACATGATCTACTTTTTTACTAGAATCCCAAGGTCCACAAATTGGAACCAGGTCCAAAATGGTGGCTTACAGGCTGGAGCCAATTAGCTACCATTCTCTGAACCATACACAGCTGTTGATAAGGTCAATTTTTGCAACACTTCTCCACAGAGATAAAACCACTAAACCTATTACTGAAATCTACCATGTTCTGGTTTGGGGGACAAGATCAGTAGGCTGCCTTTACAAATATAAAGGATAAGATCTCCAGTGACCCAGTCTTACATCTTATTATTTCATTACCAAGAAGTCCACAATGGCTATTGCTGATGGAAGCAACTACAGCTTAGGTAGAGTCCTACTATAAACTGCATGGCTTGGAATGGATACCACATATTACCACAAGCTCTTACTCAAGCAAACCAGGAGGCAAGGGGTATGGTATAGACTACAAATCAGCAACAGCAACAATTGAATCAGAATGACTCATGTATACTTCTTTTAAGCTACAGGTCAACACCCCTGATAACTACTGGATAAAGCCCAGTAGTATTGCTAATAGGATGACAAATCAGGACACTCATTCCAACTCTAAAGAAAAATCCCCTTGACCTGGGAAAAATACCTCTTCAGATTACCAAGTTAAAATAAATTATGAAGTTTATATAACAGATACATTTCAGTGTGAGAACTATCACATTTAGAGCTGGGAGAGAGATTTTATATCAAACTTGATGGAGAAAAAGACATGGTAGACTCCAGTTCCTGAACAAGAAAGAAAGAATGAAACAACACCCAGATCGTATTCTGTTGAGAATGAACATGGAATACTTAATGGGAATGGGCAGCATCTTCTTCCTATATCCGAGAAGGTACAATTGGCAAATGTGCAAGTAGTACCTGAAAACCAATGTCAATATTCTGAGACTGCCTGAGCCATCTTCTAAGAGTAACAGTGATGTTACTACTCAGATCATCACTTGCTCTGGTTGAGTTATTCAGAAACCTTTGAACTGCCAAGTGTTTCAACAATGGTGATATAATTGTTTTTTAAACAAAAGAAAGGTGTGTGAATAATGTTATTATATAGCTTAGTCACTAGGCAACATTGGACTTAGTTATTTCTGGATGGGTCAGGGTTATCCTGTTGCTGTGTGTTTCTTATTTAGAAAGACAATAAAAGTTCTTGTCTAGCTTCTTGACTGGTAGGTCTTCTAAGCCTTCCATGACAATCATCTACATTTATTGAAAATAGCTACTATCATCAGCTACTATCATCAGCCCTAGACAGCATAGCCAATTGTGAGTGATCATGGGAGTTGTAGGCAAAAACATCTGGAGTGCCCAAAGTTGCCCACCCCTGGTTTATAGGGTAACAAAAACTGTATTCAATACATGGATGCCCATACCATTTGTTTAAGGTATGAAATCTCTTAAATGCACCAATGATTAGGAAAAAAGAAAGGGGGGGGGAGAAATGAGATGAGTAAGGGTGACTTTTTGAAACAATAACAACAAAAAAAGTCAAATGAGATATCCTGTCATAAAGATACAAAATAAATAGAATTAGTTCTCCTGATTGATTCTAAGTTATCAAAAATTGTCCAGCTTTACACAGATGGCATTTAGCTATAAAAGAGATTAATATTTTGTAATATCCTACTGAGACTAAAAGAAAGAAGGGTTTTTTGTTTTGTTTCTAGACACTTCAAAACATGGTATTGAAAATGTTTCTTTTGTTGGGAGTCAAAATGTATTATTCTCATTTTGCCAAATAGGATACAAACATAACTATCAAGGGATATGCTGTGCTGACAGGCTTTGAGGTGGAAGATTACTTTTGAATGAGTAGAACTTCAAGTAATTTGCTGGTTCTTTCAATCAAATGTGGGACAGATGTTTTATAAATAGCATGCTCCATAGCATAATAAGTTATTTTAAAGGTTTGCAATAAGGTCAAATCAAAACCCATTCCAATGGCAACTGGCAGGTGGCAACAATTAAAGTATAAATTAAATCCCAAAGTTGTTTTTCTCAAGACAAAGACGGCCCTGATTTAAATTTAGTTGATGAATGGACTTACTCACAATGGCTGCTTGGTTACAAAAAGAAGCAAGCACAAGTTCTCATCAAAAGCAAATACAACATGCATTTCCATCCTTTTTATTTTGTGACTGCTGAATGACAAAGTCCGCTTCAATGACTTGTCGACAGGTATTGGGATGGAAAAAGCAAAGCATACTTATGATGATAATGGACAAGGTCCAAAGAACCGTGAAACTAGTTGTGTGGATTCAAGAGGCTTTGAACTTGTCTTTCTTGAGGAGCGATCCCCCATTCTGCATGGGACGCTGCTTTTGACACTCAGTGTGGGGCGGGGGTTCAAACACTATTTGTGATAGGGGATCAAATATTCAAAGAAAAAAGTCAAAACATTTCACTAGGCTAGCTAGCACAAGCCCTTTGCATGAGCCGAAGCAGTTCTTCTGAATCCTGGTCATAATAATATTGTGTAATAGCAATTATAACAGAAGCCAGCATGATCCATTGAATATTGGACCTGGTTTCAAACTCCTGAACAACCACATACCATCTGGATGTCATTGAGCATGCCATAATATCTCAGCATCTAATGACCTAGCTCACAGAGAATGATAGCAGTGTGTGAAAAAGAAATGCTTTGATTCAGTGCCACAGATGTGTACATGGGTTCTGATGCAGTTGTACAGCTCCACACAAGCAGAGAATTTGCTGATGACACCAAATTATTTAGGGTGGTTAAAAGAAAAAGGATAGCAAAGAGCTCCAAAAGGATCTCTCAAAATAGAGGAGATGGGCATTAAAATGGCAAATGTAGCTCATGTAAGCAAGTATGATGAATTGATGCCAACTGGGGCAAAAAAATCTTAATTTCACATATAAATATGCTGGCATGACTGGCCAGAAAAGGGATCTTAGTGTTGTGGTATACATTTTGATGAAACCGCTGAACCAGTTTAAACCTGCAGTAGGGGGGAAAAACAAATTCCATGATGTGGACCATAGGGAAAGGAATTAGAAATAAAACTGCCAATATGCAATATGCAGCCACTCTTGGAATACTGTGTTCAGTTCTGGTCATATTGTGGGGGAGAACACGCAGAAAAGAGCAACCAACATGCATGATCAAGGGACTGGACTAACTCCCCTATGGGTTACAACATTTGGGGGGGGGGGTTAGCTTAGAAAATATGAATGAGGGAGGGGACATGATAAAGGGTGTATAAAATTATGCATGTTGTGGAGAGGGATGTATGAGAATTTTGTTTTTGCTAGAAAAACATGAGAGCATGCCCAGTTCACAACTTCCAACGTGATTGTGAGCATGCGTTTACCGAAAATGTTCATAAATTGTCGAACATATGCTCATGTTTGATTTGTACAACTTTCCCTGTTCCGTTTATGCAAAGTTCCCTTGTAGATGGAATCAGCCCCACTTAAGTCTATAGAAGAAATTTGCAAAAATTTGGGGAAATCTGCACAAATTTCACATTCGATTGCTGCTTGATATGCATAATTTCCCCATTTTTGCAGAGCGAGCAGTGATCACAAACATGAACAGGAATCAGGCATGAGATGAGCAGTAAGTTGATGTTCAGCGAATCCTGGTGATCTCAAACACTCTTTCACCCATCCCTAGATGGATACGTTTTTCCCCTTCATAATAATAGAATCTGAGATCTGAAGCAAAATGGTGGGAGATTCAAGACAGACAAAAGGAAGTATGTCTTCCCACAGTGCACAGTTAGTTAAACTATGGAATTCACTATCACAAGATATAGTAATGGCTGCCAACTTGGATGACTTTAAAGGAAGGTTCGACAAATTCATGTAGGATAAGGCTATCAATGGCAACTAGCCATGCTGACTATATATTAGCTCTAGTACCAGAGGCAGTATGCCTATATATACCAGTTGCTTGGAACATGAAAAGGAGGGTACTATTTCATTCATGTCTTGCTTGTGGGCTTCCCCTAGAACCACTGTGGAAAAAAATATATACAGGACTTGATAGGGCTTCAGTCTGTCCTAGCCCAGCTCTTTCTTCTCCTTTGTACTGGAAGATGCTTTCATGTGCAGAACTGAGAGGTGCACAGGAAGCATTTCCTAACATTGAAGACATTGGGGAAATGCAGCGCACTGGAGTCCTGGACAACTTTGGATCAAAGATTACAGAAGCAACCTGTATATTAAAAATCCTGTTTGGGCATCATCCAGCTGAGATAAATCTCATTTGGTTCAAGGGGAGAGTTAAGAATATGCTTCATTCCCTCCTAATGAAATCAGAGGGACTTAAAGGTGTTCAACTTTGGCTGAATTGTTTTGTATTGTTCATGATGTATGGTTTCATACTCAGTCTCATTAACAGGCATGAAAATTTAATACAGGCAATATGGATGTCTTCAGAATGCTGAGATCCCACAGGTTATGCTAGATGTTACCATAGTTCATGCTGCATCATCACCCCAGCTGAGTACAACATCTAAACTGCGAAGTCCCAGTTCAGCAAACACAAATACACTAATTCACTCTCAAAACTCACCCATGCAAATGTTAGAGGAGGATAAAAACAAGAAATAGGGATGGGAGATAGAGCACACAATGGAAGAAAACAAAATACAGAACATTCAGGAAAAAAGAAGAAAATGAGCATAAAATGAAGGCTGAAATGTGGTTGACAAGGCAGTGCAGAAAGCAGAAAACAAAAAAGCACAATAAGGAGTGGGAAAAGTTGAAAATGAATACCCAAAATGAGGGAGAAAAACATAAAATATAGAGCCAAGAACACAGAGAAATACTGGGTGTGAATGAGCGTTGGGCTTGTGTACCCCTTCTCTTCCTTCAGTGTGGCTGCAGGAAGGCGATTGCATTACATCCGTTTTCAATCTACCTCATTTTATCATATTGTCCCAACCAGAACAAACTGGTTAGTTTTAATAATGGTATTTCTGGACAAGCCAACTTCAAGCTGTAGTTTATGATCCTGCTGTCTTGGATTAACCATAGTTTAAGCTAACCACATTTCCCAGTTCAGACACATAATAAACTGTGTTTAGCTAATAACAACTGGATGCCTCCAATCTCCTCCTCATGGCCACAGCAGATGAGGAAAGAGGAGCTGGGGAGCAGGCTCATGCACATAATGTTAACTGAACTAAAACTCTGGTTTAGCATTACTTTTGAAGCAGGCCATTGTGTTGCATAATTCATATACTGTGAGAATGATGGCCCAATCCTCTTCATGTTTACTTGGAAATAAAATAAACTTGTTTCAATGAGAATCACTCCAAAGGAAATGTCCATAGGGACTGGACTATTAGATTAGGAGATTGTACGATCCCTGCTCAGTCTTGAAGCTCATTGTGTGTGGCCTTGAAACTGAATTGTGTGGTGTTTTTAGCTTACCAAACCACTGTGAGATGATTGAGGGTGTGGTGCTGTTTTGTTTTTTTTCCTTTTCCTTCCATATCTGCCCATTGCTCTTTAGCTTTCCAGGTTGTCTGTGCTTCCTGATCTTTTTTAGCTTCCTTGATTCTGCTTTTCATCCACCATGGTCCTATTGGATTTGTGTGTACATATATTTAATCTGAGTTACTGTTATAGTAATGTTAAAAATAGACTCCCCCCCTTTTTTTTAGAAGTTTCCTTTCTTGAAATTAAATGTGACCAATTTGGAGTTCATGGGCAATTTTTCTCTTATTAACGTGTCAAATTTGATAGCACAGTGGTGACATTAACTCTGGCTCTCCTCAACCACTGTGTACTGATGTCTACATGGTGCCAAAAGAAATGGTTGGCCACAGGCTGTAAGATAATAGCTGTCTAAATAGTGATGACTGATTTTGGTAAACTCTCCCAGAGTGAGGGGTCTGGAGATTCTGTCCAGTATCAGAATTGTCCACCATTCAGCTGCAGGCTATACAAAAATACAAACATGGGGGCATTTTTCCCACCCCACTCCAGAAGTATCAGAAAATGAAGCAGGAACTCAAAATGGGAGCACAATGAAATCAATCAGTAAAAGACCAAAAAAAACCCAGGTAGAATGGAATATCAAATTGATCAACAAATTGGTCAACAAATTTGAAAAAACAAATTGTTGGTCAAACAAATGGATCAAAATTTAAATTTGTAATTTTAAAAAATTACACACACACACACACACATATGGTCCTTCTGTCATGGACCAACAATGCCCTATTTCATGTATAGAAGGGAAAACAGGCAAAATACTGTGCCCCCATTCCTTTTTGCCTTTCTCTTCCTGTGGCCTTTGCCAGGTAGAAATTCCCCCCCCCCTCTGGCTGCCTCCCCCAAACTAGCCTTGAAACTCTCTGGGTCTTAAGTAACTACTTTAGGTATTGGGGCAGGGAATAGCTATTAGTTATGGGGTGGGTACGCCAAAAATATAGGCATTGGGAAGTTTTCCCAGAGCAATTGCTGGTACAGCGTAGGAGTTCGTTGCTACCAACTATGCACTTCCCTACTAGTGCAGTAAACTATGGAAAGGGGCCCTAAGTCTGATATGACCTGGGCTGTTAATGTTTGCTTTGTGTTTAGTATGAAATGCATTTCTAATTTCAGTTTAGTTCTAAAATCAGCCCTAAACGGTTGCATTCAACCAATTATGAAGCAATTGCATCCTCAGCTTCACACTAAAATAGTGTCAGTTTATTCAACGTTGTCGGAAACAAACATTAATGATTGTCAAAATGGCTGCAGAAAAAGTGTGAATACTTTAGGTAATTAAAAACAGACATGAAAGTGAAAGAGTAAGCAGTAGCAAAAGTGATCCCTTTTCCAAAAACTGTCATATATATCATACTTCGCAATCTCAGTTTTCACTTTCAGGGGTCCCAAGTTGTTATACTTGTGAAGGAAGCCTTGGGGATGTGAATGTAAGTCAAGTGTAGCTGAAATTGTAAGCAATGGCTTTTAGGAAGTATCTGATCTATCACCAACAGTGTGGAAAAAAACCAAAACATTCATATTTACAGAAAATGAACATGGATATTTATATAGTGGTTCATTGTCAGTTTATTTACAGGTTGTTAATTCCAGGTTCGAATTTGTGCTTCTGCAACTCTGTGGGCCAGTGGGAAACAGGCTGATCAGTGATAAGGACCAGATCGTAACTGGAATGAATTAAGTTGTTGATTGATAGGAAATGAAAAAGGCAGAACTATGAACTCAAAGTAATGCAAAATAATCAAAGCAAGGCAACCAACGTAATAAGGAAAGCAATGTAGTGTGAATCTGAAATGTGCAAATAGTACAGAATGGTGAAAAAGGGCAGTAATTTAGTAATTAAATACAAAGGAATTATATGGGATAGGAATGATTGATTCAATACATACAATGATTGACCAAGCATTATACTAATTAAGCAATTCAGTAATAATACTAGTTAAATATATTTCTAGGCTCTCCTAATTCTTCAACTTGCCCCTTCTAGTTTTCCAGAAATTTTGCTGTTTCTGAGCCATAATTATACAGCATTTTAAAAGAAATTCATAGTTACCATCCAAGGGGGTGGGTCCAATGAGTATAATAGCTTAGAGCTGAGAGAGAGAGAGAGAGAGAGAGAGAGAGAGAGAAGTTCAGCCAGAATGAGTCACTCTAGAAAAGAAAACTTAGATAGGAAAAGTGAGATCATCCTCCAAGTACTTTTCCTTATAATGAGCAGAGTTGACACCAGTCCTATATGTCTATCTGGAACTGAGTCCAGAGTTGGAACTCCTCTGCTCTCTGTATATGCTAAGTATCGACCACCACCCCAAATTTAAAATCCTTGCAATTAGGCCTCTTTCTGGGTAGCACTGGTACTAACTAATCTGGCCATTGGCCAGTGGAGATGTTCACAGGCAAAAACATCCAACTGCGAGGGGTGGCGCTGCAACTCGCCACCCCCTAGTTTTATACCATCATGATGCTGGGAGGCCTTCCCACTGTTACCACCTCATGGGGCCGTGAAACACCAATGCAGGCGAGGTGAGTCAGCCTCAAAGGCAATCCTTATCTCCCACAAACTGAGCTGCAAAACCCAGCAACGGGAGCCTCGGGTCTTGCTGCCAGTCACCTAAAAGGTGCCATTGGATGATCAACGAGCCCAACCCCACTTCTTATTCTCACATTTACCTGCCACAGGGAGAGACAAGCCTCTGCTTAGTATCCCCTCCCCCACCCACCAGGAATAAATTCCAGCAGGGCCCTTCACGGATCCATGAGAAACAAATCATTCCCAGCATCGGACAACTGCACCCCATCTGGCCAGTACAGCTCCCCCTGAGTCAAGGATATCACGGAATGAGGAATCTGAATCAGGCTGTTGCTTCCATCTGTAGACCACAGCCGCAGGGTAGACCATGCATCACACTCCTGGACACCACCAGATGGTTTCAAATCAGCTGAAGCCATTGCCATGGACACAAATGCCCACCACTCAGGTGATCTATGGAAGAAATGAAATGTGAGCACACTGAAATTACATAGAGAGCAGCCTCATAAAGAATAACTGTAAAATGCACTAGGCATGAGGCCTAGATTCACTATTGTCCGACAGGTGTTTGCAATGTATACCGCACCTTTACTGAAGAGTGCGGATGAAGCAAAATCTCACCCTTGACGATCGATCCTGCAAAGCGGCCACAGACACAATCTGCCAATCTGGGCCAGTTATAACAACGTGGTCATAGGTCAGATTGGACTTTTTCAGATGCAGCTATTCAAGTCTCACACTGTCAATAAAAACAATAGAAGCCCTTGCAAAACACCTTCCACCTGAGAAGTAAATTAAAGGCTAGGAAACTGCTGAGAGCCACCTAAAAGGAGGCTGGAAGAGGAAAGCATGCTTATGACAATACATCTCAAGGATACCCACCGCTATTCCCAGAAGCAGTCTTAGGGAAATTAGAGACGAAGTTGGGCCCTTCCTAATTAAACGGGAATACGATCCTCGCTCCTTATATCTGGTGCCCTTTGGCTGCCCACGCTATAAGAATGCAGGCAGAACCAACTATACGAGGACATGGGTAGCCTGATGGGAAACATTAAGTAAGTAACTTAATAACAGGAACTTAGCAGCCCACATGTGGGAGGCATGCAGCTAAGGGCAAATACTTGGATTAATATCAATCTTATTACTCTTTACCAAATCCCATAATACTGCCAGCGACCCACAATGTATGTAAGTCACCAGAGCCAAAAATGCAATAAATACATTGGAGGCTGAAAGCAATGTTGTCATTGGGTCCTAGAACAAGCCAGGCTAGAAGAACCCAATACCTGTGGCAATGGAATTAAACCCTCCCAGAAATCACCTGTTTTGAGGGGCAAAATTCAAAATTAGGAACCAGTAGCCTCAATTAATGGGAAAAAAGGACTAGAACAGTAAAACCAGCAATGTAAACCAAGCGGTACCTTAACTGCTCTCAGGGGTGCTCCGGAGCACCCCCCCGGCAGCTCTCGCCATGATCTCGCCGCTCGCAGCGCCAGGGAACTGGAAGTGATGCGACGGGGAACCCGTCGCATCAATTCTGGTTCTCTGGCACTGCGTTTTTAGCATTAAAAACAGGGCAACCCAGCTTATACTGGCCGTGAATAGCAAATCGCAGCCGTTTCAAGCGGGGTTGCCCTGGTTTTTACACTAAAAATGCAGCGCCAGGGGAACCAGAATGGATGCACCGGGGAACTGAAGCTCCTTTCCCCAGCGCAGCATGGATCGAGCGGCGGCCAGGTAAGTCGCAAGAGTGTCAGGGGGGCCGAGCAGGCCGCTTTCGACCAGCTTTCAGCCTCCCCGAGACTCGCGGTTACATCCCTATAAATCCCTGCGAGACAGCATAGGCCGAGAGCCAGGGACTGACCCAAAGTCATCCAGGGAGCTCCAGAGCTGAGTGGGAACCAGAACCCCAAACCTCCCGAGTCCCAAACCAACACTCCAACCACTGGGCTGCACTGGCTCTGACACAACAGAAATTACCAGAATAAAGGGAATAAGGCTATTGGGCAGTATAAAAGAACTATGAAGCCGCTCCAAATTATAAAGTAAACCAGATGCCGGGGCAAATATGCCCAGGACACTGCAACTAAGGCTGCGCCCAAGTATGGGGTGAAACACAAGGCCACGAGGCCTGAACACACTGCCGGCTGGGCCGCACAGGAGCTCATCATAGGGCAAACGGTCATTCAGGTACTAAACGGAGGCACGTACCAAATTAGGCCAGGCAGTCCTGCCCAACCTCAATGGGCTGTCCCAGAAGGGGGCGCTGCTGATGGGTGCAATGCCAGAGTGCAGGAACTCACCCGCTACCGTACCCTGCCTAGTGGCCCTCCGGAAGAAGGCCAAGGCCTAGGCCTTCCTGGGGCGGGCTGGCAACGAGGATGGAAGAGAACTGGCAAAGCCTGACGAAAATCGGCAGCCGCACTAGGCCGAACGGCCAGCAGAAGGAGCCAACACCCACCAGATAAAGGAGGCTAGGCACCGAAAAGTGCCACAATAAATCGGTCATGGCCCAACCTAAAACAGCCTCCACATGTAACCGGAGGAGGCTGCCCGTAGAGCAGGCTGGCACAGGGTGCAGCCACGCCACCCAGCCTCGCTCCAAGAAAAGCCACTCATAGGCCAAGGGCCAAGCGCCTGGGAAGGGAAGGGGGCGTAGTCACGGCAGATCAAACCACTTCCAACCCCCCACCCTCAAAAGGAAACCAACAGCCATCTTCAGGGCCCAAGGCCCAATCCAGCAGGCATCCACCATGAGCCACGTGTTGGAGAGAGACGGGCACAAGTATCCGCAGCTGTTCTTTCTGCATTCTTTCTTTGCAGCCTCAAAAAGAAAGATGCCAAGGGTGGGGCGACCAGGTCAACCCCAGCACCCCACCCTCCTTGAGCCTCATTGGAGGATGAGATCACCCCATAGTGGTCTCACTCTCCTTCCCCCCCATGCGTAAAATTCTCCCCACCCACAGCTATGCGTGGTTGGGGGAAGGGAATTTCATTGATTAGAACCAAGTAGATAATGACAAAAATATCATCAGGCAGCTGTATTTTTTTTAAAAAAATCTTGCAGTTAAGAATGAGGGATGCTCAATCAAGGGGATGGGATGGGTAGAAAAGTTCTGACAATTTGTGAATGAATATAGAGGGCTGAGATGTCTCAAATGTGTTTACTTTTCCAGCACAAGAGATACGCTGACATTGCGTGACACCCTTCTTTTCACATCTGACTTAAGTTAATCACGGCCAATTCTACTCTGTCTCTGCCGTTTAAATGAGCAGCTTATTTTTTAGTGCTTCTTTGTTTTACTCTGTTCTCAGGCCTCACCCAGCTGCCCTGAAACAATATTTTGTCCAGTGTGATCATCTCAAAACAAACCCATCTCCATGAGCACATTGAAGATCATTTCATTTTTCATGAGCACAGTGAAGATGATCCATTAAAAAAAGACTCGTTACATTAGTCACTTTTTGCCCCGTATGCATAGAAAAGTGTGCACGGTCTCCATAGACCAGTGTTCTCCAACCTTGGGTCCACAGATGTTTTTGGCCTACAACTCCCAGCATGCCCCAGCCAGCGTAGTGTAGCTGGCTGGGGCATGCTGGGAGTTGTAGGCCAAAAACATCTGGGGACCCAAGGTTGGAGAACACTGCCATAGACTATATAGCACTCCCCTTCCCTGCTGGTTTGTCTCCATACTAGGCTATCACCATGCTGTTGGCCAGCCCATACCCACCAAGGTGCAGTATTTCAGCTCCCCTGGCAACATCCAGCAGTTCATTCTACAATCTACACCAAAGACCTGTGTGCTGTTCTACTCTGCCCCCCCGCCCCCGCATTAGTAGATGAGAAAGCCATGGACACTACTACTAGGACTTGAAGTTGAAGCTGATTCAGAACTAACAAAAATGACGCTTCTTCATACAACATACAATTAACTTGTGGAATTCATTGCCACAAAGACTGAGTTTTGGGTACTAGTCTAGATGGCTTGAAATTCATGGAAGATATCACCGGCTATTATGCACATTAACTAAAGATGACCCCAATGTACATAGGCAATATACTCCTGAATGGCAGATAGTACAGAAACACAAGAGAGGATGGGCATCATATTCATGCCCTGGTTGTGAGTCCATAGAAGCATTTGATTAGCTGCTGTTAGAAATAACATTTTGGACTAGTTTAGTGGTTCATGCCCTATGCTGGCTAGAGCTAATTGGAGCTGGACTTCAACAGCATCTGGAGGACTACTTGCCACCCCTGGACTAAATAGACCTTTGGTTGATACATCAAGTGATTCTTCTTCTTATACTAATGTGGATGTGGGTTCATATCAAGACTAGAACCAATTTGCCCAACAGCCAACCTTTGGGCATCTCAGATGCCACGAAATCAACTGCATCAGTGCAACCCCGAGTGCTTTGTATTTATTACACACCTATTATTTGTATTGTTTAATACAGTGAAACAGGCATCAACAGTAACACCTCCAATGAAACCCTATTGGCCTTCAAGAGATTGTGTGTGGGGGAGGTGAGGTGGAGAAATGGCTGGGCAGTTCCCAATGTTGTTCCACCTGAAGATGACTATTGCATTCTGGAAATGGAAGGGAATAGGACACCAGAGATGAGCACTGAGTCTAAGCTGCAGAGTCCAAAAGACATGGGAGACAGAGGGTCAGGAAATAATTCAAGATGGAAGCAGGGATGGGTGAGATTTTTTTTTTCAGTTTGTTTTTGATAAGAATTTACCAAAATTTACAAAGTTCTCCATATTCAGGGCAAAAACAACTTGAATTTTTTAAAAAATCAAATGTGGGAGAAACTGAAACTTACAGATTCATCCACCTAGGTGCAAAGCTTTGAGTACTTTGCTGTTAACAGGCTAGGCTTGATATTCAGCCATGTTAGTGCTTAATTAGGGTTTCTACTAGGGGTGGATGATTTCGCCTCGTGCAGCGTAGTGGGCCAAAATTGGCCCTGCTAACTCCCGCACAAGGCTCGCGTCGCGGGGACTTACCTTGTCCCTGGGGTGGCTCGCCTCTCTGCGGCGAGCCGCCCGCACTGGTCCCGTCGCATCACTTCCGGCACGCCGGAATTGATGCAACGGGACCCTACGCCGGTGTGTTGGACCCCCGTGCTACGTTTTTAGCGGGGAAACCAGGGCAACAGGGCTGTTTATGTCCGGCGCCGGCAGCTCGAGCGGCGCTGAGAGCAGCTCCGTGCCGCTCAGAAGATCGAGGCGGGGGGGCTGCCACCGCGGAGAGGAGAGGTGGTGGAGAGGTGGGCCCCCCAACAGGTTCGTGGACACCACTAGTTGCCACTTCTTTTTTTGACAGGCACCTCATCTATAACAGCTATATGAAAGGCCGGTACAAAATGTTCCTCTCCTTGCTGGGAATAGCTGTACCTATTGAATTTTGCTAGTACATTTCAGTGCTAAGAATTTACCAAAATTTACTAAGGACGCAATCCTATGCTAGTTTAGACAGAAAAAAGGCCTACAACTCCCAGAATGCCCCAGCCATAGTTGGCAGGGGCATGCTGGGAGCTGTAGGCCTTTTTTCTGTCTAAACTTGCATAGGATTACACCCTGAGTTCTTCATATTCAGTAGAGAAAAAACTTGAGATTTTAAAAATTCAAAAGCTGGAGAAGGTGAAATGGACAGATTCACCTATCCCTACCTTGGAGATCCAAGTGGTAAAGACAAGGACCAAGGCAAACTTTGTTTCCTGGGGATTCTGGAGGTTACAGTGCTAGGGAATAGATTAATTGAACTAAGGGGGTGATATAATAAAAGCTTTGACATCTGTGATGAGTTCGCCCTCCTTAGGCCAAGGTCAAGGCTGGGAGATGTCTACTCTTTCAAGGATATCAGAGAAGTTAATTTGGCTCTGAGTGGGTCTTATTAGTAAGGAAGCTTTATCACGTATCCTAACATTATTATAGGATTGTAGCAGACAGGTGGCATAGTTGGATGGACTGTGATCACTTGCTGAGCACATTATGCTGCCATACTGCTGGTACTGCAGTCCCTCATGTGTGCTAAGAATATCTGTATTGGAGTTCTTGCCCACTTCCCAAAATAAAATAAATACATCTCTTCACTCTGAAAAATAAGTTCTTCACTCTTTTTTTTTTTTAATGCAATCTCATTAAAAGTTCAGACACTCCAGGACATTATAATGAATATCATTTTAACATCTATATTTTCTGGTCTTCTCAAGTTGTGAAAGTGACACTCTTTCCCTGGAGTTTCATAAGGAAGAGAATTGTCAGGGGGGAGGGGAGTTGTTTTTGTTTTTAAAAAGCCTGAAATGCCGGGGGCCTTGAGAAATACAGTCTACATAAAATTCTTCTGGCCAGGGATAAGCACTGGAAGTGACAGATACTCTAGTAGAGCAGAACAAGTTTTTCTCCTGCCCTTGGCACTGATTGCTTGAATCTACAGTTTGGAGTTTAAGCAGTAATGACTCTCTAGAAAATTGGTAGCAACCAGCAGTACAAGTCTGGAGTTGAGCAGAAGAGTGTCCTAGGAGAGCTGTGTCACAATAAAGGATAGCAGGATGCTTCTGCACATAAACCATTCTTTTGCTCATTGTTTTCCTTCTACTTAATCCAACCGTTGACTTGATAAGTTGGATCCTTCAGTGTTCACTCACCCATTGAACTTTTCTGCTTCTCCCAATGACCAAGAAAAACAATGTTTTGTTTTAAAAGAGAGCTAGAAAAATTTCTTGAAACCATCACGCTACTTCAGGAACTATTTAGGGCTAATGTAAACATACTAAGAGATTCTTCATTTAATTTTGATACTTGTATCCTACTCTTCATCCCAGCAATATGAAGGAAGGAGCATATCCAAGAAGTACTCCATTATATCATCACCACCACAGCCTTGTGAGGTGGCCTTCCTAGTCCAGGGGATGGCACTTATTTGGCAGTATCCAGTGCTGTCCGTGTGCTAGCAGGAACCATCGTTAGCACAATGGGAAGCTAATGGGTTCTTAAGCAAATGGAAACAAGTCAAAATGCTCATTTCCAGAATGGTACAGGTCAGCGGAACTCATAAAAGGGAGCTCCACTGACCTGTCCCATTACAGAAAGGAGCATTTCCATGGTTGCTCTAGAAAGTGCTAGCCTCCTGTAGCACTAGCAGTGGTCCTGTAGACACAACAGAAATTACAGGAGTGCAGCGGCAGTATAGGATACTGCCCATTATCCCTATACCACTCTGGGCTTCACAAACACAGCTTGTATGTCTATATGATAGGAAGGCAGGCAGCAAGCTTTAGGTCAGCATATTAGCATGACGCCAGAAGAATAATAAGAAATGGAGGAGGCATATATACTTTTTTACTTCTGATCTGAAGTTCAACAGATTACACTAACACTGCCAGATTTTGCAATCTATTTATTTTTGATCATTCATTGGGGGAGGAACGAAAAGGAATTGTTCCTGAAAAACGCGGGAAGGGGTGAGAATTTCAGACAATTTCTCAGTGCGCAGGGCTTCAGTGCTTACCTTACTGTAGGAGGTGGCTGAAGGTGGTGGTGGTGGTGACATGTGTGCTCTTTATTTTACCATTTTTATCCTGTTCTGTCCTTGTAGTCTCTTTGGCTGCTTGAACTTTCTGAAAAGCCCCCTAGAGAGTACTTAACCGGGACTTCCTTCCTTAGGGCTTGAAAGCTGAATGAGGAGTTGTTGTTGTTAAAAGGACTTTTAACAACAACAAAATCAAACCAAAAATGCCTCACTCTGCAGGCACCAGAACTGGAAAACCCCAAGGGAGGAAGTCCTGGTTAAGTCCTCTGGGAGGTTTGCAAGGACAGAACAGGATAAAAATGGTAAAATACAGAGCACAGATGAACCCCTCAGTCCCCTCCTTACAAAAAGCTACGCACTGAAGCTAGGGCTGTGCAGATTTTATTAAATCTGTTCTGCCAGTGCTTCATGGATTGTCAGGTGTCTTTTCATTCTCATGTCTGCTCATTAACAGAACCAGATTTTGTTGCACAAGAAGAATTTCATTAGTTTGCAAATGTGCATTTGCAATACTGTGCACTTGCATTAATGTGCATTAATGTTTTATATTTGTGCATATCCCCCCCCTCAGTAAAAACAAAATAAAAACAAAACAAAAGCAGTCTGCAAGTCTGCAGAATCTGCACAACTTGGAAAAAGCTGGTCTGCTGAGGAATCTACAGGTCGGATTCATAGAAATCTGAAATCATCTGAATCCACTGTGGATTTCTCCAACACCGAAGTCCTGCAGCCTGAGAAATTTCTCCAAAATTCTCAACATCCCCACAAAAGAGGGAGAAAAATGACTGCCACTTTTGCAGGGAAACAGAGAGGCTGTGCAAGGGCAGGTGGGCTTTTGGCACAGCACTAGATTATACCGGCTGCAGTGTTTTTGTGGTGGTCCACGGCATGAATGGGAAGCAACAGGCTAGGCTATGGCATGAGCTGAGGACCTCATGGCAAGATGCTCAAGGCCTGTGCAATTTAGTGCAAAAACAAAACAAAAAACAGCACGACACTTCGTACAATAGACTGAGGGTAACTGAGGGAGTTAAGATTGCTTATATATGCAGGCTCAGAGGCAGAATGCCACAGAATACCAGCTGCCAGAAGCAACAACAGGAGGAGGTGGCAATTGTTGTGATGTGTGTCACATCCACAGGCTGGGGCACATTGTTTACACATGGAGGGGACAGAATGGCGGGTAGACAGGTTTGTTGTGTCTCTCTAGAATCTCGTGTTTTTGCAGGGGTTACTAAAGTGTGAGAACAATATGGGCTGGTCACATGGTTTGTATGTTCTGATGACGTATTGGCTTGTTGTCTGTCTGGAGCCATTTTGGAGAGGAGCAGGACTGTTCTCTCTCTTCATTCTTTTCTTCTGACTATTGCTTGCTGCACTTATGCAGCGGTGTAGCGTCTTTGCTGAGGTGGGGTAAAGCTCAACCTGCTCCACTGGAATAAATGCTTGCTATGCATTGTACTCTGCACATGGACTGTAACTAGGAAATGTATACTCTGTAGAATATTACTTTGCTAAGTAAATAAACAGGTAGAATAGACCTGTGGAGTTACAGAGTTTTTTCCTTGCTATCTGCAAACGGGGGAGCTGGCTGCTGGAGTCGGATTACAGGCTGGAAAGCTGGCTGGCTGATTGCAACCGAAACGCTGCATGCTGCGCAGAGAGAGGGAGAGAAAGATCTGGATTTCTGTGTGTGGATAAATGGGCCTCTACACACTAACAGGATTTTTAATCTCCTATCTCGCACACACGGGGCTCTGCTGTCACTCACGCGCCATCAGCAATTGCCTTCATGTCCTGCTATGGGGTTTTCCAGAAGTATTTTGTCAGCTTATGCAGGAAATGGGATGATGTACCACATGGCTCATTTGTCTGATTCAGTAGGGCTCTTCTTAGGATCTTCTTATTTAAAAAGGGCAGGGAAATGCCAAAAAGGAGGAAGAAAACAGACACACACACACACACACACACTGACAGTGTGTTAGAAGGGGGGAAGCACTGCAAAAGAAATCAGATTCATTACAGAAAAGGGAATAATGAAAAACAGCTGAATGTATGTGTTATGTGTTCAACAAGCAGAAATGAGAAGCAAACATGTAGAAAAAACAGCAGTATGTTAGTGTATTATTGAGAATGTTGCTGGATCATGCAATATCCCAGGGCTAACTGACGCTCTGTTTTTTTCTTGTATTTAATTAGACTGTACATCGCTCAAAGTGGCCGGATGACTGGCCAGATGGGCGATTCAAAAATATAATAAATAAATAAATATGCCTTTACATGTTAAAAATAGATATAAAAGCTAGAGTCATGGGGAGTGCCAAGCATGTAATCCATTTTAATACAGGCAATTTGATAACCACACGTCAATATTGTTCTGCCAAATATTTCAGGTGTGAGAAGTCAACCATTACATAACATGCTGCCACAATGGAAAAAGTACTGTTTTGTTAGGAGATATTTTTGCCCAAGATTTTTTTTTTTTAAAAGATTCTTAAGTGGTATGCATCCTCTTTAAGAGCATTTTCTTAATTAATATTCACCAGTATAACATAACACTTTCTTTGGTATGTGCGGGAGTCAACATTAAAAAAATATATCCAACTGGGCATTATTTATTTATTTATTTATTTAAGAATCTGTATCCTGCCTTTCTGCCACAGCACACCCAACTAACAAAAGCAATTAAAAGCAATCAATTAAAAACAATACAATACATTACATCAATCAGTTAAAAACACAACAGTGAACAGAAAACAGGGGCAGCAGAAAAACAATGCAACAGTTCAGAGAATAAAGCAGTTCGCTGAGATTAAATGCTGGCCTAAGGTCTTCCATAGGCAGAAAAAATGTAACACAATGTGAGCTAGAAGGACCTCTAGGCAGGTCATTCCACAATCTGAGTGCTGCTGTGGAAAGTGTTACCAAGTGTGCTACTTAACATTGATATATGCCTGAATATGAACCTTCAGACATGGAACCCTAACATCCAGAGGGATTTTTAAAAAATTAAAAAATTGAGCACTAAGCACTCCCCAAACTTGGCACCTTATGGGTTAAAGGGATTTGGAGCCTAAAGACACAGATGTTTAACCAAAGATTACTTTATTGAAAAGATTTAAAAACATACATTCAAAAGGTCAGACATGGGCTTATATTCAAGAGTATTACATTAGTCTCACTAGCTACTGGTCTGTTTCCAGGCACAAAGTGGTGGTTATAAACAATAAAGCCCTACATGACTTGGGACCAGGCTGTTTGGAGGACCACTTCCACTTCTCCCTTATAAGCCTTCCTAGGTTTTAAGATCCTTGGGAAGGCCTTTCTGCTGTACCACCACTGGAGGCACAGCTGTTGGGAATATGAGAGACAACCTTCTTGATGGCTGCTTCTGGCTCTGGAACTCCCTGCTAAGATAGGTAAGGCTAGAGCAATCTTTATTGCCCTTCTACAGGCAGGCACATATATTTTTTATTCAGGTAGCCTTTTGGCTGTTAAGCTGTCTTGTTTGCTGATCTAGATTTTAACTGTTGGCTGCTGTTTATTCTTGTTCCTTCGTAACTGATGTGTTTTCAATGTGTTTTTGACTGATGTGTTTTAATTGAACTGGTTATGTTTTCATTATCTGTACTTTATTACTATATCAGCTGCCTTGAGTACTATTGTTAGTGGGAAAGCAGATTATCAATTAAACAAACAAACAAACAAACAACAGGCATTTATAGGCTAACATTAATTCAGACAGACTAATAGTTCTAATTACTCAAGCAAATACATTAAAAGCAATGGTGTGGTGTAATTCACTAGCATGGTGTGCGTCTATGTGGGTGCGGAGAAGTCCTTACAGAGGGAGGCAGTGATGAAGAAAGGCTCCAATGGTGAAAGAGGGAAGGAGAGCTGCTTGTCTGTGTGGGGAACCACAAGGTGTCCTTGATATGCTCAAACAGGATTTGGTATGTCCAGCAAATTTGGATCACAAAGGGAGTGAGAGGGTGGCTGCCTGGGACAAGGGGAGTGGAGAACAACTTGGAAAGGGAAGGTGGCTGGTAACTTAGTTGGGGGATTTCTAGGGCAGAAACTATAACAATGAATGATGCAAATAGGGTATGGATAACTGGGATTAGAGCAATATTTTGGGGTGAAAAGGTTTTATGTTATGGATGGTTTATTATGCTGTGAACTTCCCAGAGGGCTTTGGCTATTGGACAATATAGAAATGTAATGAATGAATGAGCCTTCTTCTTCCTCCTCATTTAAGCGGGAAGGTAAAGAGTAACAGGCTGCTGAAAGCACTTTCCAGCTGACCCTTCTACAGCTAGCATTTGATGAGGGGGAAGAGATCAAGGGATTTAGTCTGGAGAACTATAGGTATGCCAGAGGAGGGTGATGATGACTTAATGTCATGTGTGCAGTCCTGCCTTGAGTACAAGGCCTGGCTTCTAAGATAGTGAAAAGACTTCTCCTGTGCTATTCCCAAGCTAAAATGAAGCCTCTGTTTCAAGAACAGACTACCATGTCAAGCACACCAGAGTATCGGGGTGTTCAGTAACAAAATGGTCCTCTCCCATGTTCTTACCAGATATACATCAAATAATGGTGGGGCATGTGGCAGTGTCTTTTTAGATGATCTTAAAAGTTGGGCAGGCTCATATGGGAGTGAGGCAGTCCTTTAGATATTTTCGTCCCAAGTCATTTAGGGTTTTACAGGTTAGAACTGCTACTTGTGTCATGCCTGAAGATTCAGTTTATTTAGCCCACAATCACTGATTCAGAACTTTTTTATTTATTTATAAATATGCCTTGCCTTCCACAAAATGTTCATGGTAGTGTACAGCAGAACGATTTTCTAGCCTCCCATGAAACAGATGGAAATGAGAGACAGAGCTGAGTGTCATCGGTAAACTGGTGACACCAAACTCCAAATCTTGGATGATCTTCCTCCAGTGGTTTCATGGTGGAATTCTATTTCTATGGGTTACACCAGGGTGCCAAATTTCTTTCAGCCTGAGGTCAGTTTTGGAGAAGCTCTTGCCGGCCACATTTCAGTGGTGGGCATGGCTGAAGACAGAAGGTGACATGGCCAAAGACAAAAGGGATGGGGTCAAAATACTAAACATACCAGCATATCTTAGCTTAAAACTCTTTCTACTAGTAACTAAGCTTTATTAGAAGAGGCATTTTAGAATGGAAAGAAACCTGCAGAAAACTGTGCGAAAGTGGGAAAACACACCCCAAAAATGGCAGTCGGGAAAAAGGAGATGGGTCCAGAGCAAGGTGTGTGGTCATCTGAGAAAACCTGGAGGGATGGATTGGGAGCCCAGGTGGGCCAGATTTGGAGCAAAAGGGCTAAGGTACAACCCCCCTGCGTTAAATAGTACAGGGGAGAAGTCTGAATGAACCTTGTGACCCTGTAAGTCAATGGCAGAAAAGATGCAAAGTGTCTGCCTCCTGAGTGCCCACCTCCACCCCTGCTGTCACCTTCCCCCATCCCAAAAGGTATGTGCTTGGAGTAGGAGAAGGGGAGTGGAGGTGGGCAATTTCTGATCACATGCAATGCAAGTCTTTTAGCAGCACTCAAACCGAGTGCTCACAAATGCTCAACCCCTCTTGGGATAAGCAATGCTCATGCATCCTTAATTTGTCACACAGATTCTTCTGCACTATTCAATAATAGTAAGAGTGAACTGATGAGTATAGGTTGCTGAGAGCTCCATGTTCTTCAAGAATTACAGTTATGTGCATATATATGTGGATATATTGGGTTGGCAAATCCATTTTTAATACACGGATTTGATTCAGATAAAAATAACTGATCAAAGGTAAAGTTCAAAAGGAATGAAATGTTTCCTGTTGTTTTCTGAAATGACACACAAAAAGGTGTTGCATGTAATCCCTGGATGTTACTTTCATTTTGGCTACCTTGCGCTTGGGAATTTATGAGTCCTGACATATCACAGGTACAAATGTAATGTTTTCTTTAGGCTCACTTGTAATACTGTGTCCAGTTGAATTATTCATATTTGTGCTCAAACTTGCTAGACAAGTGACTGAAACTTTATAAACTGTGCATGCAAGCTCACAGGTAAAATGAACAGTTTGTTTTGCCTCCGGGTCACATTATTTATTGATTTTATTTAACATTTCCCCCCCTGGAAATAACCTTCTGAGACACACATCTCATTTTCTTGAGGTCTCCCAGAAGGCAAGTAGTCACAGTGTCACTTAAATATATTGCAAGCAAATATATAGAAACTGTTTTTATCTAGAGTGGTACAACACAAGTGGTTTGGATTTCTAAAGATGTGGCAGGAGTGGAAATACAAGTGAGGTGTGCTTCCTTCCAATGGTTTGCAGTGCAACATTTGAAGAGCAACTTGCATAGAGAAAATACATAATCTGTTTTCATAATCAATTGTTGCCCATTCTCCCATACATATTGCTTTTTGAAAACACCTTGGAAGCACCAGCCAGCATCAGATTCCAAGAGCAGCTGCTGAATATGGGCATGATACATTATCATGAGGGCCAGGAACATGTATGTTGCTATCTGAAATTCAATTTCTCCTTCTATGGTCCATGTAAAAACTGTAGATTATGTGCAACATGAAATTCACCATTGCCCAGACTCAGAAAGCAACTATGCTTATTTATTTATTTATTTATTTATTTATTTATTTATGTACATGTTTGTTTGGTCAGTTGTATCCACATGTTATGGTACCATTGCATCGAACCAATGTGAGATATATTTCTCTATCTCATACATGCATATATAGATAGATAGATAGATAGATAGCCTGTAGTTATAACTTAAGTATGCACATAAATGCCAGTGACGATTCACATTCACATGAAAGCATGGAGAATATGCACAAACTGATAGCATGAATAGAGGATTTCACACACTGTGCTGTCAACTAGCATAGAATACAAGTGATATCGGAGAATATGCATAAGGGTACAATGTCAGTTGGGTACTGGGTATATTCACAAGCAAGTCAAAGTATCTATTCTCTACTTTGTAACTATGCAGTGGATCCAAAGAAACGTGAATGAAATGAGTTCACTCACTGGTACTGTTCTGTGAATGGTCATGCAAGCACTAGCAGAAGATTTAGTGCAACCATGTATCTGGAACTGTGTCACAGCATGCAGAATGTGAGGATGATCCCGGCTGTACTCCATAGCTGTGGCGCACTCGGACAGGTAATGTGTTGTTGGGAGACAGAAGGAGACCCAAGTTATTTTTGAGAAGTTGTCCATTGCAAAGCAAGCCCTAGTGGCTGGGGTACATGCCGTTCTCCGCTGCAAAGCTTGCTCTGCAATGGGGAACAAAGTTGTTTCCACCCCAACCATCAGGCCTTGCTTTACAATGGGAACTTCTTGTGCCAAGTCATCGGGTTGTTTTGTGAACATGCAAATAATTTAAAACTATAAACAGACAAAAATTCAGAATCCAGAGAAAAAATAGCAAGAAGAAGAAGAAGAAGAAGCAGCAGCAGCAGCAGCAGCAAACAATAATAATGTTTATTTATGGTCTACTGACCACACCAATATATATATATATATATATATATATACACACACACAATACAAACAAGATATACCAGCTCTCAGTTGTACACTCAGAATAAAAATATACAAAAAACCCGAATCAGGCAAGCATAGAAGGCCTAGTCAAAATAGCAACATTCAAGAATTTTGCAACTTACTTAGTGATTAAACTATTTGAGCCATCAAGCAAAATGGTCAAAAGAGACTGTAAATGGTGGGGGGGGGAGGGGGGGAGGCGCGGATGCGGCGGGGGGAGGAAGGGAGGGCCGGCGGGGGGGAGGCGCGGTGGCGGCGGCGGCGAGCGGGTAGGGGCGGCAGCGGCGGGGGCGGGCGGGGAGGCGGAGGCCTGGTGGGGGTGGCGTGGCGGCAGCGAAGAGGAGCGCAGCATTTCTGCGCCCTCTTCAGCCACACGCCCCAGGCAACCGCCTAGTTTGCCTAGCGGTAGCGCCGGCCCTGGATTCAGTATTATCCATACCGACTGGGTAGAAACTCTGGTTGTCCATTTGGGTATATTCTCTGGGCCTTCGTGTGAATATTCACAACTACTGGTTTTTAATGTACATTGGCCTATGAACTTTAATCAACTCCAACATATTCACACCGATAATAAATAAAGATAATACCATCTTTTCTTTGTACTACAATCTGAGTGTTAGCCCATGTAGGAGATACCGAATGAAGGTGCAACCACTTCATGTGGACTCTACGGGTTAATCTTGTACACCTGTAAGCTTCAGCACATTTAGAATGTGCAGGAGCTACAGCTACGATATACATACAAGTTTTCAAAAAGAAAAGTTAGGCAAAGGAGATTAGAGATTAACAGGCAGTGTGCTTATAGAATTGAGAGATATTACAAACGCTTGCAGATTTCTCTTTCCAGTTCAGATGTTTAGGGTGGTGGAAATGCTTCTAATGCTCAGTTAAATAGAATTCAGTTTTTGAAGATTTCTTTGTATAGTACTTGGATTTAAATCACAGGGCATTTCAGACCTGCTACTATGTTCAAAGGAGCTACTGTGAAAGGATTTAAGAGAGATATTGCTACAGAGAAGTAAATATAGTAAGCATTCTTGTGACTGGATTTGAAATGAAAGAGACTTTATACTTTTTCTGCTTAAGTGAGGAAACTCATCAGCTGAAACAGAAAAAGAGGTGCTTATTGCCTCTAATATTGCTTGTTGTGTTGATGGTATATTTTATATGCTGGGTGTGGAATTAAACCTTCTCTCTGCCATGCTGGAGTCCAAATAAAATAGTTAACTACTGCAATAAATTATTTATACTTATCTTCCTATTGATTAAGAACCTAAAACCCACAGTTACTTCAATGCCTGATATTACCAATGCGGATTACCATTGTTTAGTGTGTATTTTTTTTCTCCCTTAAGGATGAAAGAACAATTGAGAATTTCTAAAAAGAAAAAAGAAAAACCTTGATAATCTGTTAAAACAAAGAGACAATGAGATGTTCCTACAGTGCTTTATCCATCCAACAGATGGACAAACAGATCAAATCAGACAAATGCAAATTACTGTTTAGGAGAATTTGCCAAAGTATGAATGAAATGGCAGAATGATACTTTCTCTAACTCTCTCTCTGCACAAATGTACACACAGAGAGAGTGCACAATCCCTCATAAGGGATTAACCTTTCTAGTGAGAAAGATGTAGACTCTCAAATATGTCATTGTTACCAGAGACAGGGGCTTATGGCCAGAGAGCACCAAGTCACCCCATTGTGAGTCTCAATGTTGTCAAAGTGTTAGCAGGCAGGGGCAAACAATTTAGAACAGGAACATTTTGCAGGTTCCATTGACACCCTCTAGTGAAATGAAAAAGAGACTGTCATAGTCCTCTATACACTGACTCTTGAAGGAACTTAAGCCTCCTGCTTCCCTATTCAATGAAGAGAGCATTGCACCACTAACCTGAGTTCTTGTGTGACTTCCCAAAGTTTGGAAACACACCAGCCTAGAGTCAATAATTCTCCTTTGACTCAATCATTCCTCTTTATGAAGAAGGATAGACATCTATCCTACCTTTGGTGTACCTGGAAAACTTCCTTCAGTTTACCACCCTAGTCTTTCTTTTATCTTTCTAAGAGTATAATTGGTGTGAAGGAACAGAACTGACCTACATTTTCATATTTATTTTGGTTTTAGGATATTATGGGGTTAACTGTGTGTGTGTGTGTGTGTGTGAGAGAGAGAGAGAGAGAGAGAGAGAGAGAATGCAGTGGTTATGCAGAGGAAGTTATTGTCCAGAAGTCAGGAGACTATAAAGTTCAACAGAAGGTCAGAGAAAGAGAAAATAAGTTTTAAACTCAAGAAATAGAATCTTGTTTTGCAGAAATGAACAAGGAACTACCATCCTGGTTGGCTGGAGTTTTGGAAAGAGGGGGAAACCCCCTAATTATAAGAAATAAAAGCCTAAGGCAGCAAGGCAGAAGGAGGAAGAGGGGGAGAGGGAAGGCTGGCAGACCAGAGGCAACCAGAGAACTGATTCAGAGAGCTAGACCAATGCCATTAAGATATTTAGAAGGGATCTGCATAAAATACGGGTATTGTCTAGTTAGGTTAGCTGAATGTATTTATCCCTGCTTGCTTTATTACCCTGTTGCTCATATGGTGTGTGTGTGTTTGGTGTGTATCCATTCAGATTTTAAAACTTTTTCCTATTATTATATGTAATTTTGTCATCACTTTTTTGGGTTACCCACACCATGTCAACCAACCTGCACACTAACTAAAGCTAATACCTGAGACCCAGAGAGTTTTAAGGCTGGTTTGCGGGAGGCAGCCAGAGTGGGGGGGAAGAAAGATTTCCAACCGGTGGCAGCAGAAAAGGCCACAGGAAGGAAAGGGCAAAAAGGAGCGATGGCACTCTATTTTGCCTGCTTTCCCTTTCACTCACAGAACAGGGGCATTGCTGGACTGGTCGATGACAACTGTTTTCAGACCACTTAACTCCACAAGATCAAGTGCGGAACACAGTATTTCAGGGACTCAGCCTGACTCCTGGCTGTGGTTACCTGTCTTTGTTCACACACCCTCTTTCAGCACTCCTTGCCCAGTGAAGCCTTGTCATGGCAGAACAACACCCATTCTTCCTGCCTTCTTTTTGAATTTATCCTGATGCTAAGGATTCTTGTTCCCCTTCCCTTAGAACAACCATGGCAACTGTGTTCTGGACAGATTCCTCTCTCTCTTTCCAGTTTTCCAGCTTCCACTATACAGGCCTGTGGCTCACGCTGGCTCAGCTTGTCTGAGCGTGGAAAGCTAAGCAGGGTCAGGCCTGGTTATTACTTGGATGGGAGACTCCTCGTCTAGTTTCCTGCATTGAGCAGGGGGTTAAACTCGATAGCCTTGTAGGCTCCTTCCAACTCTATAATCTATGAAATCTATTCCCCATCCTTCCTCACCACTCCCATATGCTAAAACTAAAACACAATTACTGGATTCAGACAACACAAAGACCCACACTCAGGCGTTCAGTATTAGTTGAGTTTGGGTTGTCATTGAACTGTGGGTTGTTGTTGAAACAAGGGTTATCATGTTGTCTGAACCCAGCCAAGCTAACAAACCATGGTGAACAGCCCACAGTTCACAACCCAACAACAAACCATGGACTCTCTTCATAGGTGGTTTGTGGTTAACAGCTGGGTTCAGGCAACATGATAACCCACATTTCAACAACAGCCCATTGTTCAATGGCAATCCACACTCAACCCAGTATGGAGAGCCAGTGTGGCATAGTGGTGAGAGTGCTGGACTGGGACTAGGGAGATCCGGGCTCTAGTCCCCGCTCAGCCATGAAACCCACTGGGTGATTTTGGGCCAGTCACTGAGTCTCAGCCTAACCTACCTCACAGGGTTGTTGTGAGGATAAAATGGAGAGAAGGAGGAGGATTATGTAAGCCACCTTGAGTTCCTTGATGGAACAAAAAAGGTGGGGTATAAATATAATAAATAAATAAAAATAAATAAACCCTTGAGTGTGAGTTATTGTGTTGTCTGAATCCAGTCAATAACTGCAGCTGCCTTGGGCTTGACACCAACCTATTTCTTACTTCCTCATGGGGAAAAGGAGAGGAGAGAAAGTAAAGCAGCAGCCACAGCAGTGTTTTCAGTGACAATTTGGCAGCACATGGAGAGATGCACAAGATGCCATCAAGTGCTGCACTAGCGAAACAATGCCACCTCTTATGTCCCCCCCCCCAAGTATTACATTGGCTACATCCCTAATTGTGCATATCTTCTGTATGATAGCTCTTTAGGTATTTGAAGAGTGTTATCATGTTCCCTCTTCTCCTGGCTAAACATACCAGTTTCTTCAACCTTCTCTTCCAGGACTTGTCCATACTGCTGACCATCTCTGTTGCACTCCTTTGAACTTGTTCCAATTTGTCTACATCCTTCTCAAAGTACAGTGCTTAGAACTGTACATGGTTATCTTGATTTCAGCAAAGCATTTGACAAGATCCCCATAGCATTTTGGTTAGCAAACTGGTTAAATGCAGGGTAGATGATAATACCTTTGAATATAATACTGCACTCAAAGAATGCTCATCCGTGGCTTCCCATTAAACTGTAGGCCAGTTTCAAGTGGGGTGCCTTAGGGCTCTGTCCTGGGTCCAGTACTCTTCAACAGTTTTATCAATGACTTAGATGGAGTGGAAGGAATCCTAACCAGATTTGCAGATGACACATAACTGGGAGGGATGGCCAACACCTCAGAAGACAGGAATAACATTCAAAATGACTTTGATGCAATGGAAAACTGGGCTGAAATTAATGAAATGAAATTCAGTAGATACAAATGAAAAGTCTCCAATTATGTGTAAGAATAATAATCAAATACACAGCTATAGAATGGGGATACCTGGTCTGACAGTAGTACTTGTGAAAAAGGATGTCTGTATTGCCATAGATGACAAGCTGATCAAGAGTCACCAGTGTGATGTGGCTGCAAAAAAGGCTAGTACAATTTTATATGGTTCAAATAGTTTCCAAGTTACAAGAAGTAATAGTCCCACTTTATTCTGCACTAATCAGACATACTCTGGTCTGGAGTACTGCCATGGGAGATCCAGCTAGCTCCTTCTCTTTATGCCTTAGGCATCAGCTAAAAATAGCATTGTTTAGAAATGTTTCTAAGTCAAAATGTTTCTTTTGATACTTTAATATTTGCCACCTTTATCACTGCTGTTGCTCCTTTTGTTTTTTTGCTTTGTTTATATGGCTTATGTTGTTTATTGATTACTGTTTTTATGATGGATCTTAGCTACCTTGAAGAACCCAATTTAGGATGGAAAGGCTGGCTAGAAACGTTTTAATAAACAAACTCACAAGAAAATGGGATAATGTAAATTGGTTAACTTAACACACCAGCTGGGTTAGGATATAATACTAAACTTGTACACATGCACACACACCACTCTTTACTCCTTCAACACAGCTGCAAGGAAGAGATTGGAAGTTTTCACTTTCAACTAACCACTGTTCGTTGTTATGCACAAACTTGGAACTGTGGTTAGTCTTAACTATAGTTTAGAGCTGTGCCAGTGGGCCCAAATGGTTTGCTTACCACATCAGGTATTTTGAAAATCTGTCCTGGGCACCAGCATGAATTGCTGTGGGGAGCAGCAGTCAAACACAAAACATGCCCCCTCTCTGGATTCTGTCTTTTCTACCTACCCCTCTGAATATTGTATTTTCTACACGTCCTCCCTCCGCTCTGGATTCTGCTTTTTCTTGGCCACCTCTCTGGATTGTGTCCTTTCTAGCCCACCCCCTCATGCCCACTTCTGCAGCCTACCTCAGGATTCCTTGGGTGGAGTCGAATGGGGCACTTACACCTCCACTGATACCCTTACGACCCACCAATTCCCATCCAGAAGCGGGACCCACCATTTATGGAAGGAAGATTCAGTGCTTCCAGGGCAACCGGAAGCAAGCAAAAATGCTTGTTTCTGGAATGGGGAGGTCAGCAAAGCTCGCATAAGGGAGCTCCGCTGACCTGTCCCTACTGAGAAATAAACGTTTCTGTTCATTTCAGGGCTTCCTCTAGGAAACACTAAATCTCTATTGCGCAAGCGGTGGGACCCACTGCTTGCATAACAGAAGCAGCAGGGCACAAGAGAATCAGCGGAGGCATAAGTGCTCTGTTGGATTCTGCCCCTTACTCCCTGCTCAGGAATTCCTCCACCAACCACTTCTGCTGCCTATCTCTGTTCTCACTTCAGCAGGCCTAATGAGGAAGCAGGAAGTTCTCCGACTAGGAACAAACACAAATCTCAATATAACCAGTTCCATCCAAGCCTGGATATATATTAATGCAGATAAATGTTAACGTCTGAAACAACCAATTGTGCATATGGCTGGCAGCAAATCCTGCATTTGTAGCAGCTAGGGAAAAGAAAGTAATCAAATGCTGCAATCATATTAATTGCTGCTGCCCATTTCCATGATTTCCTGGTTTGCATTGTTATGTTTATCCATGTGAAAGAATGCCTGAGTAATACTGAGAGAGACTGATTGGAGACAAAACAAAATATATTATAGAATTAGCCCTTAGATTGTTCTTAACGTGTGTTCTTTCCCCCTCCCCCCTTTTTCTTTTTGGCATCAAAGGCATAATGTCATTCAGTCAAGTTTAAAATGGTTCAACATGGAATATGTGTTGCAAACTGTTTGTAGATACAAAACAATATTAAGCACTTCTCCATTACAGAACTGTACTGCTGTGCTGCAAAAAGACTTCTACAATGCTCTTTTAGACCTATAAATGCTCAATTACCAGATATGGCAATAAGATTTAAAAAAAAATAATCCTGAAAATGTGTGATAGGAGGAAAAGACAAAGAAAGAAAGAATAAGAAGGAATAGAGCATTGCCTGTGCTGCTAAGAAACATGATACTGTGAGCATCTAACAATGATGAGGTCAACTTCCAGTAGCTAGTCAGACCTATGGTGATCAAAGGGAAATCACCACAAATATTCTCCGCAATTACAGTAGTAGACAGAATTGTTACTAAGGAACAGTGTACATCTAGCCATGACAGGTGAAAAAGTAACAGAGTAGAATAAAGTAAAAACAGGAACACAAGACGGAATTAATGTACACAAGATGTTGTTGCTGCCCAGTGCAAGAATGAAAACCTATCAAAGGGAAGGGAGATCCAAAACATAGGGTGGGTTCGCACAACATGGTAACAATCATGGTAAGTTACCAAAATCGTTTGCCGGAAACCACGAAGCAACCACTGTTGGGATGGGATGAGCCCAACAGATGATCAGACTTATCGTGGTTGCTTTGCTCTCTCCCTTCCCCTCCCCCGCCCTCATTCCTCCCAGTGGTATTTCAGCTCGCATTGGCTGTCAAAGACTTCCCATTGCACAAACGGGGCTCGTGCCCTAAAGCACAATGAGGAGGGAGAAGCCTCCTGCCGCCTCCTTCAGAGGTCTACTCTCAGGCAGGAAGCGGGGTGCCGGTTCCACTCTCTGACACTGCTCTGTGAATGGAGCAGCCACAGAGAGCAGATCACCACCTGCTACTTGAGGGGTTTACTCTCTGAGTAAACCTCTCAGGCAGGAGGCGGGGGTGCTGGTTCCACTCTCTGTGGCTGCTGTGTGAACAGAGCAACCACAGAGAGCAGCCTCCTGCCTCCTGCCTGAGAGTAAACCTCTCAGGCAAGAGGCAGGGGTGCCATTTCCACTCCCTGTAGCTGCTCTGTGAATGGGGTGCCTGATCCAGAGAAGCTTCTGACAACTGCCTCCTAGTACCATTTGGGCACTTTGGGGGCAGCTGTCAGCTGCACTCTTTAGCAAGCTCTTTGCAAGAGTGGCAACAGCAGCTCTTGCCAAGCAGCTCACTTGTTCTAGGGCTTATACCACGGATAACACGACAAGCAATCATGGTACAAGCAAATCTTAGAACAGACCATTGTGTCTTATCATGGTTGACAACCACGATAAGCGGTCGCAATTTGCACAAGTTGCGCAAATCATGGTCACTTTAGGTGTATCTTAAGGCACTTTCTACGTAAACAGTGGCCCGCCAGGAACCCAGAAGGAAGTCTCTTCCCCGGCTCTACTGAGGACAATGTGAGTTGACGCCAGGGAAGAGGTAAGCAGGACAGAGTTCAGGGGGTTGAGCCTGGCTAGTCCATCAGATTTCCACCCCCTGAACGAAACCCTCGCATATCACTAGATACTTGTATATCCATCCTTATAAATGGTGATCCCCTGGGCCATTCATTCTTGAAAATTACCTTAAGAATCTTCCTTATAAACGTTGGAATCAAAAAGTACTTAGGCTATAGGTGAGTTAACAGAACAAAAAATTATTCTATACTTGTCTCAGGATTTCTATAAACCACTGATATAATATATTTTGCAATTTGTCCCTAGCTGGGACCCATAGTAGGACATTAAGGAGAATCCTGCTAGAACTCTGTCCTATCAAGATTGTTCCTAATTGCATATATTTCTCAAATCAACCTTTTAACCAACTAAGAGAGTGAACCTATGGCCCCTTAGACAGCATCTAGGGGGCGATAGGATAATTTTGATACAGTGCTCCAACCTCATAGCTGGGGATCCACACTCTGATCCCCCTCCCCGACCCTCACAGCTGGTCAGGAAATCAACCTTGGAGAGGTGGTAAAGGAGGAGTTCCAGGGGTGGGGAGGGAATGAGGCTGTGGCTGCCAGGATACAAGATAGCCTGACTGCACTCCAGCCTCCTTCCCTCCCCCTCTGAAGTACCTCAGCTAGATGGCCAAAATTGGCTGTCTAGCTGAAATGCAAAGTGGGAGGTGTGGAGAGGTGGATATTGCCTCTACTGCTCTTGCCACTCTGCACTGGAGGCTCGTAAGCCTCCGAGTTCAGGGGCTTATGAGCATTGAGGGTGCAATCAATAGGATTGCTCTCTAAAGTTATTAGCATGGTTGTTAAAACAGGTTAAAACACTTTCTCAAGATCTGTATCAAAATACCAGTTTCCTCCAAGAATTGTTCTGGATTTTAAAATCAGATAGCACAATCTGTAACTAATCTGTAAAATAAGTTATATCCATTAGTGCTGCGACATTAAGGCAACTAGTCCGTCAAACAGACAAATTTATTCAGACAGACAGCAGTTGTCTGTTGAGGCACAGCAACAGTGATCTACAGAAACAGCAGTTGTCAATTGATGACAGTGAGATCACAGAGTAATTTGTTGAAATTCTGCTAAGTGTAGGATCACAAAGTAATCATGATTAAATAATACATTTCCAGTTCCTTCTTGAGCCCTCTGTCCGTTTTATTTGTTCCTTGTGTAAAACTTCACATTTTTAAACAATATGGTAGTCAGGCATACCCTTGCATGAACATAGAAATACTAGGCACTAGTGGACAGAAATGTGTGTTCGTCTTCACACATGGACTAAAGTGTGTGTGTGGGGGGCATGGACATACATACAAGCACTGGCCCACAACATTTTCCCACATGCCTGTCTACTGTTTAGAGGACCTTCATGTGTTGAACATGAAGGTCTGAAAAAGGGTTTGTGACCACATTTGGTTGAATGCGCTTACAGAGCCCCCTTGACCGGAAAACTGTCTTATCAGGGTTTCTGATCACAGGAGCTCTGTAAGCACATTCATCCAAACACTTGAAGCCTTGAAGGTCTAAATGGCATGTGGAGATGTAGGGGAGTGGGCCTTATATGTGTACTCATGTTCACTCCTCATGTTAGTCAACAAATATGCAGGTGAATGCCTTGATAGGGTTATTGTGTAAGCAAGAAGAGGAAAAAGTGTCCATCAACAAATATCCAGGGTGACTATACAAATTGGTTCTTTAGTTTTCACATGTACATAGATGATTTTAGACATAAAGAAATTTTAGACCTCTCCTCTTCCCCTCTTTTAGAAGTTATTTTTAAAAACAAACAGGTTGTATTTCCCATAGGTCTAATTTTGCTGTCTAGAGGAACAGCATATACAGTAATACTTTGGATTGCAAGCATAATTCGTTCCGGAACCATGCTTGTAATCCAAAACACTCATATCAAAGCGAGTCTCTGGCGGGTGTGAGCGGGGCCGATTTCGGCCCACTACGCCTGTTCGAGGCGAGTGGTTACATCCCTACACTACTTGTATTGCAAGACGTCGCTTGTTTATAGTCAAAATTTATAAAAAAATATTACTTGTCTTGCAAAACGCTCTCAGACCAAGTTACTTGCAATCCAAGGTATTACTGTAATTTGACATCCAGTGTGGGGTTTTTTTAAACATTGGTTTAGCCATCCATTCTTATAAGAAGCTCAGATTAACCTGTTCAAGGTTAATGTGTGAGCTCCTAATACAGGTGGCCTGTGGCTCACGCTGGCTCATCTTGTCTGAGTGAGGAAAGCTAAGCAGGGTCAGGTCTGGTTATTACTTGGATGGGAGACCCCTCCTCTAGTTTCCTGCATTGAGCAGGGGGTTGGACTCGATGGCCTTGTAGGCCCCTTCCAACTCTATGATCCTATGAAATCCTAACCTTAGGCCCTGAGACATATGTGTTTACGAAAAATAAGAAACTTCATAGATGAGATTGCAGAGTGAAGGAGCAGTTTCCCCATAGGTGGTGGCAATGTAGGAGAGAAAATCCCCTGCCCATACAAACTCCTGTTAGCTCATTTCTCCTTAAATGCTAGGTAGCTTCTTGGGCTGAACATTTAACTTTCCTTTGTACTCTTTACACACACACACACACACACACACACCGGTCAGAGCAGCCTCAAAAAGAAATCACAACCATTTTGCAACTCTAAGAGCCAAACACAAAATGGCTGAAAGTTTCACACATCTTAAGGGTATATCTCAAGGCTTTACTTGGGTGAAAAGTTCTTATGCCTTAGGCAGTATTACGTGTAGCAGTAAGGTTTTTATTCAAATATTCATGGGATAAACTTTCCTATTCATACATTAGATTTTGAAATTAAATAGAACAACAACAACAACAACATTATAGAATACCTTCACTTGAAAGGTCAACACTAAGGAAATGCAACCTACTGCTTGTTTGCCCTCTGCATCTCTATTTCCCCCCTCTAAACAGCAATAGACAAACGGTTTAATTGAATACCTGGGCAATTTAATGAGAACAGTTTCGTGCCAACAAGCTGGTTAATAAGAGTGGGCAGTCAGAATTGAATATGTTTAGAGAACAAATGGTAGTTTTTAACCCTGCCTGTTCAATTCCAAATTCCAGACTTCTCCCCCCCTCAGGGTTTTCCAATCAACTGGGAAAGAATCCAATAACATATGTGAAATCGTTCCCTTTCACTTAACACTGTTTACCCATCCCATCACCTGTCTATTGAATAAAGCTAATATATATTCTATCTGGATTTGGCACTCCATCACTTTCTCTCATCTGCCTCCCCTCATTCTTCCACAGCACTGAATCTTTTACATTCTTTTCTACTTCTGTGTCATTGTGAAGGTCAGGGGCTTTGGGGGGGTTTTCCCCGCAACACTATATGTACAGTTATATACAGTTTTAAGCCTTTCTTTCTTGTTCTCCCTCCCCCGCCCCCTCAGGACTATTGCATAATTTTTCATGAGTATTTTCTGTCCAAAAAGAAGTACCACCAAGCGTAAAAAATACAGATATAAGGGGTTTGGTGGTCTTAGTGAGTAATACCTATATAACCTCTAAAGTCAGAGTGCATGGCTTAACTTCAACTCTTGGGTGTAACTGAAAAGAGATTTGTGGCATTAGTGACATTTCTAGTACATAATATTAGAGAACAAAGAAAGAATGTCACAAGAAAACTTCCAGGCAATGCATGGCATATTTTATTTCCCAAAAAAGAAAAGAAGCTAGAGACCTATATATGTAGTCTATCCGTCGTTTGTTATTTTTAGTGCTGTGCTGAAAGTTTCTTCCACATTTTTTGAGCATTCTCATTCAATTTGATACAAAAGAAATTGCTTTTGAGAAGAAATTGAAAGGAGAAGAAAAATTCAGGAAAATTCTCATGGACTGGGTTCAGGGTTCTTGTGCTTACCTTACTTATTAGATGGCCGAGCTGTGTACGTGAATGTCCTGTCTTTCACTGTACAATCATCTCTCCATTAACCTGTATCCTCTTTGGCTTTTCACACTTCAGTTAAGGCCCAGGGGAATACAACACAAAGCAATTCCCATAAGGTGTTTGTTTGTATGTTTTTAATCAGGAAGCAAAGGTAGCCTCTTCCCCCATATAGGGTGAGAATTTCAAGGGGCCATTTGTACACAGCTCAATTTATTTTCATGATCTATTCAAAATGGGGAGAGAAATTCTAACTGGAGTGGGTGGGCCACTTCCTAAGCCTGGCCAGCTCATGCTAGTCAGGTCAGGTGTTGAGTGTGTGTGTATGTGCATGTTTGTGTATGTGTGCATCCGTGCGTGCATACACACACACACACACACACACACACACACGTATCTTCAGAATTTCCCCTCCAATGATATCAGTGGGGTTTGAATTAGCTACACCAACTCCAGGCTGGTGTAGCTAAGGGACCCAATGGAGATTGAAGGGCCTCTGATGGAAGAAATTGAAGGCCACTGCTCCCTACCCATGTTCTGTCCCTGGAATACCCATTTTGGGGTCTACCACTGGTAAGAATGTGCTGGTGGTAGTTCTATGTCTGCAGAATTTTCTGCAGGCATATTGAAGGCACTGGTTGGATGTGCCCCAGTGGAGCTTCTCTTTGCTGGTGGAGAGACACTCCTGTCCCATCCATTCCTAACCCTGCAGTCCTAACCCTTGGAGGGCTGTCCAAGGGATTTAGGACTGCAGTCTTGGCTACCATCTGTTCATCCCCCCTAAAATATTTGGGGTGAAAACGTTGCCTTAAATATAATCTTGATATTGGACTTTTCTATACAATCAATGTGGCAGTGTACCTTTTGGCCAATGAAACATCTAGTCAGTGAGTATGTGAACTTTTCTTCAGTAAGTATGTTTAGAGTGTGAGAGGAAGTGTGGATGGTAAGGTATCACGAGAGCAGCCCCAAAGAGGGGTATAAGGGCTAGGGTTCCTGGGTAGGTGTGACCGGATCTCTGAGCTAGGAAATGTTTATTTATATATACTGTACTTAATTTGAAATATCAAATACTGTCAGATGATAGTATATCTTCTGCAGTGCTGCCCCAGTTGTTGAAAGCCCTCCCAAGAAATATTTTTCTGACACTAACTCTGCTAAGTTTAAACAGTTTTTTTTAATTTATTTTTTTTATTATTATATTTATACCCCACCTTTTTTCCTGAAAGGAACCCAAGGCGGCTTACATAATCCTCCTCCTCCTCCTCCTCCTCCTCCTCCTCCTCCTCCTCCTCCTCCTCCTCCTTTCCATTTTACCCTCACAACAACTCTGTGAGGTAGGTTAGGCTGCAAGTCAGTGACTTTCACAAAATCACCCAGTGAGTTTCATGGCCGAGCGGGGACTAGAACCCAGAGTTTTATTGTTTTGTGTCATTCATGACATTTTCTATTCTACTATGTTTTAATCTGGAAGACTGTGACTTTCCTTGTAACAATGAAAGACAGGTTGGTTTGATCCAGTCTAAGTAAGTCACACTGTAGTCTCATTGAAATTGGTGGGACTTAGGTCAGTCATAACTAACATGTTCCATGTTCCTTAGCATTACTAAGGGCACAGTCCAATCTGGGTCCCCATAGCCCTCGGAACCTGGAGGATTATGGGCATCCTGTGCAGGGCAGGAGGAGCACGGAGGCAAAGGTCACTTCCATGCTCCTCCTGCCCTGCAAAGCACTTAGACAGCCAATTTCAGCCATCTAAGTGTGGTGCTTCAGTGGGGGAGGGAAGGAGGCTGAGGCATGACCAGCATACCTCATATTGTGGCAGTGTTTGTTGTCTCCTCCACCCAAAACACCACAAAATCCCTTCTCCGAGGTTGCACTTTTAACCTCAGAGACACAGCAGGCATGGTTATTTCTGTGCTGGCTGTGGGCGGGGGAGAAGGCGCACCAAGCCTGAGTTTCCAAAGTCAGAGATGGGACTCTGAAGAACCCTATCACCAACTAGATGCTGTCTAGTGGCTATAGGTTTGCACTGCCCTTTAGTCTAGATCCAACCCAGTACAAATACAGTATGTTAATAAATAAAATAAATTATGAAATTCCTTATTAATGATGAAATAGCCAAATATCAAATATTGATCATCAAATACCATATTTTGGTAGATATAAAATGTATAACATTGACATTAAAAATTGAATATTGACTATTCTACTGATTTCTGATCATGAAATTTATGATGTTGGAAATCTTGAGGTGCAAATTAATTTCATTTATACACATATGATACATTTTCTGCAAGCTTAGGAAAATGCATTCTAACATTGAAAACTAAGTACAGCTTTCATTCTCAAAATTATCTACAGTATTATATAATGCTTTCTATATGGGGTTTGGGGAAAATATCTAAAGGATAATTCTGTTATCAGCTGGAATACAGACAATCATATGAACAACACTGGTATGTCAGCATACAGAATGGAGCAGAGACCCTCTATAAGGAAGGAAATAACTGTTGCATTTGTAAGACATTTGTATGTAGTGAATATCCATTATTCCAGTTTTCCATGCTTATCTTTCTGTTCAGAAAAGCACAGAAATGAGGGACTTAAATAGAGAGCTGAAGATCTTAATGAACAGTTGAAAAGGTGATGTTGTTATTAGCTACATTTGGCACAGTAAAGTCACAACAAAGCTGAACATTTTCAATAGTATTATGCAGCTCTAATTTGTATTGCATTAACACAAGCAGCGGCTATGAAAGTGGTAACAAAGATGGGTTTTGATGACTAAGCACTTCCTCAAGGATTCCAATTGAACGGAGATTTTCTGAATAACTTAAAACGATTTTCAGGGGCTTTAACATGCATAGAAAGCATTACACTTAATAATGGCACAGATTAACTAAAAGTAGCATAATGTGAGTAAATTATACTCCATTGTAGCTGAGAAATCATTAGAAATGGACCAGAATATATAAAGAAGTTTAACATTTAAATTTCTACAACAAACTCCAGAAATTCTTCTTAAGACTGAAGGTGGCTATCTTGAAAATGAGATAACCTAGAGAAAGTGTGCAAATTCTGAAACAAAGAAAACATACAGTGTGGCTTGGTCTCTCAATTCACCTGACAGAAGAGCTCATTCACTTTGTATGTGCAATTATAGGCAGTTCTATATTTGATCTGGATCCCCCTTCCCAGAAATCTCTACTACTATATTTACATGGAAATCCAGTGCTTCTCCACTGTTCTTTATTATATATGCCAGCTTTCATAAGGCTGGTTTATGGTTTATACAATGGTAGACAACAACCAAACAATATCAAAAGAAAAGCCATTTTTAAAAAATGAAATAAAATAAAACTGCTGAAAAGTTTTGTAAAAGCCACACTTAAAATGGCAAGAACAACAAACTGGAAAAGGGCCTCAACTTGTATCTCAGACAGGAAACTTCATTACTATTGAAATTCAGAAATCTTACTGGGCCTTCCACCATAGTCAAGTGATTCTGGAGGAAGGGGAAGAGCCAAATTCACACTGGGCTGGTTTCAGTGCATAATTTAACATTACATGCATGAGCCTGTTCCCCATCCTCTCTTTTCTGGTGCAGCTGAGAGGATGCTCTTCTCTTTTCAACTAACTGCACTTCATTAGCTTCCCAAATTTGGGATATTTGGTTAGTTTTAACTATGGTTTATCTGAACAAGGCAGGATCATAATGGTTTGAAGTTGACTTCTTTGGACAAACCACAGGGCCGGATTAAGATAGGGGCTATTGGAGCTGCAGCTCCAGGCCCCTACCACAAAATAGGCCCACAATGCCTGGACCCGCGGCGCGGAGAGCCGCAGAGAGAGCCACACGCGCGGGAGGAGACGATCCTGGTCATGGGGCGTGGGGAGATCAGTCCCGGCCGTGTTCTGCCTGCCTCCACGAGAGATGCTCTGTCTGTCCCCGCCGCCACCTCCTCGCCGGTCCTCGGTGGCACCCTCCGCTTAAAAGAGCTGCAGCGTGGGGAGGGGTGGCCAGGTGGGCGAGGCTGCCCCGGTGCTGGGAACAGACGACACGGCGGGGGTTGGGCGGGCGGGCGAGAGTCGCCGGACGTGCAGAATGCGGGGTGGGGGCGCTTCTCCGAGATGATGCGGAGGAAGAAGGGAAGAGCCGGGTCGGCTGGCACCGGCAGGTCCTCTCTGTGAATCCAGCCCTGGTAAGAGTCCGCTGCCGGGGGCGCATCGCAGCTCCACACGCATCCCGGCCCGGCCTGCGCTTCCCAGGAGCTGAGCTCGCGGGGCCGTGTCGCGCGCGTCCTTCCCCCCCCCCGTGGCCACTGCTAGCAACACATGCCCCCCCATGAGGCTACGTCGGGAGGCAACCTCCTCTGAAACAACGGATCCTTCCAGCCTTCAGCTAATCCAGCCCTCCCCCTTCTCTCCCATTCTCACTCTAAACTGCAAACAAACAAAAATGCTCCTTAACAAAGGAAGGGCAGAACAGAAGCCATAATTGTACATTGGTGAGAATTCTCTGTTAGAGATCCTTAGCCGGCTCCTCAGTCGGAACTACAGTTCCCACCGTTCCCTGAGGAGAGGCAATGACTATTACACCAGATTACATCTGAGGAGAAGATATCACCTGTTATTATTATGCAAAAATCCAGATGAAAGCGATCCCAGCTGCACCCCCTAGTGTAGACAGGGTCAGGTTACAAACAAGCCTGTGGCTCACGTTGGCTCAGTTTGTCTGAGCGTGGAAAGCTAAGCAGAGTCAGGCCTGGTTGTTACTTGGATGGGAGACCCCCTCCTCTAGTTTCCTGCACTGAGCAGGGGGTTGGACTCGATGGCCTTGTAGGCCCCTTCCGACTCTATGATCCTATCCTGTGATCCTAATCTTAAGCTCTGGATGTATACAGCCCCCTTCCCCCCCCCCACTCCTCTTTAGATGGCCGTGCGTATTCCTTCACTTACTTCAAACTGTGGTAAGTTGGCCCTGCTGTGTTGGGGGGTCCTCCTGCTCATTCTGCTTCGGCCCCAAAGTCCTGCTATGCTGGCTGGGGCATGCTGGGAGTTGTAGGCCAAAAACATCTGGGGACCCAAGGTTGGAGAACACTGCTCTATTTGATGGGCTGCCCTGTCCAAGTCCCATGTAAAGATAAAGAACCCTATGAAGGCAACTGGGGCCTTGGAGATGCCCATCAGCATTAGCACCGGGACGGCAAGCTGAGAAGGGGCACACAGCTCAGCTGGTCTCCGTTCCCCACAATGGAGAGATGATGTACTGTATGTTTATTTAAATTATAGTTATTATTTCTAAATGTGCATTTATACATCTACATTATATGCAAGTTGGTGCCCTCTTTTGCCCTCTTTTTTTTCTGGTAATGCATTTCCTCCTCTTGCCTGGCGATGTGTAAGTGACCGCCATATAATTAGTGCAAGGATTCCACAGATCTCCAGATCTCTTCCTCAGGCAAGATGGGTACCCAAAGCAGGCAAGCACACAATTAGGCTCTGCAGGTCATGTGATGGTTACAAGGCTGGACCTAGAGCTGCCCCTAGGGTCGCTGGGAACAAGAAAGGGGGGAAATGATGGATCCCCCTTTGTTTTAATATAAAATTGCATCTTCATTTTATTTATTTCCATAAAAAGGCCCACCAAAATCCTCAGCACCAGGCCCATAATGCTCTTAATCCGGCCCTGACAAACCATGCTCTCCACAGTTTGTCCCAGTTCAGATGAAACAGCAAACTGTGGTTAGCTGAAAACAGAAGCAGGAGAAAGACATGGGATGGGTGAAGCACACAGACCTGAGACTCATTGACATAGCACTGACTAAGCTATGGTTTAGTGTTACCTCCAAACATAGCCACTGCGTGGGCATGAACATTCTGGTCATGAAGAGGCATTGCAGACAGCACAGGCTGATTGTCTCATCAGTTCATGCTAGTGAAGCCCTCTGTGCTGAAGCATTCCATTTTTTTTCCTAGCGAGTAGGAGAATTTTTTTATAAGGCTACTTTATACAGCATTGCCAGATACTTTATTTCCTATCTGTATCTCATAAACAATGCTTGGTTTTTATTTTAGAGGACAAAAGCAGGAAAGGTTGAGAGAGCTAGATTTTCTGGTGATTTTCTCTCTCTCTCTCTTTCTCTCTCTCTCTCTTTTATGGGGATGAATTCCTTGCACTGAGGCAGCACTTATACATTTTTATCGAACTGCATACAAAGTGCCCTGCTGTTCCACAGAATCATTGCTCACTCTTTAGCTAATGGCATCGTGTACTGTAGTGAGCAAATCCTATTACATTTACTTTGGCAACTTCAGTCGCATTTAAGATTGTCTTCTCATCAAAGAATCTCCTCACTTTGTTGGTAATTATTGCACTGTTTCCAAATGCATGATTAAAAATCTTAATTACTATCCAGAAGGAAAGCAGCTTCTGTGGCTCATGGCCAGGGAAGACTCTGCAGTTTTCCTCAGTTTTGCATCTATAAAGGCTATTCCTGTATCTGGAGGGGGCACCTCCCTCTGAATGGCAGACACAGAGTAGTGACAATTGTGCGGTCTGTAAAACTGGTACAATTACAACACAATTATCTTGCTTTCTTCCACCACCATGGTTTATTTCTACACCATACACAGCATAAGTGCCCTATCTTGGCATTTTAACAATCATTTGCATTGTGAAAATTCAATTGGAGCTTCTGTGGATTTCCCCCTACCCAAGTCTGTGGAATTTAGTTCTTACCCTATTCTTGTGTTTAACCAGTTTAAGGCAGTCATTCACTGTGATAGTTCTTCTTTCTCACTTGCTTAAGACCTTAACTGTAAATTGGCACAAGACATTCGAGGCTGTGCTTTCTGGACCAGTTAGGAGACACATGCCCACAAGTGGCATCTGTCCAGGACTGAATTTGATTCCCAGCCTTTCCAGTTGCTACAGTGTACACTTCTCAAGGCCATAGCATTAGAATATTTGCCTAGAACCTGTGTCATATTTCATAAGTTAGAAAATACTACAATCTTGTGTACAATTACTTGGGAAGAAGTCCCATTGAACAGTCAAACTTGTGAATAAATATGCATACAACTGGGCAATATATTACTTGAACTCAGGGTTTTTACTGTAGAGCAGGGTTGGAGAACCTGTGGCCCTCCAGGTGTTGCTGGACTACAATTTCCTGTCACCCCTACCATTGGGCATGGTGACTGGGTCAATGGGAGTTTAAGTCCAGCAACATCTGCAGCACCACAGCTTTCCCACCACTGCTCTACAGTTCGTCATTCATCCTAGATAATGTGTCCCACAAATAGAGGGAAAGAGTAAGCTTTTCCTTTCACTACTCAAGTGTGTGTGTGTGTGTGTGTGTGTGTGTGTATCTATCTATCTATCTATCTATCTATCTCAAATTAGGGATGTAGGAGCAATCTACAATGGGTTCAAATGAGTTTGGATTTCTATGAAACTGACCCATAGATTCCGCAGCAGACCAGCTTTTCCTGAGTCGCACAGATTCCATGGAGTTGCAGACCAATTTTTTTACTTTCCGGAATTTTATGCAAATTTAGTCATAGAAATTTTTTTAAAACCCACCAACCAAAAATGCACGTTTCCCCCACTCCCTAGGCTAAAGCGTGAAGATACACATTGGGGGGGGGGGATTGCATTTTTGGAAATGCAAATTTGCAAACTTTGCAAGTGCAAATGAACAGAAGTTCAGGAAATGGGGGGGGATGATTCCGTCAATGAGCGGGCGACAGAACACAAGGCGCCTGACACAATCTGCGAAATGCAGACAGAACAGATTTAACAAAATCCATACATGTAAAATGGTGGGTGGTCAACCACCACTAGTACCAGATGCTTGGCCTGGCAACTGGTGTCTGGACAGCTGAAGAGCTTCAGCAGCCATTTTGCTTGGCTGCCCATCACTTCCTATTTCCCTCCCTTCCACAACATGCTGAAAACACTGGTCTTGCTTGATGAATGCCATGAAGACGAGGAAGAGAGGAGACACTCTTTTCACTTCACCTGTGGTGCTTGTGACTGGAAATACTGATGTAGCCTTCTCCTTTGTCAGGTGCCTTATGCAAAGAGAAGTATTCAGTTTGGTCTGACTCAGGCTGGTCAGTAAATTGTTTCTCCCTTTTCTTTTCCCCTCACCCCATGGTCTAGCATTCTCCTTCGAGATGCATCCCAAGCCATGCTAATTGAAATTCCACACTAAATTTGGCCTACTAAGGCCTTTTCAGTGGCATCTGCCTTCTTATATTAATTATGGCAAAACAGTAAACGCTTTAAATTTTGCCGTAGCTACTTTGCAGCCGTTTCCACATTAATAACTCCTGCATGACTGGGGTAATGTTGAAAGAAATGAGCTATGTGGGTAGGGACTGATTGTCCTGACCACAGAATTGGCAGCCCACTAGGAAAGGGATGGATGCATCTGTCACTTTTGCCCACATTCACTTTAATCATCATCACCTCAAGTTTTTTTCATCCGATTTATGAAGAAATGTGTGAATTTTGTTAAGTTCGCTTCAAAATTCTCACCCACCCCTACGGACCAATATTATTGGCCCACACCCATCTGCTTGGTTTAGTAAACATTACTTTATAGGAACTTCCTTGCAGCTAGGTTAAGATTTAAAAGGGCTTCCCATTATCCATTGCTAAACACCTGCTGACTTCTTTTAGCTTTCCCTATTTAGTATTTTGTGCTCTTCTTAATAAAAACATTGATAAGATGCAGCATATACATTACCACTAAATTTACAGTTGGTATGGAAAACACAAAATCCAAACCAAACTGTTTTGCAAGAGAGCAATTAGCACTGTGGAAAAAAGGCCCTTATTAACGAACTATTTCAGTAGAGAATAGGGCACATGGTAACATACTCACTGCTAATGATTCTGTTCATCCCCAAAAGGTCAAAAAATACATAGAAAAACTTCATTAATGCAAATACAAATAAATATGGTTCCCTTTATGACAACTGTAAGCAATGAACTTGAAAGAATCTGAGTATTTTTAAAAGTAATAAAAATAATAATGTATCAGCTAGATTGGCTATTCACTTTCTAATTCTGAAGAAATTGTTAAATAGCTACACTGCAGGGAAAGGATAAAGAGTTATAAAGTAAGTCACAGAGCAATCTCCTAACTGAATTGGGTGGAGGAGTGAAGTGACAAATGAACCTGTACTTCCAAACCCTTGCCAGCGTAGGGATGTATGTTAAATTTGTTTCAGTGGGGTTTTGATCAGAATTTACCCTGTTCGCACCTCCTGGAACCAAATGTGTATCTGAATGCAATCTGTTGTTGAAGACCATAGATGTGCTTCTGATGAGATTCATGGAACAACAACAACAAAAGTGTTCCAAAAGTGCGTTCATTTGAAAAATGTGCATGAAAAAAATTGCAGCAACACTCTTTAATGTATGAGGGGGAAATGCCTACATTTCAAAAATGTGCATACTTTATGAATGCATCTGGAAAAATACACACACAAATATGCACAGATACTCATGCAAAAGCAAAGGAAAAAAATCTCAATCTGATACAGACATGAATTGAATGAACATTGAGGTGATATTCAGAGAACCTTGATGAGCTTGAGTTTTGTTGATTTGCATATCTCTAGGCTCATGCTGGCCAGAGTTTTAGCCTTCTTTTTCTTGTTTTTTGTTTGTTTGTTCCCCCCCCCCATTTGTTTTGCTGGTGGGGTTAATTATGCAGGTTCCAATCCTGAGGTATCTCAGTGGAATGTAGAGGTTTTGGATTGATCAGATCCAAAACTGCCTCTGACCCATCCCTGCCCTGCCCCTTGAATGACCTTTTTAAGGGCCTACCACCAGCAGAACAGCACTGATGGTAGGTCTACACCCACAGAGCTTTCTGTAGACATAACTGTGGCCTCTGGGATGGACTCCATCCCCTGCTGGTCTAAAGGCAAGTTTACCCCATCCTAACCCCCTGCAGTCAGAGGATCTGATTATTATTTCTCTCCAGGTTGCACTCTCACAATGTGTATTGTCTCATCATATAGATCAGATATAGGTAATTCAACAAAGCCTGGGCTGTCTTGATATATTGAAGGAGAATGCTGTGTTGAGCTTATTTCGAGAAGCTGTAGCATTCTTGTCTATCATGCTGCTTTTTGCACCTGAAATGTACTTTTACTGTGTTATACACTGTGCTTTCATGTTCTGATTGTTTCATAGGTGAATTTACAAAATGTAGCATCTGTAGAACAAAGTTCATTGTTTGATTTCCAGAGGAAACTCTTTGGGAACTGTATGCACTTAACCCTCAGAAAAATCCAGTCTATTATACCCTCAGGGTCTGCCCTTTGCATCTTGGAACAGTACTTTCTCAACAATAAAGTATTCATGTTATATTAATAGGAAAGGAGGAAAAAGCACAATGATTTATTTTAGTAATATTTTTTTTATTTATGCCAAATGGAAAGTTTTACAATGAGATATTGCTGTTTCTTTAAAAAAAAGGGGGAGGGGTTCTTTATCCTCTGGCTGACACTCATAGAATCATAGAATCATAGAAAAGTAGAGTTGGAAGGGACCTACAAGGCCATCGAGTCCAGCCCCCTGCTCAATGCAGGAATCCAGGTCAAAGCATCCCTGACAGACCTGACTCTAACAACACAATCCTGTTCCTTGTTATTAGGAAACAAACCCCACTGGCACTGCATTCAATGGGCATCCCAAGTAAGTGTATTTACTTTTGCCTAATGTTTTTAGGGGCAAGATATGTCCATCTTCAAGAGCCTGAATCCTAGTAGAAGCCTAAAATTTACTAAGGAACAAGAATGAAGATCGGGCCAGTTCTGACTTGCAGTTTTTTGACACTCATTAACCATAGTGTCAAGTGATACGTTGCATATGAGGGTGTCACAGACTTATTGATCACCATAGGCAAAAAAAATCATATCATCCAGTGCTAACTGAAACACAATATTTTGCAGTGGAGTCAGTTCACACAGGGTATTTAATGTTGAATCACCACATTCCTTATGGCCCTCCCTGTCCTTGCTGTTTTCAGAAGTAACAATCCTGATGGTGCTGCATGCTGTAACGGAGTGTTTAGTGTTGCAGCACCCGCCCTGTGGAACACACTCCCAATTGACATTAGACAGGTGTCTTCAGTTTTGACCTTTAGACATCTGCTCAGGACCCATCTCTCCATCCAGACTTTCCCTGAGGTGAGACCCAGCCAGAATAGTTATAATTTAATTCTAGACCAATTATTATTTTATTGTACTTTATTGTTATTTTTATGGCTGTATTATCATTATGTTAACAGCTTTGATCATTTTCTGGAAAGCAGCATATAAACCTGTGTAATAAATAAAAATGAGTACGTGACATATATTTATTTAGGTTTTTTATTTCACATATTTTAATTTATATTCAAATTCACAAGGTGGCTTATGTGGCAGAGTGACAGGCAGAAGCCCAGGGAGGGGCCAAGCTGAACATTCCAGAGGCTCTGATTGGTTGAAGGAGAGCATAGAACCCCAGGGAGTTGACAGTTAAGGTTTGTTGGTTGTCAGTTGGGGAGAGAGTGGGTTGGAGTGAGAGAGGGAGTGGAAGGTTAATAGCGTAGGTAGGGAAAGGTGGTACTGAAGAGAAGAGTTCAGACATGAAAACTAGTAACTAAGTTGTGAGAAAGCAAACGTGAAGGTGTTAGTATAGAACAATTCACAGTCTCCACTTAGGGAGTGAAGGACCTTCTGTCTGAGGAAGAAGGTGAAGCTCTGGACTAGTGTGAGGGACAGTTAAGTTCCCTGGTCTGATACTGTAACTTTCAAGTAACCAAGCCAAATTGATACAAAGAGCACTGTATAACATCTGCCTGCCTTTAACCTGAATCTAAGCAAAGAACAAGTTTGAATTAACTGTTGAAAATCCAAGTTATCTGTGCCTGAGTTGAATATCAGTTTTGAGACTTTGTTAGAACAATAAATCAATCTTTTTATTCAAAGTTCTAAGTGTCCAGAGTCTGACTGGTGACAGGAAAGTAAGAAGTGAATTAACGGAGGGGCACCAAGTAATCAAATAAAACAAACTGCTCTTAATAAAGACAAACAAACATGGGTGAACAGCTACATATAAGACCTAAGACACATAATCGACTAATGCAGTTTAAGAAGACAGCTTCAAGTCTGAAGTGACCCATACAAGGGGGCACTTGGTGAGAGCGAAGTACACATTGAGGGTGTGGGCTTTGGAGTAAGGGGTCCTGTCCGCTACAGCTTATATGGGTGCAGAATTAACAGAAACAGTTGATCAGTCTACCCACAGCTTCTTGCAGCCTTGCTAAGGCTGCAGTCCTATCCTCATTTACCTTGAACCCAATAGGGCTTACTTCTGGGGGAAGGTTCCTTTGAACACACTATATTTATTCCTCTGAATAAATATACATAAGATTGTGCTGAAAGTAGGACATCTGGGAAGCTCCAACCAAATCAGGTAGGATGCTGTTGAGTCTAGTTACTAGCCCTTTAAGTCTAGGTGTAACAGGTAGGGATGGGACTGAATCTGGATAGCAAGCTAGGATTTTAATAAATAAACTAATAAAAGGCTGCCTTTTCCTTGCTAAAATTTTGGAGTATACATTTATTAGTCTCTTTATACTATTTAATTTATCAGAATGATACTCTGCCAAGACAGAAACTCTAGACCCTGGAACAAATTACTATCATTATAAACAGTATTCAGCAACCTTATTTCCTAGCACATGGCTTATGGTTTAATTTGCCAAATATGATTCTTGTTTTAGCTTTCTAAACATCTGCAGATTCGAATCTAATGATAGATCCATCTAGGATGCCAAAGAAATAAAGGCAATGTCATTTATTGCTTTATGAATGCAACTTTGTGATTGGGTGGGTGGAAGTAGGGCTTCTCAATGTTAATATGAATCCAAGAAAATGACTATTAACTTTTTAAAATCAAAAGAGCTTATAATGAAATAAAATCTTTCCCTTTTATACCAGATTTTTCATGGAAATACAGATAAGTGCAGGTGCTGTGAGGCCCTGTATTCATGCTTATTAAGTAGGGAGACATTAATTTGTGTCCCACCAATTCAACTTTTATGAGTCTCTGGTTTAAAAAACCAAACCAAACAACAACAACAACAACAACAAAACCCTTTATATTTGAACAGTCGAAGCTAACATAAGAAGAGTCATGCTGGAATAGACCAAAGGTCCATCTACTCCAGCATTCTGTTCATATAGTGGCTAACCAGTGGCCCGCAGGAAATCCACAAGTATGACATGAGTGCAGTAGCACCTTCCTCTTCGTGCTGTTGTGGTAGCATATAGCCATCATGACTAGAAGCCATTGATAGCCTTATGCTCCATGAATTTGTCTAATATTTTAAAGCTATCCAAATTGGTTGCCATCACTACATTTTGTGGTAGAAAATTCCATAGTTTGATTATGTGCTGTATGAAGAAATACTTCCTTTTGTCTATCCTGAATCTCCTACCGATGAACTTCATGGGATGAACCCTGGTTCTGGCATCATGAGAGAGGGAGAAAAATGTCTCCATATACACTTTCTTCACACCATACTTAATTTTGTACACTTCTATCATATCTCCCCGCCTCAATCGCCTTTTCTCTAAGCTAAACTGTCCGATAGGGGAGTTGTTCCAGCCCCTTCTATGTGCAATTCTGCTTTCCATGGAAGTTGACCCAAAGTGAACAGTACACGCCTCTGAGGGGGTCATAGATTCATAGACATAGTACAGTACAGTACAGTACAGTACAGTAACTACTGAGGACTAGCTGGTCACAAAACCTATACAAACACTATTTTGTATCATATTACTTTCTTGTGCTGGTCTACAGGCAAAATCTCATGGTGGTTTTGAAGAAATGACATTCATCATGCAACCAGGGATGCTAGCTTTTTTTTTCAGACCAGGCAGAGAAGTGCTGAGCAAAGCAGCTGTGGCTGCCATTGTCTCTATTATCCCAGAATGCCTCTGGGCCTCAACATACACTATGTTGCAGCTGCTTCACTTGATGTTTCTCATAAGAGCACTGGGCAACATTTCTTAAAATTATATATTAGAGAAGGATGATCATGATAGACCGTGCTATTTGCCTCAGCATGCTAGGTGCTGATGCTGGGCCTGTCAGCAGCCCTGACAAAAATGGTCAGAACAGAACACCACATACAACAATAGTAAACAAACACAGAGAGGTACATATTTAGAAGTAATGCGTGTATATGAAAACCACACTGAAGCATGATATGTTTTATCTTTTATTTCCTTCACAAAGATTCACTATAAACTCTCCTGCAGGCCCTACATTATGACCTTCATATCTGCAGAAAAAGGAGTTCATTATTTAGTTAAGAGAAAAATCCCGCCCCGCCCCCCAATTAACAGTGTATAGATACGGTAAGGACAATCCACAGAATTCTGTCCACTGGAAATGACATTTTATACCTGTTCTTGTACAATAATTGGAGACTCTGCAGAGAGATTCATTGTATTGCCACAGTGTAATTGCCACTGTAAGCCAATTAAACAGCAACCCCCTCCCTCGTAATGGTCAAAAAGCCTTTTAAAAACATTAGGCCTGGCTGGCTTTCCCATCTTACTTCAACTAGAAGATACTAATGTAGCTGTCAGAATGAGACCCATAAAGGCAAATAGCTACGCCAAACATCTATGGGAGTCAAAATCTGCAACAATAACAACAACCCCTCCTGGATGTGTGTGTGCGTGTGTTAGAAATGTTGCCTATTTCAGTGATACCATGGATTAGCAAGTACACATTATTAGCAAGTACACAAGTGTTAAAGAAAACAAGTGATTATATAACAGGGCTGTCCACTGAGAATTATCCTATTAGTGCCAAGTTCCTACTCCTGTAGAATCTTATATCCACAAATTCAATTGACTTGATTGCAAAACAGAAGCTATCAATTTTATCTCATATCTTACATTAATGAAAGGAGGTCAGGGCCTGAGTGCATTTTCTTCCTCTTCCTGTTATTGTTATTATTATTATTATTATTATTATTATTATTATTATTATTAACATTTATTTATCGCCCATCTGGCTGGCAACTGGCCACCCTGGGCGATGTACATAAGATAAAAACAGAATAAAATATATTTAAAACAATATAAAATTTTAAAATCTTAGCCCACCCCATATTCCCGCCTGAATAGCCAAGTTTTTAGTAAACGGCGGAAGCTCAGCAGAGAGGCGAAGGTCACTCGGGAGAGAGTTCCACAGTACGGGGGCCGCCACAGAAAAGGCCCTCTTCCTAGTCCCCACCAGTCTAGCTGCTCTGGCTAAATGGACCAGGAGAAGGCCGTCTGAGGCAGACCTTGTGCAGCGGCCTACTTGGTGTTGCTGGAGACGCTCCTTGAGATAAACTGGACCGGAGCCGTATAGGGTTTTTTTTAAAGGTCAAAACCAACACCTTGAATTCGGCTCGGCAAGCAACTTGTAGCCAGTGCAGCTCCTTGAGCACTGGCATGATGTGATCCCGGTGGCGGCTGCCTTTAACCAGGCGAGCTGCCGCGTTCTGTACCAGCTGTAGCTTCCGATCCATCTTCAAGGGTAACCCCACGTAGAGCGCATTACAGTAGTCTAGGCGAGAGGAGACCAAGGCATGAACCACTGATGGGAGCAGGTGATTAGGAAGGTAGGGGCACAGCTGCCGTATCAGATGGAGTTTATACAGTGTCGCCCGGCTCACAGCTGACACCTGAGCCTCCATGGACAGCTTGGAGCCTAGAATGACCCGCAAGCTGTGGACCTGGTCCTTCAGGGGTAGATGTACCCCATTCAGCACCAAGTCAACATCCCCTAACCTCCCCTTGTCCCCCACCAGAAGTACCTCGGTCTTGTTGGGGTTCAGCTTCAGCATGTTCCTTCCCATCCAGCCACCCACTGACTCCAGGCACTTGGACAGGGTCTCAATGGCCAACCTCGGTGAGGACTTGAAACAGAGGTAGAGCTGCGTGTCATCCGCATACTGATGACACCACACCCCAAACCTCCTGATGATAGCTCCCAGCAGCTTTAGGTAGATGTTGAATAACATCGGGGAGAGGATGGAACCCTGCGGCACCCCACAAGTGAGTGGCCGAGGGTCCGAAGCCTTTTCCCCAAGAACTACCCTCTGGTACCTTCCAGAGAGGAAGGACTGGAACCACTGCAATACAGTGCCTCCTATGCCCAACCCCTCCAGGCGGTCCAGGAGGATACCGTGGTCAACGGTATCAAAAGCTGCTGAGAGATCGAGGAGGACTAGAAAGGAGCATTCGCCCCTATCCAAGGCCCTCCTCATATCATCCACCAAGGTGACCAAGGCCGTCTCTGTCCCATGTCCAGGCCTGAAGCCCGACTGGCATGGATCTAAATAATTGGCTTCATCCAAGTGTGTCTTCAACTGAGCACCCACCCTAATCACCTTGCCCAGAAATGGTAAATTGGAGACTGGGCGAAAGTTGTTTAGATCCTGGGGATCCAAGGAGGGCTTCTTTAGAAGTGGTCTTATTACTGCCTCCTTGAGGGCTGATGGCAACACTCCCACCTCAAGGGAGGCATTCACCACTGCCTTGATCCCCTCACCCAGTCTCTCCCTACAGCTCATTATGAGCCAGGACGGGCAAGGATCAAGCAAGCAGGTGGTCGGCCTTACAGATGAAAGCACCTTGTCCACTTCATCAGAAGGAAGAAGCCGGAACCGATCCCATAAAACCGGTCTGCCACTGGCCTCCTCCCGCTCACTCCGTGTCCACGACGCACGATATCCCACTCCTAATCCGATCGATTTTATCTGCGAAGTGCTTTGCTAAAGCCTCACAGGAGGCTTTAGACTGTTCCATTGGGTCCGGAGCGACTGGACCGACCAGACTCCAGACCACTTGGAATAGCCTCCCGGGGCAGCACTCCACAGACGCAATGGAGGCAGCATAGAAATTCTTTTTTGCTGCCTCCACCGCCACCCGGTAGGCTGAAGATGCAGCTCTAACCCGTGTTCGATTGTCTTCGGAGCGGGAATTACGCCATCGGCGCTCTAGCCTTCTCACCTCTTGTTTCAGAGCTCTCAGCGAAGGAGTGAACCATGGTGCTGTGCGAGCTCTGTTCAGGTGAAGAGGGCACTTCGGGGCTACTCGGTCTAATGCCCTGGTGATTGCGGCATTCCAGTCGTCCACCAAGGTCCCGACTGAGCTACCGTTTGCGTGCTCCAGTTCCCCAAGCGCGTTCAGGAATCCATCCGGATCCATAAGACGCCTGGGGAGGACTATCCTAATAGGTCCCTCACCCCTGCAGAGGGGTTGTGGCACCGAGAAATCCAACCCCACCAGATTGTGATCTGACCATGACAAGGGGGTGGTGGATATACCCCCTTATATAACAAAGAATAGTGAATTTATGCATTTTATTGCAGATATTTCTGTACCACCCTTCAACCAATGGTTCCCAGGGTGGTCCCCAATAAAATACAATAAAATGAAAGTAAATAAATACAAAACAAACATTAAAGCCATGAGATTTTATGTACAAGTTAAAAAGAATGCAGGTGGGTGCAGCTTCTTCTCATTCCTTCAGAAGATGGCATGAGCCACCTACAGGCTTCTTTAAGCCAAGGTGGCAGCCAGGATATGTATTTGAAAAATAAATAAATATGGCAAGCTGCATCTGTGGGCATTCCCCCCCCCCTTACACAATGATTGAATCACATTTCTATCCTACCTTTTCTGCAGTGAGCTTGGGGTCTTGCACATAGCACAGTATCCTAAGCCCTATTCAAGCATTCTAAACCCAAATAGGGTAAACACTCGAGGGAACGGAGCTCTCCAGCCCCACCCCACCCCTGTCTGTATTGCATTTCACCCCCCCTCTACTCATGAAAGGCAGCAGTCGGAAGCAGAGAGCCTCATCTATCCATGGGGGCTCTCCAAGTGATCCAGGATGCTGGATAATCCACATTCTGGATGTGCGGAGAGCCCCTATGGATAGAACAGGCTCTTCAGATTGTTGCCCTCCATGAGGAGAAAGAAAGTGACAAAATGTGATGAGGGAGAAAGGTGGGGCTGGAGTGCTCTCTCCCCTCATGCGTTTACCCTATTCAGGTCTAGACTGCCTGAAGAGGGCTCTAGTGATGGACAAATCAGTCTAAGACAGTGATGGCGAACCTTTTTGAGCCCGAGTGTCCAAACTGCAGCACAAAACCAACTTACCGGTATTTATTTCAAAGTGCCAACACTGCAATTAAACCTGAATACTGAGGTTTTCGTTTTAGAAAAACAACTCATACAGTTGTCCAAACTAATTAACATCTTTTGTCTTAAAAGACAAACACAACAACAAAGCTTTCAATGATACAAACAGTTTTTTGTTGGGAAAAAAAATCAACTCAAAAAATTATTATAGTACTACATTGTACACATAGCCTGAAGGTAATTTATACTAACTTTTAAAATAATTAGGCACATGTATTTTTGGATAAGGGATTCTCAACTTGTAATATGATTATATGCCAGACTGAAATTGTATGGGGCAAGCTTTACCCCGGGTCCTTTCCCTGCTTCTACACGTGTCGGATTAGTAAAAGTAAAAGTCAACCTGTACTAGGATGAGCAAGATAAACAAGAAAACTAAACGTGCTTAACACATTTTAAACACTTTGTCTTGGACTGCAAACACTGCATTAGGTAAAAGTTTGCATTGGGCATGCTTTTGCACAATTAATGTGATTTTTGCTATTGCATGCATGCTGATAATTTGTCAAACCTTGGCTCATACTCCGTTAGTTTGAGAGCAACACATGCAGCACTCAGGTCAACTGTTAGGGCTTTACATCCAAGCCATGCTCTGTGCATCATTCTTCAAAATCTTTTAAATGTGATAACAATGTAGAAAAAGAATTCTGTAACAGGAATTCTAGAATAAAATCATTCTGTTCCACACTGTGAGAAAGAACAAGATCATTAGTGTTTTGCAGAAGGGGACAGTCTTTTCGCGATCTGGTGATCAATGGCTCGAGTGCCCACAGAGTGGTCCCTGCGTGCCAGCTGTGGCACCCGTGCCATAGGTTCGCCATCGCTGGTCTAAGACTATTTCCAATCTATGCCACTTTTGTATGTATTTATCCATATGTCTGTTCTGTTCCATTTCTGCTCAGTCTTTATTGGGCTGGATTGGGGGGGGGGGTTGCCCTTTGGAGATTTTTTTTAATGTTTGTACTTCAGCAAACCTCTAGGTTTCCCCAAACATACCAATACCTCCCTCTTGTTTCTTTGTAGCTTAATTTTGGTTCCAATCCTGTTGGCACTTACCATCTGACATCGCTGTTAGAAGGAGTGATGATGCTCTCAGGCAACCCTAATTTTTTCTGTATTGGTTTGCATCCAATATTAAGGGAAGTGACATCAGTTGAATAAGAACATAAAAAGATCTGTGCTGGTTGGTTCAGACCAGATCCACCTAGTCCAGCATCCTGTTTCCCGCAGGGGGCAGCTTGGTTGGCTAGGGAATGCTGGAACTTGTAGGACTCCCCCCCGTGTCTAAATATGCATAGGATTGCACCCTATGTGCATTGGGCATAAGTACTTATCAGAGTCTGTTGAGTATCACAGACAGATATCTTACTTCTTTTGAATATACCTCCTACCCCTCCAAATAATGTTGAAAGGATAGTTATATATGATAAGACACTCAATGCATCATTCAATACAACTAGACTGGTTTTTAAGACATCATGCTATACAGAATTAACAGCCACTTCCATGCCTGATTATATATCAGATACGGGGAAAGGGAATTGGTGGATCGGATGCAACTTCCAAAGCCCTGCCCGCTCATGTCAGCCAGGGGAGAAAGTGTGGGGGGGGGCAGCTTTACCTCACCGTTTTTTCCTGGTGGCAGATCTTTCTTTCTTTTCTTTTTTAAGTTCTCCCCTCCATTGAAACCCAAGGCTGGCATAGCTGAAGGGTCCAATCCTGGGGCCTCTCAGGGAAATGGAGGGGCTTTGAATCCAGCATATCAAAAGCTCTTTCTGCCCTGGAATACTCTGTTTTGAGGATCTATTGTGGGTGAGAATACCATCGATGGTAGACTTATACCCATTGAGGTTTCCAGGAGCATAATTATAGCCTCCGGGATGGACATTAGCCCTGCTGGTAGAACTTTCCATCAGCAGAGGAGTTCCTCCACCCCATCCTAACCTTCACCAGCCTTAGGATTGCTCTGTCCATCTGCCTGAATTCAATGGGATTTACTTCTAAGTAAATGTGTATAGGATTGCAGCTTAACATTCTATCCTAATATCCTGCCTGGTGATCCACAGGTAGGGATATCAGAGAAATCCAAAATGGACTCAAATGAGTCTGGATTTCTTGGAGTCCACCCTGCAGATGCCACAGTGGACTGGCTTTCCCAGAATCTGCAAGGCTTGTGGACATTTTTATTTTGCAGATTTTTGCGCAAATTTAGCTGCAAAAAATATGCAAAATAAACAACATCAATCAAAAATGCGCAAATTCCCCCCATAGAGTAAAGCGAGAAAAAACAAGTTATGGGGGATCTGCAAATTTTTGGCTGATTTGTGCATTTTGGGGAGTGCAAATTTGCGCAAATGTGAATTTGCACAGATACATGCAAATGCATTTGTGCAAATTCTGAGTCCACAAATCAGTGGATGATAGATCAAAGGGCAGCTGAACATCTCCAAATTGCTGGTGGAGCATTCTCTCCATGCACACATCTGTATCCACAGCCAAGACGTGACCCTTTCTTGTGCTCTAACTCCAGAGTTAGGCATACAGATGTTATTTCATTTTCAGAGAATAATACATTCTTTTTTTTCTTTTTCTTTACCCGTCTTCCATCATTTGCAGTTTCTTTCGGTGTTTTTCTCCTCTAGAAGCAATATGTGCATTGTTCCACAATAATTCATACTCCTTCTGACAAGCTATTAATATTTTTTTCTTAATATTTCTAAACTCATTTCCTATTATTCTTTTCCAACAACCTGAATTATTCCTCATTGAAAATCAAATTAATTTAGGGTAGCAATGCACATGACCTGCATTTTTGTGAGTTATTTCCAGCTTGGATTATCTGTTGGAGGCAGATATTTTCTTCCCACCCACAGGCAGTTTTGACAGATCAGGTAATTTTACCTGTTACCCCAAAGGTGTCCTGATCTGAGCGTATCTGATTCAGGCTGCAATCCTACATTCACTTACATGTGAGTAAGCCTCACAGAAGCCAATGAATCTTACTTTGGAGTAGACTTCTACAGGATTATGCTGTCGCTGGACTGGTTTGCCTAGCGATAAATGCAGCCTTGTGATAAGCTAGGGTGCTATTATAATCAAACATTGCTTGCATTTTAAATTGCCACAATTTCTCATGCAAAGTATAATGAAGGATAATGCACGTACCTTTAGAGCTCATTTTGAGTTTCAAAACAAGTTACAATGCAATCACCTGCTAACCTTTCCGTCCCATGGGTTTTTCTACAAAAAAGCTAATATCCCTGACAGCTCCTTGTTTATTTTCAGTTCCATGCGCTGCTTGCCACTTACGACCTTGCAAGCAGATTCACACCTTGCAAAGTCCCTGACCTTGTAGTCATTAAAATCCAATCACACACTGGGCAGGTTTCCATATTCATTAGGACAGCAAGAAGATAGATTTGAACATGCCTCTGAAGTGACCAATACATTCATCAGCCAATTTCCATCTTCTTCAACAATTCCAGCTTGCTTAGGGATATTACGAGATTAATTGACACTGAAAATCTTTTGCACCCGAACACTAGCAATGTTAAGCAGATGCAATATGTTCCTAATTAAAAGGGCTGTGATCAAACATAAGTTGTCAATTATACTTTGTCCTGTGAATACCTGCACAAAGTTATAAGAACAATCACTTTTGTTTATCTTTTTGATGTAGCATCCAGCAGTGTCCTGAAATAAGAAATGATTTACCATAATAATTTATAACTGTTTAATACTCCTCATAGAAAATCAATGTGGGAGTCTCACATTTGAGGGAGGAGTATGATGTTCACGGCCATTTCTTTTGCCTCATTTAGATCATGCCAGAATTGGTGACATTATGACAGCAGCCGCACCTAATCTGAGAATAGGGCTGCAGTGCTGTGAGTTGTACTCGCTTAAACCCCAATCTAGTGATATGGAAGGGCATTTACAGTGGCCCACTTGGGCAAGATCACAAGGAACTTTTAAATCAATAACAGAGCAAGCATATATATGAACACACACTCACACACACTCAGATGTAAGCTGCATTCAGTTCAATGGGACTTCCTCCCGGGTAACTGTGTATAGGATTGCAGCCTAATGCTGTAATCCTATACACAGTTACCTGTTGTGACTAAAAGCCATTGAACAACTGAATGGGGCTTATATCTGAGTACACATGTGTAGGATTACATTGTAAATATAATTAAGCCGGTGCAAATATGCTTCCCCATGTTTCCTTCTAATTTATTATTTATTATTATTTATTTTTATGGGCAATTATTTGCCCTTCAGTCAAATATTCCTTCACCACCTTTCACTGAAACAATTCCAGGGTGATTTATGCAAAAATAGGAAAAAATGCAGCAAATAGCAATAGAAAACTGTTAAAGTAAAAATACCAATACAAAACTGACAGGTTTTAAAGTGGCACAACACCCCCCCCCCCCATCAATTAAATGAAATGAAGTTGAAAAAGCTTGAGGAAATATAAAGGTATTTGCTTGGTGCCAAAAAGACAGCTTCAGCTGTTGGATGGTATGGTATAGATATGTAATCAACAAAGAAACAAATATAGATGCCAGGTGTGTGACCTTCCCTGGGAAAACCATTCCACAGTTGTGGCAATGCTGTTGAGAAGGTCTCCTCTCTGGTGGCCACTTACCTGATCTCATGATGACAGGGTCACCCATTGAAGCCCCCTCCCCACTGTAGATCTTAAGATATAGGTGGGTAGGCATCTATGGAGACAGATGATCCTTCAGAGAAATTCTTGGGTGGCAGGGAGGGAGCAAAGATATCCTTCTTGCCCACCTGGAATGCCATGTACTTATGGTGTGCAGGGTTTGTGCCATGGAAATTAAAAGGTTCTGTATGGGCTGTGTGATGATAATATGGGCACCCTCACTCTCTTGATGGTTTCCCTAATGAAGGATAGTGCTTTAGCTAAAGCTGCAGAAAATGTTGTTCCACATGCTACAGTTTAATGATAGGAACAGCCACTGCATCTTTCAAAATAAGCTATATTACAGAAACTGGTTTGCTCGCAGTTTTTTTCCCCCCAGTTTGCTCACAGCCAAAATCAGGCATGGCTGGACCACAAAGGGAGATGGGCTGATTTTGATTTCATGCACCATGTATTCTGCACAAACGTGCCAAGTTGGCAGTTTGGTAGTGAGCAGATTGGGTGACTACTCCATACAAATCCAGAGCAAACTTGATCATTATCCTACTACCTAGTCACTATCTATCTGTTTACAGAATGTAAACACAAAATAATCCTGGAATGCAGCTAGACATCGATAGCGTTGATAGTTGACTATCCATTGTGTAAAACAAAAATCAAAGTTTTAATTTTCTTTTCAATCATTTGGATAGTTTTTACTTATTTTTCTTTCTTTCACAGTATGTCTCTAGTCTTTTCAGCTATGCTTCCTTCCTTTTTTAAGAAGGAAAAGATTGCATTATCTACATAAACATGCCCCCAAATCTTTAATTTCTGATTTATGGTAAATAAATTTTATGCCATTGCTCTATAATGGGGATTAACATATATTGATCCTAGGCGTTCTCTCTATAAATCTATGGGTCACTGGCTGGATAATGATCCATAAAATCTGGCAAATCCATGTGCTGCTCAGCAGCACCTTGTAGCTCAGAAGGCAAACAAAGACAGTAACAAAACAAATAATCCAACAGACAAGCACAGACAGAGAGTGGATTTTGGTGACCATTTACCAATTGATGCGTAGGGATGTATTAGATATTTGTTTCAGTTCATGTTTGGTCAGAATTTACCTAGTTCACACACCTCCTGGAATGAAACATAGAGCTGAATGCAACGTGCAGTCAAAGTTTGTCCATTGCTGAACTTGCTATGTGATTTGCAGAACAAAACAATTTGTTCAAAATTTATACATTCGAAAAAAGCACATACAAAAATGTACTTTAATCAATGGGATGGAAATGTGCATGAAAATACACATGAATTTTCATGCAAAAAGGAAAAAAAAAAGTTCACAATCTGGTACAGACAGAATCTGAGCCCAGAACAAGCTTCAAGGTGGAATTTGGAATATGAAGGAGTTTGAGTTTCGCTGATTTTCACATCCTTAGTCCAGGGGGGATTTTCACTGAAACCACAGCTAACCCCCCTCCCCATGTGACATGGCCCCAATCATGACACACACAGGCTATTTAGATATGTTTAAGATTCATGCAACTCCAAGTTTAACATAATGTATAGTTTGGTACTTCAGATTACCAAGTAACCTCAAGGGTGGGAGAAAACATATTTTGGTGTAGTTTGGTCACCTTTATGGGCTCCCTGCCAAATGATAAGGAGGGAACTTCAGCTATTGGAATGGGCGGTATAAAAATGTATTAAATAAATAAATTTACTACACAACACACATCTCGTGTAGACATATGATAAAATATTTAGTAAGATTAGTACTTGCTGAAATGTGGGGTGGTTATTTCATGAACACTTTTACCCCTGTGAGACACACCTTCATTTTTGTCAAGTTCTCATACTTTATTGCAATAAGGTATGAAATGTTTGCAGAGGAGTGCATATTCCCTGTTGCTATGGCAATTGGCAATGCTCCCTTGACCCAATCCAGCAATGCATAATTGACTGGTTGAAGCAGCATGTGGATGGATGTGTACATACAGATACACATCTGAATGCACATTGCATTGAAAGTGATGTAGTGTAGATGGATAACACTTGCATCTCAATGTTGATGAGGTGTATTTTCACTGTATTATACCAGCCAAGGCAAAATGAATGGACAGGCCAACCAGTGAGCCTCAAGGCTGATTATGTATCTGAACCTTAATCTCCCGGGCCCTAGCCTGAGATTCTAACAACTGCACTACACTGGCACTACTTTTGATCTGCATTCTGCCCTAAGTAATCATATGTAACTAAAAGTGATTAAAACTTTAAAAACTGAAAGCCTTATTATACAGCATGGGCAATTAAGGCAGGCAGTAAAGTAACTAGTGCAGTGCAGCAAGACAGGGAGTATTGCATTTATTCCATAAGCAATAGGCATATTTTCCCTCCCTGCCCCTAATCAAAGTGAAGGCAATGAGAGGATGACCTTTACCCCTCAGTGACATCACATAGACAAATCAGATTGGGCATGATTTATTAATATGAAAATTGATATGCCATTTTTCATCTCCAAATATGGCCCACAAAATGATTCACAAACATAAGATAATGATCACATCAATTTGAAAGCAAACAACTTTAAAACTGCATCACCATAATCATGTGGCTATGCGACACTGTAATGTCAATGTATTTGTTATGTGATCCCTGATTGACTGGAATCACACATTAAGGAGCCCCTTTTAAGTAAAATAAATACAATTCTTCAAAGCAGCAACAGAACAGTCATGAAAAAAATGTGCCAGAATTGAAAGGTATGATTTTTTTTAATGGCTTGTTTCCTCAACATTTCTCTCAAAATGGGACCTTTTGCACCAATGAACATCATGAAAATGTGATGCCACACCAAGTAAAATGGTTATCTTTATCTGCCCAAAGACAGTGAAGCACAATGGGCAGAGGTTCTAGAATTCAAAAGGCTTTGATGGACAAGTAGATATACAGTCAGCCAAATCAGAGAGTTTGCAAGGTAGTTAAAATAGTATTATCTGATTAACCAGAAAAGTAGAATTAAAACCAAGGAGTTTGAGTTAGACTAGTCCTGTTATGGGGTATAGTTCATAGGGTCAAATGATTTGAATCGTCTATATTCTTTGAGACATTAAACATATCTACCTCCATATTTCAAAAAGCCTGGGTTCAGATTGTGGAGAATAGAATCTAAAAGCCCAACAGATAATAAGTTTGTGAGCATCCCCTTCTAAAGTTCTTGCCATTAACTAAGTCTCTCATAAATCATTAAATGTGTATATTTTTATTTTTGTACTCGTAGAAGTGGGGGGTTCCTCCTTAATTGCTCAGGTACCAAGTAATGAGAGCTCTTTCTCCCTCCCTGCTGTCTGCTAATTAGCTATTGGAATAAGATATAGGAATGACTGATTTGCAGGGGGTGTTGTTGTTTTGTGAGCAGGCATTCTAAATTCTGCAAACTTAACAACATACTATTTCCATTTTATTTTTCTTGGGAACACTAAGGATATTCTAAGTGAAGGATATTATTTTCTACCATGTAAGGATGAGTAGCTAAAAGCAACAGTTGGCAACATAATGTAATAAAATCTGCTAATACAGTAGTATTCTTTTGGGGGAAATCTATGCTACATTTAATCCAGGTAATCTGTATAGCAGATAGCATCTATTCAAAAGTTGTATTGACAAAAATCAGATACATTTATAATCCATGTCATCATATTAACGGTGATATGAGAATAGGCCCCTAGTTTTCTATATGCTAGGGAGCTTATATTGTATGATGTGACTGAAAGGATTTTCTAGGAGATAATCTTCATTGTAATGTGGATTTATTCAAGATATTGTTTTTAGATGTTGACTTGAAAGTGCCAGACATCACATGTTTGTGTCAAATTATTAAAGAATTCTTCAGTGTTCTGTTTCTCCCTTAATATTTAAGCTGTTTTGGGCTCTAGGACTAGAAACTGGAATATGCCAACCATGTGCAATCATAGGCACATTTACTTAGAAGCCAGCACCATTTAACCTCAAAGAACTTACTTCAGATAAAAAGGGATAGGATTGCAGTGTAAAGTGAAAAACCATGGGAAGTTTATCTGAGACAGTTTATCCAAAATTTATCTGAGACAGTTTATCCAATTTTATTTTTTTTGGGAGGTTCCTGTTTAAACCAAGGACTGTACAGATACAGAGGAAGCACACCTTCTGCACTTCAGATGTCAGGGGGACATGGAGAAGGGTCTACGATGATTTCAAAGTACAGATGTATTTACTGCATTTTTATCCCATCCTTTCTCCAAGGAGCTGATATATGGCAATTCCCTGGCTGTGAGATGGGGGTGGGTCTGATTTGTTAGAGTTGAGCATGAGGCACAAAGGTAGGCAGCACTGGCTGTGCCTGTGATGCCACTGGGCCAAGAACAGCATGGCGGACAATGTGCCTTTAAAGGCTGATGTAGCAGCAGCAGCAGCAGCAGCAGCCCTGGTAGAGCATCAATGGTGATGCGAGGCTTACCCAACCAACCTTTCATGGCTGACTGCTTCAAGGGGCTATGGGAAGGGGGCTACACTTGGATCACAGTGGCCTTGTTTCACCTGAAGCTTACCAGCTGAGATGTGATGCCATTGTTGGCAGCCTCCTTGCACACCTTTAAGATGAGAAGGCACGGAAAAGCATGGATCCGTTGATGAACTGATCGAAATCTTGAAGCCAGGGTGAATTCATCCATGTAAGGTAGATAGCAGGTAAGGTAGACATTAAATGAGGACATGAGATAGGGCATTCTCAATGGTGGTCCCCCATTTGAGGAACTCCTAGGACAGGCTTGATTAGCCCCCACTGTGAGTACTTTTGAATGTAAGTTAAAGACCATTTTATTTACAAAAACATTGGGCTAATGGTTTTGTGTTTATAGGGTAGAGAATCATTGATGTACTTGAAGGTTTATTGTGATAGTAAAATTGCATCGTTGTTTTACTGGTACGTGTTTTATTAATATTGTAAGCTGCTCTGTATTCCTTTTGGGAAAAGGGTGGGGTATAAGTATTTTAATGTTTAAAAAAATCAATCCTTGTCTTGTGGCTTCATTCTAGGCTTCTGGCGCAAAAGGTTACTCCAGTTTCTCTTCAAGATAACCCTGTGAGGTATGTTAGTGAGAAAGAGCTGGGCTCACACCCACCTAGTAAGCTTCATAAATGATTACAGATATGAACCAAACTTAGTCTTTCTAATTCAAATGCAACACTATATCTACTGCACTATAGTGGCTTAGCATTGTGAGTGACAGTGCCCTATACAGCAATGTGAACACTGAACATCTGGCTTTACATTTGTGTTTATCAAGATGTAATCACCTTGCAGGTTTCAAACCCTTTTGAGCAGTACTCTTCAAATATCTTTCACTTGTGACAATTTGTTCAGCTGTTCAATCTATTTAATGGCATGAATATCCAACGGTTCAAAATAAATAAATAAATCATTGATCTGAGTATGACATACAAAGAGCTACATTTATTGAACAGATAATTCTTTGTTGGAGTCATAGTGCCTCCTTCCTTTTAAACAAAATGAGGAGCTTTTCAACATTCATGTCCAAATCTGAATGGACTTTTCAGTGCTTCACTGAGCTTATACTAGGATTTATTATGCCAGCAAAATCAGTCTGGAACTCTCTGGTTTATATGTGCGTGTGTTTTCGATTTCCCTGATACTGACTAACTGAAGTGCTTGTCCTCGATCTTGTTTCTGTCAGAGCTGATTGCTTGTCTATTGTGTGACTTTAAAATTATATGCTTGCTAATGAGTCCAAACATTGTGAACCTGTTTTAAAAGAAAGAGGAAGGCACAACTCACAAATACGCCAAATGGACTAACTGCAGCCCAGAACCTTACAATGCTGAGAAAACTGAAAAGAAGAATCTACTTGTTCATCTTTAAAGGAACAAATTTACACCGTATGCTCCAGGAGCACTTTACAGAGACCCAACAGAGCACTTCGGGGAAGATTAGAGTGCTTACCTTTTCCCTGCCAGCCCATTCCCCCAAAAAACTACCCCATCTGCTTTATCAGAGCAGGGTTTCAGGCAGGAAGACATGTAATCACAGGCCTAGGAGACAAGTGATGGTAAAAACAGCCCTGTATGATGTTTCAAGGGGAAACTGACAGGCAGGGGAAGGGTTAAGCACTCACAATCCTCCTGTCCCTTCTCCAGTACAAATTGCCTTCCTCCCAAGGGCACCTTACAATGGAGCCATCAAGACTTTCTTTACACTTCGCCACAGTGCAAGGTGCTGTTGCCCCATCACCACAGTTAAATCCTTTGGAAAGTACTGGTTCTGAAACAGGAGGCAAAAGGAAGGTCAACAGACAGCATCTGGATTATAAAAGGCCACCACTTTATTTTGGGGTTCCCTCACACAAAAGAGATACTAGTGAACAAGACATGACACCACCTAACAGAATGTAACAATGCAAGCTTGTTCAGTGTCATTGTTAGCATGTTGAAATGGAACGGAACAAATTCCCCACCACCAATATTGCCCATTTTATTTCGCACAATGACAATTGCCTCTGGCCATTTGATGTTAACAAATTACCACCACCCCCTTTCCTTCTACACAACTTGGAACATTCTCTATTTCACATAGCACGTTATGTGTAAAGTCTTCTACCCACATGGTTTCTCTGATGTCATAGTTAGCAACTACACAACAGATGCAAACTCACACATAATATGCAAATGTTTGTCCTAGACTGAACCTTCCAAAACAGGACCTTGCTTTGAATTTTCTATAGGATGAAATTTTGTAGTGAGTCTAGACAAAATATTGAGCACTGTCAGGCACTACTGGGCTTAAGCCAATATCTTTGTGGATCAGACTCTTGCTGTCCCTGCACCACTAGAGTTTTTGTTCAGATATTACAGATAGTCCCAGCTGGTGCATTTACATCACAGGAACATAGGAGGAGCCCTGCTTGATCAGACCAAGGGTCCATCCCACAGTGACCAACCAGATGCCTCTGGGAAGTACACAAGCTGAGCTTGAAGGCAAGAGTCTTCTACCATTAATTAACAGCAACTAGTGTTCAGTGGCACACTGCCTCTGAATATAGAGGTCCAAAGCCAATGATTATGTTGAATTGGGAAGACATATGACATCAGAAGGCCAAACTAGTGACACACTGGCTTATATGGAGCCCACCGATCTCCACCTGTCTTCAGTATGGGGAACTTGTTGCTACACTGAACTACCACACTACAGCCTTTGGCCTACCACCTGTCTGCCTGTTGTAAATTGTCTTAACAGGGACACATTCTCACTTTCCCCAAGTATTCAAGTGAGGACTCTGAGTTTACCTTGTTAACTCTCAGCAATGTCACTGTGAGGACATCTGATTCAAAACATGATTTCCGATTTGAGTGGGGAGACCCAACAAAATGTGTGTGTTGGGGGTTCAAAGCAGCAGATCAGGTTGTGGATGAGTGGATCGCACACACACACACACACACACACACACTCCAAATTAGAATTGCAGATTTTTCAGGGAACGTTTCTGTCTCCTCAAAAGAATGTCCAGTGCTAGCAATTTTGCTGGCCACAACATTACTTTGGAAGTATATTCAAATACTCTCTATCATATTAGGTCAGAGAGCTACAATATTTCTAGGTGAAAGGTTGATTATTTTCCAAATATAAGCATGTTTATGTTTGCAATGTCAATATGAAGCAATACATTTTCATTCAGACCATGATATGGTTCTTATTTTAACAAGAAAAAGGGATCCTCCAGGTATATGAAACGTTTTGTTGACTACTGACAATAGATTTACTACTACTGTATTATTGAATACACGGACTATATATTTTAAAAGTAGAATCATGATATGATTGTTGTAAAAAAGAATGAAATTCTATTGAATCTTCTTAGATATTCTATTATCATCAATGAGTTGTGAAAGTGCATTTTAATATGCTGGTGTGTTATTTATTACAGATGAAAGTTTCTAGAGTTGAACTGCTTCCTAAGATTGGTAATATCTTATACAGTAATATTTTAGAAGGAGTTAAAGGTAGAATATGTCATATAAATCATGTGATTTTTTATCTTTACCACGCACAAAAAAAAACCCCATTCAGCTGGGAAATGCAGAGTTTGAATTCAGCTTAGTGAACTGCTTTGACTATTGTTCAAGAGTTCATGAACTCAGAGAGAATGAGATTCACAGAACCACCTCCACCACCCCTGAGCAATTTCCTCAAGATTGCTCTGCTCTCCACCTTTTGGGATTAAAACCTGCCCATAATAATAGGCTGGTAGCAACAACCTACTTGTTGTTGAACAGCCCTGATCAATTTTTTGTAGTCAAATCTTATGAGTGGAACCAAACTCCTGTAAGCCTAAAGTTATGGGGAACATGGGGATTTCAGTACCACACAAAAAGGGATTTAATAATGACACGTAAGAGTAGAAGGTGGGCACTTTTGCACCAGATAAATGTAGCATGTAATTTGAGAACAAAGCTCAACTTACCATTGTCCCAAAAACTAATTTGCGTGGCACTATAAAAAGTCTTGGAGGTGGGGCACACTGAATGCAGGAAGACAAAGAAGCAGCCATTTCTTGATTGGCCTTTCTGCCTTTTGTAAGAGCTTCGTGTGCTGGGACAGTGTTGTCTGCCCTGCACCTTTCTATTTAATGACAGTGATCTTAAAGCAATTTCTGCTTCGGGGACAGTATCTGTTGCTGCCTTTCCACTCACATGATGGAGGCAACCATTAGGGCAAATCAGTCACCAGAGTCACTCAGTCCAGATTACTTATCTTCACTAATTGCTACTGTGCATAACAAGGACAAAGTGAGTCTTAAATTAAAAACAACCAAGGGTCTTGTGGCACCTTAAAGACTAACACATTTATTCCGACATAGCTTTTGTGGACACTGTCCACTTCATCACATGCATGAAGTGTTAACCTGAAATTGGCAGGTGTATATACACATGCTCGGGGAGGCGGGAGATCTGCCAATTTGAGGTTAACACTTCATGCGTCTGATGAAGTGGACAGCGTCCACAACAGTTTATGCCAGAATAAATTTGTTAGTCCCTAAGGTTAGTTTTGCTGCAACAAAACTAACAGACTAACACAGCTACCCCTCTGGAAAGTAAATTAAAATCTTGATGCTTAACATGATTTTTTCCCCCTACAAGAAATTCTTATAAGCTTGCAGCTAAAATAGCCACTAGATCTTTAAAATCAGAAGTTGTCTTCTGTTTTTATGAAGTGGCTCTGAAGAAAATCGGGAGGATCAGGGCAGCCATTTGACTAATTATTTTCTCATTTGTTTGCTGATTGCTCCGTGAATTGCTGTGTTCTAAGTTTTTCTTTTTTAAAAAAAAATCTTCAAAGTAAATTTATGTAGCTAATACATCTACAGCCCCATCCTATGTGGGTACCTGTAACCCTCCAAATCCAGAGGATTACAGGCATCCAATTGAGGGCTGGAGGAGCACGGCGGGAGGATTGCCATCATGCTCCCATCGCCCTCAAAAACATTTAGACAGCCAAAAACATTCAGCTGCCTAAACATTTTACCTCTCCTCAGGAGGAGGAGAGGCTGAGGCACCACCTAGATTCCTTGGAAGCCGGAGGTGCCTCGCTCCTGCCCTCCCCTGGGAATGCCCACCCTGCTGGAACCGAAGTAGTTGGTCTGCCTGCTTCAGTTCCCGGCCGGTGCGGAAAGAAACGCACAGGCTGGGGGGATGGGACGACTCCACACTCGGGATCCCCCACTGGGACCTTGGAAGGGATCTCCATGATTGCAGCAGGGAGTCCGAAATCTCTTATGCCACCCCCCAGACAAGAGGGCCATAGGATTGCACCCCCACTGATTTTAAAGATGACTAGTATTTCTACTGCACCTATATAGGAACAGGGCACACCTAAATGATATTTGAGCAATATTTTCTTAAGTATGCATGACAAATGCCCAGTGACAGCCCAATCCTAAACATTATGTATCCAGACCAGAAGTGAATCCTATCTTACTCCATGGAACATTCTTTCTAGTAAGAATATTAGGATTTTAACAGGAAACTTTAAATGCAAAAAAGTTCTCCTTACCATGTTATGTCACCTTTACCAAATGGGATATTTCCAGCAAAAACATTATATTGTTATAGAGGAGAAATATGCTTTTAAAATGATTTGTACACTCTTTCCAAATACATACGTTTGATATAATATGAGGAACACAGTTACAAGATATATTTGTGATGTTACTGGAACTGAAGAATGATATTTAATGTATCAAATTACATTTTGATTTAAACAAGTGGTACCTCTAGTCAAGCCTCCTTCAACCAAATTAAATGTTTACTGTAATATACACTACCTTCTCCCTTGCCTTGCTAAAAATGGCCTGCCATGGATGCACTGACTTGCCTTGGAGTCCTCTCTCAGTCTGAATGTCCCCAGCAGTAAGAATGGGTGACATTCTTATGCTTGCTTACTTGGGAGTACATCCCATTAAAATCAGTCAGATGCCTGAGTAATGATAGAATTGTTATAAATAGTTATAAGTGGAAACATACTTCATAATGACAAAAGGTTTCTATATGGTATGAGTTAACTGTATCTTGAGTCTTGGCATATATTTTTATTACACATAAAGCCCAAGAGGGATAGTACTAGGCCATCCTTTGTAACGAGGTTTAGAGAGGTATAACAGATTGTGGGTGAAAAAATCTCAAACACATGGGGTAATTGAGATATGCTATGTATGTGCTACCAATGAAACAAACTAATTTAAGAAGTAGAAATAGCAGCACATTTTGGAAATGGGGAATTTTGATTCTGAATTTTGCCAGCTTGAAAATCCATGGCTTATTATGAGGCAAGCTCAAACACCCATAAATTTGGATATGGCTCATAATTTGTTCACTTCTGCTGTCGCTGTCCCCTTCCTTTTAAGCGAGAGCATCACTGCACTGTGTAGATGCTAAGGTGGAAGAGAGGTGTAACAGGAGAGGCCTTGTAGGACACCCCCATGTATGCTTCGTATGATATGTTTATTTGGAAAGGGGTTCAGTGGAAGTGGTAAGCAGTGCTGGAGGCAAGATCCCTAAGGCTTTTTCCAAGCTTCTTCAAAAAATAACTGGGAAAGACCCAAGGTTTTTTCAGATATTTCTCTGTGAAAGCATAGCAAAACTGGCAAACCATGAGGTAGTCAGTGGTGGCCTGCCGGTAGGAGTGAACTGCCTACCACACACTAACCCCCCACCTCCAAAAAATAAAGAGCACAAAAACAACGAACACACTTTAAAAATCTTTATTATAGTTGCACAGCACCATTGTTCACTACCTAGAACAGCTTCCGTAAGTCCCCTTTTGCCAGAAGTCTTGCACTGGCTATACTTTGATCAACTGAATACATGTACCAAGCATGCATGTGCCGATCATTCCCTGGCTTCCATAGAAGTGCTCAGGCAGGCAAAATGGTGACAGTCAGGTAGGGTGCCCCGGGGAAACGATCCCCCTCAAACTTACAAAAAAGAAAGAAAGCAGAGGCTCTCTCTCCCTATGGCCCTCAATGGAAGGAGTCAAGGCAATCAGAGTACTTCTGGACAGTTGGTATTGGCACTTTGAGTGCCGAGGAGCTGTGGTGTTAATGATTCATTAAAAAAAAAAAGGCTCAGGCTTAGCAGCCAGCAGGTCACCTGGTTATACTCCAGCAGCAGTACCTGAACCAGAACAACATGGCTGACTGAGTCAGAAAGGAGAGCATACCACAAGCCAGGAGTGATCTTTAAAAAAAAAATAAAAAAAAATATTAGGGTCAAACTATAGTTCTACTAATGGCATTACTTTAGTTCAGCTTTCTATTTTTCTTTACTTTTGTGTAAATATGTGTAGTTCAAATCCAGATCAGGACCATGGTGCTTTGGGAGAGGTGCATTTAAAATTCCTTCCCACTTGACCCGTTTTCCCCTGAAATTCCATCCCGCCACCGCTCGTGGAGTCCTATGGGTCAGAGATACCACTGAGCCCTTTGCCTCTCATGAGCCCCTTGGCCCTGCCTCTGGTGGCCCACCACCCTCTAACTGTGTGGAGTTTACTCTAGTTGTTAAAGGACACACAATAGTGTGCCCTTTGTTAAGGCCGATCAGTTAAAAAAAAAAAAAGGTTCTACCACATAAAATGGTAATCAAGGTGGGTAAGGTGTTCTAACCTTCATAACATTGGAACAGTTTCACCAAAGTTTCTGAAATTAACAAGTGCTAGAAAGATGTGTTGGCTTTATTCACCCTGACAATTTTAGGAAGCTTGGTGAAAGTTTGAGGGGGAAAAGAACAGTTTAAAGGAAAAAACAACAACAACAAACCCTCCCTCTGTTAAAAGTGACTTTCAGAAACAGTTTGGTGACTATTTTTAGTAAGGTTTTCTGAAAAAAATCCAAGTGGTCTCATTCTCACATAAAATGTCCATGGTTTTCTATTCCCCTTGTTCTGGAGTCATTTCAAACTTTTTTTAAAAAAATAATAATAATCCATTTTTAAATTTAAAAATAAGCTTTTTAACAAGTCATGTGAGTCAATGGAACTCACCATATGCCCACTGCAAAATCCTCCCTAACACCCTTCAGGTATTGGTTTAGAATGTGGAGGGGGAAGAGGGAAATACCTGCAGCTTTTATAGGCTTTATTCTAATTGTGGAAGCCATTTTGTTTTTCCCATCATGCCTTGTTTTCTGGTGTTTTAGGAGGAATCAATATGGTCACCACAATAAAAAATATGGCTGCCTCATTTGCCAGGAATATCTGCTGGGAAAATTGCCTCCTGGGAAGTTTAGTGGGTATGTACTGAGTCTGTGGAATCTGCATGACTCGGAAAAAAGCTGGAAGCTGCAGATCAGATTCATACAAATCTGAACTCATTTGAATCCGTTGTGGATTTCTCTGACATCCCTACGACTATGGTAAGCCTGAATTACATTAAGAGTTCACATTTTTTCTTATGGATTTTCAATTGCACCAGGATGAATAACAACACATTGTGTGAAAAAAAGCTGATGCAATCATATTATTTAGAGAGTGAAATGAGATAGAGGAGAAGAATCAGTTTGGTGGTATGATCTGTTCTGGGTGTTTCAGACAAAAGTAATCAGTCATTCAGTCTTAGGAATTGTGTCTAGAAAAAGCAACAGGAATTCAGTGCAGATTCTGGAGCACTGATGATCCTATGGTCCCACCCTGCTAGCATTCTTCCATGGTCTACATTAGCTGAAACATCCAGGTAGTTGTCTGCAGGCCAAAACTATGAATAACTGACCACACAATATTTTTTTTCACTCAAAGCTAGTGCAATGGGACTGGATCTAAAAAGAGGTCCCCCAAGCTATGCAATTTATTAGTTTTATAAACTAAAACCACCACCTTGAATTGTGCATTGAGGACCTTTAAGAAGCTATTGCAGAGTCCACTGGTGTAATGCATTCCTAGTGCTCCATTGCATTAATGTAGTGATGACATGTGAAAATAAAGTACAGTAATACCTTGGATTGCAAAACTGAGAGCGTTTTGCAAGACAAGCAAAAAAAAAAATTTGACTTGATAAACGAGCAAGGTCTTGCAATACAAGTGTAGGGATGTAACCGCTCACCTTGAGTGGGCGTAGCGGGCTGAAATCGGCCCCGCTCACGCCCGCCAGAGACTCACTTTGATATAAGAGTGCTTTGGATTAGAACCATGGTTCCGGAACGAATTATGCTTGCAATCCAAGGTATTACTGTACTAGAAATTAAATGTTATTTCAACCTATACAAACATATGTAGGCTAACAGAGCACAATCCAAAGAAGGGTTGAGCTTGCTTAGGCCTATTTAAATAAATTGACTTATGCTACAATTCTGTGCATGTCTACTAAGAAGTAAGTTCCACTGAACTCAATGGGACTTACTCCTAGGTAAGTGTGTATAGTAGGGGTGGGCACACGTGGCCCACAGGCTACATGCAGCCCTAATGGCTCCCCCAGTGTGGCCTGCATCACCCCCACATCTTTTTTGGGTTAAAAAAGAAAAAAAATGGTGGTTTCCCACTGAAATTTGGTGGCAGACCACTACAAAAGCTTACTAATGACAAATTTAGCTTGTTTTCAAGCTGATTTATTTTTGCAGTCACAGTAGTGACAAGAGTGCAGCCTGCAAAAGGGGGGGGGGGTCTGAGGAAGGCAAATTGGTCCCAGGACCACCTGAAGTAGCGCACCACCACCACACGACAGCAATCATAAGAGATCTATTGGTTGGCCTACAATAAGCTCTAGCTGCTAAAGTGTTGGCCTCTCAGTCTTAGTTGCCGGCTATCTGTGAAATGGGAATTTGGAGCTACCTGACACAGCTGTTGTAAGGATTAACAAAACAGAATATAATTAATTTTTATATTAAACATTCTGCTGCTACTACTTCATAATGTATGAATGGTTGCCTATTAAAGATAATTTAAAAATACAGTGGATTGTATGCAAGTAATGCAGTCTGGCCACAGTCATGTTGGTTCTGAAAACTTTATTCTATAGATAGTGAATAGTGTCTCAGTGTGTGGAAATATTCCAGTTCTGTAGCTGAAATATAGCAGAATTTATTATGGTAGAAAAAGTTTAGAACTGTCAAATGAAGGCCAAGAAATTCCATCTGTCTATGATAATACCACTCTTATGGTGCTCTCTTGCATTATAATATTAATCAAGGCTCTTGTTCTGATACAGTTATCTGATAGATTGAAAAGTAGATGGAAGTTTGTCTCTTTGATTTCAGATGTCAATTCATAAGGGTGCAATCAGAAGAAACATTTACCAGGTGAAATAGTAAATAAGAGTTATCTTGTAGTGACTTTAGCTCATCAAGACTCTAGCTGAATAAAAGACACTACTAGATATCATATTGAAATGACTGAATTTATCCTGTTGCTGAAGGTAAACAATATATGTTCCTGGAATAAATCTATTATGTCCATTATCAGCTAGTTAAATGCTTACATTTTAAACCATTTAATGAGTATTGAGATTGGTGTATTCTAGAAACCTCAGGATAACTCGGACAGCTGTAGCACATTAGGGCTACAATCGTATACCCACTTACCTGTGAGTAAACCTCATTGAGCTCAATGGGATCTATTTCTGATAATACATGTATAGGACTGCACTGTAAAGCTGCCATCCTGTACACAATTATCTGGTAGTAAACCCTATTGAATGTAATGGGACTTACTTCTGAGTAGACAAGAATAGGATTGCACTGTAATTTTTACCACTGATTATTGTTCATTCCAGCTTATCTTATAAATTTGCCTTTCATGTTTCCTTTATGCATATTTAGTATTTCTTTTTAAATACCTAGCAAATATCTGGCAAGCAAGAACACCTCAATATTAACACAGCTAATTCTACAGGCTTCTTAACACTAGTCTACAGTTAATTCTTCTCTATTCTACAGGTTCCTTAAATCTTTAGCATCCTTTCTATTAGTAAGCAGTGCACTCCCACTGATTAAATGTGTCTCTGTGAATAATTTAATTCCTAAATGAAATGCACTTTTTTAAAAATAACAAATGTTTTCATTGGCCCATAGACAGAGGTGAGGACATTTCATTTCTAACATACCTTTAGTAATTATCCAAGTTCCACCAATGGTTATTTATTGTTTAATTAAAATGTATACTAGGGATATAAAGGCCATTAGGATAAAACATCATGTCAAATCCAAAAAGTTGCAATAAAATTTGAATACAACACTGCCTTCGATGGGTTCTTTGTATTTACTGCCAATGTCTAGTAATAAGACTGAGGGTGTTGGCTGTTATATGGTTCAGAAGTAATCAGCTGCAAAAGTAAAAGTTGCATCATCAGCACTTGAATTATTAATGCAACCAGTCTTGCCAAAATAATGTCCATTAATAGGTTTATACGGTGGCCGAATGATATGCTGAGAAAACAGCTCCCCATGCAGTGATGGCAAAGAGATGAATATTTATTTGAAAACTGCCCAAGCAGCCTTGGGGTGCAATCTTATGCATGTTTAGACTGAAAAGTTCCCTACAATTCCCAGTATGCCCCAGCCAGCATGACTGGTTGGAGGGATGGTGGGAGTCATAGGACTTTGCATAAGATTGTGTCCTCAAAGGACAAGTAAACATTTAGGAGATACATCAATTCAGACACCTGTCTTATCATTTGGCCCAGATAGATATCTTTATGTAAGCACTTGTAGCTGTGTTTTATTCAAACAACACGCCTTTTAAGTTTGAAGAGGTTCATTAAGTATATTTCCTACACTACTTTAATGTGATTATCGACACTTTGAAGATGTTACATATCAGCTCAAGATGATAATCAGGTCTCATTGATGGATACATTTTTATTTACACAATTAACGCAAGTAGATGCACACAGTTTTGATGTCAAAAAATTTTATTCTGATATTATCTGATCATATTCTTCAAATACAGGCATTTGTGTTTTTTGTTTAATTATTTGCATACTAGAAACATGACCCTAGTCTTTCCAATTTTTAACTTCAACTTTCCTCCCTTTCATCTTTTTTTCCTTATATACATTCAAGCTGCAATCCTATATACACTTCCCTGGGAGTAAGGCCTTTTTTGAACTCAATAGGACTTACTTCTCAGTACTCATACTTAGGATTGCACTCTAAGTAGGAACAAATGGTGTGAAAAATATAAGCAGCAGTAATTGGTTTTCTGTTTTGTTTTTAGGGGTGTACATGGACCATCACAAGATTTGGTTTGGATGCTGATTTGGCAATTCAAAAAATAGCCAGATTCAGCTTGGACCAATTCATAGGCCACCCAATCTGACTCAGGGCCAAATCCAAAGCAAGATTTGGGAAAACAAAGCAGTTTTATTTAGTCAGACCATAAGCCATAACAAAAGGAACCATATTACAACAGAAAATAATCACTTATCACAATAACAATTTTCCATTTATGACCCACACTGCCATGATAGAAAAGGATGCTACTATTTCATCATTTCTCTCACTACTTGCTAAGAGAAATTATTTTTTGTGTTGAGATGGATAGTCCTCATTCTACTGATGACCTAAGTATTTATATCTCATATGTCGGCTCACAGGGCAGTACAACAAGCAGTGAAACAGATTCTGTTAGGGAATTCTGTTAGCCACTTGATTCCATTCCCCATATCCCGCCCCCATTTTTCCTTCTGCTCTCCATTCTGTTCCCACTGAACATACCGAGTCTTCATTGGGCTGCTCTTAGGTCCTCTCATTCATTTATTCCCCCCCTCCATTTTGTGTGTGTGTGTGGGGGGGGAAGGAGTGGACACACTTCTGTCCATTTCCAGCTACATTAAAATCTTGGCTTTCTCCATTGTTTTCTGTGGGTAGCTGTCCCTTCCATCTCTGAGGACATTTTAAAATAGATTATTGATGTGAACCAAGAAATGACCTGTCCAGACGATTAGATGGTTCTTTCTGCCCTTTTAGATCTATGTGTCTCTTTCTCCTTCCTACATTCCTTCCTCCTCCCTTCCTCCGGATGTCAGGGGTTTTTTTTCTCAATGAGTCAGCATTCCATGCCATTGAGTCCTGAAGAGGGTTTTCTGGTCTCCCCTCCCCCATTAGGATGTTTTGAAGTTATGTGGATAGTTGATATAGGAATATCACATGACTCAGGCAGGTGGCCAGCAGATCTAAAGGAGTCTCACATAATCTAGTCAGATGACTTGCAGATATATCACCAGCAGTAGAGTAGGAGCAGGAAATCAGCACTCTAGTGTTCAGCACAGTCATGGAGTGTAGTAGGAGCAATCTTTTCTATAAATTTTATGGGTATCTGCAATCCTTGGTTCTCCACAAGTTTGTGAGTGGACCCACTAGGATGTGGGTGGTGCCATTTTGGCAATAGCTCCACAAGCCTGGGAAATAGAGGGAATGATGAACATGACTTTTGTGAAGGATCCATCACTTTGTTTGGTTTGGGGCCAAAGTATAACATGATGACATGTTCCTTAATCAATGGCTGAGAAAGTCTCTCCAACCTCTGGAAGGTGACGCTAGAACAGTGACAGTGGCAGAAAAACAGTTTTCTGCAGATTGAATTTGGGCAGAGGTGAACAGAGTCAGAGGCTTGAGTTTTAACTGGAGTTTGCTAAAATCCATGGTTCAGTAGTACTAGTGGACTTTCCTTTCTGGGATTCTTTTGCAGAATTAGCAGTTGTGCTACCTGCTGCAAGACTCTATATCTATCTATCTATCTATCTATCTATCTATCTATCCCTATCCAGTTCACCCTCCTCTCCCAGATACAACAAACCCAGTTTGCGTTAACCCAAAACTTCTTGTGTCTTATAGACATGAAGAGCTCACAGTGATATGGATTATGTCTGACTGCAGCAGTTATTGCTTGCAAACACACATTGTGGCTTTATAGCTACTACTGGGGGAGGTCTTGAGAGGATTAGATACCAGCAGCTATCCCCAAGCACAATTTATGAAAACTCTGTCTTCTCTAAGGGCAAAATGAAGTTAATGTGGAATTTTCTAAGAATTCACTCTATACATCCTATACTATGGAGTTGCTTGGTGTCACCACTGTATGTGCTGTAATGCTGATTTTTTTAAAAAAAAAAGATGCAGTGTAACAGATATAAAAGTTTGCAGTTCTTGTCCATCCATTTTTTAAAAACCTTGTGTTTTCTTACTATGGTTATCAAGGTTTTTTGTTTTGTTTTGTTTTGTTTTCCTGGCACAGTATTAAAAGTGGCTGTTTGAAAAAGACAGAACCCACAGTGGAATCTGTGAAAAAAGTATTGAAGGCATCTGCTTAATTTGCATTTGTACTTTTCCATACCAGATAATGTTCAAAACAAAAAAAGATTTTCCCCACTCTCTTGCTGTCAAATAGAAACAACAACCATTGGTTTTTAATTTCATTTTGTTTGTCTTTCGATTACATGGAAACAATGCTTAAATAAAGAGCTCTCAGCATTCTCATTCCTAATTCATGGGGCCTTTCAAAGACATGGTTTTGCAGAGTATAGACATAGAAAAGGCCACTTTCTCCAAGGAGCCATTAGACAATCCATTTTTCACTCTTCAGAAAGAAAAGAAATCTTGTACTAAGTAACTATTGATCACATTCAAACAGCTTATTTAATTAAAAACAGACTGCAGATTGCTGTACATTATACAGATATTCAAACAGTTATGATTGCATTGTAACACTTTCAGAAGCCCATGTTTTATTTTGGTTTTTTAAGCCACAAAGTTTACAGGGATGTTCTTAGAGAGGCTGAATTGGGTGTTGGTGGTACAGCTTTGTGGTGATTCCACTCATACTTGGATGGCTGATTCCAGAAGATGGTGCTGGGGGACTTCTGCCTGACTCCATGGCATCAAGGATCAAGTTCATAGCTTGGGATGCTTGTAGATCCAACTTTCTCATAGACACAAATGTCTTCTGCACCCTTTACCAACTCAGGCGTTACCAACTCATGAGCCTACCTAGACAGAGACAGCATGGCTTCAGCAGTCCATGCCCTGGTAACCTCCTGGTCAGATTACTATAATGTGTTGTATGTGGGGCTGCCCTTGAAGAAGTTCAGAAACATCAGGTAGTACAAAATATTCAGCTAAGTTACTGACTGGAACTGGGTATTATGACCATGTTATGCAAATATTGTATCATCTTCACTGGCTCTCAGTTTGTTTTGGGGCCAAAGTCAAGGTGCTGGTGTTAATGTATAAAGCCCTTAATGGTTGGGGCCACAGTATCTAAAGGACAACCTCTACCCATATTTCCTGCCCATACCCTGAGACCACCAACTGAGGACCTCCTCCAAGTGCTCTCACATACCAAGATTCAGTGGGTGGCTAATCACTGCCTTTTCTGCAGTGGCCCCCAAATTGTGGAATGTGCTCCCTAGAGCACCTGGCCCCTACTTTGTTGACTTTTCAGTGCCAGGCAAATACCTTTTTTATTCTTCCTGGCCTTTTAAATGTATTTTTAACTGCTGCTAGCTTTATTTTTAATTAAATGTTTAATGCTGCATTTTATAACAATCTCTTCCCATGTTTTAGCTGCTTGGATATTTATCTCTTCTTTTTTGAATTATTTTAAATTACCATTGCTGCTTTAGAGAGTAAACCTCTTGTCCCTGGGCGAGTGTCTTAGGGACCATACTTTAGTTTGGGTTCCCCCTCTGAGGTTGGAGACAGCACTCTGACCTCAGAAAGGGAAGTCAGAGATCCAGCTCCCTGACCCTCACAGCTAGCTCAGAGAGAACTGTGCCTCGGAAAGTCAACCTCGGAGAGGGGGAAAAGCAGGCATGCCGGTGGGTGGGGAGGGAAGAAGTATGGCGAGACCATGATATGATTTATTCTGAGCCTCCTCCAGCCTCCTTCCCTACCCCGCTGAAGCGTCCTCGCTAGATGGGCTGAAAAGCCCTGCTAGTGAAAAAGCAAAGAACAGAGTGTGGGGAGGCAAAGATCACCTCTGTCACACTCTTTCTGCCCTGCCAGCTTCAGCCTCGAAGGGCAAAGGAATCTCAGAAGCCCCCGAGTTCAGGGGCTTCTGAGTAGCAAGGGTGCAGTTGATAGGATTACGTCCTTAAAAACTTTTTAAAACTCTTCTAATATTTGTATATATGTCCTCCTGAGAGCTATAGCTATAGGGTATCCTCCTATATATGTCCTCCTGAGAGCTACAGCTATAGGGTGTAATCACCCTACAGCTATAGGGTGATTACAGCTATAGGGTGATTGACACAGGCCTGTGGCTCACGCTGGCTTAGCTTGTCTGAGCATGGAAAGCTAAGCAGGGTCAAGCCTGGTTATTACTTGGATGGGAGACCCCTCCTCTAGTTTCCTGCATTGAGCAGGGGGTTGGACTCGATAGTCTTGTAGGCTCCTTCCAACTCTATGATCTATGAAATCTATAAAGTGAATAAATGGATAGATGATGGTGTGAGGGATTGAGGCCTACTCAGGCTTGAGTTTGTTGAAGCCTGAAGGCCCAAACACTTCCCTCGAGTAGTGAAGCCTGAAGGCCCAAACACTTCCCTCGAGTAGTGAAGCCTGAAGGCCCAAACACTTGGATGGGAGGGGGAGTTTGAGAGTTTAAGTTTACCCAATAGAAGTTAAGAACTAGATCTCCTATTCAAGGTCACATGATTATAACCTCCCATTCCTGGGAAGGCTATATATGTGGGGTGTGGTCAGCTAGCAGTCAGTGTGTGCTGAGAGAGAGCTGGAAGCAGCAGCAGAGAAACAGCAGAGAGAAGCAGAGAGAGAGAAAGAGAAACTGGCTGCATAGCAGATAGGTAGTCTGAAGTTATACTAGAGAACGTTGGATTGTTTGTTTGTTTGTTTTATTTTATCATACTTGCTTTTGGATTATAACCACTCTATTAAGTAAAAACCCTAATATTAATAGTAAAGTGTTGTTGTTTACCCTGGAGTTTGGAGTGACTTATTCACCACGTCTACAGCCTACACCCACGTTACTGGAAGCAGGCAAAGGACTTGATAACCTAGAGAGGGAGAGGCTTTGGGAAGAGGCAGAGATCTCCCAAAGGCAGATCAAGGGGTCCCTGCAGTAGCGGAACCTTGACAGATGGATAGATAGTGTTTTCTTCTGTGTGGTCTGCATTCCCCAAGACAAGGCACCTTCAATGCACTTTTTTATTTATTTATTACTTTATTTTATTTATTACATTTATACCCCGCCTTTTTTCCTACAAGGAACTCAAGGTGGCTTACATAATCCTCCTCCTCCTCTCCATTTTATCCTCACAACAACCCTGTGAGGTAGGTTAGGCTGAGAGGCAGTGACTGGCCCAAAGTCACCCAGTGAGTCTCATGGGCGAGCGGGGACTAGAACCCGGATCTCCCGAGTCCCAGTCCAACACTCTAACCCCTACGCCACACTGGCTCTTGCATTCCTCCAAGAGAGGCACTTTTTAATTCTGCACCCAAAAGTTTGGTGGACAACAGCTAATCTGCTGTGTTTTTGAAAGAGCAGCTGCATGGTCATAGTACATCAGGCTATTGTTGCCATCATTAATTAGCATAATGAATTATCAAAATACATTAACATTTTCACATTAAATACTTGCATTCCTCTGATATCATAACAATGTCTCCTATAATGCCACTATATTCCATGGTACTCTGTGCAATCCAAAGTAAAATACGCAAGTAAGACAATGCAGAAGTATCAATGCAATATTAAAACTATAAACCCAATGATGCTTTGCAATCTAGAGCAAAATAAGCATTTGCAAGACTGGACACTACTGCACTGGTTGCAGCTGGCACATTTCTTGGTATCTGTGATGCAGTCCTGTCAGTAGCTGGATTACAGGAATATCATGGGACTTTGAGCATCTTGCCCTCATAGAATCAAAGATTAGAGTTGTAAGGACCCATGTAAGCTGTTGAGTCCAGCCCTCTGCTCAGTCCAGGAAAGGAATCCAGTTTAAAGCATTCCTGACAGATGGTGTCCAGTCTCTGCTTGAATATCTCCAGCGACAGAGAGCCCACCATCTCCCTATGTAGTGAGCTCTACTGATGATACCCAGCTCTATCTGCCCTTTCAACATGTTTCAGGGAAGTCATGGAGATTCTGAACCTGTGTCTCAGATCAGTTATGGACTAGATGTGGGCAAAGAAATTGAGAGACTTAACCAAGACAAAGCAAAAGTGCTCTTAGTTAGTAGAACTGATTCTGCTGTGATAGGGACGGTCTGTTTGGGATGGAATTGCATGTTCATTGAGAAATCAGGATTACAGTACTGCTAGATCTGGCATTGCTCCTGGAGATCTAGGTGGCAGTTGCAGGCAGAGTTGCTTTTACACAGCTTAGGCTGGTAAGCCAATTGTGCTCATTCCTGGAGGAGGAGAACCTGGCCAGGGTAACATGTGCCATAGATCAATGCAATGTGCTCTATGCAGAGCTGCCTATGAAGAGTGTTCGGAATACAGCTGTTCTAATCATTTCAGTCTACTTTTTTCTCATTCTTGGGGGCCCAAACAAGGGGAGGGGCAAAATAAATCATCTGCCTGTGGAGCCAATTCAAAGTATCTTGTCATTACCTTCAAGGCCCATTACTATCAGATGTACAGGATAAGGTTTTCACTGTAATTATGCCCAGAGTCTTGAATTCCTTGTCTTGGAACCCAGTTTCTCTCCCGACTCTGGTAAGAGTGATGGGCTCCCACACTTATTCCCATCTTGGAACTGGTGAGAAGATCAGAAGTTCATCTCTAACTTTGCACAGTGTTTCAGAAATACATGGAAAGTCTCTGAACTGTAAGACAAATGAGCTCCTGCCCTCCTCCTGAGCTGAGGATAGGGGTCCATTCCTGACCTCATGGTGCATCTTGGAGGTACTCTGAGTCTGGAACCTATTTTATTTATTTATTTATTATATTTACCCCACCTTTTTTCCTGCAAGGAACCCAAGGCGGCTTACACAATCCTCCTCCTCCTCTCCACTCTGTCCTCACAACAACCCTATGAGGTAGGTTAGGCTGAGAGTCAGTGACTGGCCCAAAGTCACCCAGTGAGTTTCGTGGCCGAGCGGGAACTAGAACCCAGATCTCCTGAGTCCCAGTCCAACACTCTAACCTAAGTGTGAAGTCTCAAGCATGATCCCACCATTCCCACCAAGTACACAGATGGTCAGGGTTATGTTCCTGCCTGATTGCTAAGATCATCTTTGGAGGCTCACCTCTGGCTGCCACCACCCACAATTTATTTATTTATTTTATTTCTTATATGTATTAATCGCCCATCTGGCCGGCCACCCGGCCACCCTGGGCGATGTGCAATTGAAATAATACAGTAAAACAATACGATAATTAAAACAGTATATTAAAAAATTCTTTTAAAATCCTAACCCACCCCATATTCCCGCCTGAACAGCCATGTTTTTAATGCACGGCGGAAGCTCATCACGGAGGGGGCATGGCGAAGGTCACTAGGGAGGGAGTTCCATAATGTTCCATCACAATGTTGTGATGGGTGATGTGTTACCAGGGAAAGAACTTTCTCCGTAGTGATCTCCTGTCTGTGGAACTGGGGATGCCCTTCTCCATGGAGATCCATCTGGCGTCTTCACTGTATATGTTTAAACGCCAGGTTAAGACCTTTGGCTTCCACTTCTAGCAGGTATTTTTTGGCGAATCGTTAGTCCAGCATTCTTGCTCTGCCCGCCCCAATCCTGCGTTTCTCGCGCGTGAAAGACCCCGAGGAGCTCCAGCCCGCCTGCAGGCGCTCCCCGCTCTTCGGGGCCTTTGGCACAGGGAAGGCGATGGCGACGCTCCCCAACTCCCACCAAGCCGAAGCGGAAGAGGCGGCGGATGCCCGACCCGGCCCTTTGCAGAGCTCCATCTTCGGCACACCTGGAGCCAAGGAGCGGGGCACCTGCAGCTCCGGGCCGTGACGGGGCAGCCCTCCGCGCATCCCCGCGGGGGAAGGGTTCCCTGCCGCCTGCCAAGCGCCTGGGCCCTACCCGGGGTCGGCCCAGCGCTCTGGTGGACTCCAGCCCTCGCAGCGTGGCACTTCTGACTGGCGCCCCCTTTAGCCCTGCGCCCTAGGCAGCTGCCTAGTTGGCCTAGTGGTAGCACCGGCCCTGGCCCCAAGTTCCAAATCCCCACTTAGTCATGAAGTTAACTGGATAACCTTGAGCCTGTCGCTGTCTTTCAGCCTAACCTACCTTACAGACCTGTTGTGAGGATAAAATGGGGGGATATAAATGTAAGAAATGACTAAAATAACCCCATGACACATAGATCTGCAAAAGCAATGTGTGGACAAATTGAATTGAGATCTTAAACTGAAGTGAGGAATTGATATTTGAGAAAATGATAGAATGAACAGAACTTGCTGGAATTCAGATAGGCAATGGAATTCTTCCTCTAGCTTTTGCACATCACTAGCAGATGACCTAATCTGAAGGACATACTGTCAGTCTGAATAAACCAGCATTTTATGAAGCAAGAAAACAATATTCAGGGAGTTCATTAATAGGCAATTCTCACTGTAATTTAGCATCTTTTGGTATGTATGTTTTTCTGGTAGCTGTGATGATGAGCTCATTGAAAAAGGTCAGACCAAGAAATGGAAAACAGACAAGATGGGGACTGGCAGCAATTAGAAATAGATTGCATGTTGCACTATTGTGGGAATTTGAGCATGCTGGCAGTCAGGAGGAGCTTTGGATATAGCTCAAGATAAATTCATGGTCCAGAAGAAAAACTGGTTCGATTATAGTATACTCTGTCCAACATGGAGATTCATGCCATAGTGTTCCTTTTAAGGAAGAAATTGGCTTTCATCATAAGGAAGTTGTTATCATCCTCATCTTGTAAAACACAATAAGGATATACACCTTTAGATATAAAAAGTTTTAAATAAATCTGTGATCAGCTAATGGCATAACCTTTTTTCTTTTTCTTTTCAGCAGACAGTTGCCCAAGTTGGGCATTTTTATTCATCCTGTTACTGGTCTATATTCTACTGTGTGGTGCATTAGCCACCAAGTTAGCTCCCCCCCCCCCAGTAATTTGTTTATTCAAGTGCAGACTATAGTGACATTTTTCTTGGTGCTGGAGGGGGGGGGGATGCCTTGGTCACTACCCAGAAACCAAAAAGATAACTTTCAAAGGGAGTTCCTTTGAAAAGATTGACCCTAGATCGTACTTCTTACTAATTAACTGAAATCTCACAATATTCATTCAAACCAGATGCTGGGTTAAGAAGGCCATTAGGCACATAAATCAAAGATATGATGATTAGGGTGACAAGGCAGGTCATCTGTAGCAGAAATGTCTTTCCTTGAAATGTTCTTTCAATGTGCCCGGATTCCCAGTGGGCTTCCATCTTCTACAAGCCCAGCTTATTAACATAAAATTCCATGACTCTTGCACCTCATTACATGTACCACATTCTCTCTAACAACAATTTTCCATTTAAAAAATTTCCAGAATAAGTATCCTTTGCCTTTTTTTGTCCCACACAGAAAAAATCCTGTTTGACTATTATCAGTAAGAATGAAAGAGGCTCAGTTCTCTGTGTCTTTCAGAAAAAGAAGGCTCTGACAGTTTCAAGTTTCATTCATATTTTGTGAGATACTACAGTTGGTATCTAGTTCTACTGCTTTGTATGTAGAAGATAATCTCACTTAATACTTGTCAGACTCTCTTAACCTTGCTGTGCTGTTTCTGGTGCATATTAAGGATATTAGAAGAAGGAGAATTATAGCTTTATACTGTGAACAGGTCTTTAAGATTCTCATAAAGGTAGAGGCTATGAAGCTGAGAAATATTTCATTCTCTCCAGTAGGCAGGTTAGACATGTTTTAGTCTTCATTTTACTTGAGTTGGTCACATTAATGCTTTCTAAATATTAGGCCCTCAGCTGAAGTTGCTTTATAATACAGAAAGAGAAATTTTGATTTCACCCATCCAGTTACACTTGGATGAAATTTACATAGGTAATATAACTTAAGGAATTTGGCTATTACTTTAATTACTTAGGTTTATACTCTTGATTTAAAAAACAAACAAAACTTCACAATCCAGGATTGCATGTGGGTTATTTATCTTGTGGACTTTTGTTAGCTAGTTATTCTTATATGAAGTGCTCCTATTGCCTGCTATGATGGAGTTCTAATATGGACACAGGGTACGTTCCCATGTCAATGTAAGGAGAGTTCCTTATGAATAAAACACTATGTGTTATATGAGTAATCTCCTTGATTCTAACCATATGTTGCCATGCTTGTTCAGGACATTGATCCTTATACTTGCCTGAAACTTACTTGGTTGTGTTCTGGAACATGAATGTCTGGATAAATTTAGCTTCCTTGCCACGGGGAACTGTCCTTTCTCTGGCACAGGTTGTATTCTGCCAAAGTACAGGCTGCTGTTGATCTGGTGGAGCTGGCTCAGAAACTAGTATGTTTCTCAAAATGAACAGGAGCACTGTATGTGTAACTTTAGGAACTTTAGTCTATGGTTAGAGTGCCCTTGCAAAGTACTTCAGAGGGAGCATCTGTGATGAAATCTGAGCTTTTCCAGAAAATGACCTTTTATCAAGAAAGTAAAACAAAAAGCTATATTTGGGTTAACTATAGAAAGCTGTTGCAGAGAAGGGAGAGGTGAAGGAGGAATGAAGAGTGCGGCTGGAGAATGTTGCCTTAGGATTTGGGCCAAAAGAACAGGGAGGAGAAGTGGAAGCTAACAAGAGAGGGAGTAGTAGTGGAAAACTGGCAAGAGAGACAGAGAAATAGGAAGTCATACATTTTTCTTCCTTATTTATGATTTGTCCAAAAACTTGTTGAGACATTCTCTTTTTTCATTTCAGTAAAGGGTCCTGCAAAATGTCTCCGGTCTTAATTTGTTAGCCCTTGCCAGCTAATATTTCCAGACAAACTTAGACATGTGAGCCAAAGTGACAGTGGGAGTGGAGGGACAAAATGCAGGTGCAATGGTGCTCTTCGGCCACATGTGTTTACTCAGAAGTTAGCCCCGTTGATTTCAACAGTACTTTATACATTTTATAAGTACACCAGCTTTCTACCTATCAAGAGTGGCATGCAGTTGACATAATAATTATGCTTAGGATTGCAGCTTAGTCATTTTAATTTGAGGATTTATATGTTCATTGTCTGCCAAAGCCCCTGCTCCTTGCTGTTGCTGCCTATTCACCTCCCCTCTCCAAACATATGAGGAGTGACATGAGCAGGGAGAAGGAACCGCACAGAAAGAGTCAATAAGCAATAAGCAGTCAATTAGAGGCACTGAGCGCATCTCACCCAAGGATCCCCCCCCCCCGCAAACTGGATCTGCTCTCATTGATAGTTTTTGTTTTGTTTGTTTCACTTTGATAACCACCCTGGAAATACATGCATTGAAAGATGGTAAATAAATAAGTTGAGCTAACAAGCTAACATTAGAAAGCAAGCAATCATGGTTATAATAGGCATAATAAAGCATGCAACCCATTTAAAATATATGTGCTGTTGATAGTCAGTTGGACACGGAGGGTTGGAAACAAAACGTTCACCAATTGTACATACATTTTAATTTAGAGCCTGGTTACATAACAAAGAGATTTTGCAACAGCTCTGCTATACAGAATGTTGATGCAATGTCTGTTACTAAGCCAAAAGACACAGAACTGGGCTTCCCAGATCTGAAGCTGTGAAACATTGTTGGACATATGCATCCTTCCATACATCCACCTCCAATTACTAGCTATTGTTGAACTTCATTGCTTAGGCTGGAACACAGGATGACTGGCTGCTACTGTACTGAAAGGGTGCTTTCAATGTTTTCCCATGGCAGTGGTCACCATGTGGCAAGCCACATGTGCACTCCCTGACAGATTGAGGAATTTGATTGATTGAGATGATTTTTACCCCACTCTATTGGGCAAGGCCTCCCAGACCAGTTTACACATAATTTCAAAACACTGAAAAACATAAACATAACAAAAATAAAAACAGCAGCAGAAGAATGAGAGCCAAGCTACACATTCCATTAAATTTGAATGAGCGATTGCATTTAAGGTGACTGATTTATCAAACACACATAGCTACCAGAGGGGGCCCAATCACAATCACGTCCATGGTTGGTGGAAAGGGGAGTTTAATCCTTTCCCTCCTGCCATGGTTGGAGCAACACCCCCCCCCCCATTAGCTGTTTGCATTGTGAGGAAAGATCCCATTAGCAACAGTGGAAGCTTCCCTCCCAGGGCTAATAGCAACTTTGGGGGGATGAATTTTCATGGGATTGCAACAGGATTGGTCCCAATTGTAATTGGCAGTCCATGGCAGCTATTTGTATTTGAAAAATCAATCATGTTAAATGCAATAGTGCATTGAGCGTAAGTGTAGTGGACCACATAAAAGCACAGTGCTTTAAAACAGAATACTAAAAGTCCCAGGAGAATATAAAGTAATGTGCCCAGTGCTGGGAAGACCTCAGGCTCAGGGGCAGGTGAGTTTCCTTGGAAACACAGTTCCAAAGTTTAGGAGCAACAAGTGAGAAGGGTTCTCATGAATCTCCACTTTCTAACTTCTGATGGTGATGAGACCCAAAGAAGGGCCTACTGAGAGAGGTCCACAGTTACCTAGGAATAAAGTCTACTAAACACAGTGAAGCTTGCTTATTTATAAGTTAATATCTCTATAGTGCCTTTTAGCCAATGGCCCTCAAGGTGTAAAAATTCATAGGATTTTTTAAACATACTACTTTTTCTGTTATGGTTAACAGTGCTAATTTTGGGCAGACCTCTAATTCCATTCCAATTATTTCTGCAAACACTTTCTGCCAGAACATTTTTACAACTCCACCACATGTAGGCATATGTACCTTTTTCATTACACCCTCTCTACCACATTGCAGAACAGTTGCTGTCTATCCGATTTAATCTTACTGGAGTTAGATACCATCTCCATACCACTTTATAGAAATTCTCTTTCATCCTAGTTGACATAACTCTTACAATGTGTCTATCCCAAATATTTTTCCAACTTTGTTTTGGTATTTCCTCATAAAATTCATTATCCCATAACAATTTAAGAGAATCTTTATGTTCTTCTTTTTTCTGTAACATTATATATAAAACCTTTGTTGTACCACTTGTTGACACATTACCTTCTATAGCTTCTCTAGTCAAAACTGTCTTTTCAAAATTGGTTAATTCTCTTTCACTATCATATCTTCTTGTCCTCCACTTTTTTAACCACAGTTCCAATTGCATTAAATTTAACCATGAAATTCTTCCTCTTCCTACTATTTCTATTATATGTTCTCTAGTCTTCTGTGTTTCCACCCAATCCATTAATATATAATCACCTTTTTTCCCCTTAGTATAACTTCTAAATGTCTTACATTTTCTGGAAAATCTTCCATTACCACTACTGGAGTTAATGGGGATACCTCTGGTGTAAAAAATTTCCTCGTGCTATTCCAACTCTCTAACATACTCCTCAGAAAGGGATTTTCTAGTCCTTTTATGATATTATTTATATTTTTCTTAAATAATATGTTCACCATCATGTTTCCTAATTCTTGTGATTCTAATTCCAACCACATTTTATCTTTCCCTGCTATAATATCCAAAATATGTCTTACTTGGTTGGCTAAATAATACCACTTTATATTAGGAAGACCTAAACCACCTATTTTTTGAGCTTCATACCAACTGAATTTATTAATCCTTGATTTTTCCCTTCCATTACAATATTCATTAATAATTAATTGCCAATCTTTAATTTCTTTTTCTGTACTCTTTACTGGTAACATCCTAAACAAAAAGTTTATCTTAGGCAATATCTTCATTTTTACTACTAATACTAAAGAATTGATTGTGAATTTGTTAACAGCAGCTAAATTAATGATAGCCAGGAAATGGAAAGTTCAACATGTCTTTTCAATTACTGAGTGGTATAAAGAGGTATGGGATATCGCGCTAAATGATAAATTAACTTGTAATATTAAGTGCCAAAAAGGACAATTGGAGAAAGACACTTTTGTGAACATTTTGGGGTAAATTTTTGGATTATGTGTTGGGAACAAACCTTGTCAAGATTTGTTACATTTTTGGAATACAGAATAATATCATATATATGGGGGGAAATATAACTTGGTTCCAAGAGGTGGGGGTGCACAATGTTTATGTTGTATTTTTGTTTTATTCATTATTAGTTGTATGATTGGAAAAATTCAATAACATATTTTTAAAATAAAAAAAATCATAAAATTATGCTATTAAAAATACAGAGTTTGAGAAAATTTAATTCAGAAATCTGTACTTTGAGAAATAAATGTTTCAAATACTATTCAAATGCAAGTTTTATTGGAGACTTTTTAAAATGCAGTTTAATGCAGAAGTAGAGAGAAGAATCCTATGGGTGAACACATGTGAAAGTGACATGGACCAAAGCTAGACTACTAATTTGTTCATACATACAATTTTATAGCATAATTGGATTATCATTGCTACAGCCAGTAAAAGAACTTGAATATTCACCAGCAACAACAAACTCCACCAGAAACCATAGATCAAAGATTTCTGCCTAGGTCTGCCTGTTTTACATTCATCCATTTCTTTCTCATCATTTTCTCTGTTAATTATAGCAATTATTATGGGTATGTTGAAGCAGTGGGTAGTGTCACTCAGTGGTAACCCTTCATGACAGCGGTCTGCTCCCTACTATTTTGAAAAAAGCCAGCTCTTTTTGCCCTGAAAGTTTAAAAGCCATTTTCTCTCATGTAATTTTCTTACCCTGTCAGGAAAGAAGATGTAGCTAAGAGGAACTAGATGACAACTGCCAGCAATTTTTAGGAAATCATCCTTGAATCAGTGAGTCAAGTAAAGTTGCCAGCACATAATTATCCCCTTCATATGTCCCACTGATTTTAGAGTCAGAGAGCAATTCTACATGTTTAGTCTTGATTTTGATTTTCTATAAGTGTAACAGCAGCAATATTTCTTCATTAACGGGTAAAAAAGCATTATTCAAATAGTGGGAAAACCTGCATTCTAGCTTTCCTCAGGTGCTTCCTTTTTGCTTCACTTCAGTGACGTACCTCTTCATCTTCAGGCATTCTGTTTTTATGCTGTTATATTTATCTCACCCCACTCCTTCCTATAGACAATTTAAATAACACCAGCAAAGCCAGGTAGTCACTGTGCTTCTGCTATTAAATAATGCTTGTGCAGCAGATGGCAGAAATGACTAAGCATGCATTTGCTACAATAATATAAGGAACAACAGAAACAATAACAAATCTGCCAGCTGGCTTTCTTCACTGCTATAACATAGCATCACACTGTTTAAGAAGATTACTTTAAGACTGACTTTTTTGGTAGTGACAGTGGTGTGAGGGGTGTAATAGGCTTCCACATATAGCTTTTATAAACATTGCATCTCATTTTTCCTCCAGGTGGCTCAGAGAATATCATTTTCGCCTCATAGGAACCTGGGTGTAAGAAATCATGCTGCCCAAGTAGGTATGGACAAATCTGTCAATTTCAGTTTCTCTCAGATTTTCATCCCCCCACCCCAATCTTAAATTTAGTTTGTCACAAAATTTGAGAATTTTTGTAGTCTTAAGTTTGGTTTGTCCAGAACATTTGGATATTTTATTTAAAAAGAAAAGAAAAAGGTTCATAAAAAATTCATATGCATTTGTGTGTACATTTCTCCTAATGCACACATGTTTGTATGCAATTTTGCCTAATATGATGCATTTTATGTTATTTTCACATTTTTAATTGGTTGGATGCCATCTATTTCTTCTGTTGTTCTTGTTTTTAATTGTGTTCCTATGGATCTGTTTTTATGTTATTTTAATTATGGTTTATATTATTGTTTGCCACCTTGAGCACCACTTTTGGTGGAAAGATGGGATATAAAATGAACGAATAAACTTGCATTTTGGTGCAACTTTACCTAACATATGCATTTTTTACACATTTTTTTGACAACTCCATTGCAAAATTTGTAGAAGTGTGAATTTCAAAGGATAACTTTGGGTCACACCTAAGTTCAAAAGTGCAAAGTTGGGTAAGCTTGCATTAAAATGTGAACTTGAACAAATATCTTTCCCATCCCTAGCCGAAGATCAACCACGGAGCTTCAGTAGAGACTGGACCTTCAATTTCCCATATACAAATTCATGAACATCCAGGACACTAGATGGCTTCATTTGTATTAGCTTTCATTTAATCTTCTATTTTAAGAATATTGTCATCATCAATTTTCTTCTTTACCATCACAATGAATACACTTAGGATGGATACTTTTTTTCAATATGGATGAATACACTTAGGATGAATACTGTTAAAGTAAAAATACTTTAGGATACTGTTACAGTGAATACACTAGGCATTTCTGTGTCCAGAATTTGGGGGATACTTAAGTAGGGAAGGGTGAACAAGAAATTCTCTGAACTGAACTTCAGAGCTCGGTTCAGCTCACTCCTGCTTTCATTTCAAAGTACACACATTTCTTAGCAAAAAACAAACTGAACAAACTTCTCACCCATCCCTAAAGTGGTTTTGCTGGTAAAGGTAAACTTACTTGTTGGAAGGTTTTCCAGCAATCACATGAAAACATTTTATAGGCTTGGACTGGATGAATCACCACCAGATGCTACAACGGCTACATTAGAACATTTTGTTCAAAAGCTGTTTATGTCCAGTTCTACAAAAAAACTAATGTTGGAGATGTCAGTTAGGCTGTGTTCCAGAAGAAGATTGCTGAGCCAGAGAAGATACTACCAACACAGTCTGGTGTTTGGCTTGTACTTTGTACTACTGACATCACCAATGTATCAAATGGTGAAATGACATTGTGGTTAATGTGGAGATTCCATCTCAAGAGGCAGGTTATGGATGGGAGATCCATGATGATGATGATGATGATGACGATGACGAATGACAACAATGATAAATTTGTATCCAAGATGACTATACCATAGGCTGTTCTACACTTATTGAAGTTCTCTTGTAAGAAGACCACATGTACATCAAAACTTTGCAGCTGCCATCATCATGGCTTTACATGCACTGACATATGTAACTGTTTGAAAGTAGATGAGAATGACACTCAGAAGGGTGAGAAACAGATGGTGGCAGACACACAGGCAGGAGATGAATGTGAGTGATGCATGCTTTCTTGCTTTGAGTTGCACTATATAAGATCCATGAGTAACATAGGCTGCTATCACTAACATATGTTTACTGTTGCCTTCTTTAGTAGCATGAAGCAACACCTCACAGATGATCGTGTTAGCTCACATCTGCATGTATTGAATGGTAATAATTAGCCAGTGTGGCATAGTGATGAGAGTGTTGGATTGGGAATCGGGAGATCCATGTTCTAGGCCCCGCTTGGCCATGAAACCCACTGGGTGACTTTGGGCCAGTCACTGACTCTCAGCCTAACCTAGTTCACAGGGTTGTTGTTGTGAGGATAAAGTGGAGAGGAGGAGGAGAAGAATTATGTAAGCCGCCTTGGGTTCCTTGCAGGAAAAAAGGCGGGGTATAAATATAATAAATAAAATAATAAATAAAATTATATATATATATATATATATTGATGACTGACTGAATAAATCATATTATATAGTTCTTATTAAGCTCTTCACTAGCTCAAATGACAGGAATTTCATGCTTTATAATATTGGTTTCTAGCCTCATTTTGATTGAGGCCATCACTGAGGTGCTATTTACAGAGAAATATTGCAAAAACATAGGTTTCCCCCCCCTTTTTTCATGTAGCATCTTAACAACTGTTCTTATTGATCCAAACCAAGACCAAAGTTATAGAATATGAAATCACAGTTTATTTGAGTCATGAATGGTTGTTATAAATGAGGGAGATACTGCTACTTTTATGGACAAAGTTGCAACCATGTTGTGTGTCCCTCCTGCCCCTGTCACAGAACATTCTGAACCGGGGGGGGGGGGGGAATCATCAAACATCAAGAAACTCCATCAAGAAAAACAAAACATATTATACCATACAGTTTGTATGGAAAGCACAAACCTTACCTATTGCTCCCTGACTGGTGGTATTTTTGTATGGAAGTGAGTACTTTCTTCATTTTGATTTCAATTCAGTTTAGGTGAAAAGACAAAATGCATAAGTTAGAAGGGCAAGATGTTAGAAGTAGAAACTAAGGAGTACAAAGATATTGGGTTGGATCCATACTTAGTCATGGTTAGAGCAGACCCATTGAAATCATTGGGACTAAAGTTAAATCATTTATTTATTTATTTATTATATTTATTAATCGCCCATCTGGCCGGTCACCCGGCCACCCTGGGCGATGTACAATTAAAATACAATAAAACAATACAATAAAATATAATAATAATTAAAACAATATAAAAAGTTCTTTTAAAAACCTAACCCACCCCATATTCCCGCCTGAACAGCCATGTTTTTAATGCACGGCGGAAGCTCATCACGGAGGGGGCATGGCGAAGGTCACTAGGGAGGGAGTTCCATAATGTGGGGGCCGCCACAGAGAAGGCCCTCTTCCTAGTCCCCACCAGCCTGGCTGCTCTGGCTGATGGGATAAGGATAAGGCCGTCCGTGGCAGACCTTGTTGAGCGGCCTCATGGCTAATTCGCTTCACTGACTTCGGGTGTACACGAACAATGACTGAGTCTAGATCCAACCCCTTGTTTACACCCGACCCTTGATTATTCAAGCATTGTTACTTTCAAAACATCTTTGCATGTGCTGTTTCCCCCTTGCTTACCCTGAGATTTCTCACTCTCTGTTGGGCCTCTTTTATTTAATAGTTCATTGGAACAGGATGAGAGCTGGCAGCATGACAGTCGGAAGCTCTGTGTGTAACAGCAGTAAGGTCTTTTTTAGCATGTGTTATCTAAGCAGCAGGTTTGGGGCTTTTATGAGTTTATTTTGTGATGGCAGGGTACAAAGAAGGAGAAATAATCCCTGGGTGCTGTTTAATTAGAATGACTGATGTTTGTTCTGAGGTTTGCAGACAGCACTGACACTCCAGTATGCTTTTGCAAGGTGATAGCCCAGTGACAATTGACAGAACAGCAGCATCTGCAAAACTAAGGGATAATATCATTTCTGTTTTTCAAGTACTTCTGGGAGAACAGATAAGTCCTGCAACAGGCTCTCAAGGTCATAAAGCCAGGCTCAGCTGCAACAAGAGATGAAGCTAGTTTTGGATCTGAGATCTCCTCCAGGCTAAAACTTGATGACTTACATTCCTCCCCCACCCCCCACAAGACCTATTACGGAACAGTTTTCAGACTAGTGCCTCTGATGGGTGAAAGTCAAGGTGAGAATAGCAAGGCATTGTAAAAAAATTGACACAGTGAAGTAAAGGAGAATGTAGATATGTACAAGTAAGGCAATAGCAGGGACGACTTAGGTGCTGCTCCTCTTACTGCTCAGCTCAGATAAAAGAGTAACCCTGACCAATAGCTTTATAGGGATCTGGCTCAGCACTTGATCACTCTGACCTGTAGGTGTTCAAGAGGCTTCTTGAAGATATGGACATCCTGTGGTTCACTGCATTGGCCAATGCTCAGTGATGTGTTCAGGTTAAATTACTAACATTTACGGCCGGGGTTCAGGATGCTGTGTAAGTTGAGACTCTGGCAAGAGTAAGTATTCTGCATCCTCTAACGTAGAGTTGGTGGATTAAAATGTTGCAACCTTGCAAGCTGGGCACTCTTCTGCTGTTCTTTGCTGTCTACAAAAGTTGAAGAGGTGGCTTAAACCCTTCAGGTGGTAAGAATATTAATTCACAGCCCACAGTAATCTGTTATTAGTCCATTTCAATTTAGGAAGAGCACTATAGTAGAGAAATTTAAAGTTCCAGTTCGCTTTCTGTTTGTTTTTAAAGTGGGATTTTATATAAAGCTGTAACTAGGAGCTTTTCTACATGAGGCATTTATTGTGCACTCGTGATTCCTTACGGTTGTTTACAGGCTCTTTAGATGACATGATCCTCCAGTTTTGCTTCCGTTTTTTCAGAATGCTTTCCCATTTTTATTTAGAACAGGGAAAATGGAGTATTGCTATAGAACAGGGCAAATCTGCAACTTTACTAGACTGATTTGTGTATCTTCTTTTCAATATTTTTTTTTTGTGAAAAAGTAGTATATACTTTTTTAAAAAAATAAAACAATAATTCATGTTTGATTTGAATGTTGGATGCTCTCTTTGTGTTGGGAAACAGTGCCTCACTGAGCTCAAACACATATTGGCAGAGAAATGTATGTGTTCCTGTAAATAAGCCCAAGTCCAATATGCTCGTCATCATTTTTTAAACAATAGGCAAAGTTAAACAATAGGCAAAATGGCTCTTTCTGTATCATATGATCTACTTTTCTTCTGCAGCATGGCTTTCAACCTACATCCAGATTTCCTGAAAGATGCTAGTTGCTGAGGGTGATTCTGCTTAGAAGAAAATGGAGTCCCCTAGCACTTTCCTTATACCCCAGTGAACAATGGAGAGGCTGAGTGCATCACTGTAGAGATGAATGTGAGGTCTCCCCTTGCCCTCTTTCCCTAGGGAAATTAGAAAACAATCTCTTTCTAATGGTGTAAATTTGGGAGTCTACTAATCCCCTTTAGCCTCCACAAAAACCTAGGTCTCAAGTGTAGCATTTCATCTTTAAAAACTCAGCTGTTGAGATGCAGTGCTCTGTTTTCTTTTGTTTTAAAGAAGTGTACTTTCAGACAGCCATTTGTTTATTCTGTTTTCTTAAATATGAACACCGAGTTCATTATTTATATAGTGGCTGTCAGACATTCTGAACAGATGGTGAAGTTTTACTTCCCCCCCCTACCCATTCTGTTGGGAACATTTCTTTTTCTTTTTCTAGAACACATTGCCCATCAGACAATGCCTGTAGTCAGAAGAAAAGGAAGGATGTTCAGAGATGACAAACTATGCAGTTTATTTCGAGCACCTAGACATCAAAGCGGGAATACACTAGAGAACCTTTTGCTTTAAATCACATTTCATCACGGGATGGGCAGCTCCACCAAAGTCTGTTCTGCAAATACTTCAGGAAAACTGGATTATTTTATTAAATATCCTCCGGATGTGTGCCCCCCCCCCCCAATTTAAAGTTCAGTAAAAACCTGAACTTTAAATTGGGTTCAGCGTGATTTTCCTCTTGGAAATTCCCAGAGGCCTTGCCCACATTTACTGAGGTGGCTCCACTGTTGACAGGTGTGAGCCCCTGGACACTCCTGTGTATGTTCACGACAGCATTAAGAGATTACAGGAACCATGGGAAATGTGGTTTCTCTAGGTCCCAGCATCCCTGGACACCTTTGCATATGCTTGCAGCAGTGTGTAGGGATACAGGGAAGTATCAGGATTCCTTCAGCATAGCTATTTATTTATTTATTTGAGTTATATCCCATATTTCTACCAAAAACTGGTACTCAAGGCGGCTTCCAAAAACCATTTAAAATAGATTAAAACAATAAACACATTGAAATACAATAAAACAACAATTACAGTTTATTTATTTTATTTATTTATTTAATACATTTTTATACCGCCCAATAGTTGAAGCTCTCTGGGCAGTTTACAACAGTTAAAACCATAAAATACAATATAAAATAAATATAAAACTTAAAACCACAGATTAAAAACAAACAGCCGAGCTAGCAGCAGAGTTAAAAAGAGCTACACGATTAAAATAATTAAGATGATTAAAATGATTAAAATGCCTGGGAGAATAGAAAGTTCTTCACCTGGTGCCGGAAAGAGTATAAAGTTGGCACCAGGCGAGCCTCTTTGGGGAGCTCATTCCACAACCGGGGTGCCACAGCAGAAAAAGCCCTCCTCCTGGTAGCCACCTGCCTCACTTCCTTTGGCAGGGGCTCTCGGAGAAGGACCGCTGATGCACATCTTAGTGTCTGGGCAGGTACATATGGGAGGAGACGATCCTTCAGATACCCTGGACAGTCTGTAAGTGGACAGTTCCCAGTCCACTTACAGACCAAAGGCCTTCTAGAATAAAGCAATTTTTTGTGTGCTGTTGGAAGGATAGCAGAAAGGGAGCGAACCTAGCCTCCCTTGGGTTCCACAGCCTGAGAGTGGCCACCAATAAGACCCCCTCTCGGGTCATCACCAAACGTGCCTCTGATGGTGGTCTCAAAAGAAGGGCCTCTCCAGATGATCTTAAGGGCTGGGCAGGCTAATATGGGAGAAGGCAGTCTTTCAAGCACCTGGTCCCAAGTCATATAGGGCTTTATAGGTCATAACCAGCACTTTGAATTCTGCCTGGAAACAGATTGGTAGTCAGTGAAGCTGCTTTAACAAGGGAGTCACGTGCTCCCAGTAACCGGCCCCAGTCAACAGTCTGGCTGCAGCATTATGGACCAGCTGAAGTTCTGAACAGTTTTCAAAGGCACCCCACATAGAGCATGTCATGGTAGTCAAACAGGATGTAACTAAGGCATGTGTGACTGTGGCCAGATCAGATGTCTCTTGGAACGGGCACAGTTGGTGCACCAGCCTCAGCAAACACACTCCTGGCCACTGGTGTGTGAATGCCTCAGCAATGCCTCAGCTGTGTCAGGGAGCACCCACAAAAGAAAAAGGGAAGTTGACCCAAGAGCTGGTGCTGGTACTAGCTCCACTCTCCTGACATGCTGCTGGTGCTTTATTGAGGCTATGAGTTGGAAAGTAGAACACATTTTCTTACCAGCAGCTGGGAACACTTCAAAGCAAAGTGAGGGCCTCCAGAGTCCAACAGCAGCCATCTTCATTTCCTATTAATGCCTCTGGGCTATATGATGACTAACCATTGTGACTAGCCACATCTCCCATGGCAGCTATTTTGTGGTGGCACCCAAGACAGTTTCTCAAATTTCCAGAGGGCTCATAAAGGTTGCCTACCCCTGATCTAGATCCCTTTCATCTGGTTTGTTTTTGAGCCCCTGGTGGACAACTTGTGCAGGGAAACAGACTGTGGGAGTGCATTGTTGTTAGTTCTCCTTGACCTTTCAGTTGCTTTCGATACCATCAACAATGGCATCTTTCTGGCTGCAATGGGAATGAGAGGCACTGTTTTGGGGTGGCTACAGTATTTCCTTGAGGCTCAGTCCCAGATGTGATGTGACGCTTCTTCTCTACCACATGGCTCTTGGCTTATAGAGTTCTAGTTTCCATGTTATATCCCATGCTGTTTAATATGCATATGAAACCACTGAAAGTAAGAAATTATCAAACTTTGTCACTATTATTGCTTTCCTTGTTGGAATAAGGATTTCTTTCCTTGTTTTTCTTACATTCGGGATCTCAATCATGGGAGGGAATTCTGCTGTCAATCAGACTTGACCCTACTCACTATTCCTGAAGACAGGCCTGTGGCTTATGCTGGCTCAGCTTGTCTGACCATGGAAACCTAAGCAGGGTCAGGCCTGGTTATTACTTGGATGGGAGACCCCTCCTCTAGTTTCCTGCATTGAGCAGGGCGGTGGACTCGATGACCTTGTAGGCCCCTCCCAACTCTATAATCTATGAAATCTCAGTGGAGACCACGACTCCATGTCCTAGCATGAAATGCTCCTGTTCAGGGTTCCAGCCAGCAGGTCAAGCCCTCTTCCTGGTTGCTCCATTCTATTGCTCTCTCCCAACAGACACTCAGCGTTCTGGACACTGAGCATGCTGTCATCACTGGGCTGTTTTTGAGGGGGTTGCCCCATTAATTTTTTTCCTAATGATTTTCTGTATTTCTGCAAACCTTGGAGTTTCTCTGAGTAGGCTGATGCCTCTCTCTTATTTCTTACTGACTCTGTTTTGGCTACAGTCCTGTCAGAACTCATGAACTGAGTTTGCTCTTGGAGAGAGTGATTACTGAGACTGAAGTTGGTATTCAAAAAAAGCTGGTTTAAAGATTTAAATTCAGTAGAATTTCTATTCTCCACAATAGTGATGTTCTTCCCAGGCATTTTGCACATTTACTGCTAACAGGTTCTGGTGGCAATTAGCTGTCAATGAGCCACTGACAGTCACAACTTCTTTTTTTTAAAGGCAAATGCATTTTACTGTTAAGAGTGCTGTGTATCTCTGCCTACCCATTTACATGGGCTGCTGCATTAGGAAATATATTTCTGGAACTCTCTGAGCTGCTATCCAATGGCAAAACTGTATAGTAGGCTGTGCGTGTGTTGGGTGAAGATACCTTGAAAGACATCTGGGGTCTTGTGATGCTGATGGGCCTCTTACTTTCTTTTTCCTAACTCCAGCCTCCATCTCATCACCACACTTATAGCACACAGCTTCTGGCTTCCAACTAGATGTTCTCTCCAAGAACAATTGTGGGTGGAATGTGCCTCATGGAGAAATAAATCACTGGAATCCTGCCCAGCTGCTTATATTGACTGGTTTGCATGACACTCGAAGCGAGAGTGGCGTTGAAGCCATGGTGGCTTAGCATGTTGTCCGAACCTGGGGTGGTTTTGTCAAGGAGACTTAAGTTTAGCTTATGAACCACCCTGACAAGCCATGGCTTGTTGTTGGGTTTATTTGCTCCATGGTGGCTTGCAGTGTCATCTGAACCTGGATGACACAGCCCACTGGGGGGCAAGCCAAAGCACTACGGAGCTGCTTGGCAAGAGTGGCAAAAAAGGCTTGCCACTCTGGCCAAGTTCCTCTGCGTGAGTGCCAATGACAGCTGCCCCAAAGGGTCCAAGCAGCACTTTCGCTGCCAGAGGCAGCCCCATGGCATTGCAGCTGTCAGCCGAAAGGTCTGGTGGCTGCACTCTGGTCAGCCTCCTCTAGCGTTGGCCTCCTCTAGAGGCCATGGCAGTGGGTGAAGGGGGGGGGGGAAGCCACACTCTGCTCTGCCTTCTTTAGAGGTGGCCAAGCAGAGTGCAGCTCATCCCCCCCCCCCGCTCAGCAGCCTGATCCTACTTGTGAGTAGGTTGAAGTGATTGCACCTCCCCCATCCCCCCCTTCCTGATGCCACCGACAAGCAGCGGCAGGCAGGGGGGAACCTCATTGATCCTGTGGGGTCTCCTAAGTGGGGAGGAGGACGCACCCTATCCTCAATATGCCAAATCATCTGTCAGTCATATTGGGGTAGGATGGCTTCTAAGCCACACTGCATAGCTTTCTACGCAGTGTGGCTTATTGTGTCACGAGAACCCTCCCATTATCTTGCTTGTGCCATATCCTGGAGATTCTCCTGATGTCAAACTAATTCTATATCTCTCTGCAAAGTAGTTCACGAGGAAGTGAACTGCTGAGGAATCAAAGACCTAGTTAGGCTGCCTCAGCCTGACAGCAAAGGAAGGAGATTTGCCCATTTGCCAGAGATGTACAAACCTACTGAAGCAACACACAGTCCATCACTTCTCTCTCTATACGTGGGCCTCCCTCCTTGCCAGCAGCTATTAATCTAGTGGCTCAAGCCTGATACCATTACAAACTGACCAAAAAAAGATTCCTATCGACCCCAGCGGGGATAGGGTTGAGCCTTGAGTTTTCACTCTGATAACAGTGTGTTAGCATGGCAATTCCAAATGCCTGTGGGGGAAATTTGCCACTAGCAAGTGGGACTATTTTCAGCATGGCAGGGAGCTTCTCAGCGCTTTTCACTCTCCCAAGTGCTTTCTTACTACACAATATTTCTTCCATGCTGACATTTTCTAATGCAGCAACCCTGATGGGATCATAAATGAGAGCTTGAAAAAGATGCACCTGAGGGGCTAATGAAATGTTACATGCAAATACGCATAACAAAGCCCCAATGCTGTTTTTTTTTTAAAGTAAAGTAAATTCTCTTTACCAAAGGGCAAAACACCCTTTCCCTGCCTACCGTTTCTCCACTACTAATTTCTGCGCATCGAAGGGAGCAAATATGCATTTGCAAGGGGACAAGAAGATGGAGCTGAGCAACAATATGGAGAAACAGATGGTCAAAAGGTAAAGTACCCTGCCCCACTGCTTGTCCACTCAAAATGACCCTCTCTGAAAGCTGTTTCTCTTTTTAAAATGGCATTTGGCCTCTGATGCATGTGGTTGGTGCAACCTGTAGTTAGCCATTCACAGTGCATTGCAATCCTATACATGTCGACTAAGAAGAGCGTCCCATTGAGTGCAATGAGGATTACTCCCAGGTTGCAGCTTAAGTCTCTCAAAATGACAGCACTTGAAATCAACAAAATCAGGGTCATTACAGGCATTATCTGAAATGAGAGTATGTGCAGTGAGGAGGCCCTATCCGGAGGTGAGGGTGATGCTTTAATCCTCCCCACCCTGGTACCAGTCTGGATCAGGCTCCTGTGTCTGCAATTTCTATTGCGCAATAGTGATCTATTTATGCGATGGATCACTATTTTGCAATAGAAAAATTGCAGGAATGGCAGGCCCCATATGGATCAGGCCATTAGGTGAGGTGGTGATGGTAAAGCCCCTCTCCCTCCCCGCCCCTGCTCAGGTCCCAGTCTGGATCGGTGCCCCTATGTTTATTCTAGGGTAAAAATGGGGTGGAAATACTGTCTGTTTTGCACCTCAGGATTAAGGTTTGTCATGAACTGTGCAAGGTCATCCTTGCATGTGAGCACATGTATCTTTGTAAGACAAACTATAAATTTAATAACAATTTTACACAGAAGTTCACATTAGAGGAGGAATGAGCAGCATCAACAAAAGTAACATATTGGATTGCATAATGTTATTTTATGAGGGAACAGAGGATTTGTAGGTCAAGACACTGAATAACTCTTTGAGTAAACTGCATGCAACGTCTTTTGAGACCCAGATTCAAAACAGAAACCTATTCTGAATTATTTTATTGCTCTCTAGGAACATAAGTAGAGCCATGCTGGATCAGACTAAAGGTTCATCTAGTCCAGGATTCTGATCACACAGTGGTCAACCAGCTGCCTGTGGAAAACTCACAAGTAGGACAGGAGTGCACTAGCACCTTCCCACTCGTGTTCCTCAGCAACTGGTGTACAAAGGCATACTGCCTCTAGTGCTGCAAGTAGCATATAGCCATCAGTACTAGCAGGCAGCCATCAATAGCCTTCTCCTCCATGAATTTGTGTAATCCACTTTTAAAGCCCTCCAACTTGGTGGCCATCACTACATTTTGTGGTAGTGAATTCCATAGTTTCACTATGTGCTGTGTGAAGTACTTCCTTTTATCTATCCTGAAGCTCCCACCCTTCAGCTACAGTGGATGATCCCATGTTCTAATATTATGAGAGAGAGAGATGTCTCCTATCCAGTGTGAGAGCCAGTGTGGCGTAGTGGTGAGAGCGTCGGACTGGGACTCGGGAGATCCAGGTTCTAGTCCCCGCTTGGCCATGAAACTTAATGGGTGACTTTGGGCCAGTCACTGACTCTCAGACTAACCTACCTCACAGGGTTGTTGTGAGGATAAAACAGAGAGGAGGAGGAGGATTATGTAAGCCGCCTTGGGTTCCTTGCAGGAAAAAAGGCGGGGTATAAATATAATAAATAAATAAATAAACAAATACATAAAATCCACTTTCTCCACACCATGCATAATTTTGTGCACCTCTATCATGTCTCCCCTCAATCACCTTTTATCTAAGCTAAACAAACCCAGACATAACCTTTCCTTATAGGGAGTTGCTCCAGCCCCTTGATCATTTTAATTTCCCATTTCTGCAATTTTACCAACTCTACAATATATTTGAATATACATGAAGTTGGAGGCTCCCCCCCCCATGTGCATCACTTTGCATTTGTTTACATTAAATTGCATTTTCCATTTTGATGCCCATTCACCCAGTTTGGAGAGATCCTTTTGGAGCTCTTTGTATTCCTTCTTATTTTAACCATCCTGAATAATTTGGTATCATCAGTAAAGTTGACCACCTCACTGCTCACTCATAAATTCCAGATCATTTATGAACAAGTTGAAAAGGACTGAACAAAGTTATACACTTGCAACATGATGACCCTCAGAAATTCTCCATAAACTGCCCCACTTTTGCATTTACAGCTACCTTTTTTACATGTACAATACAAGTCAAGCAAATTCAGTCCCTTGTATGACACAGCCAAGCAAAGCAGAATTTAGTTTCTAGTAAGGTAAAAAGCCCAAGCAAAGCAGGCAGCATGCTGGATAGCTTCATGTGATACTCAGGTTGGACAGTCATATAATAATGCTTGAATGTTACTTCAGCAACAAGCAAACCCAGACTGAGCCTTAAACAAAGTTACAGTTCTATCTGGGTGGCTAGCTCCACCCCTGGTGAGCTAGTTATAGGGGCCTAGCCTTTTTCAGTAGCTGTTAACTCCAGTGCAGGGGAGATGGTCCTTCTGCTGTAGCTTCTGAGCTGAAGTCCTTGGAGTCTGAGGACAGCAAGGTGATCTCATTAGGCTGGAGAGATTCCTCTTGCGCTGGAGCTCCAGGGCCAGTGGGGCTTCCTGGAGCTGTTCTGAGGACAAATTCTTCTACCACTGTGATTCGTTCTCCACATCCTTGACACTCAATAATGGAGAGTCAGAGAAACCCCATGATAATGACACTCTCAGATCCTAAAAGCAAGGGAATCCAAGACACTCCCAACTGTATCTGAGACAATGGATAGAAAGAACCATAAAACTGTGTGGTAATAAAGAGGCAATGTTTTGCTCATTCCTAATCATAATACCTTCCTTGGGTCAGCCTCCCTTTTTTTTAATCTAAGGAGACATTTTACACAGTTATATCCATTTCTACTGTGAAAAACCACAGAATCATTGTTTTGACTTGCTGACTACAGAGAATGACAACTAAACAAGTGTTTACATGATGTAAAATTTATTATGCACTCCATAATGTAAAAACAGCTGCAAAATATGAGGTTCAAGTGGCCCTAGGATAGGAAAGTCAGCTAATCTCTCTTTAGAACTAAAGCAAATACAGAACTCTTATGTTCTCTGGGTCATAAAATGCTTTCTTACCTACATTTGATTGAGATTTTGATGTTCCATTCAACAATAAAGTGGTGCTTTTGTCAGTCACTGTGTAGGAAAATGAATCTTTTTCTGTCCACTTTGGATGGTTTAATTTCCACAGACAGTGCTTGGAAGTGTCTTTCTGTTTTTGCCAAGTATAAAGCAAAAATAGACAGCTTACTATTGTTCAATGAATTGTTAAAAATTGTTTAAAATGCTACTGTAGTCTAACTGCCAGCAAAGCTCTTTCCCCATACCCACCAAAATTTCTCAAGGTTAATAGTTGCTAGATAGCTGCTCTTTTCTAAATCTAAGCCATAAAGCAAATTCAGTGTGATGGAGGCCAAGTTTGAAGGGAGGGCATGGGATTCAATCAGTGAATTCTTTGGTTTGAACCCTCTATGCCCATTCTAAGTCAGGTATGGAGTCCTCCAGAGTGTGAGTCCAACTTGTAATGATCGGAAATGCCCCACTCTAAATTGTCATCCTTCTTTTAAAATGCCACACAATTATCCAGTATGAATGCTCACAACTCCCTTTTCTTTCTATATTCCAAAGTTACATAGTGGCAACAGGGACTATTCATGATGAGAGGGCCGCCATTTTGCTTTGGATACTGCCATAACTCTGCACAGGAGTGCCTAGGGTATACAGGAATAATGGGAACTTGTCAGTCTTCCAGAAGGGGAAATCTCCTTGGAGGAGTAGGAGGACTGGGATTCTACAGTGAACCCCACTCCCACAGAAGATATAGGGCAGCCTGAAGAGTCCTGTTGCGTGCCTTGTTTGGTGTCCTAAAGAACCTCTTTGACCCCATCCCAAGTCTTGCCTTGTTCCCACCTCCCTCAGCTCTCCTGAGGATAGGCAATGTTGGACCAGGCGGGAGACTCTGAGCCACCTGGCTGCCAGAAGACCCTTTTGCCGAGGGTCTACTCACATGCAAGGGTCTACTTAGGCACAAAGGTCTATTCAGGAGGAGGGGAAAGTCCCAACATTGGGCCAGCTTACATGATATGCTGGGCCCATCAGGGGTTGTTTAATCCATGATGAGCCATGGCACATACCAGGCGCTATTTGAATATGCAACCCCCACTTGGGGGTTGCTGTGTCTTGCAGACCTGGCCACTGAAAGTTATTTGAGAGTTAAACAACCTTTGCATACAAACTGAGTTCTGCAAAAGTTGTTTAACCCTCAACCCTTGGTGCTGGGTTCACATGTCACGGCAACCCTCGAGCAAGGGTTGTACTGTACATTCAAAATCATGCCTGGCATACATCGTGGCTTATTGTGGGTTAAATGTCCCCTGATGAACCTGGTGTGCTGTTTGAACTGGGTCAATGAGGAAGCAGACCCAGCTGCAACCACTGAACTAGGAAGAGAGGTAGCTGACTGCATGTATATCAGTCCACTCAGACTTTTGCTGGGTTAAGAGTTTCTTTTAAACTAGTGCTATACTTGAGCATGAGCAGTAGTGTCTTGGCCTTGGGCTTAATGATCTTGGGCAAATGTAAGCTCTTGCTCTTGCTCCTGTCTTGCTCCTGTCGGTATCATTAGGACAATAGGGCCTAGATTCAGACTATACAGAAACTGAAATTATTTAATTTTGAGTGTGCAGTTAATATCTGAAAATGTAATTGTTTATTCAAGTCCATTCTGAATGGGGTTAGTGAGAGTTTGCCTATTATTCTGTGTAATATTTTAATTCCATGTAAGTGTTGAAACAGCATTTGTGGAAGAATAAAGTGTGAGGCTGCAATCCTATATCCACTTTCCTGGGAGTAAGCCCCACTGAATCTGTTAAGATGGAAGTTTGAGTACACATGTATAGGATTGCATGGTGAAACATTACACCAGTGTTGACAATAGTCTGCATGGATTGTTCAAGAACAGTGAACAGTGCAATGTATTACTCAGAGTGAGTACAATGTTGCTTACTCCCAAGTAAGTGTGCACAGGATTGTACAGTAAATCATCCTTCCAAAAGATGTGCATAGACCTGCAGCAGTGTTGGACTGCCAAGCTGCCAGTTCTGATGTAGAAAAGGGAGTGTGTGTGTGTGTGTGTGTGTGTGTGTGTGTATAGGCTTGGGGATAAAAGTTGGGGCCAAAATGGCACCAAAGTAAGTGCCGAGCAAGCCTCTCTGGAGAAAGAATTTGACAGTTGAGGTGTCACCACTGAAATAGTCCATCTCCTGTACCCCTTCCCCCCACACTGCATCTTACTTGTCAAGAGCACCTAGAGGAGGACTGCTCAAGATGATCTCCAAATCCAGGTATATGGATTATATATGGAGAGAGGTGGTCCTTCAGGTGCTCTGGTTCTAAAAACAGAACCTTGAATTGGACCCAGATATTGACTGGGAGCCAATCCCATCAGGCTCATGTCATATTCTGAAGTAACAGACATTTCTGGACCATTTTTAAAGGTAGCCCCTGTTGGAATATGTGACAAGAAGATGTAAACCCTGCAGGGAGGGTTTTTAAGATGACTGCCCAATAAAGGGTTAAAGGCAGATTTGTATGGAACCTGGTTGAAGGGCAGGGCTCAATGGACGGTAATGGTGTTCACGAACCTGTGGGCGGGCTCGCCTCTCCTCTCCACGGCGGCGGCCCCCCGCCTCGTTCTTCTGAGCAGCGCGGTTGTGGGGAGTTCACCCACCCCTAGCCTGAGATAGTAAAAAGCACTCCAGGCCAACACTTGTGCTTGCAGTGAATAAGAACTCCCACACTCAAATGACTACTGTAGCTCACCATGGCTTATTTAAGTCATGGTGGCTTGTGGTACATGATGATGGCCATTTTGAATATTCAAGCCATGGTGGGCAGTTGCCGTGGCTTACTGTATCATGTCGTCTGAGGTTGGGTTGTTGGCATGGTTAACAAACCAACAACAACTAGGGATAGGCGACCCGCCTGGCACTCAACTTCTGGCATGTGAGCTGGGCGCGATGTTGTTTACGTTGTGTAAACATGGGGTATTTCCCAAAATTCTGTTTCAATGCTTTAAGAAACAACAGGAAGTACAGGAGTACCTCTGAAAAGAAGGCATCCATGCCAATCTTTCCCCCTTTGTGATCAATTGAAAGTATGCAATCCCCCACCCCTGCCATTTGAACATTCTGTTTTTGCACTAGGCACCTATGGCAAGAGAGGTTAATGAATTAGAACGCATTTTGTTCTCTTTGTTCTGGGGGAAAAACAAACAAACAAAACTTCCCCCAAGCAAAAGACAGAATCCAGTGGGGCGTTTATGTCCCTGCCGATTCTCTTGCGCCCCACCAATTCCATTTCCCAAGTGGTGCCCACCACTTGTGCACTAGCGATTTAGCACTTCTGGGGCAACCCAAAATGAATGGAACTGCTCATTTCTGGAAGGCAGCAGGTCGGCAAAGCTCACATAAGGGCTTTTTGGCTCATTATTTGGGGCTTCCCCTAGGAAGCACTAAATCGCCCTTGCATAAGTGATGGGTCTCGCTTGCACAATGGAATTGGTGGGACTCACTGCCTGCAGAAGGGAATCAGCAAGGTGGAAAAGAATCCGCAGAGGAGTATGTGGGCGGCCCACTGGATTCTGCACGAAGGTTTTAGGAATTCTTAGCTTTAAGTAGAGTTAATTTTGTTCAACTTCCTACTTGTAGATATTTCTGCTCTCTCCTTCTTCCCCAAGTTTTCCTTCTCCACATCCGTGTTTATTATTTTACTATCAATCCAGTAAAGGCACCTAAGGAACGCACAACCTTGTGTTTCCCCTCAAAGCTTTTCATTTATTTATTTATTTACAGTATTTGTATACTGCTCCATATCTAAGCAGATTCTGGAATGGTGAACAATAAAAAGATGAAAACAGATAAAAGAAACAAAAACAATACATTGGAAACAAACAAGGCATCATTAAAATGGTGGTTGGATTGCAGAGAAGGCTACCCTTAAGAAGGATGTCTTCATCAGACGCTGAAAGCATCACAGTGTTGGAGCCTGGCTGACCTCCAGAGGCCAGGAGTTCCACAGAAATGGAACCACCACCCTGAAGGCTCTTCTCCTGGGGGATTCCAGTCGGGCCAGAGGTCCATGCAGAACCACCAGGAGAATGTCCTCCAATGACCTCAGTGACCAGGCAGGTTGGTAAGGGAGCAGGTGCTTTCTCGGGTAACCTGGTCCCAAGTTGTTTTGGGCTTTGTATATAAGAACCAGAACCTTAAACCTGGCCTGGTAGCAAATAGGTAGCCAGTGCAGTTCCTTCAGCTCATAATGTGCAATGGTAAAGGGACCTGCAGGGCTTTACTGGCCCCAGTGCTCCACCATGGATCCACAGAAGAACACCCCTCTGTGACCTGGAGCTGAAATCTACACGCCATTCCAAGCCTTCCCTCTTTGATGTCCTCCTTCCAGGATTACGTAACTATCAGTGCTCTGTTTCCAAGTTTCTATGTCTATCTAAGTCCCACTCTTCTTTACCCAAACCAAGCTAAACTCCATGTCACAGACACTGAGTTTCCTCATTGCAACTCGGTCTCCTTGGTGTTCATCCACTTCCCCACCCCCCTATTTCCTACTTCCCCCTACTAGCTCTTATGCTATTCTGTCCAGCCCCATCCACCCCACCCCTCTCCCTCCTCCTGATAGTCTGAACTAGATTTCTGCTGGTCCTGTTTAAGTGTTGGCTACACACTAATTCCATGCACACATTCCTTTTTATTTTTTTCTTTTGTAATAACTTGCATGATTGTTTATTCTAAAGCTCTGTTCTCTGTGTACTTTTTTTTAAAAAAAAACCCTCCCCATTTGGGCACTCCTATTACCAGCAAGGTGCGCCACCACCACCACTCTGAGCTGAAAATTCCTTGATGAGGTTTACTCAGTTATGTATGGATGGTGAGCCGTGTATGCAAGGGATGTCTTTTGTTTGGTGTATCACAAGTTGTGTAGGTAAGATCTATGGTAATTAATTTCCAGCAGAGATCTTTGAAATGTTTTTCTGGAAACTGGCTAAGTGCACTGCAGCAAAATCTGAAAGAGGTTTACACCAGGTGGATGTTGCATTGATTCAAAGGCTCTCAGCTGCTGCATCATCTTTATTTTTACACATCAAAGCAAGGCACGCTGAAGCAATTAATCATGTACTTGTTTATTGTTTGGGACTAAATGCATTTTACACACTTTTTGTTGTGGCATTTAATTTAATTACAAATCATTCCTACATGATTCTGTCATTATGTTAGTACACTTGCAGAGAGGGATGGATGAGAGAGAAATAAATGAGGTTTACTATTGTGATATGGGTTATTTTGGAATCAAAGAAAAAATGTAAGACACATTATTTATCATTTCTTCTTTTAAAATGATTTAACAGCTGAAAATGATTTACAAACATGTTTGGCAATGTGCAAACAATTAAATCATAAATGCTTCTTGTCTAGTGTGCAGGAAAACTTGTGGGCCTTCACTATGGCAAACAACCAATTACCATAGCAGCCAGTTCATTATCTAGAATATATCACTGTGCTGGGAGAATGTGCAAAACCAAACCAAAAGGGATTTGCAGTTGCTTAGCAGGATGCGTCATACTGACACTAGGAGAGTGAATTCAATTTGCTGGATCATAAAAATTGTGGGATGGCACTCCATGGGCCACATTGTCTAAGCTTTCTCCTCATGACATATTGCTATTACATCATCAGGAATGACATAATAGTATCACATTTTTCAATAACAGTAATTGGTACACAAAGAAAATGGTTTGGAATAGATATTTCATTTATCCTCTCATCAACGCTGTGAGAAAAATAATCAATTTATAGATAACAACCTGACCAAAGGTGCTTCCGCACCACCCCTTTTCTCTGAAATTGCCATCCTGTTTACAGAGCATCTGGACAACTTTACTGCCAAATTGCAGGCTTCTGGTGTTTTCTGCATTCACTGCCTGTGTTTTCTCTAGTCCTGATCTATGACATTGTTTGGTAATAAAACACCATGCAGTGCCAGCTTGCCCAGAATAGACAGAAAAAGTGCCATTGAGGCTTTTCAGGGCTCCTGTGCCTTTAAATTAAACACTTCCTCTTTGCAGAGTCAGCCCATTTTCTTGCTTCCTGTTGATTCTGGATGGGAGAATAATTAGTGAGTAATTTTCCCTTTAAAAGCCTCTGTGCCCCACATTAGTTTCTGTTGATGTGGGAGTGGGGTAAGGAAGGCTTTAATTACTACTTTCCTCTCATTTTTTGGTAATTTGTAAATAGCAGAGTAGTAGTATTTGGGAGTGTATGGGTGAGATAAAGAAGAGTCAGACACAGAGTATATGGTTTCAAATCAGGGCCACATTTATTGAATTGAAGATCTGTGAAGGGCAAAGTGCGGTACTAACCTAGCCCGGCCATTGGCCGGGAAAAAATCAATATTTTAAATATTTTGGCGAATACATCTTAACCGCACCGGAGGCGGGTTGGTCCGCCCCCGGCCAGTTGCCCTCCATGTGGAGCTGGAGGGCCTTACCATCATCGCCTTACTTTGACGCCTCCTGGCACCCAATGTAGGTGAGAAAGGCAAAACCCCAAAGACGTCCCAATTTCTCTCCTGCTAAGCCTCACGGCATTAGCGAGGTCAGCCTTGGGTAAACGTCAGTCACCTTGAAAGGTGCCACTGGATGATCACCATAACCCTAAGCAGGGCTTTTTTTCTGGTGGAACTCACCGGAACTGAGTTCCAGCACCTTTTCTTCTATTAATTGCATTACAATTTAATCGCCATCTACTCCCGAGGAAATGTAATCCAAGAGTTCCGGTACCCTTTTCTCCAGAAAAAAAGCACTGACCCTAAGCCATACTGCCTAATCCCGCACTTCCCGCCAGCAAAAGAGACCGTGGGCGGGAACCCAGGTGCCTAAATAAGCCCTTTCCTGTGTCCCCACTTTTTTACCTGTGACCAACCTGACCTGTTACCTGACTCTTCTCTCCTCCCCCACTCGCAAATCTTCTCCCTGTCCCCAAGTGAGGGGCCAGTGGAAGTCTGTTATAATCGTTCTATCATCTCTCTCTCTCTCTCTCTCTCTCTCTTTAATAACAATATTTCTACAAATAAAAACAAACAAACAATGAGAGGAAATTAGTAACTCCCACTGCAGAAGAACAAAAACTGAGGCTGCAATCTTAAGCACACTTCCCTGAGAGTAAGTCCCACTGAAATTAGTGGGAGCAATTAGTGACTATCCCACAGCTGGGATCAATAGTAAGAAATAAAACAGGCTGAACTCGCAAGCAATAAACTTTTATTTGAAGCTGTCAGGGACCTGCTGAATAGTACTTACTATAAAGTAGTTATTATAGAAGTATCTTTGCCAAGGAAAAGGGCATTCCTTGTTCATGTAAATAATGTGTGGAACCTCCATTTTCACTCTACGTCCAGCCAATTGCAGAAAAACTGTGGTGGTGGGACACACAACGGGACCTCTGAAGAAGATCTAAAATTATGGGCAGGCTCATACAGGAGAGGAGGTCCCTCAAAATTCCTGCCCCCAAGCTGTTTAGGGCTTTATAGATCAAAATGAAAACCTTAAATTGGGCTCAGAAACAAACTGGATGCTAGTACATTTGGTTCAAGACCAGTGTATGGTCTCTAAAGAGCTTTGGCAGGTTGTCAAAAACTCAGGGTCCCTTTAAAAGGAGGTTTTAACAAGACAATGGGGTTTTTGGGGCTGGGACATATACAGCCATAATAATAATAATAATAATAATAATAATAATAATAATAATGGCAGTGAGCTCCGCACCCCCCCCCCCCAAGTTTAAAGTGCACAAAAGCCACAGGGAGCCAAAAACAGCTCTTGCTTGTGGGGCGGAGGTAGGGGAGAGACAACTCAGTCCTGCCACAGTGTCCCTTGGGACACTGCCTGGAGGACCAATGGGGAAGTGGGGGAAGGAGGGAGTGAACATGCCATGGTGAGCCTGATCATCTGTTGGGCTCACTGTGGGTTGTTGGCAGAACAACCAACCCCTCATGGCTTATTAACATGGTGGGTAGTCATGACGTGTGAACATACCCAATGTGTGTCCAGAGACACTCTCACCTTTACTGTTTATCTGACGAGTTCCAGGGCTGGATGTTGTGATGGCCCCTAGCTTAAGTGGCTTTAAAGGAAGATCAGACACATTTATGGAAGATTTGTGTCTTTGACAGCCATCAGTGTCAATTGGTCATGATTGCTTTAAAAAATCACCAGCATGCCACCAAACATCAGTTTTCACTAAAGAATACAAAGAGTTCACACTCTTCAAAGTCAGATTGAACCTGAAGTGCTGGCAGTGCTTTTCATCTCTTTGTAGACAACAAGCCACCCATTACACAGAATCAAGGTTCATTCTATAATTCCTGAGCACAGTAAGCTACACTATTTAGAGTCTGACTGGAAACATAAAAGGATGCTTAACTGGAATAAAGATTTTTATCAGTTATTGATTTGTAAATACCCCTGACTTTGTAAATGTCTTGATATATTTCTTCTCTTTCCAAATAATGGATCATACTTATGCCATTAAGTATATTATCAGTTATATTTATTGCATCGATCCCCAGCGTTGGGATGCTAGTACATTATTTTCTAGCATGATAATTTAAGATTTTACTTGACAATGCACATTTGTCTCTAACAAACTGCATTTCATTCCTATACACAGGGGGGAAAAAGAATATCCCTATCTTTAACATATAATCTTTACCTCAGAATGCATATTTTATGGTGACTTTCATTTTGTGCTCAAAACAACTTTTGTTCTAAACTTTAAAACATTGTATCCACAATAGCAGCAAAGCACAGTAACAAGAGCAAACACGGTGAAAGCTGAAAAATCTGGACAGGCCAATGGAGGAAGATACACAATTCTTAAGATCTCTTCAGTGGTTTCCAGGCACAAGTAGGAATGTCAGAACTTGGAGCCCTGTAATTCACACTGAGATACGGTGTGGCGTAGTGCTCAGAGTGTTGGACTGGGACTGGGCAGGCCCAGGTTCCAGCACATGGCCATGAAACTCACTGAGTGACTTTGGGCCAGTCACTGACTGTCGGCCTAACCTACCTCACAGGGCTGTTGTGAGAAGAGAAATCGAGAGGAGCAGAAAAATGTACATTACCTTTGGCTCCTTGGAAGAAAAGGCAGGATATAAATTAACAAATTATATATATATATATATATATATATGTGTGTGTGTGTGTGTGTGTGTGTGTGTGTTCGTGTTCTAGTTGAATTTAAGTTTCACAAAATTTCAGCTACGGTAATTCATTTCACTCTGAATAGCCATATGGGAACTAAGTAAGGTAACTCCATGCCGAAAGGAAAGCATTGTCAGTGTAGATTATACAGTCCAAACCCGGGATGCTAACACAAAGTTTCTATGCCATTGCTTCATATTTGCTGAGGATTCTCTGCCTCCTGCACACACACACCCCAAACCCCTATGACTTTTGTTTAGCACTATAGTGCTAAATTAGCCACAAACCAGTTCCCATTCATGGGGCATCTCTCTGAGATGCAACTCCCCATTCAGTAAAGCTTATGTGGGAAGCCCAAGCTTGTAAGCTTCTTCCACCACACCTCAAAACAGTCTGATTTCACATGTCTTACTCATACAACAAGCAGAAATCATTGTGACAAGTATAGTTTAATATTTAAACAAACATATTCTGCAATCATAAAGAGAAATCACAGCACATTAACATTATGACAGCAGCTGTCCAGTGTTCCCTAAGATATAATGTCTTGCCTCTGATGCTTTCAGGACAAAAGAAAAGAAACGTAAATGTAAGCACTTAACAAAGTTCACTGTGTATACACTTTGACCTGTGCGTCAGCTTAAGGGAATCAGACACAATTGGAGAGACGCAAAGAGTTCTTTGGTTTTATTTCTTGTTTTATCATACTCCAGTCTAACATGACCATAAAACCTGAGGACATGTGGAGGAAGGAGCAGTGAGGAGCAGATATTTGGTCCTAGTTGCACACAGGATTACTTGGTGCCGAACTGTGGTGTGAAGGGCCGCCTTCTCCTTACATCTGCTGCCCCACATTGGTTTTCTTGGCAGCAGGTGGAACAGGCGGGCAGAAGATTATTATCAGTGAATGGACTGCCAGTTGCACACTTTGAGGGCCTTGAGAGGGCACCCCTACACATAACTGTCCAGACTGAGCTGTTTGTGACAAAGACAGACTCACTGTGTATGTAGGTGTCACAGCTGATAATCACATCAGTTAAGGTAGGGGGTTTTTTTAGATGCAGAATACCAACCAGATGGACATGTGGAGCTGCTGCAATTTGTTTGGTAACACACTGGTTTTGTTTTTAATCAATCAGAAACAATGTTAGCTTTAAAGCTTTCCTCCTTATTTTTCCTGACTTTTTAAAGTGCTCACTCGCCCTCCCTCCCTCAAGAATAGTATTTTATTTTTAAGAATAATACTTTATTAGCTTAAAATAACTTATGTACTTTCCTCCATATTTGACTGGGTTTTTAAAAATTGTTTCTACTCTTCGTATTTCTAGAATGATTCTATAATCTATTTCTAGTTTCAGAATAATATTTTATGCCCTGGGAAAAATACTCCCCCCACACACACACAATACTTCCCTGGAATTTTCCCTTGGAAAAGCCTTCCATTGACTCCAGTGGGAGACCTCATCATGCTGAATAGCTGCATAGGTTTGTGTGTTAGATTGAGTGTGTGTGCGTGCATGAATGTGTAAGAGACTGTATGGATACATATGTGTACAAGAGAGAGAATGGGGTGACCTTACCCACATTTTTGTTTTGGCCCCACCCACTACTGGCATGCAGATCCCAAGCTGACAAAAAGTTCCCCCAGATAAACAAAGGGGGTGGCAAATTTCAAGGTGCCACTCATAGCTGTGGGGCAGGCCACATCCATCTCATCCCCCAGAATACCCAGAGGAGCTGCAGGAATGCGATCAGGTAGAATCAAGCACCAGCAGGGTGAGTATGCTAGTGTTGCTTACACTGGTAACTGGCCAAGTTTGAGTCAGGCTGGGAACTGGGACTGGAAGGGATTGGGGTGGACAGGTCAGACTGGATATTCCTAACAATTCAACCCACCATCACTGCCTGGAAGAAAACAACAGCTGCATAAGAAGGCACTGGTCTAACTGTCCATATGCAACCCTTGAGTTCTTTGGGGTACTTTCCAGTTCAGTACTGACACTCTAGACAGGTCTATAAAGTTCTGGCAGTTGCTCTAGGCTGGTGTGGAGGGAACTTTTAGCTGAGGATGGGGAGCTGTTCTGCTGTCCATGGTACTGAACTCTAGCCACTGGCCTCTGATTTCGAGTCCCAGTCCAGGATCCTGACCTTACTTCAGCCCCAAACCCCAGACCTGTCTTTCTCCATTTTGCTAGGACCATTGGCATCCTCTTGGTGGTGCGAATCATGATGGATCAGAGCCCAGTGGCTGTGAAAGCGAAAAGGGCTTGGGTGGGTGGGTTGTGAGGGATCAACAAAGGCAGAGAAAAGGTTGAAGCGACAGGTAACCTTCTATAAAAGGGACTAGCCCTATTAAATATGAGCCATTACATAATTGGCTACAAATGTACCTGAAAAGTGAGTATGGTGACTACGTAAGGGCAGGATTAAATTTAGTTTTAGGATCTCATATCAGAGTCCCAGAATTCCTTATACGTTTAAACATTTCTGTTCAGTTGAGGAAAACAAGCAGGTAGTAAGGTTAAGATAAGCTGGCTAATACACCTAATGAAGATGTTATGAGAGCCAGTGTGGCATAGTGGTAAGAGTTTTAGACTGGGACTTGGGAGATCCGGGTTCTAGTCCCCAGTTGGCCATGAAACCCACTGGGTGACTTTGGGCCAGTCACTGACTCTCAGCCTAACCTACCTCACAGGGTTCTTGTGAGGATAAAATGGAGAGGAGGATGAGGATTATGTAAGCTGCCTTGGGTTCCTTGAATAAATAAGATATTGAGCCCATTTAAAGAATCCCTACAGCAGCCCTGTGAGTATCCATGGAGAGATGCCCATGAAGGCAGGGGATGAGTTTAGGCTCATCCATGATTCTGTCTTCTCAAAAGGCAAGTTTGTGAATGATGCTATAGCAGCTGAACTATGTATATACCTCTTTTGATGCTGCCATCCAGATCGTGCAGTGATGTGGAAAAGGAGCTGAACTGGGGGAACTGACACAAGGCAGTGTTCTGCCTTCCCCAGTGCACCCTGATGACTTTGAATTGTTAAGTTATTCCTTCAAGAGAAAGTTTTACATGGATCAGGACTTTCCCATGGGTTGCTCAGTGCCATGTGCAACCTTTGAGTGCTTTAGCACATTTTTAAAATGGGCTCTGAAGGAATGTTCTGGATCTATGAACACAGCCCATTACTTTGAAGACTTATTTCCAGGGAGGCAAGGGTTAGGACAATGCAGTACATTAGTACAGGAATCTGGGCAGCCAGGATTGCATAGGATTGCACCTTACGCTGGCTCAGCTTGTCTGAGCGTGGAAAGCTAAGCAGGGTCAGGCCTGGTTATTACTTGGATGGGACACCCCTCCTCTAGTTTCCTGCATTGAGCAGGGGGTTGGACTCGATAGCCTTGTAGGCTCCTTCCAACTCTATGATCTATGAATCTATGAAACTAACCAGCTACCAAACAGCATCAACAGACTAAAAAAATAGAGGGACATCTCATCAAGTTTAGTGTCCTAGGGATTTAAATTGATATGGTGGGGGAGCTCTTTAGGCTACACAATGAAAATGTAATAAATGTGTGGGCCAAATTGGCTTATTTCTTGGAGGCCCATAAGGTGATCTTAAGGCACTTTTGGGAGCTGGCGGTGTACCTCAACTTTGCAGAAAGTACCGTAGTTGCACTTGGGAGGACATTTTCACATTGGTTATGCAATGCCATGCAGGGGCTGAGATTGTCCCTCTACTATCTATGTATCACCCAGATGGTATGAGCAGGTGTGCCAACAATTCACACAACATTTTAATGGGGTCTCACTCTGGAGGAAGGTCTTATAGATAGAGTCTGAATTTCAAATAAGCACTGATGCTGCTGGGCCCCACGGAGTTGGAGTGTGCCTTTGGGGACAGTGGTATATCAAGTGGTGGCCATAGGAATGGGTCAAGTCAGGAATCCTGAAGACCTTATCTTTCTGGATTTTTTCCCGTTGTGGCAGTCTGGTTATATGGTTGGATTAACTGATGAGCACTGGGTAAACTGATGGATGCTTCAGTTCACTTTTGGTGCAACATCCTTGGGATAGTCCATGTCATAAATTTTCTTACATCCAAGTGGCCCATTCCTGTAGAAACATATATACTGTGTAAGTAGCACTGAGGGGTCAGGGCCTGGCATCCTGTTCAGTCAAAGGAAGAATGGCAACCCTTGCTTCAGAGCCATGTTCCAAGGTTTGGAAAATTCCACTATAGGGCTTCAGGTTTCAAGAGATACTGGAGGGATGAACCAGGAAGCAGGTCACTACACAGGATGCCAGACAGAGACAACCTATCTCTGCTACAACCTGAAAGGGCTAGCAGATTAGAGGAAGCCCATCTGCTACTCAGAGTATGAGGAGAGATTGCTGAATGCCACTGCTATAATGACATTCTTTGGGGTACTTTCCAGATCAGGTACTGGAATCCAAACAAGATAGGTGAGAGCAGGCCCTAGAGCAGAGGGGCATACAGCTTCTGGGGGGTGGGGGTGGCATCCACCTTAGGTCTAGAATGAACCAACAACAGAAGGGGTCAAAAGTCATTTGGTCCCAGTGCCCAGATGTTGACCTGTGCCTGATTTGGACATTAAAAGAATACCCTCCCAACCCAGAGAAATAACTTTGAGCCCCATTGTTGTTGGCCTTTAGGAGAGCCCTAAAGACCTTTTTATTCCAGTCAGCTTTTGAATGATTTATTGTGCTGTAACTGTTTTATCTGCTGCTGATTGGAATTTTATTGTCTTACCTCATTTATTTATGTGCTGTCGTTATTTAAACATTTTAATGCTGTTGTGTAATTTTGTTATATTGTTTTACTGACTATTATAAACAGCCTAGGGAGGATAATTTATCCTGAAAGGCAGTTTTAAAAATCCATTAAATTAAATAAATAAACTCTCAAAGTTAGGGAGGGCTCCCTTTTTGCCACCAGTTTTGCATTCTTCGAAGCTTGCCAAGATGGCCTTAGGTAGGTTACAGTTGATGTATTTGTTACCCATTCCTTAAGAATTGGAGCTGTTTCTACAGCTGTGGCTTTGGTTTCAAGGAAAGAGAGGACGCAAGTCCTTACATGTGGTCATATTATGATATTTTGGGCCAGTTTCAAGGCACACAGCACCAGCATTTGACTGCAGCAGTGGCTTAGTGAGTGGGCTGTGTTCAAATAGCTGGAAATTTGGCATGCATTGGAGCAATTTTCTGTCCAACTTCCTGCAGGCCCACCACCACAGGTTTCATGGTGCACTTGGTTTGCGAAAGGCAAAGGTGGTGATTTTGAAGGCCTTGTGCAGAACCAGTGGAGTGGAGTCCACATTATGTGGTCAGGGCTATTACATAGGAGGGTATGGAGAGCAAACAGGATCCAAGGTGTCTCAATAGGGCATGAAAGAAAGTCAACCCTGAGCTTCACCTAACTAGGGGTGGCGGGCTGAGGGCTACATTCCCCACCTGGAGATAAGGCATGAAAAGAAGCAACTTATAGGGATGACTGGATATACCTACCAGATGTGAGTAGTGATGTTTTCCTTGTTGATCTGCAGTGGTTATGAAGAAGTTCTTTCTTAGGTCTCCTGGGTGAAAGGAACTAAGCAGAGGACTCCTCCGTTGCTGTGTCATGGCAGACGTGACCCCCACCCACCACTCACCACCAAGAAACTGTTGAAGAATTTCTTCTCCTCTAGAGAAATTCAATTAAAATGTCCCCTCCCCCCAATTACTCTGTCCACAAAGAAGCTGGACATTGCTGAGGAGCCATTTGCACACAGCTCTAGCTGCAGGTAAGAAGAAGGCAGCACTGCTGGCTAAACCCCGTTGGGTGCATATGTTGCTCTGCGGCCATAAAGATTATGCCTAGTGGCACTCAAATGCTAATATGCTAATGATTTAATTTCCAATTCAAAGCATGAAGAATTAGGTGTGAAGATGCTATTAATACTAATGAGAAGGCTAAGCTTAATTCCCTGAATTGAGAATGTACCCCTCAAGAATGATGCAAAAGAGCTGTTTGGCAGTCCCATACAAAGTTAAAAGGCTAATTTCACATCCCCCACCCCCCTTTATCCTCCTCAGTATTTCATTCACACACATTTTTAATATTCTTGTTGCCTAAATTGTATATTAATGTTTTTGCTGTGTGTTTTTAAGTCTCAGTAGCTGAAAGGCATGATTCCAATAATGAGGGGAAATAAGCAGAATGCTTGATGAAGTAGTGGTTCAGCTACATAACAACAAGCAGACTGTTTTATCAACTCTGCTTTAAAAAAAAAAAAGCAGCTCAATAAAGCTGCCATAGTTTGTCATCTCCTCCCCAAGAACTTATGATGATGATGATGATGATGATGATGATTACAACCTACTAGAATGTCAGAGTTCAAATCAACCCAAATGTTGTGAAACTATAATGTACAGCAGGGAGAGTGAGTTAGGTAAGTAGAAAACAGTAAAAACGTGATGTCTGTAAAATTACTTCACACAGTGATTCTATTTCCTACCCATCCTACAAGGACTCCAGATCAACCAGTAGATCACACAGAAACAACTAGAATAAACACTTACCTCTAAAACCGTTACCTCTTCTAACCCTGCACTATTTGTTTACTATCTTACTTCCAACAGTATTTTGCCTTACAAAGGAATAAGGAAGCTAAATCTGAAAGCTTTTGTTCCAGAGAAGAACCTTTTTAACTGAACCATCCAGGTTCAAGGAAAGGCAAATAAATAAGTAAGTAAATAAATAAATAAATAAATACATTTTTCCTATGCTCAGTTCACTCTAAAGACACCACTTTTATGAAATGGATATCAACACTGTCAGTTAAAGGTTTTTTTCTCCCTTTCAAATACAGAAAGAATTTCTTTCAATGGTCTCAATTCAGAGTTCTCCGTGCAGAAGGGCGCGCCATGCATGAATAGTACTACATCTTGATTCAAGAGGAGATTGTTAAGTGATAGTAGAGACAAATAATTATCCATTCCCATGCCTCCAACTCTTGTGCATTTACAGATTTGCCTGCACAGAGTATCACCTTGCATTGGTCTGTGCATATGGAAAGTAAGAATGTTTCTAATGTGTGAGAAGATCCAGTGTGGATTCAAGAAGACATTGAAGCTGTTCTATACATGCAAGGCCCTACCATGTGTGCAACTCAGTTAAAGGCCATTAGTTTGTCAACACTTGCCATTTCACATTTATGCAAATCCTTTGCAGGTTGAACCACATCAGATAACCCGCTTCCATAAGACCATGTGGCAGTCTAAAATGGAAATTGTGTAGGATCTGGAAGAACACGGTTCAAATCCCTGCTCAGTAATGAATTTACTAGATGCCCTCTGGAAAATACTATTGTCTCATTCTGTGTTTTCCACCTTTATACTGGGAATAACAGTGACACTCTTTGTGTGTGTGGGGTTGTTTGGACAGCAAAGCTACAGGATTCAAAAGGCTTTTCACATTAAAAGTTCTACAGAAATAATGTATTATCATCTCACTGCATGTTGATTGCAAAACTGGTCATCTGAAGTCTCCCAAGTAAAAATGTTATCACATAAACAATTAAATGGAAACCTATTTACTATTTGCATACAGAAGGTTATACCAGTGAAATGTAGATTGTTAGGACTGAGTGCTTTTCAGTTAATTGCTCTCTGTTTCATCCACTAATTGCTCCTCATGCTTTGTGGGTTCAAAGAGATCACGATTTGATATCTGTCTCATAACCTTAGTTACTGAACCTTGGGCAGATAATATTCTTTGATGTTAAAGTATTTTTCCTGAAATCTCTGGACACAACACATGTCTTTGTCCTTCTAATATATTTAGTTATGTTTAATTAAGAGGCTGCTGCACCCTGGGGAAGTCCAGAGTGTAAACAACAGCAGGTTCTATCTGCCCATCAAATCCATGCCATCAGATAAAGTCAATTGAAGGGAAGGTGAAAGTACGGGCAGTATTTTTCATTCCTGCCTTGTATCTTTTGCCTACCATGATTTTTTTGTGGGTCCCCACAATAGAAACCTATGAGCGCAGGGCCATTTAACCAGCCCTGCTAAAAGGCCTCCCTCATGAAGGCTCCTCCTCCCTCAACTGTCACCACCAGCAACCATTCCAGCAGGCTGTGCAGAGGAAGATGAGAGGGAACACAGGGCCATTCCACCAGCCCTGCCAGAATTAATTAATTTCCCCCCTTCTTCCCTCCTCATTCCTTTTTCCTTGTGTGTCATGTCTTTTTAGACTGTAAGCCTGTGGGCAGGGACTGTCTTGTTGATTGATTATATGTAAGCTGCTCTGGGAGCCTTTTTGACTGAGGAGCGGCATTAAAATGTTTCAAATAAATGTGTTGACAGTCAAGCAGGCTACTTGGAAATTCGCCAAGGAAGACTTAGGCCTCTGTCAGGTTGGCCTCAGCTTCATTCCAAAATCAGATCATTATGCTTATCCTCCCCCAATCAAAGATCCCTGTACTGTTTGGGGGACATGGTCACAATAAAGCAGGGTGAAAAACCTCTAAAAGTTCTGAGGGCCAAATTCAATTTCAATTACAAAATACCAATCTATTGTAGCTTAAACGTCTTACTGCCAGTCACTAAACCCTAGGAGGGGCATTCCAACCTTTTAGAATGGGGAAAAAAATGACACAAGCCAGAAAACTACCCAAAGATCAGTGATTGGGGCCAGGGGAAAGGCACATGGCTTCTAGGGAATCCCAGGGGGAACAGATTTTGCACCTAGGCTGAGGTTCACCACCCATGATATAAAGCATGGTCCCAAGGATAGTATCACTTCTTGACCCCCTGGTCCTTGCCCCATCCTCCTCCTGGAGAAGACTGCCACTCTTGTGGCTAATTTTGGATGCTCCTGGGCAATTCTGAAAGTTGCATCCATAGAAGTGGCTTGAAGGCAGGACCGGTGCAAGGCAATTTGGTGCCCTAGGCAAGATCAGATATTTAGCGCCCCCCCCTTCCCACTTGAGAGCGCTGTATTTTTTTTCAAGGCGTTTCTGGCACCCCCTTTAGCCCTGCGCCCTAGGCAGCTGCCTAGTTGGCCTAATGGTAGCACCGGCCCTGCTTGAAGGAGTTCCTACTGGTATAGGAATGCAAAATATAAAGGGGGGAATGGAAGCCTATCTGCCCCATTTCCTCCAGTCATCATGACTGATCATGGATCTCCACTTGTCTATAAACAATTAGTGATGTTACCTTGCTGGGACAAACTGTTTATCAATGAGGATGCTTCCTGAAGTTCAAGTATCATCCAGGACTTTCATCAAATCCCACAACAGAAAACTTTGCAAATAAGTATGAGAGAAGAAATGCTCTTCCTAGCTTTCATAGCAGACATAACTTCTAGTTCAAAGTGAGCATCTTCACTTTCAATGCAAGTTCAAGTGCAGCCACAATTATGCTCAAGGGGAGAGAGAGAGAATGGCCAGTGTAGAGGAATGTTTATATACAGAACACATGTTATGAAAAAAGGACTTTGTGTGGATTCTAGATCTTACCCACAAGATAAGGTTCATTCAAACAAAATGCCCTATACTCACCCTGTGGGACATTGCATCTCCACGAAGCATCAGCCTTTGTAGCTGCCGCCAGAGGGAGGTGGCACACTATTGGTCTGATGTGTGGATGTACATGGTGTCTCCATGTCGACATTGAGGGGGAAGGACTTCATGGCCTATTTAAGCCTGGGTCCACCTAGTCTTGGTGCACTTGCTGTTTGGTCAGCACCTACCCTCCCACCCAAGGCAGTATTCAATATAGGTGATTTCTGCCCGCATTTGGGCTGAGTGATTATTTTTGCCATATGCCAAGACAGCTGTGGTGTATGATTTTTTCTCACCTACACTGTACTGAGTTACTTGCTGGGTTATTGGCTACTACTTAGAGCAAGGAGAACTGAAACAGAATTAGCTGTGTGGGCACTGAAGTCTTATCTATTATGGGTGAGCCTAACCTAACCCTCAGTCTGGAGACAGTGCTATGGCTGTCCTCATCCCTTTGGCTGCACCTTTAGGTGTCAAGGATGACCCCCTGAGACACAGACCCTTGTGTTTCATGTGTGTGACCACTTGGGCCTCAAAGGATTTCCCTACCTGCCTCTGAGTCCCACAGCCCCAGCACACAAGTCACAGGAACCTCTTTTCACCTTCTTGGAGCTTCCAGGAGCTCATGGATGACTCAAGTGTATGTACCCTACCTGCACTGCCATGTTGTGATCAACCTACCCTAGTTAGACAAAACACCACACCCCTACATAAAGTTGTGGTCCTAGTTTACCCAACTTACTAAGCCTTGCATCTTTGTTTTCTAGGTGTGGTTGCAAATTCACCATTAGGAATTACTGATGGCATCAAAGTTCATAATTGCCTGGTTCAGAATACACATTTGTTCAGTTCATAATGTTGAGATGTATTAGGAATCAAGCATAATTTCTGCACATGAATACTCAGCTTTCAGGCTGACTAGGTGCATGCTTCGTAGGGGCTTGTACACAAAAGATATTGAGCATTAACACTGTATTTTTTTATTAAACTCTCTCTGACCACTATGAAACTGCATGATAAGGCAATCTGATGAAGCATCTTTTCTTGGACTTCTATTAGGAACGGATATAGTAGAGTTGAATACTACTGTTTCAGGAAGAAATATGATAAAACACATGTGTACAGCACTGTGAAGGTGCATGTGCAAACATTACAAAGTAGAACAGAACTCTTGGAAATAGCTCACTGCCCCACACCCAAGAACTCTTGCAAATGCTGAGTCAATTCTGAATCAAGTTGAGAGTAGCTGGCCCATCACTAAATGAAATTGACATGGTAAAATCATTTTGTGGTGATTTCACTGCATCTGTCTGTCTAGTAGATTTATATACCTCCTCTGAACATATTTAAAAATATATTTAAGCTGTTCACACACACACACACACACACACACACACAAATCCCAGGTACATTAAAATGCATTATAATATATATTAAAATACCTACAAATTGCTAAAATATTTATATAACACTTAAATAACATTCAAATCAATTAAAACCAATTCAACACTGTAATTACAAACGGGGCAGCACATTCACTCAGGGAAAGCCTGGGTAAAGAAATAGGTCTGTATCTGGTGCCTAAAGCATGATACCGTTGTTGCCTCCTCCTAAATACCAGGGGGAGATAATTCCATAAATTTGGCACCACCACAGAGAAGGCCTACTTCTTAGTTGCTGCGAGATGGCAAACTACAGGTCATGGTACAACCAGCAAGGCCTCCTCTCATGATCTTAATGCTCTCATATTGGGGAAGGCGATCCGCTAGGTAACGTGGTGCCAAGCTGTTCAGGGCTTTATATACCAACAGCTTCAACACCGGCATATTATGTGCACAGCCAGGTGCTCCACTCAGCATCCTGGCTGTTGTATTCTGCACCAGCTGCAGCCTAAAGTAATGTGAGTACATTAATACCTTGGATTGTAAGTAACTTGGCCTGAGAGCATTTTGCAAGACAAGCAATTTTTTTAATATAAATTTTGACTTGATAAACAAGCGACATCTTGCAATACAAGTAGTGTAGGGATGTAATCACTCGTCTCAAGCGGGCGTAATGGGCCAAAATCGGCCCCACTCACGCACGCCAGAGACTCGCTTTGATATAAGAGTGTTTTGAATTACAAGCATGGTTCCGGAACGAATTATACTTGCAATCCAAGGTATTACTGTATTGGGCTTTACCGAATACCAGAATTTTTTGTTGTGCTAAAGGCAAAACATATTTTGCCACAGATTTCACTAGGGTTTCAGCTCCAATGGCTATTTTAATTATGTGGCAAAATAATAGATAGATTGCATAACATTTCATTCTAACCAGCTACATCAAACATTCAACCTCTTGGTTTAGATTTAATTTAAATCCTAATTTAAAAATATTATTTGCATGCAAATAAATAATTTGATTCAAAAAGATATTAAAGGTATCTTCTCAAATGCATATCAAATGGAAAGAAAAAGAACTCTATTTTGCAAGTGCAGGCATGACTGTTGATAAGTTTCTAAATTAAACTGCATAATGATTTTGTTTTAAATATTCAGAAGAGGTGCTTTTTTATACTTGGATACTGAGGAATCCAGGTATGCAAATACTAGTAGCATTAGAAGGGGTTGTAAATATTCTTTGCTCTCGTAAATATATGATTGCTCTAAACAGTCATTAGATATCGGTTAAATAGCTTATGACAAGCTCCACTGGAAAAGTATATTGCTTTCAGTTGCAAAGCCAATATGCTTCCAAAGAAATAAACTGCATACACTATGTATATTTATTTATTTTGTTTGTTTATTAATTTTCTCTCTGCCATGACAAACTCTTCCATTTCTCTGTTACTGTTATAGCTGTGTGTATGGCCTTGCGGGGCACTGCTGGATGTAGAAATTGCTCTGGCTGTTAATAATGGCATGGAAGTGAGTTGGGACGTCTTGGCAGGTAACAAATTCAGTGTTATATTTGTTTATGCTGCACTGATTGAGTGCACCAGAGTACTTAATACTGTCCCATACTTGCATTACTCACTTGTTTCACTTTATCCATTTCAGCTTTTTAATGGGAAAGAAAGTACACTTAGATCTCAGTTGAATGATAGCACAGTGGGTCCACGTTCAACTTTAATTCTCTTTTCAGCTGTCCCCGATGGCTAAACCATTGCACATTGGTGTGGAAAAGAAGTAATTATGTTCTGTGCCAAAGACAAGTTGGTTCGCAAAGATGCCTGCATTTTGTAACATTTGGGAGACAGGGGAATTAAAGAGCGGACAGGGCAATGGGAGGGAGAGAGAACATACCTGTCAAATAATTTTGTGTGTGCTTTGAGAGGAGTTATTCTGATGAAGTAGTGAAGAGAAATACAGTACCAGTGTTACAGTAGGAGGTCATGCATAAGATATGTTATTCAAAATAGTATGTTGCACCATCAAAGGCAAAATGGAACTCATGCAATTTTCATGCATCACTATGTGCAGAAACACACACACACACACACACACACATCTATATCTATCTCTATCTCTATCTCTATCTATATCATCTATATCTATAGGGAACAGGTCCTGTATGAACTAGCCCATGGTAGTCTTCTCATTGCCCTTTCAGTGTACTTCATTATCTTAACCATCTCTTTCCTTTAACACTTTATTTAGAAAAAAAATTCCTAAGAAAATCTACCAGGCAATTATCAGTTATATTGAATTAGCTTTGCTGAATACATATAGTACATATAGCTCACCAAGGTTCAAAGTTCCACAAGGGATTCCACAGCAGTGTACACAACATTTAAAAAAAAATCCAAATCCAATATTTTTAAAAAATGCAATTACAAATTAAAAGGCAAACAACAACAGCTCTTCAACCAGCAAACCAAACAAGAGCACAACAATCCATTACAGTATTTGTTTGTTTGTTTAAGAAGACCCTTTGTCTTCTTAAACAATAGTGTATTTCTCCTGCTGATGGTACTTGGAAGATGGCCTCCTCTGAAGATCTTATTGCACAGGCAAGATAGTATGGGAAGAAGTCCTTCAGGTATTTGGGACTCAAGCTGTTTAGGGATTTAAAGATGATAACCAGCACCTTGAATTGGGCTCAGTAGCAAATAGGAAGTCAATGTAGTTCCTTAAGAATTGGTATAATATAGCTTCATCGAGATGAGCCAGTCAGAATTATGGCTGCTGAATTTTGCACAAGAAGTTTCCAAACTGTTTTGAAGGACAGCCCCATGCATAACATGTTACAGTAATCCAAGCTGGATGGATTACTATAATTACAGCATGAGTCACTGTGCCAAGGCTATCCCTATCCAGCAAAGGCCATAGCTAGTGAACCAGCCAAAGCTGGTAAAGGTTCTCCAAGCCAACAAAGCCATTTGAGCCTCTATTGACAATGTTGGTTCAAGGAGCACAGCCAAGCTGCACACCTGCTCCTCAGGGGAAGTGCAAGCCCATCCAGAACATGTTGAACACCAACTTCCTGGACCTGGAAACCACCAACCCACAGTGCCTCCATCTTGTCAATTTCAAGATGGAGGCAATTTCAGCTTATTGTCCTTCTCATTACCAAGCCCAGACATTAATTTAGTATCTCCACAGCCCCATCTGATTCAGATGACACAGAAATAGAGCTGGGTGTCATCAGCATATTGATGACACCTCATTCCAGATCCCCAGATCACTTTATCCAGCAGCTTCTTATAGATGTTGAAGAGCATGGGGGACAAGATGGAACCTTGAAGAATCCCATGGTTCAAATCTCATGGGGGTCAAGCAGAAGTCCACCAATACTACATTCTGAAACTGTGCAGGTCAGAGTGGAACAACGATATTACTATGGCCCCCAGGCCCAACCTGGAGAGCCAATCGAACAAGATACCACAGTTGATGTATCAAAAGCCACCGAGAAGTCAAGGAAAATCAACAGGGTCACACACACCTCCTGTCTCTCTCCCAACATGTCATCTATCAGGGCAACCAAGGTTGTTTTAGTGCCAAACCCCATTCTAAGCCCAAGTGAAATGGGTCTAGATTATTCATTGCACGTTGGACAAAGTGCAAAACAAACAATATATTATGATGGTAAGATTTTTCAGGGACACAGGAAATGCAAAGGAGTGGTCTAAGTTTATTGCTACACCTTTAGTATCAAATAAGTATTTAGAGCCGAACTACATATGACACTGGTGGTATTATTATTATTGTTGTTATTGTTATTGTTATTCATAACCTGCCTTTTCCCCAATATTTAGACTCATGCTTAAACAAGCATGCCTAACTTGTCCACTTTTATTTGGGTGAAAATTGAGTCATTGCGCCTCAATCTAAAACATGCTGTCCATCCAAATTGGAGCCCCAAGTCCATGTTCTGTTTTTTCCTCAAACATAAAAGTGGCCAGGTTAATCATGCTTGGCTAAGCACATGACTAACATTACATGTAGTTTGGGCCTTAAATTGAGACTATCCAGAATCTTCTATGGCTGCCTGATGAGCTCTGGCTTTTGTAGCAAGAGAAAGCTGGAGTCCTAAAACCTGGGTTGGAACTGCTCCAGATTCTGGTGTGCTAGAACTACTAAGAAAAAATGAAGTGGACTTCTAAATATTACAATGACTAACAGAGCAATCCTATGGCCCCTAGACAGTGTCTAGAGGACCATAGGAATTTTTGGCGTTCCAGGTCTGACGTTGGAAAACAGCTCTGAGGTCAGAGCTGAGACTATGCGCTTGGAGCACCCTCCCCCACCCCACAGCTGGCTCAGAAGGAATCGCATCAGCTGCTTCTCCAAGGTTGTAAGAGTGACCTTGGAGAAGGGGTTTAGGAGAAGGGGAGGGGAAGAAAACCGGCACCGCTAAGATACACCATATCCTGGTGGCACCTCAGCCTCCTTCCCTCCAGCTCAGAAGCTGCTGTTAGACAGCTGAAATCAGCCATCTAGCTGCTTTGCAGGGCTGGAGGAGCACGGAGGTGACTTTTGCCTCCTGCCCTGCATAGGATGCCTGTAATCCTGAGTTCAGAGGGTTACAGACATCCCCATAGGATTGCACCCTTAGCCTTTTTAATTGTTCTCAGTGGAATTTATCCACGACAAACTTTAGATGAATTGTCCACTTCCTCTGTTGTTTCTCTGTGTCTTTTTAGAATCTAAAATTTAGATTGTCATCATCATCAGGCGATCACTCGTGACCGAGTAAGATTGTCTTCCGGGATAAAAGGAGGAAATTCTAAAGAAGATTGTGTAGACTCTAGCGATGGGTCCGTAAGTGACTGTGGAGGCCAATTCTAGATCCACACAGCTTCCCACAGTGAGGACACAGGTTACCAGATAGAAGATGGTCCTGTAAAGGATTCATTTGACGTGCTTTTCGCTTAGCACGTTTCTCCCTTTCACCTTGCACTCGGGCTTCTTCAAAGTCCATGGAACCTTTGTGAAAGGCCAACCTCCATTTAGATCGTTCATGGGCCAGAGCTTCCCAGTTTTCGATGTTTATATTGCATTTTTTTAGATTAGCCTTATGAACATCTTTAAACCTCTTATATTGACCACCGATATTCCGCTTTCCATCCTTGAGTTGGGAGTAAAGTAACTGCTTTGGGAGACGGCAGTCAGGCATTCGAACAACATGACCGGTCCACTGAAGTTGGCGTTGAAGGATCATTTTTTCAATGCTAGTAGTCTTTGCTTCTTCCAGTACACTGACATTTGTTCGCCTATCTTCCCAAGTAATCCGCAGGATTTTCCGGAGGCAACGTTGATGAAACCTTTCAAGGAGGTGGAAGTGACGTTTATAGATAGTCCATGTTTCGCAGGCATACAATAAAGTTGGTAATACAATGGCTTCATAAACCAGTGTTTTGGTCTTCTTACAAATATCCCGATCCTCGAACACTCTATGTTTCATTCGAGAAAATGCGGCACTTGCGGAGCTCAGACGATGCTGGATTTCACTGTCGATGTTAGCTGTAACAGAAAGATAGCTGCCAAGATAGAGGAAATGATCGACATTTTCCAGTATTGTCCCGCCAAGCTGGATAGATGGCATCACCAAAGGATTGGCTTGCACTTGCTGATGAAGCACTTTGGTTTTTTTGATGTTAAGTGAGAGACCAAGTTTTTCGTATGCTTCTGCAAAAGCATTTAGGATAGTTTGGAGATCATCCTCTGAATGTGCGGAGACCACATTATCATCAGCATACTGAAGTTCCACAACGGAGGTTGTAATTACCTTACTTTTTGCTTTCAGCCTGCTGAGATTAAAAAGCTTTCCATCTGTTCGATATATAATTCCCACACCGGTGGGAAGTTTCCCCTTGACAAGATGTAAAACCATGGCGATGAAAATGGCAAATAATGTTGGGGCGATAACACATCCCTGTTTAACACCTGATCCCACTTTAAATGGAGCACCATGAGAGCCGTTGTTGTCCAAAACCGTTGCCGTCATGTTGTCATGGAGAAGTCGCAAGATATTCACAAATTTATTGGGGCATCCAATTTTCATAAGGATAGTCCAGAGAGCTGTACGGTCTACAGTATCAAAGGCCTTAGCCAAATCGATAAATGCCATATAAAGGGGTTGATTTTGCTCCCGGCATTTTTCTTGGAGCTGGCGTGCAGTAAAAATCATGTCTACTGTCCCTCTAGAGGGGCGGAAACCATATTGAGTCTCAGGGAGGATCTCTTCTGAAATAGATAGAAGACGGTTTGCGAGAATCCTAGCAAATATTTTACCTGCGGTTGCTAAGAGAGAAATGCCCCGATAGTTTCCACAGTCTGTTCTATCACCCTTCTTAAAGAGGCTGATAATTATGGCATCCCTGAAGTCTTCTGGGATCTCTTCTCTTATCCAGATTTTTTCGATGAGTTTATGAAGATGTTGTACAAGTTCGGGGCCCCCTTCTTTAAAGATTTCAGCAGGAATCCCATCTGGTCCACTAGCTTTGTTGTTCTTCATTTGATTAATGGCTTTTTTTACTTCATCCAAAGTGGGGAGTATTGCAAGTTCCTCTTTAATTTGTTTTTGCGGGATTTGCGGAAAAATCTCATTATCCACCTTAGATTTACGATTTAAAAGGTCATAATAATGCTCTTTCCAACGCAGTGCAATAGACTCTTTGTCTTTTAAGAGTTTGGTGCCATCTTTTGATTGTAAAGGGTTTGTACCATAGGTTTTTGGTCCATAAATGGCCCTTGTGGCCTTAAAAAAGCCCCGCGCATCATGGGATTCTGCAAGTTGTTGAATTTCTTCAGCTTTCTTTTTCCACCAAGCGTTCTTAAGTTCTCTTGTTCTTCTTTGGACCTCAGCCTTTGCGCTAGCGTAGGTTTTTTTCTTGGCAGCGCAGTTAATATCATTTTGCCATATTTGGAAGGCTTTCCTTTTTTGGTCAATTATATATTTAATCTCATTGTCATTTTCATCAAACCAATCCTGATGTTTCTTAGTTTCATATCCAATAGTTTGTTCACAAGCTGCAGTAATGGAGGTTTTCAGCTTAGACCAATGGTCCTCAATGTTGTCAGGAGGTTCCGTAGGTAGATGTTCCTTAAGAAGTGATTGAAGAAGAGTTTGCTTAATAGGATCTTGAAGGGCGTGGATGTTCATTTTACGCCTTGGTTTCCTTCCTTGAAGCCTACGTTGGGGAGCAATGTTGATAACCATAGTGGACCGGATTAGTCGGTGGTCTGTCCAGCAGTCGTCAGCACTCACCATGGCCCTAGTAAGAAGTACATCGCGGCGATCTCTAACACGGACAATTACATAATCCAGAAGATGCCAGTGCTTTGACCGTGGGTGCTGCCATGATGTTTTAAACTTATTCTTTTGTCGAAAGAGCGTGTTTGTAATAGTGAGATTATGCTCTGCACATATAGACAAAAGTAAGAGTCCGTTCGGGTTGCTATTACCAACTCCGTCTTTTCCAATAGTTTCTGGCCATAAATCAAAGTCACGCCCGACTCTTGCATTAAAATCGCCCAGGAGGATAATTTTATCCTCCTTGGGTATCTCTGACAGGAGAGTGTCCAACTGGCTGTAAAAACTTTCCTTGATGTCATCATCAGCATCTAATGTTGGTGCATAAGCGCTCAAAATAGTTACCTGTTGGTTATTGGCGAGCTTTAATCGAAGAGTTATCAGGCGTTCGTTAATGCCAGTAGGAACTTCTGACAAAGAGTTCACTAGTTCATTTTTGATGGCAAAGCCTACACCATGTATTCGTCGGTCCTGCTCAGGTAGTCCTTTCCAGAAGAAGGTATAACCTCCTTTTTCTTCTTTCAGCTGTCCCTCTCCTGCCCTTCGAGTTTCTTGAAGTGCTGCTATGTCAATTTTAAACCGTCTCTGCTCCCTTGCAATAATAGCAGTCCTACGCTCAGGGCGTTCACTATCTATGTTATCCAGCAATGTCCGTATATTCCATGTTCCAAAATTCAAATGTCTTTTTCGACCGCTAAAATGGTGACCCCACTGGACGCGGTAATCCAGTCAGGGGAGAAAGAGGTAGACTATGTTTAGGGCACCTTTTCTAGCCCCCTCCCCATACGGGGTGAGCAGAGTGGATCCTAAATAGGGCTGCTCAGTCATGGATACAGCTGCCGAGCTGCTCGACTACCTCGTTCCTTGAACAGGGCGACTGAGTCTGCATCCACCGCCCATGTGCTGGTCCATGACTAGGGGCTTCCAGATTCACAGTCCTGCCCCCGTTGCCATTCGCCAGTCGCCATGGGACTTTTTTTTGTTTGTTTGTTTGGTTGGTTGGGTTGGGTTGGGTTGGGTTGGGTGGGTTGGGTTGGAAGACGCCTGTGCGTGAAACTGTTTTATGTGGGGAGATCGGTGCACAACGAATCACCACACAAACTTGACAGAGTACGGCAGAGATCCAATGGCACGGTTACCCTGACGATTGGAAAACCATTCTCTGCTGCAGCCTTCATCCGCCTTCACAGCCGTTGTAATTTAGGTTTAATTATCTTCCGCCTGTTCTGCCGTTGAGGACTTTATGTTTTGGATCGTTCTTTGTCTGGTTCCTCTCCCCGGACCTTACCGCCATGGGTGACCCTACTGGGAGTACATAGCTCCCGACGGCATTGCTCACAGGATTCATCGGAACACGCAAGCCCACTCACCACTTCAAGGTGACGATCCGGCGAGGGGATTTAGATTGTAGCCCCTTGGGGTAGGGAGCTAACACAGCTGTCCTTTGGGAAGCACCATGTACATAGATGCTACTGTAAATACATGTAATCCACCATCTACAGGGTGAAGTGGTAGAGTCCATTAAGAACTGTATGATGTGATTCTGTTGATTATGAAGAAGCTCTTGCCTCTTGGTCCCAAGTGGTGTGTTCAAGATCAAGGTATAAGACTGAATGCATACAGATAACCATTTTATCACAGACAGTGCAAGCCTAAACATATTTACTCAGAAGTAAATTCAATTGTATTGCATGGGGCTTACTCCATGGTAAATGCATTTAGGATTAAAGGCACAATTTACTATAATCTGCACATGATGTTGGTATAATCCTCCATACCACTTAGCAAGATGATGCAGACAGCCAAACTACCCCTTGGGTGACACAATTCACCCTGGGGCAATTTCATTTTCTATATGGGATTCATACTAATATAGTATTTTAAAACATTTTTAACAGGTGTTGCTGGTAATAATTTGCTCTTTGAATTATCAATACAAAATGGCCCAAAGGAAGCCCCAAGAGCAAGCTGCTCTCTGGCATAGCCATATGGAATTCATCCTTCTTTCTGCATCCTGATTTGATTGCATTTTCAACACTTCTCTTGATTTAGTTGCAAGGCAGTGACTTTGCCTTGCTTGCAGCAGTTTGCATGCCTGTATCTACCATGCTACCTATTCCCTAATCTCTTAAAATACCTCATTTCAATTGCTCTCTGAGTGAACTAATGGTTTCTTCATATTATAAAAGTTTTTCTCTCACCTTCACCTTCACTGTTGGTTAGGAAATGCTAACTGTATGAGTTGCCCTATTGTAAGGTTGCCTTCTTTAAAAAAAATAAAAATAACCACTTTTGTTCCATGTTACTTTTATGGCCCATGCCTCTTATAATGAAATAGACTGAATATGCACAACCAAAGCAGTAAGATAACAGTTTGGATTGAGTAGATGTGGGATGGTTTGGCATAAGATGAATCAGATACCATGCAACAAACTTGAGTAATTGCAACCCATATTGAACACAGCTTGCAACCTAGATTTCAAAGAGCAAGTCTTCTCCCATATCAATCTATCCATATACTAAGATCTTCTTTGGAAGCTCTCCTCCAGGTGCCTCCATTATCTGAAGTGAGGCAGGTGACAACTACAGAGAGTGCCTTCATGGTGATAATGCCCCACATGTAGAACTTCCTTCCCACTGAAGTTTGACTCATACTAATGTATTTTTGGCCCCAAGCAAATACCTCTTTGTTTCCTATGATTTTAATCTCTGATGTACTTTTATTTCTGATGTGATCATTTTTAACACTGCCCTTACTGTTGCCTGTTGTTCTTACTGAGAATTGTTTTATTCTGTTTTATGATGCATTGTACACTACCCTGGAAAGGTTTTACTTGAACTGTGGTATCAAGTGTTTTAAATAAACAAATACATTGGTGCCTGGACAGCTTGGCAATGGTGTAGTCATTGTGGGTTGAATTATAATCTGTGTACAAATTGAGGTAAGCATACAATATGGCTCATGTTCCTGTCAAAGCAGTAGTCACACTCAAGAATGGAAAAATGATCAAACCTAACTGCCCTCTCCAGCTAAGCGGGGCTCATGGTGGCCCCTTGGTATACATCTGAGCTTTGGGTAATAAAAGAAGTGGGCAGTCAGCTAGAACACAGGTGGAGAAAAACTCATGTCAAAACCAACCAAACAGAAGTTAGAGCTCATTGTTGGGGATGGGTGAGAAATTCATTCAAATTTGCATTTTGCGACTCAAACGTACACACAAACCAGAATGCAGTTATACAGTGATATTTACTCTTCTCCAAATGTTTTGGTGCAGTTTGCAAATTTTTTAAAAAATGCACATAGAAGGTGTATAATAGGGGGAAATGAGTACAAAAATACATTACATTAGGGGAAATCACTTGCAGAAAGTGTATATTAGGAAAAGTGCATACAAAAATGCATATATTAGGAGAAATGCACATGAAAATATGTACACATTGTGTAGACTTTTTAAAAATACTCATAAACTGATGCAGAAGCAGGAGAGAATGAACTTAATATTGGAAACAAGAGAAACTGAGCAGAACTGAACTTGACAGGTTCATCCATTCCTACTCATTATCAAGCCTACACTATGGTGGTGAAGTAGAGCTCTTCTGAGTTCATAGATTCATAGATTCATAGGATAGAGTTGGAAGGAGCCTACAAGGCTATCGAGTCCAACCCCCTGCTCAATGCAGGAAACTAGAGGAGGGGGTCTCCCATTGTTGAAGGCCTTTTGCAATCTGGCCAAGAGAGAGATTTAGTGGAATCTCCAGTAGCTCACTTTGACATGTTTGCAAGACACATCAAGGATAAAATCACTTGCATCTGCCATAAGTTTGATTCCGCAGTTATACCAATATCCTCAGTGGAGCTTCCAGAGCAGCATCTCGGTCAGGTTGACTGGATTATTTTCAATTGCTAGAACCTAACTTAACATGGACTCAGAAAATGTAAACAATTATAAGCCAGTGGCTAACATTCAGGAATAGACAGATCAGATTCAGTTCAGTCTGTGTGCTAATTTCTCACATCACCAATATTAAGTACATTCTGTCTTGTGTGAACCAGCATATGTGGATTGTTTGTTGTTGTTGTTTTAAAAAAAAATCTGTGCAAATTTCTTTTTTTTAAAAGAGAAAGAAAAGGAAACCAGATACTTACAAGTTCATGAGGTGATCCAAGGTTACTCTTTAAAAATGTTAAAGCATTTTTAAACATGTTTTCTCTAAGCTTGGGTGTTGGATCTCCTAGAAAACACAGCAACAGCCACATTGGTGAAATGAGACCAGCAATGCTTCTGGGATGGATCGTATGTGTTGCCATACCATTCCTCACAGAGACATTGTACAGAAGAAAGTGGCTGCCAAAATGCAGCAAAGGGGACAGACAGGCACCCCCCCCATACAATGTCCCTGTGAGGTACTGAGGGGACATTGTATTGAAAACAAAATGGTTGACCCCAAGTGTACATTGCAGCAGCCATCTTGTTTTCTATACAATGTCTCTGTGAGAGCTAATATGTCACTATGTACTGTCCCTCCCAGTGACATTTCCAGCCCCCTTTCAACCTGTGTGCAGCTGCTGTGCTTTCTAGCAGTTAAAAAACAACAAAGTTTCCCCCTGGAAAATACTGTATCATGATGTAATGTCATTCCAACCAAGGCATTGTGCAGGAACATGGTATCCTGCAGCACTGTCAATTGCAGCTCCATTATAGTTTTGACTACAGAGCAATTAAAGAAAAAACAAGAACAAACACTGCTACTTATCCCAGTAAGCCCCACACCCCTGATCATTTTTAGAATTTCTTCCTACCCCCACCTGAAAAATTATTTTTGTTCTCTCCCTTTTTCTAAAGAAACGGCTGTTGCCAAAAGTTTCAGCTCAGCTGTTTTAATTGGAAAGGAGTAAAGAAGGAGGACTACGTTGTAATGTCAAGTAGAAGCTTAGGGCACCCGTGTTTGTTTCTAAATATTAATTTTAGCTAGATTTTGTTTGCATATAGGATTTGTATAAGAGCCTGGGGGCAAGTCAAATGCCTTTTAAAAAATCCAAGTAACAACTGCTGTCTTTCAAAGAGCAGATGTTGTATCAACAGTAATTATTTCCAAGAACTTGCAAACCAAAAGTGGGCTTTATAGGAGCTCACTGCAAAGCAGCAATTTGTTGCTTGTGAAACATCTCAATTAAGGCTACATCCAAGGTTTCTTACCCCCAGGATGAGTCAAAACCCTTTTTACGATGACTGTTATTCCCACATGCTCAGTGGGTGTATCTCAGTTTAGATCTGCTAACTTCAAAGAGTTTAAGCCAGTTTATACACTTGAGAAGATTGTGTACAGAGAATAATGTTAAACAATATGCTTACTTCAGAATGCTATAGTACAGTCAGTAAATCACCTTGGAATTAGTAGGACTTCCTTTTGAGTAAACATGCATGTCTGTGCAACCCTATGCATATTTATTTGGATCAGCCTCATTGAATACAGCAGAACTTACTTCTAAAAAGGCACATCTAAGACTGGACAGTCAATGCTTGTCATCTTTTGCTCTGTAATTGTCAATATGAAACACAAGGTGGAATTTAAGGAGCTAAAGCAGTGTTCTCCAACCTTGGGTCCCCAGATGTTTTTGGGTGGGGCATGCTGGGAGTTGTAGGCCAAAAACATCTGGAGACCCAAGGTTGGAGAACACTGAGCTAAAGGATCCACATTATAAAAAAATGTTATGGATCTCTAGGATTATTTTTACTTAGTTATGAACATCATATACAAGATTATAATGCATTTATAGGGATGGGGAAGAAATTTATTCAGTTCACATTTTTATGTAAACCTACCAAATTTGCACCATCCGTACTCATACAGAGTTAAATATTGATATCTGCACTTTTTAAAAAAAAGTTTGCAATCTAAGTTTGCATGTGAAAAACACTTCATTGAGAATGTGAATAGTACAGATAAGTGTGCACAAAAATATGCTTTATCTTAGGGGAAGTCACCTCCAGAAATGTGTATAATTTGATGAATGCAAACAAAAGGTATTCACTTTGAGAAATGTGCACAAAAATGCACACACATTTTTATTTTAACTTTTTTTAAACTTCCAAACTGATGCAGAACCTGGATGGACTGAGCTTAACTTTGAAATAATGAGAAAACTACTGAAATCAGACTTGACAGATCCAGCGACTCCTATAATGCTAATTAAAATTAAAAGATTATCTTCCAATGGTATTATGCACCTATCAGAATAAAATGAAAGTAAAGCACACCCAATAATAGATGCTAGAAGTGTCAAACAAAAAATGCTGATTTTTTAAAAGAAATATATATATATGGTGGCATTGTAAAAATACTGTATAAGAAACAAGATAGAAGTATAACGAAGGATAGCTTTTGTTTCTACTATAATTCCTTTTATTCAACGTTGTAATAAAATGTGTAGAAAACAAACAGAAAATTAGCTTGCTAAGCTTATAGGAAAGTGATGAAAATACAGTAAGAAACTATCTGTTGAAGGGGAGTGTCAGATGTTGTTCAACTTGCATTAATTTGGAAGTTTATAGACATCTTTTTTTTCTTGTTCAGTGTCTGAATATTATATTATATAATATTATATATAATATCTTCTATAAATAAGAAAAAACATATAATAAACAGAAAATATGTTTTGGGTCCTTTATCACCTTTATACCAGTTCATGTGGCTTGTTGGACCTCAATGAGGTTGTTGTAATGCATACACACACACACACACACACACACAGTTTGCATCTCTAATGTGAGATGTGTGAGGAATCTGATAGGGGTGTGAAAATCCAGTGGATTTTCTTGACTTGACCCTGCGGATTCCATTCCACCAACCCTGTGCTGGCACTGACTCAATCTGACCAATCAGTTTTTAAAAATGGGTCACGATTTGCGTTATATATATATATATATATATATATTAAAAAACACACTGGGAAATCTGTGCGAAATTTGGGCCTCTAATCCACAATTTGTGCAAATTGCATAAATTTCTGCAAATTGCAGAGCAGAGGCCCAAATTTTGCACAAATCTAAAATTAACTCTCAGAATATTCAAGGTAGCCAAGGTGGAGTGTGTGCATATGCAGTGAAAGGAGGATGCTTCCATACTTCTCATGTTAAATGCTACAACAAGAACAAGAACAACTACAACTCAAATCTAATGAGTTGGCCCCGATTTCTGAAAACTGATCTAGAGGTACAAAGTTCTCACTCCAAATTTGCACAAATATTTGGAGCAATTTCACAGAAGCCAACCCTCCCTCCTGTCTCAGCCTGCCTTTGGCTATCAGGTTGGAAATATGTCGAAAGTGCATCAAGCTCAAACAAAACGAGTTTTCCAGGGTTGCACATCCCTTGTCGCTTTCGCTCATGTAGTCTTCGAAAGTTGGTTCAGCTATTTGGATTTTGTTGTTGTTGTTAGGAAAGCTATCTTGTAACTAATTTACTCAAGTGTTTTTCAGGTGATCAGTATCCATTATCCATTGGATAATATATGCATGGGTAGGGGGATGGCATATTCCATTCCAACACTACACACATTCATTAAAATGTCTGTAGAAGGTCTCTAAGGCATATAGCTGTATGTGGAAATGGCTCGTTGCAGAAGAATGGAACCCTGTTCTTGCAGGTTAACTGATCATGTGCAGAGAGCCACATACATGGGAGATCTTCACAGATATTCCAATGAACACAAGCCGTCAGGTTCTGGGAGCCTGCATATGGGTATTCTCAGGCATTCATCCCAGGATGAATGCCTGAGAATAGATTAGGTTTGGTAGGTTTCTAAATGAAGACCAGCGGTCGAATAGTTCATTCTTAGAAATGAACTCTAAGTTACTTCAGGGCCAAATGAAACATGACATTAATTGTGTGACTGTAATTAAAGTATATGGGTTTTTTAAATATAAACCTTCTTTTATAATGTTCCCACTTATAAATGACTTGTGTTATGAATTATATTACCAAGAAAATGAATAAAAGGTTGCAAACCCCAAGGAAACATGCCTCAAACAGTTCTCACAATATTTGACCTAATGGTCTAATCTTCAGCTAATTCTGCCAAAATGGAAATAAGCAACATGTCAAGAGCTGACATTAATTAGCAGAAAAGAAAAACTATAATTAATTTTGTAGGTTGGGGGAAACAAAATAATTAAAATGGGAGCCTATGTCCCTTGCCACTGTGAAAAACAACAACAGGTATCCATCAAGGCTCTATGAAATAAAATTACATGTTCTTCAATACCTTGAGTATGAAATTGTCTTTCCAGTGTTAGGTTGCCCCTCTCCCCTGCTACAGAGAAGAGGATTTCATCTTCATCCTAAAAATAGGTCTCATAAACCTTACCATAACATATTATTTTCCAGCACATATTATTTCAAAGCAAGTACTGAGGGTGCCTGTCTAATTTGCCCCTGACAGAAATTGTTAGCCAGTCAATAAGTACATAGGCAATCATTTTCTATATTCATTTGAAACAGTAGACCACAGTAATAAAGATTAATTAAAGCAGCTTGGGTATTCATAGGCAACATTCCCATTAGTGTAAGCTAAATGTACAGTTAAGCTATACACAGATGTCTACACTAGGGGTAGATGCATCTGTACATTTCAGTTTCACTTGCATTCAATTTTTTAATCTCAAGTTATTTCCATCCCAAATATGAAGAATTTTCATATTTTTGTAAATTCTTATAAAAAATAAACTGAAACAAAATTCTCAACCATCTGCACAGTGATTCCCAGCATGGAAATGACCATGTTGTTGTACCTGCCTGCCATGTAGCTGTTAAACACGAAAAACCTTTCAGAAAAAAGAAAAAGAGGTGGCAACCCTAATTCAGCACTATCATGGTTGAATACACAGGGATTCAAGTCCAGACTTTTAAGTGCTAAGCACTCAAAGCTCTGGGCCTGGATGGACACATCTTTCACTTTTGGTTTCTCCCATATTTGTTTCATTGTTGTTTTTAATCTCAAGTTCTTTCTGCCCCAAATATGGAGAAATTAATGAATTCTTACATTCTTACCAGAACAGCCTGAAACAAAATTTATACACATCCCTAGTTACGAGTGGAAGTCATTGTTGGCTGGAAGGAACCCTGCAAAATTATTCCGTGAATGAGACAGGACAATGGTCCCATAAAAGCTTCATCTGGAAGCACCTCAAAAAGAGGGACCAGGGAAGTGCAGGTGAAGTACAAGGAAGATTGGGTGAAAGGGCAGAGAAGAGAAGGAAGTCAGGCAACAGCGGGCATTGTGTCTAAAGCTACATTGTCTCTAAGCAGTCAGGAGAATGTATATGTGGTGATCATGTAGATGGGAGACCAAATGGCAGAGAGGAAAATTGTCTAAAGGAAGTGCCACGAAGTAGGCAGTGAGTTGAAAAGCGGGACCTGAGGAGACACTGAATGCTGGAGACTGGAAGTCACAGATCTGTCCATTATGGTTTCCTGTTCTTCCCAATATTAAGTTGGAGACAACCTCTCCCCACCCTTGCTAGAGACATGGCACTGAAGGGAGGCAGACCTAAGGAAAAAAGTAAGCCTCAGGGAAACCCTCCCCCAGATCCTAGGAACCGAAGGACTGTGCACCACTGGCAGGAAGGAAGTGGTCAGGCAGAAACTGTAGGCCCAGGAGGCAAGTGGACAAAGATCTGATACAATTTCAGACTGGACCCTGACAGGGCTGCTGCTCTTTTTAAAGTTGCATAGAATAAGAATTCTGCCGTTTGTGGCTTTTGCTGTCACTGCAAAAGTTTAAATTGGCAGAGGAAATTCATTTACTGATTTGAACTAATCAGCCACTTTCTTGGCTGCAGGCTTCTAGTGTAAGCTGTGTTGGACTTTCTATTTTCTAACTGCTTCCTCAGCCCTTGGACGTACACAGCTGCCATCTACAGTATCTTTTCAGTCTGTTTTAGTCTGATATAGTTTGAAATAGGAAAAAAAAGTTTCACAGTTCAAACCACTGTTCTATAAAACAGAGTAGTAACTGTAACACAGACATGTTATTTCACATAAATAGGACACTATGTGAAGACAGCAATGAAGAAGGCATGAGGCAGGCACATGACTGGCCACAATGCCCTTTGTCCAACACTGACTTTTTGTGGCATGGATTATATTTGGTTTATATTTAATTTAGAGCAGAGATTATGGGTGCTTCCAGATGAGGCTTTTATTGTGCAACTGGCCTGCCTCATTCACAATTTTTTACTGGGGGTCCAAACATCAACATCTTCCATTTGAAACCTTCCCATGTTTTCCCACTGTTTCTCCTGCCTTTTTTCTTATCTCAGAAAATCTATTAAGGAGGGAAAGATGGGATGGCTGCACAATGTTGTTTAGATTGGTAGCACTAGGCTGCTTTTCAGGGGAGGAGCCTTCTCAAGATTATTATCCCAGCTACCATCTTAGTCCATGATGAAACCTATTTGACCTTTTCCACTGGAGTAGCACAGTGGCTAAGACACTGAAGTATAAACCAGGAAGTCCCTGATTTCATAGAATCATAGAATCATAGAAAAGTAGAGTTGGAAGGGGCCTACAAGGCCATCGAGTCCAACCCCCTGCTCAATGCAGGAATCTAGGTCAAAGCATCCCTGCCAGATGGCTGTCCAGCTGCACCTTGAATGCCTCCTGTCCAGAGTGGGAGAGCCCACCACCTCCCTAGATAGTTGATTCTATTGTCTTATTGCTCTGACAGTCAGGAAATGTTTCCTGATGTTTAGGTGGAATCTAGGTTCCTGTAACTTGAGCCCATTATTCCGTGTCCTGCAAACTGGGATGGTCGAGAAGAGATCCTGGCCCTCCTCTGTGTGACAACCCTTCAGGTACTGGAAGAGTGCGATCATATCTCCCCTCAGTCTCGTTACCTCTCCCCAGTTTGAGAAGGAACCATTGATAAGCACTCTTTGAGTCCGATTCTGTAGCCAATTGTGGATCCACCTGATACGATAGTTGTTCCATCTAGCCCACTTTTAGCTAGCTTGCTAATCGGGATATCATGAGGCACTTTGTCGAAAGCTTTGCTGAAATCCAGATATATTATGTCCACAGCATTCCCATAGTCCACAAGGGAGGTTACCTGATCAAAAAATGAGATCAGATTAGTCTGGCAGGATTTGTTCTTGACAAATCTATGCTGGCTTCTAGTAAATTAATCACTGCATTGTTTTCAAGGTGCTTGCAGACTGACTTTTTTATAATCTGCTCCAAAATTTTCCCAGGGATTGATGTCAGACTGACTTCCCAGGTTCCTCCTTCTTGCCCTTTTTGAAGATGGGAACATTTGCCCTCCTCCAGTCATCTGGCACTTCACCTGTCCTCCATGAATTCTCAAAGATAATAGACAGTGGTTCTGAGAATTCTTCTGCAAGTTCCTTTATTACTCTAGGATGCAGCTCATCAGGCCCTGGAGTTTTAAACTCGTTCAGAGTAATCAGGTGCTCCTTGACCGTTTGCCTATCAATCTCCCTGAGGAAGAGGGAGGTGAGGATAGGAGCAGGGGTGGTGGCATTTGCTGCTCCAGCTTGGGTAGCAGAATGTCTTTGGCTGAACTTGCTCTCAGCCTCAGGCCCCCAATTTGCAACATGATGATTGTAATGCTGACCTGCCTCACACAGGGCTGTTGTAAAGATTTTGTCTTCTACAAAAAGAATGACCTTTTGGCTGATTTGTGTATGTGCAGGGGAGGCTGGTGACTCTTATGTCAGTGGGGCTCCTTATCTGTTGCAGCTTTCATTCTGAGCTTTACGGGAGCTATCCATGGTGCTCCATGTTGGTGAACCTATTTTGGGGATGGAGCACAGCACCATGGATAGCTCCTATAAAGCTCAGAATAAGGGCTGCAATGGATAAGGAGCCCCACTGACACAGGAGTCACCAGCTTCCCCTGTGTATGTGTGTGCAGGGGGAAGACTTGAAAGTGGGACAGACTCTTTGCAGCATAGTAGATGTCTTCAGTACCGATTCAGGTGGCACTCTCCTCCTGGCACCCTTTCCATTTGGTGCCATTTCTTTTTTAAAATCAATAGTCTTCATATGAACAGTAATATCAAGCATGTAGCCAATCCAATTTCCCCCCAAAAAATGACTGACAGCAAACAAAGCTAATACAGAACAAGGGCAGTGCCGTCATTCATGACACCCAAGTAATAAGCAGCCAGGAATCTGGGCAGCCAGGATTGCATAGGATTGCACCTTACGCTGGCTCAGCTTGTCTGAGCGTGGAAAGCTAAGCAGGGTCAGGCCTGGTTATTACTTGGATGGGACACCCCTCCTCTAGTTTCCTGCATTGAGCAGGGGGTTGGACTCGATAGCCTTGTAGGCTCCTTCCAACTCTATGATCTATGAATCTATGAATCTATGAATCCTGCCCTGGTCTCCTGCCCAACTGTATCAGGGCTGCTTGAGGAATTTGATCTTTGCAACTTCTTAAACAAAATGGCCAGATCTGCACCTCCATGACAAATGTGAGGATTGGAACTTATCTGGATGTGGACTTGTCCAAATGTTATGATGCAGTTCTTAGTAGTTTTAACATATCAGAATACACATTTAAATACAGTAATACCTTGGATTGCAAGTAACTTGGTTTGAGAGCGTTTTGCAAGACAAGCAAATTTTTAAATATTTATTTAATTTTATTTTTTACTTGATATACAAGCAACGTCTTGCAATACAAGTACTGTAGTACGGCTTAAATTAAAAATCTTTGTACAAATTTATTTTGGGGGATTTCGTTTTGATATAAGAGTGTTTTGGATTACAAGCACATTTCCGGAACGAATTATGCTCTCAATCCAAGGCATGATTGTACCTAAATCCATATTTTGAGAATAATTCACTATGAGTTTTAAACCACATCCACAGATTAATGCAGAAATGGAATGTGATGGGATTAAATTAAATAAATGAACATGACTTGGACAAGAAATAGGCGGATTCGCTCATCCCAAGGCACATTATCCAAAAAAAGAAAAATGGATGCTTCCCAAAAATAATATGCTTAGGTTTTTTGTGGCAATCTTAAATATTGATTTTAATATTGTTGCAATTGTAAATGCTTTATTAAAGTGGGTTTCCCGTTCTGCTCTTGCCTAATTGCATTGGGATGAGAATTTGGCTCATGCTTAATTGTTCTCATATTGAAGATGGAGATTGAGGAAAAGGCTTAACCACCCCCATCCCCCAAACATACACACAAAGGATGCAATCTAAGAACAATTTCAACAGGTCCTGAAAAGCCGAGAATTTTACAATTAAGGGTGAAATTGCTGCTCTCTAGACATAATATGGTGATAGTTCACCAGAGGGACTAGAAATTGATTTTTTGATCTTTTGTGAATAGCTTTTATGAGTTTGTGTGATAGGAAGGCTACCCAGTAATTTATCTGTAGGGAAGAAATGAGGTGAATTCATCCATTAAACTACCAATTTCTCCACTAACAACCAGACAGGGTTGTATTTGTCCCTAGTATATTATTCTCTAGTTTGCTTATTTGTCTTCTCCTTTTAGACTTTGGGTAATCAGAAATAAAGATATTACAGCTCCTAAAAGGTTGGGGCACTAGGTGTAAGTTCTAATCAACTTCTTGCCTTTCTTAGGACCAATTACCTACACCTTTTGTACTAGAAGTGTCTCATATTTCCTATTAGGATATTATGAAGCTAGATTTATCTTCCTTTCTACTTCTCTGTCACTTCAGAGGTAAAATAACTCAAGCAGTTTCTATAGAATTATTTTGGATTTACCAAGGCGCAGGGGCACACAGAGTGAAATTAGTAATTGTGTATAACATATAGTATTAAGTATTTGAAAGAAGATTCAAATAAAAGACATTTTTTCCCTCTGTTACCAGCATGCCCCCAACATACGAAAGAAAGAAAGAAAGTGGTTCCAATATTTAAGGAAGTATGAAGCTTTCAAGTTAGACATGTCTCTCTGGCTAAGCAGTAGAAGAGCTTCTCTGGAATATTGTGTAATTTTCTCATTGGGGATAGTTAAACCCCAAGTCAAGGGAATAAAGTATTTGGCATATGAATTCCTTCCCATTCTGAAGTCCTCTTCAACAGTTGGTCTGAATGCTAATAACTATGTCATTCTTTTACGGGACAACATCCAGCCAAAGCTAAGACCTCTTATTTTAAATGAGAGCGATTTACAGAGTAATGTTATATGTACATGTTTACTCAGAAGTAAGTCCCACTGTGCTCAGTGGAACTTATCCCAGATTAGTGAGCATAGCATTGCCACCTTAAATGCATGCTTACCTTTCCCACCGAAACCAAGGTGGACTTTAAACATGCTTGACTTTTGGCTAGATTGTGTCCTACTAAAGGATGTTCTTCATACCTCCTCCTACAACAAATGATGTTTTTGGACTTATGCAATGAATGCCCATCAATACAATCCTAAGCAAGTTTACTCAGAAGTAAGTCCAGTTGAGTTCAATTGAATTATTTACTGCTAAGTGTGTTTACCTAGGAGTAAGTCCAACTGAATATAGTGAGACTTACATGTGAGTAAGCCTGGACAGATCAGGATAATGCAAAATTTATTTTATTCTGGGATAACATTTCAGGCAGTGACTGCAAGTGAGGTGATTCGCTACATGAAACCACCAGCAACATGGTGATGGAGGGAGAGGCATTCTTCTGACCCTTACCCGGCCTGGGAGATGGGAGTGGAGGTGGAAAATGCTGCTGCCAACACCCTGTGAGTGCCTTGTTGCTCAGTGGGTGGTTGCCCTAGTGCAGTGCAGGCCACTGCCATCACTAGAAAAACTATCTAATCAGCAAATATTGACTTCCGTAATGGTAGCTGCAGTACCTCCCATCTCCACTACTGCCCCCAGCGCCAAAAGGTAAAGGTTAAAAAATTTCCCCTTCCACCATCTATCACTAGATGGTCGTTTTGCCTCTCAAACAGCTTCACTGGTCACCACTGATTTCTTGAAAAAGTTAATGACTGCACACAATGTATGCTGTTAAAGAGTGTTTGGTTGTATTGGCTGAATGCCACTCTCTAGCTTATTAAAATTTATTTTGATCCTCATCAGTAGATAGAATCGGAGCAGCTTGCTGCTGCGCATAGAAAAAGCACCCCAGGAAGTGGCACCTGTTAGCTTGAATGGCATTTTTTCCCTTTCTCCATAATTACATGTATTCAAAATATTTGCATAAGTATCTTGATGACGTCTTCTATAATTGCAGGGTTCAGAATATTGTCATGTTAATTTTCAGCAGAGTCTGAGGAACAGGACAAAGGAACTTTGTCCTAACTGAAGATGTGATGTCATTGACCCTTTCATGGACAATCTCAGAAGTACTAAACATTTGGGGGAAATATAAAGAAAATACATTTATATATTTATAAAGTATCCATCATTGCCAAATATAGCTAGTATTAAGCTACTAGGAAATGTGGATTCAGATATAAATTTCTATGATGAGTACTATATTTTCTGTACTCTCTATGAACCCCTGTTCCCCCAATCTAAATATATATTGTAATGCCAGACCATCCCACTGCTACCATGTTCCCAAGATGTTATGGTATATACTGTGCCAAAGACATCTCTTTTACGTTTTACTACTTAAATTATAGATGGCATGATGAAGATATATATATATATATATATATATATATATATATATACACACACACACACACACACACACACACAGAGAGAGAGAGAGAGAGAGAGAGAGAGAGAGAAATACTCATTATGAGTACAATCCTTTCCCACTCAGACACAACACCCAAAAACAGGGGGATTTCATAGGATTTCTCTTCCCCCATCATGCCTGCTGTGGGGGAAAAATTTTTGGCAAGGGGAGGGGAGTGGAGGTCAAGACCAGAGTGGGGTGATCTTCACCCTCCAATCAGTGCCAATGGGGTGATGTCCACCCTCCAATCACTGGCACAAGAGGAGGAGCACTGAGGCAATATTTATGCCCAGCGTTTCCAGCCCTCAGCCTCTTTCGTTTGCAGCTCCCTCCCTCCTCTCCCAATACGCAGTGTGGGCTCCTCCGGTCGCCAGTTTTGTGGCTGAGTAGGAATTTTGGCTCCCTGCCTCAATTGGCTCAGGGCAGGGTGTGTTTTGCCTATTCTACACTGTGGATTTGGGGAGGATCTTTTGTTTTGGGTACGGGTCTGATTAATTGGTCACATTTGGCAGTAATTGAGGAGAATAGGCAGTGGGATTAGGGTTTCGCTGAGCATACCATGGCACCTTTGAAGGTGATTGGCGTTAACCCAAGGCTCCCCATTGCTGACGTCGTGCAGCTCAGTCTGTGGGAGCTAGGGCTAACTTTGGGGTCTACCCTTCTCACCCACATCGGCTGTCTTGCAGCACCATGGGGCGGTGACACTGGGAAGATCCCCCAGCACCAAGTGGTGTGGAATTGGAGGGTGGCGAGTCACTGCGCCACCACTCTGGTTTGGGATGTTTTCGCCCTTATATGCTCCACTGACCGTTGGCTGGTTTTAGTTAACCCCACACCTCCCCCTTCACAGATCTTTGATTAATAAATGTGGCCCTGATTTGATACCATATTTTTTGTGTCTTGAGTCTCCATTTCCCTGCTTACACTCACAGATAAAAGAGCTCTTGTTTTCCACACACTTACCCCTTGGTGGTGTATATCCAATTACCACACCAGGCCATTGCAAGAAATTGGAGGTCTGTACATGCCTCCCATATCACATCCAGTCCTTCCCTCACCTTGATCAAGGGGCACAAAGATACGGGAGATGAAAAAAGGCTTTTCCGGTGTGGCACCCACATACAAGTCCAGGCTCATGTGGCAAGAGGGGAGCAGATAACTTGAATCAAGAGCCAAGAAATTTCAAAGGGCAGGAAGCTCTAGTAAATGGAAGGAGGCCTAATGTCCCAGAAAGGGGAGCTGGGCATTCAGCAAGATCACAACTCTGTAACTCTTTCCCTTCTATACCCTCATGCAGAAGAAAAAAGACAAAAGGGAAAACTGGAGTTCAACTCAGATCCTGCCTGGTTATTACTTGGATGGGAAACCCCTCCTCTAGTTTCCTGCATTGAGCAGGGGGTTGGACTCGATGGCCTAGTAGGCCCCTTCCAACTCTATAATCTATGAATGAATGGGTATGAATGACCAAAGCCCAGGAGCCACATGCAATGGAATGCCACTGCCAATGTATTCTCACCCAAATCGTTGATAACTACTAGCATCTTGGATTAATTTGGATTAATTTAAGACAAATTGAATTCACCATAGAAAGCCTGAGCAGAAACATGTAAAACGGAACAGGACAATGAGAAAAAGCTTAAGTGCTTTGTGGATTGCAATGGAAGTAAGCCTTTAATGATCTCAGTCAAAAGCAACCAAAGAAGTGAGCACCACAGAAGCAGGCTCCCTTTATACCTCAGTCCTATACATGTGTATTCAGAAGTAAATCATGTTAAATTTAATGAGGCTTACTCCCAGGTAAATGTGTATAGGAGTACATTCTGAAATATGTATGTTTGAAAGTCATCTTAACTTTGGGTATGCCTATTCCTCATGCAATGAATTCAGGGAGGAAAATGAAAATGAATGTACTAGTGGATATTGCACTATTTTTTAATAATGTGACAGTACTTTTAAAGACTGTTGCATAACTGATTGTCAGATATGACACATAAGAATAATAGGTAAGAGTACTAACCAATATTATTTCCTAAGAATTATTACAAACTCTTTATACTGAATTATCAAAAGAATTATTATGGTTGTGGGTTGTTTTCAAACTCTGCACCATACTGGGGGGTGGGGGAGGGAATCTACATAGTCAAGTGCTACTGGCGTCACAAACCCAATGAAGCACTGAGGAAAAAGCATTTATTGCAAACACAGCTCTGGGAAAACCTCCATTATAATGCCTTTTGGGACCCTGATCATCAGCATCTGCAGGGATGTTTGGATGGGGGCAAATAACATATTTTGAAATTAGCTTTTGCAGGAATGTTCTGACTCTTCACTCACTGGCACATCTATTGGCTTTCTTAACACAAAATATAAAGTCCCTTTTCAGCTGTCCAGTATTGGAAAGGATGTCATGTCCTTAAATGGCAGGCATAGAAAGCATAGGGATTAAGCTGAATATGATTAAACGGTTTAATAATTGGATACTGTGACACAGTTCAATATGCACTAGAAAGTACACTTATCTTCCGCCCTTTGCACAAATATACAAAATATATAGCTCTAGGTTGTATTATGAACTAATGTTTCTTGACACAAGAAGACAACAGAATATTGTTTCTAAGGCTGCAATTTTATGTACGCTCGTCGCTTACCTGGAAGTAAACTCCCAGTGGGACTTACTTCTCTCAATAAATATCCAGAGCATAGGACTATAAGAAAGTTGATCTTAAAGTATAATTAGGGTGGCCATGTTTCCTCTTTCACAGAGAACTGTCCTCTAATAGGGATGTCCCGAAATCTCGATGGGGGTGGAAACGCTCGACCCCCCCCCGAACCCCGGGGCACTCACCTTCTCCCCAGCTCATCACATCTCCCTGGAGAGGAGCTGGGGAGAGGAACTTCTGGGTCCCCGGCACTGCATTTTTAGCATAAATACCATAGAAAACTACCTTAAAATGGCCGCACGACCGTTTTAAGGTGGTTTTCTATTATATTTATGCTAAAAATACAGCGCCAGGGTCCCGTCGCATAAGTTCCTGGAACAGCGCCAGGACCTGTGGCATCACTTCTGGGTCCCGGCAAAGTCCACCGGGAGGCCCTCATGTCACCGCAGGAGGAGTCGAGTGGCGGGGGTGCTCGCTGAGCACAAGGCGAGCACCCGAACAGGTACGCGTACATCACTAAGAGATGGATGTCCACAGAAAACCCCTTGACTCAGCCTGCTTCTGATCATTGGATCAGAAGTGGGCAGGAAGTCCACCATCAAATGAGCCAGACTTCTCAGCGTCAGCACATCCCTATCAGGCTGTGCTGTGCATGTGTCCTATGGGGACCAGCAGGGCAGGGCTCTGTTATGCCCTTAATAGGGATCCCTCCACACGTGGGTGCTTTACCCATGATTGACTGAATCAAGACTTTGAGTTTTGTGAAATGGTTAAAATATGAATAGGTTTTCCATTCTGTGTTCATGTAAGTTCTTTTGAGAGAGTTTGAAATTACAAATGGATGTTAAAATACCTAGTTCCCATTGAAAATCAATAGGATCTAAATCCCTAAGAGCAATTTGTGCTGTCAGAGGGATTTCCAGAAGGAAGACAAGGAGACATATTAAGGAATTGTATAGGCCCTTATTATTTATGAATGATTTGCATCTGCAAAAAAAACAAAAAACAAAAACAAAAACAAAAAAACAAAAAAAAACACCTATGCCCAGGAGTAACAGAAACCTGAAAGCTTCATACTAGCATGGAGCCAGGCTTCTCTGCCAGCAAACTTTCCTAAGTGCTCTGCCCCATGTCAGTGACAAGGGATAGCATAGTACACACATCAGCATTCTTATTACCTAAGCATTTTTCTCATAGGCTTGGATTCTACCTATGGGAGGAAAGGAAGAAAGGCCAAATTATTCTCACTATATAAGCATAAGGCATGTTAAAAATTGGTTCCAGTCATGTAAGTCTAATGTATAAGAGAGAGACTGAGCTTTCATTTACTAATATTAATAACATTATTGTTACTCTAGTTGTATTAACTGTTAATAATAACATAATGTTTAACTTTCAAACTTGCAAAGAATGTAGGATAATTACAGAGCAAGATGCAGTCCATCAAAGTTCCCAATAGTTTTGGTAATAGAAGATTAAGACCACAATTCTAGATACCCTTACCTAGGAGTAAGTCCTATTGAACTCCTTGGAATTTACTTCCAGGTAAACATGCATAGGGTTGCACTGCACTGTTACTGAAATTGGAAGGGTGGTGGGAATAGGAGAAAGCAAAGGTTTAATACAGTTGTACTTCAGTTCAGTTGAAACAATGCGGAAAGTTAGTCATGGCATAAGTCCTATTGATTTCAGTGGAACTAAGTGTAACTAACATAGGCTGGATCCAACCCCTGACCTACAATTAAGCATAGTGAAATTAAGACCAAAAGGAATGGTCTACACTCTCTATAGTATGGGTATTTTCAAATTAGGTCATATTAATATTTACAGAGGAAAATATGTATTTAAGTATTGTAACAATCTTTGGGAAATTAATAATTTTACTAAGAAAATACTTTGGTGGAGTTTTATATACGGTACTTAGAATATAAATATTAGATTGATCAGGTAAAAAAAAAAAAAGTAAATGATGATTAAATGGATCCATTGGTGATATCAAGTGAATGAGAATGGTGAAAATGTTCACTAGCAAAGAGATACAGGAGAAAAATAAATACGGTATTTGAATAAACAGAATGTTATGATATTGCTGTTGTTATTAATGCCTTCAAACACATATTGACCTGGTTTTCACATAAACCTAAGCCATGGTTTATTTAACCAATAATTAACACACGGTACCCAGGATTTGTTTGGCAGGCAATCAAACAAACATTGGTGAATTTTCTCAATCCATGGGTTGTTTGTTTCTCTCCTACTTCACCCACTCCTTCCCTGTATCCCAAATGCCTTTGCAGTGTTGTGGCACTGGGATGGAGAGCAGCTGGGTTTTTTCCCCCCAACTCTTGCCTGTCGCCTCTGCAGCTACCCATGAACAACCCATAGTTTTGGATTTACACATAATGACAATCCATAGTTTAAACAACCCAGAGATCACCACCCAACAACAAACTATGGATTCTCTCTCTGGGTTGTTCATGGTTAACAAATCATGGTTTGTTAGTATGGCTGGTTCACGTCACAACAATCCAAAATTCAAAAACCCATGGGTTAAACAGTTCCTGTGTTAAATAAATTATGGGTTGGCATTATTTCTGAATCTGGCCATTAAATCAACTTTATCCTACTGTTGGAGACCATGTGAATTTGTACCCCTGTTCTAATGTTTAGTTAGGCCTGACTAGAGAATCTTGCATTCTTGTTTTCTGCTTTCTGTAAAAGTGTTTCTTACTTTCTTGCTGTTCTGTGAAACTGCTTGCTAAAGTTGCAAAGAAATCTGAACTGAAATGTAAGAGAGAGAAAAGTAAAGTGCAGGCATCTTTGTTTACAGCTGCAGTAGATGGGAGGGAAAAGAGGCTGGAGAAAGGCAAAAGTGTGTACAAAGGGCACTAAGGGAAAAGCAAAATAATGTGTGTGTGTGTGCAGTAAGAGAAGTAAAGCGAAAGGCGGAGGGAAGGGGGTGTGTGCTAGCATCAGACTGATGCGTGTATGGTACTTTCCAAAGAACAGAACAGACAGGATGGAGTTGTACTGATAGGCAAGGAACAGGAGGAAATGTATGTACCAAAGAAGGACAGAGGAAGTCGTTGGGATGTATGTGAAAGTGGTCATGATAAGAATGTTTTTCTACGCAACTGTATGTAATATGACTGTATGTGATGCAAACCTGTATCTGATCCCATGCTGTATAAAAGATCCAGGAATAACTTGAAACGGGGCCCTTGATTTGAGTCCCAGACTGCTAGAGCCTACTTGAGGCCTCAAATAAAGTTGGTTTCACTTCTCCACGCCCCCGTGTGTTATTGGGCAGGGCATACTGGGGGCACAGAACATCACCTTGCCGGAGAGGCACCTTTTTGGTGCCAGCAACACTACAGAAATAAAATAATTAGTCTCTTATATAACTGCTGCTAGAATTGTCTACACCAAATATTGGAGGTGGAAAAGAAAACCTCAACTATTAGGGATTGCTTGGATAAAGTGTGGGAATGTGGCAAAATTAACATATTATACATGCATGAAAGAAAAAGACAGAAAATTCCCTTCCCCCAGCAGCCTCGTGTTGCTGGGGAGAAGTTTGCACGTGGGGGAGGATATCAGACCACAATCAGGCCACTGCCTCAGGGTCAATCAGGTCAGCAGGGGGCGGAGAGCCGAGGTCTCTATTTAAGGCCCAGCCAGCATCTCTGCCCCCGAGGCTGCATTTTCTTTTTCCAGATCCCTCCCTCCCTCCATAGCAGTGTGGGCTTCGCTTGTCATCCTTTTGGGGGCCGAGTAGGAATTTTTACCTGCTGTCTTAATTGGCCTCGGGCAGTGGGTGTGTTTCGCCTACTCCACACTGTGAAGCAGGGTTGGGTTAGTGCTTTGACTTTTGGTCACATTTTTGTGGGAAGTGCGGAAATAGGCAGGCATTCTAGGGTTTGGTGATCATCTAATGGCACCTTTCAGGTGCCTGGCGATAACCTGATGCTCTCCTGGCTGTTGTCCCGGGTCACAGCTTGTGGGAGGTTGGGCCGCCTTTGGGGTCTCCCCTTCTCACTCGCCGGTTGTCCTGCGGCGCCGGGTGGAGCTGACACCGGGAAGGCCCTCCAGCACCACGTGGTGTAAAGCTTTGGGGCGGCGAGTAAACGCACCACCCTTTTGGCTTGGATGCTTTCGCCCGATCACAATGCACTAGCCGTGGGCCGGTTTAGTTAGAACCGCACTCCTCCCTTCACAGATCTTTGATTGATTAATAAATGTGGCCCTGATTTTATCCCATACTCTTGTGTCTGGTCTCTTCATTTCCTCCTTTACGTGTGCAATTTCTTCACTCCCCTTGCCATGCTGAAAATAGCATGATGGCAAAGTGGTTGAGGGAAAGTGCACTCTCACACCCTTTTCCTGGAGCATATCAAGCCCAGTTTAGGCAGGAAGAAGCAGCCTGACCAGTTGTGCAGCCAAGCCTGGACCTCGGGCAGGGCCGGATTAAGAGCATTATGGGCCTGGTGCTGAGGATTTTGGTGGGCCTTTTTATGGAAATAAATAAAATGAAGATGCAATTTTATATTAAAACAAAGGGGGATCCATCATTTCCCCCCTTTCTTGTTCCCAGCGACCCTAGGGGCAGCTCTAGGTCCAGCCTTGTAACCATCACATGACCTGCAGAGCCTAATTGTGTGCTTGCCTGCTTTGGGTACCCATCTTGCCTGAGGAAGAGATCTGGAGATCTGTGGAATCCTTGCACTAATTATATGGCGGTCACTTACACATCGCCAGGCAAGAGGAGGAAATGCATTACCAGAAAAAAAAGAGGGCAAAAGAGGGCACCAACTTGCATATAATGTAGATGTATAAATGCACATTTAGAAATAATAACTATAATTTAAATAAACATACAGTACATCATCTCTCCATTGTGGGGAACGGAGACCAGCTGAGCTGTGTGCCCCTTCTCAGCTTGCCGTCCCGGTGCTAATGCTGATGGGCATCTCCAAGGCCCCAGTTGCCTTCATAGGGTTCTTTATCTTTACATGGGACTTGGACAGGGCAGCCCATCAAATAGAGCAGTGTTCTCCAACCTTGGGTCCCCAGATGTTTTTGGCCTACAACTCCCAGCATGCCCCAGCCAGCATAGCAGGACTTTGGGGCCGAAGCAGAATGAGCAGGAGGACCCCCCAACACAGCAGGGCCAACTTACCACAGTTTGAAGTAAGTGAAGGAATACGCACGGCCATCTAAAGAGGAGTGGGGGGGGGAAGGGGGCTGTATACATCCAGAGCTTAAGATTAGGATCACAGGATAGGATCATAGAGTCGGAAGGGGCCTACAAGGCCATCGAGTCCAACCCCCTGCTCAGTGCAGGAAACTAGAGGAGGGGGTCTCCCATCCAAGTAACAACCAGGCCTGACTCTGCTTAGCTTTCCACGCTCAGACAAACTGAGCCAACGTGAGCCACAGGCTTGTTTGTAACCTGACCCTGTCTACACTAGGGGGTGCAGCTGGGATCGCTTTCATTTGGATTTTTGCATAATAATAACAGGTGATCTTCTCCTCAGATGTAATCTGGTGTAATAGTCATTGCCTCTCCTCAGGGAACAGTGGGAACTGTAGTTCCGACTGAGGAGCCGGCTAAGGATCTCTAACAGAGAATTCTCACCAATGTACAATTATGGCTTCTGTTCTGCCCTTCCTTTGTTAAGGAGCGTTTTTGTTTGTTTGCAGTTTAGAGTAAGAATGGGAGAGAAGGGGGGGGCTGGATTAGCTGAAGGCTGGAAGGATCCGTTGTTTCAGAGGAGGTCACCTCCCGACGTAGCCTCATGGGGGGGGGCATGTGTTGCTAGCAGTGGCCACGGGGGGGGGGGGGAGGACGCGTGCGACATGGCCACGCGAGCTCAGCTCCTGGGAAGCGCAGGCCAGGCCGGGACGCGTGTGGATCTGCGACGCGCCCCCGGCAGCGGACTCTTACCAGGGCTGGATTCACAAAGAGGGCCTGCCGGTGCCAGCCGACCCGGCTCTTCCCTTCTTCCTCTGCATCATCTCGGAGAAGCGCCCCCGCCCCGCATTCTGCACGTCCGGCGACTCTCGCCCGCCCGCCCACCGGCCCGACCCCCGCCGTGTCGTCCGTTCCCAGCACCGGGGCAGCCTCGCCCACCTGGCCGCCCCTCCCCACGCTGCAGCTCTTTTAAGCGGAGGGTGCCGCCGAGGACCGGCGAGGAGGTGGCGGCGGGGACAGACAGAGCATCTCTCGTGGAGGCAGGCAGAACACGGCCGGGACTGATCTCCCCACGCCCCATGACCAGGATCGTCTCCTCCCGCGCGTGTGGCTCTCTCTGCGGCTCTCCGCGCCGCGGGTCCAGGCATTGTGGGCCTATTTTGTGGTAGGGGCCTGGAGCTGCAGCTCCAATAGCCCCTATCTTAATCCGGCCCTGACCTCGGGGCCGAAGTCTAGGGTTCCCCAAATGACTATCCAGAGAGAAGCAGTTGGTGGGCACAGTGGCAAACATGCCTGGGCCCCACCAGGGCTGATGCTTCTCACTGCAGCATCCTTTCTTCTTATTTTTGAAAACATGTTGCCCTTGTGTAGCTCCTCCCCACCAGCTTCTCTCCAGTTTGCCCAATCTTTGTATGGACTTCTGTCTACTACTTAACTAGTAGTAATACCATGTCCATCAGTTTACAGTTAAACATAAGTTGTTCTTTTTTTGGAATCAAAGATTCAAAACAAATCAATCAAGTATGCAAAAAGGGAAGTGGAAAAACTAATAATATTCAGTATTTGATATAGACAAACCAAAATCAATTTTAGTAGTTATTAGCTTCACTCATTTAAATTGATATTATGGCCCTTAATAACTTGGAATATGCTTTATTTTGACATGATTTGGTCGTTGTAGATGGAAACACTGTTAGATGCAAACAGAACAGTTTGTCATATAAGCTCTCCACATCTCTCTTGGCTCTCTATCTTCTCCAAACAGCACTGCTCATTTAAAACTAGGTCACTGGTTTTTTCTGGTAGGTCAGACTTTCTGCTAAATAGCTTGGCTTCCTATAGAGACAGAATCTGTATCTTCTTGTAGGTTGCCTTATATATAAGAGCTAATTATGGTGTAGGAGTTATAACAGCTGCAGTACTAGATTATGTGCAGAGATGTAAATGGACTTTCAGAACTTTGGAAGTTTTGCAGTCAGTAGCAACAGGTGGACTGGGGAGCTGGGAAGAAGAGGCAGCTGCCATCAGGCAGTGATCACAGGGGAAGGGGAAGCAATTTGCGCGCGCAAAAGAGGAAATAAGAGTCGAGACACAGAATGATGGTGAAATTATGGGCCACATTTATTGATTCGAGGATCTGGGAAGGGACGAGTGCGGGTGCTAGCTAAACCGGCTCTCGGCCAGTATACCCTTCAATGGGCGAAGCATCCCAATCGGAGGTGTGGCGCTGTAACTCGCCACTCCCCAATTTTACACCATGCGGTGTCGGAAGGCCTCCTCCATGTCACCGCACGGGGCCATGAAACGCCATGCGGGTGAGAGGAATTGGCCTCAAAGGCGGACCCTATCTCCCTGGCCATGCCGTGAAACTGGGCTCAGGTGAGGCTAAGGTATCGCCAGTCACCTGAAAGGTGCCGTGGGATGATCACCGAACCTCACCCCACTGCCTAAAACCCGCACTTACCGCCACAGAGAGGGACTGGCTAAGCCAAGTCCCCTCTCCCCCACCTGCGCTGAATAAATTCGAGCAGGGCCCTTCGCAGATCCTCCAAGAAAATATCGTTACCCCTGTCGGAGAGATGAACGCCATCTGCCCGATACAGCTCCCCCCAGGCCAAGGAGATCACAGGGTGAGGAATCGCAAAACCTACCCCTCCGAGGCCCCTACAAAGCTGACGATTCAGCCTTCTTCCCGCTCTGTTTAAGGCGTTGGGGCTGCACCACCCCGCCACAGAAACGAGACATGTGGGACCAGAGAATCTGGACCCCAGGCCAGCACTGCCACACAACAGCAAGGTCCATAAACGCTTGCTCAATCAAGGACTTGCCCTCGAGCAATCCAAGATCATTCCCACTGAGGTGCACCACCAGCACGTCTGGGAAGATGGCCACATGGCCTGACCGGAGCAAAGTAGGAAGGAGGCCGCTCCACTGCATTCCACGCCGACCCAGCCATTGCCCGTCAGTGATCCGGCTGATCCCAAGCTGGGGTCCAACACGCGACCGTGCAGCTCTCTGGGCAGCCCAGTACACCATGCTGTGTCCGAACACGAGCACACGAATTGGCCTCGATCCACTCCAGTGACCTGCAACAAGAAGAAAGGCACAGCAGCAGCACCACTCACGGTAACTTTTCGAATATAAGAATGATAGTCAGCTGAGCACCACCGGCCCACAGCCTGTATTTCAGGCTGTGCTCAATCAAGGACTTGCCCTCGAGCAATCCAAGATCATTCCCACTGAGGTGCACCACCAGCACGTCTGGGAGGATGGCCACATGGCCTGACCGGAGCAAAGTCGGAAGGAGGCCGCTCCACTGCATTCCACGCCGACCCAGCCATTGCCCGTCAGCGATCCGGCTGATCCCAAGCTGGGGTCCAACACGCGACCGTGCAGCTCTCTGGGCAGCCCAGTACACCATGCTGTGTCCGAACACGAGCACACGAATTGGCCTCGATCCACTCCAGTGACCTGCAACAAGAAGAAAGGCACAGCAGCAGCACCACTCACGGTAACTTTTCGAATATAAGAATGATAGTCAGCTGAGCGCCACCGGCCCACAGCCTGTATTTCAGCTGGTGGAAAATTCAGAGCAGCGACCGTCCAAAACAAACAAACAAACAAAACAACAACTGATGACTGTAGAATGCTCTAAGCACCTGGCATGTACTGTACCAGTGACTGACAGGAGTGTCTTAAAGCAACACCACACCTCTCAAAAGTGCGGAGAAGCAAAAGCTCGGCCTTGACTATCAAGTCTGCAAAGGCCACATACTCAATATTGTTGATCAGAATAATCGCAAATGCAGGAAGCACTTGGGTAATATTATGCTTCTGCAATACAGCCATTCCAGTGCGTTCGAAGAACAGGATGTTGCTTTCATGTGCGATTGCAACTACAGGGGAGGCAATACATTGCACTCCCTGCCTGGGCCAGGATTGGAGTCGGCCATCGTCGTATCTATGGACACTCATGGCAGCTGCCTACTGCTCCAGTAGTAAGAGAAGCCCCGTAGGCTAGGCAGGGGCTATAAAGGGAACCAAACAGGTGGCTTGTATTTCAGGGCCGGCAGACAGGAATTAGCATGTGCCGCACCTTGACAACCGAGGGTGCATAAAGCACGCCCGACTATAACTATACACTTCATGAAAAACTGTCACAGACGCAATCAGCAATCTGGGCCAAACATAGTGCATGGAAGCACATAGGTTGGACGAGCCTTATTTTGTTGCATACCATCCTTGCACTGCCAAAACGGTTGCAGCCTCTGACAGAAAACCCCCTACTTCCTTAGAGGAAATAAAAGGGGTATGGAACTGCCTAGAGCCACCTAAAAGGAGGCCTCGAAGAGGAAATGCACTTATGGCAACTGAGCCCCCAATTGATGCCGTAGAGGCAAAGGATTGCTGCCCATATCTTAGGGATACCCACTTGCCGATACCCCAAGCAGTCTCCCGGGAAGGCAAAAATGAAATTGGGCCCTTCCCACATTAATGAGAATATGAGCCCGCCCAGCTATAGCTGGCACCCCATGGCAGTCCATGCCAGAAGATCAGAGGGCAAAACCAATTATACTAGGACATGGATCACTCTATTGAAAGCATGAAGTAACCCAAAATTGGGAACCCATCCCCACCTGTAGGAGGCATGTAGCCAAGAGAGGATGCCTGAAGCAAAGTCCACCTGAGTACTGCCCAATGACAGCCAATCACACTGCCTACTACCCATAACTCAAGCAAAACAGGGGAACCAAAATAAATAACATTGAGGATGAAGGCAAGTCATTATCAGGTCCAGGAACTAGATGGGCCAAACGAATCCCATAACTCTGGGAATGGAAGTAACCCTTTCAGAGTTACCTGCTTGAAATTGTCATGAAGTGATGAAAGAAGTTCAAGCCACCAGAGAAAGCACATGGCTTAAGAGCATTGGGACTCATGATTATGCGCTGGGTGAAGAATAAATGATGAAAACATCTCCTCAAAGGACTAACAGGTACGCTACTGCAGATCCAGGAATTGCCTCATGGAGAACACACGGCTTAAGAGCACCGGGGAAAACAGCAAAAGAAAACATACAGTATTAATATCAAGGGATGGCATGGCAGGGGACAAAACCATGAAATGAACAAAGACGTCATAATACCCAAGCGGTTGAGGCAACGGGAAACAGAACGGGGCTGCACGTGGGTGTCAGGTACTAGCAGGGCGTATGTATCAATGCCCGCTGAACTGCAAATAAAAACGCCACACGAACTAACAGCACGACTTGGCATGATAAAATTGCTCTTGCAAGCCCAGAACATGACTTGGTTGGCAATGCCAGGACAACACGGATTAAGAAAAGTGAGCAATGCCACATTCGCTATAAAAACCTTAAGTGAAGCAAGATTTGTGTGGGCGTATGTCCCGCATTAAAATAATTAAGATCATACGAAAATTAATAGGGTGAACATGAAGTCCCTATCATTAACACGCCAAGACCACTGACTGGATAAACTGAATCAGACCATTGGGCCATCCAGTCCTTTACCCCCGACATTGAGGAGCAATGGCCATCTGGGTTCCAGGCAGGAGGCCCCAATGAAATGCCGGGAACCTGTTCCCGGGATCCCCGGTACACAAGCCAGAGTTAAACCATAGAGCCACAGCCAAGTGCTCATGGAAACACCCCTTTCTTTTTCCCTGCCATCAAGCCCCCATCATGAGGCAACTCAATGCCAAATAATATAAGGGGATCACCAGTGGCAGATTTCTTCCTGCTGGATGACTATACAGCACATAGAAATCCGCTTTATACTGAGTCAGATTATTGGTCAAACTAGCAAAATACAGTCTGCTCTGACTGGCAGGGGCCCTCCAGGGCACCAGGCAGGGATCCCTCCCAGCTCCACCTAGAGAGGCGAGAAACTGAACCCGGGACCCTCCGCATGTAAAGCAAGTGCTCTACCACTGAGCCATGACCCATTCCTAAATTGAGAAAAGTTAATGAAATGAGGACCACCAGAACAACAGACCACTCGGCTCAGTACCACCGACTAGCAGTGTCTCTCCATGATTTTAGGCAGGATTGTTTCCCAACCCTCCTAGAGATGCTGATGACTGAACAAGTGGGCATACGCTTGCAAAACGGGTGCCCCACCTACAGAGCAATGGCAATTAACTTGCAACAGATTGTTTTAATTCACTTGTTTCAGTACTAGAGCAATCAGTGTTTCACATACTTTCTTGCACAGTGATCTTGTGAGGTAGAACGGGATATGAACCCCCTATTTTAAGGAAGGTATTGTGTAGTATTGTACTGGTATCCCGCCTGCTTTCCTGCAAGGAAGCCAAGGCGGCGCACACAATTTACTTTACATGTTATCCTCACAATAACCCTGTAAGGCATGGCAGGCCGATAAGGCATAAAACAAGAGGGGGGAAGGTAAACCAACCCGTATGTGTAAGGCAGGGCCAGAACCTGTGCAAGAAAAGCAAATTTTACCGCCAGACCATAGACAATTAAGGATATAGAAAGTATGAACAAGCGAGCTGTCATTGCTCAGCTAATACCATTAGTAACTAATCACAAAATTATATATATATATATATATATATATATATATTTATATATTTATATCACAACAACTCTGCAAGGTAGGAACAAGGCAAAAATCAGTAGGGTAGGAATCCAATGCCCAATCGTTGCCACACGAGCCAGACGGGACCCCTCACATAGGCAGGCAAGAATCAGGGTAGTAGCATGGGGGGGCAGGGCGGCCACGTGAGCAAGCAAGCCCCCCCCCCCCAAACCAAGGGCCTAGAATTTGTGCTCCTTTATTATCATTATTATTATTGTCATTGGAATTAGTATTATTTAGCTATGTATAGCAATTATTCATGTGTATGTATATATATACATACACACACATATACAACGACCACCCTGGAAGGTAGGACAGTGATGGAAATTGGTGCCCACAATCACAACAATATCGAGGTATTTGGTTGGCAACTGTGAACAACAACCCCAGGAGGTAGCACATCAGGCAAAAGAGCACAAGTAGCCATTTCTCTCCTAACACACAATATGCTTATCAAGGGAACTGAGGAGACGCCTCAAAGCCTAAGAGGGCAAAGCCCTAGAGAGGCCTGCGAAGGAGGCCCCCACTGGAGCCCCAAAATGGCCTGCAAACAGAGGCCTGCTAAGGAGGCCCTCACTGGAGTCCTAAATCGGCCTGCAGGCAGAGGCCTGCTAAGGAGGCCCCCACTGGAGCCCCAAAATGGCCTGCAAACAGAGGCCTGCTAAGGAGGCCCTCACTGGAGTCCTAAATCGGCCTGCAGGCAGAGGCCTGCTAAGGAGGCCCCCACTGGAGCCCCAAAATGACCTGCAAACAGAGGCCTGCGAAGGAGGCCCTCACTGGAGTCCTAAATCAGCCTGCAGGCAGAGGCCTGCTAAGGAGGCCCCCACTGGAGCCCCAAAATGGCCTGCAAACAGAGGCCTGCTAAGGAGGCCCTCACTGGAGCCCCAAAATGGCCTGCAAACAGAGGCCTGCGAAGGAAGCCCTCACTGAAGCCCTAAATCGGCCTGCAAACAGAGGCCTGCAAAGGAGGCCCGCACTGGAGCCCCAAATCGGCCTGCAGCCAGGAGGGAGGCCCCACCAGACCCCACCCTCCAAGCTGTGCCTAACGTGCTAGTGATCCAGCACCTACTTCCAGTAACAGGCAAGGCATAGGGAGGGCCCTGGACTAGGCCAGCAATCCCCCCCACTCACCCCCGAAAAAGCCCACAAAGGGGGGGAGGGAAACAGAATCAAATAAAATTAAAGTAAGAGAGAGAAAACAAGAAGAGATGGGATCAGAGAGAGCAGGGAGTCCCAGGACTCCACCCCTACTGGTCCCACACAAACCACAGTAAAGGCACCAACTGGCACAGAACTTATCTCCAGCAGCTGCTTTGAGAAAAGAGGCAGAGGGTGGAGCAACGCTGCCTAATAAAGGCCTCCACCGCTCCTCCCCCCGCCTTGAGCCCATAGGTGGTTTCTAAATTAAACAGCCTCACCTCTCATTCCTCTACGCGTGCAAATAGTCCTCCCACCAACAGCTACGCGTTGGTGGGGGAAGGGGAATCTGGTAGGATGCATGAAATAGCAGTAGAGAGGAAACAGAAGACAGCTTGAGTAAGTGTTGGGCGAGTCACACTCACCATATATATATATATATACACACACACACACACACACACACACACACACACGTGTGTGTGTGCGTGTGTATGTATATGTGTATACATATCAGTTTGTTTGGAATTGGCCTGGCAATTTGAGCTATTTTCCCCCAAAGATCAGAAAAGAAATACCTTGGCCCTGGCCCCTGATGCATGAGGAGCATTACAGGTTCTCAATTCCTCCCCTAGTCCCCCTGTGAGCCCCCATCTCCTTACCTGGTTGCTGAAATGGAATTGGCAACTCCAGAAGCTTCTGCATCTTGAGTGGCAAAGATGCAGGGAGGCAGGACTCTTGCTCTCTTGTCTTTCCACTCCATCACTCTTGCTTCTCCCCTCCCTGCATTCGCTGGTCATTTTAGGGCAAAATCGCATGCATGTGTAGACAGAAATAAGTCCTACAACTCCCAGCATCCCCCACACAGCCATGGTGTCTGAAGGATGCTGGGAGTTGTAGGATTTACTTTTGCCTAAACATGCATAGGATTGCGCCCTTAAACTCCCCACCACCACCACCGCCACCTTGGTGCTTGAATCACTGCTTTGGAAGGACTGATGGCAGAGGCGTAGCGTGGGGGGTGCAGGGGGGGCCGGCCGCACCGGGCGCAACATCTGGGGGGGCGCGCTCTCACTCGCAGCTCTCTGCCCCTGCCTGGCTCACTCACTCTCTCTGCAGTGCTGGCTGTGCGAATCCGATCCGAGCCGCCGGGTCGCCGCCCACTGTGGAGCGCGGGAGAGAACCACACCAGACCAGCCCAGGCAGCAGCAAGAAGAAGCATTTAAAGCGGAAAAGAGGCTTCTGTTCTTTCAAATAGTTCTTTAAGGATCGGAATCCTGAACGTATGGATTGCCTGGAAAGGCAGTCTCATTGATGTAAGCGGAACTAAACGAAAGTTGGGCTACCTGCCTAGCCCCGCAGCCTGCCTCATCCTAAACACATCATGGGGGAAGGGAGGGCGGAAGAATTCTACCGATTCCCTTTACTTTCAAGGAAGTGCGTTTCATACGCATCCTACTCCGGATCAGCTTTAATTTCTCAAAATACTTCCATTTCACTGAATAGCAAACCAAGACGTCTATTATGCTTAAGAACATAACGTTATACCGAGTAGCACAAGCCTTTTTGGCTTGCTTTGCTTTAAACAGGATTTCTTGAGAGGGTCCCCCCGCTCTTTTTACTTTTTTAAACTTACCAGGATTTTGCTGACCAAACCTCCGTTCTAGCATCTGCCTTCAAAAGGTGGGGTGGGGGCACTTTGGCTTTTAAACCTGGCCGTGTGAGATGAACCAAATCTCCTTAATGTGTCCCGAGATAAACGAGCTTAATTCTCTGCAAGAGACTGGCGATATTAACTGCGTCCCAAACATGGCTTAATTGCAACTCAAGCCTACAGGAGGCTTCCTTTCGAGTAAGCACCCATTAACTGAGCCCCGTCCCCACTTGCTCAGGAGGAGGGAGACAACAAGGACGCTGGATCGATCCTTCGGTGTCTGCCTGGATCTATTCCTCACCCTGCCACCCTCTTCACTCACTCCCCTCAATTCTTCATCCTGAACCTTGACGCTTCTAAACATCCACAAAAAACAAAAGCAACACCAACACAAAGATGAGGGGCCTTTGGTCCAATTTACAAATATAGAGTGAGTGGGGCGCGGGGGTGGGGCGATCTTTCTTAACCAGACTCTAAATATTTTTTAGAGTCTGGACAGATTTTTTTTAAATGGGGGGGGGCGTAGAGAGAAGCTGTAACTTCTGCTGACAATGTACGACCCATCTAAAAGCTAGATGGAGTTTCCTTCCTCTCTCTCCCTCTCTCTCTCTCACCGCCCCACCCCCGTCTCCCGGTAGCACCATTCTGTTCATGTAGAATACAAAATGATCTCTTAAAAAAAAAAAAACCTCCCCCCCCCCATTTTGTGTAAGTGAGCAGGCAGAATACGAGTGCACTGGTAATTTGCCAACAGACCTCTGGTTTATACACCAGTCCTGTCTAAAGTTATTTGCTGTAACAACTGTTTTCAAACAGTACAAGAACAACCTCCCCCCACCCAAAAAAATTCCAACCCCTATTTAAGAAGTGAAGAGAGGAGAGGGGACCTGTGGGGGGGGGGGCAGAGTGCAAAAAGTGGGCTTTGCAGATGTGTATGTCAAAAGAGGCACCTTTAACATCTTCTTCAAATTATTACTTTTTAAAAATTATCTGTGAATTGGGGATGTGGGGATACTTTTCTTTCTTTCTTTCTTTCTTTATTTCTTAAATGCGGATTTATTCAGGGCAAACCCTAACCTTGTTCTAATCGGAATCCTAGAATGGTTAAAATAACAAGAAATAAATTTAGTAGCTTCCTAATGGGAGATTTATTTATTTATTTATTTTACTCAATCCAAGACGAGTTTTGTCAGTTTAATTTCTGATCAATTTCGCTTGTTAATTGTTAATTTGGTTTTGTTTTAATTGTCAAACAATTTGGTGGTGATTTTTTTTTAAGCCTTCGGTTCTATTGGTTGATGAAGTATATTCACCTGAAAAACAAAAACAAAAAAACACCCCCTTGCTAACAGTCTGAGGTTTTGCAACCCTTGGCCTACGCGGGTGACAAAACACAGCGCTCGGGTCCTTTGCCTTCGTCTCGGAGATGGAAAGGAAAGTGTCAATCAAGCGACGCTTCAATGACGAGGGACAATCCCCTTTGCTGGACTGGCCTGCTTCAAGAGCAATCAGTCACTTTGCATTAATTACCCTTCCATCCATTCCCCACTGCAGGGCAACTGCTGCTTTCTCGGAGACCTGGCACATTCATGACAAAACACCACCTGAAAGAATGGACAGCAAATCCACGGGTTAGGGGGCGCAAATTACTTGCCTTGCCCCGGGTGCTGACAACCCACGCTACGCCACTGACTGATGGCACCAATGATGCTGGAAGATGTAGTTTTCCTGGGGCATGAGCAGATTTGGTGTCCCATGAGCTGCATATCCTAACATCCCTGGCACCAGTGACACTGCTGTAGTAGTGTTTCAAACACTAAGGAAAAGAGAAAGGGGAAAGCAGAAGAGAAAGCCCTCCCTTCCTCCCGCCACCATACCTGCAGCCAAGTAAGGGAGAGGGGACAGGAATGCCTGATAATAAGGCAGAGCCAAAATGGTTCTCCCCATTTTGCTACCTTACCTTGCTCCCCCACACACACACACTTTAAATCTATGTAGTTGCATTTTTCCCTTTAAAGTAATGTAGTCTGTTGCTTGTTAAAAACACCCTTGCAGAGATAGAGAGAGCTGCCAGCTGCCATCCACCAACCTTTCGCCCCCAGAAGGCAACGTCGATGGCAATGTATCAAAATGCTGAGCTCAAAAACATCAAATGTGCTTGAGAGCTTGGTTCAAAAATGTTCCAAAATACATTTTTAAAATGCAAATTTTGAGAGAAAATAGATTGGAACGCATATTTTGAGAACAAAATATGGGTAGTATGCTATTGTGGCCATATGTTAGCAGGAGCAACCCCTGGTGCAATGGGGAATTTCTAGTTCTAAAAGCAACCCAGAATGAGCAGAAATGCTCACTTCCGGAACAGCCTGAGCTTGCAGAAGGGAGCTCACTGACCTGATTCAGAAACAAGCATTTCTACTTCTTTCCAGGGTTACCTTTAGAACCAATCATTCTCCGTTGCCCAAGTGATCACTCCCGCTGGTGTGACACAATCAGTGGGAGCACAGCAGAGCTGCTGGATACTGCCCTATGTATTTAAATGCAAATTTTCATGCATAATCTTTAAAAAAAAATCACAGACTGATGTGGAAATTGGATGAAATAGATCAGTGTAAAAAAAAAATATCACAGACTGATGTGGAAATGGGATGAAATAGATCAACCTTGGGTCCCCAGATGTTTTTGGCCTACAACTCCCAGCTACGCTGGCTGGGGCATGCTGGGAGTTGTAGGCCAAAAACATCTGGGGACCCAAGGTTGGAGAATACTGAAATACAGTAATACCTCAGATTACGAGTAACCCGGTTTGCGAGTTTCTCGTAAGACGAGGAAAAATTTGGCATAAATTTACATTTGAAAGACGAGCAAGTCTCGCAACACGAGCCGCTGCTGCCGCATGTGGCTCCTGTTGCGAGATGTCTTTCAAATTTAAATTTATGCTAGCAATGCGAGGCGCCAGCTGAGCAAGCGGCCGCCACCTCGCGCTGCTGCGCCGGCCAGCCAAGCAAGTGGCCAGGAGGCGGGGGCATCCCTGGAGGCAAGGCGCGGCTTGGCTCGGCCGCCGCCTCACGCTGCTGCTCCAGCCGGCCGAGTAGCCAGGAGGTGGGGGCTTCCGTGGAAGCGCGCCAGGCTCCTTTCTCCCCAAAAGGCAGCAGCATCGGCAGCACTTAATCCTTTCTCAAAAGCACACAAATCCTTACAAATTCTCATAGTATGAACCATAATCTCTCTAATACTGAGACAGACTGAATGTATTTCAAGCATTTTCTGTCAGGAAACGCTCCCTTCCACCCAACTCCACCACCTTTATACCCTCCTCTTTCCACCACTCTGCATGCAGAAAATAAGGCAGGAAAAGAAAAGATTACGCCAAATTAGTTGCTTCCTACACAGCTGTTTAATTACATTACATTTCCTTTGCCAGGGTCAGAAAAAGAAGCGAGAGAGGGAGCCCAGATGCAGCCGGCATTTGCAAGTTAAAAAAAGAACTTCTCCTGCCGCTTCGTTTCTTTGAAAGCAAGCCGCCCGCGCTGCCGCCGGTCCCGTCGCGTCACATCCGGCTCCGTCAGTGACGGCCGGATGTGACGCGGCGGAGAGGCGAGCTGCCGCTTTCAAAGGTACGGAGTTGGGTGGAAGGGAGCGTTTCCTGACAGAAAATGCTTGAAATATATTCAGTCTGTCTCAGTATTAGAGAGATTATGGTCCATACTGTGAGAATTTGTAAGGATTTGTGTGCTTTTTGGAAAGGATTAAGTGCTGCCAATGCTGCTGCCTTTTGGGGAGAAAGAAGCCCGGCCGCGCCTCCACGGAAGCCCCCACCTCCTGGCTACTCGGCCGGCCGGAGCAGCAGCGCGAGGCGGCGGCCGAGCCAAGCCTCGCCTTGCCTCCAGGGATGCCCCTGCCTCCTGGCCACTCCTGGCAGAGCGAGTGGAGGCGAGGTGCGGCGCGGCCGGGAGCCGGCACATCAGTGAGTTTCCCCATTAGAAATAATGGGAACTCCGCTGATTCGTTCCACAACCATTTAATCACTGCTTTGCCCCATGGAGCCCCATGGAGGGAGCCAGCAAAGCAGTGATTAAATGGTTGTGGAACGAATCAGCGGAGTTCCCATTATTTCTAATGGGGAAACTCGCTTTGATGTACGAGTATTTTGGATTACGAGCATGGTTCCGGAACGAATTATGCTCATAATCCAAGGTATTACTGTGGATTATTGCGTCAGTGAACAGATGTGAAAGTGGCATGTACTATAGATACCGAGTCATTCAAAGGTGGGAGGTGGATAGGAAATTATTCTCTGGTTGAGATACAAGTTGGTCTGGGGAAGTACTATGGGTGTAGGAGGAAATAGCCTGGTTTGGAGTACTGGTGTGCTATATGAGTGCACCAAATTGGTATTCCAAACCAGATCATTAGAAAATTCTGCACCATCCCTACAGCCATGGTCATCTGCAGGGAGTGGTAAAGGGGACAATCCCCCCCTTTTTAAGGGAGCAATCCTGTGGATGTTTAGACAGAAAAAACCCTGCAATTCCCTGCATGCCCCAGTCACTCTTTTCTGTGTAAAAAGGCATAGGATAGTACCTTTACAAAAACATGCCAGTTGGGTAAAAAATAAATAAATAATGAGCGCACTTCTTTGCTCTCAATAGTGGACCTAATTTTTTTTAAGGGGGGGACAACCATGGTAGCCCCTCCAAGGTACAGCTGGGGCTCCTGGGGGGGGGTAGCTCATGGCTGCCAAAAATGGGGATTGGGAAGGGCAGGATGGCTTATAAGCCACTGTGGGCTTCCTATGTTGTGTGAACCTGCCCTTAGACTTATGACAGTCTTCTTTCGAATTTCTTTTTTTACGAGGGAGAGGTACCAGGTAGGGATGTCCACTTTCTCCATTGATATTTGATCTATGTCTGGAACCGCTGGCATGTGCTAGACAGAAGAGTAATATTTATGGCTTTGTGCATGATTGTTTTGAATTTAAAATTATTCTTTATGCTGATGATCTCTTATTGTTTATCTAGAAACTCCAGTTGTCTGTTCCATCTTTGATACAATTGATTAATAGTTTCAGTGATTTGACTGGCTGTTCAGTTAACTGGTCAAAGTCTGAAATGATGCCGATTGGAGATACTATATCTCATAGTGTATTAGCTAATTGGCAATTTCGATGGTGCCCAGCTTTTATTACTTATTGTGGAATACTCATTTAGTGGTGGGTGATCCCACAATGACCTGACCCACCACCAGCTCAGCAGACACCGCTGCTGTACCCACTGAGCCGGGCCAAAAGTGGACATGTGCCAAGCCACTCGGCAGACATCCAGGTTCCCGGCAGGCCACTTTTTATATAGAAAATGCTGTAAGATATGTTCTGTATCCACAAAAGTGCCAACGCCGCCGTGATTAAACTTACTTTTATATATTTATAATTAAACCTTTTACACAAAAAATATTTTTTGTAGAAAGTTTTAAACACACTAACATTTCGAGTATAAAACCATAATGATTTAACATTCAAATTTGAGGACTAAACAATGACAATGCTGGAATTTCAAATAACATAATTGTAAGTATAAATCCATAGTAATTTCATACAAGTTTGAGGACTTAACAATAATGCAATTACAAGTAACACAATATATGTATATTCTCATTTGTGATTTAGCATACCAAGTCCTAACTTTGTTATATTTTTTAACAGAGTTAGTAGAAGCCTTCCCCTTGTTTTTTCTTTTTCTTTTTGAAGTGGCTTAGGCCTTCCTTTGTTTATTCTTTTGAGGAGGCCACCACCTGAGAATTCCTTCATTTTTTCTTTTGGTTTTTCTTCCCAGGTGGCTTGAGCCTTTTTCTATTTATCCCTTGGAGAAGCTTCCAATGTGCTGATTACTCCACATCCGACAAGAAACCGGTTTCCCTCTTGTTTCGTTCATTATCTTTATCAAGGAATTCTTACGGACTATATCAGTGTTGTTTATTCTTACACGTTTACCTTACTGTATCTGTATCATGCTTTTTCTCTCAGTGAGTCCAGTGAGATATGTTCTGGCATTTGGCACTTTTGCATATCTTATGGCATTTTCTACATAAAAAGCGGCCCGCCGGGAACCCAGAAGTCACTTTCCCAGCTCGACTCGGGAGAACATGAGTCGAGCTGGGGAAGCAGGTAAACGGGATGGAGTTTGGGGGGGTCAAGCCCAGCCAGTTCACCAGATTTCCACCTCCCGGAAAAAACTCCTCACACATCCCTATAACTTGTTCTCAGAGACATATCCCAAATGTTCAAGCTAAATTTGAATAAGCTGGTGAATGAGAACTCACAGGATATAGATAGATGGGCATCTTTAAAGTTGAGTTTCTGGGGTACGGTTAATACACTTAAGATGAATCATGAATGTAATACCTCGAATTGTTTATGTTATACATGGGATTCATTTATGTATGCCCTGGCAAATATTTTCAAAACCTTAATGCTCTGTTTCATAAATATGGTGGAGGGTTCTGCCCCACCACAAATATCAGTGAAAAGGATGCAACTTCTAATTGAAGAAGGTGGGTTTGGCTTTCTGGATCTTGCATTATATCATCGGGCCTATTTGTTGACCTGTACTAGATTTTGATCTTTTCTACTTAGATTAGATTTTCCACCTTGATCACTTCTGGAATCATCCTCCTGTCTGGATCCTCTCTCTAAATGGATGGCATTAGGTTCTTGACATAAATGGATAGGGTTCCTCCCACAGTTAGAGATGTGTGGCATATAATATGATGTCAATTATATTTCAATCCATTTTCCCATGATAAATTGACTTTATGTGGAAATCCAGATTTAAAAATTGGTAAGAAAATGTTTTTGTGGAAGACTAGGATGGATAAGTTATTTTTTTAAAAAAAACAACAACAACCATGGATCAGTTAGTGGGTGCTAATGAGTTTTTACAATTTTTGGCTTTGTGTACCAAATATGATCATTTGCCTGCTATGGCTGAATGGCAATACTTGCAATTGCAACATTTGTTAGAATCTAGGTTTGGCCCTACCACTTTCACAGCTTCAGAATCTCCTGTATCTGAAGCATCAAGGGATCTTAGTGGTTATGTCTTATTCAGCAAAAACTCCTGTTCTGTGTCTATTGGATGCTACAGTGTCTTTTTAAGAAGGGTTTGTATGCACACACTCACACACAGACACACACACACATTTAACATTATCAATTGAAATTGATATATTCAAATTTATGTAGTTATATTTGTTTTGTTTTTCCTTTCCTTTTTATGGTTTTGTTTTGTTGAAATTTACAATAAAAAATAAATAATAATAATTAAAGGAAAGGAAAGGAAAGGAAAGGAAAGGAAAGGAAAGGAAAGGGGGGGGGGGAAGAAAGTCCAGAGTCCTAGAAGAAAGAAAGGGTCAGAGCTGCTGGAACTGGAGAACTGATTGTGAGTTGGCCCAATCACTATAAGATATTATTAGGATAAAGGACCTGGATAAAATATAGACACAGTCTAGTTATATTAGCTGATTGCATTAATCCCTGGTTGTTTTAGTACCCTGTTGCTTATATGTTTCGGTGTGTGTGAATCCATTCAGATTTTAAAACGTTTTCCTATTGACATTTTTCTTCAGTAAAATGTAAAGTTACAATCATGTGCTACTGTGCAGCTTTGCCCTATGAGTGCCTCATATTTCATCAGTGACTGAGGTTGCAAACACTTACCTAGGAGTAAGTCCATTATTTATTTATTATTTATTTATTTGTTGTATTTATGAATTGCCCATCTGGCCGGCAAACCAGCCACTCTGGGCGATGTACAACATGGTAAAATATAAAATACAGTTAAAACAGTATAAAATTTTAAAATCTCAACCCACCCCATATTCCTGCCTGAATAGCCATGTTTTTAGTGAGCAGCGGAAGCTCAGCAGAGAGGGGGCATGGCGGAGGTCACTAGGAAGAGAATTCCACAGTATGGGGGCCGCCACAGAAAAGGCCCTCTTCCTAGTCCCCACCAGTCTAGCTGCTCTGGCTGAAGGGACAAGGAGAAGGCCGTCTGAGGCAGATCTTGTTGAGCGGCCTACTTGGTGTTGCTGGAGACACTCCTTGAGATAAACTGGACCGGAGCCGTATAGGGTTTTAAAGGTCAAAACCAACACCTTGAATTCGGCTCGGCAAGCAACTGGTAGCCAGTGCAGCTCCTTGAGCACTGGAATGATGTGACCCCGCTGGCGGCTGCCTTTAACCAGGCGAGCCGCCGCGTTCTGTACCAGTTGTAGCTTCTGAACCATCTTCCAGGGTAACCCCACGTAGAGCGCATTACAGTAGTCTAGGCGAGAGGAGACCAAGGCATGAACCACTGATGGGAGCAGGTGATTAGGAAGGTAGGGGCGCAGCTGCCGTATCAGATGGAGTTGATACAGCGCCGCTCGGCTCACAGCTGACACCTGAACCTCCATGGACAGCTGGGAGTCTAGAATGACCCCCAACCTGCGGACCTGGTCCTTCAGGGGTAGATGTACCCCATTCAGCACGATTCAGCATTAAAATGAATGAGATTTATTTCTGAGTAGACAAGACATGCATAGGATTGTGCTGTGACTTCTATATTAACTATCTATCATCACAGTAAAACCAAAATTTGAAGTAGTTCCAGTAATGTTGTTCCATCTGTGGGAACAAGGCTTTGATTCTCCTTCGTAAGTGCTCCAGTTACAATACATGTAGGCCCATTAAAATTTGCCTATGGAAATATTCAGCTTGAATATTACCTGCCAGTGATTCCAGACACAGCAATCCTAGCTGTTGCTGATTGGTTGCAAGATGTTCCATTCTATCCTTACTTTCTGATAATATTGTCTGCTATGCTGATTGCCAAATGGGCTGAATCTATGTGCAGTGATGGGAGGGGGTGATTGATTTAAAATAAGATGGGAATATTTGTTGAACAGCAACTCTATAGCAACCATGCAGGCAAGTTCCCATGGAGCAGTTGGCCAGTAACAGTGTAATTTAAAACGATTTTCATCTGTCAGGGTAGATATAGGCAATGTTTGCTCTGATGATGTAAACTCTAAAATCATCTAACATTCACATGACAGTGAGTACAATGACACAATCCAGCCAAAGTTAAGATTATTTCAACTGGAGAGTTGTGTGTCTATGTTTTCTCTAATGAGGTGTACTCTACCAGACTTTTAAGTTCCTATTGAATTCAATGGGAGACTGACAGTGCAATCCAATTCATGTGTATTCAGAAATAAGTCCCATTGAGTTCAGTGGAGCTTACGTCCAGGTAAGTGCATGTAGAATTGCAATCTCAATCATATGCTTCAATGTCTCCCATTGAAAACTATTGGGTTGAAAGAACTTGATTTTGGCTAGATTGTGATCAATGTTTGGCATATGTTATAATGTTAGAGTTCACCTCACACTAGCATTATCTTTCAGACACTGAACACAATTCAGACAAAGTTAAGTTATTTTTAAACCAAATTGTGTCAGTGGAAGGTATCAGAGTATGCACATTTGGACATTTTAGTTTTTAAAAAGACATTAGGGTTCATAAAATTATGGATGGTGTGGAAAAAGTGGATAGAAGGGGGGGAATCTTCATCTCTCATAACTGCAAAACTTTGTATCACCCAATGAAATTAATTAGAAATAAAGATAGGATGCACAAAAGAAAGTACTTCTTCGTACAATCCTACGTAAGTAAATTATCAAATCTGATGCCATAAAATTAATAAGAATGGATGAGTCTGTCAGTTTTGCTTCCTCCCACATTCAGTTTTTTTTTTTTTAAGCACAAATTCTTTCCATTCCATTTTTGAATACAGTTGTGAATATTGTTAAGTCCTAATCAAAAACTGAACCTAACAAATCTCACCCATGGCACAGGCTGAACATTTTTAAGAGAGTATTAGACAATCCATGGAGAATAGGTCTATCAGTGGCCATAAACCACAAATGCTAAATGGAAATCTATGAAATGTCAGGTTCAGAAGCAGTGGATGCTATTGAATGTCACTTGCCAGGGGACAAACAGCAAGGAGGTCACATTTGTGACCTGATGATGAGCTTTCCAGAAGCTTCTGGTTGGCCCCTGTGGGAATAGAATAGTTTCTATTACATCGAATGGGGCCAGAATAAAGAGGTGTAGGGTAAAATCCAAGGGATAGAAAACTCCTCCTGCCTGCAGATTCTCCACAGGGACTGGAGACTCTACCACATCATTGGGTTTTGCCCCTGCAGCATGTTATCCCCCCATAAATTCGAACAGAGGAGCTTTGACCCATTAAGTTGCATGAGGAGGGTAAATACTCCAAGGAGATGGGCAGGAAGGGAAAGGGAGATAAAAATTTTTGGAGCCTTCTAATTGGATTGGGGGAATTACCTGAGCTTTTCTGATATATATTTTTTCTGAAAATTCAGGTAATTTCTGAGTTAATCTGAGGGCAACTTCCGACAGCTCATTCATAGCTAGTTAGGAATTACATTTTGCAAAAATAACACACACACACACACACACTTCTTTCCTCGAGGAGAAGCAAGCTTTATGCAACTTCAAAAGGGAGGGAGAAAACCCAGTTTTCAAATTACATAAATCTCATTACATTTCAGTCACTCCCATCCTGTGGACAGCTACAAAAATTATACCCAAGAAATTAATTTGTTGCCTATCAAAAGATGGGTTTATGTATTTTTGATGTTTTCGGTTGCATAGCACTGTACTTTTTTTTCCTGGCAACAGAATCTTATTTTCTGACCCCAGAATTCCCACAGATGAGCAGTAGCAGATGTTCCTGATGGTATTTGAGTGGATGGGTAATGTGTGCTCTTTTTGGAAGTATATTTATCTCCACTTCGGGGAAAAGATAAGGACATACAGCATGAAAGTGTGTCTTTTTCTCTGGATACTCATGACAGCAATCCCTCAACATTCTAGAAGTTTCTCTCAGCCAACTGATAATGTTGGGTAACTTTGGTCACATCAGAAGCAGATTTTAAAAATGTAACGGGAAAAACAGCATTGAATAGTAGATGGCTCTCATACCAAGTGAGATCAATTTCCAGCAAATCACAGAGAAGATATTTACAAATTATTTCAAGCTAGAATACTTTTGAAAAGGCAGCCCACAAATTCTAACAGTCTCCAATTTTCAGACTTGTTCTTATATGTTTCAGACTACCAAGAAGAGAATGGTTAAATCCCAAACTTGGAAGCGTTTTTAATTATTAATATTCCTTGGAAGATTAATAGCTGTGGTCTATAGAAACTGTTTTTGGAAAAAATGCTGAGCATGATCTCACACATGGGAATTAGGGAACTGAGAAATCTAACGTACTTTCAGCAAACTGAGGCAGGTCTGAAAGTAAGATATTGACTACACCAAAGATTTGCTTTAAAAATAAATTGACTTCCAGAACCAAAGTTCACATTTTAATATCATATATCTTAATGGGCAAGAGCCTATAGGGTCCATTAGATAATGTCTAATTGGTCCCATGGGGTATTCTTGATCATTCTAGGTGGTAAAAGAAGTAGGGCATGGGAGAAGAAACAGAACAGTTCAAAAATTAAGACAGATCTTGGGGCCATGAGGTTCTGGGGAGCTCAAGCATGCACAATCTTTTGTGGCATTTTCATTGGTTCTAATAAAGGTATTGCTTAACTGTAGATTTTGGATTCCCACCCCCGCCTGGATTTTGCATTTTTGAACTAATGGACTAGTGCAGCTGTCTTTTTATATATATATATCATTTTGAGAAGCAGTTTTAGCGAGTTTCTCAAGTTTCAATCAAGTCTCAATCAAGTTTCTCTGAAAACTATTTTTTAAAAATAATTTGTCTTTTGTCAAGAAAAATACAAATATTTTACTCTGTGAACTTTAGTTCTTTAAATATGAACTTAGTACTTGGATTCTTAAGTGCTATGGTATGTAAGCACTTCTGAAAGATGTGACTGATCAGCTCTTTTGAATAATAATCTCCATATTTAGGTGATTATCTTTAGACCAGCAAGTTTAAAAAGCATGACCTCAGTACTTTGCAATGAATACTGATCATTGGTTAGTATAATGACCTTCTTGACAACCAAATTCTAATTCAGGAAAATAAATTGTTTTAATGAACGTAAGTGCAAGTGAAACATTCATAATATGTACTGCACTTGTAGAAATGGGATGTGAAATAGGTCTTCCTCATCATCTCCTCTCCCCTGCATGCACCCCAGATTTGATCCAGAGTGTCTCCCAAGTTCCAACCCTCAGGAACAGGTTGGGGGGGGGTTTGCGGTTGGCTGCAGGGGGAAGGGGAAATTGTTCTGTCAGTAATTCCCTTCTGCTGGCAGAACAACACCATTGGATATAACTGAACATGACTCGCACATTGATATTGATGGGTATTAATACAGTGGAAAATGTTTGACACCAAGATGGCTAGCAATGAAAGAAAGTGAAGTAAAATGAAGTGAGCCCATGGAATGCATTTAAGACAGATGCTATTAGCTCTGTGTTTTTATTTACTCAGGAATATTCAGAATCATCCAATGAGTGCTTATTATTTATAGTACTCTCCAAATATAACAATAATAACAATTAGAACTTATTGAGCACTTCATAGCATTCAAAAGAAGCTCATGCTCATTACTTCATTGTAATCCACAATAATCCTATCAGATAGATCAGTACTATTATCCCCATATAGGGGATAATTCCCCACTGCAATACATTGTGAGCATGCTGTACAAAAACAGAGAGGGAAGAATACCAATCTGTTCTCCATGGAACTAAGGGGAATCGATGGTTCAGAACATAGGATCAAATGTCTTTTTGCACTTCTAATAATGTAGAGATGCAAAAAGAAGACCCAAGAAAGACAAGGAATTGTGAATGAATTAAATTGATCCATAGCATCTGTCTACACACTGACGCTGGATTGAGACCTTCACCTGGAGACAGTATAGTAGGAAAACTGTGTGAAATAAAACTGTGAGAAGGATGAGATTTTAAAACTAATTGACAAACAAAATGGTAACAAGTCACCAGATGGCATTAAACTGAGAGTTCTTGCTGAATTTAAATGTGAAACAGCAAAATAGCAACTGCAAAACAAAGAAAAAAGATCATTATGATGTCTGTTCACTAGATGACTGGAAGATGGCCAATGTACTACCACCATGTTTTTAAAAAAGATTCCTGGAAGATTATGTTTCTGCCAAACATCTGTTCACTGTAAAATGGTAGTATGCATTGTTAATGCTATAAATTATTAGATATGGATAACCATGACCATTAGGTATCAAGAGAGGTTATTCAATGTACATAGTTCACTTGAATTTCCATGTATGCCGAGTGGTCTTTTAATGATTCTATCTGTGCATTGAGTCCATACGACAAGGACATATAATGGGGCATTCTCCTTGCAGATTTTTTTTCCTCCCAGAATTTTGCCAGACTTAAGCGTATTGCTACATCGTCATGTTTGTGTGACTTTTAGTAGATGTTAAGCCAGCAGTGAGCAGAAGGTAAATCTACTGATGCATCTCTAGGTGACTTTCTTTCTTTATTACCTAAACGTATATACCGCTTTCCAAAAAGGTATCAAAGCAGTGAACATAAAATGCAATGGCATCAAAACAACAATAAATATAATAATAAAACACACAATACAAAATTAGATCAGGATGGATTTCTGACTCCCAATGGTTGAAGTCAGAAATCAAGACAGCATATTTTATATTGAGTCAATACTTTGTTCTGTTGTTTTTTGTTGTTGATGATAATGCATGAACCTTCTGAATCCTTAACTTACTAAAGATGCTTCATCTTGATTGCAAATATTATTTACTGTCACTTCCTACCTTAAAGTCAGTAGACAAATTTCTGTAAATCAGAACTATTGCCATGGTCACTAATATGTCTGTCATTCCAAGGTTTCAATCTGAAGTAAAAACACACCCCACAACAAGATCAAATGCATACGTAATTGGGAATAAGTTCAACAGCAGTGGGGCTGATTTCTCAGTAAACATGTGTAGGATCAGAGAGATGTTCACTGACCTTCAGATTTGACTTGCACCCTGATATGGTGCTTGGGAAAATGGCTCACTTCTGCTCTGACAGATTCAGAGGCTGACTGCTTCAATTTGGGTACTGAACCCGAGTTGAGATTTGGAAATCCGAGGCTTTATCTCTCTGATTGACTAACCTGGAAAAAATGTCTATAACTTTGTCTATTTGTCAGAATTGGATAATATTTGCAGGCATACTAGTCCCTTTTGAGGGGAATACACCTGCCAAATGTCAGAAAAATAAGTGCAGTGGGTTGTTGTTGTTTTTTGTGCTATGTGCCTTTATATTTTAATTTTTGTAAAAAGGGAACTGCTGATAATGTTCTTATTTCTAGGAAGAATTCGATAACTTAAAGGTCTTAAAGATTAAAACAAGCACTTTGAATTGGGAACAAAAATGGACTGGCATCTTGTGCAGATAGTAAAGTGCTGGCGTACTGTGCTCACATCATCTAGTCCCCATTAACAATCTTTCTGCCCTGTTTGGACTAGCTGAAGTTTCCAGACCATTTTCAAAGCAACCCCCAACCCCCACACATATATAACACATTGATCTAATGATCAGATTAAATTTATATAAACAAATTATTCAAATTTACTTTTAATCAAATTTACTTTTGATTAAACCACTAACCCAATGTGAACATATAAAGATATGCAAACTATAGATGTTTATTCTCCATTATTCAACTAGCTGTTATCAGTGCTTATAAGCTGGATAACACTGTAGGTTTCATGAAACTATCTTAAAATGTAGCAAACATATGATTAATCCAAATATTTTATCCACATATCCTTATGAAACCCTTAAATGGATAACTTAATTGCTGTCATGCCAACCAAGATGTTTTCCCCTTGCAATATTTAAAGGCAGTTTTATCCCTTATACTATGAATCTTAATATAATGCACAGTTGTATAAAGAAACTATCTAGTGTAACAATGCTCTTGAGAATCTTGGTGTTACATAGCTGCATCTCATACATATTGACCTTTTGGTGAGTTATAAAAGCAGGGTAATGAGAAAGGAAAGAGGGCTGCTGATGGCCCCATGCACTGATTTCTTAGTGCTGTATGAGTAATGTATGCCCTAGTACCAGAGCAAAAATGGAACAGGAATTGCAACAGGTGAGGAAGGCATTCTTAAAGGAAAATGGAGCAGAACACAGAATATTTGCTCTATTACCCTTGCATAAGAAGCTGTTTTACCTGCATTGGAAGGAATAAGTCTCACTTGTACTGCAGCAATTACAGTAGAATAAAAGACTGGACAGACACCAGATCATTGGTATGTTTTGTATATCAAGTTATGCTACCTGTGTTCTCTCTCTTCCACATGCCAGATTCTTGCAGTTTTTTGTTTTTTAAAGCAGCATCACAACTGTCTGCATGGACCTTTAATTTGTTAATCCTAATTTGTTAATTTGTTACCTGAGGGAATGGCCTCTCCTATATCAACCTGCATATTCATTGAGATCTACAGATCAAGGCCTCTTTGTTGTTCCTTTGCCTGCACAGGTACATCTGACAGCAACCAGGGAGAGAGCCATTTATGTTGTGATGCCCTGCCTGAATTCACTAGTCCCTGTCCTGTTCTGGGGTCCCTTGAGGCTCACAGGAGAAGCTAGTAGTAGGTTCAAGGCAGGAATGCAGACCAAAGCAGGAATGCAGATCAAGGCGAGAAGAAAGTAGGACCCTAGATAGCTCCAACTGAGTCCTGCTGGTTGGAACTCTCTCCTTCTAGGACAACAACCATATATATATATATATATATATACACAGACACAGACACACACACACACACACACACACACACACATATATATATATATGGTAAGCGGTGCATAGAACTATTAAAAAAAATAATAATAACGGTATTGCCACAGCAGGTAGCTAAAGCCAACTGAAACCTTATGTAGTCTGACAAGACCTGTAGTGTGGTCATCTACACCCTCCTAGAGGAGCTGTCTGGATTGTTAAAGGACCCTTCCCTGATTTTGTAGGCAGAGACTTCTGTAAAACTGGGGAGATGGAAGTTCTGCAGGTAACTCAAGATGATGGCAGGATTGTGTCCTCTGACCAGGGCACTGACTGTCCCATCCCCAAGGAAGTACTAGCTTGTGCCTCAACCTCATCAGAATCCTCTGTTGCACACTGCAGTGCGACAGGCACCAACCTTGATGATATTTCAGTGCCTGTTAAGAAATAAACCTTTTTAACAAGGCATTTGCTGGGTAGTTTTTCTGTTTCTATTGTGACCTGTATTTATTTTAATTGTTGTTTTAATACGATCTGTACAACACACTGTGATTTTGTAATTAAGTGCACTATATATTAAGTGCAGTATATAATCAATACCATGTCATCAGGTTGATTAGAGGGTCCATTAAATTACCCTCTATGGGATGTCAGAACAGCGGTGTTCACATACCTGTGGGGGGGCTCGCCTCTCCGCTGCCGCGATTCTCCGTGGCGGCGGCCCACCCGCCTCGTTCTTCCGAGCGGTGCGGAGCGTCCTCTGCGCCGCTGCAGCTGCTGCTGACTGGTGCGCTGGTCCCATCGCGTCACTTCCGGCGCGGCGGAAGTGACGCGACGGGACCCTGCTCCGGCGCACTGGACCCCTGTGCTATGTTTTTGGCACTGGAAACCAGGGGCAACAGGGCTGTTTAAGCCCGCTACGATTTCAGCCTGCTACACCTGCGCGAGGCGAACGGTTACATCTAGACGTGGAAATAAGGCTGGGCATGCCTCCCGAGCCTTATTTCGCCCCCCTCCCCCTCCCCGCCTCGTTTTTTCGAGCGCCGCACAGCGCCACTCGAACGAGCCACTTACCTGGCTCTCCGCGTTCGGGACCCGGAAATGGGTCCTGTGCAGGCGCAGAACGGTCCCGTTGCGTCATTTCCGGTCCCGGAAGTGACGCGACGGGACCGTTTGAGGAGCGCGGGCGGCTCTCCGCCGGATCGAGCGGCTGGGGCGGCTCTCCACGGAGTGTGCGAGCCACCCTGAAGAGGGGGTAAGGCCTCGCCGGGGTGTGAGTGGGGCCATGCTCGGCTTCGTTCTGCCCCGGCGAGGCTCGTTTGCACAACTCTAGAACTTACATCCCTATGACAGTGGAAGTTTTAACAGACTGTTCTTTTTGCTATAGGTTTCAGTATCTCCCAATAGTCCTCAACATCTTTTTCCTTTGTCTTTATCTATGGTATGTGTGAGTGATGCCAACAAAGTTCATAACTGGGGATTTTTGAGTACGAACTTCCCTTTTGAGGAACTGTCCTGAGGAGCCTGACAAAATGGCTGCCATGGGAGGTGTGGCAAAGTGACTTAGCAAATTACAAGTTGATCCCAAACCACATAAATTATGGCTCAGCTCATAATTAGCTTGGACCTGGTGCCAGCAACAGCTCTCCCTGATCCTCTTCCTCCTTCTATGATCCACTGAAACGTACCAGTTGATTTTCACTTATTTATTTTATTTATTTATTCTATTTATACCCCACCTTTTTTCCTGCAAGGAACCCAAGGCGGCTTACATTATCCTCCTTCTCCTCCCCATTTTATCCTCACAACAACCCTGTGAGGTAGGTTAGGCTGAGAGTCAGTGACTGGCCCAAAGTCACCCAGTGAGTTTTGTGGCCGAGCGGGGACTAGAACCCGGATCTCCCGAGCCCCAGCCCAACACCCTAACCACTACACCACACTGGTTTTAGAAACAATTACTGGTTTTAATCCATCTACATCGGATTGACTTGCTGTATACACTATGGATTGTCTAGCACAGGAGTAGGCAACCTTTTTGGGCCATTTGACATTTGAGGAACTGTCCTGAGGAGCCTGACAAAATGGCTGCCATGGGAGGTGTGGCAAAAGACAAGTCACCTGCCCAACATACCGCATACAAGGCAGAGGTGGAGTCTGAGCCCCAACACACTAAATAACTCATTTGAACCCACAGTTTTCAGCACCAACAGTAACCCATTTCACAGTAATCGCAGTGCTGGTAAGAAAATGTTTGATTATTTTAAAAATGGGAGCGGCAGCGCACCTTGGCAAGTGCCAAGAAATGTCCACATTTGGATGTGAACCAACCTGATTCACACCCCCTGAACTAAGGTGTGGATCAGAATGCAGTTACCCTTCTAGTTCTGCACTTGTTCAAATTTTGCAGTGCAGTTTTTGGGTTAAAAAATGCCCTGAAATGCATATAAAAATAGAAAACTTTGTAGAGATTCATTAAACAACAATAACACAGATTAATGTGGAAATGGGACAAAATAACACATGCAAAAGTTACAGACCAATTTACACTCTAGTGAAAAGTATGTGGATTTTGATCTGCCATTATCAAATATGGTGCCTCATTCATTTTTAAATGCTGATCAGTTCACTGCTTCAACCCTTTCTTTAATGTTTTACACACAAAGGAGAAAAAAATTCTATAGACAGCTTTGATGTTATGTTATGTTGAAAATGAAGCACCTTCAAATGTATTTGAAAGAAAGCAAGTTTTGTTGTTGTTTTTACCCTCTGAGATGTACACAGGGTGAATGAAAATAGACTGATAAGAGTTTATTGTTGGGTATAATGCTGATATCTTACATTTCCCTCGCATCCAGCTCCAAAAAAGAAATCAATCAATGTTTGTTTGTCTTATATAAAAAACACTTTTCATGTTTTCTCTGGAGTACAGATTTAGGAGAAAGTTAATTTCCCAGTCATATTCATGACAGCTGACTGCATCTTACGAACAGCCAATCCTTTACACCTTTGACAAAGCTGGTGTAAAAAGTCAGATGCAAAATAACTCCATTTAATATGCCACAGAACCTCTTAAAAGACAAATTTAGCTGCAATTTCACAGTAGATGTGAATTTCCCGCTGCCCTGTTTCACCTCCCAGTTTTCAATTTTAACCCTGTGGCTACTAGCTATTTCCCCTTTCTGCTGGCTTCTCACATTGTATAGGATGAGAAGCAGACCTAGATGAAGCAGCAACTAGAGTTGGAAGGCATATTTGAAGTCGCAAGTGTTTCCTGAAGTTGGGAAATATTAAAGGATTAATTTCCTGAAGGATACAGTCAGCTTATTGAAAGGACATGGTCAGTGCAAATCAATTACACGGATTGCAAGAAAAATATGATAGAAATGTTTCTGAAAGAACTCATTGCAATGACAGAATGTTGTAGGATGCACCGTATGCATGTTAGCCAGCTTTATTAAGCCATAAAAACAATATGACCACATAGGGTAATAGTACAATAGTGGTTTCCAGCTTCTAACTCAGTAGGGTTACTAAGCAACTGCTAGGTAACCTGTACTTTTAAAAATGTTTCTGTATAGAGCTTTAGATAAATATCTGAAACTCATTTCCGGTTCTAATTTTTTACTTCATAAACTAGTGCACATTTGACATGCTTAATTTTCCAGGGAGGCTGTGCATTCTCATATATATATATATATATATATATATGGGGGGGGGGATCTGAACTTGATGTAGGGAATGCTGATTAGCTGGAAAACATGGCACCACAGACTTGATGGCAGCCCTAGGGCTTCACGCAAAGCTGACTGAAAAATCCCAGGGATTTCATTGAGCCCCAAAGCGACAAATGCACCGTCTTGGTGCATTGAAATAGTGCATGATAAAAAAAGATCTCAGCTGGTCTGAATAAACTGTCTCAGATACAAAATAGAAAAAGGACACAGAGTGAGTGTGACATGTGGAGAGCTTTGCTCTACCATTTTATGTTGGCTGCGTGTCATGACCTGCATTTGCTTATAGTGAACATACTTTTCTCCCATTGTGCCAGAACTGTATTGCGTGCGTAGAGGAGAAATAACGACACAATTGTAGGGTACTAATTATGGTAAAAGTAATGGGCCACATTTATTGAATCATCAATAGGAGATCTCATTCAATTTGATAGAAATTTGCTTTAAAAAAAATTAAAAGAGGCACATTTAGGTAAGATTCTCATGGGTGGGCCAAGCAGTGTGTGTGCAAGTCTTGTCTTTCATTGTACAATTGTCTCTCCAGCGCTCTGCAGCCTCCCCAGCTTCCTGTGTTTCAATTAATGGCCAGTAGAGGACTCCTCTCATGGTGCTTTTCCAGGCTAGGAAGTGCAGGCAGCTGGGGAGACTACAGAGTGATGAAAAGATGTATAATAGGAGCAACAACAGTACCTTTAGCCACTTCACAATGATAGATAATTTCAAAAACTGTACCAGAAAAAAAATCTGAAGCACACTGAAAATGAAGCAGAAAAACGGAAGCCTCTCTCATGGGGAAGACAGATTTTGACACAGAACTAGCCCCACCATATTTCTTTTCCTGCCACTTCTTCCACCATCCCCCATTTATTGCTTTGCAGAAGAAGGGAGGCTGAGCTGTCTTTGTAGGCCCTCCTCAAGTTAGGGCCAAGCTAGAGGTGATTCCCCATGAAGCATTTAGTGTCACAACAGTGGGTGTTTGTTTGTTTTTAATTAATGGCAGGTGACGGGTTGCTGTTTTGAGACTATTTGTTGAGACTACAGCAGGACAGGAAGGAGTGAAACTTCTCCTCCCCACACACCACAGTCCTGACAAAAATTATTTCCCCATGGGCTGTTGTTGTTGTTGTTGTTGTTGTTGTTGTTATACCGCTTAATATAATAAAATCCCTAAGTGGTTTACATATAACAATATTAAACTCACAGCTTAAAATACAGTATTAAGAACTGTTTCAGCTACAATAACAATCAAAGCAATACAAGAACAATAAAATCGAGAATTATATTATTATTATTATTATTATTATTATTATTTTATTTTATTTTTTTAAACATGGACATAATTCCCAATGACATGTTTGTGTCACATCTTGCTAGGCCCTTTTTTTTAGCAGTTCCCAAAATTCTCCCCACTTTACTTCCCACCTTATAGACAGAGGGTTGTCATTCACTCCTGTGGAGAAAAGTAAACGGCTGCATTAGGAGACCTGGCTGCAATAAGGCAAAAACTTTCCTCCAGTGACACTGGATGGCCAGCTTCACTGAGACGAGGCTGAGATTGGTGGCAGAGCACACATGTTGCCTGCAGGAAGTCCACAGCATCTCCAGTGTAAAAAAACACAACAACCTCTGGAATACCTCTGGAAAGTTCATGCCAATCAAGCAGACAATACTGGGCTAGATGGACCAGTGGTCTTCCTTGATATATAAAGACACTTCTAATGTTCATTTTAGGAAGATGCCATGTGAATCTTGAAATTTCAAGCTCCTCCTTCCTCACATACATCATTAGTTTATTACTTGAGCCCTGTCGATATCACCAATATGGATGTTATGGCTGGGATCCCAAGAATCATGAAACAAGTTTCATGAGCCCAGAGTGGTTTTAGATTACCGTAGTTGTTGTTTTTTTTAACATGAGGAACCCATGCCACTTAGCAAACTGATTTGGAAACCGAGGAGAGTTTCAAACTAGCTTGTAAAAAGGCATAGGGCTAGAGCTGTTCATCTTTTTTTAAAGTTAATTTAAAAAAAGAACATTGCATTAATCATGTTAGTCCCTTTGGTTTCTAGCCTACGGATCTTCACAAATATTAATTGCTCTCCATATATAGGCACACTTAGAAATGTTATACAATCTATTTCAACAACACAACTGTTCATTTCAGGTGTTATCTGCTATGTGAATTGAAAAGTAGAATGTTCTCTTTGAGTTATATATACTGAACTGGCATGGCAACAGCCTTGATTTTTAGAAGGCTAATTTGCCTTGGGCGGCTTGTGGAGGGGGGGAATGTTGGTTAATAACAAATAGAAATCTTTCAAGCTTAAGATGTTTGATCTGAAACTGTTCAAAGATATCCAGTGACCCGCAAGTAAATTGTGCTGATGTGTGGCAAAATTCCTGATCGGTCTAACTGGCAACTAAGGAACTGGTTTTCCAAACTGACAGTCACAAGTCTAAGATGTAGCATGTTATTCCGAAATCACTAGGGCAACAGGTTGGAAACTGCCAACTGCCGTGCTGCTATGTGTTACATGCTCATTTCATCACATTGTTAGATTAGTTCAGACCACTGCACCTGTTTGGTTTTCCTCTGTTTGTTCACTTCTCCACAGGGGCTATGAAGCTGTTAAAATACCAAGAAAGATAATGGGCTCCAGCACGTTGGGCAGGAGGGGGTGAAAATTGCTACTGTGTTGTCATATTTTTAGGGTGATTTTTTTAAAAAGGTGCCAAAGACTTGGAAACAGTTTATTCAAGCAATTTCCAAAGGAGGCTCAAACAGATTTATTTGCCATTCAGGAATGTGCATAGTTGTAGGAAGCAGAGATAGAGGAGAAATTAGTTTGGTTTGCAGTTTAATGCCAACTCCCCTAGTTCACATTCCCCAAACCAATATGCAAACTTATACTTTGATATAACTTCCAACTTTTGCAATGCAGGTCTCCAATTTTTTAAAAAAGTGTACAAAAATGTGTATATTAGGGGAAAGTGCGCACAACAGTGCATGGCTTAGTGAAAATAATGTTCAAAAATTATTTGGAGATATAATAATAATAATAATAATAATAATAATAATAATAATAATAATAATTTATTTATTTATTTATTTATTTATTTGATACATTTTTATACCGCCCAATAGCCGAAGCTCTCTGGGCAGTTTACGACAGAATAATAATAATAATAATAATAATAATAATAGCAGCATAATAGGCATAACTGTGTACAAAAATGCTTACATTGTGCACACAAAAATACATACAAATTTTCATGCAGACCTAACAAAAGAAATTGCAAACTGATGCAGAAATAAGATGAGAGCAACTTAAGGCTGGAAAAATGAGAATCTGAGAGGAACTGACATAGACATTTTTGTCCATAGTCTACTATGGGAATTCATGTTGGGTAGAGTGACACAAGATCATTTTACTGTGACTAAGCAGAGAGTATTGGTGATGAAGCATAAAATTGGTGCACTGCTTTCCTTTCAGATACAATACAATAGAATAAAAAGATAAGACTGTGGTCCTATGGATGCTTACTTGGGAGTATGCCCTATTAAAATCAGTGAGATTTACTTTTGAGTAGACATGCATAAGATATGCTGTTAAAAATAATGCATCGGTATTGTTATTTTCCAGGTGGGCATATGAGCACACAGAATAAAATAAATATTTTTCAGAGATTCTGTGACTCTCTCATAGGATCTTGTTGTAATATCTGTGAAGGCCTTCAGTTCATGATGTGTGTTATAAAGGATTTATGGAAAAATCGAGGATCAATAGAGAAGGATGGTTCGATGAAAAGCTGATGATTTTCAGATTTTCCCTTGTCTCTCAGCTTATCCAGAGCTAGTTATAGACTATTATGCCATCTGGTTTATGTTACCACTTTATGGGGATTCGCCACTCCCACTTATACTTAGAATCTCTTTCCATTAGCTACAGTGGTGCCCCAAACCTAAGCTCTGACCTTATTTTTAGTTTTAGGAGAATAAATACAATGAAGTTTATGAAATCCATCCTGAATCTGCAAGGTACTTTCCATTTCCAAATAGTTGAGAAGATGGTGTTGCATCTTTCAGCTGTACTGTTTACAGACATGATATTTTGTTTTTATCCCTCATATTAACTAAAAATGCCTCCAATCATTGTTTGTACTTGGTCCTCTGAAAAAACAAAATAAAAATGAGCATCCAAAATGGCAATCGAGAGATTATTGTATCCCTTGTATACCCACTTGAATTTAATTAAGCATTCAGTCTTAATTAACTCCATTTTAATTGACCAATTCACTTTCTCTGGAAAAGATTCAAAATGTTTATGCAAACTACATGTATATTTTGCTTTGGCTGAATAATCAGTGAAGCCAGCCACTGATGACAAATTTAAATGTACATGTATTTTAGCAAATTTTAACTTAATATATCAAGCACTATCATAGTGGTGATGTATATCTCTGTCATTATTCTTGCACATTCTTAGTCCTGAAAAGGAAAGCAAGAGGCAGTGATAGAATAGTTTTCTCTGCAAAGTAAGGGTCTCAGAGGATGCTGGGAGACCAAAGGAGCTGACTGGAATGAAAAAAAAGGTAGATAAGGAAGACTAAACAGGCAGTGCAACAGGAAGGATTACATTTAAAAGAATTGCCAGTACAGTTAATTTCTTGTTCCTGTAAAAGCTGCAAGCTGACCTGGAAGTATTTAGCAAGGTCTGCAGGGGCCAATGAGCAGAGTGACAAGAGAGGAGCTTAAAGAAAGATAGCTGTAAGAGCAAGGTATTCATAAATATTCTTCCATCTTAGAATTTAGATGGAAGGAAATAGTCAGCAAACCATTAGGTCACCAGTATAAGGCTGGCAAGTCCTAATATAAATATAGTTAATATAAATGAAATAAGTGTTTGTGATATGGGAAAGTTTTATTGATGCTTTGCCTACAAATGTAATCTGGAAATACATGTGAGCTGCAAGCAGAAAGGGATAAAATTGGGCAGAACACACACAATGTATCTTCTTGATGACTAGAGGCCTCCTTCCCAGTGTAACTGATGGACACATTGCAAGTATAGATCAGGGCTGGAGAACTTTTGACCCTCCAGATGTTTTGACCTACAACTTCTGTCAGCTTAGCCTGTAAAGCCAATGGTGAGGGATGGTGGGAGTTTACATAGATTCATAGATCATAGAGTTGGAAGGGGCCTACAAGGCTATCGAGTCCAACCCCCTGCTCAATGCACGAAACTAGAGGAGGGCTCCCATCCAAGTAATAACCAGGCCTGACTCTGCTTAGCTTTCCACACTCAGACAAGCTGAGCCAGCGTGAGCCACAGGCCTGTTAGCCTGTGTCATTAGCCAAAACATCTGGAGGGCCACAAATTGTTTACCCCTGGTAAAGGTTTTGGGCCTAGAGTTGAAGTGTGGCATGGCAAAATTGTGCTTTATACTTATATCAAGGGGATATTATAGAGACCAAGGTCTGAATAAAAGAATATAAATGTTATTATGGAATACACAAGAGCACGCAGTTTGTGGCTTTAATACAGAATAGAAAAGTTGGTTAGATAACACAATTAAGTTTGGACTGGTGACTACTACACTAGATGTCTAGAACCAGGAAATATAAAGAGAAAGAGATCAATGGAGATGGGACAGTTACTCTTGTCAAATAAGGAGACAGGGAGGGCACTAGGGATTTTGCAAGTGATGTTGGAGGCCTAGTTGTAACCGGGAAAAACTCAGAATGTAAACAACATAAGCTGGACAATGTGAAAGGGAGAACAAAAAGTTCACAATGCGCAAGGGGGAGCTTCATCAAAGGGGGTCATGTACCAGGGCTGTGGGGATTGCAGTTCATCAAGTAATGGTGCCGACGGATCACCCTGCCTCCATAAAAATAATCAGCAGGTTGTCATGTGTCTATTGATGGTGGTGATGTTTCACGAATAGAACGTTTTATCACCAGAGCTCTGGACTGGCCAATTCACACCTTGGGTAACCTGACAATTCAGCAATCAGAGAGACATTTGCAGAGTTCTAGAGTTCCCATGCTTGGTATACCAGTGAAGGTTGCTCCTGGTGATTTAATTAGGGTAGAGATCAGCAGGGGTATATGACAGCATTCTTGCCCTGGCAGATCCTAAGTTCTTAATCAGCTTTCCAGAACAAAATGAGATTATAGGGGTTGGATCCAGATTTATGCTAGGTTAGCTGCACTGATGGAATTGGACTTCTCCTTCCCTCCTTCCCATGGCAGCCCCTCCAGCCCCCTGAAAGTGCTACACAGAGAATGCTTAATGAGGTGAGCTGTGATGTGTGCATGGGGGGGGGGAATCCCCAAAAATCAGGTGGAAGGACTTTCCATAAGCAGAGTGGGGAAGGTCCCTTCCTCCCACAGAAGGCGGATCCTGGATCCAGCCCAAGCTATCTGAGGCATACCTCAAAAATAACAGCATGACTGAGCTTCTCAACAACAATGCCTATAATCCCAGAATAGTAGCTGTTATACCTGCTATGTATACTCCATTTCAGAATTCCACCTGTTATCTATACACCAAATACAGTTCTGACTGAGATTGTATTATTTTACTGAGTTCTGCTTCCTAGGAAACAAGCCACTACACTGTCTTATAATAAGAAAAAGGAAATAATTGGATCAGTACTATGTAAAAAGTTGGTTGAAATGAGAAGGAGGTTAAATCACTGTGTAGAAAATATAGGTGGAGTGAGAGAATTCTTCTGCATATACATAGCTCTTTCACCTGTATGGATTGTTGTTACTGTACTCCATTCTATTGAAGGGACAACTCTATTTGGAGAAAAGAAAATGATACATATGTAAGTCTATGTAAGCCACTAGCAGGCTAATTTCCATAATATTCATAAGTTCTATCCAGGAGGAGGGGCCAATAGGATGAAATATTGAAGTTGGGTGACAGTTGAAGTGACAGTTGAAATGACAATTGAATGTTTTTTCCTGAATGTTCAGACATTGTGAGTAAGGATGTTTGTTACCTGAGTATCTCTGAAGATTGAAGGGTATGTTCTGCCTGTCTGGTGAGGAAAGGGAAATTTCTTGAGTGATAAGGGAGTTGTTATTTTCTCCGGAGAACTAAAACCATCTCTATATTTCCCATAGATCTCCAGGAAAAGCTGAAGACTAATTTCGGAGGGTTTAGCTGCCTGAATTTAATTTACAGTTGTTTGAATCCCACAAAAAAAGTCCCTCTTAATGTTACAAATTCAGTTGAAGACATGGGCCTGGTTCACATGTTACAATAACCCAGAGTTGTTTTTTCTTTAATCTTAGTTACTGTGAGTGAGCGAGCATGCGAGTGCATGCTGCCCAATCTCTCCTGCTGTGAGTGGGAGTGGCTAACAATGTTGTTTGCCATGATGTGCAAGCCAGGAACTCTGTCTTGTCTCTCCAACAATAAGCCAGAGTTGAATCCCAGGTCCAATGGTGTGAAGTAGGCCATTCCAACTCTATCATTCTATGAAGTTGTATCCAGTGGTGGCCTTGCACTAGTAGAAAGCACTTCTAGTTGCACAAAGAAGGGCACCTGATTTTTGCCAATATCCCCTACCATTGCAGCACATTCTGCCCCCTAGATGTCTACTCCTGAAGGTTGTGGGAGACCTCTGAAGCTATATGAGATATCAGGGCTGGCCCTACCATTAAGCAGAGTGAAGCAGTCACCTCAGGCAGCAGATGCTGGAAGGTGGAAGCAAAGTGATGGAGGAGTGGGTCGCATGGCCTGCCCTGCCCTGCCCCCTTAAGCTAGTCTGGTCCTTCAGGTGTGGTGGAGGACGCTGTCAGATAGATAGCATTGAAGCAAGAATCAACTACCTCTCCAGTCAGCTTTTGTGTATGGAATGGGAGGGGGCACCATCTTGTCCTTTGCCTCAGGCAGCAAAATGTCTTGGGGCAGCCCTGTGAGATATGGCATGGATGGCTACACTAGGTATACGGGTGATAAGTGAAAATCAGGAACCTAAACCTCACCTTTCACAATCTTTTGCAGGCTGTTTTGGATTTATTTCCTTCCTATTGTCTGTTCGGTGTTAATTCAAATTAATGAAACTTTGTAAGATTGTCCCAATGTGAGTGTTACATGTGTTGTCTAATGTGTGTGAAGAAAACACAAGGCGGTTTAGGTGAGTGCTCAATTTAAATTTTAATCCACATTTTTAATCCAACCGACTGTGCTTCCTATGCATCTCTCACAGCATCTGTATTGTATTTTGGTTGTATTATCTGGAATGTGGAAGTGCGTGTGTATTCTATAGAATGCACATTTGGAATAATCTTTTAATTTCACACTTGATAAATATATATAGGTAATAGTGAGGTGAGATTTCCTTGAAGAAATGTTGTTTCCTAGAAAATGAGGATAAAACTTTAAATGATCTGCCAAGTTTGATAGATCTCCCAACAAAGGTTCCTTCCATAAATTCTTCAGGGCCTTCTGAAGTGTGGGCAGAGACTTTGGGACAAATTCTGGGGGAAGGTTTTGCAGTCCCATTCGGTCTATCCAATATCACAAATTACTCTTCTTCTCTGGAAATACAGTTGCAAGTCCTGGGGCAAAAAGCTTTGACACATGGATTTGAGCATGCCACAGAAATGATGAATGAATGGCAGGTGCCTGAGATAGAGAAAAGGAAGTGATTTGTGGAAAGCCTTAGAGGTTCTGAATGAGACTTTTTCACACTACTGATCTTGACATTAGTATACATGTCTTATTGCACTACAGAACATATTTGGAAATATAGCAGAAGTGGAGGATTTTTATTATCTATTTTCTTATACTAAGCAGTAGCCTAGGGAGGAACTTTGAGTTTAAAGGCATAGACTGGAAAAGTTACTTCAGCAGGTTGTTGCAAAGAAGGGGTAGTGATCTGTGAACATAGGGATCAAACAAGGGTGGTTCAAATTGCTTACGAAACTTTGTGATGAGTTACTGTCAATTCAGTTGAGACCCAAAGAACAAGAGTGTAATGCTCCTAATTCCTCCCTGTTGATAAGAGAGGTTACAGAGGAAGTGAATCAGGGACAACCATATGCAGAGTGGCCACCTACAGATTGCCAAAAAAGAGGCATGCATCACAAAAGGACAAAACATGACATAGCTTTGCATAAAGTTTGCAAATGCTATGTATAGATGAAAATTTTGGGAATAATTACTAAAATTTAAATAGAAATACAATACATCTAACCATAGTGGGGAAGACTTTGAACAGGCTACCCGTGTGCCTGCTTAATGTGCTGTCCAGGTGCTAAATGTGGATGGGCAATTGTAACACCTCTGTTCTCCCTGCTTAAGGTTTGTTTATTTGCTTTTTTTCTCATTCATTTTTGGTTTCTTTTACTTCAAACCAAATTTGGACTAGTGGGCAGCCTTTCAAATAGAGGACTGTACTCTGACATCCCTTTGAATAGAGAACTACCCTCTGTAAAGTAGGACACTTGGAAATCCTAAACTGAGTGTGACCATTATTTGCATGAATATGCACATTTTCTGTTATGAAAATAGCAACTCTGGGGGAGCCTGAATAGCACAGAAACCACAGAAGGTGAGGCGGGAAAGTTAAAGTCTCTCCCACCCCCCCCACCCCCGTCTTAGAGCTGATGCAAATCACTCCCCAAGCCAATGGAGGTTTCATGTCTGATGCAGATATTAGTTTATTAACATTAGAAATTCTGTTGAAACAGGAATTTGGGAGACTTGGAACACAGGATGGAGCAAACCAGAGGAACAAAAAAAGAACCAGAATGGGGGTGGGGGACCTCTCAGCACTCTTTTTTTTAATGTTTTAATTCAGGAAAGTAATAGCCATGTGGCTAGCTAGCAAGCATAAAGCAAATGAACCTTCCCTTCTGCTAATCCCGTTGTTTTCACCCCAACACCACAGGTTGTATCCAGTGTTAGTCTAACTTAAGTTCCATTTATTTCAATGAGTCTACTCTAGGACTAACATTGGTTACAACCCCAAATATCTAAGGTATGAGTTAGATATGTAGCATGTCTAGTTAAACTAGGAATAAAACTTTGCTGATAGAATAATTCATCTGACAAAAACTTAATTTGCACAGAACAGTGGAGTTCTGAGGTAAAAATCTGGTGTGTGTGTGTGTGTGTGTGTGTGTGTAACACATACACACACGTCTCACATTCCTGTTTCAGAGGCAGCTGGGAAACTCCAGGAAATTCATCCAAGCATTAGGTTGGCTTTTGTACTCCTTTGGCAATTTCCTGTGCTACAAAAGTATCTGGGGGTTGCTGTCTACCTAATCACTCCTGCTTTTGTCTTGGCTTGCTTGCTACAGTGATGTTACAGCAAAATAAAATGGTCACAGAGCCTTTCATGTTTCTCCCTCCTGCAGGTCATGCATCTGTAAAGGTCAGTGTTCCACTGGATTTCTACTTGCCTCCAAAAATAGGCTGGATTCATCATAACTATAGCTGTCCAGGCATTCAAAGTCCTTTAACAATACAAACTTTCCCCCCTCTATATAAATGTTTTATAGATCTATAGCTGTATTACTTTTCTCAGTTTCAGGTGAGATTTTTCTTTGTTACTTTCTTGTACAATCCTAGTGTATCTTTTCTTTCTTTTGAGGCAAAATCTGAAAGGAAAAAAAACCCCCTCTTCTCCAAAGCTTTTAGAGAGTTTATCTTGAATAGACAAAAGCACTGATTTACTTGTGCCTATGAAATCATTAATGGGACTTCAGTGTTCTCTTCTCCCCTAGCCCAAATCTCCTCCAGAGGGTTGGGGGACCCTCCAGAGGTTGTGGGGGGCTTCAGAGGGGAGGGGAGGACACCAAAGTTTTGTTCCATCAGTGGTATCCTTCTGCATGTGGAACTGAGATATCTGGACCCTTGTACAGCCTTTCCTATGGCCAGGGTTTAAGCCTGGAATCAAACATTGCAGCTGCTTGCTTATACTTGTTATGTTTTATTTTAGATGTTTTTATTATGATTTTATGATATTGTAAGTGTAGTTATTGGGCATGTTTGCATGACACAGTAAGCCAGACTCCTGCTTAGAAGCCACCCTACCACCGATGTGGCTGACCGACATCGGTCACCGTAGGGTGCACCGTGCCGCCGCCTCCTCCCACAGGTATCCCATGGAACACTGCATGGGAGCACTGAGGTTTCCCCCTCCCAGCTGCTACTTGTCAGCAGGGGCGGGGAATGAGGGAGCGGGGATCACAGACAGCCCTCACCCCGACTCCTGGGTAGACCTTGCGAGTGGCAGTGAGGGCTGTCGGTGCTGCTGCTGCTGATCTCGACATTGGCAGCAGCAGCATCCTGCCGTGGCTCCTCCTGTCCGGTGCCACCACCACTTGGCAGCAGCACCAGATGGGGGGGGATCCAAGCCATGCTTTGCTCGGCCTACTCTGGAGTAGGCCAAGCAGAGTGTGGCTCACCCCGCACTGCAGCAGCCACCAGCCCTTTCAGCTGGCACCTGCAGCAGCACAGGGCAGGGGAGCTTCTGATAGTCACCCCCAAGTGTTGCTTTGACAATTTGGGGGCGGCTGTCATCGGCACTCACTCAGAGCTGCTTGGCAAAAGCGGCAAGCCTTTTGGCCACTCTTGCAAAGCGGCTCTGCAGCGGTTTCGGCTACCCCTGGACTTGTTCTGTTGCCTGGGTTCGGATGATATGGCAAGCCCAGGGGTGGCTACGAAACCCTAAAACAAGCCATGGCATGTTGGCGTGGCTTATAAGCTCAGACACTGGGCATATATGCCACCTCAAAGGAACCATGGCAGGTTCACATGACATGACAAGTCATAAGTCAGGGGGGCTTGTCATGTTGTGTGAACCCAGTCATTGAGTTCATTATAGTTTTAAAGGGGCATGCTGCTTTGGGTGCTTCTGGTAGAAAACTGGCTAAGATATACTGTGAATAAATTAATAACCAGTAACAGTAAACATGAGAACACTTTCACTTCTATGTACTCATGTACCTTCCCCAACTTGGTGCCCTCCAGGTGTGTTAGACTACAACTCCCATCACCCCTAGATAGCATGGCCAAATTAATTAAGCGATTTGTCTCACATTACCTACATAGTGATTTAGTAAAAACATAGCAACTTAGTATTCCATTTAGTTTTCTCTCTAGAAATGTAACATTGGAACAGTTCCTAAGACAAGTAGTTCTTTTTGTCAGAATATATTCAACCCATTTCATACACACAAGCATTGGTAGTAGTGCCTACGAAATGTATTTGCCCTTCTCAAAATAAAAATAAAAATCCTACATGAGTGTTTCTACCATTCACTTTTGCTTACAATTTAGATATTAATAGTTCAGGAAATTTCTTCTGAGTCAGTTATGACCCATACACGCCTTTAGCAAGCTAAAAAGATGAATTATCAATTTAGGTAAATAGAAAGAAAATTTAATTACAATCTTTGTAGCTGTCAAATTTTTAGAAAAGATATTATCAACCCTTATGTTCAAGGACTTTAAGTAAATAATTATTAAAGACTAGGGTAAACTGCTACCAAGAAATCTGTGTATAGCTACCGTAATTATATTTATTGGTAGTGCTTCCATCTGTTCCTGAAGCATGTGTATGTGCTGACCATCCTTTATGTGTGTGTGTGTGCGTGTGTGTGTGTATTTCCATTGATTTACGTTGCACTTCAGCAAAAAGACAGGATCATAGAATCATAGAGCTCAAGTCAAGAATCATTTTCCTACCAGCTGTGAATCCACCTGATGGTATTATTATCTAGCCAGTATTTATAGATATTTTGTTAATCAAAATACAGGGCAGCAGGCTTTATTAAATGCTTAGCTAGAGTCAAGATAAATTACATCCACAGCATTCCCACAATCCACAAGTCTAGTAACCTGATTAAAAAGAGAGAGATCAAATTATTGTTATCAAGATGATTACAAACTGACAATTTTATTATAATTTGTGCTAATATCTTCCCTGGTATTGAAGTCAGAATTATTAGTCTGTAGTTTCCTGGATTCTCCTTTCCTTCTTTTTGATGATTTGAACAACATTTTTAAATCTCCAACCTTTGTGGGACCTCAACTGTCCTCCAGGATTTCTCAAATATGATAGACAGAGGTTCTGAGGGTACATCAGCAACATCTTCTAGATGGGGGCAAAATAGGAGTTGTGCAGTTCTCTTTGTCACCTGTTAACATTTCACCATCCTTACTGCCATTTTCTTCCTCTTCCTTTGCTTCGAACTAAGAGCCCTCTTTATTGCTCATAGTATCTCTTGCTAGCCTCACCTAATTCTCTGAGCTTTCCTGCCATTGTCCCTACAAGCCTGGGAGGGATTTACAATCTAAATTTGGATGCAAGTGAAGACAATTGAGGTAGAGGAAGAAAAAAAAAAGGCAAGGGTAAGAGGTGAAGAATATGTAGCTGGAAACATGGTCACACATACTTAAAAAACATAGTTTATGTAGGGAATCAGTACTGAACTCTCTCTCTCTCTCTCTCTCTCTCTCTCTCTCTGTGTGTGTGTGTGTGTGTGTGTGTGTGTGTGTGTGTGTGTAAAATCAAAAATATTGGCTAAGCCAAAGGGCTTGTGGAAAAGGAGGAAAAGGAGGATGGGATGGGCTCTTCCCCATGGGTGTACCAGTATAAGGCAGTGGAAAGTACAGGAGCACAGACAGTGTAAAGTGATGCACACTGTGCCAACACCCCCTGCCCCAGCTTCATGTACATGCTGATGGGATCTCTCAGCATGTGCTGACCATAAAGGATGGTCAGCACATACACATGCTTCAGGAACAGATGGAAGCACTACCAATAAATATAATTAGCTATACACAGATTTCTTGGTAGCAGTTTACCCTAGTCTTTAATAATTATTTACTTAAAGTCCTTGAACTCTCAACTATCAGTGACTGACCAAGAAAGAAGTCTTGGAGTTGTGCAGCTACCCTTAAATAGGCAAATTCCATGTTGGGCATAATTAGGAAATGAGTAAAAAAAATAAAACTGCCAATATCATACTGCCTTTATACAAATCTATGTTGTGACCTAGTGCTGGGCAAATCTGTCAGTTGCACTTTCTCCCACATTCCATATATATATATATATATATATATATATCTTCCCCAAATATGAAGAATTTTGCGAATTTTGGTAAATGTGTATTAGAAACTAACAAATGAAATTCTCACCCATCTGCACCAGTTAAATTCAATGGGTAGAACTATTCCCAGCATGGAGAGGATCATGAGGTACCTGCCTGCCATCAAGCTGTTAAAGTGGAGGATCTTGTCAGAAAAAAGAGGTGCCAACCCTAATAAGCATTAACATGGTTGGATACTTGGGGATTCAAACCCAGACTTTAAAGAGCAAATCACTGAAAACCCTGGTTTCTCCCACATATGTGTTTTGTTTTTGCTTGTTTTTTGTTTTTTTGTTTTTTTAAATATCAAGTTCTTTTTGTTCTGAATATGGACAACTTTTTGAATTTTGGTAAATTCTTATCAAAACTAAACTGAAATGAAATTCTCACCAATCCCCAGTGTGACCACATTTGGGATACTGTGCATACTTCTGGTCACCACACCTCAAAAAGGATATTGTAGAATTGGAAAAGAAGGAAAGGGTAACCCAAATTACTGAAGTGCTGGAGTTACAATGACTGGGTTCACACAACACCATAAGCCATAGTGGCTTATAAGTCAAGTTTGTTTCAGAGTGGCTTGTCGTGTTGTCTGAACCCAGCTGCATGGTTTGTTAACCACGCACAAGCCACTCTGGCTGAATTCAGACAACACAACAAGTCACTCTGAAACAAACATGGCTTGTATGCCACCATGGTTTATCATGTTGTGTGAACCCAGTCAATGTCTGGGACTATTTAGCTTAGAAAAAAAGGCAAGTGAAGGGAAACAAGGTAGAGGTGTACAAAATTATGCATGGTGTGGAGAAAGTGAATAGGGAGACATTTTTCTCCCTCTCACATAATACTAGAATCCAGGGCCATCCCACAAAACTGAATGTTGGGAGATTCAGGACAGATAAAAGGAAGTACTTCTTCACACAGTGCATAGTTACACTATGGAATTTGCTACCTGAAGATGTAGTGATGGCCACCAACTTGGATGGCTTTAAAGGGGGATTACATGAATTCATGGAGGACAAGGCTATCAATGGTTACTAGTCATGATGGCTATATACTATCTCCAGTAGGCCTCTGTATACCAGTTGCAGGAGAACATGAGCAGGGAGGGTGCTATGGCATTCGTGTCCTACTTATGGGCTTCCCACTGGCAGCTGGTTTGCTACTGTGTGAACAGAATACTGGACTTGATGGACCTTGGTCTGTTTCATCATTGCTCTCTTATGTTCTTATGATAGGGAAAGGAATATAAAAAGGCCCAGCTCTGGCTACCTTAATTCAACCTGTGCATTTTGAAAATGTCCTGGTGTCCTTTTCTGATATCACAAACCAGATCAGGCAAGGTCCTTGAAATGCCACTGTAGAGAAATATTCACAAGTTCTTATGTAGTACTTAATCCTTGGTTTTTTCTCTTTCCCCTATCCCAAACTACACCCAGCAGCCTGAACAACTGTCATGGAAAAGGGAATACTTTTCTACATGTTTCAATTGTCAAGGTGTTTTTTTTGTTTTGTTTTTTTTGTTTTAGTGAGTTATCTTTCTTCCTGTTACAGAAAATGCTTGCAAAAATAAAATTAGCCAAAGTGTACATTGAGTTTGGCTAATTTTATTTTTGCAAGCATTTTCTGTATCAAAGTGTACATGAGTTAGACCTTTCCAAACCTAAATGTCATGGCATGGGTGCAACTAACCAGGGTTTGTTGGAACATGGAAGAAGGTCGGTGGAAAACCATGTCTGGTGTATTGTTAAAGTTGAAGCTATTTAATGAAGGAGAAATATCCAATGAAAGATATTGACTCAATTGAAACAAAAAATGTTGTGATTAAGTTCCATTGAAAGCAATGGGACAGTTTAGTTTTGACTAACTTGTTCCATTGGTATCAAAATTACTTAATCATGACTAACTTTTGCAGGATTTGGCCCAAAATCTAAGGAGAACTGAGTGATACTTAAGTGAGTTACAGTTCCTGTTTTCATGCTGTTCTTGTAAAAAAAAAAAAATTGTGGGGGGGATCTGGTCCCCTGTCTGCTTGCCCCATACTAGGATCATATGTATTTCCCCTGGGGAAGATATGCAAATTTTCCTTTTGAAAGTTACAGGAAAAAGCACAGAATCATAGAAAAGTAGAGTTGGAAGGGGCCTATAAGGCCATCGAGTCCAACCCCCTGTGCAATGCAGGAATCCAAGTCAAACCATCCCTGACAGATGGCTGTCCAGCACTCCAGCTGCACCTTGAATGCCTCCAGAGTGGGAGAACCCACCACCTCCCTAGGTAGTTGGTTCCGTTGTCTTTTTGCTCTAACAGTCAGGAAATTTTTCCTGATGTTTAGGCAGAATCTGGGTTCCTGTAACTTGAGCCCGTTATTCTGTGTCCTGCAAACTAGGATGATCGAGAAGAGATCCTGGCCCTCCTCTTGTGACAACCCTTCAAGTACTGGAAGAGTGCTATCATATCTCCCCTCAGTCTCCTCTTCTGAAGGCTGAACATGCCCAGTTCTTTCCATCTCTCCTGTGCTTCTTAAATCCGTATGCTTCTTAAATGACACTGTTTGAAAGAACTCATACAATACTAGGAAATACCTGAAAATCCTCTAATGGTCATTGACTTTATTATAATTATTTCACAAGGAACACTTCTATCTCAATTTGAATTCATGTTTCCCATTCTGAAAAGCACATCATGCAATGTAATAAACAATGCAGTAAATTAAACTCAACTAGTTTCTATCCAACTCAGTGCTAGCCAACAAACCACTAAGAGATCTTACAGTGCTTCAGGATGATGGTCAGACTCTTAGGCGAACCAGGGGAAGAGAGCTGGACCAAGTGCCGAGAATGCTTTTTTTTGCCATTCAGATGTGGTGCATGGATGGTATGGATGCTCTCAGTTGATTGTAGAAGTCATAATGATACAATTGGAAGAAGAAATTTTCTAAAGAGGTGGTTCTCAAAATGTGAGGCAAGCCTCCCAAAAATGTATCTTGATTGGGATCAAAATCAGTGTGTCTTGTCTTGATTGCCAGTTACTGGAGATCAGTGGGGCTGCCACCTCTTCTCCTGCTATGCTTTTTGCATAGCCAGCTTAAAGTGTATTACGTCCCTCCATGAAATCATCTCCCTCTCCTTTTCCTTCCACATGCTTGCTTCTCGGTTGAGAACGAGGGTGAATATTGTAGACTGAAGAACATTGGTCTTATATTTGAAGAAATTGAAGCACTGATGTTCTATTATTATTATTTATTTATTTATTTATTTATTTATTTATAACCCGTCTTTTTCCTAATACTGGGACTCAAGGCGGCTAAAAGAAACAAAAAGAAAATTCTTTTTTAAAGTGTAGAACTGCAGCATTCAAAGTTTGAGAACTCATGCTCAATATATATATAGGCTCAGGTGTGGGGCCAAGTCTTTGAGGATCTGAGCCCCAGTGGAAACATAGGTCAGTGGATTCTTGTGCCACTGGAAGAAGAGCCAGAAAGAACACACACAAGTGTAGTAAAAGGGAGCTTCAGTCAGGAATCAGGAAGTTAGTCCAGTCAAAGTGACCGACAATAAGGGGAACCAAAGTCAAAGTCAGAAGTAGACAGGTTGAAAGTAAAGGTAAACATTCCCAGAAAGTCCAGTGAGAACTGCAATTCTGTTCCTTTCTCTGCTTCTGAAATGTGGGTGGGCAATTTTGCTCCTGGGATGTGGCATCTGGGGCCAGCTGCAATATGTGGTGGGGAGGGGCTCTGGAAAAATCTATTTAAGGAAATGCGTAACCTCTCCCACCTCAGTCACCATTTGTCCAGCAGAGGAGAGGGTGCTGCTGGACATTTTCAGAGAAGGCAGCTACATGGGGCAGAGTAGTGGCAATGACAAGGATGAGAAGCTTGGCCATGGCTGACTGGCTCAAGCAACATGGCAGTGAAGCAATGGAACAGTAGAGACAGTGGCAGCAGCTGCTTTTAGTAGCTGGAAGCAGCAGAGGAAGGCAGCCCATGTAAAGCAATGGGAAGTGTCAGCAGCCAGGGATCCGGTCCATGTGGGCCCCAAGGGACATGAGTGTAAAGGGAGACCCCCTTTTTTCATCCTCATCACAAATAACTACACCTAGGATGGAGTGAGAGAGGATCTGAAGGGAGGGGGATAGGGAACAAAGCAAGCATGCCACTGCACCCACCGCAATAAAATGGAGCTAAAAAAAACCTGTCACCAACAGGGTGGGCAGTGCAATTTGGAGAGCCCCACCCTCCAAAAAATACAGTACAGTAAAGGCTCTCTCTCACACACACACACACACACACACACACACACACGATACAAGGATTGGGCATGGACATTTATTTTCAAGGGTGCTTGTATTCATAGTGCTGGCCTACCAATTGGGTGCAAGAGGGTGTTACCAGGAACCTAATGTTTTTAGAGGGGTTTTTTTTCCCCTATCTTGGTGGCTATATCACCTGATAAAATTTCTGGTGTGGCAATGCCAAGGTGAACATTGTCCATTTCCAGTCATGTAAATCATCTAGGGGGGTGACATTGGTTAGGGAATTCTTGCTCAAATGCCTTCAGCACAACAGTCTGTTTGCAGCCTGTCACATACCTAGCCTGAATAATGAGAGGGAATATGCCCTCTCTCATTTCCACGAGGAGCAATTTCAAGCCTTAGCTCCAGAGGTGAAGGCAGAACCAAAGGCCATGTTTGCATAGCTGTGGTATCTTGGAAGATCGAGGCATAGTAGGCTGTAGAGGCTTCTTTGACACCCAACACCAGGGTTAGCTACAGCTGGGCAGTTGCAGAATTCCATGCTTTCAGAATGAGAGAGAGTTTGCCTGAGGCAAATTGTTCTGTACCAATCACTATTGCCTTGACCTGAGAGCCCAAGGGTTTTAACTAAAAGAACCATAGCAGGTCAGCTTTTGGTATTAGCCTTCTAGTTGAAAGCCCAGGATATATTGATTCCACCTTCAGAATTTGGAAAATATTAGGAGGGTGGTCTAGAGACCCCACAACGACCTCACAAATGGTGTCCCATACAACTGGACTTGCTGCTGCAATGCTTAACAACCTTAGGGGATTTGTGCTGCCTAAGTTATGAGATGCTTTGGTTTAACAGCCATGCTTATAGCATTCTATGTAGCCCCATAGGTGAATGTGCTAGTGGCAACCCGAAAGTTCTGACAGGGAAAATTTGAATGCGTCTACATGAATTTATACTTACGCTACTCTGAGTGAGCGATTATTCTGAATGTGCTATTATATAGTGTGTACTAGTTTTATTTAGCTAAGTTCCAGAATAGAAGTATTCAGTCATGAACCTAGCCTTATCTGTGTGCCTCTGTTTTTGGTCGTTTGTGTGTCCAGTGGCAAATACACTACAAGAACAAAGAACAGTACAGGAATAGAGCCACGCCAGGAGAGAAAGGAGGCTGAAAAGCACAATCCCAACAGCATGAGTGCAAAGCCAGCTGGGTTCTTGCTGAGGCGAAGGCCCTATCTAGAAATTTCCATACCTAGGAACGTCAGTGATGAAATGACTGATGAAATTAGAGAACCCTGGTTCAGTTTAATTTACATTTACTAGAAAGAGTTTTTAAGGAGCAGAGTATTATTATCATCATCATCATCATCATCATCATCATCATTATTATTATTATTATTATTATTATTATTACATTTATATCCCACCCTTTTTCCTCTAGCAAAGAACCCAAGACGACTTACAAGGTTCTCCTCCTCTCCATTTTATCCTCAAAACAACCCTGTTAGGTAGGTTAGGGCTGAGAGTCTGTGACTGGCCCAAAGTCACCCAGTGAGCTTCATCCCCAAGTGGGGACTAGAGCTCGGTTCCCCCGAGTCCCAGTCCAACACTCTAACCACTACACCACACTGGCTCTTAAAGTAGTGCTTAATTAAGTGCTTAATTCTAAAAAGAGAAGCTGGGACTGTAACAATATGAAAGATCTGCTGGATTTAGCCTGGAAGGGGTGTGCTTCCTAGGAGGAGCCAGGAAGCAGTTGAAGACCACACCTGCCGCTTCTGGACTGAGGAGAGAGAAGCCACAGCTTGAGAGAGCTCTGTAGAGGGACCTTTGTTTAAATAGAACTTGGAGGTTTGTTTATAAAGCAGAGTCTGGTTCTGTGGGATGCAATTCACCAACCTTGAAACAGGGACTAGGTCTGAAGCCTGTCAGGGAGTCATGGCCTCTGACCAAGAACCCTGGGCCCATTTATCTTAGATGTATGTGGGGCTGCCTGTGGTTCCTCAGTGCAAAGGGCACTCTGCATGTGCTTGTGGGTATTTTTATCATTAGCTCTTCACTTTACATGGTCCAGGATGGATCACTGGCATTCAAATGTTATTGGGTGTGGTTATTGGATTATTTGGTGATAGAGTGGTCACTTGGGAATTGCTGAAAAAGAGGGAATGCATCACCATAAAAGGAGACAGCAATTTGTATAAACTTTGCATGTGCTAATTTATATGTGTAGATGCAAATCCAGAAATAATCATCATAATAGAAATAGAAATACAGTATGTATCACCATAGTGTGGATGACCAAGACCAGGCGACCTGCGCGCTCTGCCCAGTCCGCTGTCCAGGTGCTCACTGCTGATGGGCAACTTCAAGGTCCAGCTCATCCCCATGATTCTTCTCTATATGTCAGTTGCTAATACTTATATTAAAGATTGATTATATGACTGAGCATCTTTTATGGGTAACTAAAGAGGTATCAGTAGATAAAGAATGGAGGCATGTGATAATCCAAGGAAAATTAGATACTGTTCTTACTGCTATATTCATTTATTTAATCGATATCTCAACATTCCACTAACAATAGTGCTCAAGGTGCTATAGTCAATGTGGATCCAGCTAAGTTTTATGTCTCCTTAATAAATGATCTTTTGGAACATAGGGATGGCAAACTGATAATTGCAGAGATTGAAACATGGCACTTGCATCCCTTTTAGATACATCTACAAGCAGTAATTCAATAATCAATGTAATCCCTAGAAAATTTAAGAAGAGGTTGAGACACTGGACACTAAGGATACTTGGTGATATGTTAACCAATGCACAATAGATTATACATATTACTCTTGTAGATGCAAATCTTTTTCTAAAATGGGCAATAGCTTTTCTTATATATCCTAGGAAAAGTATGTTTCATTGATATTCATCAATTGATATTTTTTCTCTATACCAGATTTTAGTCTTACCCTGAGATAGCCAATGTCCTGACCAATACATCTGAGCATTTCATAATACCACAGAAGATTAGGAATGGTTAATCCTCCCTTCTCAATTGGATTCTGCATAGTTGATGCCTTGACCCTTATGCTATGTGCCCATATACAATTATCTAACATTTTCTACCGACTATGCAGAAGCCAATTGAAAAGGAAGGATTAGCAGTCCCTAATCTTCTGCGGTATTATGAAGCTGCTCAAATATATTGGTTAGGACAGTAGCTATCTCAGGATAAGCCTGAAATCTGGTATAAATTAGAGCAAAAATTGATTCATATTTCATTAGGCACACTACCATGACTGAGGTGCCCTTCTTGGGCAGAAGATTATTCCATCTCAAATCCTGATATGAGAGAAATGCAAGAATAAGTTTTGGAATATTTCCATTAGTATCAGCAATAAGAAATCATAAGTTTAACTTGGAACGCAGTTGCTTTTCCCCCACTGAGAGAAATATCTAATATTAGAATATTTCAAGGTGTGGTCTTGGGGTCCTCAACCTTTTTGGGTCAGTCAGTAGGCACAGGGAGAGAGTGTTGTGGGTGTTCTCACTAAATGGCTGCCATGGGGGGGGGTGTTCCCCATTCACAAAATGGCTGCCATTGTGGATATGGCTGGTCATAAAACACCAGTTTCCCAGAAGGAAAACTGGTGAGTCTAAAAGAAAAGTAACTTGTCCAAAAATCTAAGTATGAGGCAGAAGTGGAGTGAGTTCTAAAACACAAACCCCTTTTGAACCCACATTTTTCTGCTCCAGCACCCATTTCCCAGAAGGCAAATGATGGAGGATAACAGACCATTAACTTGTCTAAGAAACTGAGTACAAGGCAGAGGTGGACTCTGACTCTCAAATCCCAAATCACATATTTGCCCCCACAATACACAGCAGAATACCTATTTTACAGAAGGCAAAGTGTGCAAAATGTATGAATTTTGGTAAATTCTTATCAAACATAAACTGAAATTCTCATAAATCTGCACCAGCCAAAGTCAATAGGTATAGCTATTCCCAGGAAGGGGCTGGACGTGCCTGCCATATAAAGTACCGTATTTTTCGCTCCATAAGATGCACTCCCCCCCCCCAAAATAGAGGGAAATGTCTGTGTGTCTTATGGAGCGAGGCCAGATTTGCTGCCACAGCGCCACAGCGCCAAACAGTTGTTTGGCGGGCCCGCAGCTTGGCCAGGGGCCGGGGCTTGGCTGCGCGGCAGGAAGGATGCACCTGCAAACACCTCCTTTGCCTTCCCTCTCTCCTGCGGGAAGGATGCACCTGCAAACATCTCCTTCTCCTTCCCTCCCTCCGGCGCGCGCCTCAGGTTCCTCAGCTCAACATCCCCTGAAAGCAGTTATTTCCAGCAACCAGGGAGGGAGGGAAAGGTATTTTAAGCTAGCTGGTGCTCCAATGTTTTAATTATTTACTATGCTGTTTCTGTGTTTTGGTTTTAATGGTTTTAGGATGCAATCCTACACGTGTTTGGAGGGGGGGGAAGTCCTACAACTCCCAGCATTCCCCAGCCAGCCATGCGCAATCCTATGTACGTTGAGGCAGAAAAAAGCCCCGGGGCTTTTTTCTGCCTCAACGTGTTTAGGATTGTGCCCTGAGCTGTTGATGTTTGCTTTCAGCTTTCAGCTACTCCGACCCAGCTGCCTGCAGCAGCAGCAGCACCACCACCAACAGCGGAGAAAGCGTAGGGTCGGGAAAGCCCTCCCCGCTCGGTTCTGTGACAGTGGCAGGGTTTTGTTGTCATTTCACCATTTGGTTCAGAATTTTTTTTTTTCTTGTTTCCTTCCTCCAAAACCTAAGTGCGTCTTATGGAGCGAAAAATACGGTATGTGCCTGCCTCCTTAAAGATAAGGAGCCTAGTTTTTAGCAGAATTTGGGTTGGGAGAGGGAGAGAGAATGGATTCAGGTTATTATAATACTCATTGTAATTTCATTGGCTAGACAGAAGGGATTACTCCCTCCTAAAGCAAACTCAGTTGCTGATTGCTGACAGGATTGTAGCCAAAGTGGGATCACTGAGAAGCAAGAGGGAGTAGTTATCATCATTGTGATCTGGGGAATGGCAAGATTTGCAGACGTACAACAAATTAGGTGGGGCAGGGGAAATCTAAGCGGCACCTACCTTGGAAAAAACAATAACAGTTCAATGAAGACTGAGCATGCCCAGTAGCCAGAGAAAGTGGAGTGTCTGTCTGTTGGGGGTGGGTGGATAGAAAAGGGGTGGTGATGGAAGAGAGGGTATGAATGGCTGGAACCCTGAAGAGGGGCACTGATGTGAGAAGGTGATGATGGCACACCATCAAACGTTCTCTTACTGATCCCACTTGTATATTGTCACGCTAACCTTTTAGACTAGAATCTCTCTAAACAAATGTTTAGACCTAAGCAAAGACAATTTTCACATCAAGTAAGCACAAAGAAATAGAACCATTCTGAAACCTCTCCTTTTTTAAAAAAAACAAACAAAACCAGGCACATTTCCTGAGCAGTGAAGGAGAACAACAAAAGCCTGATATGCAGATAGCAGACACAGGATGTCTGTTCAGACTCTAGATTGATTGATTTATTACACATTTCCAGCATTCACATCTTGAGAGAATGTCCATCCCCATCAATCATTTAAGAGGATTTATTCTGAGAGGTGCACAGATATGCAGACTACTGTAAAATATGTTTCAAAGCCTGGTTACTGTGTGCCTGTGACTCAGCTCATTTACACAGCTCCCCCTTACCAGCATCATTCTTCTGATTTATGTACTGTGGCGTAATATCTCCCTTGTAAATACTAAATTCCACCAATTTATTTGCATTATGCAATGAGGAGAACATTTTAGGACCAAAGGGAGCACACCTCATGTTGGGTAATCATGTTGCTTTATGGGGATTTTGTTGCTGTTGATAAAAATAAAGGTCTGCTTCATACTATCTGATGCATTGTTATCCCCCCCCCCAACACACACACTTCATTTCATCTCTGAAGTAATGGGCCAGGCTGGGGTCAGATGATAAAGGACATGATATGAACAAGTCATAAAGATTCCCTTTAGGTAATACAAACTTAAAGAATGCTAATGATGCATAATTTACCACTCACAACCCTTTCTGTACACTGCACAGCATCCGGCAATGTTAGTAAGGTACCAGGTAATTATAAGTGGCTGCCATGTGTCCTCTACAAATATGAGTGAGCTAATTGCTATTAATTTAAAGAAACCTGTGGAGTTTAAATAGAGTAAGCTGCTGTCTGAAAATTATTGGGCAATAATTCTTCTGCCTTCTGGCTCTAGAGATAGTATAAATCTGCGTAGAATGTGCCAGATCAGATATGTAGTCAACAGAACACTGAGATGAAATAAAAGACCCATAAATCACAACCTTAAAGAAATATGTTATATAAAAGGTGTACTTGAGTTTTGCTCAGGGAATGCTACTGTGTATGTAGACACAGACTATAAGTGTAATTAAAGCCAGAGAGTGTTTGTTTAGGCACTTGATGGTTTATCACACTGGTGGGAATAGGAATCATCATGAGAAGGTACACAGTGATTCAGGGCACAACCCTATGCATGTTTGGGCAGAAAAAAAGTCCTACAACTCCCAGCATTCCCCAGCCAGCAGTGTGGGTGGTGGTGGTTTCTGTTTGAACATGCAAATGATTGCACCTTCAGCACCTAATAACTTAAAATGTAAAAGGGAGAGCTTAGAATTGGCCAATAACTATATTCAAAATAAAAAATCAGTTTACAGCAATCTGGATTGGATCCAAATGTCTATCAAATTGCAACATAATTGTGTCATAATCCCAGACGTCTGGTTTGCTAGATAATTTTAGATGCCTGGAAGCAGCCAGCGATTCTAAGAAGGTACATCAGAAGTCCATTCCGTGTCTACCCCTGCCCCTTCATGCAAATATTACTTGTTCTCCAGTGATCTGTTCCTACACATTGTGACAGCTAACCACCTCTCTAAATTGCTATCTGTTATATGTCCTGTCCTGTGAACCATTCTGATTTATTGTAAAAGACAGGAACTTTAACCAGATGTAGAGTTACTGCCTGATTCTATACCTGGTGTACATAAATACTGCTGGCAAAGAAATAGCACCAGAGATTTTATTTTTTATTAAACACATAGGTACCAATAGAGAAATATTTTGGAAAAGATTGCTACACAGTAGCAAAATAGCTACCATTGGGTTACCACCAGTGAGCACTACTAGCCAAGGACAGTTTCACTTACAGATGTTAATGCCATAGGTAGATTAACACCAATGTTAACTGGTTTTGTGAGAATAAACAAGACTTGAAACTGGTGTGTACACTGAGGCCTGATGGTGTACCACTCCCAGTTGTAGAATGAAGGGGGAAAGAATAGGATTTTCCTCCCCAAGCTTAACATAGTTCTGCTCCGAAGCAGGTCTTCCTTCACCTGGGCCTGGCTTTAAATACTTCCAGTTCAAACCTTGTGTGGACAAAGTCCCAGGCCCAAAGTGTAGTATTTATAGTCAGAGTAGAACAAGGAGGACCCAATATTTTGGAATGGAACTATGTTCAACATGGGCAGCAGTGGTGCATGTGTGAGAATATCCTTCTGTTCTCCTCTACATTTGGGAGTGGCTCACTAAGAACATAAGAAGAGTCATGCTGGACCAGACCAAGGATCCATCTAGTCCAACATTCTGTTCATACAGTGGCCAACCAGCTACCCATGGGAAACCCACAAGCAGGACATGAATACAATGGCACCCTCCCACCCAGGTTCTCAGAAATTGGTGTACATAGGCTTACTGCCTCTGATAGTGGAGGTAGTATATAGGCATCAGGACTAGTAACCATTGATTTCCTTATCCTTCATGAATTTGTCCAAGCCCCTTTTAAAGCCATGCCATCCAAGTTGGTGGCCATCACTGCATCTTGTGGCAGCGAATTCCATAGTTTAACTATGTGCTGTGTGAAGAAATACTTCCTTTTATCTGTCCTGAATCTCCAACCAGTCAGCTTCATGGGATGACCCCAGGTTCTCCCCATCCACTTTCTCAACACCATAAATAATTGTGTACACCTCTATCATTTCTCCCCTTACTTGCCTTTTTTATAAGCAGAACAACCTTTCTTCATAGGGGAGTTGTTCTTGTGCCTAAAGAGGCCTCAGTATGCAGGCTAGGTTCAAGTCCTGCTGATTCTTACAGTACCAATTACTGTCCTCAGTCCTCTATGCTCTCTTTCTATGTCTATGATGGTCCTTCCACCAAAGTTGTGACAAATAACCAGTAACCAAATTAAACCAATGAAAGCCTTGAAGATCTAAGTCACACCCTAGCGGAGGAACACCCTGGTAAAGGGGGGGGGAGCCATCTCCATGTCTTATCAGAACTGCCATCAAAAATATTATTCTGTTTCTCATAAACAGTGAGCATCTCAAGCCCAGGGACAAGGTGCTCCTTTACCCAAGGAAACTGAGTGGGTGGGTTGAGCTGCCTCCAGGTTCCAACAAAGGCTCTCCATAGATAAGTAATTGGCTTGAGTAGCCCACATTCCTGCCTCTTGCAGGAGGCCTTTCAAGATAGTCATGAAGTCATGCATGTAACTTTTGGTGATGTAGATAAGAGGCTTCATGAAAATGTGACACCTAAATCCATGGAGCCATCCTCATCCCAGGACCCAGAAAACTGCCCCATTCTCCTATATGCTGTAGTCACAGGAATATAGGAAGCTTCATCACACCAGGTCAGGCCATTAATCTATTGAGCCCAGTATTGTCTCCTTTAACTGGCAGGACTTCCCTGGGCCTCAGGCAGGGATTTTTCAAATCACCTGGTATCTGATCCTTTAACAAGAATAGCAAGCAAAGCACACACACTGCCACGGAGCTACATGGCTTCAGTTGTCTTTTTAGAAATAAATACAGAACTGAATATAAATCCTGACCTTTTGCTATTGTTGTATGTGAAATGTGAAATCATCTGGAAAACATACAGCAAATCCTGCCTATTTTAAAATTTTATTATTCAGGGGGATTTGCAAGGAAGAAAGGTAGCGACAAATACTATCAGCAGGTTGACATCTTGTATTAATTGATGACACAACAGTGAAGCTCAGAGCTTCAAGGTAAACTCTGCCTGCCAAAACTACCTGAAGTTCATAAGAGTAATTAAGATCTAAACCCAGAAGAATAATTAAAATATGCAAAACATCTATTGATCTTCAGCATCTGGTGACTCCTCAGTAACCAAATACTTACAGACACAAAAGCTTGCCTCATTTAACATACTGTTAATTTGTTTTCTTTGATTAAGTAGGGTTTTGCCAAATATCCATATATTTACCTAGAACTTAAGAATCCTACCATTCATTCAAGTATTACCTATAAATCTCTTCAGCCTTGGAAAACCAGCAGGGATGCTGTTAAGAATAAAAGTTCCAATGAAGTGAAAATGCGCATTTGGCTAAAAGTTGGATGATTCCTATCTTCAGGTCTGAGACTTGCTTATACTTCTATCCTCCACATTCAATAAGGAATTGCATTTCACTTGCAAATGCTAAGGAAATGCTCTACTTTAACTGCTAATTCAATTAACATAGAGTTGTTTTAGAGCTAGTTTTATGATGTTGAAATAATGGATGGAGTTTCTCATTTTCCCAATCTTAAATTCAGTTCATCCCAAACTTTGCATGAAAATTTGTATGCATTTTTGTGCACATTTTTGTACCCAATTTTGCCTAATATAAACATTTTTGCAAGCAAATTTCCTAATATAATTAACTTTGAATGTTATTTTCACTGATATATGCATTTTTGTGTGCATGTTTCTCTAATATATGTTCTATTGTAGACTATAGCAAATGTCAATCAGGTCTAGAAAAAGCACAAAACAGTGAGCATTTGAGAAGGTTTGGGGGAACCTTCTGACCACCTGGGCTGGAATCTCCTCCTTTTCTCTTAGACTGAAAATGTTTGCTTTTGAACATTTGGTGCAGCTCTAGTTTATATATAACTAATTTGTTTGAAATGAGGACTGTACACACTATACATTTTTTTTGCCTTTCAGGGCATCAACCTGGTTAAGATTCCTGTGGTGTGATTCATATGCCAACATATTGCATGTTTGGGGTTAGGACAATAAGTCCCCATACCTATCAACATTCCCATGAATAAAAATTAGTTTTGGAATAGAAATTGAAAAAATATATATTGAAACCAGTGTTCTCTTCCTGAGAATGTGATTGTATAGTCCAATTCATACAACAGAGGTTAATTGGAATGCCAAAAGAATAATCCTTCTGATAAGAACAGTGTGGTCTGCATATGAGTCCTAAGATGTAGTGCATACTGGAAATTGTTACTGGTGTCAGTCTTTTATTACTTCTGTCCCGATTTCTCCCTTTTTATTTTCTACCATGCTCATATTTCCTTCTTTAAATTTCTCATATATATCACTTACCATCATTTACCTTCATTACCAAACATCATTAGGATGTGATGTATACTTGCTCATTTCATTTCATAGCTCTCTTCTCTCTTGATACCCTCCATTCTGATGTTCACCCATTTCATTCTACCACATATAGGGGCTTTTTGTTTTCACTTGCTGCTGCATTTAATACTGCCAGTTTGGTTATTCTTCCTTGAGTTTCTAAGATACTGCAACACTTGCAACACTGTTTTGCCTACATTCTTCTCTTCTTATTTTGCCCACATTCTTCTCTGTCATTCATTATGAATTTTTCTCTTAATTTCCACTACCCTGAGTAAGTTTCTTGCAGTAGTCCTAATATTGCTGTCACCAAGATAGAAGACACAAGACCATATGTTTGCACTAAACCAGGGCTAAGGAATCTCCAGATGTTGATGAACTGCTACTACTCTCATTATCCATCACCATTGGCCAGGCTGGATGGGGCTGATGGGAGTGGAGTCCAACCACCTCTGGAGGGTCGCCGTTTCCCCAGCCTTGGGTTAAAGGGTCAGATTTTTTAAATTGTTTTTTTTATTATTATTAAATTTCTATACTGCCCAGTAGCTGCAGCACTCTATCCATAACTTAAGATCTGCAGCAAGAAAAACTAGGACCAAGCACTGGTACCTGTTCCCAAAGTAAGGCCACTGGAGACCCCCAACAACCACCTACTAGGCAGCAGGTCTGATGTCTATCAAATCTTTGCCTTTCATTGCCTGCTTACCATAAAGGGGCCCTGAGAACTCCACCCCAACCCCACTGGACAGCCATTGTTCATTGGGGCAAAGTTTCTAGGGTCCAAGTGTGGCCTGTTCCCACAAAGGGATGTACAACTCAGCATAACTGGAGCTCTCCAAGGTTGTCTAATTTCCACCTCAAAGCTTATTCCAACTTGTGTCTGTCTGTATTGGAATGCAAACTTTTTTCTTTTGGATAAAAAATCACATGTATGTTGATAAATGTTTTGTGCATGCATCAATTGTCACATTTTTGAAACATATGCATTTTTCTCCCATGGACTAAAGCATTTTTCAAATAAACATTCCCCCCCCCCTTTGTTTGTTTTCTGTTGCACAAACTACCTTGCAAGCTTGGAAATGTACAGACTTTGTTGGTTCCAGGAAGTGTGAATTGGATACATTCTTCTCAAAAATGAACTGAAATGAATTCCTTAACCAAACCCTCAAGAGTCTGGCAATGAGGTACAGACAGGCCTACCCACCCCTCACCCTCAGATGACTCAGGGTGCTCACCAGAGTAAAGTAACTCAGGAGCTTGCATGACCATACTACCTGCCAGATTGTGACCAAGCAACAGCACCGATTTGCCAAACCAGAAACAAAGCCCCTGCCTATTGGAGTGGTAAGGAGGAGGTAAAAAAGGTAAAAAAAAAAAAAAAGGCAACTCCAATCAGGCGACACCCCCCCCCCCCAGGTCCTAGTCAGCACCCTCTGGACAACTGGAAAATCCCTTACTGTGGCACAGGGAGAGGAATGGGGTGAAGTGTAGGTAGCTCAAAAAGCTGGTGATCTGTCTCCCCATCACATGGGTGCACCTGAAGAATCGTCCCACACCTTGCTTCCCCAATAGGGGACATGGGGAAAATCACCCCAGGCTTAACAATTCTATTGTTGGTTCTGTTTTAAGCAACAGCCTTTATGCACATGACTTCTAAATCTATTTTTCAACCCCTAACCTTGTCTCCAGTCCTATACTGTAAGATCTTCTTGGGAGTCTATCAAAGATCTCAATTTTAAACCAGTGTCGAAAAGTAGTGCACACATAGTAAAGCTGCATGTTAGCTGTTATTTTAGTATTTTTGTCTGACTATATTAGGCGAGGTTTCACCAGCCACCATTTCAGTAAAACTGTGTTTCTGAAGAGAAATGACTGCTAACATTTTGTACTTTCACATCCAGGATAGCAATTTGTATTTTAATCCACAACCATCTCTAATTCAAAGCAACTTTATCAGTGCTCCATATAGCAGTCTTCTAGGCTGCAATTACAGCATTAACGTTTAGCTTTTCAGACTTGATAACACAGTCTAATTTTATCCCATCTGGTTTATTGTGCAAAGGTGTTTTTTTTCTCTCCCATGCCTGGAGGTGGCATTTCCTTAATCATTTCTTCTGCATGGAATTGCTGGTAGGAGCTTAAAAGGTTTTGTTAGCTACAAGGACCAACTGCAGGTTTCTTCTCCATGAGGACAATGTGTCAGCAGTTCTCTATAAGAATTGTCTAGAAGGCAATCATTTGGAAGCTCTCGCTATACTAGGGAGGTCATCAAACCAAACTGAATAAGCTTTTGATCTTTCTTTAAAAATATGACTGTAATGTTAGAGTGACATTTCTTTTCTAATCATTAGCTTTTTGGAGAGATTGGATTACAGGCTGCCAGTTTATTAACATCTAGGTGAAAATAGGTGACTTCAGATTTGCATAGGAAATTCAAGTCAAAATCAATGTGAAGCTATGAAGGGAGAAGAGTATCTTTACAACAACAATGTGAGAAGTGTTTGGAGACTGGCATGAAATCAGTGCTTTCCCCCCCTTTGATGTCCATATGCTTGAACTAGTTCCTGTATTTTACATTTCTGCATGATGACACCATACCAAACTACTTTATGTATTTCCAAAGAGGGCGTGTTTTTTTTTTTTTTTTAAATCTTCTGTTCTTAGGAGTACCATGCCAAACTTTTCTCAAACAGGAAAAATGCTCAGATGCTATGGCTGCTTCCAGATGAAATTTTCTGTGAGCGGTCATCTTGGGTTATTCATGGAATTTTACGGGGGGGGGGGGGTCGGGGTCCAAATGATGACACCTTCCATTTGTAACTTTCCCATATTTCCCCATCACTTCTTCCATCTGTTTTAGTGGAAGACCGACAACCTGGTCTTCTGCACGGGTTCAATGCTAAGGGGGTAGCGGGTGCTGGGGCGGGCCTTCTCCGAGGTCCCCAGCGCCTCGCCTTAGCCCAGAACAAAGGGATAACTTATAGCCACAAAAGTATCTTTTAGAAAACAAGTTTATTTACAAAATTACCTTCACAAACTCAGACCCACGCCAGCAATACAGCTTATCAGTACGGTACAAAGTAGCAAGCAAAAGCCTCAAGGACAACGTGATTTCAGGGCTCTCAGCTAGTTAGTTTAGCTCGGGTCCCGGCAGAGGCCCGGTCAACCGCACGCTGCTAGCTGGGTTCCCGGCGGAGGCCCGGTCTACCCAAGTGGCTAGCTGGGTTCCCGGCGGGGCCCGGTCTACCCAAGCGGCTAGCTGGGTTCCCGGCGGACGCCCGGTCTACCCAAGTGGCTAGCTGGGTTCCCGGCGGGGCCCGGTCTACCCAAGCGGCTAGCTGGGTTCCCGGTGGGGCCCGGTCTACCCAAGCGGCTAGCTGGGTTCCCGGTGGAGGCCCGGTCTACCCAAGCGGCTAGCTGGGTTCCCGGCGGGGCCCGGTCTACCCAAGCGGCTTGTGAGTGATTTCAGCTTGGTTTCCCGGGGGTCCGGTCAACCCAAGCAGCCAGTGATTTCAGCTTGGTTTCCCGGGGGTCCGGTCAACCCAAGCGGCCAGTGATTTCAGCTTGGTTTCCCGGGGTTGCTGATCCTTCGTTCCCTTACCCCAGGCATGGGCAAGATTGCTGATCAGGTCCAGAGAAAAGTTCCCTTGTGCAGGGTGTTTTATACCTTGGTGTTTCAGGTAGCCCCTCCCTCCGTGATCAGGTGGGTTGACACCCTCCCTGAGGGGCGGCCTTTTGGGTCAGGTGGGGTGACGCCTTCCCCCCGTGGGATGGGGTCCCTTTGAAGCCACTTGCTTAATGGTCCCATCCTATGGTGTTGAGTGGCCATTTCTTAGGGGTGCCGAAGCGTCTGCCCTGGAGAGGTATTCAAGTCTTATGTAGATGGGGCTGATATGCAAGAGCATTGACAAACCTGGTGATGCTTCCTGCCTTCCCCCCTGGGGTGATTCTATGTAGATGTTGTTTGTCCCCTTTGGCATCTGTGGAGACTGGTTGTCTCCCCCCCCCCTGGGTCTCCTTTCCCCCTCCTTTGTGAGTGTGTGTGTGTGTCAGGCAGGGGGCTTAGGTTGGCTTTCTCCACAGTTTTCTTACCACAGAGGAAGAAAAGATGAAATAGCTGTACAATGTATTTTAGGTGGCAGCACTAGGAGCCCTCTGTCTAGAAACAGAAGTATCCAGTGTAAAGATGCTACCAGCCATAGCTTCTCTACTGCAAAACTGTGATGTTGTTTGACCACTATGCTGATATTGTATTTAGCGTTCTTGGCAGTGGAGGCTGGTGACTCCTGTGTCAGTGGGGCTCCTTATTTATTTTTTTTTATTTTTTTATTTATTATATTTATACCCCACCTTTTTTCCTTCCAGGAACCCAAGGCGGCTTACAGAATCCTCCTCCTCCTCCTCCTCTCCATTTTATCTTCACAACAACCCTGTGAGGTAGGTCAGGCTGAGAGTCCACGACTGTCCCAAAGTCACCCAGTGAACTTCATGGCAGAGTGGGGACTAGAACCCGGATCTCCTGAGTCCCAGTCCAACACTCTAACCGCTACGCCACACTGGCTCTCCATTGCATATTTTTGTTTGAAGTTTATAGGAACTATCCATGGTGCTCCATGGTGGTGAACCTATTTGGGGAGGGGGTTCAGCACCATGGATAGCTCCTATAAAGCTCAAATGAAAATATGCAATGGATAAGGAGCCCCACTGACACAGGAGTCACCAGCCTCCCCTGGTTGTTGGAGAAGTTCCCCTGAGCAGAGCTCAGAAAAGAACTTCTCTGGGGCTCTTGAAACCTATCTCAAAACAAGAGTAAATCTTTAGAATCTCCAAATTCCTCATTGGTTTGAATAAAAATCTGAGCTGGAGATGAACTCAATGGCCATAGGTCACAACCTGTTCTCTATCATCCAAGACTGTAGGACACAAAATTAATGGCCTTAAGTTACGGGACAGCAGATTTCGATTGAATGTCAGGAAGAAACTTCCTAATGGTCAGAGGTGTCTGACAATGGAACCAACTGCCTTCGGAGGTGGTGGGCTCTCTGTCACTGGAGGTATTAAAACAGAGACTGAACAGCCATCTGTCAGGGATGCTTAAAACTGGATTCCCACACTGCGCAAGGGGTTGGATTCAATGGCCTAAATGGCCCTTTCCAACTCTATGATTTTATGAACTCCCAATTTTCACACAACCACTCTATTAGCTCTCTTTGCTTCTCCTCCTTCAACAGGAACATTAGTGAAGTCATATGGATAGGAGCAAGGAGGTTATTCCACCCTACCTCCTCTCCGTCATCCCATCATATTGACTAACAGCATCATGGGGTGCAAGAGACTAGTTCTTAAGGGCTACTGTAATTAAAAGATGTCTTGGGAGAACTAGAGCTTCCATAGTCCCCTGTGCCCCACCACACTGTCAGCCAGCATGATGGGGCAATGTAAATAGCCCTCCCTCTTCTCTTCTCCCTGACTGGCTTCGTTGCTGCTCCCATGTCCTTTGAACTTGCCAAGTTGAGCAAAGAGTAGGGGAGGGATATTGGGGGAAGATAAGGTAGCTGATGGGAGGCTGGCTTCCTTCTGGATCCTCAAATTTGCCCAGTTTAATTTTCTGAAAATCTTGGAAAAATCCCAGGCCAGAGAAGGACTGTTTCTGTGATAGCACCCAGTTGCAGAATGGCCTCCTCACAGAAGCTCACCTGGTGCCTACTTCGTATTTTTTTTACTGCATTGTTCTCCAAGGCTTTTTAGGGCCCTTTTGGAACTTTGTAATGGATTCTGAGATTTTGGATTTTTAAAAATTTAAAGCCTGCATTTAAGGTTTTGCTTCATCTTACTATGATGTATTTTATACTGTATGTTTAGCTTCCTTGTTCATATTGTGTTGAATCATTTTCACATTGTAGTTATACCACCCAGAGGACTTCAGTTATGGGGCAGCATAGAAATACCATAAATAAATAAACAGATGAGAGCTTTGGAGAGTCTCCCATCCCTATTTTTGACATGGTGTGTGTACACCGAAACAGTAGTGATGGCCACCAATTTGGATGGCTTTAAAAGGGGATTGGACAGATTCCTGGAGGAGAAGGCTATCAATGGCTACTCGTCCTGAAGGGTACATGCTACCTCCAGTACACTGGTTGCTGGGAAACATGGGCAGGAGGGTGCTTTTGCACTCATGTCCTGCTTGTGGGTGTTCTGTGGGCAACTGGTTGGTCACTTTGTGAACAGAATGTTGGACTAGATGTACCATTGGTCTGATCCAGCATGGCTCTTATGTGAAGAAGAAAAATAACCTGTGTTGGTGTATTCATTCCCTTCCCTCACATTCCCTCTCCCTCACTGAGGATTTACTCTTACTCGAAGGGAGGAGTGTCATTGTCAAGGTTCCACCTGTACCAGGACCCCTTGATCAGCTCCTTCAAGATATCTGCCTCTTTAAGAACTCCTCCTGTATCAGGATGCCAATTCTCTGCATTTTACCCAGTAAGGTGGGATTAGGCTTTAGGCATGGTGCAAAAGACACTCCAAACAACTGAATGGTAAAAATAACTGTTTACTTTAGTAATTTTGGTATTTTAGATTCACAATAACTTAAGGTAATTACACAAATATAGCTGTATATTTTTTAAAAAAGCAGGTATCATAGAAATAAAAGAAACAATAACACAGTTCTCTCTAACCTAGCTACTCTTTCACCTGTATGCCTCAGTTAAGAGATTCCTTTCCCAGCCTAGCCCAGGCTGTTCTGCATTCTTCAGTGATATTCAGACTCTGCTTCTCTGTCTGCTTCTTGGTGCCTGCAGCTCTCTCCTCCACAGCTGCTCTCTTTCTCCCTGCAGCTTTTCCACACCTCTTTATATACCCTCCCACAGAACTAGAAGGTTACAATCATTTGACCTAAAACTGGGGAAATGAAACTTAACTCTATTAGGGGGGAAAGGAGATTTCTCTCAATGAAAAGGAAACTTTAACTCCATGAGGGGAAAATGAAACTCATGAATGCCGCCCTCCCATCAGGAGATGTTTGGGCCTACAGGCTTCAAACTAACTCAAGCCTGTGTAGGCCTCAATCCATCACAGTCATACAGCCCCTCCACATGTCACATGAACATATGACACTGCCTTGTACCATTGGTACTTCTAGGTTAGCATTGTCTACACCAGGGGTGGACAGCTTCAAAAGGTCCACGGGCCAATCTCCAACCCAAAGAACCCACCATGGGCCATACGCCTCCACACTATCAGAATTGCCACCACCGTTCTGGTGGCAATTTGGCAGCATTGGCAGCGGTGGCAAAAAAAAAAGCTGCACTTTCATTTTAAAGCAAGGCATGCAGGAAGCACATGCCTTGTTTCAATGGGAAATGATGCTCCCAGAAGCCCCAGGGGAGTGTGATTTTGCATTAAAACAAGGTATGGCCTGCCCTGTCCTCTGCAGGTTCAGAATACATCAGAAGGGGCTATATGCATGTTCCTATGTAAGTATGTAGTAGAACTCTTCCATGTGAGGCTGACGGGAGACTGTGATTGGGCTCGGGTCCTTCCTTGCATGGAGTTCTACACATATAGCCTATTCCATCACATTCCAGATGTTCAGAGGGCAGATGCTGCGAGCGGCAGTGGGGGGGCGCTAGCCCACATGACCCTGCGACACCCCACACACATTCTTTCTCTCAGCTTCCATGTGGAGTGTCAATGCTCTTTCCTCTATACACCGAGGACATTGATCATATCAGATTTTAGGTACCATATCTCTATATCCCTCTGTGCCTGAGGAAATTCTTCTTCAGACTGTCTACTGTACTTCTGGTTGTTATTCTTTTATGTCCATCACATTTCTTTCCCTACCCTATATTTCTTCTAGCCTCAGCTTCTCCCCCATCTTTGTTTTATCCTCATTTTTTTTCCACATGACACCACAGGCAATGACCTGCATCTCTTTTGGGAAGCTTGTTTCATACTCTTGAAAGATTATTTCTCTTGCCTTCGTGCCACCCCCTCCACCACTATCATACAAAGAGCCCAGGGATAATTCCTTTAGCAGCTCAAAATTCATTTCTGGATTATGTATTTAATCATACAGCCTAATTTGATGTTTAGAACTTTTGACACTACATTTGCCACTATCAGCCACTGAAATGCTGTTTGAAGTATTTCCCCCATATTAATTAGCATGACATATTCCCGGTTAAGACCTGTAGATACGTTTGTGTTTAATTTATGAGTATTTGCTGTTCTGCTTTAATTTGATCAATGTATACACAAAGAAAGGACACAATCCAGCTACAGTTAAGCACATTCATTACATTCAGTGGGAATGTGATCGTTAAAGCACATCCTTACCTCTTGCTCTCTCCCATTTCAATGGGATGAAACTGAAAAGTACTTAGCTTTGTTTGGATCATGCCCATACAGTCAATTCCTTCCCGCCCCCCCACCAATAATAGTGAAAAAAATTGGTTAGCATCAGGGAACCTATAGCAATCTGATGGGGGATAGTTTCTTTCCCCTCTTTTTTCTCCTTACAGTCCTCTGGAGGTGTTCAGCTCACCTAAGCATAGATCCTCTGTTATCTCTTGCTTGGCAGTGAGAGAGGCACAAATGCAGGTGCAACTTACAGGAGAAGCTAAATGGGGGGAAATTGGGCAGTGGGAAGAATCTTGTATACAGTTTGTGACCCTTCTAAACAGTCAGCTGTGCCACTAGTATTTATAATAATTAGACTTGCATAATATAAGATAAGATACTGAGAATCACAAAATGCTGATTACTTCACTTTTAGATCATCCATTGCACAGCGTACATCTTTTCAATGTATAGTGAACACACCGTAGAAAAGTGATTGTCTGATATAGCTTCTCTTTCCACTCTTTGTATGTTGCTCTGCTATATTCTGAGTCAGATTTGATTGAATTAATTTTTTCAAGTACACTGTTGAGTGTCCAATAGCTTACGGAAGTCCAGTTATGGTGCATTTACCAGCTCCCCTTCATCAGTGGCTATTGAACTGGCACTATGCTTCATCACTATTAACTTACTGAGATTCTTACACTCCTTGTCTCTTCAAATACATTAAATGGAAGATCCTTGGTGAAGAAGATAATGAACATTTTGTGAAGAGAAAGCCATAGCCCACACATAGACTCACAATAGGAATCATTAACATGCCCCCTGGCAAGTCCCTGGTCTGGCAGCCGAAGGAGCTGTGGAATATTCATTCCCAGGTGTTGAATAGAAGAAAGGAACAGCCAAAGACTCCTAGGTGCTGGGCAAACAAGAAAAAACAGTCGTGCCAGGAGGGAGGGGGCCCAACAGAGGGTATAAAGCCCAGGGTCAGTGGCGGGAAAAGGGTTGTTGGTCGTGAGGCAGCAAGCTGCAAGGTCCATGGCTCAGGTCAAACCACCTTCAACCCTGGGGGAGCTCCCAGAGAACAACGCTAACATAGAACAGCCCTTTTGGAGTTAAGCGGCTTTCTAGGAACAAGGCATTTCCAGGTACGACTGTATGTATTGCTTTTGCGGCTCGCTACCAGCTCAATTGTAGGTGTGTGCTTAGCGTGGTGCTTTGTATATGTTCTGTTACACTCCATTAAACTCTGTTTACCCATAACAGTGTAGTAGCGTCCATTCAAAACTCGGTCTCCTCGCTTTGCCTGCATTATAATTGGTCACGGCTTCTGCCAGAGAGCTGCGTACCGCTGATAGAGGGCTACCCGAGTCCGGGTTAACCCCTGAGTGGCCGAACCCGCCAAGAAGGACAGTTGCAGTCTTTCTCCACACATTTAATAAAACATTTCAATATTCTGAACAGGTGGTCAAGCACACAAGGATGAAGTTGTCTTGAGTTGAAAACAATATGAGAAGCAATTGCTGCCATCTCAATTGACTCTAAAATACTCTAAATGGCAACGTGCTATATCAGTAGTAGGAGAGAAAGAGATCCACTGTGGTCATATAAACTAATTAGATTGTACGTAAGTTATTGCAATCTGGGTATTTATTTATTTTTTCATTTATGCTTATGCACATGAATTGTTGTCTATATACAGTCCATTGTGAGCAATTGGAAGTTCTCTTTAGACCTGTAATTTTAGGGTTTCATAAAGCTGCAGCCTGCAAAACTAAAAAATAAATAGCATGAATCATGACCTGTTTTCTCTTTTTTTATAATTTGTTTTTGTTTTGTTTTGTTGTAATGGTCAAAAAGAACAGCTAAAAATGTGTGGTTGAATCAAATCTACAAGAAGCCACTTTTTAAAGTTTCAGGATAAAACTATGCATCTCTTTTCATTTCAGATGTGGACATATAGCAGCCACCAAAGGGGCAGATCCATACTGGGACCATAGCATAGGTGGGAAATGGGACTGAACCCTTTATCCCGTGTCACTTTTTGGATCATATCTCCCCTCCCCCTGCTATTTTCCACTATAGGAAAAACATGTTTGCACATATATTTTTCCTACCAAACAGCAGCTTCAGAGGGTGACTTTCATTAGCATAACAGTACAAGAGGTTAGTCCCACTGTCTGTTTGCCATGGTCCCAATCCAGATAATAGCATGCTATCTGTAAAACTTTAAAGTGAGCAGAGATATTTTTATGCCAATGGAAGTTTTTGTCAGATACAAATTAAAGAATGGGGGTGAATCAGGACCATGGGGGAAGGATTAAACTCCCCTCTCCAGCACACTATGGTCCTGATCCTGCTCTGGGCCCACCATAGCAACACACGCGCACACACGCGCACACACACGCACACGCACGCACACACACACACATAATGCAATAGCACATTTAGTGCCGCATTTAGCTTGGCCCTCAGTGGCCAGATCTTGATTGGAAAAATTTCCAAGCAAAATGGGTTAAGCATCTCCCTCTCCCTGCTGTTCCAATCAGGTTTTCTGCTAATCATATGCAAGCTCATCTAAGAAACATTTTTAAATGCTCAAGGTTGGCAGAGCTCACTTTCTTGAAGTCAATGGAAATTCCAGTTTAATATTAGTCATTTGAAGTTTCAACTTCCATTCTTGATTATGCTCAGAGGTACATTTTAAAGACATTTAGCAGTACTGCTCAGAGGGCTCAGTGAATGTATTCATTCTCCTTCACTGTCCCAGTAAGTTTTGTAATATGTCTCCTGTTGCAGGTAAGGGACAGCAAAAGAATCATTAGGATGCTCCATTGTACATGAGGGAAGTGATTTGTGGTTGCATTAACCCCTTGAGTACCCTAATGACCAGCAAAATTAGACACTTAAAAAAGAGAAAACCCTGCATTTTCCTCCTGAGAAGCACTTTTTCTTTCTGCTGTTCCTAGGTTCAAGATCACAGGAGCTGTTAAAAATGGTTTCCCCTTTGTGCTAGCAGTGCTGCAGCAACTGAATGCAGTCTACGTAGATACGTAGAAATGATGTTTAATCTACATCATTTCATGGCAGTAAAATAAACATCCTTCCCCATGCTGTTTGTTTTGACAATATGCCATTTATTACATAGTCTGACCCAGTATAACAAAGAATACATATCTGAAGTTGTTGTCTTGACTGTTGGCAAAATGGCAAACTCTTCTTAAAGACGTGTGGCAATATACTAATATCTGATGCAGTAACTGCAGGGAAGGAGGTTGCACAATGTAGATGTGTGAGGTAGGAAGGGATAATAATTTTCTTTCAGTTCATTTTTGATCAGAATTTACTAGCACTCGCAAATTTCTTCATATTTGGGATGGAAAGAAGTTGAGATTAAAAATATTCGAATATGGGAGAAAGCAAAACTGACAGATTCCTCCCTAGTGAGAGGCGGCAGCAGAGAAGAAACTAATCCTTCCCATAGGCAGGGGGTGTCATAATAACTAGTTCCACAATGCATGAGCATAACATTTCTGAAGCCTGTTTGAATGTGTGCTACCTTTCTCTCTTTAAAGAAAAAAAAGTCCTCCCCCCCACGGATGCTTTTTGGGGGATATAATTTATATCTCCCACTCCACATTGCCTTCTCTCCCCACTTCAAGAATTGCTGTTATGTGCAATAGCTTCCAGTCCAACACCACTGACAGGAGTGAGATAAGGCACGGCCCTAATCAACCAATCATTCAATTAATTCTCCTTTGATTGGATCAAATCCTTATTTATAGATTCAGTGAGGAAGCTGCTACAGCGGCCTGGTGAACAGCTAGTGCAAGACTGTGCCCTCTACCACACAGAAGGCCTCTGTGAAAAGAGTCATTTCTCCTCTTTTTTGAGTATTAATTTGTATGCCACTTTTCCAGAGTCAACTGTTCCCAGAGCAGCTCACAATAAACACCATCTTATCCAAATACATCACATTTTCTTTTAAAAAAAAGCATTTTAGAAGATAAATCAATAAATTTGAATGAAACAAAAAATAAACATAGGAACAAAATCAAAATTAATAGGGCCCAAAAAGCTAACCCTCACTACTAGCGCTAGTCTTGCTGCACTCCAAGGGGCTACCACGGCCTGGCTTAAATACAGTTCAGAGAAAATAGGGTCTTCTCATCAGGCTAGATCAGGGCTCTCCAACTTTGGGTACCCAGATGTTGCTGGCATACAGCTTCCAGCATACCCAGCCAGCATGGCTAAAGGCAAGGGATTCTGGGAGCTGTAGTCCAGCAACATCTGGGGACCCAAGGTTGGAGAGCCCTGGGCTAGATGGTTCACAGCTGGCTTCTTTATCTCTTCTCCAGAGCATGCTGACAGAAAGAAGAGGGAAATCATGGGGAGTGGCAATGGTGGTAAGTCTTCTTCCCCAGGCTTTCAGGTGTTCCAGTCACTAGCAGGTTGGACTCAATAGCCTTGTAGGCTCCTTCCAACTCTATGATCTATGAATCTATTATAGTGCTGGTCTTACTGCTTTACAAGGGGCTACAGCAATCCGGCTTAAATACAGTTCAGAGGGAGCAGGGTCTTCTCACCAGGGTAGATCTCATGAATGGAGCATCCAGATGATCGGCAGCTCAGACAAGAGTCTGCATGTAAACAGCTCACACCACTTATCCTGGGGGTGGCAATGTTTGGCCATCCTGTTGTTTTGGCCTACAGATCGCATCATTCCTTACCATTAACTACATTGGCTTGGGTTGATGGAAGTTGTAGGTCAAAAGCATCTGGAGGACCACATGTTTCCCACACCTGACTTATTGACAATGCTGTTGCAGCACTGTTTCCCAACTAAGGTTTAAAGATACAGGATTCCTGTCCAACAAGAGCTAAATCAGAGAGAGAATTGCCATCACATGCAATTTTTATGTCAGCTATCCTTTGGAAAAGTCTTTACTTACTTACTTACTTACTTTCAGCCAACAACCCATTTCAGGGAATGGAGAACAAATTTCAGACATACAAACTCCTGAAAATTTTATTTTGGAATAACTCCTCCCCCAAAAATTAAAAAAACAAACAAACAGTGAACTGCCTAACAGCCTAATATACCAATGAGTTCATCAGTTTAAGCATCACCATGACAAGTAACTGCCAAGCCTAAAATAGTTTTTGCTCAGATTCCTGAGGCTGCAAAGGCATAAGATGAACTCTATAGGTCACATAAGCATCTGTATCAGAGAACAGATAGCTTAAATTTTCTAGAATAGAACTCAAATCTATGTGGCTAAAATGGCACTGAGAAAATTTAGTGTGGATCAGAGTATACAGAGCAGAAAAACATATATTGTGGAAGGTCTTCTATCTCAGAAGCTCCACTAATACAGAGTAACTGTGCCAATAGGATCCAGTGATATCTATCCTCAATCACATCAGCTGGAAACACACACACACACACACACACACACACCTTATGAAAAAAGAAAGAAGCTGTGTAAGTTACAACCCCTACCAATGATGAACCCTACCTGTGAGAAATTGTTGATAATTTCTCCTCCCTCTGGAGAAAGTTGGTGAAATTGTACCTTGGCCCCCAATTTCTCTGCCCACAAATAGGGTGAAGAATTTTGAGAGGCCATTTGTGCACAGTTGTAATTGGTATGACCAGGAATGTACAGATGCTGACGAGAAGGGGGGGAAAGCTATTCCTGACAATTGTGCATCCACCATGCACTGATGGGTGGAATGGTAAGAGAATATATACATTGGTTAGAATCATAAAATCATAGAATCATAGAAGAGTAGAGTTGGAAGGGGCCTATAAGGCCATCAAGTCCAACCCCGTGCTCAATGCAGGAATCCAGGTCAAAGCATCCCTGACAGATGGCTGTCCAGCTGCACCTTGAATGCCTCCAGAGTGGGAGAGCCCACCACCTCCCTAGGTAGTTGGTTCCATTCTTATTGCTCTAACAGTCAGGAAATTTTTCCTGATGTTTAGGCAGAATCTGGGTCCCTTTAACTTGAGCCCATTATTCCGTGTCCTGCAAACTGGGATGATCGAGAAGAGATCCTCTTTGTGACAACCCTTTAAGTACTGGAAGAGTGCTATCATATCTTTTTGTGAACGATATTCGACGATGTTCGCGATATTCGACGATATCCATCCAAAAATAGCTCATAGAGAGATGCCTTTACTTTTGCAGTCCTTTACAATTGATAAGAGGTATCCATTAAAAACATTTGAACAACTAAAAAGGCACCTCCCGAGTCCTATATTTATGTCATATTTCTTAAATTTCTCCCCTGCGTGAGCGGTTAACGAACAATAACGAACAAAACAAACAAAACTTGTTTGCTACACTTGCAAACAAGTGTGTGGGGGAAGGTGAAGCTTGTGTGAGCCGTCTGTGAACGCAAAAAACCCAGAAATTTACATCCCTACAGTAGCATTTGCCTTCTTTGCAGCCACATCATATTGCTGGCTCATATTCAGTGATCTACAACAATTCCAAGATCCTTCTCACTTGCAGTATTGTTGAGCCAAGTGTCCCCCATTCTGTAACTGTGCATTTGGTTTCCTTTCCCTAGGTGCAGCACTTGGCATTTATCCCTATTAAATTTCATTCTGTTGTTTTCAACCCAGCACTCCAGCCTATCGAGACCTCTTTGAATTTTGTTTCTGTCTTCCAGAGTATTAGCCATCCCACCCAACTTTGTGTCATCTGCAAATTTGATAAGCATTCCCTACACCTCCTCGTCCAAGTCATTAATAAAAATGTTGAATAGCACTGGGCCAAGGACCGAGCCCTGTGGTACCCCGCTCGTTACCTCTCCCCAGTTTGAGAAGGAACCATTGATAAGCACTCTTTGAGTCTGATTCTGTAGCCAATTGTTGATCCACCTGATCGTTGTTCCATCTAGCCCACTTTTAGCTAGCTTGCTAATCAGGATGTCATGAGGAACTTTGTTGAAAGCTTTGCTGAAGTCTAGATATAGTATGTCCACAGCATTCCCACCGGTCCACAAGGGAGGTTACCCAATCAAAAAATGAGATCAGATTAGTCTGGTAGGATTTATTCTTGACAAATCCATGCTGGCTTCTAGTAATCACTGCATTGTTTTCAAGATGCTTGCAAACTGACTTTTTTATAATCTGCTCCAAAAATTTCCCAGGGATTGATGTCAGACTGACTGGCCTATAGTTCCCAGGTTCCTCCTTCTTGCCCTTTTTGAAGATAGGAACAACATTTGCCCTCCTCCAGTCATCTGGCACTTCACCTGTCCTCCATGATTTCTCAAAGATAATAGACAGTGGTTCTGAGAGTTCTTCTGCCAGTTCCTTTATGATGCAGTTCGTCAGGCCATGGAGATTTAAACTCGTTCAAAGTAATCAGGTGTTCCTTGACCATTTGCCTATCAATCTCAAGCTGAAATCCTGCCCCTTCAGTCAGCACTTCAGGTTTGCCAGGGGGGACATAAACTCTCTTTTGGGAGAAGACCCAGCCGAAGTAGGAGCTGAACACTTCCACCTTTTCTTTGTCTTCTGTTATCAATTGTTTAAAAAGCTGCCTCCCATCAAGGAGAAAAAGGCAGTTTGCATAATGCTAATAGGTACTTGGTCTTATTTTCATTTTTGTAAATAGACAATGTTTTCCTTAACAAAGAAAAACGTCTCTGTCACAAGTACCTAAATATCCAGTGTATGGATCTCAATATTGTTGTTTTTTAAAGTCATCTTGTGCCTGAGCGCATATGTAATAGAACAGTAATGATTGCCCAGAAAATGCCTTGTTGAAAGCACCTTAAAAGTAAGCAAAGCAACAAGATACAGTGTTTAAATGCCTCTTTATCATAAACCAGAGCTTGAAGTTCAGCAAAAGAATAATATCAACTAGGGGATATTTTAAAGAGCGTAATTGGACTTTATCCCAGAAAAGACTAAATAAATTGAAATATGTTTTATACCATTATGCATATTCTTCTGTGATAAAAATAGATTTATATTTCATAGTACTACAAAAAACATACAACAAGGGAATAGTAATAACAAAGGAAAATAAGCAATCAAGAAAGAAAGCAGAATATTCCTTATATCCCTTTACAAAGAAACTAATAAATTATTTCTGTGTATAATTTCAAAGACCTGAATATGCTGCATGTATCTCCCAGTTGACTTTTTTTGGAAGAAAAACAGTCTCAAACCCATTGAAGAAAAGCTTTAAAACAATCCTTGGGTTTTTAATCTAGAAAAGAAAAATGACAACTACAATATTTACCATACAAAGGCTTTCAGTTTAGAGACCTCTTAAAGAATTATAGAATAGTGTCTCATCAAAAACCTATAGCTCATATTCTTTCCTCCACCAGTACACTCAAAATTCTCCCTAACATATAAGCTCCTTGTTAAGAAGGGAATCTCCTTTATAATTCTTCAATTGGATCATAGTTAAGGAATGAGATTTACATATCGCCGTATAGATAGAATCTATGAATGAATTCCTTTGCCTTCTGCCACAAGAGCTACATATATCCTTATTTCAAAGGTAGTGCCATTTTGCTCTTGTATTTTGTCTTCTGTGGATTTCATTTCACACATACAAGGCAGAAACTGAAAAGCCAAACAAAGAAACCATTTTTTGAAAGACTCCACAGATTTTTACTAGCCTGGGTAGAATTTTTTTATCCACCTGAGAGGTTGATCTAATAGGACAAGGAAATGTCACAAAAATGTGTGTTTTCACTGCTAACAGTTGTGTGCCAGCTGGCATGGTCCACCCATTTGCAACTCCATTTCTACTGTACAATTACAATGCATAGATTGTGGCTGTGAATGATACATATACTGTTATGTGGTGATGCATTTTTATTAACAGGTGTAACTGGTGTCCGCAGAACACTGTATAGCAGGGATACGCAACGTGGTATGGTCCATAGGTTTTGTACTACAGCTCTCATCAGCCCCAGCTATCATGGCTGATAGTCAGGGATTATGGGAGTTGTAGTCCAAAATATCTGAAAGGCACTGACTTGCTTATCCTTCTGTACAGATTGTAGCCAGCGCAGGAAACTATCCAATCCATCAGGTTCAGAGCATACACAAGTGATAAGTTGCCAATCTGTATACTCTAGAAGTGTGCAGCAACCACAAGATTTGACTCAGACCCCAAATTGGCACTTTGGAAAACAGCCTGTTTCTGTTTGGACTGATGCAGAAACCATCCGCTTCAACTCGGATACTGAATCCGAGTTGAGATGTGGAAATCTGAAGCTTCATACCTCCCATTAACTATCATGGGAAATCAAAGAATAGCTATAACCTTCTTTTCCCTTGGTCAGAATTAAATTATATTTGCAGTTGTAGTAGCCCCATACCAGGAGATTATGTGTACCAAATGTCAGAAAATAAGCAGTGTTTTTTTGTGCTATAGACTTTTATATTTTGATTTCTAAGGGCTCTTCCAATAACCTTTTTATTTATTGGCAGAAATAGCTGAATTTTTTAGGGATAGTTTCCCCTTCTGAGCAGATAACGCCTGCCAGGTTTCATATGAATAGGTGTACGTATTTTTGTTCAAAGTAGCCTTTACAGTTTGAGAGTATCAAAACAAGAGAGAGAAAAGAACTCAATTATTCCCCAATGATCCTTGTGGATCATTCTTCTGAAAATGACAGAAAGCATAGAGATGGCCCTATGGTAAGTACGAAAAACTGAAACATTTAAGGAGCATAGGTGAAGCAGTCTACGTGGAAGGCGATTCCTCAATTTGGGTGGGTGGGGGGTGGGTGAGTAATGCACTTCCCCTTTCCTTCTCTCATGGTTTTTGGGCATTTTGCATAAAAAGGAAACTCATCATAGAAGTGTCTCCAGGCAAGAAACCTACAAAGTTTCAGACAGATAGGTGCAGGAGCTTGGATGACTGAAATCTTCTTCTTCTTCTTCTTCTTCTTCTTCTTCTTCTTCTTCTTCTTCTTCTTCTTCTTCTTCTTCTTCTTCTCTTCCTCCTCCTCCTCCTCCTCCTCCTCCTCCTCCTCCTCCTCCTCCTCCTCCTCTTTGTTTTCATAGTGAAGTCTGGTAGCATTGGAAGAATGTCCATCTCATTGTTCCATCCTTGCCCTCTTCCAAAGCACAATGATTGGAGAGCCCTTGTGAAACATGCCTTATGATTACAAGGTGGACCTGTCAGTCACTCCCCACTTCCTCCCTCCCCCCATCAGTGTTTAGAAAAACAAAAGTAAATTAAACCATTTTTGAATACACACTGTCTGCTTTTCTGAAGCTGAATTGCGAATAAAACCTCATGCAGGGTCTAGCTTCAGTTCTGATCACTCTGGAGGAAAGCTCACCAGAAACAGTCCAAAGGGGCCTGGTTTAGCCCAGGCTTTGGCTGAATCTGATGCACATCCCTAACTCTGTACTGTAATCACGTCTGCAAGATTGGCCAAGCATCAGCAACTGAGAGTCAGACACGAAGGAAATGTGTAATGAATAGCTCTTTGGTTTCTTTAAAATTTTGCAAATCGCAGTTGGTAAGGATGAGGTAGGGGTTAGAACAATGGTATGAGGAATGAGGGCTTAGCAGTTTCTTTCTACACCTTTTACCCCAACGTGTAATTTCTCCTAATGGGGAAAATAGTCATTTTTTTCAGAGAGCAATTTCCATCAGAAAAATAGTGCAGGGAAAGGGTTAACCTTCCTTCCCCTACATGCCATGGTCCTGTCCAAATAATTCACCCCTTCCTTGGATGCTGTTTGCAAAAGTGTAAAGAGACCAGAGAGCATTCCCATCATCAAATCTACTTTGTTCCTGAGTGGAGAAGGAATTTTGTAAATGGGACATTTTCCCCTCGTAGGGTTGTGCTCAAATGTGGCTGAATTTGTATTGTACATCAGTATTTAGGTGGAGTCTGGAGAGAGGAAAGCAGCAGCAGCAACAACACACTGTTAGCTTCCAGGCCTGTGGTAATCTATTGCTGTATAAAGCTAAACACAAGCTTGACTGAATTTTCCAGTTAAAGGAGTAAATGGTCAGACAGATGCAATGGTACTGTGTCTCAAGCCTTCACAACTTTGTCTTGTAATAATCTGTAATGCAGGAATGCTGCTATATTCACAGATTCTTAGAGCTAGATTGAAAAGGAGGGTCCCCCCTCCCCCCCTTATTTTAAATTCCATTTTTTAGATGTTTATCACTGGATTTGAGAAACATTTTTACTGTTTCCCCCAGCAGAAGAAACCTCATTTCTAATTTTGGTCACCTTTACACCATTTTTAATACACCAAAGCCTTCCTATTCTGTTTCCTTTCCCATCCCCCATTTTGTGTAATAAGATCAATAGGCTGAGAACTATTTTTCCTTCTCCAAGTGTTCCTTTAGGGTCCAAAGAATCAACCTTGTGAAAATTGTTATTGCTGTTCTTCAGGTTGCTCTCATGGTTTTCCTTCTTATTGGGGGAAAAGGTAGCTTTAAGTTAAGGTGTCCACCATATTAAAAGGAAAATACCTCTATAGCCAAGTTCACTGAAAGGTTCACAGATGCTTGTGAACTTAGGCCAATTTATGGCATCTGCTGGAAGTCAGCCAATAAATAATAGCTTCTGCTGAGGCAGGCTTTGAGATTCGTATGCAGTTTATGAAAGGAAAAGTGTAGGGATGGCAAATTGGGATAGAAATTTCAGCTAGTTGATTCACTATGTCTTTATATGTAAGTTATCGCACAGTTATAGCAACTAACAGGGTGATAAGCTGAAGAAGATAGTTCAGCATTCTCTAGTAGGCTGAAACATATGTGTACAAAAGTATTCACATAAAAAGCCCATTCAAATCAAATGTGTAAAAATATCATATTTTGGTGATAATTTGCCAACAGGAACAAGGAGATAATCTGCAAAATATTATACCGTATTTTGCTATGTGAACAAAAGAAAACCAACTTGAAAGTGGTAATGCCTGAAACCAATCAAAATAAAGACTTTTTGGTGGTCTGGAAGAGCATCCCAGGGAACATAGGATTGTTTGAATCTCCTGAGGCTGTAGACACTGCTACAAAGTACAAACTCAGGAGAGGAACTCTGAGATCTGATCCCCTCACAAAAGCTGTGGAAAGAACCACACTGGCTGCTTCCCGAGGTCACAAGTGCAGAGAGAGGAAAAGTGGGTACTTCAGTGGATGGGGAGGGCAGAGGAGGGGAGAGGCCAGGATATGAGAAATCCTTTGGCCTCCCCAGCCCTGGCCCAGCCCCCACCAACGTGACTTCTCTAGATGGGTTCAAGGCCTGTCTAAATATAAAAAGGAGGACAGAGAGGCAAAAATTGCCTCCGTCCTCCTCCCATGTTGCTGGCAACAGCCTGACAGGGCATTAGATACTCGGAAACCTCCAAGATCAGAGGCTTCCTTCTAAGAGTCATTCGAATCAAACACAGAAATGAACTAAAAAAAAAATGTCTGATATTGGAATTTATAACCGTATATAACTAATTCTTATATATAACTCTAGTAAGTTTGGTTTGGAAGGGGCAAGAAGGTGGGGCTTGGGATGGTAAAGATGTTAAGTACAAAAAATGTCAGGTTCTAAATGTCACCCCCCCCCCCAAAAAAAAAAAAATTGCCCCTTTTCAGACAGTAGCAAATTCATTTGTAGTACTACAAAAATTAAACTCTTTTCAGGTCACTGTGGTGCCAATAATAGCTTTCCTTTAAAATATGTTTGAATAATTCATAAGCACAAGAATAACATTCTGACATTTACCTGATCTATCCTAAAGATTAGACTCTAATGGGAAACTTGATCATATTCACTAGCTGTTTCTAGGGAACGGTGGCAGGGGAGGAGGATTCAAGTAGGTCTGAGTGGCAGATTGAGGCTACTGCCTCTTTAGTAAGGTCATCTTCATGTCAGGTGCTCAAATCCTGCATAAAGAAGCAAGATAATTGCTCCTGGGTCACCATGGCAGGAGCTTTGAGTTAACCCTAACCATAATATAAGAGGTATTGGAGTCTCTGTCTCAGAGAGAAGTACTGTTCTGAGTTCCTTGGGTTTTAAAACCGAGAGAGACCGGTATGATCAAATGATATGACCCCCTGCATATTAGTGGTAAAAGGGGGGGGGAAGCATTTATAGTTCCTTCCTGCATTATGGAGGTAGTTCTGAGTGAACAACACATGTTTCTAAGGCTGATCCATGCAAGACATTTTATTCTGCGCATGAGCAACCCCACCACTTGGCATGAAGTTGGCTGGAGAAGATACCATAAAATGATACCTTTAGATTACTGTAACGCACTGTACATGGAGCTGTCTTTCAAGAGGCTTCAGAAACTGCAGTCGGTTCAAAATATAGCAGCTTAATAACTGACTGGGACCAGACAAATGAAACATATTATGCCTATATTGAGACAGCTACACTGTACTGCTGGTATTAACCCATAAATGTCTTCGGACCTAAGTACCTCAGGGACTTCCCAATATGAACCCTGCCCATGGAGTAAGAACTTCTTCGGAGGCCCTTTTCCAGTTCCTACCATCACTGGAAGTGAGGGGGATAGTGACCAGAGATAGGGTCTTCCCTGACATTGGACTTCTCTCCCCAGTGAGATTCACCAGAAGCCAAATATGTAAGTTAACCATTCAGAGGCCCCTGATTACAAGTCTCAGTGCCCTCACTAATTTTCATAGCACTGTTTTCCTTTTTCTGTCAGTTTGCTCTTTCCATTGTGCATTTCCCCTTCCCCTCAAAAAGCACCATAAAATATCTACACACACACCCCACACACAAATTCATCCCACACATACGCACCAAGATATGTATTTGAGAGACAAGCTGATGAGTGCTCTTTTACATTCTCTCCCACTACTTTTTCTGAGCTCAGGATCCCCCCCCCCCCACTTCATAGTGTGGCCTTCAGTTTATTTTTCTCAAGCAAATATGCTAACCTAAGTAATCTTATGAAAGGCAAACAGATAACGCTCGGAAATGCAGTGCTTATGAAAAGTCTATAAGCTCTGTCATGGAAGTTATTTGTATTGACTGGCTAGAGAAATTATTGAAATCAAACTAAATTTGGAACAAAAGGAGCACTGTTGTAGTCGAGTTTGCAAACGGCACAACATTTAAGGGGATCCATAAACTAATGAAATAGCTGTTTGACAGAAGAATGCGCTGGCAGCATTTCCTGAGCAACATTTCAAAGGCTCAGCTGAAACTATATTTCTAGTTAGGGAGGACAGCTACTGACTATGATGACACCTTCATAAATACAGTCCTATATCTAAAATCATTATTGGACTTTCCTTTTCCTATGATTTTGAATCTAATGATGAAGAGCTATTCAATGACTGATGTCCCCAATTCATCTTCTTGTTCTCAAAAGAAAGTTGCCAAAAGAGAATGAAAACAACAACACATGAATGCCTTTCATGCAGCAACAGCCAGACAAATACCAAGGGGAAATGGTTGTTAATTAATTAATTATATTTATACTTTGCCTTTTTTCCTGAAAGGAACCCAAGGTGGCTTACATAATCCTCCTCTTCTCCATTTTTTATCCTCACAACAACCCTGTGAGGTAGGTTAGGCTGAGAGTCAGTGACTGGCCCAAAGTCACCCAGTGAGTTTCATGGCCGAGCGGGGACTAGTAACATAAATATATGTTACTGTTCCTAAATATGCTTATCCATGAATAAGTCCACAACATGACATAATTTACAATGAGTGTGTTTGGGACAGAGCAAAGGGGGGGGGGAGGGAAAAAAACCCTAATCCCTAATTGATATTCAATGATTTTTTAAAACCCTTCTGTTTTAAGACCAGAGTTAACTAAGGCTATCTCATGTTGGTTCAAGCTCCAGAAAGCCAGGAAACTGGAAGCTAAGCCTGATGCCTTTACATCCATGCCCCATGGTCAATAATGATGTTGTACCCCTCCACCCTTGACCTGTATGTGGTGATGGGGAAAGTCTGAGGAGAAGCTGCAACTGTTAAACTGAACAGAGTGCTCTGCGTAAGCGTGAACCTGACTGCAATGCTCTGCAGTATCAGGAACCTAATTACCTGAATAAGGCTAGATTCTCACAACCATCTGAAATGACAGACATATTGTGAGGCCTGATCCCTACATGTACTTCCCCCACCACACAAAAAGGAACAACAGGGATCAGGGCCTTTACGCAGTGTTTCTGCTTCAGAAAGGCAGCACAAAGGCCCCAATTCCCATATTCCACCAGATGGAAAGGAAGAGCAAGGATTGGGGCCCTTGTGCTGCATTTCTGCTTTCAGAAGCCCTGATCCTTCCACTTCCCCTCATCTGTACACTCCACCCTATCCCCTAATTCCCTGAGGGTCAAAATACAAATTACTTTAAAGATGTAACTTGAAGCTATCCTTTTATCCTTTTATTTTTTTACTCAGAAGTAAAGATAGGGGATCTGATATGGATCAGCACCTCAGCATGGGGGGTAGGAGGCTTTGCCCCCCCCACTGTGGTCCCTATCCAGATTGGGACCCCCCATGCCTGCCATTTTTACTATGCCTGGATCATTTCTGGCAATGTAAATTGCAGGGCAATCCAGATCAAGACCACCGTATGTGTGGGGGTGGGTGGTGGAGAAGAGTTCAAGCCCCTATTCCCCCTCCCGCCCATGCTACAGTCTTCAGCTTCCTCAAAATCTTCACTCCCTCCTTTGGGAAGGTGCATTGAGTTGCAGGAAGCCTCATCACACATACACACGCATACACACACATCGGGAGAGGGAGGGAAGGAGAGGACCTTAGGAATGTATGAGAAATTTGTTTCAATTTGATTTTGATCAGGATTTACCCAGTTTGCACCTTCCAGACTGAACACAGATTTGGACACAAACTGCAGTTGAAGTTCGTACATTTCCGAGCTTGCAGTGTGATTCATGGGCCAAAAGAAATGCACTCAACAACATGCGTACATTTGAAAAATGCACATGAAAAAATACATACTTTTGTAAAATGCACAAATATGGTTTAGTCAATGGGAGAAGAACGTGTACATTTCAAAGATGCGCAAACATGATGTGTACATTTGGAAAAAAATATGCATGGATTTTCATGCGAAAAAGAAAAGAAAACACAAAACTCGCGATCTGATATGGACTCGAGTCGGAACAAGCTTTGAATTGGAATTCAGAGAACTTTGGTGAGAGGGGTGGGGAGGACAGTGGAGGAGTTTGGGGTGAGGTTGGATGGAGAGAGAAGTAACCAAAAAGTGAACTAATATAGGGAACATAAAATGAAGTCAAAGGAGCATCGTAAAGGAAGTTGATTCCCCCCCCCCTTCTTTCTTGTATCGGGCATAAGTAAACTTACAATAATTTTGTTTGCAATTGCAGCTTTCTGGTGCTTCTAACATAGGATTTTTCTCATCTTGTCTCTAAAAATTTCACTGTTACTCCTCACCAATGCAGTAGTCTCAGAAAGGTTTTAAGAACCTATTTGTCACCATACTGGCTGACAACAGCCCAAAACTATTCGTCACAGCATGACAAATAATATCTACCACTGGAGACATGGAGGTTGTATCTCATTTGTAAATGTAATGACTATAAGACGACAGGCAGTTGAAATTCCCCACAGAAATTGCCAAGGGCTAGCTGTCCAATTTCTTCTACATTGCACTATGTAAATCCTATAAAGTAAGCATTGGTAATTACAAGCAGAATGTTCTAAGGTTTATTTGTATATGTCCTGTGTGCCAGTTTTGCTACCAACTGTGTTCACAAACCTGCCAAAAGATGCATGGGTTTCTTTCAGCTTTTTACATGAAAGGCTTTGCAATAAATAAATAAAGTATTCTTCAGCTAGTGGTATAAACTCCTGGAAGACTTCGTCTGTTACCTATGGCCCTGAAAACATATTCTTTCTCCTTGTAGAAATATGATTACACTTTCTATGTTCAAAGGCAGTTTTGATGAGCCATTGTTTCTGATGGGTGAATTGGGGAAGCACAGCTATATTTTGTACAGTTGGTGGGAACACTAAAGATACTACATTTTACAGAGAGTATATCCAATAGTTAGGATTAGGGTTACAGAGAGTATATCCAATAGTTAGGATTAGGGTTAAATGCTTTAAGTACTGTGTAGTAGTTTGGCATACATACTTATGAAGGAGCCAGGCATAAACAAACATTCAAAATCCTGCTGCAGAAAATTGTATTGCAGGAGAGGAAAAACAGAGGAAGGGAGGGAAGAAATAGGTGTAGGTTAAGCATTGTTCCCACCCACCCCCACTGGTCCTTCACTCAATAGCCCTGTCCTTAAACGGCTTTTACTCAGGAAAAAGGGCTGTCACGGGACCGTGACACTTGTTTATATGTAATGTGTATTTTGGCCTTCAAACCTCATAAAGCTCTGTGTATAATGTTAAGTTGCTAACAGTGCACTCCTATGCAGAAGTTCAATGAGGCCTAAGGTAAGTGGGTATGGTAAGAGGGAGGGATCAATCAGCAAAATCTGAATTTGTCAAGGTTCTGTGTCAGGCCGGCCCTATCATTACGCGGGCTCAGGCATTGTTGAGTGTCCATCCTCTCTCTCACTGAGAGGCAGACACTGACAATGACTTCTCAACGTAAAGCTTTATTACGTTAATGCCAGCCAGTCAGACTGACTTACAAGTATAAATGAAGTGTATTGCAGTAGTCCATAGCAAAAGAAACAAGCCTAGTAAGGATACTAGCCATTAAAGAAGAGTGGCCTATAAGTAAGAAGCTGATTCCAAACTGAATTCCCCTCCTCTCTTCCAAGCACAAATTACCCATACTCGTCCTCTAAGGCAGATCCTCTTGCTTAAGGGCCAATCGCTTGGAATGTCTGACACTTCTCAGTTGATCCGCCCTCTTTAACTGACGCTGCACCCTAGGCAGGGCTGGTGCTCCATGGTTTTGAACCTATTTTGGAGATGGAGTTCAGCACCATGGATAGCTCCCATGAAGCTCCAAATAAAACCTGCAATGGAAAAGGAGCCCCAGCCTCCCCTGACCCTAGAACTAATTATACCTGATCCACCCTCCTCCTCATTAACATGCTCAGTTTGTTTTCCCATGGAGACTGAAGTTGTTGCTTCCCTCCCAAATACCTCCTCCGGGCTTATCACTGAGTTCCTCAGCCTTGGGCATTCAGCTGCGGTTTCCACACACACCCTCCTTTGAGCCAGAATCAGTTCTGAGATCCCTTGAAAGCACTTCTGCAGGAACAATGGGCCCAATCCCTACAATCATCCACATCAGGCAGCGGAGCAAGAAGAGTGGCACATTGCACCACTCTCTTCCCACCCCTGCCAGGAGGGCCTGCCACTACCTCCCCACCTCTTTCAGTGGATGCTCTGGAGAGCTCTGCCAGCTGCTCTTCTGCTGTGGCATTTCCTGTAGCAAGAGGGCAGCTGGCAGGCCTGTCTTGAGCAAGCTGCTGGTGTGGAATTCTTCTTACTGTGGACGGCTGCTCTGCCTTGTGTCCCAGCTGCCGGGCTTCTGTGAGAGGTCAGCTGATCTCTTACGGAAACCCCCTGCCTGGGGCAAAAGGTGGGAGTGGCCAGGTGGGCAGGAGTGAGCAAGCAGCCAGCAAGACAGGCTGGCTGGCTGAGTGGCCTGGACAAGCAAGGGGCCGGCCAGCCAGGCAGCTAGCCAAGTGGGTGGGTGGGTGCGTGGGCAGGCGGCTGCAGTGGCATCGCTGCCTTGCTTGAGATGGCAAGATAAGTTGGGCTGCACCTGTTCTCTCTTTTCCACCTCAAAGCTCATTCTGACTTGAGTCCTTATTGGACTGCAAGCTTTGTTTTGTTTTATAATTTCCGCACAAAAATTTGTGTGTAGTTTCATGTGCATTTCCCAAATGTATGCATCAATCGTAGGCCTTTTTGGAATATACACATTTTTTCTCCTGTGGGCTAAAACATGTTTGTGTGTATTTTTCAAATGTATGCAGTTGTGAACACTTTTTTTGCTTGCTGCATGAATTACAAGCTCAGAAACATACGTACTTCGGAACTCAGATGACGTTCAGGTCCACATTCAGTTCTGGGAGGTGCAAACTGGATAAATTTTGTTCAAAAGTGAACTGAAATTAGTTTTTCATCCATCTCTATTGCAGCCGAAGGACTGTTTTGTATATGGACAAGTCTTTAATTTCAGACTATGGGTTGAGGATTGGATGTTTTAATGCACCTCATTTAAAAAAAACCCCAGCAACAACAAAGGTCCTTTGAAATACAAAAGTAGCATGTCAGGGATAAATCTGCAGCCTACCTTTCTACTAACACACCTTAATTCAGAATATGCAGGGGGGTTGTTGTTTTGTTTTAAACATAAAAGAACACTCAAATGTTAAGGCCAAAACACTGCATAAATGAACCAAATGTCACTGCTGATTCTCTGTTTTGCCTCTAAGTTTGCACACACCCTTGTTCACTACAAATGGAACCTGTTGCTGGTTAGTGGTTACAGAGTACTCTTGAGGAAGGTCTCTTCCCTTTTCAATCAGTTCTTGTTGCCTAAGATTTGAAAAGGAGGCTTGACACTGAGAATAATTAATGCTGAGGTTTTCTGATGCATTCTTAGTTTGTTTAGGGATGTTTCTGTGTGTTTTAAATGTGGTTTTTTTTATTATTTTATGGATGTTTTGCCATTGTTCTGATCTCATGCTTTGGTTTCATAGCTGATATGAACCGCCTTCAGGACCTTGTGACTAGAATGGTGATACATTAAAAGAATGCATTGGGCATCTAAATCAGTATGTCAGACATGAGGAAATACTCTATTCCTTGACCCAGAGTTTTGGGACTTGACCCTTGAAAATCTTCAGTGCCTTGCCTTTAGTGTTGCTGCTTCCATGGTCTACCGCACTTGTGAAAGTCTACATAAAGTGTAAAGTGATGCATGCTGAGCCAAAACATCCCAACTTCATGTATATGCTGATGGGATCTGACGAAGAAATAGATCTTGGGGTTGTGGAGGACAGCTCAATGAAAATGTTGACCCAGTATGTGGCTGTTGTGAAAAAGGAAAATTCCATGTTATGTAAAATTAGAATAGGAATTGAAAATAAAACTACCAATATCAGACTTCCCACACATCTATGGTGTGACCACAATTGGAATATTGTATACACACAATTCACCACACCTAAAAAAGGACATTGTAGAGTTGGAAAAAGTGCAGAAAGGGGCAACTAAAATGATCAAGGGGCTGGAGCAACTACCCTATGAGGAAAAGTAAAGTTACAACATCTGGGACTGTTTAGCTTAGACAAAAGGCAAGAAAAGGGAGACATGATAGAGGTGTACAAAATTATGTATGGTGTGGAAAAGGTGGATAGGGAGACATTTTTCTCCCGTTCTCATAATACTAGAGCCCAGGCTCATCCCATGAAGCTGATTGGTGGGAGATTCAGCATGGAGAAAAGGAAGTACCTCTTCACACAGTGCATAGTCAAACTATGGAATTCTCTACCCCCAAGAAGTAGTGATAGCCACCAATTTGGATGGCTTTAAAAGGGGCTTAGACAAATTCATGGAGGATAAGGCTATCAATGGCTACTAGTCCTGATGGCTATAAGCTACCTCCAGTATCAAGGGCAGTATGCCTATGTACACCACTTGTTGGGGAACATGAATGGGAGGTTGCTATTGCGCTCAGGCGCTCAGGAACAGAGTGTTCTCATGTACTTAGCATACATTCTTATGTATATAGTAATAGCATAGATGTGATCACCATTGCCTATACTGTATATGCTTTCCTGCCCTCTTGTGTCAGCAAGCATCCTATAGGCATGGGTGCATGAATTCATTCATGTATTTCTATTCTACTTCACTGACAAACTTGCAGTCATTTTAAAAAAAAAATACAGTATAAAGATCAGTAATATAAAGACAGGAAAACAGGAGAGACAAAAATCATAATCAATAATAGAAAGAAAAAATAGCACAACTAATCATAAAGGCACAAGCCTTTTACTCTAAGAATGCATTGACTTTATCTTAGAATCAAGACTGTGTAGAAGTGTGAGTGAAGAATTGTATGGATAACTCTGCTCCAGGGAAAGAAACAACATGACTCTAGCACATAATTTGCATATGCATACCATTCAGCTTGCATATCTTTTGCAGAAACATTTGCTTCGAACATCCAAAACAAGCTAAGTAATCAACACTTCTGCCTCTAGGGCAATAGTGGAGAACTTCATATGATGATATAATTTCCAGAGGGTAGTTGTGCTAGTCTATTGCAGCAAAAACAACAAAGAGTCTTGTGGCACTGTAAAAATGAACAAATTTATTCTAGCATAAGCTTTTCTGGACCCACTTCATCAGATGCATGGAGTATTGTTGAAAGTTTATATGAAGTATAGATAGTACATAGAGTGGTCTGTGAGAGGGGTGATGTCAGAAGGAAATTAAATTCAGGGAGGTCAAAAGATAACTGGCTGAAGAACAATTGTGCACTTCAAAGCCTGGCTTCTTCTCCGTGTGTGCACTGATGTTGGCCATGTGGTTGTAGATGGAACAGCGATGCTCAGTGACTATATTGCTCGCAGAATTTGTGTGAGCGTGTGCATGAGTGTGAAAACTTTCTGAATTTTTAAAATTGTACTTAATTAACATGGCATTTCTTGCCTTCTCTCCCATGTAAGAATCTCACTGATTTTTAAGACCAGGCTTACACATGACACCCTGTTTTTACAGTCCTGGTCAAGCAGCAAAATTGAAGGCTTATTAAACCCATTGTGAGTTATCTTACATGGCTGCCGGGTTGTGGTTGGTTTGGTTGTACAGGCCTGCCACAAGAAAATTTAAACGGTACTTTATACTTCTTTCTACAAAAGAAATCAGAGAAGTGTAATGACACGGGGGGGGGGGTGTCACAGCTTTGATGTAGTATAAAAGCCCCCAATTGTTTTCACAACTAATCTAACCCTTTTTATGTTGGACCTTGGAACAAGGCTTGCCTGAAGATCATAACACGCAGCAGTGTATGTGTGGTGGTGGATCATATATAAAGAAGCTCTCACTAAGAAATGAAGGTCCCAAGCCACAAAGTAAAGGTCAAACCCAGCACTTTGCTGGGCCCGGAAACTACACAGTTGACAGTGCCCTTGCTGATTTTAAGATGTCCCTGCTCCTCTGTGGCAAGCTGCGGCATTCTGCACACAATTGACATCTAAACTCTTCAAAGAAGGCCCATTTAGCAGCCATTAGGACTGTGGGCTACAGGAGCTGAGAAGGTGGTGCAAAGCAGCAATATTTTGTTTAATTAAGACTGTGAAACAAAATTGTACCGATCACTCTTTATTTTATTTTGAAATGAAGGTAGAGGTGAATTAGTGATAGACCTCACTCTCTTATTGCATCATGCTCATGGGAGCCTTTCCCAAGTGGAGATATTTTTGTTTGAAAGTGGTAACATATCTGTATTATTAATGACCTGTTCAAACTGATCCTTAAATGATATTGTAGCTATAAATTATTTGTCCTTTCTACAAAGGAGCTTGAGTCTACACAGGCAATTTGGCTGCCAGCATATCTCTTCAGGGTTCAGACACCTAGTGATAGCTCCATGAGACAAAGACATGCAAAGAGGGATCTCAGCGGAAGGAGTGTGTGTGTGTGTGTGCGCAGAGGCCATAAGCAGAAAGCCAAAGAAAGTTCTTGAAAGAGATGCGTCTTCCATGTGATCATTAATATCCATGTCCCCAAATACTAATATTCATTGGATGAAGCTTGGACAGAGACAAAACATTGCATTCATGATGAACATTTCAAGTAGAACACCATAAAGTAAATACTGCAAAGATGGAATTAGAATTTGGTATGTGTTGGTTGCATTTTCACCAAAAACCACACATTTCCTTTGACAAGCCACAAGTGTCTGGTGACTGAGAAAAAAGAATGAGCCCTGCTTAAAAGGGCAATTTTTTTTACTTATCTCTTTAATTCACACAGTACTCAGGCATCATATGGAAGTATCAGAGGTTATAATAATGACATTGTTGTAAGTGGCATTACAACTCGTAGTATTAGTATCAATGTGCTGGTTTACTAGTAAGTAAGGTGCCCCCTAGTAAGTATTTATTCTTACTATTCTAGATATTCAGATGACCCTATCCCTTTAGGATACTAGAGCCCCCACTGCATGAACCTATAGTTCTTCTTCCTTAACCATCAATAACAGATATAGTCTATGTGTGGGCTTTGGGATGGGCACTATCTCACTTCCCTCCACATGTTCATTGTATAAGATTGAAATTCTGTGCGCATAGGACTTATTGCCATTCCTGAGAATTAAGCTCTATTACTCCCACCCCACTACATCAGTCACATCATTTGCTTTATAAATCATCAATGCAAAAATACCAACTTGCATATCAAGAAGGCACCATCAGTTGCTTTTTCTTTTGACACTTGTTACACATTTATTTTCTCTTCATTGTTCGCTGTACTTTGAAGCTGGAAAATGCAATTTCTTTGGTATTGATTTTGTCCTTTTCCATTTAGTAAGTGAAGAAATGAAATACCCAGATATCTCTGCATGTTACTTCCCAACAATAATCAGAGAATATATCTTACAAATGGAGACATGAGAAAAGATGCAGATGGGTTTTCCTTGCATTCTCAGTGCTTTGGTTCTCCTGTCTAATGATGTGACCAAACTGTGTTATTATATGCTTGGGTACAAAGTCAGGATGGGAGAAGCAGTGATTTTCAAGCATGCCTAAATTCTTTGAGAATCACTTCAAAGTTCGTTTTGGCTCGTACCCGTTTTTGACTTATTTTTTTAACTCATTCAAATGGGGGGAAAGTGCACTTCTGTGTGCATTTTTCAAAAGTGTGCCCTTTTTACCCCATTGACTAAAGCGTGAAAATGCATATTTTATGAATTTGCAGTTGCAATTGTGGGAATTTGCGAACATTTCTTGAAAAAAGGCACCTCTGCTCATGGTCACCTTCAGTATTGTGAACGGGACAGGTTTGCATGATTTGTGAACAGAAAGCCCCTACCTTGCCACGCGTAGCTGCGGCGGGGGGGGGGGGGGGAATTTGTGGGCGGGGAGAATTACGATCAGACCATAGTGGTCTGATTTGCCCATCCAATCAGGAGGCAGAGTGGGCGGGGTGGCACAGCTGTTATTAGGCTTGCACCCACCAGTTACTGCCTCCTTCCCAAAGCGGCTGCAGAGGAGAAGGATCCACTTGGAATCATTTGGCTAAGTTTTGTCTACTTGGGGATTTACGTGTGTGTGAGAGAGTGATACGGGGGGGGGGTGTTTGGAGACTCGGTGTTGAGTGTGTGTTTTGAATTGGGAGGGAGTGCTATTTCTCCCTCTGGTTGACGGGTTCTTTTGTCCCTCTCATTAATTTTCCCTTCTTAATTTTATACTGAGTGTGGTGTGTTTGGCAGAGGGGTGTGTGTGCGTCCGCTCTTTTCCCTCCCATCCCGGGGGGGGGAGGGCTTTGCCCACGGAGCTCCGCTTCTAGGGAATCCCCAATTTCCCCCTCCTGTCTGCTTCACTCACCAGGAGGTGCCTGGATTACGTTCTTCCTCGCTTCTTTCGCTGGGTGATCCTTCCTCACGGTCACTCCCGATCCTTTCTCCGTTGTTCAAGGCCAGGCCCGCGACTGCACCTTCCTGCTTGCCTGCGTTCTTCCTCTGTGTTTGCCACTGAGCCGCGGCTGGCGCTTCAGCCCTTCCGGAGCGCTTCCTAGCTGTTCCAGGCATTCTGGGTGGACGCAGTACACTGAGCCAGCTTCAGCGAGCTCGCTGCCCACCCATCGTTCCCTGAAAGGCCTCGGGCCTCCTGCCTTCGCACTACCTCGCGCCGCTTCTGCTTCATTCACTGGCGCGGGGTTGTGCGCCTTTCGTTCTCCGCTGGGTCGTGTAACTCCCTTGTCGGGGCACCCTGAGTCAGGCCCATTCATTAGTCCCTCCTTGTGGTAGTGCACCCTATTCCCCCCCAACGGGTAGTCACCTCCGCTCCCGGGTGGGGGTGCGGGCACTACGCCTTCTGTTTCTTGCAGGGAAGGCTTTAGAATCTCTCGCATTTGCAGTGCGGCAGGCCTGGTTATTACTTGGATAGTAGGCCCCTGCCATTCTTTCAAGAAGTTGTTTTTTTTGGTGTTTTTTTTTCCCCTTGGGGTGGGTGGGGAGCACCGAGGGACTGCTTGTGTTCAATTCAATTGTAATTTTGATTTCTGTTCATTGCTTTTCTCGGATTATGCCACCGAAAAAAGGACGAGGTGGGAAGAAGGGCAAGGGGCCTGCCCCCAAGCCGGCAGCGAAGCGCCCCTTACCACCTGCTCCTTCTTCATCTGAGGATGAGGCTCCTGATGTCACAGCCATCTTGGATCGCCTGGCGGCAGCGGAAAAAACATCCGGATTCACGCCTGAACAGGGAGCTGTGGGGCGGGTCACAACTGGGCGTAGGATGCGCACCAGGGGTGTGGCCCGACGTGATTTTTGGAATTCTATTGCATTCGAGTGTTTTAGTACTTTTTTGGATTGGGCTCTTCGCGAAAGGACTGGACGTCCTCAGGTTGTTCACTACTTAGATGACTTTTTGTTTGCCGGGGCTGCACGGTCTGATCGCTGTAAATACCTGATGGACCAATTTCAGGCTCTCGCTGATGAATTAGGGGTCCCTTTGGCGCGGGAGAAGACCGAGGGTCCAGCTAGCACACTGACGTTTTTGGGGATTGAATTGGATTCAGTGGCTCAGGCTTCCTGACTGCCTATGTCCAAATTGCAGGCCCTGCAGGATTTGATCCAGCAGACATTGCTTTTGGACAAAATTACTTTACTTCAGCTTCAGAAGCTAGTCGGGCATTTAAATTTTGCCTGTCGCGTAATAGCACCCGGGAGGGCCTTTTTGCGACGCCTGTCTGACGCTATGCGTGGTGTCCGTATGCCCCACCATCGCATACGGGTCACAGCTGATATGCGGTCAGATATGCAGGTGTGGTCCCAATTTTTGGCGAATTTCAATGGGATTTCGTTTTGGCGGCAGGATTTATTACTGGCTGCTGAATTACAAGTGTGTTCCGACGCTTCTGGATCTTTCGGGTTTGGGGTACTGTTTTGCGACCAGTGGTGCTATGCACCCTGGCCGCAGCTTTGCGTGACTGCTGGTGTCTGTAGGGATCTTACATTTTTAGAGTTTTTTCCCATTTATGTGGCTGTACACCTGTGGACGCGGGAGTTGGCTAACGCCGTAGTCCATTTTTGGTGTGACAATCAGGCCACGGTCCATGTAGTGAATGCTCTTTCATCACGCAATAAGAGGGTGATGCGGCTTGTCCGCATTATGACCCTACTTTGCCTCCGCCATAATATCTTGTTTCGAGCTCGCCATGTCCCTGGTTTAGACAACAGCATTGCTGATGCGCTGTCCCGCAACCAATTGGATAGATTTCACGCTCTGGCGCCTTGGGCATCCCAGCATCAGGTGGTGATGCCGGATTGTCTTTGGCAGATTGGCGGTTGGCGGCTGAAAGAGCCATCTGGCAGTCCTTAGTGCCTGCTACACGCCTTGCCTACTCGAGAGCAGGTAGGGAGTTTTCTGATTTTCGGTTGGCACATGACCTGCCCTGTCTTTGGCCTGTCCCAGTGGAACATATTCTTCATTACTGTGTCCTTTTACACATACGAGGGAGATCGTGCAGGACGATTCGAGGTAAGTTGGCTGCCTTGGCCTTTCAGTCTAAGGCCACGGGTTGTGTGGAATTCACGGGAGACTTTAGGGTCCGTAGGATGTTGCTGGGCTGGGAACGCGCCCGCCCCCCTATTCCCGATTCCTGTGTCCCCCTATCCCCCGACATCCTTCTGGGGCTCCGTGACCAGTGGCCTATTGTGTGTCATTCCACATACGAGGTTTCACGCGGCTGCATTGACGGCCTTTTTGGGGGCATTTCGGTATCCGAACTTGTGGCACGATCTAGATCTGATCAGTCTGCCCATGCCCTACAATTCTCCGACTTGGCCTTGTCACCAGCCGCCGCTTTATTGCAATTGCGGCGATCCAAGTCGGACCAGGCGGCCCGGGGTTCCCTGGTGTCCCTTGCTACGGCAACATTGGAAGAGTTGTGCCCAGTGTCGGCCTTGAAGGCTTATGTGGAGCTGCGAGGGCACGCTCCCGGCCCTCTGTTCCTTCATGAGGACGCGTCCCCTCTGACAAAGTTCCAGTTTTGGACTGTAACTTCCGGTGCATTAAAGGCCATGGGCCTGGGGCACCTACGTTTTGGGACGCATTCCTTCAGGATCGGTGCTGCCTCTACAGCAGTGGCCCTGGGTTTGCCTGTGGCGCAGGTCCAGGCAGTGGGAAGGTGGCGTTCTAAGGCTTATCGGGCCTACGTTCGCAAATTGCCATGAGCGATATTGCGGCTGCCTTCTTTGTTTTTCAGATGCATGTCAGGGACGGAGGCGTGCTCGAGTCTTGATCTGCGGACACAGCTTCGTCTTCTGGGCGGCCCGAAGAGCAGCTACGTCCGGTTTGGGCCCTAATTTGGGCATAAGTCATGTAGCCGACATCCAATGGCTGGGTCGGCGTGGCTTGCAGTGGCACGGCCTCCTCCCGTTGCTGTTTGTTTCTGGCCTGGTGCGCCAGCCCCCCGATGTACTGATATTACATGTGGGTGGGAACGATTTAGGCTTACTTAAGAGTAAGGCCTTGATTGAGCAAGTGTTATTGGACCTTGCTGAGGTGCAGCGTCGTTGGCCAGGAGTCAGGGTGCTCTGGTCGAACATGCTGCCACGACTCAATTGGCGTTATGCCATGTGTCACCAGGGACTGCATAAGGCAGTGCGCAAGGTGAATGCACAGGTAGGTAGGGGCCTTGGAGGGAGAGGCTTTATGATACCTCATCCTGACATTTCCTTGGCCAGGAGGGAGCTGTTTAGAAAGGACGGGGTCCACTTGTCATCGGTTGCGCTGGACATCTTTTTGGAGGATCTGCGAAGGGCCCTGCTTGGATTTCTTCTGGCAGATGGGGGAGAGGAGACTAAGTAACCTTGTCTCTCTCTGTGGCGGTCAAGTGCGGGATTAGGCAGTTTAGGGGCTCAGCGATCATCCTATGGCACCTTTTAGGTGAGAGGCGTGCTCTAGGCTCCCACAACCGATGCCTCACAGCTCGGCTTTGGGGAGATAAGGCATGTCTCTGAGGTCTTCCTTCATCACCTGTATCGGCGCCTCATGGCCTGTGCGAGGCTGACAGCAGGAAAGACCTTCCAGCACCGTGTGTGGTAAGCAAGGAGGGGATGACTTGATGCCGTCACCCTCCTTGTGGGATGTTTCGCCCTATTGCATTGGCGACCGGCGTATAGCCGGTGTAAATAGCACCCGCACTTTTCAATCCCTTCGTAGATCTCCAATTGATGTTATTAATAAATGTGGCCCTTCATTACCACTATTTGTACCCTACAATCGTGTCTGAGTCGTTATTTCTCCTCTACGCACGCAAATGAAATTCTTATACACCCCTAGCGCCGAGTTTTTTGTTTGTTTGTTTGTTGTTTGTTTTGCTTTGGAACACACTTTGGATACGGGTCTGATTCAGACGAGTCTCACTTTACTTTCCCAAAGCTTCTGATATCTTCCTATAGGCTTTAATAAGGAAACCTTATTAAACTTCCCCCATCTCTAGCACTATTGGATGAAATATGCAGGCAAAGTGGATAATGAGTGGATAAGGTCTGACACATTCGGACAAATAGGCTTTAAAGAAGCCTTTAAAGTACCGTACCTTCTGAAGGACCCCCTCCTCTGATGTTCCACTCCCATTTGGCTGAGCTGACATGCAGGAAAATGCTGAGAAGTGGGGCAAAGAGGCTGCTGGACAGGGAAGTGTGAATCAACAAAATTTGAACTCATTGAGGTTTTCTGTATCCCATGTTGAAGTTTGTTTCTCTTCATGTCCATATCAGATTGCAAGCTTTGCTTTTTTCACAAATTTGGGTAGATTCTCGTGCACACTTTTCCAAATGTACACTTCAATTGTGCACATTTTAACTGTATGCACTTTTTCCCCATTGACTAAAGAGTGCTTGTGTGCACTTTTCCAATATATTTTTTCTGCACTTTTTTCTAATGTACACATTTTTAGAATGCAAGTTTGGAAATGTAGGGACTTCAGGCCACACATGGTGTCTGGATCCAGTTCCAGGAGGTGTCTGACTCCATGTATGGTCTGGAAGGTGTGAACTGGGTAAATCATGATCAAAAATGAACTGAAACTAATGTCTCATACATCCCTACATTTCTTTAACTCTGTCTGATCAACAATTTGTGTTGTAGGATTTGGAAAAAAGTAAATGAAAGTACAAGATATTATGATATAGTGCTGGCAATAAACCAGTGTTGTGAGTCAGTCAGTTGAGCATGTTTGGGATCAAAAAATGACATTTTCTGGATGTTTGACAAATATGCTTATAACTGCAGTTTCCAAACTGAACTGATGGGAGTTTGGTCATCATTAATTCCTGCTTACAACTACTCCTTTCTAGGTATCGGGAGGGATTTATTTGGTTCACATTTTAATGCATACCGTACATGCCTAATTTTGCACTTTCGAACTAATACCCAAAAAGAAACTGAATTATTCTTCAAAATTTGCATTTCTCCAGATTTTGAAATGAAGTACTCCAATCAAAAAATGCATACAAAAATGAGTATATATGGGGAAAGTAAACACAAAAATGCTTACATGCCTAATGCATACATGCCTAATTTTGCACTTTCGAACTAATACCCAAAAAGAAAATGAATTATTCTTCAAAATTTGCATTTCTCCAGATTTTGAAATGAAGTACTCCAATCAAAAAATGCATACAAAAATGAGTATATATGGGGAAAGTAAACACAAAAATGCTTACATGCCTAACATACATGCCTAATTTTGCACTTTTGAACTAATACCCAAAAAGAAACTGAATTATTCTTCAAAATTTGCATTTCTCCAGATTTTGAAATGAAGTACTCCAATAAAAAAATGCATACAAAAATGAGTATATATGGGGAAAGTAAATACAAAAATGCATACATTTGTGAAAATAACATTGAAATGCATTATATTTGAAAAAAATAATTCGAAAAAATTGTATAGTGGGCAAACTTGTGTACATGTACTGGGAGAAATGTGCAAAAACAATGAATATGAATTTTCATGTAAAGGTTTTTTTTAAAAAAAAAAAAAAACTCTCAAAGTTCAGGATGAACTGAACTGAACTGAAGACTTGAAAAATTAGAAAGTGAGAGAAACCAAAATTGCCTTCTTTCTCCTTCTTACCACTATCAGTTTTAACAGCAATAGTAGCGGCATTGTCCACAACCACCTGTTACATGCTATGCCAGGAAACAATCTACAGTTAGTGGGGCAACCGTTTACTTAGGTTTCTTATCATTTTTTAAACCCCATGTAAGATCATATTCATATGTGATTAGGCATCACTTCACTCCAGCAATATAGATGTATATACTTCACATACATGCCTATCATAATCATAGAATCATAGAATCATAGAAAAGTAGAGTTGGAAGGGGCCTACCAGGCCATTGAGTCCAACCCCCTGCTCAATGCAGGAATCCAGGTCATAGCATCTCTGACAGATGTCTGTCCAGCTGCACCTTGAATGCCTCCAGAGTGGGAGAGCCCACAACCTCCCTAGGTAGTTGGTTCCATTGTCTTATTGCTCTGACAGTCAGGAAATTTTTTCTGATGCTTAGGTGGAATCTGGGTTCCTGTAACTTGAGCCCATTATTCCGTGTCCTGCAAACTGGGATGATCGAGAAGAGATCCTGGAAGAAGAGATCCTGATAATGTTCCTTTCAAGGCTATTACAAGCACGCCAGATGAAAGTGTGCTGCTGGTGTGGGAAGCATCAATACAGGCAACACACATAATTGGGCATGGGTATTTTATTTGTCTGATATGGAGCCCAACTGCATATTTGTCTGATATGGAGCCCAAGCAAGGTTTTCAGCTGCAAGCAGCCCACATCAATCATTTATGAACTCCCTCCCACCACCCTATCTCTAACACCATAATTATGGCTACACTATTTTTAAAAAAACCATTATGAACAAGGGACAGGCTAAAGACTACATTTGAAGGAACTCTGGGCTTTGAATACTTGCCTGTGCATCTTTAAAAGTTTACTAACAGATTTTGTACATTTTAATTAAGATGTACTGTGGAAAAGACTTAGTGTCACAAATGGCAATACTGCTGGGGCTACTTCAGCGTTTCTTTTTCAGTTTTGCAAAATATGTTACTTTTTATGCATTAAATGTAATAAGATTTTATTAAGGAAAGTGAAACACAGAGATATTCTGATCTGCTACATGCAAGAGTGCCTCAGCTGATTACGGTTCAGCCCTGAGCCTCTTCTAAATAAAGCCCATTATTAAGTAGATCTGAAAGATCTGAAGCAAACTGCAGTATAGATAGATCAATTTTTTAAAAAATAAATAAATAAATTTATATATTATTTTTAAACAGATTACTTTGCAAAACAAATCACTGTGAACACAGACAGTGTGATCCAATGTGGCTGCCTATAACCCTCCGAACTCGGAAGATTACGGGCATCCTATTGAAGGCCGGAAGAGCATGGAGGCAAGGATTGCCTTCTGTGCTTTCCCAAAACACTTAGCTGATTTTGGCCATCTTAAGTGTTTTACACTGGCTTGTGAGGCGAGGAGCTGGAGGCACCACCAGGATTCTTCAGAGGGTGGCTGTGCCTCGCTCCTCCCCTCCCTGCCCCCTGGAATGCTGCTCCTCAAGCTCCAGCTCCAAGTCGGCCTCCCATCTTTGGAGCCACAGCCAGAGCAGAAAGAACGATGCTGGCTGAGAGGGCGGAGGGAGGATACGTTGAAGTTGGAGTCCCAGCTCAGACCTTGTAACGCTTTTCCGAGGTCAGAGCTGGGACCCCAACTTTTCCTATGGCTGTCTAGACAGCATCTAGTGGCCATATGGCTGCCCCCCTAAGATATATATTTTTAAACATTGGACACATTAAAAGCCATTACAGACATTAAAACAACAACAACAGTGAGACCTATCAAATACCTTACAACAATAAAACATCTAGACATAAATAACCTTTAAACTTATAATAAAGCATCAGATGAACAAGCCAGCATAGAAACAGAGAATTCTGTTCCTATGGATGTCAACAGCAAAACTTGCCACTTCCTTCTTTCTTCCTTTCTTCTGCACAAGCATCCTGCATAAAATGAGAGAAAATTATGTCCAAAGGCATCATTATCTTTGCACTGGCCATGCCAGAGCACGTGAGAATATCTCAACAGGACCTCATCCCAAATGCTCATGTTCCTCAGCAGAAGAAAAGAGAATGTTACCTCTTACAGTTCCATTGATAATGGCACCAAAATCAGCAGCAGAAGGATGCAAGGAAAACAGTCAGGCCATTTCTTCTATATCATTTGGCCAGACAGTGATGAGAAGTTCATTTTTGCTTGCAAAACATGTGAGCATGCCCTGTTCACAACTTCCAATGCAAGCATGAGCACATGTCATTAGAAAATGTTCCTAAATTGCCAAACATGAGCCAAACAAAAATGTCCTAAATTTACGCAAATTACCGAAATTTATGCAAATTTCCCCCATAGACTGAATCAGCCCTGCTTCAGTCTATAGAGAAGATTTGCAATGAGTGTGGATAACTGAGGGCCAACATTTGTAGAGTACAGTGTCAGCAAATCCAGTTGACCACTAGTTAGCCCCACTCTCCTGTGCCCTTCTAGTGGGTAAAATAAAATGAGATATTAAGTCCTAGCCAAACTCCTCACAGCTGTTTTTAGGTGGGAAGGGAAATTGTCCAAAACATATATCCCTGTGGAGAAGAGAAGATAACTTGCATCTTCTTTCAACAGAGATTATTTTCTCCCCAACTAGGCTTTTAAAAAGTAAATGAGACCAATTTCCACATCAGTACTATTTTCATCACTCTCTATGGTGATTACATTTCCAAATGCCCTATCCACATGTATCCTAGTATTCCTACAGCTTCCCTGAACCATCAAAGCAACTCCTTAGTCTGGGATAATCAGCCTGTCTATGAGCATCCTGACAGTAAAAACAAACAAACAAAAACCCAAGCAAACCCAAAACAAAAAACAACAACAACAAACAAACAAACAACATTGGAAGAAGCATGTGTATCATGCTCTAGTTTTGCCTACTGGCCAGTATAGTCACTGACCACTGGCAATATGCTAGTTGTCATATAATACTGGACAGTTTCCTTCTAGAAACCTCTACAGAGAAAATAATCAACTCCTTATTATGTAGTTTTAAGTGGCAGCTCTATACTTCGTTATCCCTGTCAGTTATCTACTGCTGTGATTGGATAGCTCTCTATCTTTGTTGTTGGTTTTTATTAATTTACCAATATCCATTCAATATTATTTTAATTCTTTCCTTTGCTTTTTATACCACACTGAGCATGCAAATAGAAGGGTGGTTAATGAATGTTAAAAGTAAAATAATAGGGTCATCATGATACACTCTCTCTTCAGAATGGGGTGCTGGGGAGAAGTTTGATGAATGAGGGGCTGTAGATTAGATCCATGCTGGCTTGAGAAATGGCCAGTGTGCCATGTTCCACAGTGTGGCGTAGTGGTTAGAGTGTTGGACTGGGACTCGGGAGATCTGGGTTCTAGTCCCCACTCTGCCATGAAACTCACTGGGTGACTTTGGGCCAGTCACTGACTCTCAGCCTAACCTACCTCACAGGGTTGTTGTGAGGATAAAATGGAGAGGAGGAGGAGGATTATGTAAGCCGCCTTGGGTTCCTTGCAGGAAAAAAGGCGGGGTATAAATATAATAAATAAACAAATAAATAAACAAAGATGGCCTAAGACTGGGAAGGGGGCTCCTCCCCATCTGGTATGATTTACATACAGTGCTAGCTCCAGGTATTAGAGGGCCCCTAGGCATGACATCATCAGTGGGCCCCTTCCCTCAGCAAGCCTACCTTCCCACCACTATTGTCACCAGCTGCTATTGCTCTGCATTCTCTTTCTCATCATTTCTACCACTTGCTTGCTTGACAGGCAGAGATCCAGTGAGCAAGTATACAGTGGCATCTACTCTTCCTCCTTCTCACCACCAGCAATGGCTGGGACAGAGTGAGAGGCAGGTGAACAAGCAGGTTGCAGTGGTGAAGAGGAAAGCATCTTCAGGGGTCCCTTGCCCATGCCTAACATTGATGCCGGCCCTGTCTATGTTCTTAATACATGGATGGTATCAATCATGTTTCCTAGGGAGATATTAAAAATAAATACCTTGAACAAAACATGGTCAGCTGAACAAATTAGAACCTATTTAATATTTATTTATTTATTATATTTCTATACTGCCCAATAGACAAAGCTCTCTCTGTGGTTCACAACAATTTAAACAACAAAATACAACATAAAATACCGTATACATTTTTTAAAATGTAAAACTACAGTATAAAATAGGAGTAAAAGCCGAAATAAAACCTAGCAGCAGTACAGTGATTTAAAATACAGAAAAGAATTTAAAACAGAGATTAAAAGACTAAAATCCTTGGGGAAATAAGAAGGTCTTCACTTGGCGCTGGAAGGAACACAAGGTAGGTGCCAGGTGAGCCTCTCTGGGAAGTTAATTCCACAACTAAGGTGCCACAGCAGAAAAGACCCTCTTCCTAGTAGCTACCCACCTCACTTCCTTTGTCAGGGGCTCCCGGAGGTGGATCACTGAGGATGATCTTAGGGTCTGGGCAGATATACATGGGAGGAGATGATCCTTCTGGTAACCTGGCCCCAAGCCGTTTGGGGCTTTGTAAGTTATTTTATTTTATTTTTATTTTATTTATTATATTTATACCTCACCTTTTTTCCTGCAAGGAACACAAGGCGGCTTACATAATCCTCCTCCTCCTCTCCATTTTATCCTCACAACAACCCTGTGAGGTAGGTTAGGCTGAGAGTCAGTGACTGGCCCAAAGTCACCCAGTGAGTTTCATGGGGAATAGAACCCGGATCTCCCGAGTCCCATTCCAACACTCTCACCACTACTTTGAATTGGGCCCAGACATGGACTAGCAGCCAGGGCAGATGGTAAAGCACTGGCCTAATATGATCACATTGTCCAGTCCTTGTTAGCAATCTTGCTGCCCTATTTTGGACCAGCTGGAGTTTCCAGACCATTTTCAAAGGCAGCCCCACGTATAATGAATTGCAGAACTAACTATTTTATCAGAACTAACTTGCTCTGAAGAAAGATGGAAATGCCCAAGTAGAATAGCAGCAACTGGAGCCATTGAGAAATATACAAAGAAGGGAAAGGATGGAGCCATTAACAACAGGAACTGTTATGAAATGCAGGGTAAGTTCATGTCAGCTTCTCTGTAGTTTGAATTGAAGATTGTAAAACGCTAAAGGTTACTGGAGGTCAAACTGGAAACTCAGCCTGATCGCTACTTTGCAGTTGTGGGTCCCATATGTGATAGTCTAACAGAAAAAGAACAAGAATTTCAGCAAATTACCCTTGTAATATATATCCCGCAGCAAAAATACAGAAGATCATTTGGAAATGTAGTCACCATGTATTTTAAGAGAGTCTGATGAGGATAGTATCGAGGTAGACCTGGTCTCATTCACTTTTTTCCCCCAAGCTTAGGGAGAAAATGATCTCTGCTGGAAAGAAAGAGAAATATATTATCCAATAAAAGTTATCTTATATTCTCCATAGGGAGACATGCTGTTGTTCATTATCGAGTCACAATTAAACAATCCAAAAAAATAGTTTAATTAAGTGTACTAAAAATCAATTAGGATATTATATATACATATATATATATATATATATATATATATATGCTTTTCTCAAAAGCTCTAAACATATGAGGCATTGTTTGGATTATGAGTAAAGTCATTGATTTGTTTTTACAGGAAAGTTAGTTTGCTTTTACAGGCAAGGAGAACATTTTTCATGTCTTCAAGCATGTTAGAAATCCTGGAAGACCTTTGAAGTAGGACAGTGGTTCCTAGCATTTCTTACCAAGTTGTTGCACTGAGAGTGAAGTGGAGCGTTCGGCGGCAAACCCCGTCCCCGTGCAGCTCCCCATGTCCTTCTAGGTCTGCTTGGGAAGGCTGTTGGACGGACCACAAAGAACAGAATGTGAAGTGGTGCTGGAGACTGTAGGGGGAAGGAAGGATTGGTGAAAATCACCAGCTTGTCCCCTTCCTCCAGCAGGGAGGGATCCTGGTTCCTCTGGCAACAGAAGAAAGAGGATCCGTTCTTGATCCATTATATATCTGTAAAAAAGAAACAGAATATTGTGAGAATTGAAATAGAAAAGGTATTCAGCAAATAAAAGGCTGTGGCTCCACGAGGAGGAGGAGGATAACAACAATGCAGGGTCCATCTTTTATTTATTCATTTATTAGTAAAAATTATATCCTCCTTTCTTCCAAGGAGCCCAAGGTGGTGTACATGTACATCTTCCTCTCTATTTTATCCTAACAACAACCCTGTGAGGTAGGCTAGGCTGGGAGTCAGAAAGTGGCCCAAAGTCACCCAGAGAGCTTCGTGGCTGAATGGAGACTAGAATCCAGGTGTCCTGAGCATGAATCCAACATTGTAACCACTACACCACACTGGCTCTCAGTCCAGCCACACTCACCTTTGGATTGTCTGCTCGTATGTGAACCACGTAGGGATATTGTGAAGGACTGCCAACCGGCCCTTTACTCAAGACCAGAGAGCAAAGGTGCAAAACTGCCAGCCTTAGCTCTGCTGTCTTGACCCGATTCTCTCAGGGCCTTGCCCTGGGTCTATACACTGGATTTAGCACTGAACCACAGAGGAACCACACACACCGTGTGGGGTAAAACCAGGAAAGTTTATTTAAGGTAAACAGCTTACAATAAAAGGTGGGGAATGAGGGAAGGGAGAAAGGTGGGGAGACACTTTGGTATACATACAGGTAGAGCTACAAAATAACAAAAACTAGTTCCTTTACTATATAAACACCCAGGCACTACTCTCTTTGCCTGAGGGTTGGTCTTCTCAGGGTTTGCCTCAGCAAAAGCCCTACTCCGCGCTGCTTCACGTCCAGGCACACAACAACCCAAACCAGAAGCCACAGCTGGCAGTATAGATTCCCCCCACACACACACCTTTCCGTAGCTTGGCTGTCCTTGGCCAATCAGGATGAACTTCATCTGGGCTAGGTGGAGGAGGGGTGGCTCATGACTAGAGGGCGAATACCTTTGGCACAGAGGCATCAAAGGGACATGGGAGACTCTGAGGCCCCATCAGAGAAAGCTATGTACATTTGCATGGGATTCCCAACCTCCAGCTGGGATTACCTTGTTTACACATGTGGAGGTGTGTGTGTGTGTGTGTGTGTGTGTGTTGCAGGAAACTCTGTGATGCTTTTCTTCACATATATTATATTTTAAGTGGTATAAAAGTATTATAATAAATAAAGACAATTCACAGCTATCAAAGAACATTTTGGTGAGAGTAAGGAATTCATATTAAAGCATGTTTGTGGATATGTGGCTTTGTAGTTCGCATAGCCTTGTGCAGCAGGCATTGCAGTTCACATATTTTCACAGCAATTAATGAGAGTTTTAGCATGCATCTAAAAAGTATCAGGCATTAGGCACTTGGTCTGCTGGATTCTGATACTGCATGTGTAGAATCTAAAATAATAAAATGTGTGTGTGTGTGCGTGTGTGTACACACACACACACACACACATATATATATATATATATATGACGCTCAAGAATAGCTGCTGAGGCTGCTGCTTCTGAGCTGGACAAACTGATACAGTGATCCAAGTAATTATAAGTTTTGGCAATGTAAGTTATAAACTTCAGTCACACATGAGTAGTCTGTTCAAGGAAGACTTCAGTTTTCCATGATCATTATTTCTGCTTTTGAGTGCAACCTGCAAATAGAAATAGCCACTGAGGTGTCATCTGTGTGCATTCTTTATGCATCAGACAAACAAACCACTCAGATTATATGTTAGCTCATATGAATCAAGCATTAATACAGTTTAAAATTATGAATTCCAAAAGGAGTCTACAGAAATTCTGATTTCTCTGTCTGGGAACTAACCTATCATGGCAATAAGTATACATGTTTGGGAAATTCCAGTTCATATCAAAACTTGAGCTTGTCGAAGTTCTCTGATTTCTACATGACTGATGCCCATATCAGATTGCAAGCTTCATTGTTTTTTCCATGAAAATTTGTGCATCATTTTTCTGGCCCATTGACTAAAGCATGTTTGTGCACATTTAACAAATGTATGCATTTTTTCATGCACGTTTTTAAGCACATTTTCTGTTGCATGGATTGCATCACAAGCTAGGAAATGTATGGACTTCAGACTGCAGATTGTGATTGGTCTGCACTGAGTTCTGGGAGATGCAAATTTCTAATATCAGTCAATCTTCTATGGCATCTGGGTTTTTCTTTTGCATGGATGCAGAAGAACCATTTACATATGGGACATTTATTATGCCACTCCCAGGATAGCTTATCTTATAGCAAATCACAGTTTTCCCATAGCCTGTTATTTTTGCATGTGAAAGAAAGATAGAGTGTTTGTTTTTGTAGAACACCTATGAGGCTATTTGTAGTGTGAACTAAGGGACATGTGAAGTCTTAAAGCTGGGAAAGCCAGCTGCCAAAGATTCTGGCAGGTTGGGGTGAGATGGCAGGATGTAAGCTGTTGGCTAAATCCAAAGAGTTTTGTTAACATCTTGCATCATTCTCTCTTCATCCTTCTGTGCACCTGTGGTCGATTTCAGAGAAAATTTGAGAGACAGTTTGTCCAGATGGCTAAGCTGTTCTTCCATAGATATAGTCAGGGAGTTGGCTGGAAGGAGACTCTAAAACAAGGGTGAGGAATCTACAGCCCTCTAGATGTTGTTGGATTACAACTCCCATCACCCCTGACCATTGGGCTGATTGACGTTTTAGCCAGAATTCAAAGACTAGAAAGATAAGGGTTTTTGCACTCCCATGTTGCTCTATAAATATCTAACTTTTCTACCTCCACAAAGAGTGTGGATATTACACTTGTATTGTATCTAGTCTGTGAAGGTGTAGAACAGGGATGGGGAACCTCTTTCAGCCCAAGGGTCAAATTCAATCTCAGAGAAGCTCTCAGGGGTTGCATTCCAGTGGCAGGTGGGGCTGAAGGCAAAGGGGGTGGAGCCAAAGGCAAAAGAGGTGAGCCAAGAATACTAGGAAAGGCATTCCAATCTTTTGGAATGGGGAGAAAACTGCACAAAACCAGGAAAATCAATTAAGATGGTCAGCCACTGTAAGTGGATGGTTTCGAGTAGGATGTAAGGGAGCCATCCAGCCAATGTAATTAACAGTCCGATTGAAACAGTGATTTCAAACAGTGAAGTTCAGAATTGATTGCAAGCTTCAGGGCATGCACAGTAAAGAAGTACACAGATCCCCCCCTCCCCATATTCGCAGTCACCTAGACCCGAAAAACTTACTTGAAGCAGTCTCCTTAGCTGTTTCCCGCAGTGGAAGACCGACAACCTGGTCTTCTGCGCGGGTTCAATGCTAAGGGGGTAGCGGGTGCTGGGGCAGGCCTTCTCCGAGGTCCCCAGCGCCTCGCCTTAGCCCAGAACAAAGGGATAACTTATAGCCACAAAAGTATCTTTTAGAAAACAAGTTTATTTACAAAATTACCTTCACAAACTCAGACCCACGCCAGCAATACAGCTTATCAGTACGGTGCAAAGTAGCAAGCAAAAGCCTCAAGGACAACGTGATTTCAGGCCTCTCAGCTAGTTAGTTTAGCTTGGGTCCCGGCAGAGGCCCGGTCAACCGCACGCTGCTAGCTGGGTTCCCGGCGGAGGCCCGGTCTACCCAAGCGGCTAGCTGGGTTCCCGGCGGAGGCCCGGTCTACCCAAGCGGCTAGCTGGGTTCCCGGCGGAGGCCCGGTCTACCCAAGCGGCTAGCTGGGTTCCCGGCGGAGGCCCGGTCTACCCAAGCGGCTAGCTGGGTTCCCGGCGGAGGCCCGGTCTACCCAAGCGGCTTGTGAGTGATTTCAGCTTGGTTTCCCGGGGGTCCGGTCAACCCAAGCGGCCAGTGATTCCAGCTAGCTGGAGCGCGCTGGATTCTGCTACCCGGGGTTGCTGATCCTTTGTTCCCTTACCCCAGGCATGGGCAAGATTGCTGATCAGGTCCAGAGAAAAGTTCCCTTGTGCAGGGTGTTTTATACCTTGGTGTTTCAGGTAGCCCCTCCCTCCGTGATCAGGTGGGTTGACACCCTCCCTGAGGGGCGGCCTTTTGGGTCAGGTGGGGTGACGCCTCCCCCCCGTGGGATGGAGTCCCTTTGAAGCCACTTGCTTAATGGTCCCATCCTATGGTGTTGAGTGGACATTTCTTAGGGGTGCCGAAGCGTCTGCCCTGGAGAGGTATTCAAGTCTTATGTAGATTGGGCTGATATGCAAGAGCATTGACAAACCTGGTGATGCTTCCTGCCTTCCCCCCTGGGGTGATTCTATGTAGATGTTGTTTGTCCCCTTTGGCATCTGTGGAGACTGGTTGTCTCCCCCCCCGGGTCTCCTTCCCCCCTCCTTGGTGAGTGTGTGTGTGTGTCAGGCAGGGGGCTTAGGTTGGCTTTCTCCACACCCTCATTGTCACCACCGCCACCTCAGCTGTGGCTCCACGAGGAGGAGGAGGATAACAACAATGCAGGGTCCATCTTCCTACTGGTGATTGGCAACAGCAAGTAAACATCACATGACATCATCATGTGGGCAGACCATGTGAAAGCAATCAACAAGAAAGGGGGCATAACGTGGTGATGCATGATGCCATGCCATGCCACAGTATGCAATCCCAAATGCACCTTGATATTGCACATGCACAAAAGCTTGTATGCATGGAACGAGAGTTTGTATTGAAGGAGAGCTCTCATCTGAGCTCACATAGAAGATTGTTACTTTCTGAGCAGGGGAGGCTGGTGATTCCTATTTCAGTGGGACTCCTTTTCCATTACAGGTTTTGCAGGTTTTATTTGGAGTTTCATAGGAGCTATCCATGGTTCTCCATGGTGGTGAACTTATTTGGGGATGGTGTTCAGCACCATGGATAGCTCCTATGAAGCTGAAAAACCTGCAATGGAAAAGGAGCCCCACCAAAATAGGAATCACCAGCCTCCCCTGTTTCTGAGTATTTGCATGGGTTGGGTTCAGTGTTCTCATGCTTATGTTGATTATGAGGTGGTGGCCATGGAATGTATGCGAGCAGCCTGTCTTTCATTGCACATTCATCTCTCTGGCAGCCTGTAGCCTCCTCAGCTTCCCGCACTTCAGTTAAAGTCTAGGAGAGGATATCATGAGGTAATTCCTCCCATAAAGAAGTTATCCAATCAAAAAATGAAGTCTGGCAGGACTTGTTCCTGACAAATCCATGCTGTCTTCTAGTGGTCACTGCATCAGTGTCGAGGTGCATACAAATTGAGCATTTTATAATCTGCTCTAGAATCTTACCAGACTGACTGGTCTATAATTCCACAGATCTTCCTTTTTAAAGATAGGAACAGTATTTGCCCTTCACCCACTCTCCAGGATTTCTCACAGATAATATATAGGTGTTCCTAGAATCCATCCTCTAGCTCCTTCAACACCCTGGGATGCAGTTCATCTGGACCTGGGGACTTGAACTCATTTGAGGTGCTTAGATATTCCTTGACCATCTCCCTGTCAACCTCAAGCTGCACTCTTACCCCTTCAGCCTGTCTGCCACATATGCTAGATGGGACACAGATCCTTGGGAGAAGACTGAGCCAAAATAGTTGAACGATTCCATCTTTTCTTTGTCATCTGTTAGCATTTTGCCATCTTCACCGAGCAGCTGTTCTACCATAAATTTTGTTTTCCTTTTACTTTGAACCTATCTGAAGAAGCCCTTTTTGTTATTCTTAACATCCCTCGCCAACCTCAGCTCATTCTGAGCTTTAGACTTAGTTTCCTGTCTAAATCTCTGCAATTCTGGGCTATCTGCCTGTACACTTCTGCCCCTCCTTCCACCTCCAATCAAAACCTTTTTGATTTTCAGATCATCGCTAAGCTTTTTGTGTAGTCACATTGGCTTCTGCTATTGTCCTCCACCACCCCCTTTCTTTCTTTCTTTTTTTCTTTATTACTCATTGGGATTGTTTTCTGATTTCACCTTAAGGATCTCCTTTTTTTAGGAACTTCCACTCTTGAGCTCCTCTTCCTGATAGGTTTTTCTGTCCTTGAATCCTACTTATCATTGCTCTGAGTTTATTAAAACCAGCTTTACTAAAGTCCAAGGTACACATTTGACTACACTCAGCTATAATTTTCCTTAGAATCAAGAACTCAAGCATTGCATGGTCACTTTCCCCCCAAGTTCCTGCTACTTTCACCTCATTAATTAACTCTTCCTTATTGGTCATAATCAAGTCAAGGATGGCTGATACCGCTTGTTCCCCCATCCACCCTCTGGAGAAAGTTTTTACCAAAGCAAGTCAGGAATTTTTTGAAGACCACATGCTTGGCAGGGTTTGTCCCTCAACAGGTATCAGGGTAGTTAAAGTCCCCCATTACTTCATGCTTCCCTGAAATATATGCAATTTGGTTTTGGAAAGCATCATCCACATCTTCTCCTTGGTCAGGTGGTTGCTAGTAGACTCTAAGCATATCATTGTTTTTATTCCTTCCTCCATTTATTTTAACCCAGATGCTTTCAACAGTGCCACCATGTTCATTATCTTGAATTTCTGTGCAGGTGTGTACATTTTTCACATATAGTGCAATGCCCCCCCTTTCTATGGCTTCTGTTCTTTTTGAACAAGTTATATTCTTCAATTCTTATGTTCCATTCATGGGAGTTATCCTGCCGAGTCTTAGTTATACCTATTAAGTCATATTTACTTTCTTGAATCAAGAGTTCAAGCTCATCCTATTTATTCCCCATACTCTGAGCATTAGTATAAAGACATCAAAAGCCATGAACTTTATGCTTCAAAGACCTCCCTGCATTTTTATTAACAGGTTTAACAGGCCCCACTACAGCTGCTCTCCCAGTTCCTGCTACAGTGCACGATCCCTTATCTGTAGTCTTTACTTCTGGGCATTTGTCTCCATCCCCTACAAGATTCAGTTTAAAGCCCGCCTGATCAAACTCACCTTTCTTCAGGCAAACACATTCTTCCCAGCCTTTGTGAGGTGCAGTTCATCTCCCATCAGCAGTCCTTCATCCAAAAAGCATAACCATGGTCCAGAAACCAAATCTTTCCCAGCATCAATACCATCTTCATAGCCAGTTTTTCACCTGCAGAATACTTTCCCTTTCTGTTCGTCTTCCATGGACTGGAAGGATGGATGAGAACACCACTTGAGCCCCAAAGTATTTGAGCTTCCTTCCTAGAGCTTCCTATCAGCATCTTGCATGATACAGTCATAACTGTGCTTGGCAGTATTCATTGTTCATTCCCACATGGATGAGCAGTAGGGGATAACTATTGGTGAACTATATGAGTGTCAGCAGCCATTCTGTGCTCCTGGGAGACAACATACTTCTCAAGCCAACAGTTCTGGCTGGCACACATCCCCTTCTATTCCTCACAGTAGGGAGTCACCAACCATGAGCACCCTTCTCTTCTTTTTGCTGCACGGAGTGGTTCCATCCCCTCTGTTCTGTAGGGCTCTGGCATCTTGCATCCTGTCTAGCAAGGTCCACTGTAGATCTTTCCCTGAAGAGTCTGAGCCACTCTCTTCTGCAAGAGCCTCAAAGCGGTTTCTTAGTTCTAGTTCTGAATTTCTTCTTCATGAGTATCACTGTCATCCATGCAGGCTGTTCCTCCTTTCATTCATCTTGCTCCTCTTTCTGAGTAGCCCCCTGCAGTTGTCCTTGCAGTGCCTCCTATGTTCTGTCCAAGAACTCTTCATCCTCTCTTATACATTGATGTGTGTGGGCACTTGCTGTTCCAAACCTCTTACCTTTTCTTCTAGTAATGCAACCAACTTGAACTTGCTGCTAATGTATGCCATGTTATCTTAGGCAGAAAAAACAAACATAAGTCAGATATTGCAGGTCACACTACTGCTAAATCACATCTATCCATTTTCTCTTCTATGTGGGTCCTCCTTTTTCACTATCAGTGCAGTAGCTCTTCCTTCTTATTATTCCCTTAGCTGCTCATTTGATGGGCCCTTCTAAGCACAAACTGCCCACTTACTTATAGGGAAATTTTCTTAGGGACAAACTCTGCTGGCAAAATCCTGTTAGCTCTCCTTGTTTGCTCAATCCCTGGGAACTGGCTGGCTTATATATGTACTTTGTGGATTTACTGATGCAATCTCTGCTGGCTCAGCAGGAACCCAATCACACACAATGAGCAATCAAACAGCTGTTTTAGGACATGGCTATTTCAGTACATACCCCTTTTCAACCCACACAGATGAGCACATGGTCAATCAGAGCACATGGCCTCTCAGGTTCACTCTTCTCCTTGTGTCTTCAGCTGTAGAACTCCTTGTCTTCCTCTTGTGGAGCTTCTTCTAGACCTCCTTGTCTCTTCCACCTGGAGTCCTCCATTGTCAAACTCCTGTTAGCTCTCCCTCTTCACTCACTCAGTGACCTAATATCACATGTTCCTTTGCTTTTAATGTGCATTTAAAAAACAACAAATAGCAGCCACATGGGGGGGGGTGATAATTAAGCTGGTGTTCCATCTGCCATGATGGGCTACAAATGGGGACAGAGTTGTGGCTAGGTTGGAAGAAATGTGTGGATACGCACCACATCAATGCTGGAGGGGCAGATCTTAAGTCTTGTCCACCCTGATCTTGGGCTGTTTTCATTTCTCGCTCCCACGTGTCTTCCCTTGGCAGCAGTGCAGGATGACCTGGTCACTTGGGACTGAGTAGGATATTTTTTCTGACCTACAGATTGTCATAGTGGGCAGGATTTTTTTTTTCTTTTTACCTATTCTGCACTAAGGGAATGGTGAGGAGGCACAAATACTACAGGTCTGTCTGTTAATTGGGTCACATTTGGCAAGGATGTGTGGGAAATGATCGGGTAGGAATGATGTTAGGTGAGCTTTATGGTGACTGAGATCCCAAGACTTCTTGCTCAGGTCTGTGAGACCTGTGAGCAGGCTATGGATCATCTTTGCAGTTTACTTGTCTCACCCACTTAGAGTTGTGGGGCCCTTGGATGGGGTGATTCAGAAAGACCTTCCTACTCACCTGAAAAAGTGTGACTTAAGGGAAAGATGGTGAAAATTGCCACCTGTCATCATTACATTTTTACCCTTACAAATAAAATGTTTTGTGTCGAGTAGCTCCAGTTTGCTGCCATACCATACAGAAAAGAGTACAAAATAGAAAACAACAACATTCAGAAAATTTTGGTTCAAGTTCAGTCATCTTCATATCTGGACAGTTACACCAGCGTTATTATTATTTTAGGTCTGGACTAGAAATACTCAAGCAGAATAACCACATCCTTAATTAGTATGATGATATCTTCAGCATACATGTTACTTAACCTATAATTCTCCTTGCCTGCAGAGTCAGCTTTCATCTCCAGATGGATTCAGATTATTGTTGGCCAATGCTTGATAGTAACTTACTGTTCCTGATAAAAATAGATAAAAGCTGAAAATGTGCTTTATGCTCCACATGAGATCATTAACATCCTAGAAGCTTGGGGTTTAGCCCTTTTAATAAAGTACGTGATTGCAGAGTTTAAACAAACTTGAACAGAGAGGCAGCATATTTAAAGAACTATTGAATCTACCTTCAAATAACTGACCTTATATCCAAAACATTCACATGCTATGTTAATCAGGCTACCAATCATAACCAAGTGAAATATAAATAAACATATGCAGGATTACATCTGATTTCATTTAGTACTGTGCTAACACATAATACAGTTAACGACTATCTAGCAGAGAGCAGTAACAGCTATACCTGGATATCATTCCTTTACCTGCATATCATCTTAAAAGTAGACATATGCTTGGGTTCTTTGCAATCACAGTGTCTGAAAGACATTAATTTACTTTTGTATAATTACTAGTGCTGTGTCAAAAAATTCTTCCACATTTTTTTTACCATTCTTATTTAATTTGATAGAAAAGAAATCACTTTTGAACAGAAATTGAAAGGAGAAGAAAATATCAGATAAATTCTCATAGTCTGGGCTTGGTATTCTTGTGCTTGCCTTATTTATGAGGTGGCTGAGGAAGGTGTCTTGTCCTCTCCTACATTGTACAATCATCTCTTTGGCAGCCTGTATCCTCCTTAACTTCCCACACTTCAATTAAAGTCCAGGGGAAGACATCATGAGATAATCCCACAGGGCTTTTTCAAATCAGGAAGCACGGACAACCTGGGAGGCTGCAGAGCAATGGAGAGATGTGTAACAGAAAGAAAACACACACACAGCACCCTCAGCCACCTCACAGTGATTAGTAAGGTCAAGAATACCACCCAAAGAAATTCAAAATAAAGTATAAAACACCCTGAAATGAGGCAAAAAAATGGAAGGCTCTTGAATGAGGGAAGAAAACTTTCAGGAAATTGAAGAACAGATTTTGGAATAGCACTAGCTCCAGCTCTTCTCTGGAGCTGGACACAACACTACTGAACCTTGCACCTGCTACAGGGGTTTCAGGGAAGTAGCAATCTTATAAGCATCTACATAAAGACAAAATGTATCCATAAAATTTAAAATTTGGAAGACCACGAGGAAGGTGCTGTACCCTGAAAATTGGCAACTCCAGCTTAGCTGAGATTTCTCAGAAGAAATTTCTCAGAGAAGCTCTGAGATGTTTCTTTTCTTTTCTTCTTTTTTTAAAAGCACCCTAGAAATAAAAAGCCACTTAGCAGAATTTTCTCCAAATTTTCTTCACCATTTTTGTGTGGTGGCTGCCTTCCCTCTCCTCCCCCCCATGTCCCAGAATGATGAATGGGGGCCAACACAATTGCTGTGGTGAGAATGTTGGACTGGGACTCGGGAGATCTGGTTTCAAATCCCCACTCGGCCATGAAACTCACTGGGTGACTTTGGGCCAGTCACTGACTCTCAGCCTGACCTACCTCACAGGGTTGTTGTGAGGATAAAATGGAGAGGAGGAGGAGGAGGATTATGTAAGCCGCCTTGTGTTCCTTGAAGGAAAAAAAGCGGGGTATAAATATAACAAATAAAATAAAAATTAAATAAATAAATAAAACAAGCCATGCCAATGGTGAGTCCTACCCATGAGAAATTGTTGGAGTTTTTCTTCTTCCCCCTGGAGAATTTAAGTGAAATTGTCCCCCCAATATCTCTGTCCGCAAATAGGGTGGAGAATTTCCAGAGGCCATTTGCACACATCTCTAATTATTACTCCCCCAAATGGAGATGCTTTCATAGTGTCATGCTTCATCCTTCATGTAAAATGCCCCTACCGCGCTTTTAAACTAACCAAGGACAACTCTGTTTTCCCTGTGCAAACCCCATTTATTTCAATTGCAAAGGAAAAGCGTTAAGTGGACTGCATCTTCAGACTCTTGAAAAGCAATAAAGGTCAAACACGTCAGCTGATATAATAAATCAGCATAGCACTGTTTGCTCAGGGGAGCCATTCTGATTTGATAAGGTACAGATCTAGGACACTGATATAACTAGATACTTTGATGCTATAGTACAAGATGCAGCCAAGTATTACACTATCAATACCTCGTAAGTCCTTTCTAATTTTCCCGTAAGCCTCAATAATTGCAACTGGCAAAGTAGATAAATGCAAGTCTCCAAATATGCAGCTGTTCCTTAGGGCAAATGTAATTTACAGATTATTTGCCGCTGCTTTATTCCTAATTTGGTAGTATATTTTCATTTCAATACAAATGTAATTGCTATTAGTGTTGGACAACCATTCGGCATGGTTATCCTATTTTCTGCTCTGTTTATTTTGGGGTCCTGGTTTAACCATCTCGTTTCTTATCTCAACTTCTCTGCATCAATCTCATCTCATCTCTCTCTCTCTGACTCATTCTCAATATTTTCTGTCCTTTGTTTAATAGCACAATCATCACTTGATAACATCTGTGTGTCTTCTGCAATTCTGTCAAATTTGCTAGGATGGAGAGATTTAAGTGCTGCAATTTCCCTTCTGAGATCCTGCTGCTGCATCATTTCAGCGTACAATTTTTTGTCTTTCAGCCATTTCCCTTTCTTTCTTTCTTTCTTTCTTTCTTTTTTTGGTTCACTTTTGTCCTCTATAAAAATGTTTTATATTCAAATTTACTACGGAAAGCAACTTCTTTGCATAAATTACACATGAACGCAAGCATATGACACAAAATATAAAAGGAAGCAAGGAGTGCACAAATCAAGACAACCAGCTTTGATTGCCATAACAAATCCCTTCTCTTCAAATTCATGGGAGTTTTTACAAGGCAGAAGACTAATCTCAGACGGGCAGGCCATCATCACAAACTTAGAAGAAACTGCATTTCCTGTCAGCACTAAAAGTCTCTCCTAGAGAGATTCCAATGGGTACTTTCCCATTTTGACTATACGCTGAGGGTTTTTCCCCCCTGAACCTCTTAATTTTAGCAACAGATCTAACATGTCAAGGCATCTAGAACCACCCCAGTATGCATTTACACTGAATGTTCAAACAGAGAAATAACTCTGTTTAGATATTTGTTCTTTGAATCAGCTTGCTGTCCTAATATTTTCCGTGTTATTAGCTCTTCAGCATTTCTTTACTGTTGAAATATATTGGAAGCAACTTATCCATCTTGTGTGTGGTGTGGGGAATTGGAGGGATTTTATTAACAGTTTGGGATAATGTTTAGAGGCCAGAGCCCCCCCCCCCCGCAATGTACAACTACATTTCCACACCCAAGAGGGCTGTTAGCAACACACACACACACACACACCATAGCAAATCACTTTTGAAATTGAGAACACTTTCAAAAGCTCTTTGTGATATAGCACAGGGATGTTGAAGAGTCCTTGGTCTCGAGTCACGAGTCAAGTCATGAGTCTTTGGACCCAAGTCTCGAGTCCGAGTCCTTGGTCCAAAATGGTGACTCACGAGTCACAAGTCACGAGACACTCCCAAAGCTGACTCCACGAGTCCCTATTAAAATCAATGGGGAGTTTTCCCAACAAAATAAGGCTACTTCAGATGTGTGGTTTAAATAAATTCTAGGCACAACAGTGTGCCTTTTTATTTCAAAACTCTGCAACTGATTTTGGCAAGAACAGACCAGGCAGACAAACCCAAAACAACCAGGCAGGCAGAGGAGGCAGGGAACCCCAAAGCAGGCAGGCAGAGGCCTTTGTCTTGGACAATTCAACTGTTGAACTGCTCAAGAAGAGACCAGGCAGACAGAGGAGGCTGGGAACCCCAAACAGGCAGGCAGAGGCAGCCAAACCCAAAATGTCTGAAAGGTTGCATTTTAGAAAAATGATTTTAAAAAATAAACTTGCTGTACTTCCTAAAACTTATCCATGTTGCATTTGAGGAACATGATTTTTTCTAAATGTTTGGCCCCCATTCTGGAACGGTGAGATCTCATCACAATTCCACCCTCACTGAACACCCGCTCCACTGGTGATGAACTTGCTGGAACCAGAAACTCACTCAGAGCAGCCACACAGAGTAATCTCAGGTCCTCTCCCAAGTACGCAACACATCAATCAAAATAAATCTTGACACACTGTTGGGGCTGCACTCCTGGTAGCCATCCATAGTGGCTGAACAGCGGCACACCTCGCTTCCATGCGCTCTTCGCCGGCAATCATGCTCCTCTCCACTCCTTCTGGCACATCCCAGGGATATTGAAGAGTCCTTGGTCTCGAGTCCTGAGTCGAGTCTCGAGTCCCATTAAAAATATTGGGACTCGAGTCCGAGTCGAGTCAGAGGGGGGACTCAGTCCGACTCACGAGTCGAGTCCTCGAGTCCGAGTCCCCATCCCTGATATAGCATGGGGGTCTTCTGGGGAAAAAAAATCAAAATTATTATTTTTTATTTATGTTTTTCTTTTTAAAAAATCACATTAGTCATGCCCAAAACATTGGGCACAATGGTATTTGGATCTGAGCCAGAATTATTATTGGTGGGGGGGAGATGAAACAAAATACAAGAAAATCATCTGATTACTCCAAAAGTTTGATCTCTCCAACAAAAGGAAGGCTTAGTGAAAGTGATTCCAGTATAAACATCAAATTGTATCCATGAAAATCACTTTGCCGCTGTTAGTCTTATACTTTCTTGAGGCCAATCCTGTAACGTTCTGATCTGCCTCACTCTGATTCAGGAAAGTAGTTAAATATATAACTACACCCTTTGAAGTTGTAGCTCAGATCCTTAAATTATAATCAAATGCATAATTCCTTTGGTGAGTTATGGCTACCGTAGGCAGGGTCTTTAATGAATAAGCCCAAATACAAAGATACTGCATGAACATCAAGGGAATTATATATACATAATCAATCTGCCAATAGCAGTGAGAGTAGCAAGAGCTAAATTTCCTACTGCTACTCTTCATAGTTAATTATACAATAGTTCTACATGATTGTATGAACTTCAGTTATCCATAACACCTTGTTATTTGAATTAACTATACATCCATCATTCATCTATATGTCAGGGATGATAAATACAGCTATTGGCCACAGCCCATATGGTTGTGTCTGGGCATATACAGGTAGGGAAGTACAAGAATTTTATTTGTGTTTGCAAAACAGTTCAACAAGTCCCGTTCACAACCCTGAATGTGAAGGTGTGCACATTTTTGGAGAAAATGTTTGCACGTTTCCAAACTTGTGAGCCTGTTTGAAAGATGCATATTTCCCACACTTTACCGAATGGGGGAAAGTGTACATTTTGGATGCACACTTCTAAAAATATGCATTTTCCCAGTAAAAAATAAATAAAAATGCTTGCATTTGGGAATGCAAACTAGGTGAACTAAGTTTTGAGAAGGAATTTGGAGAACCCCAATGAGCTTGAACATCCCATGTCCATCCATCCCTCTATACAAGGCTGATGGTGAGCTTCTGGCTCAACCAGGATCACATGAAGGCACTAACTGCATGAACTGGTAGCTGAACTCATGTGTGAGCAATAAGCAAAGCCTCTATGATTTGCACCATTGAAGTTGTTCAAAAAGTGGGGAGAGATATGAATGCGCTAACTTACTGAGACAGAAGGGGTGGGAGTTTCACTTGTATTTTATAGGAGCCCTTTTCAGACATTTGCCTAAACTTGCATGGGCTAAAGGTGAGTAGAGGGTGGAGACAAATTCATTCAGCAGGAAGGTCTGAAGTGAGTGTGTGTGTGTGTGTGTGTGGGGGGGGGCAATTCTAAGAATGTTGGGCTTAGAAGCTTCTGTGCAATCAGGAACTCTGATAAGGCTGTGTGGAGAGTATGCAAACATGCATAGAAGCCTCATTCAGACTTCCACACTAAATGAACAAAGGTCATTTATCAGATGGACAGGTATGGGGGATGTTGGGGTGGGGAAAGTGTGCATGCCCCTATGCCCAATCCCCACTTTTAGCCTCACATGTCCAGGCAAACACTGAACATAGATTTTGCCTTTCTTCCAATGCCAAACAGTTCCATTGAAGAGGGAAAGAAAAAGAGGCAAAGGAGGCTTGGAAGGTTTCTATTCTCTCCCTTGTAAGGTATTAGAGGAAGGAGGGGCCTATAGGCTTCAAGAGTCTGAAATAAAATCAAAACTCCCTTCAAGAAGCTTGACTATCGGTATGATAGTCACCTGAACTCTCTTTGAAACTGCTTCATGCTGCCAATTCATAGCTCACAGGTTTTGGAAGCTTTCATAGATTTCATAGATCATAGAGTTGGAAGGAGCCTACAAGGCTATCGAGTCCAACCCCCTGCTCAATGCAGGAAACTAGAGGAGGGGTCTCCCATCCAAGTAATAACCAGGCCTGACCCTGCTTAGCTTTCCACGCTCAGACAAGCTGAGCCAGCATAAGCCACAGGCCTGTTTTGATATTGTTTCCTTGAAGTATTGTTTGCATATGCATACGTACTCTACTTTTGTGTGTCTTTTATTCCCCTTCCCTATTAAACTTACTACCTCTTATAGCTGGTTGTCAGTGTGCTTCATTCTAAATTGCCTCAGTACTAAATCCAGAGTCTTCCTCTTGGTTAATGCTACTGTTTTAGGTTCAGACCTAAGCCTTGGAAATACACCACCACCCCGATTTCATAAGCCTTAGGACTGTCCTGTAAGGTCTGAGAGTCCCCTGGCTCAGGCTGAGTTGACGTAAGGGTGGTGGCAGCCTACCTTGCTGGGTTGGTGTTCAGCCTTTTGTCCTTGCTTACACTGCTGGGAGCTAGGGCAATCCCCTTCCTCCCTTCACAGTAGAGATGCTTGAGGAATTTGATCGTTGCAAATCTCAGTACAAACTCACCTAATACGCACTTCCAGGAATAATGTGTGGATTGTGACTTAGTCATCCACACTTACTGAATGTTCCAACATGGTTATTGGCTAAAAAAAACCCTACAAAAATACATTTGGAAATGCATATTTTGAGATAAAATGCATTTTAAATTTATTTGAAATAATATTTCAAAGGAAAAAATGCTTAGAAATGTGTATTTTGAGAGAAAATATGTTTAAAATGCATATTTAATTATGCTCTATGTCACATTTGCACCTGTTTCATGCATAAGTCCATTTGTCTGATTTCTGCATCAATGTGCTGCTATTATTTTTAAGTCCCCACACAGTGGGGGCTTAAAAATATTTAGATTCATATTTAAATAGTATTTATCATTTAGATTCATAGTATTTAGATTCCATATTTAAACTGATTCACCAACCCTAGTCTAACATAATAGCCTTTTTAATGGCCATTGAATATTACAGGCCACAGCTTTCTCACAACTTTTTTTTAGTTTTATCATGCCTTGAATGATATTTATTTAATGTCATTGTTTCCTCCGTACAACATAGATGCTTCTCAATTCACTGCTACTCATTCCCTGTGTGCCATTTGCATTCACAAGCTATCATTTTCAGTCCGGCTCAAAGTGCTTATTTCATAGAGTTTGCCTCCCTACTAGCCCTCCCTACTAATCACATACCTCACTATTTTCTGCTGCTGGGATTCATTTTGAAACTGAATCAAGAGTTATAATGTACACTTTTAATGTTTAATATTTACCAAGTGGATGTTTCGCTGGCATTGTGCCTGAAGTTAAGCCAAGGAACTGTTGTGTAATATAAATAAATGTATGATTCACCACTTTAAATATAAAATATATTTTCTGTGAAGCAAATCTTAAATTTGTATTTCTTAAATATATAGACAATTAGGAATAGAAGAATGTCTTCATGCGTACACGAGACTTTTTAATATTTCTGCTGCAAACAGGACTATTGATGATTGTTTATTTATTCAGTTTCTATCCCGCCTTTCTGCCAAAAGAGGTGCTCAGAGTGGCTACAATGTATGTGATATAACCTAATTTACACATGCACATGTGGTATATGGCACAGAAACAAAGAGGGTCAAATGTGAACATTTGAAGGCAATGTACAATTGCGGCGTTACTGTGGTAGTGTGTTACCAAATGTGTGAGAATTTGTGTACATGTATGAGAATCCATGTATGAGACCTCCATAGAAAGTATGAGCTCTTTGTATTTCCACACACTAATATATGGGGATTCCACCTTGCTTGCAATCATAAGGATGTGTGAATCAGCAAAGCTTGAGCTAGCCAAAGTTCTCCGAATTCCATGTCAAATCTTGTTGTTCTCGCTCTCGAGTCCGTATCAGATTGTGAGCTTTGTTTTTTCTTTTCACATGAAAATCCATGCATATTTTTGTGTGTGTTTTCCCAAACATGGGCATCAATTGTGCACATCTTTGAAATGTACACATTCATTAAAGCATAGTTGTGTACATTTTTCAAAAAACAACAACTATGAATCACATTGCAAGCTTGTGGAAATGTATGGACTTCGACTGCAGATTGCGTCAGAGTCCGTGTTCAGTCCAGAAGGTGAGAACTGGGTAAATCCTGATTTTTAAAAAATGAATTGAAACAAATTTCTCATACATCCCAAAAATTGTAGCAGTTCCTAGTCAACAAATGTTAAGCAAAAGTATGAATAGAAGAATGTGCTGATGAATGGTTGAAAGTTCATAGTGCTGTTGCCCCTAATAGTGGTTCTTTGCTGTGCACAGGGCAATGCTGGTCACATGCAGCAGCATCTAGGTGCAGTGTCTTTTCCCCTACCACAGTATCTATGCTAGCCTTGTGAGGGGAAGGGGACTTCCTTTCCCCCTCCCTTTCCATTCTCAGTTTGTCCAGTAGGGGGTTGTACTCACTTTTCTCCTTCAACAACGCTGCTAAGGATGTGGAAGAAGCTCCTCCATGTTTTGTAATAGAGCAAATGGGAGAGCAAAGAATGGGGAAATACTCTGTGAAAATTCTGCAAGGTGGCCTTCTTTTTCTGAAGGGATGAGAAAAAAGAAAAACCTCAGTAGTTTTCCAGGGAAACGAAGTTCTCCCAAACGTTGGCCAACCTCTTAATTATGTCTACCCAAAGAGATGTGGGATTTCATCCAACCCCATTGCACTCCACTTTGAACAGTGGCATATTTAAAATAGTGTATTTAGGAATGGCTGTACCTCCTTTTAAACAAAAAGTAGCCATAGGGCACCCGGTCCAGATTGGAATTGCAGGGAATGAGGGTTAAGCCTTTCCCCATGCTATTCTCCCACTGAAAATAATCCTGCAGTTGCTGTTTACTCCCAAAGGAACTGTTTGGAATAAATCACACTTCTGGTGGCAAATAGTGGGCACGTAGCACCTCAGTGGGTACACAAAAGCACTTTACTGCGTCCAGTCAGAGTTCTTCTTTAGGTCCTGGCTCTTCTAGCTTTGCAGCCTACTATCTTTACTTCAGTTATCTATGTGATTTTTTAAAAAAAGCCTTGCTTATCCAGTGCAGTTCTAATGGCCATGCAAAGTACACAAAAAGAGGAAGCATAGTGTTACTAGGTAGCAAATAGTTGTTTTTAGGTTTGCACATGGGTCACATTGTACAAATCATTGGCCTGGATTCAATCCTCCCTAGGAAAGAAGTCCAGTCAGTGGAGGCTGGTGGCCCCAGTGTCGGCGGGGCTGCGTATCCGCGCTGGATTTTAGTCTGAACTTTAAAGGAGCTATCCATGGTGCTGAACCCTATGCCCTAAATAGGTTTGTTGTCACTATGGATAGCTCCTTAAAAGTTCGGAATAAAATCTGGAGCGGATATACAGCCCCGCCGACACTGGAGCCACACGCCAGCCTCCACTGAGTCTGGTGATTGTTCTAGAAATAATATTGCCTAGAAGAGCTGCCAATACTGTTTCCTTTCCGCATTTCCCCCCCCCTTCCTTTTAACTGAACACTTCAAGCATAAAACCACAGAAGATACTTCTGTAATGGAGTGGCTCTCGTAATCATGCAGTGAAAGGAGGAGAGTTCAAGTGTGGGCAGTAGTGCTGAGAGGTTCCGCATTCCTGACAGACTTATTCCTCAGACAGGTTTAAAACACTAGGAGCAAATGGGACACAAAGAGAGTTATTCTGACCTACTGAAGCTTAGTAAATAGGAAAAATGAGTGGTCCAAACTTGTATAAGAACACGGCGTCTCACTTGAGATTGCACAGCACACTGCCACTAACAACATTGTATAAATATTTATGACAAAATTATCACATTTTTCCTTCTCTTCAGTAAACTCCACCATCCTTCTGCTTCCGTGTGTCCTTTTACCAGTATTGAAATAATTAATGATGTTGACATTTTAATTGTCAACAGATTTCAAAGCTAACACTTAATTCAGATGGGTTGACTGTCTAAAAAGACAACCATACATACATCACAGTATTGAACTGAATTAAATTCACTTTCAGGTCATTAGCTTGCCAAGCAGTTATCATTCTACCAGCATCTTGCTGGCAACCTAGCTGGTTATATTCAAATAAAAGAGATGCAAAAGCATACCCCTTTCCAGATGATAAAAATTGTGTTGGATGAGGACTTGTTAGGGGGTATGAAGTCAACTAGTACATCCATTAAGCAGACACTTGCATTTACCTAACATTCAAACAACTACTCTGAGTTTTGTCTGCAGCAAGCATTTCCATGGTGATTGTGAGTATTGTGCAATGGAAGATCTATGGGTATCATGAGCATGTATCGGGTGGTGTTTATAACATAATCATGACAAGTGACACAATTCACCACCATCACCACCACCATACAGGAAAATACAATTTCACTGCAATATGTGAGGTGTAACTGTCATGTTCACAGCATGAAAATCACTTGTGTCAATCTGGTGAGACCATGGCTAAATGGTAGAGCACACACTTTGCATGCAGAAGGTCCCAGGTTCAATCCCCAGTTTTCCATGTAGGTCTAGGAAAGAATCCAGTCTGAATACCTGGAGAGCCGCTGCCAGTCAGCATCAACAGAAATGGTCTGACTCAGTATAAGGAAGCTTCTTATGTACCTAGTTTTTATACATACTTTCTATAAACACTATTTTGCATTACAGAGATTAACTTTGAATAAGGGGGGGGGGACATGTGTGAAGTGACCAAAATTAGTCAGAAAGGTTCTCTCCAAGCTTAAATAAAATATTGTGTTGCTCAGCTGGTGACTATTACTCTAGCCTCATTCATGAGCTGAGAGAGGATTAAGGCGTGCAATGCGGCCCTTATTTTCTTATTGGGCACACTCCGTTATGTAACCTGAATGATGCAAACATAGTTTTGTACCACACACTCCAAAATTATGAGAGTCAACTCAGGAATGTTGGGTTTTAAATGAGCAAAGAATTTGTGGACATTCTCTGGGGATCCACAATTATTATTGTTGAATATAATAATTAAAAAAAACCTACCTCCCACATGTGAAGGTTCCTTATTGGGCTAGAGAGCTTTCATCCTTCTCCTCAGCCTTTTCTGGGTGAGATCCCTAGCTCGTGGCCTATGGATAGTATTCTTCTACCTATGGATCCTCATACCCCTCACACCGATGTGCTGAAGAAGGCCTGCTTCCATCACCATCCCCTGGGCCTCATGCCTGTATTTAGGTGAGCTGGGCAGACCTCAAGCAGTCCTGTCCCCATCCCTTCTAGTCTAGTGGCCTTATATATATATATATATATATATATATATATATATATATATATCGCCCATCTGGCCGGCCACCGGCCACCCTGGGTGATGTACACAGAATAAAAGCAATAAAATACATTTAAAACAATATAAAAATTTTAAAATCTTAACCCGCCTGAATGTTCCCGCCTGAACAACCAGGTTTTTAATGAGCGACGGAAGCACAGCAGAGAGGGGGCATGGCGGAGGTCACTCGGGAGAGAGTTCCACAGTACGGGGGCCGCCACAGAAAAGGCCCTCTTCCTCGTCCCCACCAGTCTAGCTGCTTTGGCTGAAGGGACAAGGAGAAGGCCATCCGTGGCAGATCTTGCTGAGCGGCCCACTTGGTGTTGCTGGAGACACTCCTTGAGATAGACTGGACCGGAGCCGTATAGGGTTTTAAAGGTCAAAAACAACACCTTGAATTCGGCTCGGCAAGCAACTAGTAGCCAGTGCAAATCCTTCAGCACTGGCGTGATGTGATCCCGCCGGCGGCTGCCTTTAATCAGGCGAGCCGCCACGTTCTGTACCAGCTGTAGCTTCCAAACTGTCTTCAAGGGTAACCCCATGTAGAGCGCATTACAGTAGTCTAGGCAAGAGGAGACCAAGGCATGAACCACTGATGGGAGCAGGTGATTAGGAAGGTAGGGGCGCAGCTGCCGTATCAGATGGAGTTGATACAGCGCCGCCCGGCTCACAGCTACCACCTGAGCCTCCATGGACAGCTGGGAGTCTAGAATGACCCCCAAGCTGGGGACCTGGTCCTTCATGTACCCCATTCAGCACCAGGTCAACATCCCCTAACCTCCCCTTGTCCACCAGCAGTACCTCGGTCTTGTCGGGGTTCAGTTTCAGCATGTTCCTTCCCATCCAGCCACCCACTGCCTCCAGGCACTTGGACAGGGTCTCAACAGCCAACCTCGGTGAGGACTTCAAACAGAGGTAGAGCTGCGTGTCATCCGCATACTGATGACACCGCACCCCAAACCTCCTGATGATAGCTCCCAGCAGCTTGAGGTAGATGTTGAATAACATCGGGGAGAGGATGGAACCCTGCGGCACTCCACAAGTGAGCGGCCGAGGGTCCGAAGCCTCCTCCCCGAGAACTACCCTCTGGTACCTTCCAGAGAGAAAGGACTGGAACCACTGCAATACAGTGCCTCCTATGCCCAACCCCTCCAGGCGGTCCAGGAGGATACCGTGGTCAACAGTATCAAAAGCCGCTGAGAGATCGAGGAGGACTAGAAAGGAGCATTCGCCCCTATCCAAAGCCCTCCTCATATCATCCACCAAGGCGACCAAGGCCGTCTCCGTCCCATGTCCGGACCTGAAGCCCGACTGGCACGGATCTAAATAATCGGCTTCATCCAAGTGTGCCTTCAACTGAGCACCCACCACCCGCTCGATCACCTTGCCCATAAATGGTAAATTGGAGACTGGCAAAAGTTGTTTAAATCCTGGGGATCCAAGTAGGGCTTCTTTAGAAGCGGTCTTATTACTGCCTCCTTGAGGGCTGATGGCATCACTGCCTCCTCGAGGGAGGCATTCACCACCGCCTTGATCCCCTCACCCAGTCTCTCCCTGCAGCTCATTATGAGCCAGGACGGGCAAGGATCAAGCAAGCAGGTGGTCGGCCTCACAGATGAAAGCACCTTGTCCACTTCATCAGAAGGAAGAAGCCGGAACCGATCCCACAAAACCGGTCTGCCACTGGCCTCCTCCCGCTCACTCCCTGTGTCCACGACGCACGATATCCCACTCCTAATCCGATTGATTTTATCTGCAAAGTGCTTCGCTAAAGCCTCACAGGAGGCTTTAAACTGTTTCAGTGGGTCCGGAGCGACTGGACCGACCAGACTCCGGACCACTTGGAACAGCCTCCTGGGGCAGCACTCCGCAGATGCAATGGAGGCAGCATAGAAATTCTTTTTTGCTGCCTTCACCGCCACCCGGTAGGCTGAAGATCTAACCCGTGTTCGATCGTCTCCGGAGCGGGAATTATACCATCGGCGCTCTAGCCTTCTCACCTCTTGTTTCAGAGCTCGCAGCGACAGAGTGAACCATGGCGCCGTGCGAGCTCTGTTTAGGCGAAGAGGGCGCTTCGGGGCAACTCGGTCTAATGCCCTGGTGATTGCAGCATTCCAGTCGTCCACCAGGGTCTCAACCGAGCTACCGTTTGTGTGCTCCAATTCCCCAAGCGCGTTCAGGAATCCATCCGGATCCATAAGACGCCTGGGGCGGACCATCCTAATAGGTCCCTCACCCCTGAAAAGGGGTTGTGGCATCGAGAAATCCAACCCCCAAGATAGTGATCTGACCATGACAAGGGAGTGGTGGATATACCCCCGATTTCCAGATCATTTCCCCCCTCTCCAGAAACAAAAACCAAGTCCAGTGCATGACCGGCTACATGGGTAGGTCCAGTTAATACAGGGTGCAGCTCCCAGGAAGCCATGGTCTCCATGAAGTCCCGAGGTGCCCCCGTGAGGGCAGCCCCCGAATGCACGTTGAAGTCCCCCAGCACCAATAGCCTGGGGGACAACACACGCACATCAGAGACCACCTCCAGCACCTCAGCCAGGGAGTCTGTCGTGCAGCAGGGTGGACGGTACACGAGCAGAATCCCCAGACTGCCCTTTGGACCCAACCTCCAGTACATGCACTCAGTAAACTTGGTCTCCCGGAGAGGGAGTCTGGTAAGGACCAAGGACTCCCGGTAGATAACAGCCACTCCCCCTCCCCGTCCCCCAACCCTTGGCTGCTGGCATACGAGAAACCGGCCGGACACAAGGCTGCCAAAGTTGGAGCAGCGGCCTCGTTCAGCCAGGTTTCCGTAATACATGCCAGGTCCGCACCCTCATCCAGGATCAAGTCATGGATGAAAGATGTTTTTTGGGTAACGGACCTGGCATTGCACAACAGCAAACGCAGGGTGGGGAGAGGAGCCACACATCCCCCAGTTATCCCTTGGCTCTGGGCAGGCCTGGAACAAGGGATAGATATTAAGCATTGATCCCTTGTCCCCCTTAGTTGGCGTGGCCTGCCCCTAGCGCTCTGCCAGCGCCTGCCGCTCAACAATGGTATATTTTGCCCCCCAATACTCCCTCCATCATCTCCCTGGGAGAGGCACATGCCCCCTCGCTTCTGCCGATCAGGCGGGAGACCCACCCCTAAAATCAACCCCTAAAAACCCCAAGCCCTTCAAAAAGAAGGGCCTCTTAAAAAACCCAGCCCCACCTATATCCCCATCAGCACGGGGGCAGGCCTTCACCCTCATGCCACCCCCAAAGTGGCTCCCCCAAAGGGGCAGCCCCCTTTGGTGTCGCCCCTTTGGTGTCGCCCCCGGCGGCGGTGGACCCGCCCCCGCTGGGGGCTGAGCTTTATGGCCCCACAGTTGCAGGTGGGGCGGGGTGGATCCTGGCTGGGCCCGGTCCTGCAGGGGCAGCCAGCAGTCCCACCGGTGGTGCAGGTGGTCCCTGCCCGGCAGTGGCAGCAGCAGCAGCAAGCAGCAAGGCTGGGCTACTTGCCTGGCTTGGTCCTTCCTGGAGGCGGTGGTGGATGATGCCCACCCTTAAAGAGCAAGTCTGAGGAAATGGCCCTTCACCTTTAAAAATGCCACAATGTTTTCTGTTTTCTTCTCATTGAAACCACACTGAATGAGCCTGACACCCTTCATTCAATACTCTGCTGACCCTCTAGCTGTGAGGGGCTGGTTTGAAAGCTGCTCCCCCAGCCTATCATGATGCACGAGTGAGGTAAGCAACACTATCATGTGGCATTTTATACCTGTCCAATCTAGACACTGAATTGAGTTGAAATGACAAGTTTAGCACCTACGATACACCCATAATGGAGAGACCTTACTGTAGTACTGTGATACCAAAGTTATCTGAGAGGCAGCCAACACATTAGACTGCAGGTCCATGTAGTGCAATAAACACATGTGCCCTATACCACACATGCACAATCATTATGAGCTGTAAGAAAATTGGCCAAAACAAGTGAACTTTTTCTGCCCCCCTGAATCTCATCCAAGAGAGTTCATAAATATTGAGCTGTTTTTGAATCTGGCTTAGGAGAGCCCATCACTACTAACCTACATAGCCTAAACTTTTAAAAGACAACTTGAGACTGACTAGTTTACAACAGAACCTAAAGGGATGGTAATGACGGCTGGAAGAACATAATGTGGTGCTTAGACAGGATGTAGCATTTACTTAGGAACATATTGCAGTGATAATTAAAGGCTGTGTTTCACTCACTTTAAAAATGAGTCATGAACGAATGCAATCAAAAGTAAAATTCTAACTTTGCTGCTTCCCCAAAAATGGGATGAGAGGGTAACACTCAGACAGGATGTTAATTTGTTCTAAATTTAAAAAGAGGTGTAAATAAGTCACTGAGAGATCGAATGAAAATTGCCAGGATGTAGGATTCAACAACAACAAAATAACAACTTATGTTTTATTCTAGTAAAAAAAAAATCTACTTCCAACCGAATGCCCTTTTTATACACACTTTAATGCCCACTGCATTCAAGAAGAGTAGGATCTTAAAATCTGCATACTTTCTTGGTGTTTGATGGTCTTCAATGTGAATACTAACGTGACAATACTATCAATCCTAATAGCATTCACTTTGCAGTTTGAAAAGGGTGATTTAGCTAGGCAGCACAATATTCCAATCCATTACTTTGCATGTGACTACATATCTCCAAGTTAGGCATAACATAGATTTGCAACCATTTTAAACCAGAATGGTTTTTTTAAAATAATAATACAAATCAGAAAGTGACCATTACTGTTCTTAAAGAAGATCCTTAAAAAGAACATTATATATCTATACCAGGGATAGGCAACCTTGTTAGTCCATGGGCACATTTGGCAATTTGAAAAACTGTCCTGGGCACCGGCACAAGATGGCTGCCATGGGAGGCAAGGCATATGACAAGTAATCTGCCCACAAGACTGAATACGAGGCAGGAGTAGGAGGAGTAGGGCATCTTGGCAGGTGCCAAGAAAAGTTTCCAGGGGCACACTGGTGCCCATGGGCACAACATTGCCTACCCCTGATCTATACTGTCAATATGTAGATAGATAGGTAAATAGTTAGATAGATAGAAGATTAAACCCTTTCAAGATGGTATATAAAACAAGAATCAAATCAAAAGAAACTATTGGAAAAAATAAAATGAAAAGATGATGGCCTAATTGTTACATGAGTGGACCATGCCTTGCTCAAAAAGTGTTTTCCTCCCCTTCCTTCCCCTGCAGTCACCTACTACTCCTCTGTAGCCCCATCTCTCTTCTCTTTGTTCTTTAATTCCAGCCTCTTGTGGTCCTTAATGCTGATCCACACCTGTCATCTGGAATGGATCCACATCCCACTCCCCACCTGCATTCTGCGATCTCCCAGGATGCTTCTTGACAAGGCTTTTATTGTGCAATTACACTGCCTCATTCACAGAATTGTATGGCGGATCCAGTTTGTAGCTTTCCTGTGTTTACTGCTTCTTCCATCTCTTTTCTTAATGGGGGGGAAAAATCTCTTAGGAAAGAAAAGATGGAATAGCTGCACACTGCCTTTTGATCGTTAGCAATAGGACCTCTCTGACTGGAAGCACCCCCAGACCTGTCAGCATCTACCAATGGCATTACTTGAAACTACATCCCTGGCTAAGTTCAGCAGGTCTTTCCTCTGGAAAAAATTGAGCTTTGCATAGTTGCAGTCCTGTTCTCAGTCACAGTATAAAATGTAGCAGGGATTAAAAGAGAAATGCCATTTGATTTTTTATCTGCTTCAAGTAATTTTTCTCTCTCAAAAAATAAGAGATAAGGTATTATAGGTTTTATAGGCATTATAGGTATTATATTATTTTAGAGGTATTATAAGTTTTTATACAAATACATAGCAACAACTATCAACTGATTGTTCACCGTGTTCTAGGAATCTTTCTTTGGCTTTGGAAGAATAATAGTCATGATACACATCATATGTCTGCACGTTTGCCGCCTCAAATAACTCACATTTAAATTTGGACAAACCACAAATGAATATTTGGATGGCCTTGGGTTTTTTTTGGGTTTTTTTTTAAATGGGTAAATGTTATTAATGCTTAGCAGAAGATTGTGACTTTCATCATCTAGTTCCAATAGAGAAAATAATCCAATTTTTAATCATCATCATATTTATATCATGCCATTTTTCCTCTTGCAAGTAACCCAAGATCCTCCTCTTCCTCTCCATTTTATCCTCAGAACAACCCTGTGAGGTTGGTTAAGTTGAGTGTCAGTGACTGGTCCAAAGTCACCCACTGAGCTTCATGGCCAAATGGGGACTAGAACCCGGATTTCCCAAGTCCCAGTCCAACACTCTAACCACTGCACCACACTGCATTGGAAGAAGGTAGAAAATGGAGTAGCATTGGCTGTTAGGATTGGGATGGTCAGCATATGCTAGAGCCTCGAGGTTATCAAAAGGAACTGAACTAGTTTTTGGGGTTTTTTTTTAATGCAGTGCTGTTATTTTTTTTTATGTAACATCCAATTCTGGACAGTGTTCAAAAGATGTCATGAGTAACTAGGCTTTGGTCAATTCAGCTGCCCTTATTGTTTCAGTTATGGCATTTATTGACAGCTTTTGTTTTGCCAAATGCCACCTTGGCTACATGTAGTGACTTGGTTAGGTATTAAGAAGCAAAAACAGAATTAACTTCCACTATTGTTTCCTTACTGGGGATTTCCCCCCTCCCTTAAAACAGTGGTCATACATAGAGGCAATATGTAATGTGGTATACCTTAGTGGGCATACATAGAGGTAATATGTGGTAGGGGCAATGATCTATTGTCAATATTCCAACCCATTGGTTCATGGCTTCCACCACTGTTGAAATGTTGATGCTGTCTCTGTGTATGAAAGGTATGTAATTCCTTCCTAACTGTTGATGTTGGATTGGAAAAATGGTTTGTGTGCTAGTTAGCTAAATGAGGCTTTGGCTTTTTATATATAGCAGCAGAGGTGTTTTGTTTTTTTATATAGCAGATAGTTTTAGTTTTTTTAGTAGCATTTTAGCAGTAAATTTAGTTTAGGACTTAGGAATTACACTGTAGTCTAAAACAGTTTTAATTTAACTGTTTTATTAATTTATCATAAAGCATTATTATAGGTTATTTTATATTTTATATAGAGAGCTTATGTGCAAAGTACAAAACTTTGAAGGTATATTTAGCTCAGCAGAAAGCAAGTGCAAGCATGTGTAAGAATGTGTATGCTTAGAATTATGTAAGCATGATATTTATGGTTACAGCTTGGCTACTATTTATTATTGGTCTATTTATACTATATGACTTTTTTGTCTTATGCTACGCCCTCCTAGGTCTGGCTCTGCTTTTTTAGGCTGTAGGCAAGAATAGCTACATAAAAATAGATGCTATGTTTTTTTATTTTGTTTGGGAAAATCTCAGATAAACAACTCACTTAACATAAACGACACAACAAACTTTATTTTATATTATATACTAACACTAACATCCAAATGCTTATGGGATCCTTGGGAATTACCATTCCTCAGGCTATCCAACCTAAACCTGTCTTCTCAGAGAGTAAGGTGCTTCATACCCTCAGAATGGCTTTGCGATTCTTCAAGCCATTTTAGCTCACTACTCTATTTCTCTACCCTTTTACACTTTCCTCCCCTGCTAGCGAGCTTCCACTCACGTATGCCCACAGCCAACTACATATATATCTGTTTTATGAGGATTTGGGGTTGTAAACAGGTTTGGCTATTTTAAGAGAAAGTAATTGCGCGTGTAAGGGCGAGATAAAGAAGAGGCAGACACAGGGTATATGGTTTCAAATCAGGGCCACATTTATTGAATTGAAGATCTGTGAAGGGTGAAGTGCGGTTCTAACCTAGCCCAGCCCTTGGCCGGGGAAAAAGACCAATATTTGGCGAATGCATCCTAACTGAACCGGAGGCGGGATGGCCCGCCACCGCCCAGTTGCCCTCCATGTGGAGCTGGAGGGCCTTACCATCGTCACCTTACTTTGGCGCCTCCAGGCTCCCAAAATAGGTGAGAAAGGTAAAACCCCAAAGGCGTCCCAATCTCCCTCGTGCCAAGCCTCCTGGTGTTGGCGAGGGCAGCCTTGGGTAAACGTCAGTCACCTTGAAAGGTGCCACTGGATGATCACCATAACCCTAATTGTTCTTGCCTAAACCCGCACTTCCCGCCAATGCGACCAATTTAGCTAAGATCCCCCTGGCGGGATCACAATCGAATTAAAAAATTCCCATACCCTGCTTCACAGTGTAGAGTAGGCGAAACACGCCCAATGCCCCGGCCAATTGGGACAATGAGCCAAAATTCCTACTCGGCCCCCAGGAAACGGGCAGCCAGAGGAGCCTACACTGCTCAGAGGGCGGGAGTGGAGGGAGCTGGAAAAACACAGGAGCAAAGAGATTGAAGGCGGGAACCCAGGAGCTTAAATAAGCTCTTACCTGGGTCCCCGCCCTTCTGAGCCATTGGCTCTTCCCGTGACCCACCAGACTAGGTGCTTGCCTCCTCTCTCCTCCCCCACGCGCAAGCCTTCTCTCTGTTTCCACATAGGGGCCATTGGAAGTTCTTTGCGCGTGTAAGGGCGAGATAAAGAAGAGGCAGACACAGGGTATATGGTTTCAAATCAGGGCCACATTTATTGAATTGAAGATCTGTGAAGGGTGAAGTGCGGTTCTAACCTAGCCCAGCCCTTGGCCGGGGAAAAAGACCAATATTTGGCGAATGCATCCTAACTGAACCGGAGGCGGGATTGCCCGCCACCGGCCAGTTGCCCTCCATGTGGAGCTGGAGGGCCTTACCATCGTCACCTTACTTTGGCGCCTCCAGGCTCCCAAAATAGGTGAGAAAGGTAAAACCCCAAAGGCGTCCCAATCTCCCTCGTGCCAAGCCTCCTGGCGTTGGTGAGGGCAGCCTTGGGTAAACGTCAGTCACCTTGAAAGGTGCCACTGGATGATCACCATAACCCTAATTGTTCTTGCCTAAACCCGCACTTCCCACCACAGGGAGAGACAAGCTATTGAAGGCGGGAACCCAGGAGCTTAAATAAGCTCTTACCTGGGTCCCCGCCCTTCTGAGCCATTGGCTCTTCCCGTGACCCACCAGACTAGGTGCTTGCCTCCTCTCTCCTCCCCCACGCGCAAGCTTTCTCTCTGTTTCCACATAGGGGCCATTGGAAGTTCTTTTTATCAATACTATGTTAGATTCAGTCTTTGGTTTCACCAGTAGGAGCATCCCCTGAGCAAACTTCCACTTTTGCTGATTCCCCTTTCCCATGCTGCAGCTGCTTGTACCCCATGAACCCTTCAGTGCAGATCTTTCAAGGGTGCAGGAAGCCTCAGGGGAGAGTGAATCATAAAGAGCCGCCTCCCTCCCTTCCACCACCTCTACTACATGAAACCTCTTCCATGGATGGAAGGAAGGAGCCCTTCAGTTCATGCAGTGTAAGATCTGGATCTCATATGTCTCATCATACACAAACATATAACATAAAAAAATAATAATCTTGGTCTTGTGCACACTCACTGTATGAGCTGTCCCCTGTTCACTTTTTTTAGAAGAGAACGTCCTTCTCCCCATTTTTTTTTTTTTACAAACTATTTGTCCTCCCTTGCCTGTTTTCCAAACAAAAAAAATGAAGAATCTGAATATTTTTCAAGATTCTCTGCGGCTCCATTAAAGAATGCTGTGGCACCTGTCCTCCGGATTGTTTCCAAATGTTATCATTTTAGAAAGAAATATTCAAAAATGTCTCGAGCCTCAAGATGTTATTTGAATTCTATGGATGCATTGATGTTCTTTCTTATTTTTGATTCCTTTTCTAATCATCCTGAAGAATTTTTTGGCTCCCCCCCACACACACACACACTTCAGCATATTCTGTCTAAATGTCAACAATGGTTTCAAGACCTCTTTCTGAAATGGTAACAAGTACTATAATACTTAACGCTGCATAAGTATGGCTGGAATTATCTTTTCTAGTGTGAAATACTTTGCATTTATCTGGTTGCCTGTCCCATAGATTTTGTAAAAAGAGATTGGTCTGAATTTAAAAAATACATCTTATTCATTGTCATGACACTATATCTTTGTTGATCAGTATATAGACAGAAATGGAAAAATAATCTTTCTTAAGGCACAATCCTATGCATGTTTAGACAGAAAAAGAAAAACACCTACAACTCCCAGGATGCCCATGGCTGGCTGGGGCATGCTGGGAGTTGTAGGCCTTTTCTCTGTCTAAACATGCATAGAATTGCCCCCTTTAGTTATCAATTCAAGTGCTAGATGCCCTCGCTGGGACCCTCTCCTCCTCCTTGAAATTGTGTGCTTGCTCTCCCATAGCCTCTGGGCCCAATCCTCACTGCTGCCCAGAAAGAAAGGACAAGTGAGTGTGCAAGCAGTGGCAGCCCCTCTTCTTCTGCAAACTCCATTGGACCAGAGAGACAGAGCAGGTGAGAAACAGCAAGAGGAGCAGGCAGCAACAAGGTTGTGAGTTTCTGGCGGTCAGCAGTGGACCTTCTGCTGAGGGGTGGGCCTCTACAGGTGTCCAATGATGCTTACTCCTGATGCCTTGCTAGTTATGAATACAGTTGGAAATTGGGATTGTTGCATTAACTTATGGGTTTATTTGTATTGCTTTTTTAAAAATCCAAATGCTATGTAAATAACATGCAGGTAGGGTCCCCAAGAAGCTTCCTTCGTGCCTGCCAGGGTCCTTCACCCTCCTGTTTTGATTTGTTTTTTTTAATTGGAAAAAATAATAGTAAGAACCTATGCAAGAAAATAAACTGAAACACTAAAATTAAAACGAAAAGAAAAGAAAACTGGGAGGCAGCAGGCATGCTACAAAGCAAAGGACCAGCCTACATGGCCATCTTTAAGGTGAGTGGCTGTAGTCTAGCACTTGGTTTGGAAGTGTGCCCCAGCCATCCAGAAAAGAGAAAAATGTAATATGAGGCCTGGTAGGGATTGTCCTGGGGGTGCTAAAGGGGGTGGGGACAGCAAGGGCAAGTGTTTTGCCAGTGTTATGCCTGTTTTGTCTTTTTCGGTGTGTGTGTTTGTGCAGTGTGTGTGATTGTCTGGGTTGTGTGTCTATGTTTTGCCTGTTTTTGGGGTGTGTGGGATCTTGATGTGAAGTGTCTTTTGTCGTGTGTGTGTGTGTGTGTGTGTGTGTGTGTGATGTGTCTTTTGTTGCAGGGGGAGGTGTGTTGTCTGCATTTGGGGTAGTGGTGGCTGTGTGCTGTGCATGGGTGCCTTGCGTGTGTGTGTGTGTGTGTGTGTGCGTGCGTGCGCTTCTTTGAGCATCACCACTTTGCCTTTGGTGAAACTGATATTTCCTTGTGCTTTGTGGGAGGCAAATATATGATTTGGCATTTGGGGTTCAGCCTCAGCCTCTGCCTAGTACTCAGTTTCTTGGCTGGGTTACTTATCTTTGAGCCTCATCAGCCTTCCTTCTATGAAGTGGGAGTTAGGAGCAGAAAACGGTAGGTCCAAAAGACAGGTATTGTGTTTTGGAGCTCAGACCCCACTTCTGCCTTGTATTAAGGTTCTTAGACAAGTTACTTTTCTTTCAGCCTGACCTTCTAGGAAACTGGTGTTTTGTGACTATCATGCAGCCATTCTGTGAATGGAAACCCCCTCCATGCAGCCATTTTGTGAGCATGCCCACAACACTCTCTCAAAATTCCAAATACCCCCATCAGTCGAAAAAGGCTGGGGGCCCTGATATACAGAGTAGCAGAAAACTTGAAAAACTGGATCTCATATCTTCAATAACTGATTACTATTCAGATGGCTCATCTATGTATGAACCATATGAGGTCTATTCAGAAGAAGGGCTCATAGATTCTATCAATACATGAGCAGAAAGCAGGGTGTGATCTGAGATGCCAGGGGGTGATACTACTCAGAGTACATGATATTGGGGGCTTCTCTACCTGAGGTGCTTACCGCACTGCTTTTCCGTGGCTGCTTCTTCCGTTTTCTTTGCGGGAGTAAGACTGCCTCAGTTACACGGGGCTTTTTTCCAGCTTTTTATTTCTCTGCCTTTCTGTATATTCTATTAACCAACCACAAGGTGGTGCTGTGATATAGCTGCAGTACAGCAGATTTTTGACTTAACACTAGGCTTTTGTTCCGGTTTATAATTTAATAGCTGCCTTTCCTCACTCTAAAAAAAAGCCGCAAAAATGGCTGGAAAACACAGGAGAGGCCCCGAAGGATGACGACGTCATGAAAAGGACCCGCAAACTTCCACGAGTGAGGGCCCACGAGTGCACAATACAGTCATGCCTTGGATTGAGAGCATAATTCGTTCCAGAAACATGCTTGTAATCCAAAACACTCTTATATCAAAACGAAATCCCCCCCAAAAAAATTGTACAGATATTTTTAATTTAAGCCGTACTACAGTACTTGTATTGCAGTACTTGTATTGCAAGACGTCGCTTGTATATCAAGTCAAAAATAAATAAATAAATATTTAAAAATTTGCTTGTCTTGCAAAACGCTCTCAAACCAAGTTACTTGCAATCCAAGGTATTACTGTAAATGCCTCGTGTAGAGAAGCCCTGAGAGTCAGTTTTAGGTGCCAATTAAAAGCTTTTTTTTGCCCAGTATTTGCAAGCATTTAATCTCTGACATGCATATTTTTTATTTACTAGCTGACATTTCCGTTTTTCTTTCCACCCTCCTTTGTTTTATTGTGAGGAATTGTGTTTAATCATTTGTGATAATATGATTATATTATTTAAGCTTTTCAAAACCTTCAAAGCAGTCAGAACCCATTTCCCAATATTTTTGTACATGTTGTATCACTGTTTTATTAACAAATGTTATTTTAAGTCTGAGAATAAAGCAGGGTTTTTTGGGGGGGGGGGTTGTTCCTTGAAAGAAAACTTAAATTGGATGTGGTAATTTCTCACCAAGTACATAAGGTTCTGTAACAGCTATCTGAAGCACCATTTTCTGTTTGCTGTCCCAATGAGGCTGTATTTTAGGTTATAGTATAATATTCATTTATTTGCCAATACCCAGTGTCAAATGGAAGGGTTTTCCTCAGTAGATACAGCATCTCTGGCTCCGTGGTAGAAGTCTTTCATTGTTGTTTATTTTAACAAAGAAGCAATGGCCTGGTTCACCCATGCAATGACTTGCCTATGTGGATCAGCTATCACAGTTCAAGTCAGAAGATTTTCCAGTGGAAGCAGTTTACACATTCAGCGGTGGATTTTCGAGTGATGAGATATCGAGTGATGGACATGGATGGGTGAATCAGCCCTGAGTCAAGTATCCAGGGGCAGGTAGATAAGATATGAATAGTATCCACAGAGATTTATGTTACTACTAATGAGGTAGTGGCAGAGGGACACTTATGATACCAATTCGATGGGGATCTAGAAAAAGCTATAAATTACTGTCTATGTATGATATATGTGTAGCTGTGCCACTAACAGAATCTCAATAGGAAAAGTAATCTTCAAGCACTATTTCACTCCTGTCAATCAGTATTTCAATGCAGCTTGGTTTGTGTAAGGGGATCTTCAGTGGGAAAGCAATGGAATAGGAGGCTTTTTAGATTTTATACATCCACAAATGTTAAGTTCTACGAGGCTGAATGAACCTGAAAAAAGGCATCTCATTGCTAAAATCTGATCACATCGCTAGCTACAGTTAAGCAATGTTCACAATATTCATATAAGTCTATTAGAGTTACGATTTACTATACAAATGTCAAAATGGGCATGTTGAGGGGCAGATTTTCCGATGACGTATGTAGCTCACACAGCTGAAGTTGCTGCATATTTTCTTTCTTTCTCTTGCAGAAGCTGACAGCTTTGGCAATCTGGGTTACTTGAACTTTTAGAAACAGGGATTTGCATAATGCATTGCACTTTATCATCATGAAAGAATTGCCCTTATTTTAAAAATGCCCAAGCATATTTCTTGATGGCTTATGACTTTAACAAGACTTAGATCCTGGGCTTCAGATTTTCTGCAACCTTGACAGACAATACATGTGATAGCTAAAGATAATAGAACAGCTTCCTGAGTGCTAAATATTGTGTGGGAAAGGGGAAGATGAAGATGTGCCACATAAAAGTAAACTAAAACAAACTTGGGATAGTTTATTTCAGTGCTAAAATACAATAATACCTATACTGACTTCATCTTTATTTCAGAGTATTACGCACTGCTTGTACATTTTTCACTTTAGACTAACTCAAATAAAAAGGAATAAAGGTTAATCCCCACACTCCTTAATGTGATGACTCTTCCAGACTAATACCATTTTAAAAAAATGTCTGTGTGTAGGCACCCACTTTTGGATAAATAGCAAATGATACAGTCCTGCTTTGTGAGATGTTTTAGCCAGTTTTGAGTCCTGCTGCTGCACAGAGCTAATAGCCTTGGGACTGTTTTGGGCTGTGCAGTTTTCATGACTGGATTCCTGTTCTCTCTGTGACATATGTCAGGAAAATCGGCCCCTACCTTTCCCCAGAACAGATCCTCCTCGACTCCTAGTTCCATTTTATGTCACCATAAAAGGTACACAGGAAGACATATCCTCATCCACATTCCCCTGACATGATGTTTGCAAGTGCTGTCAAGTGTTACCATGAGCTGTGTACTAAAAAAAGTGCATGGTGATACAAATGCATAGGTGAGATTAGCATGGACTGTACATTGATGTGCAGCCATACCTTGGGAAATACACTTTGCAGTCACTCATTCACACATCATCTGAGCTATGCCTCCGGGTCAAACTCAATGTTCTGTCTGATGAAGCTATGCATGCTAGTTTACCTCCGTGAAAGCACATGCATCCCTGATTTGGATTGGGACCACAGTGCTCCAGAAGGAGGGAGTTAAACCCGCTTTTCTTTTCTTTTTTAATGAACAGGACTGCTAGTATCTGGGCTGGGCCGGGCCTGACAACTGCAATTCACTGTAATATTGCAAGGGATTCTGGGACACACTTCAGATATCACACACTGCATCACTGGTGTTGCTAAAAACATTATGGTCCCCAGCAGTGACATTGGTTCTTATGTTGTTGGACTGAACAATTGATGTTACAGAGTATGACTGCTGACTCTGAACATCAGAACAATATTGATTATATTTTGTCCTGAACCACAAAATTGCTGATTTTAGAGGTAAGTTCTAGTCAGACAGTAGGAGAATATGTATGAAATGGAAGTAAGGAGTTCATTGATAACACTGAGGAATTACTACAATCTATTTCCCCCTCAGTTTCTTGACAGTCACATATATTTCATGAGCAATGTACTGCAGACATTGAACATAACCCAGTATATATTTAACCATGTTTAAGCCTATTGAAATCAAAGGGCTTAAATGCCCTAAGCGCCATGCTAGATTGCACCAATGTTATGTTCTTAAAGATGCTCTGAGGGGGGGGAGGAGCCTGCGCTGGCTATGGAGCAGTAGCTTTTCTGCCGAGCTCCCGGAATGATTTGAAAACATCTGCAAATACACAGGAGAGACAAAGCGTGAGTTTAAATTCCTTTGCTGTTTGCTTTCTGGAAGGTATGCAGATGTAGAGCTAATAAAGAAATAAAAAGAATAGCTTTCTTTTGATGTGCTTCGCTCTGGATTGTTTATGAGCTCCAGACGGGTGAAAAAGTCCCTACCCCCTCTTTGGAAACGCGATCGGGCGCATCCCTCGGATAACAGTTTGAAAAGGCTAATTAGGATCCTTGACACTAAAGATATTGAATGTTCTTATCAAACTGTGCAACTGGGTCCTGATAAGAAGCCACGAGGTAGTGAAAGTTTCGAGACAGCGAGGGGGAAGGGCGGAAAAATGGCGGATTCAGCTGGCAAATTCCCTGCTGGTGCCAAGCCAAAGTCAATATCTCCAGCCAAGCTTAAAGGGGCAGCACCAGATTGGGAGAAAATTCTATTACAGTTTCAAAGCTCTATGGAAGCAGGCCAGCAGAAACAAATAGAAGCAATTGAGAAATTTCAAAATCTGCATCAAGAGGATATGAAGCACATGCGAAAGTCCATAGATCATTTAGGGGTTCAAGTTAAAGAGCTGCAAGTTAGAGTGGATAAGGTGGAAAAACTCCAGGTGAAGGATGAAAAAAGTTTTGAAAAGTATGAAATGAAATTTAATGAGATGGAAATACAGATGATTAACATGCAAGACAGGCAACGTCGTTCCAACATTCGGATCAGAGGCTTCCCCATGGAGATGGGGGAGACTGGATATAAGTTAAGAGGCAGTATTTTGGAATGGATGAATGAAGCTGTCTCTGGAGAAACAATTTTTTGGGATGATATGGACATTGAGATTGTGCATAGAGTGGGAGCATTAAGGCGTGGTATGACATCCAGAGATGTTGTACTGAAATTTGCAAATTTATACAAGAAGGATGTCTTCATGAAAGAGATTAGAAAGAAAGGTCAAGTAGCTTTCAAGGGGGCTACTTTGCAAATCTACAATGATCTTTGTCAGCAAACAATAAAGTGGAGGCGAAGTGTTAAACCGTGTACAGCAGTCTTGATCAGAAAGGGATTACAATACAATTGGGGTTACCCAGTTTTTCTTACTTTTGTGTGGAACAGTAAGAGATACAAGATCTCATCATGTGATCAAGGCATGGGCCTGCTGGGAGAGTTGGGGCTTCATGATGATGCGGAGGGTCCAGAATCGATGGGTCAACTGGAAGAAGAAGGAGCCAGTGGAGGAATTGTATAAGAGGTCGTTTCAACACGAGAAGAAAAAAGAAATAGAAAATGTTTTATAAAGAAGTTATCCGGGAGGGAATGAGGGGCTGCTGTTCGGGCTGGTGATGGGTCCTTTCCCCCCCCCTGGGATAGGTGGGTAGGTTTAGGGTGGGGCAAGTTGCCCTGGCTAAGCAGGGGGGATAGTTTAGATGAATGTGGGGGTGGGTTAAGGGGTATGTTATTGTGTATTATTTTCACTTTTGGGGACCAAAAAAGAAAAAATGTTGTTAATAGATGGATTATAAGTTAAGAATTTCAACTTTAAATGTTAAGGGGCTAGGTTCAGTTACTAAGAGAAGGCGAATAGAAGCACTTCTTAAAAAGGATAAGGCAGATATTATATTCTTGCAAGAAACGCACCAGGCAAGGAAAGGAGTCAATGAATTGAAATTGAGGTGGTCTAGAATATATGAGATAGCATGTGGATCATCTAAATCGCGAGGAGTAGCAATTATAATTTCAAAGAATTGTGGTTTTAATGTTCTAAAGGTGAAAAAGGATGATACAGGTAGATATATTATAATGTATGGGACCTTGGGAGGGGAAGAATATGTTATTGTTAATGTTTATGCTCCCAATCAAAATCAAGGAGAATTTTATCAACATGTGTTTAAAGAAATGGGTAATTTTCAAAATCAAAGGGTTATTATGGCTGGGGACTTTAACATGGTATTGGATAGAAGAAAAGACAAATCCAATCCGACGAGAGAAGATCAGAGAAATAATCTAACGATCTTGAATAAGTTAATTAGTAAGGAAGGGTTGCTAGATGTTTGGAGAGGGGTCAAGGGGAATGAGGAAAGATATACATTTTACTCATCAGCGAATAAGAATTATTCTAGGATAGATTTTATTTTTGTGTCCAGGACACTGTTTTCAAGGGTCCTGGGCACAGAGATAGGAGTGATAAAAGTTACAGATCATGCTTTGGTTAACATGGATTTGAAGATACATAAGGATTATAGAGAAGCGAAAAGATGGAGATTGAATTGTAATATTTTTCGTTATAAACATTTAACAGAGAAAATAGAGAAGGAATTGAGGGAAATTTGGGAATTTAATCAAACAGAAGAATGTACTGAAGCGATAATATGGGATACAATGAAGAGTGTAATGAGAGGAATAGGATTGAGAGAGGCAATAAATTTGAGGAAACAACAAGAAGTTTTTTATCAAAAGCTAGAGGGGGAGATTAGGGATTTGGAAAAGAAGTATTTAGAGAAGAGGGATAAAAAGATTTTTGCAGAATTACAGGGTAAAAGGAAAGAATTGGAGAATAAAGAACTGGACAGGGTACAAAGGAATTTGATTTACACAAAAAGGGAGTATTTTGAGAATAGTAATAAAAACTCTAAAATGTTGGCTAGATTAGCACAAAAAAAAAAAAAGAAAAAAGCTTAGTGGGGATGATTAAAGATAAGAGGGGTAAAGAATATAATCTAGTAAAGGATAAATTGAAAATTTTTCATGAATATTACACGGAGTTATATAAGGCAGGAAAATGGTCGGAAGCTGAGAGTAGAAGATATATCGAGAAAAATTTAAAAATAAAAATCCAGGATGAAGATAGAGAGAAAATGGAGCAACCATTCACAGAAATTGAAATAGAAAGTGCTATAAATAAATTAAAACAGGGGAAAACGCCAGGACTGGATGGTCTGGGGGCGGAATATTATAAAGTCTTTAAAAAAATGTTAATTCCGAAGTTAAAACGGTTGTTTAATGATATTTTACAGGGGGGAGAGATCCCCCCGTCATGGAAACAGTCCTTGACCATTTTAATCCCGAAACCAAGGAAGGATTTAGCAGAACCAGGTTCTTATAGACCAATATCATTAATTAATCAAGATGCTAAACTATTGACAGCAATTTTAGCTAGAAGAATGAATAGTTTTCTAAATAAGTATATAGGGATAGATCAATGTGGGTTTATTCAAGGAAGACAAATGGCAGATTTAACAAGAAGGGTTCTGAATATAATTTATTTAATAAAGAAAAATAATTTGAAAGCGGGGGTTCTTGCATTGGATATTTTTAAAGCCTTTGATTGTGTGGAATGGCCTGCATTAAAGATGTTAATAAAAACTATGGGGTTTGGAGAAAAATTTATAGGTATTACTATCCAATTATGTACTCATAGTGTCACGTCGGTAATTGTAAACGATGGAATAACAGAAACTATTAGCCTAGGCCGGGGAACTAGACAGGGTTGTCCCCTTTCCCCAGTATTATTTGTGTTAGTTATGGAATTGTTAGCGAATTCGATAAGACAGGAGAAGAAATTATTGGGGATAGGAATAGAGACCAAATGTAAGATAAACCTTTTTGCAGATGATATCTTGTTAACATTAGAACGGCCTATAGAAAATTGGGATTGGATAGAGAAACATTTAGATGAATTTAGAGAAGTAACAGGGTTAAAAGTTAATTGGGATAAATCGGAGATAATGACATTTAATTATAGTAAACTGGAGGAAAGGGGATTTAAACAAAGGGGAGTGGATATAAAGATAAAAAATATAATTAAATATTTAGGTATTGATATATTAAAAGATTTGGATAAAATAGGGGAATGTAATTTTAAAAAACTAAAAGATGAAGTTAAAAATCAAATAGAGGATTATAAAAAATTGGGATTATCGTGGTTTGGTAGGATAGCTTTGATTAAAATGAAGATTTTACCGAAGTTTAATTTTTTATTTAGAATGATACCATATAAGATATCAGAGAAAGAAATTAAAGAGTGGCAAGTAATGTTAAATAGCTATTGTAATGGGGGGGGAAATCAAGGATTACTAAGAATAGATGGTATAAAGCTCAAAAAATAGGGGGACTTGGTCTCCCTAATTTAAAATGGTATTATATAGCTAATCAACTTAGATATATCATGGATATTATTGTTAGAAAAGATTTTATGTGGTGGGAAATAGAAGCATTTGAATTGGGTAATAGGGTGGATAAATTCTTATTTACAAAACAAGGACATATTATGACAAAAAGATTAGAAAATCCCTTTTTAAAAAATATGTTAGAAATTTGGGGTAGAAATAAGGAAATATTTTTACCAGGTATATCCCCGCTTACTCCAGTGGTGGTTATGGAAGATTTTCCCGAGAATGTTAGACATTTAGAACGAATTTTTAGAGAGAAAAAGGTGATAACTTTAATGGATTGGCTGGAAAAAATGGAGACAAGACAGCAAATAATTGATAGGGTTGGGGCAGGAAGAATTTCTTGGTTAAATTTAATTCAATTAGTACAATGGGGTAAGAAATGGAAGAGGAGACATGAGCATGAAAGGGATTTCACTGCATTTGAGCAGGTGGTTATGTCTAGAGAACTCGTAGAAGGAAATGCATCAGCTAGGGGTCTTACAAAGATGTTATATAAAATGTTGCAGAAATCAGAAGAGCAAGCAGAAAATCTTAAAATAGTTTGGGATACAGAGTTTGAAGAGGAAATATCAAAGGATGAGTGGAATAAGATTTGGGATAGGCGAATATTGAAAAATATGTCTATAAGAATTAAAGAGAATTTTTATAAGCTAATTTGGAGATGGTATTTGACCCCAGTGAGATTAAATAGAATAGATAATAAATGTTCTCCAATGTGTTGGCGAGGATGTCAGGAATTGGGTACATATGCTCATATGTGGTGGAGTTGTAAAAATGTAATGGATTTTTGGAAAATGATTTTTGAGGAAATATCAGAAATTGTTGGAGTTGATTTAGAGGTATGCCCTAAACTAGCTTTGCTAACAATAACGGAAAAGGTGATCGGTTCACAAAATGTTAAAGAATTAATCATAAATTTGTTAACGGCAGGTAGACTAATGATAGCAAGGAAATGGAAAATCCAGCAAGTTTTCACTATTACTGAATGGTATAAGGAAGTATGGGATATGGCTTTGAATGATATGTTGACTTGTAATATTAAATGCAAAAGGGGTCAATTAAAGAAAAATAATTTTAAGGATATTTGGGGTTTATTTTTGGAATATGTGTTTAAAAGGGGGAAAGGGAGTTTACCCTGTCAAGATATATTGTATTTTTGGAATAATGAACAATTATAGAGTTATTGGGGAAGTAGAATCTGTGGGGCATGTACTTTTATATTGCCCCTTCTACTGGGATCTTCATGAAGAGCTTATTCTTCCTATCTTATATAATTGCCCGGGTAGAACTGAAAAATTCTATATTTCCCTGCTACTCGCTGATACGGTTCCTCATATCACTAACAAAGTGGCTAATTTTTGTGCAACTGCCATAACATGACGCACCTTTTAAACCTCTAACTCTGGCCTTGCTTGTCTGTTATAATTTTGATATAAAATTTTGCTGTTAACCTGAGTTGTATGCTGGTATATAGTAGTAATGCATGTTTCATTGATTGATTGTTTCCTTGTTTTAATGTTATTGTTGGTTCTGGTCAATGACCATAATAAATATTCATTCATTCATTCATTCACCTCATCAACTGCTTTGTGGCTTGTGCCAACCAGGTTAGAAGGTGGGGTTCCCTCCACAGCAAAGCTGTTGTTTTTTAAAAAAAAATCTCCCCAATTGCAAAAACTAAACAAAAAAGCAACAACACAGCATGGGGGAGGGGTTGTCATGCCAGCTAGGCGTGCAGAGCTGAGGATTCCTCAGGGGATCTGGAGGGGATCTAAAGCTGCCAGCACTGCACATCAAAATGCCTTCTTTTGGGGCCTTTGCTACTGCAAGTGGAAGAACTGCTGGTGGTAGTGTTCTGCCTGCAGAGTCCTCCACATTTCTCCATCTGCTCCAGAAACTGCTGGAGCAGATGGAGCACCCTGCTGGGTGGAGGGACACCTCTGCCTGATATTAACTCCTTCTAGTGAGCCAGCTCTGTGAGTTAGTATTGCAGTGCTCATCATCATCATCATCATCATCATCATCATCATCATCATCAATAGTCTCATCCAGCACCTCTCTGCCTTTATGTGCTTGGCCTTCTTCTGATGTACTTCCTTGTTTTATTTTATTCTTGGAGCTTTTCTGCATGAGGCTGTTAATCTCCTGAATCTGCTTTAGGTTGAATCACAGAGTTGAGATCCGAGCACTACACAAAGAGCTTGTCCTTTCCTGCTTTTCTGCTACATTACCTCTAGGTGGCACTGTGGAATAGCAGATTAGCGTAAATACACATGAGAACGTCCTGCTTTCTTTCGCCATTAAAAATAATACCCCATTTTCTCTGCTCTAAAAAAAACTTGTGGGAAGTGTTGTTTACAAACAGGAGTGAAACTGGAGGGTCATGACATTGTCTAAAGAACCCGTAAGGAACCGTGAGTAGGGAATGATGAGTGCATGATAAATGCCTCATGTAGAAAAGCTCTTCATATGGCCTGATAAAAACATGAGGTTAAATATGCAAAGCAATACTAAGTTGCTGAAATACCCAACACATCTGAATAGAAGGTTTTTCAAAAGAGTAGACAAATGAAATACACTTTAAAATCCTCTGAAGTAACACACAGTAGAAATATTACAGATTTGAACAGCTATTTTTCCACATCTACTCACACCTACTCATCAACCCCATTTTGATCATCACAGTTATATAACACATTTTACAAGACTACATCAATATTCAATAGCCTCACACTGTTAATGGGGACTATTATGCGACATATTTCAAAACTACATATATTAAGTAAATATCACACTGTAGTATGGAAATTATGTAAATAATCTGTAAGAAGTAAAATACTTATTACACAGAAAAAGGCAATAGGTTTGGATACAGATTTGCTGCTCTGCAAATGGAAGAGTTCCTTCTGTTTGTGGACATGGTTTTAAAAAACGCAGAATGCCACACTACATTACAAACAACTTTTGAAACTTTCAGCCATTTCAAACGTGAATTTCCATGTAGCATGGGAAGCTGCTGTTTAAGATCCATAGGTCCAAGGGTCCCTCAGGTATGTGGTTCTAGCTGAATAGTTGTTTGGGCTTTAGCCATAATCACTATAGTTTCAACTTCCTAAAAGGATTCATAGATTTCACAAAATTAAAGATCAACACAACATATAACTTAACTCAGGGAAGTAGTGAGAACAAGATGAGAGGCCGCCCTCATGACGGCTCCTCCTCCCTCAATTGCTACCACCACCAGCCATTCCAGCAGGCTGAGAGGAGGGAGATGAGAGGGAGCGCAGGACCATTCCACCAGTTCTGCCAGGAGTATTAATTAATATTCCCCCTTCTTCCCTCCCCATTCCTTTTTCCTTGTGTGTCATGTCTTTTTAGATTGTAAGCCTGTGGGCAGGGACTGTCTTGTTAATTGCTGTGAACCGCCCAGAGAGCTTCGGCTATTGGGCGGTATAAAAATGAAATAAATAAATAAATAAATAAGATTATGAATCAATTGTAATATAAAACATGATTCATTTGAATAAGGCAAGCACAAATCATGCCAAACATTTATCTCTCTCTAACAGATTAACTAGCCTGATGGATAAAAATAATGTAATCATATACCATATCGTTGGATTTCATGGCCAACTTTATGACTTTATTATTACAGACTCTACGGTATTTGATTAAAAAGGGATAATAGTAATCCCAAATTCACATAGAACATGCAAAGAGGAAATCTTGTAGGCAATAATCCTACAGACCCTGGGAAGCTATCCCAGAAGTATGGGATATAATGGACTGGAAAGGGAGGTTCATGGACAGAGAAGGAGGTCTACCCTGGGACGCCTCCAACCTGTGGCATGAAGGTCTGCCACCATTGCTCCTCTGCCATTAGCATTCCAATGGTGGAGAGGGAAAAAAGGAGGCATTCCAGGGACAGATTGGGGAAGGGTTGAATCCATAGGATCCAAAAGCCCTCCCATTCCCCCAACATGTCCTCAAAATGAGGAGAAAGTTTCACCAGTCCCAGAGCCAAACCACCATCCACCCTACAGAAAGTGGAGGAAGGAACTAGAGGATCGGCTATCCTTGACCTGATTCTAACCAACAGAGACGAGTTAGTGGATAAAGTGGCAGTTTCGGGAACTCTGGGGGAAAGTGACCATGTTATACTTGAGTTCTTGATTCTAACGGAAGCAAAAGCTGAGTGTAGCCAAACACGTACCCTGGATTTTAGGAAAGCCAATTTTAACAAACTCAGAACAATGATTAGTAAGATCCCATGGCAAGCGACTCTCACGAGAAAGGGAGCATAGGAGGGGTGGGAGTTTTTAAAAAAGGAAATTTTAAAGGCACAATTGCAAACAATTCCCAAAAGGAAAAAAGGCAGAGGGCAACAGAAGAAGCCAATGTGGCTTCACAATAAACTCAAAGATGACCTGAAAACAAAAAAGGACACGTATAGGAAGTGGAAGGAAGGACAGGCTACAGGGGAAGAGTACAGGCAGGTAGCACAGAACTGCAGGAATAGTGTCAGGAAGGCTAAAGCTGAGAATGAGCTAAGGTTAGCGAGAAATGCTAAAAGCAACAAAAAAGCTTTCTTCAGATACATGCACAGTAAAAGACAGAAGAAAGAACTGGTGGTTCAACTACGCAATGAGGATGGAAAATTGATAACAGAAGACAAAGAAAAGGCAGAAGTGTCCAATTCCTACTTCGGCTCGGTCTTCTCCCAAAAGAGGGTCTATGACCCCCCTGGCAAACCTGAAGTGCAGACTGAAGGGGCAGGATTGCAGCTTGAGATTGATAGGCAAATGGTCAAGGAGCACCTGATTACTCTGAACGAGTTTAAATCTCCAGGGCCTGATGAGCTGCATCCTAGAGTAATAAAGGAACTGGCAGAAGAACTCTCAGAACCACTGTCTATTATCTTTGAGAAATGATGGAGGACAGGTGAAGTGCCAGATGACTGAGGAGGGCAAATGTTGTTCCCATCTTCAAAAAGGGCAAAAAGGAGGAACCTGGGAACTATAGGCCAGTCAGTCTGACATCAATCCCCGGGAAGATTTTGGAGCAGATTATAAAGAAGTCAGTCTGCAAGCACCTTGAAAACAATGCAGTGATTACTAGAAGCCAGCATGGATTTGTCAAGAACAAATCCTGTCAGACTAATCTGATCTCATTGTTTGATCGGGTAACCTCCCTTGTGGACTGTGGGAATGCTGTGGACATTATATATCTGGACTTCGGCAAAGCTTTCGACAAAGTGCCTCATGATATCCTGATTAGTAAGCTAGCTAAGAGTGCGCTAGATGGAACAACTATCAGGTGGATCCACAATTGGCTACAGAATCGGACTCAAAGAGTGCTTATCAATGGTTCCTTCTCAAACTGGGGAGAGGTAACGAGCGGGGTACCACAGGGCTCGGTCCTGGGCCCGGTGCTCTTCAACATTTTTATTAATGACTTGGATCAGGAGGTACAGGGAATGCTTATCAAATTTGCAGATGACACAAAGTTGGGTGGAACAGCTAATACTCTGGAAGACAGAAACAAAATTCAAAGGGACCTCGATAGGCTGGAGCGCTGGGCCGAAAACAACAGAATGAAATTTAATAGGGATAAATGCCAAGTGCTGCGCCTAGGGAAAGGAAACCAAATGCAGAGTTACAGAATGGGGGACACTTGGCTCAACAATACTACAAGTGAGAAGGATCTTGGAATTGTGGTAGATCACAAACTGAATATGAGCCAGCAATGCGATGTGGCTGCAAAGAAGGCAAATGCAATTTTGGGCTGTATTAATAGAAGTATAGCTTCCAAATCGCGGGAAGTGATAATTCCCCTTTACTCGGCACTGGTTAGGCCTCATCTTGAGTACTGCGTCCAGTTCTGGGCACCTCACTTTAAGAAGGACATAGACAAACTGGAGAGGGTTCAGAGGAGGGCAACAAGGATGATAAAGGGACTGGAAACAAGGCCCTATGAGGAGAGACTGAAAGAACTGGGCATGTTTAGCCTTCAGAAGAGGAGACTGAGGGGAGATATGATCGCACTCTTCCAGTATTTGAAGGGATGTCACACAGAGGAGGGCCAGGATCTCTTCTTGATCATCCCAGTTTGCAGGACACGGAATAATGGGCTCAAGTTACAGGAACCTAGATTCCACCTAAACACCAGGAAAAATTTCCTGACTGTTAGAGCAATAAGACAATGGAATCAACTACCTAGGGAGGTGGTGGGCTCTCCCAATCTGGAAGCATTCAAGGTGCAGCTGGACAGCCATCTGTCAGGGATGCTTTGACCTGGATTCCTGCACTGAGCAGGGGGTTGGACTCGATGGCTTTGTTGTAGGCCCCTTCCAACTCTACTTTTCTATGATATGATTCTATGATTCTATGAGCTTGGCAGGCAGGCTCAGCTGCTATGGATTCTCCTCCTCCATCCCCCTTTGGATTGCTCTGTTAGTGAACAGTATTCTGGATGTATTTGTTTTTATTACATGTTGATTCCACATTTCCTCCCAAATTGTTCCCCCTGCAAGATGGGACTCAGATGTACTTCTCCTAGCACCCCTGCCACTACCCAGCCTGCCCTGCTAGTCCCGACCCCAAACTCCCTCAAGCAAAATAAATAAATCAGTAAGTAAGTAAGATGCCTTATCTTGGAGAAAGGGTAGGGACTACCAAAAGGCAGGGAGGGCTTAGTTGGGACCTCTCTGTAGCACAAAATAATGCTCTGAGTAGTGGTGGGGCCGAGCTGGAGTCGGCGGGAGGGTCGCTCCGGGCTCGGCCCCCCAGCGAGCGGCGGCGGCCCAATCCCGCTCTTCAGAATGCAGGCGGGGGTCCAGCGTGCTCTGTCCAAAACAGAGTGCAGACGGGGGTCCAGCGCGCCAGAGCAGTACAGCCAGGACCCCCCCGCCGCCTACCTGGTCCTGTGCTGTACTGCTCTGGCGCGCTGGACCTGCACTCTATTTTGGTGGGAGGAACCAGGGCAACAGGTTCCTTAAACAACCCTGTTGCCCCCTGGTTTCCCCAGCCAAAAATAGAGCACGGGGGGTCCAGCGCGACAGAGCAGGCTCCGCGCCGGAAGTAACTCTACGGGACCCATCGGACAGGGAGGAAGGCTCTCCGCTCGGCGGAGAGCCCAGGTAAAGCCCGTGCACGGGGCTGAGCAGCCCGTCGGACGCGAGCAGGCCCAGTTCAGGCCTTGCTCCTGTCTGATGGGCTGCTCGGCTACATCCCTAGCTCTGAGTGTCATTGCCTGCCAGAGAGCATGGAGGGAAGAAGATGGCACACTTCATTTCTGGTCAAGGTGATTGAGCGAGTGGTGGGGGCTCAGTTGAAGGCACACTTAGATGAAGCCGATTATTTAGATCCATGCCAGTCAGGCTTCAGGCCTGGACATGGGACGGAAACGGCCTTGGTCGCCTTGGTGGATGATATGAGGAGGGCCTTGGAGAGGGGCGAACGTTCCTTCCTAGTCCTCCTCGATCTCTCAGCGGCTTTTCATACCGTGGACCACGGTATCCTCCTGGACTGCCTGAAGGGGTTGGGTATCGGAGGCACTGTATTGCAGTGGTTCTGGTCCTTCCTCTCTGGAAGGTACCAGGGGGTTGTTCTTGGGGAGGAGGTTTCAGACCCTCGGCTGCTCACTTGTGGGGTGCCGCAGGGTTCCATCCTCTCCCCGATGCTATTCAACATCTACCTAAAGCCGCTGGGAGCTATCATCAGGAGGTTTGGGGTGCGATGTCATCAATATGCGGATGACACGCAGCTCTACCTCTCTTTCAAGTCCTCACCAAGGTTGGTCATTGAGACTCTGTCCAAGTGCCTGGAGGCAGTGGGTGGCTGGATGGGAAGGAACATGTTGAAACTGAATCCTGACAAGACCGAGGTACTTCTGGTGGGAGACAAGGGGAGGTTAGGGGATGTTGACCTGGTGCTGAATGGGGTACATCTACCCCTGAAGGACCAGGTCCGCAACTTGGGGATCATTCTAGATTCCCAGCTGTCCATGGAGGCTCAGGTGTCAGCTGTGAGCCGGGCGACGCTGTATCAACTCCATCTGCTATGGAGCGCCTCCAACAACATCAAGTAGGCCACTCAACAAGATCTGTCACGGATGGCCATCTTCTTATTCCATCAGCCAGAGCAGCCAGGATGGTGGGGACTAGGAAGAGGGCCTTCTCTGTAGCGGCCCCCAAGTTATGGAACTCCCTTCCTAGTGACCTTCACCATGCCCCCTCCGTGATGAGCTTCTGCTGCGCATTAAAAACGTGGTATTTCAGGCGGGAATATGGGGTGGGTTAGGATTTTAAAAGCATTTTTATCGTGTTTTAATTATCATGTTTTATTGTATTGTTTTAATTGTACATCGCCCAGGGTGGCCGGGTGACCGGCCAGATGGGCGATTAACAAATATAATAAAATAAATAAATAAAATTCAGGCTTTTGGCACATTCCTGCTGAATGTTTGAAAAACCTGGTGAGGTTTTTGAGTGTTTGACAGAAACCACAAAACACCCAATGGTAGGGATGTGCGTGGAATTCGATGGGGGGGGGGCGGAAGCAGGGCGAACTCACCCCACTGACCCCCCTGAGCTCCGCATGACTTACCTTTCCCTGGCTCAGCACAAGTCCCCGTGGGAGGAGCTGGGGAAAGGTACTTCCGGGTCCCCGGCGCTTCACATCCGGGTCCCCAGCCCTGTTTTTTTTACATAAAAACCAAGGTAACCCACCTTGAAATGGCCACGATTTGCTATTCGTGGCCATTTTAAAGTAGTTTACCTTGGTTTTTACGTAAAAAATGCAGCGCCGGGGACCCGGAACTGATGCGACAGGGACCCGAAAGTCCGCTGAGTGCCTCACCGAGCACCGTGGGATGCATCGCACGGTGGGGGTGCTCAGCGAGCGCCCGGAGAGTTGGGTTCAGGTGAGTTCGCCCAGCCCTACAATGGTCCTTGGGATAAGCCCAGGTGAGAGCTCAACATACCTACTAGATTGGGGGAAAGAAGTAATGTTGCATATGATTCCTAAAGCTTTTGTTTTGACTTATGCATGTAATACTGATAATCAGATCATTCCAGACATTTTCTTTTATGGATGTTTGTTCATCTAGAACAGTATACCATATTGTTCACTAAGGAATACCTCTTGCTTCTGTTTCATTAGGACAGCATGGCCAACTGGTCACCCAAAGGCTGGATGCAGTTCAGTTGGTCCCTAGCAGTTCTACCAAATTTGAATCATGGTGCAACAAAATCTTTACCCACTATTTTATTCACAAGGAAAATAAATTGTTTTCCAAAGTTGTGAATGATAGAAATATTCTACAGTTAGAAGCTGCCTCTTTCTGACTGGTTATACCTGAGTGCATGTATTCCATAACTGTGAAGTTCCTTTAGGTAGCATCAACTTTATTATTAGATTGAATTATCCTTAAAATGATTGTGATGAGCAGCAAAATAGCATAGAGTGGCCCTGCAGACTACATTAATTGGCTCTCCCTGAACTATTTCTGGACTTCCAGAATCTGCTAGATTGTATTTATTAGATGAGAGCAGGTTGCAGGCAGCCTTGGATAATCAAACTGTAGGGACAGGTCTGCGGGTTAACGGTTGTATATAAAAGAATATTGGCAGCTGGAGTTCACTTGCGCTACTTCAGTAAAAACATTACCATAGGTGTATAGACAATACTCTTCCACCGACCCTGCACAGCTTGGGGAGGGGAGAAATTTGTGTGTGGGGGGGAAGTCAAGTCGAGGGGCCAATTGTGTGACTAGCATGCTTCGGTAAGGACCTTGGGGTGGGGCAGGGCTCCAGGGATGATATTAGTCACAGCAGCCCCGCCCTCGGCCTCTTTCGTTCGCAATTGCCAAGGAGTGAGGTGCCTTGTGCAGCCATCCGGAAAGACACGTGCATCCTACTGTACCTTTCTTTTTGAGGCGGGAGGCGGCGTAGCACTTTTCCTGCTGCATCTGAGCCTGAATGTCTGGTTTGGTTGCATGGGCGGTATAGGCTGTGCGTGATTGGCCATGAGGCCACATCCACACACCTCCTGAGCTTCGGACTGAGAAGCGGCCTTCTGGTTTGCTGCGTCCTCGCGGCGCAGCTTTGGGGGCTTCCCTCTCGGCGCAGCAGGACAGTTTGGCTGGCGGGGACAGGAGAGGCATTGCATGGCCGGCTGTGAGGCCACGTTCTTTTGCCCCTCAAGCTTCTGCTGCAGGTCAGCCTTCCCCCCCCACACACACATGTCTTGCAGACCTTGTCGGGATTGGCTCCTCACTCCTTGGGTGGGCGTTCAGCCTGTTTCACCCTGATGCAGTTGGGATTTAGGGCGGGTGGCTGAGACTGCGTTGGCCCTCCAGTTCGCTGGGTGTGTGGGCAGACTGTTGGCATTTGGCCTGCCCTTCTACACACACACCTTTCTCGAGCCTGGTGGCTTGGTGGCGGCCTGGTGAGGCTGCGTGTGGGTGCTGCTCTCTGCAGTTGTTGGGGAGTGGCCTGTCCAGAGGCACCCATGCCAGGCACAGCTGACCTCATGGCTGCCCCCTCGTGCCTTGCCTATTGCAGGCCAGGGCAGCTTTGCTCTGCTGGTGGCTTGGCCCTGCTTTCCTCCCAGTCCCTGGGTGGTGGGTTGCTGAGGTCTGCGGGACTTCCCACCACTCATTCCCTTAGTGGGGGATGGGGCTTCTCTAACAGGACAGGACCCAGTCCTGTGTGGGCTTGATTGTAGGCCTTATGCAGTTTCTGACTGCTTGGGCCTCCTTTCTTTCGTCCATAGGGCATAACTTTCTCGGCAAGGCCTTCCTGGCCTACTTGATCCTGCCGAGTGGCATTGAGGTGTTTAGTATATTGGTATATAAAGGTCCCATAGCTGTTTGGTGGTGGAGCATTTGCTTTGCCTGCATAAGGTCCAGGTTTAATACTATACACCAAGCTCATTTTGTTTCTTTCTTTGTTTTAATATTATCTTTGTTAAGGCAGGTTGTAAGGCCTGGGGTGCTTCCCTCCACTCATTTCCTTGTGGGGAGAGGCTTCACTGGCAGGCTGAGACCCAGTCCTGTGTGTGCCTGCTTGTAGGCATCAGTTTGGGGTCACATTGGTCTCCTGCAATTGCCCATTGGGCTCATTATACTCTTGAGACCTTATTAGCCTTTTTGGGCGGCCTGGATCACATCAAGGTATTTAACAGGGGCCCTATAGCTGCCTGGTGCCAGAGTACTTGCTGTGCCTGCAACATCCTGCGTTCCATCCTACATGCCAGGATTGTTGTGTGTAATTTTTATTATTAGGGCTAGTTTATTATTAGGGCTTGTTATTGTTATTGTTATTGTTATTACCATAGCTCAAGGTGATAGAGCACATGTTCTCCATGCTGAAGGTCCCAGGTTCGATCCCCAACATCTCCAAGTAGGGCTGGGAAGGCTCCCGCTTGAGGACCTGGAGAGCTGCTGCCAGTCATTGTTGACAATGCTGGGCTAGATGGACCTGGTCTGGCTTAGTATAAGGCAGCTTCCTATGTTCCTATTTATCCAACAGCAGACACTGTCTACCTTCAGCAGTTTGACTCCCGTGGGCACCAACTGGCTACCCCCCTTCTTCTCTTCTTCTCCCTCCAATTCTTCACCCTGACGTATCTGTTATTTGGCTTGCTGTGCAGCAATTGAGAAGGATAAATGTGCCCGGATCCGGCCATGCATGATATGGGGATGGTTGGGCTGGGCTGCGTCGGACAACTAGGAAACAAGCTCAGCACAGACGATGGCTCTCTTTTACAGCTCGCAAGTCTCAGTCCTCTTACGTCAATGGACTCTTCCAGATACCACTGCACATGTCTGGATGTTTTGAGACAATGTCCAAATCCGCAGCGGCACATGCATCAGTTTCTTGGCTGAGGTGAGTTCCGGTTCCAGATGGACCAGGTGTCCTCCAGATTCCAATACTCGCAATATCGGAACAGTCGTCAATCTCCCGACCACCCTCATAAGCTTGTGGCACATGTCTGGGCTTCATCCAGTTGACAGTGGCAGAGCTGCCAGCCAAGCTTCATCTGCCCCTCTTAACTGGGGGGCACGGCACAATCACAGGGGGCAGTTTCCATCTGTTCCTGCAGTGACGCCCTCCTGAATTCTGGATGGGTAACTTCAAGCCCAGCTCTTTTTTCTAACGGTTCTTTATCTCTAAACTGGATTTGGACTGGGCAGCCCTTCAAATTGGTGACTTCTTCAAAACAGAGGACAGTCCTCTTTCACACCCTATTTACTTCTGAGTAAGTATACACAGAATTGAGCTGTCCCTCTCCCATCCAAATTAAATTTGGTTGGATCATGCCCCAATTTTGCTTTCTCGATACATTTGCAGAGCACTACAGCTGGAGTTTTCAGCTGACAGTGAGCTCCAGGTAGTGGTGTTCATGAACCTGGGGTGGTCCCAGCTCTCCGCTACCTCGACTCTCCGTGGCGGCGGCCCCCCGCCTCGATCTTCTGAGCGGCGTGGAGTAGTTCGCGTCGAGCCCGCCGCGCCGGCCATGCTGGCCGGAAGGGATGGGAAGGGACCAGCGCAGCCGGTGCGGCGGGCTCAAGGCGGCGCGCCGAGGTGCCCCAGACCCGGTAAGGCCCCGCGAGCCTCTGGCGAGCGTGAGCGGGGTCGATTTTGGCCCGCTATGCCCACCACGAGGTGAGTGGGTACATTCTTAGCTCCAGGAAGATCAATGGGACTTGTTTCCAAGTAAATGTTTTTAGGATTGCTGTGCAAAGGATTGAGCTTAACTAGTAACTCACACTGTTGCATGTTTTAGAAGCAGCAATCCTATCATTTCATAGTATATCAATTGCTGTGTTGCATGTCGCATTTATCAAACACTCCACTGAGTTTTCATACACAAATTTAGCAAGTTCTGAAGGCTACATGTTGAGGATTCAGCTATGCAGCTGCCTTTCAATGAGATTTGGGTTCACATGATTAAATCTCTATGCATTATGTTGAAAGTGTATCTCTTCAATCTTTAATTTCATTGCCATAAGTTAGTAAATTCTTTTCCTGCCCTGGCTTGTTCCAGGATAATTATATAGGCCTGTGCCTTACACTGGTTCAGCTTGTCTGAGCATGGAAAGCTAAGCAGGGTCAAGCCTGGTTATTACTTGGATGGGAGACCCCTCCTCTAGTTTCCTGCATTGAGCAGGGGGTTGGACTCGATGGCCTTGTAGGCTCCTTCCACTCTATGATCTATGAAATTTATGGCATTGCCCATGACTGATATGTTGTGATATGAATCACATTGACCAGCTGTAGCACAGTGTTTACACATGGAGAGGAAGAGAATGGCGGTAAACAAGTGTGTTGTGTCTTTCTACTTTCCCGTGTTCTTTCTCATGGGAAAGCTAGATCCTGGGATCATTATGAGCTAGTCACATGGTTTGTATGTTCTGATGACGTGCTAACTTGTTTTTCTGTCTGAAGCCATTTTAGAGAAGAGCAGGACTGCTTTCTCTATTCTTGCTCTCTTCTGGCTATTGCTTGCTGGACTTTGCAACAATGTAACGTCTTTGCAGAAGTGGAGTGAAGCTCAACCTACTCCACTGGAATTAATGCTTGCTATGCATTGTACTCTGCACATGGACTGTAACTAGGAAATGTATACTCTGTAGAACTTTACTTGCTAAGTGAATAAACAGGTAGAAATAGACCTGTGGTGTTACAGAGTGTTTCCTTGCTACTTGCTACTTGGATTAGTCTGCAGACCTGGGAAGCTAGAAGCTGGTGTCGGATTACAGGCAAGCTGGCTGGCAGCTTCAACCCGACACGCTGCACGCTGCGCAGAGGGGGGTGAGATCTGGAAGATCTGTGTGTGGAATAATGGGCCTCTATGCACAGACAGGATTTTAAATCTCCCATCCAGCACACGCGGGGCTCTGCTGTCACTCACGCGCCTTCATGATAATGTACTCATATATACTTTCCTGAATTTGCTTCTGGGGCTTATATAAATCCAAGGGTTAGCTGGAAGCACTGTGGGATATCAGTGGAGAGTACAAGGATGGGCCGTACTGCAGTCATTAGCCCTTGGTTCTGAGCCGCCTACATACAGGTGGGTAAGGGTTCTTCTATTTAGGGCGGAATGATTCCTCCCGTACTGGCAGCCCATGTCCTAGAACAGCCCTGCATCCTTTAACGTGCCTGCGTTCTTGTTCAGCCCTGCATCCTTTGACGCACATGGATAGCCAGGGAGCACTAGATATAAGTTGGTGGGGCTGGTATTCCTGTTAATTGTAGGAAGTGCCCAACCTTATCTCCACTTTTCCATGGAAGACTGCTCTTGGGATGAGCAGGTGAGTAGCCCCAGAAAAAAGGCAGCAAGATCACGTGTTTCATGACATTTAGTGGGGGCATGCTCAGTCCGTTAGTACGCCTTCCTCTTTGCAACCACGTTATTTCAGGTGGCAGCTCTGACTGCAGTCTTGAGCATTTTAATTTACAAGCCGTTTGCCTCTGAGGAGGACAATGTTTTGTAAGGGCCTTGACTGCTTTTGCATTGAGAGACCGGAACAGCTGCATTTGCAGAGGTCCAAATTGACCCGTGTTACTGCCCGTGTTACTTTCTCACTGCCCAGATTAACAGATTGTGCCAGGAGCCCACTTTAGGGCTCGCGGTAGTCCAGACCAGTTATGCTAAATGCGCACTCTTTTGGAGTGGTAGAGAGAACACTGCAGGATCTTTTGTCGGCCAACAGAAAGATCTAGGCAATGGGCCTAGAGCATTCCAAAATTATCGATATTATGAGGCAGCTATGTAATTATTCAGCGTGCTCACATTTCGTTTCTATCCCGTAGATAGCTGGAGTGGTGGGCAGTTGGCACGTGTGTTTACGATGGGCACAGCATGGTCTTTGGCTGGTTGAAGAACAGCTGAGTCAAGTGGTGGGTCCGAACTGTGGCCCAGGCAGTTTGCCGTCATCCAGCGATAGATTGGCATGGAATACAATTGGAGAGCCTCCTGCCCACCCCCCTTTTCCCCCCAGCATGGTTGGTGTGTTTCCCCCCACAGGTATGGACCTGCTAATGGGGAGAATGACCTGGTTCTCTGATGGGCATGGCCCTGATTTTTTAAATTTGTTTTTATTATATTTATACCCCGCCTTTTTTCCTGAAAGGAACCCAATGCAGCTTCCATAATCCTCCGCCTCCTCTCCGTTTTATCCTCACAACAACCCTGTGAGGTAGGTTAGGCTGAGAGTCAGTGACTGGCCCAAATCCGGTCGGAGTCTGAATTGTCACAGGGGGAGGTGTCGAGTGGCGGGGGGGGGTACACCCCTTAAGGTACGCGTACATCGCTAGCACCAACCATGGGAAAGTGAATTACCACCTGCCTACCGGGCTCCCTCCTGGCATGCGATGTCTCATGATGAGAAACTGTGTTCCCTCCATGCTTCCAACCTCAAGCTTATGCCCCAGTGAGTTTCATGACTGAGCGGGGACTAGAACCCGGATCTCCCGATTCCCAGTCTAACACTCTAACCACTACGCCACACAAGTTCATTGATGGGCATGGCCCTGATTCAGCAGGCTCTGGCCAATATGAAATTATCTGGCAGCGGCCAGGAGTGTTGATGTACGGCCCAATTTGCTTCCGTGCCTTAGCAGGGTGGGGATGGACCTTAAGGGTTGTAGAGAGTCCATTTGAAAGGCAACGAACCGGGGGGGGCAGCTCCCCGCCACCTTGACTCTCCGTGGCAGCGCCTCCCCCCACCTTGATCTGAGCAGCGTGGAGCAGTGTGGTGTGAGAGCCAGTGTGGCATAGTGGTGAGAGTGTTGGACTGGGACTAGGGAGATCCAGGTTCTAGTCCCCGCTTGGCCATGAAACTTACTGGGTGACTTTGGGCCAGTTACTGACTCTCAGCCTAACCTACTTCACAGGGTTGTTGTGAGGATAAAATGGAGAGGAGGAGGAGGACTATGTAAGCCACCTTGGGTTCCTTGCAGGAAAAAAGGCGGGGTATAAATATAATAAATAAATAAATAAGCTTGAGGTTGGAAGCATGGAGGGAACACAGTCTCTCATCATGAGACATCGCATGCCAGGAGGGAGCCCGGTAGGCAGGTGGTAATTCACTTTCCCATGGTTGGTGCTAGCGATGTACGCGTACCTTAAGGGGTGTACCCCCCCGCCACTCGACACCTCCCCCTGTGACAATTCAGACTCCGACCGGATTTTCCTGGGACCAGGAAGTGACACGATGGGTCCCTGGCGCTACTTTTTCCATGTAAATATCATAGAAAACCACCTTAAAATGGCCACACGGCCATTTTAAGGTGGTTTTCTATGATATTTATGTGGAAAAAGCAAAGCAAGGGACCTGTCGTGTAACTTCTGGGTCCCCGGCGCTGCGGTTTTAGTGTAAATATCATAGAGAACTACCTTAAAATGTTTTAAGCACCGGGGACCCGGAAGTTCCTCTCCCCAGCTCCTCTCTGGGGAGATGTGCTGATCCAGGGAGAAGGTAAGTGCCGTGGGGCTCGGGGGGGGGGTTTGACTTGAGTGGGGGTGAGTTCGCCCCCTCTTCTACCCTGATCGAGCTTTCGGTACATCCCTATGGTGACAGCTTTGGCAGATCTGAAAAGGGCCTACTGGATTTCAGTTTAAGCAGGTGGGGGATGAGCGACTAAGCAGCAGAGGCTTGTCTCTCACTGTGGCAGGTAAGTGTGGGAATATTCAGTGAGGGTAGGGTTGGTGAGCATCCGATGGCACCTTTTAAGTAATTGGTGACTCCCGAGGCTCTCCACTCTGGGTTTTGCAGCCCATCTGGGGAGATACGGACCACCTTTGAGGCTGACTCAACTCAGCTGATTGGAGTTTTGCGGCTCTGTGAGGAGGTGACATTGGGAAGGCCTCTCTAGGGATGTACAAGCTGGAGAACTGCTCCACGCTGCTCAGAAAAACGAGTCGGGGGGGCCGCCGCCGCAGAGAGTCGAGGCGGCGGCAAGACGCCCCCCCAGGTATGTGGACACCCCTAGGCCTCCCAGCACCAGGATGGTGTAAAACTGAAGTGTGACGATTTACTGGCGCCCCCACCCCTGGGGATGGAATGGATGCATCACCCAAAAGACCTCTACTGCCCAGTAGCTGGTATAGCCAGGGACCCACACTTCTTTCCCTTCGTAGATCATGATCATTCCATAAATGCAGCCCTATTTTGTACCATATTTACCTGTCTTGACTCATTATTTCCACCCTCTCCACACAGAAACTCACTTCTTATATTTTAATTCAAGTAATGGACACCAAACTCATACTAACAAAAATGTTGTGATATTCAGGATTTACCGGAATATTTATTTCTGCGATTTTCGAAGAGATGACAGTGAAGCTGATGGGAATGAATGTGCTAGAGTGTGTGGTATACTATATTCCATATTGCATGTTTTCTGAATGAATTTATTTAGTCATATTCAAATTAACAATGGGAACAACTCTAGTAGCTTATATATTGTTAAAAGCAATGCTGCCATATATTAATCAGTATAAATGTACCATGTATTTTTGTTTTATTTTATTGTTAGTAAATTCCTTTAAAATAATTAAAAAACCCATTTTCTCTTTGGAAATGAACCAGGCCAGAAGTAAATAGATAGGTTTTATTCCTGACACACACCAAATTTATTTGAGGGTTGCATTATCAGCTAATTACCCTTGGTATATTTTTATTTTCATTTCTGCCAATCAAATAGTCCTTTCAACTTTTATCCATATGCATAACTTAATTTGATATAAAGCTTGTTCCAATGGAATAAACAGTACATATGCCAAGGCAATCTGATGACAGTACTGAGATCTTCAACTTTTACAACACACAGTCGGATGCATGTCAGAAATAATTCCCATTGCATTCAATATGATTTCCTCCCATGTCAGTGTGTGTGCATAGGATTGCAGCTTTAACATATTTAGGCTGCAATCCTATTGATTGCACCCTTGATGCTCATAAGCACCTGAACGCAGAGGCTTATGAGCATCCAGTGCAGAGTGGGAGGAGGAGCACAGGCAATCTCCACCTCCCCACACCTCCTGCTGTGCATTTCAGCTAGATGGCCTATTTTGGCCATCTGCCTGAAGCACTTTAGAGAGGGAGGGAAGGAAGCTGGAGCACCGTCAGGATACTTTGTTGTATCATGGCAGCACCAATCTCCCCACCCCCCCAGAATACCCCTTTACCCCCTATCTGAGGTTGATTTCCTGACCTTGGAGAGGCAGCCGAGGTGGTTTTTTCCATGCTGGCTGTGATGTAGTGGGGGAGGGGGATTGCAGCGCAGATCCCCAGCTCCAAGGTTGGAGCTCTGTCTCCGACCTAAGATCTGGGAATCCAAAGTATCCTATAGCCCCCTAAATTCTGTCTAGGGATCATAGGATCAATCTCTCCATTATAATTTAGCAATTAATTAAAAACCTGCATCGTTTGGCATTTATATTTGATTGCCTACTGTTATGTTTTTAATTCAGTAAGCATTATTTTCTTCCTTTTTGCTGTTTGCCGACCATAGCCAATTCCTATTTGCAATCAAACAGGAGGGACAGGAGTGTGAGAAATAGTTCCAGTTTTAAAAGTATGATGCATAATAGCTGCACACTGAGGGCAAGATTATATTTGTTTTCCTGGAGATCCTCAGCATCCTTGTATGCAAAGATGTTTCAGCTGGATCTGCCTCTCTCCACTGGAATTCATGCCTGACAGAGACTTGTGCAGGGCCAGGGAGTGATACACAACCCACACAACTGGGTCCCAGGACAGTCATTTCACAGAACACCTCCTGTACTCCAAGCCCTGTTGGCTTCCTCAACTATTCTGGCCTTGCTTAGGACTGTTTATTAGATAGGGTTGCTTCCAAAATCCTCTGCTAGTCAATTTCTCCTCAGATTTGGTGATTCCGTATTATCAGGAATGTTTGCCATATGAAGGGAAATGTTTTTTGTTGCTGCTGAGGAAGAGGAGGATTATGATGAGGATGATGTTTCTAGGTTGTATAGAAGTGTCACTACTTAAATATATAAAATTATAAAGAACATCAAACAGACCTTTGCAGACAGAATAGGCCTTAACTGTTCATCCCTTCCTACTGCAGGACTGCACAGAGCCATTACTGAGGTTTGTGGGATGTATTGAACTGGACCACAGCAAGCATGGAAACTTGGGGACGGCCCCTTTGCATGAATGGCAGTGCCTCCTACTCGCAGAGGACCATTTTTGGATCTAAGCCTTGAACTTGCTTTCTTGTGCTTTAGTAATTAATATTACATTTCCCCCTTCTTTTTGTTACTACAAATAGAATGATTGAACGATTATGTGAATTCCACACAAATAGGTTGTTGAATGATTATCTGAATTCCACACAGTTTCCTTATTACTTTGGAAACTGTTGCAACACGTCTTGTCTCAGTCAACAGGAGCAAAAATGCAGCAGAAATATATCTTTCTTCAAGTGGAGATTAAAAGTTTGCCTTAGAGTATCTTGCAGTGTATGGGGGGAAATGGTGTGCATCTCCATGCAAGGAACACTCTGATTTTGGCACAGAGGCCTTGAAACCAGAGTGAGAGCTTTTCAGCCCTCTCTTGCTCTCTCCATTCAGTGTTGAGTGTTGAGGAGAGAAAAAGGTCTGACAGCTCAGAGAGGAGAATGGACACCCCCCCCCCCCCCAAGCTCAAACACTGGTGAAAGGAACAGTTGGTGGATGATCCAAATAAAATAAAATAATAAAAATAAGAGAGGCAAATGCAGCAATTAACGTGGCAACAAAAAAATGGAGAAAAGGGGGCCATAATGAGGGGAACCATAGGGACTGAATTCAGAAATAGGGACTGGATAAAAGCAATACTGTGCAGAGATGAGTCCTCCAATTTGTGCCAGAGTCAAAAGAAATAAAAGTTTTAGTCTCTGGGCACCAAGCAGCTTGTTAAATATACAAAATGGTCACATGCCTCAGCGTCAGGTTTAGGACAGGTGGAAAAGTGTGTCGCTGTACTCTGCTTCTAGAAATCAGTGTGTCTCTGACTCTTTGATTGCTTCAGAATCCCTCTGCCACCTTCACAGCTCAAAATATCCTATCTGAATCATTATGTAGTCTAGCTCCACGTGGCGGCTTACTTCAAAAAATGTTATAGCCCCCTCCCTGGCTTCTTGTCAAACTAAGTCTTTCCCTCTGTTCCATGCTGACTGCTTGGCTTTCACTTAAATTGTTCAAATTTGGTCCCTTTGATCTTTTATTATCATTCATCTTGGGCTTTATTGCCCTATCTTTCTCTCCCTTCAATTGGTTTTATTTCTATTGCTGTACTCTTTAACATCTCCCTCCTGCCAATAAATCTCTGTTTGATTTCAGACTGGACTTTTTTCCTCCTTTTTGGGGGTCATTTGTTGCATCCCTATTCCCTTAGTAATCTAAAGGTTAGGAGCGACAGAAGAGAAAAAGGAGAAATGAGGAATGTGAAGAATAGAATGGAAACAAAGGAAAGGGTAATTAGAAAGGTAGACAATACTGTCCCATGGGGATAAAAGGAAAAGTTTGTTGAAAGGTCTAAAAAGACAAGCGCAATAGCCAACTTTGCTATGGCAAAAGCACAATAAAATGAAGCAGTGCATAATCTGTAGGTAAATAAAATATTTAAATTACTTTATTACAAAACTCATCTACTCTGCCTCTGGTCCTCCTTTCGTTCCTCTGTTGTTCGCATGATTGTATTCTCTCATTTCTACAAGATCACGTGGGAATTATGACCGAACCCACTGAAATTGCACAAAAGCTTGGGTGAAGATTGGGTAAGAAATGACAGGCATAAATGATTGGGTGAAGCTAGGCCCACAACTTTATTAACTTTAAAAAGAGAACTTCAAAATGTTATAGCTGTGTGGGTCTTCCTAAGTTCTTAACAAGGACAAGCCAAGTCTGTTCCTCAGCCCAGGGACAGCCCCTTGTCTGTCCCCCCCCCCCCCATCCACAACTTTAGGTGCCAAAGAGTACCCCTCCTGGACCCATCTTGGACCCATCAAGTCCAAGACTCTAAATCGATGACTCATTCAGGCCCCAAGGGAGTTTCTTCCCTGCCCTGAGTCCTACGACCCTTTGGGACAGCTTCTGGGCACTCACTGATAATTGACTCCTTAGATGCTCTACCCAAATTTCCCACCAGTTGTTGCCTACTTAGGAATGGCACCTACTGAACAGCATGTACTACCTACTTAAGAACACTAAAAGCCCGTTGCTGCTCAGGCTACTCAGTACAGAGTGGGGGCAGGGAAAAATTCTACTCAGCCCAAACATGACGAGCAAATGCCTGCACTGAACCTAACTCTTGGGTGGGAGGGCAGGTGTCAGCTTGAACAGCATCAGGGATTAGGCAGGTCTGACTTAAATAACCATTTTATCATGCCACATGTGCACACATTCATTGCCAGCATGCCTGCCTGTCCACTGGGAGGTTAGCAACAATTGCTACTTCATCCCCTGAACTGTGGGCTTGCAGGAAGAAGCAGGCAAATTAATTCCATTAAAATAGGTTATTATAGGTGATTCACACATGGCAACTGCAGTTGTAGGCTGAAAGGGGACAGATGCCAGTCCATCAAGTTCAAATCAACCCCCACCCAAGTAATCAGAAATAGTCATTTCATCTTTGAGCCCTTTTTGGCCTTGAAGAGTACAGCCCCAGCCCCATCTGGTTCTGCACATAATTTTAGTATTTCAGCCTCCAGTGAGCAAGAGCTCATGGGCAGGAAAATGAAAATGCACAATTCCCTTGCTTGCTTTCATCTGAGTCTAAACAAAACAACAAGCCCCACCTCTCTTGTTCTCTCATTGATATCACTGATAGCAAGTTAAAAGATGATATAATTGTGTGAGAGAGCAAGTCAGTGCAATATAAATGAATAAGCAAAAATGTCTTAGAGTGATGGGAAAACATCAAAAGGGAGGGTACACATACACACACACACACACACACACACACACACACTTGCAAAAGAACTCTAAGAAAGCAAACCTGTGGTCCCTGGGAAGGCATCCCAGGGCCCATAGGATGGTGTGGATTTCCCTTACTGAGGCCTAGACATCACTACACTCTTAGGGAAGTTAATTTGAGCATGGATTTACCCACCCATCCATCCCTCACAGCTGCCTTGGAAACCTCTGTGGTGACTTCTCTTCTGAGGTTACAACACAACCTCAGAAGAGAGTTGGGGAGAGAAAAGGGGTGGAACTGGAAGGGGAGGGGGCAGGATAGGCCATGAGTCTGTCGTATCAACAAGGCTTTCCATACTGTTCCCTCCGCCACCAGAGAGGTAGGTCAAATGGGCAGGCCAGCCTAGCTAAAAATGTTAAAAAGCAGGAACAGGAGTTGAAGATACCTCCATCATTTCCCCCACCCTGCCTGCCAAGGCTTACGACAGAGGGCTCCAATCTCAGAGCCCTCCCTCTATCGAGCACCAATTCCTTAGGATTGCACTTTAAGTGGCTTTGTGCAGCCCTAGCTATATTTATTTATTTATTTATTTATTATATTTATACCCCACCTTTTTTCCTGCAAGGAACCCAAGGCGGCTTACATAGTCCTCTTCCTCTCTATTTTATCCTCCCAACAACCCTGTGAGGTAGGTTAGGCTGAGAGTCAGTGACTGGCCCAAAGTCACCCAGTGAGTTTCATGGCTGAGCGGGGACTAGAACCCGGATTTCCTGAGTCCCAGTCCAACACTCTAACCACTATGCCACACTGGCTCTCTACGCCACCCTGGCTATAAGAGTTCATTGCCTTGCTTTACATCAGGCCATTATCCAGTACTACTAGGAAGTGGTGTTTCAAAGATTTCATAGATCATAGAGTTGGAAGGAGCCTACAAGGCTATCGAGTCCAACCCCCTACTCAATGCAGGAGGCGGGGTCTCCCATCCAAGTAACAACCAGGCTTGACCCTGCTTAGCTTTCCACGCTCAGACAAGCTGAGCCAGCATAAGCCACATGTCTTAGCTATTACCTCATAAACATTGGCTAAGTGACAAATTTTAAGCCATTTTTTTTTACATTTTAAATCCAGCTTATTAACTCTTCAGTTGAAGTCAATGAGACTGAATGTGCTGAACTTTAGCTGATTTGTGCCCAATTAAAAAGTTGTGGATCTCAAAGTAGGAGGAGTGGTGGTGGCAAACATATGAATGACAATGAATTGGATTCATAATCAGGTTTCAGTTCTTCTTTATCTTTGATTCTTGAAAGTTTGCTTACAGTGCCATGGTAGTTGTCAGGCTTTACTTGTCATGCAAAGAAACCATCTCAAAAGCTACCTTAAAGCAAATATTTAAGGTAGCTTTTGAGGTGAATATTGGCAACAGGCAGAACTAAAAGAACACTCAACAATTTGTGCTAAAGGCAGAAGACGACCAAGACACTAAAAGTGAATTTTAAACAGGCCATGATTTTATTGAAAGGGCTAAGTAAATGACTGGGTCATTGGGGTCTGTGCTGTTATTATAACTCAATGCAATCAATCATGCTGGTAGAATGGAAGCACAGCAAAGACAGGCAGGGAGCCCTTGAGGCCGAGCTTGACAGTTTGAAGCATAAAACTGCTCCCCATATAAATAAGAGCAGGGTGAATTAAGCCTAATTGTATGAAAATGGAACTGCAATTTATATGACAAATATAAATTTGTGAGTCAGAAATAATTAAAACCTGAAACCGAGTAAGGAATGATCAAAAACCAAGTCATTTTTAGTCCATAAAGAAGCTTGACCCACCCCCTTAGGCTCCCTTATCGGCTCTCAAATCTGATGAAGCCAGAATGTTATATTTTTTTAAAATGCAGTCAAGTTTTATCTCCATTTCCCTCTTTCTCTCCCCAACCCCAGTCACTGAACTCCAGTCCCACATTCCCTGGCCTGAGAGAACAAACAACAGGGAGGGATGTTGGATAACAGGAGTCCATTTAAGCTCCCATAAAACTTAGCAATGATCCAAGAAGCCAAGGAAGACAGAATAAGAAAGGCACTGCCTCAAAGGGAAGGCACCTTAAAGAAGCCACAGCCTCTATAAGAAGAAGGCAGACAAGGAGGAAGAGGTAGTCTTGGCACATACAAGTAAATGAGCAACTGACAAGCATTGTTTTCCAGCTCTGCAATAATGCAATGAGCAGCCAAAACTAGGAATGTACAGATTTTGTGAAATCCGTTCCATTTGTGTTTCATGGATTGTCAGGTGTCTTTCATTCTGTCGTCCACTCATTGACAGAATCAGATTTTTTTCAGTGATGTACATGAATTTTGTTCCATTTGCGCAAGTGTGCATGTCCACTAATGCATATTAGCACAAGTGCAAATTTGTGCAACCCCCACCCACCCTCAAAGTAAAAAACAAACAAACACAAAACACCCCAAGGTCTGCAAATCTGCAGAATCTGCGCAACTTGGGAAAAGCAGAATTCATAGGTCGAATTCATTGAGATCCAAACCCATTTGAATCCACTGGAGATTTCTCCAACATCCCTAGCCGGAATGCATTCAGTTAGGATGGGAAAGAAAAAGTCAGGGGTTCTTGGCCTTAAAGGAAGACATAATTCATTCTGCCGGGATTCTGATTGGCCAAGCAGGATTCTGATTAGTCCAACCAAGCCCCAAGGCATAATTTAAATTCATGCTCAAAGCTTTTCCCTGGGCCCCAGTGGTGTAGGTGCAGAAAGCACCCACCATGTTTCAAATAAGCAGCAAAGGTCAGGCATAACTGAAAGCCATCTGGATGAGCCTTCAAATAACAACCAATTGAAGACTGAAGTCACACAGTTCGGGACATAGGGCTTTCCAATCAGGCTGCTTAAGTAGTAGATTCATTTATCAAAAGGGTTGAATAAGCATGAGTAGAGGCCCTCTTACACATTTCAAAGAAGCTGGACAGCTGGAATTGCAAAGTGCAACATATCCACTTAGCTGGTTCTTCACTTGGGAGAGCTCCTCTTTAAAGGCATTAAAACTGATGGAGAAGAAGGATGTGACTGCAGATGAGATAAAAAAATGCCTTCTGTTAAGAAAAGAAATAAGGATTACCAAAGAAATAAGGGCATGATTTTCCCCCTCCAGATGTCTTACTAAATACATTTTTTATTATTATTATTCTTTACAACACAGAGGCCATCAGTGAGGCTCAGCTTGCAAATGGACATGGTTAAAACAAATTTGTCGGTAAATGCACTGACCAAATTGCCCAACAGTTTATTATCAGCAAAGCCAAAATAATTGCTGTGGATATCTGCCTCTCTTCTATTGTGCACAGTGGCTGCTGTAGAGTGGTTAGGATTGCAGTGGCCCCATTATCAACTGTTATAACTCTTTTTCTCTTTTCAGTAACAGCTATTTGGTGATCCGCTGCAGCAAATATCTATGTGGGTCTTAAGACATTCATACTGTGAAAAATATTCATGCAACAAAAGGTAGATGGACAAGTGGATAAGTAATTGGTAACATACCTGGATTGCCCACAGGGTTTTGTTTTGTTTAAAAGGCACAAGCCATTCTCTGGTCCCTTGAATATCATTACCGACAGAGATAGTTTTAAAATGTAGCCTGCTCTTTCTATCCTTCTCTCAGAGAAAGTGCAGATACTGAGATCTTAAAATTTCTTCTAACAAATAATTGATGTGTTACACAAAAGTGGTTCTCCTTATTTTCCCTTATCAGCAAAGCAATAATAATGGTTGAAATGGCAGGATACATTGTGATTAGAGTAGCAGCTTGCATAAATGCTTTGTTAACACATCTAATCAGATTGTGTAAAATGTTCTGCTTGACGAATAAATTCGGGGGTGGGGGTAATCCACAATCTGAATTAAGTGGAATAGGAAGAATCTGAAGCCAGCATGGATCACCTGGTCACCGAAGGCACTGGGACTAGAGAGACAGCCAATCGTTATAAATTTAATATGACCTACTTTTTCTTCATCACCCTGTCAACTGCTGCTCAATGGAAGGTGTGTATGTTATTTTCTAATTAAGCCATATGACATTCTTACAAATGTATGGTAATATATTAACATCACAGTGCTAAGCCTATGCTACAGGTTCCAAGCTTTGTAATAGCTACAGATATATGGATACTGATTTCTGACAACAACAAAAAAGCAACCCACAAATATCTAAAAATGGTGATAAAATTTTCTGAGGACATCAAAAACAAGTTGCACTTACTGAGTCAACCTGTGCCATCTAGCCCCACCCCAGTATGGATGGAAAATTAGCCCCACCAATAACATGGTCTACCATTTTGCTGATTTCTGTTTGAAGGAGGGCTCCTTGTGTTTATTACTGAAAAAGGCTAGGGAGGTTGCAAAAAGCAGAATGAATTATTTGCATCAGTGCTCACTGTGGAAGACGTTTGGACCAATACATATGCCTGAACATTCTTGTAGGGAGGAGGGTATCTGAAGGACGACACTGATTATTCATGGGTGTAAAGCAGCACACCTATTTTGAAGCAATTACATTTGAAAATGTACTTTATTCCCTAGCCCAATTCAAGGTGCTGGCTGAGTTTCAGTGCTTCGGGGAAAGGCTGTAGCTCAGTAGTTTTGCACATGCTTTGCATACCAAAGGTCCCAGGTTCAATCCCTGGCATCTCTAGGTAGGGTTAGGTAAAGATGCAAATGCTTGCAGAGGTGCTGCCAGTCAGTGTAGACAAAACAGCTAGAAAGATCAATGATCTTACTCAGTACAAGGCAACATCTATGTTTTCTGTACTTAGTCAGACCAATGTACTGCCTTTACTTTCCTTGCACAAACAATCATTCTGAAGACCAACACAACATATATGCACACAGCACCATCATTGCAACAACATAATGGGCAGTATCCAGTGGTGTCAAACCCAAAAGTGCTAGCAGAGCTCTGCCGAATCTTTCCATTGCACAAGGGATTGCACAAGCAGAATGCACAACCAGTTGTACAACAGATTGTACAAGCGTAAGGCACAACTGTTTGTGCAACTGTGCTTGTGCAAACATAACTTTAGTTGGATTCTCTTCTTGTGCATGTTTCAGAACCTCTTTTCCGCTAGCACAATGTCATTTGTGCTGACAGAATGACGCAGTTGGATACTGCCCCATGACTGTCCTGCAAGTTCACCCTTGACACTAGACAAAATACCCACAAGGTATGAGAGCCGGTGTGGCACAGTGGTTGGAGTGTTGGACTGAGACTCGGGGGATCCAGGTTCTAGTCCCCACTCAGCCATAAAGCTCACTGGGTGATTTTGGGCCAGTCACAGACTCTCAGCCTAACCTGGGGTTGTTGTGAGGATAAAATGGAGAGGAGGAGGAGGAGGATTATGTAAGCCACATTGGGTTCCCTGCAGGAAAAAAGGCGGGATATAAATATAATAATAAAATAAATAAAAAACAAATAAACATTTTTCCTCCATTACAGAACACCTGCAGTTCTTTATCAGTACAAGTGGTAAGTTATACTTGCAGCTAGTGGTGAGTTTCGTACCTTGGGGAGGGCGCCTTGCCTCGCCTCACCTCTCCACACAGCCCCCCCGATGCTTGACCCTCCACGGCGCGGAGGAACTCTCTGCCCGCTCTCTGCACCGCTCGGTTTGCTGCGCCGCCCACGATGGCCATTTTAAGCCCTGTTGCCCTGGTTTCTACGCCAAAACCATAGGCGTAGGGTTCAGCCGCATTGGCGCAGAGGCCATTGGGTCAAAGCTGGAAATGACACGACGGAGTCCGTGCGGGCGGCGCGGCACAGATCGATTGAGTGGCGGTGGGACCGAGCAGCGTGGCAGGTAAGCCTGTGAATATCAGGGAGCTGTGAGTGGGGCTGATTTTGGCCTCACTCCAGCCCCCCGATATTCACGGTGATGTCCCTATTTGCAACAGTCTGCATGTTTCCTGAGATCAATGGCCCTGATTATTATAGTGCTCTGTCCCTTCCACCAGTTGTCTCTCCCCGCAACCTATGTACAAGGAATTCTTGATAGTTCTTGAGAGAACATGTCACATAAGGAATCACAAAGCTTTCTTTTGTCCTAGTTTAACTCCTGTGTCACAGTTGTATAAAAATGGCAGGATCATTTTTTGTTAGAATCAAATATGCCTAGAGCATTTTCTCCAATCCTTCTTAGCTATCTTGCTAATAGTAATAACATCCAAGAACCCCCCCTCCCAAATATACACAAATGTGTTTCAGGGTAATTTTCCAATGTATCCTGGGGTGGTAAAATCATGACCCACAATCTCAAATGTGTCTGTGGTGTCAGAAGAAGTGTGTTTTAAAGTCAAAATATTAGCAATATTAGAAAAGTATCATAAACTGTCAAGGTAAAACTTTAGGCATAACTTTATTATTACTAAAACCTAATATTTTGTTTATTTGGGTTGTTTTTCTAACCCCATACAAATCTGTCCCTGCAGAGATACATGTCATCCTAATGAAATCCCATGACTTGTGCCAATCTGCTGACAGAGTACTTGACTGCTTCCCTAGACCAGTTTTCTTTGGAAAAACCCATCAGACATTTTTATACCCAGAGACATTGCTTGAGTTTGGGGCATGAAGACACCCCAGTGGCAAAATCAATAGATTCTTGGGATATTTTATGCTCTAAGTGTGTTTCTGTTTCCAGAAAGAAAACAGCAATTGCTAAGAGGTTGAAATTTGGGGACATTGTGCAGGTGACCATATACAACAACGTCATGGGAAGTCTGTGTTGTAGGTCTACGTCTGTATAAATTCTGCAATGAAAAGTGAACTTGGGGTAAATTTGTCACCCCGTCTCATTGGAGAAGATTAATAATGTTTAAAACCACAGAAGAAATTGCATCACCAATTGTGTTTTTCCAGGGTGAAAATATAATTTGGTATGAACAAATTAAAATATCACAAATATTCAGATTTACAAAAGCCTCAATAATTCAGCAGAGTATACAGACCTATCTGATGCAAATGATAGCAAGATCTTCCTGATCAAACAGTCAACATATTCTAGATTCACAGGCAGAACAGCCCTACCTTTCTGTGTGGAAACCTCTGGAACCAGAATCTCTGAGGTATTCAAAGTCCATCCAATGCGACCCAGCAGGACAGAAGAGAGGAAGAAGTGGATGGTGTTTTTTGGTCATTGTCCAAGGTTTTTTTTCTTGCTTGAAATTTTTCTGTCCCTTTGACATCAATGGGAAGGAAATTAACTGTGTCATCTCCAGGGGCTGACATAGTTCTCTCCATGGAGGCATGTCTGAGGAATAGGAGACCTATGGATCCTGTGGATCCAAAGATTCTTCTGGAATGCTGAAGTAACATCCCCTCACAAATCCATGGAATGCCTCCCACATCTGCAGAGCTCCAGTATCAGAGTTGTACAGGCTGCAGAGGTTTCCACATGGAATGGGAGTGGGCTTCTGATGTTGGACCTTTTCTGAAGTTGGATTTCTGTCTCTGCCCTCAGAAGCAGACAACTGATCTATCTTATGGCTCTGTGGGATGCCCTTCCAGGGACCATAAGATGACACAATTAACCATGGTGAATTCTTTATGACCAGTATTTGAAATTCAGTTTGGATTTACTGGATCTATAATATTAGATCTGAATCAGAAGTAACTACCTTTTTGTATTTTGTGTGTATGGAATGTTTATTTTTTTTCTACTACAATTATTAATTTCATATGTTTCCTTTAATTCTACTGTTGTCAGTTAAACTTTTTACTGTCCAAATAGCAATATATAATAATGCTTTTTATTCCAGATTAATTCAGCTAGAATAGCCATCACCCTTTGAATCTATCCAATCATAAGTGTGGATTGGAGTCTCTACTTTATCTACAAGCATGCATTAGAGATGTAAAAAAAAAAAAAAGACTATGCTGTTTTAAAATTGTTTAGCTATCCTGATTATGTGTACAAGGTTGGTTATATTGTGTTAAGTGGCCAACTAGTATACACCTATTGGCATTGTGTACCCCTTCATATGGTGGAAGTGGTAGAGCACATCCCTGCCCTTAACTACTCACAGAGGTCCATATGTGAAATAGCACAATTCATACAATTCTTCCCTTACCCCTAAGTAAATTAACTTGCAAATAATGACCCAGTCTAATGTTCAAAGTGGCAATTGTAGTACCTATCTATGGATAAATCTATTTGCACATAAGGGCTGTATCCAATTGGACACAAGGTCTAACAGAAATTACGTTGCACTAGTATAAGAGACCTCTAGCATAACACCAATAGTGTTAGCTGGCACAATGGGTTTTCGGGGGAATCCTGTCCCACCAGCTAATGCAGTTGGCACTGTGCTAGAGGTTCCTTATGCTAGCACAATGCAATTTACATTAGCACCAGTGTCTGATTGGGTACTGCCCTATGTGTCCCAGCCCAAAATTTCACCTGGCATATTCGTCCGCCCGCCTTTGTTTTGTTGCTTGTTCTCAAGTCACCAGTCCTTTATACTTATTGAAATTAATGGGACATAGCCATGTGTAGCCATGGGGAGAGTCTCACCTTTATTTTTCTGAGTCATAAGAGGCATTCAATTATTCTAGTGATGCATATAAATACTGATTTCAGCTGAAATTCATTATGTCGCCATGTAAAAACAGGTTATGTTTGAAGATGACACCAATTTCATGTTGTTGACAATAATGCTTCACTGATTCCCAGAAGGGAATTCAAAACCATTACTTGCTTATGTAAAAAAGAAAGGAAAATACTTTAAAAGCTACATTGCTGGTAAAGGGAAAGGGTGTTATCTTTGTCTCTTGACTAGAATGAATGGTAAGCACAAAGTAATCGATACACATAAATCAAAGGAAAGATAAAAATGGTTCACAGTGTATCCTCTAAATAACAGCTGAAAAAAGGGAGCCAGTGAGACTAAATAATACAATTCACACCACCATGCTGGAGCCTAGACAGGAAACTGTAGGAGTCTCTCCATGTACATAGGATTTTAGGTGGGTTGAAGAACTAAGTAGCCTCGTGGTAGACATTTTAATTTTCTGCATGGAAACTGCTCCATATGAATATAGGTCATGTGTAGTAGCGGCATCATATGCACAGTGGTCTCTACACAGTTGCAAATGCAGAGGGAAGCTGCAAGTTTATTGCAGCTTCCCTGCATATGTGCAGGGAATTTCAGCGTTTATTTTATAGTCTTAAATCCCATACGCATTTTGAGACAAAAGTTCTTCAAGGAACTAGACAGTACTAGAATACACTTGGCTAGAAAAGTGGTACTTGTTTGTTTACATAATGATTCTCCTGAAGAAGAACGTTTTCATTGAAACATGTCAGAATATGGGATTTTCTGCACCATTTAGGATTTTTCCTCCCTTCTGTGCTTCTTCTGGCACTATCTTCCTACACTGGATAATACTTTTTTTTTTCTTGCTACATTGCTGAAACCAAGGTGGACAATACTTTTTTTCTTCTTCCTACATTGCTGAAACCAAACTGGACTCCACATTATTTATGAATATTAAATCGCACTATTCCCAATTAGATCTGCTTGTTTTGTTCATTGTGAAAACTGTCCATGTATTCCTACACTCTGCTCTTTAATCGGATACTGACCCATAAAAGGATCAGTCCTCTTATAACTTGGCTGATAAATTTACTCAGAAGACTTTCATAACGGCATTTGTCAAAAGCATTTTATATGATGCTACAACCACTTCTATCTATGTTGGTTGACACTCTCAGAGGAGGGGGGGAGGAGATAGGACTTCTCCTTTAGCAGGGTTTGTTAACCTGTATATTTAATAATTCTAGCTTTAACATTAATGACAAGCAAACTTTCCTTAACTTCATTCAGAACCTGCTTGTTTTTTAATTTGCATTCTCATCAATCATTCATAAAATGCTTATCCATTTCCCAAATGTTCTCCCATTGCTGGGTTTTGCGGCCTGGTTGCCCCACCCTCAGCCTCTTTCTTTTTTGCGGCTCCCTCCCTCCCTGTTAGCAGTGTAGGCTCCTCTGGTCGCCCATTTGGGGGCCGAGTAGGAATTTTGGCTCATTGCCTCAATTGGCTTAAGGGGAACTGTGCGTGTTTCAACTACTCTACACTGTGACCCAGGGTTGGGATTTGTTATTTTGTGTTTTTTTAAAATTGTTTTAATTCAATTCAGTCGCATTTGGCAGGTAAGTGCAGGAATAGGCAGTCGGGTAGGGTTTGGTGATCATCCGATGGCACCTTTTAGGTGACTGGCGAGACCCGAGGCTCCCCGTTGCTGGGTTTTGCGGCTCAGTTTGTGAGAGATAAGGCTTGCCTTTGAGGCCAACTCACCTCATCCATATCAGTGTTTCACGGCCCTGTGAGGCGGTGACAGTCAGTGGGAAGGCCTCCCAGCACCATGGTGGTGTAAAACTGGGGGGTGGCTAGTTGCAGCACCACCCCTCGAAGTTGGATATTTTCGCCTGTGAATATCTCCACTGATCAATGGCCAGTTTGGTTAATACCCGCACTTCTTCCCTTCGCAGATCTTTGATTATTCAATAAATGTGGCCCTAATTTTACACTATATCTTGTGTCTCGACTCTTTAGTTTCCCCCTTTACATGCACAAATGAGAATGATTTCTTATGACCCAGTTGTAGAAATGATGCTAAGTAAACCAGTGATACACTGGTAATGTATGGACTTCTGAGATTTCCAGCTCGCTCTAGAACCAAGCTGGATTTAAGCCTGGCAAGATTTATATTATGCTGTAGTAGCCTTGGCCCCAATTTAAATTTTCTGGTTCTATAAATACAGGCTCTGTTTCTTGTATGTTTCTTCATCCCATACAAAAAGATTCAAGAGTAGATGTGGAGCAAGCTTACTTAAGTGAGGAGACCCAACAGGTTGGGTACCATAATGGAGAAGACTTTTTCTCTGCTTACTACCTACCACACCTCTAAAGTCAGGGGGATTCAGAGGAGTGCCTCTGGTGCAGGGATGTATGAGAATTATGTTTCAGTTTGCACATCATCCAGACTTACCCTATTTGCAACCCTGAACTCACATGGGAGCTCTCTCTCTCTTTTTTTAACTGTTTGCATTCCCATCAAACCTCACTATTGGCTTTGTTGATGGGAGTTGTAGGCCAAAACATCTGGAGGGCAACAAGTTGACCACCACTGATTTAAGGCAGTCGGAAATATTTCACTTTGTTGCTGGAATGGAGGGAGGGGGAGAATTTGAAGGGCAGGGAAAAATAGGTGCTAAAAATGGGGAAAGAGAAAAGTAAAACAAGAGGACAAACAGCTTCTCCATTCATAAGATACCATTATACAATAATTACTTGGTATACAAAAGCAGCATACAGAATGTACATGGGGTATAATATAGCATGAAGAAAATTCAGGTGTCATCATCATCAGGCGATCACTCGTGACCGAGTAAGATTGTCTTCCGGGATAAAAGGAGGAAATTCTAAAGAAGATTGTGTAGACTCTAGCGATGGGTCCGTAAGTGACTGTGGAGGCCAATTCTAGATCCACACAGCTTCCCACAGTGAAGACACAGGTTACCAGATAGAAGATGGTCCTGTAAAGGATTCATTTGACGTGCTTTTCGCTTAGCACGTTTCTCCCTTTCACCTTGCACTCGGGCTTCTTCAAAGTCCATGGAACCTTTGTGATCTTTTGGGATTGCTGTTATAACTGTTTTAGTCTGAGCTGCTATCAAGTGCATCAGTTAGGAAGGGCAGCACATAGAATATGATATTCTTCCAGCTACCTACACACTGATCATGATGGAACTACTGCAGCATCATATAAATTTTGCCAGGCTTAAATCCAGCTTGGTTCCAGAGAAAGCTGGAAATCTCAGAAGTCCATATATTACCAGTGTATCCCTAGCTTACTCAGCATCATTTCTATAACTGGGTCATGGGAAATCATTCTCATTTGTGGGCGAAAGATAAATAAACAACATTTTCTGCTATTGTGAAAAGGCAGAGGTTTCTGCAAGCTCAGGTCTTAACCTTCCCATTTTTCTTCCAATGTACAGACGTAAAATAACAATTTGTGTAATAGAAACTCTTTTGCTTTACAGGAGAAAAAAAGGGCTGTGGTCTTGCTATTTAGCATCAAAGGGGAAAATACACGCCCCACCGTGTAACACATTTGCAAGTGGAAGGAGGGTGGGGATAAAGAGATGCAATATAGATGCAATTGGTATAGACTTGGGCTACATTTATTTAGAGAGATCTGCAAAGGGGAACCAGTGTGGGCTTCTAACCTATACAGGCAACTAGCTTGTCAGTGTATTTGGTGAGGCATCCAAGCCCTGCTGAGTGGTGTTTGTGGGATCACTAGCCCTCGGGTCTACACCATACAGGTTCTGGGAGGCCTTCCTGTCACTGTGTCACCCCCTCCTGTGGCCTCAAAACTCCAAGCGGGTGAGTTGAGTTAGCCTCAAAAGCAATCCCCACTGGGTCTCAAGGCTCTGAGCAGGAAGCCTCAGGCATCACCTATCACCATAAAGGTGCCTCCAGATGCTCACCAACCTTAACTAAATATGTCCACACCTACCTGCTACAGGCAAGCAACAAGCCTCTGATTAGTTACATACACATACACACACACACACACACACACACACACACACACAACCTGCTTTGAATTAAATCAAGCAGGTCTGTCCACAGATCTGCCAAAATATTTATCATTACCGGCTGACCGTCGCTTGTGTGGGGAGACAAGGCAGCAGGTTGCTTCACCAATACATGGCTGCTATTGACCCTGTCTCCTACTACTGGCCTAGCAGGGGTCATAAAGTGCAGCCAGAGGTCCTGGTTCTTATTGTCCCAACCCAGGGAAGGGTCAAAGGCCACTCTCATGCAAAAGCCCTCATCATACGTCAGCCAAGCCACACCCTCATATTCAGAATAAGCCCTGTTAGGACACACCCTCTCCCCGAGAACTTATGTTGAATGACCCCCCATATAAGTTAGAAAATCTGGCAGCCAATTGGCCCCCAAACCCCTTCTTATTATTTATTTATTTATCCGGTTGATTGTTTATTTATTTATTTTTATTTGTGATACTGCTTAAATATCCCTAAACGGTTCACAAATAAACATTAAAATCACATTTAAAATACAATCAAAATACAATATTAAAAATAATTTCAATTACAAGAATGCAGAGCAATACTTTATCCCTCAATTCTGGTTCATGAAACAAGGAAAAAATGTATATGAATTCACCCCTTAGATTCCCCCCCTCCCTGGTTGCCAGCAATAAATAATAAGGCTAAGAAGATGAACGTAGCCCCAGTGGGCACCACACAATCATCTGCCTTGGCATAGTGATCAACAGATTTGGGGGCAGGCCCTCCACTCTGGGCCATGGGCATGCATCTTGCTGGTCCTTGCCAGACAGAAGCTCATGCAACCATCACTGAGGATACTGGATGGGCCCTACCATCACCGATAATATTGGGTGGACCCCTTCAGCTTCCATAGAGGCAGGTGGGGCAATTGGGGTAGCCATAGCCACTTGCAAGAATCCTGCATCTGGGGCAACAGCTGGAGACAATGGTGTAGAAGGAGCCAGTTGTAAAGACTGGGCTACAGGTGTTGTCGAAGTGGCTACAGGTACAGCTGGTTCAGCTATTGCTTGGTGGCGATGCCACCTCTGCCCCATAACCAGAGCAGAAGGTGTTGCTTGGGCCTCTACTCCCTGTGCTCCACTCGCAGTAGGCTGACCAGCTGCCACCTCTCCTTGTGGCTGAGAAAAAGGTCAGTCCAGTCTTTGCATCCACAACAGGAGCCCCCATGTTGCCAAGTGGCCCCAATTTTGCAAAGGGAAGTGAAATCCTGCCCCCCCCAACATCCTGCTGGGCTGACAGTGGGTTGGACAATGACAGGATCTGGCATGTCGGTGTGGGTATCATCACTGTAGGCTGGGGGTTCATTGTGGATGCTGTGGTAGTTGCGGCCACCAGCTGGGTCACTGCTATCCTTGAACCCGCCTGTATTTCATCAAGATAAGCTGAAACAGAAAGCCATAGCCTGCACTGAGCTTGTCTCCTCATTTCCCTCAGCTGGGGAATACCACCCCCTCTTTGGGTGAATGTAGGGGGCAAAGTGACCCCTTTGTCCTTCTCCATTGCCTTCAAAAATCACTGAAATATCTGGTCCCCCCACCTACTCTGAACAACCACCCGTTGGGCACATTTGGTGGGACTCTCTCCTTCCCCTTCTTTCCCCCTTCTTCTTAGAAGGCAATGTAACCTGCTGGCCCCAATCCCAAACAGAGGCCTGAAATTCAATGCGGGCCTATAGGTCTGCAGAGAGGCTTAAATAGTGCTGCGATGCAATAGGCCAAGGCCCTTGAATTGGGCCTGCAAGCTCAACCAGGGCCTACTGGGCTCAAATTAGAGCAGCTCCTGCCTGAGGAGGCCCTCCCCCACACAGTTCACCCCTCTCACACCCAATAGCTGGCCTTATGGCCTGGGAGAAAAACACCATCCCTACAAATGAGTAGGCCTGAATTAGGCCTAAGGCTCACACCACAACCTCCGCCACCAATCCTGGAAGTGGTGGAGAGGAAGGCCATTGCAAACATGGAGCTGCAGTGTCCCAAATGGGCCATGACTGGCTGCAAAAAGCCCATGCTGTGACCTCCGCTGATGATCCCAGCAGTGGCAGGGGAAGAAGGGCCGTGATATGTAGCCCCTGAAAAGCCACAGCAGCCTGACCACTTCTGCATCAGCAACAGGCAGGCCCCATTCGGCCTGCCTAAACAAACTGTAGGCCACAGGACCTGAGAAGAATGGCTGCTCCTCATTTGGCAGCCGGGGAACAAAAGAGGACAAGGGAGGGGCTCCGTGGGCTAAATAGGGTTGTGTTCAAAATCCTGAATGGGCTTAATTATAGCTACTCGAATCAACTCTGCCTGACCTCCCGAGTCTGTTTTGTTGAGGCTGCCTTCCCCCTCCCGACTCGTCGCATCGCAAGCTGAACCATGAGTTACAGTGCTCTACGCCCTGCGAGCCTTTCTTGTACAATAGTCTTTCGCACCCCTATAAAACACACACCGAGACACATGGTGGATGTTCTATTAATGTTTTACTAAGGGTAACTGTTTTCCTTATGGTTAAGATGAAATTGTCCCTCAAGCTTTGTTACTCTATTTGCAAACTGTGAAGCTGAGGGGTGGCAATTTCTGTTATTTTGGGGATGGGGTATGAAAAAAAGTGAAGTGTTTACTCATTTACAGCAAGTGGCATTTGTGCTCCCTGCTGGACCCCATTTGCCCCCCCCCAATACTTCTTACCTAGAAGATGCCGGAGTGGAAGAAAGAAGCATTGGTTCCTGCTCCTGTCCTGACTCTGATTTGGCTTCATAGTGTCATGGATATGTAGTGTCATCAGGAAGACAAACCAAAGTAAGGACAGAAGCAGAAAACAATGATGACTGCCCTCATTCTAGGTAGGAAATATTGGGAAGGATCCAATGTCGTCCAACTGCTAGTGCTATTTCCATTGCACTAGTGGAAACCAACACTTGCACAATGTCAATAGTGCTTCCTAGCACAATGGTTTCCTGGGAAATCCATTGTGCTAGCAAGTGCTATTGAGATTGTGCAAGTGTTGGTTTCCACTAGTATAGGACAACCTAAATAGAGCTAGTGGCGAGACACCATTAGATCCTTCCCACATGGCACCCAGCAAAAGGGAAGAGCATGATCACCACTGCATTGGCCATATGAACAGCCAATGGCACAAAAAATGGTCAGGTGGGTCATACCTGTTGGGTTTTGCATAGGCAGAACGAGATTACCACCTGACATCGGGATTATCACCTGACCTGGTGGGTGTTACTTTAGTTCAAGTATACAAGGCCTTTGGTCAGGAGACATGGTCTCGAGGTGATGTGACTCAGCAGCCTTGAACAGGTTTGAAGCAGTAAACATGTTGATGAATAGGTTATACACTGGGGTGAGTAATGTCCTATTTATAGATGCAGGGTCTGGGGTATATAAGCTAGCACACTCACTTGCTTCCGTCATTCCTCTTCATCTCTCTCTGCTGCTTGTTCGTCTCGACATGTATTGTCTTGGACTTCACTTCATCTAGCCTTACCACTGGGGTATAGGTTTTGAGTCTGCTATGATGTAGTGAGTAGAGATGCATTGATTGCCTTAATCCCATGTAATTGGGTCTTACAAATAAACTCTTTAATCTTTATTAACTGCTGTTATCTCCTCCTTCCGCTTGCGTGACTGGGACTGAGTGTCATTGGCTAGGGGAGCTTTTGAACCCGGGTCAGTCCAACTCTCACAATACCATCAGTAAACCTTATTTACACACACACACACACACACACACACACACACATGTTAAAGGTTTGAGTGAAAAAGTTATTCAAAGAACTTTCAGCTTGGATCTAGTTTTATGGCTCTGAATACGTTTACAGTACCTTCTGTATGAATAATTTGTGTTACTTAGTTTAGATTCCTGAGTTCTTCCAAACGAGCAGTCCTATATTTTAGCAAACCATCTGTCCAATGTGGTAAAACTGGTTCCCCCCCCCCACTTCTGTGTATATTAAGAAGGCTCTTCTTAATTTTGTTGTATCCTTGACAAGCTGTATATTCTAGGAATTAAGTTGCTTTTGATATATGGAACCTCAAACTTCCCTGGAAAAAAATCAGGCCAGAAAACTACATGTTACAGAATTTATTTTTTAGTTGTTCATCATGCAATTTAATGTAATTACTTTACTTAAGGCTAAATATAATATTTCAGTTTCCCTTCGATTTAGAGGTTGCACTGAACTGTTCATGTTTATGAATCAAATTAAAGGTTGCTTGCTGAGCCGAATTCAAGGTGTTGGTTTTGACCTTTAAAACCCTATATGGCTCCGGTCCAGTCTATCTCAAGGAGCGTCTCCAACAACACCAATTGGGCCGCTCAACAAGATCTGCCACGGATGGCCTTCTCCTTCTCCCTTCAGCCAGAGCAGCTAGACTGGTGGGGATGAGGAAGAGGGCCTTTTCTGTGGTGCCCCCCGTACTGTGGAACTCTCTCCCGAGTAACCTCCGCCATGCCCCCTCTCTGCTGAGCTTCCGTCGCTCATTAAAAACCTGGTTGTTCAGGCAGGAATATGGGGTGGGTTAAGATTTTAAAATTTTTATATTGTTTTAAATGTATTTTATTGTTTTTATTCTATGTACATCGATAAATAAATATTAATAATAATAATAATAATAATAATAATAATAGGAGTTGCATCAAAACAAAGGTAATATTAGGAGATAAACCATAGCAAAATCTTCATTATTTTCTTTGATATGTATTCATTAAGTTTATATGTGGCTTTATGCTTATCAATGAATTTAACTAAACTCTGCAATACTCAGAGTGCAGTCCAAATGCACTAAAACCAATGGAAATCCTATGCATAGTTAGGTTTCTTAAGTCCCTTTGGCTTGCTAGGGATGTGGCACGAACCTTCTGGGGGGCTCGGTTCTCCGCCGGCTCGACTCTCCACAGCGGCGGCCGCCCGTGCTCGATTTTCTGAGCGGCGCGGAGCATTCTCCACGCCGCCCGTGCCGGCCGCGCTGGTCCCATCGCGTCACTTCCGGCACAGCGGAAGTGACTGCTCCGGCGCACTGGATCCGCGCTATATGTTTTTGGCGGGGGGAACCAGGGTAACAGGGCTTAAATAAATCTATTAGCCAGCGAGCTGCCTCCCAGCCTCAGATAGGCTTGCGTGCCTCGCACGACCCGGACCGAGTTCGGTCCCACTCAGCCCGCGCGAGCCAAAAGGTAACATCCCTACTTTAAGCATCCACCTAATTGTATACAGCAATGCAGTAGCCCTTATTGTTGACTTAGATCAGATATACTTTTATACCCTAATGAACAAAAAATGTTCTTCTTTATTTTTATTGACATAAAAGTTTTCCAGGCATGTTATACAGCATCTAAATTGTAAGCCAAGCAGTTGACACAATGCACATGAGTGGATGATTAGATTAATTAGTCAACTTTACTTCAGAATCTTCCTGATAGGAAATGGCTTCAATAATGTAAAAACCTGTGGAACCTCCCTGAAAAAATGTTTGACTTATAGTCTTATAGTTCCCTTAAAATTCCTTGTATGTTTTCCACAAACAGGAGAAACTGAGCACCAGCATGTCATGGATATGTAAAGATATGTTTAGATAATTACAAATGGATCTTAAACCCCTGATGAACTGCTGTGGATAAATCTAAGGTTACTAATATATTGAACTTTCTTTGATTCCTGTAATTGGATTGTTTATGTAATGTATGTGTTTTGCTAGTTGAAAAAAGTTGTAATATTTTCTATATACTCATTGATTATATTGAAAACATGTGATTTAAAACTCAAGAAAATATTATTTAAAACAAAGCTAAGTCAACATTTCTTAGTGGTCTTTTCCCCCTGAAAAACATGAGATTTCACCTCCCACAAAGAAACAAAAAGGAGGGGGGAAGCCCACTTTGCAGAATTTTCTCTCAATGTTCTCCATTTTTTTCTGGCAGCTGTCATTGCTTCCTTCACAGTGCCGGCTAGGGATGTGCAAGGATTTTGTTCAGAGGTGGAATGGAAATCTGGCAGACTGACTTGGCTCAACCCCCCTGAACTCTGTCTCGCTTACCAAGAAGGTAAGCTTGACTTGCATTCTCCCAAGTCGAGCCGGGAAAGTGACTTCCGGGTTTCTGGTAAGCTGCTGTTTATGCAGAAAATGCCTTAAGATATGCCAAAAGTGACTGCAATTTGCATAACTTGCACAAATTGCAGCCACTTTTGATGTATCTTAAGGCATTTTCTATGTAAACAGCTGCCTACCAGGAACCCAGTAGTCCGACGAGCGGTGCGGCACGCCCCCACTTTTGTCCCAGCTCTGTGGGCACAGCAGCGGCATCTGATGAGCCAGAGGCAGGTTGGGTCCCAGAGAATGGCCCACCCCTACTTGAAATAATGTGAGGTCTGGGCATTGTGAGAGATATAAAATGGCATCTAGGCTATCAACACAGTTGCTGCTGCTCCCAGGTGTAGTGGCAACAAGAACAAAAAAACACCTTAAGAAAAAAAGAAGGAAACTATGCTCTGCCACTGCTAACAGTGAATTGCAACCCAGAGGAATTGGTGGAGAATTTTGCCTCACCCTAAAGAAATTTGGCGAAGCGATTAGATATGGTGGAAAATATTGAGAGGCCATTTGCACACAGCTCTACACAAATTCTCCCAAGCTTACCTTTCATAAGTTTTTCTTACTCTGGAGGCTGTAATGTCCAGTGCTTCAAAAAGGTCTGACTTGAGTGTCCCCAGGCACCCAAGCTTGCCTGCCAGCTACTGGTAGACCCCTCACTAGGTACCAGAGCCTATGAGAAGGAACACTTGAACAGGCCCTCCATGTCAGGACATGCCCTTTTTGTGAAGCATGGTCCTCCATTTCCAGGTCAATATTATCCAAGGAAGGAGAAGTGATTCTGTTCCTGACTCCCAGCTGAGCAGGAGCACAACAGGAGAGAGGCTCCAGCTGTTTTGGGGACTGTGAAAAGGAAGACAGAAACAGAGCACTATGGAAGGAAAGGACTCAGCAGTGGTGGTGACCTGCAAGGGGTGTGCAATGTTTGTTTTCCTGCCGGAGATCGACATGGCCTACACGTGCAACAAGTGCAAGCTGGTCACACTGTTGGAAGAAAAGGTCAGAGGACTGGAGCAGCAAGTGTCAACCCTCAGGAGCATAAGAGAAAGTGAGGAGTTCTTAGACAGAACGGTGAATCTACAGCACCAAAGCACAGTACAGGAGCCAGAAGGGCAACGGCAGGAAGAGGCGGAGTCGGAGACTGCAGAGGCAAGGGAAAATAACGCAGGGGGAACCCCCTGGAAAAGGGTGACTGTTAGGAGCAGAAGAACTACAAGACACTCTGCGCCTGTGGAAGCAGTGGAGCTATGGAACCGCTTCCATGTACTTGAGGACGAGAGCAGAGGACAGCCTGCAGAGGACGGATTATCGGGCACCCAACGTGACAGCGAGCAAGAGGCTGAGGGTCAGTCAAGTGGAGGCAATCAAACCAAGGCCTACAGCAAGAGGAAGAGAAGAGTACTCGTAGTGGGAGACTCCCTCCTGCGGGGGATCGAAGCCAAAGTATGTCGCGAAGACCCATGGACTCGCCAGGTGTGCTGTCTCCCTGGGGCACGGATTAAGGATGTGACAGAGCAGCTGCCGAGGCTCATGCAGCCCACCGACACATACCCCTTTCTTCTCTTCCACGTGGGTACAAATGATACTGCCAAGCGGAGTTACAAAGAAATCACGGCAGACTTTGAAGAGCTGGGAAGGGAACTCAAGAACTTCGGGGCCCAGATAGTTTTCTCATCCATCCTTCCAGTACTTGGAAGAGGCATAGAAAGGGAAAGAAAAATACTCCGAGTGAATGACTGGCTACGAAGGTGGAGCCGACGTGAGGGATTTGGATTCTGGGACCACGGGCTACACTTCCTGGAAGATGGACTGCTGGCAAAGGATGGGTTGCACCTCACAAGGACTGGGAAGAATGTGTTTGGCCACAGCATGAGGAACTTAATCAGGAGGGCTTTAAACTGAATCCAACAGGGGAGGGAGACATAAACTCGGGGGTACCAATGGAAGAAGGCCTCTATGCCACAATGGAGAGAACAGCTCCAGCAGTGCCCATTGATAGTCTACCACAAAATGTAGGGGGAAAGTCGGACTATAAAGCACATAATCTTCAATGTCTCTATACTAATGCCAGGAGTATGGGCAATAAACAAGACGAACTTGAACTCTTGATACATGAGGGCAAGTACGACTTGATAGGGATAACTGAAACCTGGTGGGATGACTCCCATGACTGGAATACAGCAATTGAAGGGTATAACTTGTTCAAAAGGAACAGAAGCAACAGAAAGGGAGGTGGAGTTGCACTGTATGTTAAAAATACGTATCTCTGCACAGAGATACAGGAAGAGGAGCTTGGCAGCCCCATTGAGAGCATCTGGGTTAAAATAAAGGGGGCAAAGAATAAAGCGAACATGGCAGTTGGAGTCTACTACCGACCACCCAATCAAGGAGAAGACGAGGATGGAACTTTTGAAAAGCAAATTGCCATTGTTTCAAGGAGGCATGATGTGGTAGTAATGGGGGACTTCAATTTCCCTGATATCTGTTGGGAGACTTATTCAGCCAAACATGGCCCCTCCAAGAAATTCCTGAGCTGTGCTGCTGATAACTTCCTCCTACAGAAAGTGGAGGAAGGAACTAGAGGATCGGCTATCCTTGACCTGATTCTAACCAACAGAGACGAGTTAGTGGATAAAGTGGCAGTTTCGGGAACTCTGGGGGAAAGTGACCATGTTATACTTGAGTTCTTGATTCTAACAGAAGCAAAAGCTGAGTGTAGCCAAACACGTACCCTGGATTTTAGGAAAGCCAATTTTAACAAACTCAGAACAATGATTAGTAAGATCCCATGGCAAGTGACTCTCACGAGAAAGGGAGCCCAGGAGGGGTGGGAGTTTTTAAAAAAGGAAATTTTAAAGGCACAATTGCAAACAATTCCCACAAGGAGAAAAGGCAGAGGGCAACAGAAGAAGCCAATGTGGCTTCACAATAAACTCAAAGATGACCTGAAAACAAAAAAGGACACGTATAGGAAGTGGAAGGAAGGACAGGCTACAGGGGAAGAGTACAGGCAGGTAGCACAGAACTGCAGGAATAGTGTCAGGAAGGCTAAAGCTGAGAATGAGCTAAGGTTAGTGAGGAATGCTAAAAGCAACAAAAAAGCTTTCTTCAGATACATGCACAGTAAAAGACAGAAGAAAGAACTGGTGGTTCAACTACGCAATGAGGATGGCAAATTGATAACAGAAGACAAAGAAAAGGCAGAAGTGTTCAATTCCTACTTCGGCTCGGTCTTCTCCCAAAAGAGGGTCTATGACCCCCCTGGCAAACCTGAAGTGCAGACTGAAGGGGCAGAATTGCAGCTTGAGATTGATAGGCAAATGGTCAAGGAGCACCTGATTACTCTGAACGAGTTTAAATCTCCAGGGCCTGATGAGCTGCATCCTAGAGTAATAAAGGAACTGGCAGAAGAACTCTCAGAACCACTGTCTATTATCTTTGAGAAATCATGGAGGACAGGTGAAGTGCCAGACGACTGGAGGAGGGCAAATGTTGTTCCCATCTTCAAAAAAGGCAAGAAGGAGGAACCTGGGAACTATAGGCCAGTCAGTCTGACATCAATCCCCGGGAAGATTTTTGAGCAGATTATAAAGAAGTCAGTCTGCAAGCACCTTGAAAACAATGCAGTGATTACTAGAAGCCAGCATGGATTTGTCAAGAACAAATCCTGTCAGACTAATCTGATCTCATTTTTTGATCGGGTAACCTCCCTTGTGGACTGTGGGAATGCTGTGGACATTATATACCTGGACTTCAGCAAAGCTTTCGACAAAGTGCCTCATGATATCCTGATTAGTAAGCTAGCTAAGAGTGGGCTAGATGGAACAACTATCAGGTGGATCCACAATTGGCTAAAGAATCGGACTCAAAGAGTGCTTATCAATGGTTCCTTCTCAAACTGGGGAGAGGTAACGAGCGGGGTACCACAGGGCTCGGTCCTGGGCCCGGTGCTCTTCAACATTTTTATTAATGACTTGGATCAGGAGGTACAGGGAATGCTTATCAAATTTGCAGATGACACAAAGTTGGGTGGAACAGCTAATACTCTGGAAGACAGAAACAAAATTCAAAGTGACCTCGATAGGCTGGAGCGCTGGGCCGAAAACAACAGAATGAAATTTAATAGGGATAAATGCCAAGTGCTGCACCTAGGGAGAAGAAACCAAATGCAGAGTTACAGAATGGGGGACACTTGGCTCAACAATACTACAAGTGAAAAGGATCTTGGAATTGTGGTAGATCACAAACTGAATATGAGCCAGCAATGCGATGTGGCTGCAAAGAAGGCAAATGCAATTTTGGGCTGTATTAATAGAAGTATAGCTTCCAAATCGCGGGAAGTGATAATTCCCCTTTACTCGGCACTGGTTAGGCCTCATCTTGAGTACTGCGTCCAGTTCTGGGCACCTCACTTTAAGAAGGACATAGACAAACTGGAGAGGGTTCAGAGGAGGGCAACAAGGATGATAAAGGGACTGGAAACAAGGCCCTATGAGGAGAGACTGAAAGAACTGGGCATGTTTAGCCTTCAGAAGAGGAGACTGAGGGGAGATATGATCGCACTCTTCCAGTATTTGAAGGGATGTCACACAGAGGAGGGCAAAGATCTCTTCTCGGTCATCCCAGTTTGCAGGACACGGAATAATGGGCTCAAGTTACAGGAACCTAGATTCCACCTAAACATCAGGAAAAATTTCCTGACTGTCAGAGCAATAAGACAATGGAATCAACTACCTAGGGAGGTCGTGGGCTCTCCCACTCTGGAGGCATTCAAGGTGCAGCTGGACAGACATCTGTCAGAGATGCTTTGACCTAGATTCCTGCATTGAGCAGGGGGTTGGACTCGATGGCCTTGTAGGCCCCTTCCAACTCTACTTTTCTATGATTCTATGATTCTATTATTCCAGTTACTGAATCAGTTTTCCTTTCATTCTTTCTTTGTTCTCCAGGAGCTGGAGGTGTGTCCTGAAGTTACCACAGTTAAGTGCCAACACTATCACATCATGATTTATCTGTGGCATGGAAAAAGCAGCTATTTCTAATCCAGATGGTCATATCCAGCAAATATAAGAAAGGCCCCAGCAAAGTGGCACCGGCATTATGCTACAGTAGAAAACTGGTTTATTTGTTTGTTTATTATTTTTAGTTTACCTGATGCTTTCTAGATTGCTACTCTTTTCAAATGCATTTCCCTTTGTAACTAGTGACAGGAAAGTTCCTGTAGCCTTGAACTGGATAGGCTTGGGTTAAAATAAATTAAGATTTGCTCTGGTAAAGTTGAACTATTCCACCCTGTCACCAGTGCCATAATCAGGCAGTGAGCCAATCTGAATTGAACCTGAGCCAATCTGAGTTGAGGTGCACCATATCACACTTCTGACTGGGAACAAAGCAAGGTCTAATCCCTAATTGTTCTCACCCGGGGTCTTTCAGACCTCCCCCTGTCCTTACCTAGATGTTGTTGTTGTTCCAGGAATGGTGGCAAGTGGGGGGGGGAGGTTTTTTCCACCTATCAGTGTCTGATTTTCTGCTACACAGTTCATCAGAAACAAGTATACCTGGAATGGGTGGATGGGAATCATAGTATATGTTTGGGCTTGGGGGGAAGTGGGGGGAGTGGAATTCTCCTCTGCTCCAAATTAGAATCCAATGCACAGAAAAAAATGGGTCATAATGCTCACCTCAAATTTCAGACAAGCACAAAAGTCCCTGAAATTTGTATTTCTGAGCTCAGAAATGCACATCTTGGTGACATCTATATTTGCAACTCCTTTTAATGGAAACAAACAAACAAACATAAAGGTTTCCTCCTTCCTTCATTTGGTTTCTGTTCAATGGTAACTTGACCATATTAAACCTCACACACCCCAAATAATTTGACTAGTCTTATCAAACTTCTTTTATATTCTGGTCAAACTTCTCAGATATCTTGTTGTACTGGAACGTTTCACTTTGACTTTCATTTTACGTTATATTTGGTTGAATTCCTCCCTATACCCAGAAATATATATTTTAGCAAAGGTTCTCAAATATGTCATAGTTAGCCTCTTCAGTTAATGAGAAAATTGATAGAGCACCCCTAACTTTATGGAACAAACAGCCCAATAAAAATATCGCAGTGATACTCACTATTGATCTTGAACTAGGGGCTGGCATTCAAAAGAGATTGGAGAGATTGGAGCCACAGAGTCCTTTGACATGGTTTCATTACACCAGGAAACATGTCATAAGACAGTAGCTATCTTTGAAAGAATGTATAGGCTCAACCCAGAGGCAGAGCAACACCATTTTATTGAGGCCCGCTGTGGACCCCATAAAGAAGATGGAATAGGGAAGTATGAGAATTTCATTTTGCAAAGCACTCAAAAATGCCCCATTTGTAATGCCAAATACAAATGGGAGCACATTTTCTTCAAAAATGTCTGCAAATTCCCAAACTTGCATTCACAAAATGTGTACTTGAAAAATGCACAACTTTCCCAAAATGCACAACTTTCTCAAAATGTGCAAATTTTAAATCACCCATTCTATGGGGAAAATTTGAACAATTTTGGAAATTTGCACAAATTTGGAGATTTTTTGTGCTACGTTGATATTTGATAGCTGTTCATTTTGTGCAATTTTCCCATTCGTACAAATGCGAGTGCAAATAGAGGACAGACAAGCAGTATGCTGGTGTTCATAGAATCTTGCTAAACTCAAACATCGCTCATTTGCCCATCCCTAGGAGAGAATCTGGTACATGAGCCACCATGGGGGTAGCAATTGTCATCTAGTTGCCCTAAGCTAGTACAGCCTCTGCAGAGAGCTGGTGGAGTGAGTCCAGCATTGCCTCTGGGAACAGAGCTTCACACCGGGAGGTCAGAGAACATCCAGCTGCTGAGCAGCCTCTTCCAGGATTTGGGATCACACTTGGAATACTGTGCACAGTTCTGGTCACCACACCTCAAAAAAGATATTGTAGAACTCAAAACGTTGTAGGAAAGGGCAATCATAATTGGTAAGCAGCTGGAGCAATCCCCTATGAGGAAAGGTTATGATGTTTGGGGCTGTTTAGCTGAGAAAAAAGGTTAGTAACGGGGGGCATGATAGAGGTGTATAAAATTAAGCAAAATGGATAGAACCCAGGGTCATCCAATGATTCAGACTATTCTTTACACAGCATACTGTTGAACTATAAAATTTGCTACCACAAGATGTAGTGATAGCCACTAACTTGTACAGCTTTAAAAGGGGATTTGATAAATTCCTGGAGGATAAGGCTATCAATGACCACCAGTTAGTATGGCTGTATATTACCTCCATGACAAAGAAGTTATTTCAAACTCCCCTACTTACATAGCCCTTTCTTCCTGGCCAACAGTATCAGGACTATGCCCTATAACTAGTATAGGGCCAGATATTAACTGAGAAAGGCCTCAGTATGTGTTTTGATGGGGCCAGGAAGCATAGTGAGAAAATATATCATGGAACATCAATTAGAATAATATAATAAGCTTGCCTATGGTTTGGGGGCTAAAGTGTTGTTCTGTTTTGTTTTAATACAACCTTTACTACTACGAAGCCCAGAACTAAAAAGCAAAATTCATTTGTTTGAACTGCAGCATGAAGGGCAGTGACCCACAGTCCAATTTCTGTGGGTGACCTTCAATATCAAACCAATGGTGCAGCCCAATACATTTTTCTAGATGTAAAGTTTGTAAACTGTTTCTGTTTTTCAGATTTATACATGGCATAAAATTACATCAAGGGCACAAAAAAGGAATCTAAAGTTACACTGGAATGGCACTGGGAACTTCTCCCTAATTTTCTGAAACCAAAGCAACATAATTTACCTGCTTCTCTGCAGTGCTTCTTTGATGCAGTTGGCTGGTAATCAGTGCCCTACTTACCCATATCCATTGCAAAGTCTCATACATTTCTATTTAAGCTCCATGTCTTTGTTAGCAAAAGCCATTTTGTACACAATGTGCTCTTATTATACACTCGAGTAGATTATATATATATTTGTAGGGGAGTGGGGTTTTTTATTACTCATATTATTTATAACTTGCCTATACCAAAAATCAGCAATAAGAAAAAAAAAATCATGTTCCTGCCACCACTTTCCTCACTGCACATTAGTGGGCAAGCAAATTTGCTTAATTGTGTTTTTATCTGAGCTATGAGAAACTGTGCCAGGTTGTTAGACATGGAAGACTGCTTAATACCAGTTTTGTCCCCAACTGGGGTCTCTGAAGACCTGGTTGCCAGGAAACACAGAGCCAAAGGTACCACAGCAGGCACTAACAGGGTATGGTCATATTCAGTAAAACTCTCCAGATCTTTAATTGCTCAGAGAAGTCAGTGATCATCTGTTTATCTATTCCCATCTATGCAGCAGTTGCTTGGTATCCCCCCCACACTTAATTCTTTCAGCTACATCAAGCATTTCTACTGCTCTATTGAGCATGTTTAGAACTGATTCTTTCCTTTCTATTGTCCTGCATTAATTTATGCAGTGCATCCAATTAATATGTACCCTATTAAAATTCTTGCAAGTCAAACTCTCGCACTTACTCTCGCACTTTACTTGATATCCCAAGCTCTTTTTTTTTTTTTAAATGCAGGAACTTGAATGAATCCTACCCCCTTGACCAAATGCTGTTTCCTGCAGACATTTGAATACTGTATATGGGAACCATCCACAGATTTTTTTGACAGCTTGAGTACATTTCCAGATGGTGTGTAATCACCATTCCTTTTTAAATCTGTTTTTATAATGGTGATAATTAAGAATTATTTTCTAGCACTGAATAGACGATACATGCAAATTGCTAATTGGTCAAGAAAGTGGTTGGCAACAAAGGTGTTAGCTCAAATCTATTTTGGTAGTACAGGAAAGGCACATTGTGGTAGCAGTAGCTGAAACAGAATCTTACTAATTAGTCACTTTGAGGGCCAAAACCTTCTGCTTTAGATACAGTGTTGACATGAGAAACACAATTATTTTGTTTGTTAAATCAATCATCTGTTCAAATTCAAAATCTGCAAAACATTTTTTTATGGTAATCTGACATTCAGGTATACTATATGATACACACACGACATCTAAGGATAACAAAGTCCTATAATCTACGCTTCTGGGAATGTAATAAAGTAATCTGCTCAGGCAATCCACAAGAGCAATGACTGAACCCCCAGTGTTTTTTCCAGACTTCCAAAGTATGGAAGCCAAACCTCAGATTTATTCTAAAAGACTCATTGCTATAAATGACAGAGCTGTCATCACACATTATATTTAATTGTGCAACATCATTGCCATCTACTTAATCAATTAATGTGCTTCACTTGGTATGCAAATAGCTGCAACTCACAAAAAAAAAATCGAAAACAGTCATTATCATCTTCATCAGAGCTGGAGCTTAGAAAAACTTGTTACATGGTTCTCAATAGTATCTGAAAACAACCAGTAGGGTGTGTCTCTTTTAGTATTAGAAGAAGGATCAGAAGTGTCACCTGAAATGGTAACGAGGTCTTCAGTCTGGCACCCTGGTTATTGTCCTGGGCTTTGATATGAAGATTCAAGTTCATATCCCTATCCTGCTCAGCTGCAAAGCTCTTTGTATGCACTTGAGCAAATTGCAGTGTCTTAGGGGTGTTAAGAGGCTAAAGTGTTCTAAGGGGAAATTTATTTATTTTATTTATTATATTTATACCCCACCTTTTTTCCTGCAAAGAACCCAAGGCGGCTTACATAATCCTCCTCCTCCTTTCCATTTTATCATCACAGCAACCCTGTGAGGTAGGTTAGGCTGAGACTCAGTGACTGGCCCAAAGTCACCCAGTGAGTTTCATGGCCAAGCGGGGACTAGAACCTGGATCTCCTGAGTCCCAGTCCAACACTCTAACCACTACGCCACACTGGCTCTCAGTGTGGAAAGTTTGGAAAAGAAATCTTACAAATAAATAATTTAATTTATGGCACAAATTTGATCCTAATGAAAGTCACAAAGTGACAGAAGTTCCAATAGTGCTATATTTCTTGAGAATCTACTCCATACTATTAAATTAACCTTTATTTTCTCTATAGTGGTCCACTGCTCAAAGCCAGCGCACATTAGACCATTAAACATGACTATGCAAATGTATTAGAGCAATGTAAAATCAGTCAATGAGATAGGAAGCCAGGCAAAATATAAGTACAATTATCTACCTGCCCCCTCCCTCCGCCCTACCACATACACACACTCTAAGTGAAGTACCGTTCTTCTGATATAAACATGAAAATATTAACTCTTTACCAGCAATAAGTATTTGGGGGTATTTTGACACATCTCAATGAAAGTGCCATTGAGAATCTCTCAAGCAATATATCTATCTGTATGAATGTTACTAATGTGAGATAGAAAGAGAAGACATGCATTTAAAAATTTTATGCACAGCCCAACCAGGACTGGATCAGACTTTCATACATCTTAATTTTCATGTATAAACTTGTATTTGTATGTAGAAAGATGTCTGTTGTGAGCTGTGTCCTGTCCGGTGAACTGTGAAAACAACTCTCAGACTGTATCTGGGCAGTTGACAATGGATATGCTGATCTATAATTTATTTATTTTATTTATTTCATTTATACCCTGCCTTTCTACCAAAAACTGGTACTCAAGGTGGCTTACAAAAATGATTTAAAATAGTTTAAAACAATAAAACACATTAAAACACAATTAAAAACATAATGATTACAGAATAAAAACAGCATCCGAGCCAAAAGACCCACTTACAGGCCAAAGGCCTTCCTGAACAAAGCAGTCTTTACCTGCCAGTGGAAGGAAAGCAGAGGGGGAGTTAACCTGGCTTCCCTTGGGGGGGGGGAGTGTCACAGCCATGCTGTTAGGACCTGCTGCAATGCTCTTTGTATATAGGGGAAAGTTAGCAGCAGAGGCCCCACCTAATCATCTCTATATTTCTTGTTCTCAACTAATTTGGTAGGATCACATCTGCTAGCCTTTTTAGCAGAACTTTAAAGCTGCCTTACTTCCTGCAGATAAAATAGACAGAACTATTGTGGGCTGATTAACCTTGAAAATGGAACTTCACTGACTAGTTCCATGTATCTTCTCCGATCACTCCACGACAGATTGTAACAGCACTTAACTCACACTGCTGAGCACTTACAAACGGGAACAGTGATTTTGGATAACATGGCCCCAGTAAATGTTCACCAAATTAAAGGTCCCATAATCTGACTCTCTGACATGAATGTAAAATGTATGCAAGTACAGCTGAAAGCAGTTGCCTCTGTTAGAGACTAGGCAAGTATCAGAGAACAGATTTTCCAACTATGGAAGTATTCTTATTTGAATTGCACCTCCAGCAACAGATCAGGTGATTTGTCCATTTAACCTAGTATTGTCTGTGGCACTAGGGCAAGCATCAGTGGTGGGTTCTGCCAGAGCACTGGGGCCCCAGCAACTGTCCAAGGATGCCAGCTGCTGATGCTGGCCCCAAAGTTTGAATATTTTTCTTTTAAAAATCAGGAGCAACAGAACTACAGAAATGTTGTTTATCTGAGTAAGTATGTCCATGAAGAAGTTGTTCTGATTCAAACCTCATAATTTGATCTGATATTTAGACTCTAAAAATAGGCTATTGAATGATGTTTCAAAATAAGTATAATGTTCTCGACACCTAAAGCCAGACCAGTCAGTAAATAAAGAAGGACTGAGAATAGTATGTAATGATAAATGTATGACATTAGGGCTTTAATTCTCTTTCCTGCTCCCCCATCTAAACCAATTCTTCCTATTTTCAGTGAATACATTAGATCTCAAGCACTTTCCCCTCATTACCCAAACAACCATTATATAGCAAAAATATTCAATTTCTGTCTGAAACAAAATTTGCCAGCACTAATGTATTCACTAATTAAATTAATCCTTAAAAGATAGAAGTCATGCTATGCATGTTATTTAAAATCAAGAATAGTTACTTGGAGTGCTCCTAAATTAATGTGCACTGTTGTGTAATCTACTCATCTTCAGATCATGGGAGTACAGGATAAGAACATAATACAGCCAATATGGTTCTATTGACTTAGATATACACATTTCATTTAGACTAGTAAAATGGCCATTATTAATCACAGTAAGAGGTGGAATGGAGGAACCTTTGGTAGAATGGTGGATGTACATAAATTGAATAAATAGCATAAATTTCTGTCTTGTATTTTGTATAGAAGCAACTAAAGGGATGCATTCACAGATATCCACATTGTTGACTCCAGTATCAGGAGTGATGAGGAAGATTAAGGCGTGTACCTCAACAGTGCTTCCAAGCTGAGCACATTCACTCCTATAGGAGAACATCAACCCTGCAGTAATAGCACAGTTTTGTGTGGTATGGGTTTGAAATTTTGTAGGCAGAAAAATCAGTTACATGCACGAACACCTACTTTGCATTCAGAGATGGTCCTAGGTTCGACCCTTGGCATCTCCAGTTAAAAGGTTCAGGTAGCATGAGATTAAAAAGACCTCTACATCACAGTTGGGAGAGCCTGTCAGCCAGAGTAGACAATGCCAGTCTAGATGGACAAACAAAGCAACCCTGCACAAGGCACTTTCCTATTACTTTGATTTACTTAGAAAAATAATGTGCTGAGCTAGTTAAATGTAGTGGTTTATTTGTTTCAAAAGTTCAGGGTTATAAAATCTGTCAGCCCTCCTGTAATTACTTTGGAGTATTTCTGCCACAGCCAGAGAGTAAGATCTAATTCAGATATTATTTAATAATAACATTGTGCAGGGAAAGCCTGACAATGCCACAGAATCCCCCCCTGAGCCTGAGGTGTACATTGGTTTATGTGAGCTTACTCTTTCAGTACAGTACATTAGAGTCATCTTTCTATTTAATGCAACTGGAGAATTGCAGACTCCCCAGATGCTGGTTTCATGATTACAAGGAAGCAATTAGTAATGGAATCTAAATTTGTATTCCTTGAGACGGAGGAATAAAAAAACCAGTGAGAGTAAATTTGACGAGTTGCATTTCAAAAGACAGCACACCTAGCACAACAAAACCTTCCCTCTAAAAAGCTTATACAACACACAGCTATATTTTATAGTGGAGCTGTATTTTTTAAAGCTTCCAATTTTCACTATTTTTGACAGTTTAAAAAAAGCAAATGTTTGATTCAACCACTATATGTTTATATGATATAGTATCATTTTACACTGAGTATAATTGGAATGCATTCCATTAGTTAAACTGGCAGTTTGGAAAAAGGCAAGATGCCTAAAACAATTAAGGCTGCAATCCTATATGCTCTGTCCTTGAAGTAAACCTCATCAAACTCAATCGAATGTCAATCAAACCACATCAAACTTCAGAGTTGGTATGCATAAGATTGAACTGTATATGTGGTTAAATGGTGTGATGGGCAGCTGGAGTTCCACCTCTCCCTGCCGAGAGTGCAGAGCCAATCACAACTCTTGGAACGTTGGTGAGGAGGGGCAGAGAGCTGTGACAGGCTGTTTAATGGTCATTCTGGGTTGAGGATGGAACTGGGGAGTGGGAAACATCTAGAGAAGCACTCAGAATCAATAGTGGAGGTTAGAGGAGTTACCTCTGCCTGGAAAGGAAATATTGTAACTGTTTAAGCTAAGGCAGCACCTGAATGTATCTTATATTTCCATCTGTAAGAAAATAAACGTATTTTGTTTAACTGTTAACCCTTAGTGTCAGAGTGAGTGACAAAGGGAAGGAACACACACATCTGTGAGAACAATCTCTGAGGAGAAAGGTGTCAGCGAGGGAAATAACAGTATTCAGTTCATTGCCCTAGTTAGCCGAGGCGGTTGGAGCCAAAGGCTTGTGAGGAGAGAGGAGTGTCCCAGGCAGCTGCTGGTGTCTCTCTCTGAGGGACTGGGAAGGGGAGCCTGAGTGAAAGAGGCTGAGCGAATGGGTGGGAGGCAAGCAGGACACCTGAGGGGAATATAGCAACCTGAGTATGAAGGCCCATAGCTCAAGCAAGGGAGCTGTACAAAACGAAGGAGTGAGGTGGCTAAAACACCTGACAAACATGCTACTGAGGATTTCCACGGATGTGGGGGCAGAGGCGGGTGTGTCACAAAGGGGCTCTTACTTGAATTAACAATGTATTAAGTAGGACAAAAGGTTCCAGCTCTCACATGCCCCTTTCTGATTCCCCTTAGAAAGGAATTCCGTAACTAGTATCCCATATTTTAGAAACTCATTTATTTTAATTGTGCCCCTCTACTTTTTACTTACTTGCAAGTAAGTGTGAGGGCCCCCTGATCCAGATTGGGATCATCACGCATGGAGAGGAGGGTTAAAAAGTTCCCCAACTGCTTCTAACCTGATATGTATCTAACCGAGGGATGTATCTCGATCAGGGGACTCGCCCCACTTGACACCCCCCCCCCCGCGACTTACCTTTCCCTGGCTCGGCACAACTCCCATGAGAGGAGCTGGGGAAAGGTACTTCCAAGTGCCCGGTGCTGCATTCCTTACGTAAATACCATGGAAAACCACCTTAAAACTGCTGCGAATAGCAAATCACAGCCGCTTTAAGGTTGTTTTCCATGGTATTTACATAAAAAAAGCAGCACCGTGGACCCGTCACATCAGTTCCAGGAACCCGGAAGTCCGCCGAGCACCTTGCTGCTCCCGTGAGACAGATTGCACGGTGGGGCGCTTGCTGAGTGAGATGGGGTAAGAAAAATTCTTCCATCCCGTTACACACACACACACACACACACACACACACGCAAATATAGGAATTATAAGAAGAACAATTCTCCATTTGTGCCAATGTTCCAGTTGCTCTCCATGCTCTAATTCCTGCTCTGCTCTGCTTCATTTTTTTTCTACTACAACCTGCATTTTGGAGCTTTTCTACATGAGGGTATTAATCTGTATCTATTTTTAGTTTAGTTTAGTTGCAGAATTAACATTCGAGCTCTACACAAAGAGCTTTTCCTTTCCTGATTATTTTCTGCTACATAACTTCTAGATGGTGCAGTGTTATAGAAGAATAATACCATTGCACAAATAGGAAAATATGTTTTCCTTTGCTTTCAGAAATAGTATTCTGAACTTCTCTACATGAGGCATTTATTGTGCGCTTGTCATTCCCTACACACAGTTGTTTACAAGTTCTTTAGATGATGTCATGACCCTCCAGTTTCACTTCTGTTTTTAAACAGCACTTTCAGATAAAAAAATTTAGAGCAGGGAAAATCCAGTATTATTTCTGAAAACAAAAGAAAATGCTTTTTCCACTTGTGTAAATGTGCTATTCTACTATACTACAGTGCCACCTAGAGGCTATGGAGTAGAAAAGCAGGAAAGGAAACACTCTTAGGTTTGGATCTCAATTTTATGACAGTGTGGCATAGTGGTAAGAGTGTTGGACTGGGACTCGGGATATCCGGGTTCTAGTCCCCACTCGGCCATGAAACTCACTGGGTGACTTTGGGCCAGTCACTGACTCTCAGCCTAACCTACCTCACAGGGTTGTTGTGAGGATCAAATGGAGAGGAGGAGGAGGATTATGTAAGCCACCTTGGGTTCCTTTCAGGAAAAAAGGCTGGGTATAAATATAATAAATAAATAATAGATACAATGGATAAACAACCTTGTGTAGAAAAGCTCCCAATTTCCCCAGCTCTAAAAACAAAACAAAATAGGGAACTGCTTTTAAAAAACAGAAGTGAAATTGTTGTTCACAATATTGTCTAAAGAACCCATAAACAACCATGACTCAGCAATGGAAGCACACGATAGATTTCATAGATCATAGAGTTGGAAGGAGCCTACAAGGCTATTGAGTCCAACCCCCTGCTTAATGCAGGAAACTAGAGGAGGGGTCTCCCATGCAAGTAATAACCAGGTTTGACCCTGCTTAGCTTTCCACGCACAGACAAGCTGAGCCAGCATAGGCCTTATGTAGAAAAGCTCCTGGTCTCAGCTATCTCATAGTTCTGGTTCTGCACTGGCTATTTCCTCATCTTAACCCGCCTTTTGTGATCATTATTTGTTTGCAAAGGTCTCAACTTGGGCATAATTCAACACTAGACTTAATAGGTGAAAGGATCACCCACAGTCCTGACCAGGGTTTTCTCATAGCCTCAGTTCTTGTGACTGATGTACAAGTACTACTTTACAAAAAAGAACTCTAGATTGTTGAGCTTTGCAGTGAAATCCTATGTATGTCTACTCACAAACATAACTGTGTATAGGAAGTTAACCTTAATGGTATGGCTTGTGCCATCTGTTAGCTCTGATGGATCTGTTCCCCCCCCCCTGAATTGACAGGAGTTCCTGCTGTAGGTGAAACATTTTACCCACTGTATAAAATTGGCATCCAAGTTAAATCCCTGCATAGGTTTAAAAAATATGGCCATCTGACTATCAAAAGTTTCAGCAGTATCCCAGAAAATAAGCAGCCATGTTTTAGTTATTATCTTCCCTGACCCCCCCGCCTCGCTGTGGGTGGGGAGAACATTGTGCGTGGGGGAGCAGTGGAGAGTGAGACCACTATCAGGTGATCTCACCCTCCAATCAGGCTTAATGGGGGTGGAGGACTAGGGTCGCTATTTAGACCCGGTTGCCTCCCCTGCTCAGCCTCTTTCGATTGAGGCTCCCTCCCTCCCTCCCTGTTAGCAGTGTGGGTGGGCTCCTCTGGTTGCCCTTTTAGGGGGCTGAGTAGGAATTTTGGCTCATTGCCCGGATTGGCCGGGGGCAATGGGTGTGTTTTGCCTACTTCACACTGTGAGTCAGGGTAGGGTTTTTTGTTTTGGAGTTCTGTTTAATTCGGTTGCATTTCCAGGAAGAGCCAGTGTGGCGTAGTGGTGAGAGTGTTGGCCCGGGGCTCGGGAGATCCGGGTTCTAGTCCCTGCTCGGCCATGAAAATTCACTTAGTGACTTTGGGCCAGTCACTGACTCTCAGCCTAACCTACCTCACAGGGTTGTTGTGAGGATAAAAATGGAGAGGAGGAGGATGATTATGTAAGCCGCCTTGGGTTCCTTGAAGGAAAAAAGGCAGGATATAAATATAATAAATAAAAAATAAATAAATAAAAAGTGCAGGAATAGGCAGTGGGGATAGGGTTTGGTGAGCATCCAGTGGCACCTTTTAGGTGACTGGCGTCAACCCAAGGCTCCCCATTGTTGAGTTGTGCAGCTCAGTCTGCGGGAAATAGGGCTGTCTTTGGGGTCAACTCGTCTCACCCGCATCGGTTGTCGTGTGGCGCCATGTGGAGGTGACACTGGGAAGGCCCTCCAGCACCAAGTGGTGTGGAACTTGGCGGGTGGCGAGTCACTATGCCACCACCCCAAATGTGTTCCACTGGCCACTGGCCATTTGTAGTTTAGACCCGTATTCCTCCCTTCGCAGATCTTCAATTTGAATAAATGTGGCCCTGATTTGATACCATATTTATGTGTCTTGACTCTTCATTTCCTCCACTTATATGCGCAATGGCAATTGCTCTTATGTTCACAGCAAAATGTATGCCCTTTAGAAATCCCACTGGATCAGTTTTATGACTATCAACCAGTAAGTTTAGCACCTAGTCAATAGTTTATAATCTGAAATTAGCCAAAAAAATAAAATAATCATTTGATCCTATGTGAATCATTTCCTTCCTTCCTTTAAAATCAAAATAATGTTAGATTGATTAACTCCTCACTAATTCAAGAAGCCAAGAAGGTGGGAAGTACTTACACTGAATCCAAAACATGCATTTGTCTGGATGAGTAGTGTAGTTTGTTCAGTGCCTATCCCTGATTGGCTGATATTTACTGAAATACTAACACAATTTCACATCACTTTTTCTTAGGCTGAGGTAGAGAAACATGGTCTAGATAGAGCTACTATAATGTCAATGCTCAGACTCAGTAGATTCAAAATATGAGCTATTAATGAATCTACCATGAACGAAGAGGTATGAATGTAGAGATCTGTTGCAGTTCCAGAGGGCCATTCTGAATATTCATTAATGACTTAGATAAAGGTTTGAAATGGTTACTTTCAAAACTTGCAACAAAGCAAAATGGGTAACTTTGAAGGATTCAATTAAAATTCAAAATAGTTTTGGTAAAGTGCCCATGCAGATGGAGGAGATTTATCTTTGTTCACCAGGAGATAAAAAAGAGAAAATGCATCACCAAAAAAAGAGGACAAAAGAAGGCAATTTGCATGTCATTTGCATATGCTAATTTATATGTTTAAATGAAAACTTAGAAATAGTTATTATAATTTAAATAGAAATACAGTCCATTTCACCATACTGTGGGAGACTGTGACCAGGGGACTTGTGTGCCTGCTTGTTCAGCCTGCTGTCCAGGTGCTAACTGTTGACGGGCAAGAGTTCTTATGCTATAGTATCTTGAAACTGGAACTTGATAATAGTACAGCCCTTCAAATAAGGGGTGCCTTCAAATAGACCAGTGGTTCACAACCTTGGGTCCCCAGATGTTGCTAGACTACAGCACCCAGCATACCCTGCCAGCATGGCTAATGACAAAGGGATGCTGGGAGCTGTAGTCCAGCAACATCTGAGGACCCAAGGTTGGTAACCACTGAAATAGAGGATAGTCCTCTGATAGGGATGTGTGCGGAGTTCGATTGGGGGGTGGAAGTGCAGCAAACTCGCCGGGCTTGACCCCCACCCGAGCTCTGCTCGCCCTACCTTTTCCCCGGCTCGACTTGCATTCTTGCGAGCTGAGCTGGGGAAAGCGACTTCCGGGTTCCAGCGTTAGGTTGTTTACGTAGAAAATGACCTAATTTGTGCAAATTATGGCCAAATCTCCACAAATTATGGCTAAATTTGCGCAAATTAGGCCGTTTTCTGCCTAAAGAACGTAGAGCCGAGGGACCCAGAAGTCCGGCGAGTGCCTCAGCTGGTGCTCGTGCTTGTCTCGGCTTGCACAGCAGAAGCGCTCAGCTCATGCGCTGCGAGTCGAGTGCCGGGCAGGTTGCCCATTCCTATAAAGGGGACACCCTAGCATTCTTTGTACAAGTGTGAGTAAACCTGGGCAGCAAATCTTTAACTTCTTATATTGCTACTGTTAACATGCTTACTAAGAAGTAAATCCCATTAAGCTCAATATAGTTTATTCCATAGTAAGTGGGTTTAGGGTTGCAGCTTTGCATCCTCAAATGCAACTCAATGCTTACTTGACTGTCTTAAATCCTGAGAGTTTTTTCCTCTTTGAAAAATCCAAACTTAGATATAATAATTTATTGTCGGAGTATCATTTTATGTCTCCAGTATCAGAGGCAGTATGCCTATGTATACCTGTTGCTGGGGAGCATGGGTGGGAGGGTGCTATTGCACTCATGTCCTGCTTGTGGGTTTCCTATGGGCAGCTGGTTGGCCACTGTGTGAACAGAATGCTGGACGAGATGGACCCTTGATCTGATCCAGCATGGCTCTTCTTATGTTCTTGTGTTGTTATGTTATGTTCTTTTGTGGCCCTGTAAACAAAGTATAAACAAGGATGCACAACAGGGAAATAATATGTACATTTATTACTTTTTTTAAGCCTTAATTTTCATATTATTGTTGGGACTCAATCACTTTGAATTAGCCTGTAATGTTTAGCATAACCATTGTTGTTTTTTTTGTGTGTTCTTTTAATCTTCTCTCAAAAGCTTCAGCGTTTAATGGTAAATGTTTTGATCTTTACATGGAATTAAACAGAATGTGACTGGTGAATAAATGAAGTGATAATTACTTAATGGATAAAATTAACTGTTCTTCATTCCATGGACTTCCTGCCTCTTATCTATATTGTCTGATGTAGCACTTTGACCTGTTGTTTTTGGTGTTGTTTTGTTCTTTCTACACACACACACACACACACACACACATACACATTACTGAGCTCATGTTTTTTTTTCAGATATTGGTGTCAAGTCCCCCCCCCCCCTAAAGTTACAGTGGGGAAATCACAGCTCACTTAAAGTTTTTTTAATTAAGAAGATGCATACTTATTTTATGTCATTGCTTGGAAATGGCTTGATCAAATATTTCTTTTTTGTTTTATTTTTGTCTTTTTAAATCTTCTAAGGGAGTGGCTAAATATGAGAGAGGCATAGTCAGTTTCTGCCAGATGCAAACTGCGGCTGATGTTCCTTCTTGTTCTTAGTCATTGTTGCATTGACTAAAGCAGGGGTGGGCAACTTGTGGCCCTCCAGATGTTTTAGCCTACACCTTCCATCAGCCTCAGCCAATGGTAAGGGATGATGGGAGTTGTAAGCCAACAGATTTGGAATATCTTGTTGCTCACAACTGGACTAAGTATGAGCAGAAGGCCTCTTGAACCTGTTGCTCAAAGGCTGTGGCACCTTCTTAATCTTGGAGACATCTGCTGGCCGTACCAATTGTATTGCAACCTGTGAACCATGTAGGTGTGATGTGCAAATCAGGAAAACATGAGCTCATTGAAGTTCTCCAAATTCCATCTTGAAGCTCATTCTGACTCGAGTCCACATCAGATTGTGAATTCTGTTGTTGTTTTTTGCATTAAAATACGTATGAGTTTTCATGTGTATTTTTCCAAATGTAGGCATAAATTCTGTGCATCTTTGAAATGTATGCATTCTTCTCCCATTCATTAGAATGTATTTGTACACATGTTTCAAATGTCAAGTTCATTTTTTTGAAGTTATGCACAAGCTCAGAAATGAATGGAATTCAACCACAGATTGTGCCGGAGCCCATGTTCAGTCCAGAAGGTGTGAACTGGCTAAATCCTGATTTAAAAATGCACTGAAATGAATTTTTCATACATCCCTACTTTAGCAAATTTATTTTATTGTTCCTTATGGAATAGAAATCTATTTGGCCTTCTGAGTAAGCCAACATGGCTTATTTCCCCCTCTGTGATCATGCAAACCTGCTCAGTAAGTAGAATCAGAAACAGGGCATGGATGAGAAGAGAGGGAGAGAAGGAGCAGAGTTAAAAACGTTCAATCATATATGAACTATTAAATCTAAGTGGAATAATAATGTTTTCACTGCATGCCATCAGGAATGGCACTAGTCTCACCTCCTTTAGAAAGGGATTCCATAACTAATTTCCCATATTATTGAAGCCCAATTATTTTAATTATTTTATTGTTTTAATTCAACTGCAGGTGTTCTTAAATCCCTGTTAAAACCTTGCTATGAGGATTTTAAAGTCAAACTTTCTTCAAGAAAGAAAGTCCAGGTCATCAAGTGTAATCTGAAAACTAGACAGTGATGTTTCCTTTCAAAAAGAAGAAACGTTGGCAACACTGTGGAGGTGCATGTGGATGGCCTTTAGTAGCCATCAATAATATCAGTATTATCACAGTGGTTTAAAAGTGCAATTTTCTCTCCCTCTGCATAGCAGGACTTGTGTTTTTTGGGGGTGGTGGTGATGCAATTTTAAAGATCAGCTCATAAAGACATAAAGTTTTGTTGTATTTTCAAAAAAATAATAATTGTCTTTTATTCACTGCTGGTTTAATTATTATTCCTTAAATATGTGGAATGGTGTCCCATATCTGTCACTGCTGGTGTGGTAGGTGCATATTGTTTTTAAAAGAATTGCTGCCTCCATTTCTGAAGTTATGCACTGCACTTTGGGATTGGATATCTCCTATGTTTTTTTGATTAATATTTTTCTCTTTCTCATGGAATATATATATATATATATATATATATATATATTAGCAGAAGGAAAAACAAGAGATATGTGAAGATAATAAATGAGAGACTGAAAAGATATACAGAACCAAGCAATTTAGTTTCATAAAGTTATTTCATTCAGAGATGACTATGTTGGGGGGAAAACATTTACCATATTTATCATTACATGGAGAAATCTTCTTTTTGTCTCATATTCAAAATAAGATTGCAGGTGTTTTGAGTACCGGCTGAGATAAATGTGGCTTTGGAAAAACAATCATATGCTTCAGTCCCTGGGAGGTTGTCTCAGGGACCATGAGATGGGGCAGGTTGCCAGGCAGAGAAGGAGGTAGCCTTCACAAGCTTCCTTCCCTGTTGTGGGCATGAAAACCTCTGCTTGCAAAAACAGGGTGTTTCTGGGGTGGATCAGGAGAGGCTTTGGATCTGCTGTATCTAAAGCCCTCCCATTCCTCCTGACCCCCCCCCCCCCCAGAATGGAGGAAAATGTATACCTACCCTGGTGATGTTGTACTTCTTTTTCCTCCCATTGCAACCAATATAATGCAAACCTGATGGAATAAACATCCTTCTTTGCAGGTCTTCAGGAAAGCTCTGAAGACCCACCTGTTCTTCATGGACTTCCTTTAAGTCTGGGCTGTTAGTTTTTACTGGTAAGTTTTGTTTCTATTGATTTTAATTGACAATCTCAGTTTTTAATAATTTTATTGAAACATGTTTTTATGGATGATGATGATGATGATGATGATGATGATGATGATGATGATGATGATGATGATGATGATCAAAATTGTATCCACTTTGTATGGTTTTTATCTTGTACATGGCCTTGAGAGGATTCTATCCTTAAAGACAACCTAGAAATAAATTTAGATAGATTGATAAATAGAAATATCTGGGGGAAAAGGGCTGAAAAAAAGAAGGGACAAATCCACCAAGGAATTTCCTTCTCCCACAGGACTGCCCTGACTGGCTGCAATCCTAATCTATTTATCTGGGAGTAAATCTGATTGAAATCAATGGGACTTAAATCTGAGTAGACATGTATATGATTATGCTGTTAAACACAGATCAGATTCTAGCCTGAGGTGAGGCTAGAGAGAGATGCTTACGTAGCTGTGTGTACATACATATGCAATTTATGGTATGTGCTGCTAACTCTCTGGGTGGAACTGTGTTTATATACTTTTTTGTTGAAGAAATTAATAGCCAATGTGTAAATTGCAAGGTTCTGGCTGTGTGTTGTTATGTAATCCCATTTGTCACATCCTATCATTTATCTCTCTGTAACTAAACACAGAGGAAAGGCAGGTGGGCCATGCAGCTTGATCCGTCTTTCCAACCCTACTTTTGTCAAGCATTGCTAACAAAACATAAACAAAGAAAGGTATTAATAATTGCCACAATGTCCTCCTTGGGTTCCATTTCACTGTGGCCAGGCCCTTTCCTCAACATAGAAAGGCATCATCTAGGCTTGATGGATGAGACTTAGCTTGGGCAGTCACCTAAGGATGCACAACCTGAGAGGCCTAGGTGTTAGGTTGTCTTTACATCAAGCAAAGAACTAACACCTCTATCACTCTCTCTCTGTGTATGTATATTATTATTATTTATTATTAATATTATTTATTTCATTTCTATACCGCCTCACAGCCAAAGCTCTCTGGGTGGTTCACAACAATTTATACAATAAAATCTACATAAAAACCAACAATAAAAACATACAATATAGTTTAAAAGATTAAAACCAAATGTAAAAGCGCAGTTTAAAATGACAATACAAAAAGTTAATAAAATTAAGACTACAAGTGACAATCCCCCCTGCCCCCATGTGCTATTTTAAACAGTTAAATACTGAATGCCTTGGCATAGAGGGAAGTCTTAACCTGGTGCCGAAAAGACAGTAAGGTTGGCGCCAGGCGGGCCTCAATAGGGAGCTTATTCCACAATTGGGGGGGCTACCACTGAGAAGGCCCTCCTCCTTGTTGCCACCAACCGAGCCTCCCTTGGAGGTTGCAGTCAGAGGAGGGCCCCACATGTTGAGTGTAGTGTCCGGGTAGATTGCAGTTGGGAGAGGCGTTCTGACGGGTATTGTGGACCTAAGCCATCTAGGGTTTTATAGGTTAGAAGCAGCACATTGAATTCAGCTCGGAAGCATATTGGCAGCCAGTGCAAATGGACCAGAACTGGTGTAATATGCTTGGACCTTCTGGTTTATAATATACACATATTATATATATAATTTTTAATTTGCCCAATAACCAACATTCTCTGGGTGGATTACAAACAGGTAAGGGTACAATCGTATGCAAGTTTAGACAGAAAAAAGTCCTAGAACTTTTCTGTTGTACAAGTCCATGGCTTGCTGGGGTATGCTGGGAGTTCTGGACTTTTTTCTGTCTAAACAAGCATCGGATTGTGCTCTAAAAGACTAAAATGCTACACACACAGTTGAAAATATAAAATATAATCCAAATATTTAAAAGAATAAAAAACAGTACAATACAAAACAAATAGTATAGGAATAGGTCAAACAGCAATCAAAATCTAGAACTAGGTCTCTAAAATGCCTGGGGGAAAACAAAGGTCTTTCCCTAGCATCAAAAAGATAACAAGGTAGGTGAACCTATAAACGTTCAGTAAACTGGTTCCATATCATAGTCTCCAACTGCCCCGAAAATGCCAGGACTGTCATGAAAACCCTTAAGCTATCCTGGCTTTTCACTTTGTCATACAGAGTCCCAAATTTAAACTTTTTAAACTTTCCTTAAAGGGTCCATGCCATGGGCAAAATTGCAGCTAAGTTAAAACTGCAAGCTTAGCTGCAATTTTGCTCATGGCATGGATCCTTTAAGTATAGCTCTTTTTAGGTTCAAACAGCTCCATGGAGAGACAGACGCTGGGAGGATGTGTGTGCGCACACGTGCACACACGCTCTACCTGCTGAAAAGGAGGCTGCACCCGGTGGCCTGGACAGAGGGAGGGAAAGGTGAATGAGGGAATTCATCACATGATTCCTATCTTTATATTGCCAAAGATTTTATTTCCTAACAGAGCTGACTCTGTACCTCTAACAGGTGGAATTTACAGTGTCAGAAGGAAATGCAAGAAACTTCCCCTTCTCTCTGAAGCTCCATGTTTGGGGGTGTGGGGTGGGTGGGTAAATTTCACCTGTTGAATTTGTGCCAATCCTGACCATTTCAAAATAAAAAGAAAGAGATTGCCCTGCAAGCACTGACACCCCTCCCCCACTCCAGATATCAACAATTAAGGGTTTAAGTAAGTAAAAAAAAATATTACAAAAGCCACTTACAAAATATTATAAATTAATATATAATATAATAATGTAATAATTATAATATATAAGATTTTGTGTGTTTCCTCTAATAACTTTTGTACTTGACCATGTTGTCTGGTTGCCTGGCCATACCCTTGGCCACACCCTCTTGATCACACCTTCATGTTGCTTAACCCTACCTCTTCCAAATTCACATGTGTGTCCCTATTTTCATCTGTGAAATGTTGGAGGGTATGCCATATTGGCTAAATTAGATTTAAATGTTACTTGTCTGGCAATTGAGCCTTGCCTAGTCATCCAAGCAATGTGTTGTCTCTTGCCTCTAGGCTCCCAATTCAGATTTGCCTGTTTGGGAGTAGCAGCGCTCCTTGGAATTCTGTCTTTTGGGCCAAACTGCATGTTCTGATGAATCCATAGTGTGCAGTTGTCCCTCTACTCTTTACTTACTTGCATGTAACTGCGTGGGCTGCTGATCCATATTGGGATTACCCTGCATGGGGAGGGGAGGTTTAAATAACCCAGTTTGGCTGGGACCAACTTCCATTTGGCTCCTGCCTTCCAGAAATAGTCTTCTCCAGTTCCATTACGTAACTTCCATATATAGTAGCAAGAAATAGTTGGTTTCTCAAACTTGATTATTTCCCTCTTCCCTCCATGCACCTTTGATATCGTGGCTGTAAGATATGTTTTGCATCATCTACCATAGCCTTTATTTTAAATGGCAAGTTGGCTAGAGTGCATTGGCAGAAATGCAGTAAATAAATTAATTTTCCCTGAGCCAAATTTCTGGGTTACCCCATAGAGTCAGTTATGCATGGGAATATGGATCAAATCCAAAGTAAGTGATTATGTCATTCCCAGCTGATCTAGTGCTTGCAATAGTGGGCATGCAGAGCTGCAGATAGCTTCAGTGGGAAGAACCTAATGATAGAACTGATTTGTAATGGCACTGACTTACATTTAAATTTCTGCAGTGAATTGAATTGTTTCAAACTCTTTTGTTCATAATCCTTCAAAATGCTTGCAGGATGTAATTGCCCAATGCTTCTGCAGTTCTCTGTAAGCTAGTAGCACTTTTCTTATTTATAGGATAACATTTTGACAGCTTCAGCACTGTATGAACCTGTCTGTACGTTTCCACTTTGGGATTTTATGAAGGATCAAGTGAATGTTGGGAAACATCATGGTAAAGTCAAATATAACTATCATTACTATTGTTTAAAGAGAGCCCTGCTGACCTCTCAGACACTCAGTCTTTGGTTCCATGAAGGACAGATTATCACTTAAAATAAGGAAAGCTAACACAGAGAAAGCTATCTTGTGCACACTGCTCTGAAAAGAAATGTTCAGGAGAAATGAAAGAAGGATAGAGCCAGGCACAACTACAATAATTTAAAAACATTCTTAGAGTCCATGTTTGTTCAGAAACTCTTTCTTTGGTATGGTGTGGCAAGTTCAATATACCTCGATTTTCTTTCCCTTATGTGAGACACATGAGGCAGTGTCCATTGGGGCCAATCTGCCTCTGCTGGCTCTAGTGTGCCTGCAGGACCCAGTGATTGCACAGTGGTGCTTCTAAAAATAACCATGAAAATGAGTGGAAATGCTCATTTCCAGATCAGGACAGGTCAGCAGAGCCCCATTCTGTGAGTCCTGCTGACCAGTGCCATTCCAGAAATTAGTGTTTCCACTTATTTCAGATTGTTTTTAGAAGTGTCAAGGCTCTGTTGCATGAGTAGTGGGTCCTGTGAGTGCACAGGCACAATAGGATACTTCCCATGGGTTAGGTCCAAATCTCCTCCTGCACAAATGGAAGGCCCTTCTTCCATTTGTGCATTTTATTATGCGTTTTATTATAACAGTGTAAACATAGCAACTGTTAAATCTTATTCAGTTAGGAAAGGAGAGGTAATACTGATATAGAATCTTCCATTGAGACTTTTAATTAGGGCTGTGTGAAAGGGGCCTCTCGAAATTGTTCACCCTATTTATGGGCAGAGAAATTCGGGGGGGGGGGGGCAATTTCACTGAATTTCTCCAGGAGGATGAAAAATTCTCAACAGTTTCTCACAGATATGGCTCACCATTGCCAGGGCTTGTAATACAGCTTCTTGCTTTTTTTTGTAAGGGTTTTTGGCTTTTTTGTGTTGACACTGCAAGTGGCAACAGCTGTGTTGTCAGACTGGCCCCCATTCGTTATCCACCACAATGCAGGTGTTGTGGGGGGAGCAGTGTTGTGTGCAGCTCCAGGGAAGAGATGAAGCTAGTGATGGACCAAAATCTGTCCTCCAATTTCCTGAAAATTTTATTCCCCCATGAAAGAGGCTTCCATTCTTCTACCTCCTTCTCAGGGTGTTTTATAATTTATTTTTTGTGATGTTTTTAAGCTTACCTAATCGCTGTGAAGCAGTCAAGGGTGCTGTGTGCATATTTTCTTTCAATTACACATCTTACAATTATATGCAATTCCTTTTCTATTGAATTGAATGAGAATGATAAAAAAGGTGGGAGAAACTTTTGGCATAGCACTGCTTTTAATTTCAGGTATTACCTAAAATACAACAGGTCTGCAAGTATTTTATGTAATGTGTGTCTATATGGATATGAGTATGTGGTATGTGTACGTATATTACACACACATATATGACAGCTTAAAATGTTTAGTTACACAGTTGAGGAAACTAAGCGACAGTTCTGTTAAAGTCAAAATGTGTAACTCTTTCAGCTTTGGTTCAATTATCATTCATTTTATCTCTGTTCAGTCCTTCTCTTCCACATGTGAATGCATGGGACAAGGAGTGAAATTGTGCCCACTAGTCTTGCGCCCAGACCTCCATGCATTTGGTGAATAAAAGGCTACTGACTTTGCAGTAGCCCTTGGGAAAATTACATTTCCCAGGGCTATCAGTGCACCAGGCACCAGAGAGAGAGGAGAAGGCGAGGGGTGTGATGGAAATGATGTGTAGATGAGTGAGTTGGGTCTTTGGGGCTGTGAAGGATTGAGGCCTACACAGTCTTGAGTTATGTTGAAGCCTGTAGGCCCAAACATCTCCTGATGGGAGGTGGGCATTCATGAGTTTCATTTTCCCCTCATGGAGTTAAAGTTTTCTTTTCAGTGAGAGAAGTCTCCTTTCCCCCCCAATGGAGTTAAGTTTCATTTCCCCAGTTTGAGGTCACAGGTTTGTAGCCTTCTAGTCCTGGTGAGAGTGTATATAAAGGGAAGGCAGAAGCAGCAGGGGCAGAGAGTGAAATTGAGAGAGAGGATCTGGAGCTGCAGGCACCAACCAACACACACACACACACACACACACTGTGGAGTAGAGGTTCTGCAGGCACCAAGAAGCAGAGACAGACAGAGAAGCAGAGTCTGAATATCACTGAAGAATGCAGAACAGCCAGAGCTAGGAATCTCTTAACTGAGGCTTACAGTTGAAAGAGTAGCTAGGTTAGAGAGAACTGCATTGTTATTTCTATTACACCTGATTTTTGAAAGTATACAGCTCTATTTGTGTAATTACCTTAAGTTATTGTGAATATAATCTACCAAAATCTACTAAAGTAAACAATTATTGTTATCATTCAGTTGTTGGAGTGTCTTTTGCACCACGCCTAAGGCCTAATCCCACATTACTTGAAAGAGAAGGTAAAAGGCAGAGAATTGGCATCCTGATACAGGAGGGACTCTTAAATAGGCAGATATCTTGAAGGAGCTGATCAAGGTATCCTGGTACAGGTGGAACCTTGATAGGGGCTCATTGAGATGGGAGGAGCTGGCCAAATTTGAATTGACTCAGAAAAATATCAAGTTATTTCCAAACCCATTCAATGCAAGATATAAGTTCTATCAATACTAAAAATAGGGGATGATGATGATGTCTGCTTCAACCTTTATTTAATGTGCAAACATATCAGAGGTTGAAGTGAGTTTAGGGATTATCTCAAAATAACTGATCAGCTAATGAGGTCCAAAGGGTGCAAATAAAAACTTTGATTATTTATAAAGTTTTGCCACTGATATCAGTGAGAGGTCAGCTACAATTGCAATTAAGAACAAACCTGTAGTCAAAAGGAAGAGTGGGATATACCTCCTCCTGATAAAAATTAGGAAAGATAAGCCACATCACACTGAAATTTCACTTTTTAATCATCACTGTGGAGATACGGCAACTTCCTTTGTCTTTTGTATAGCCAAACAGAAGGGGCATACATTATGTTTCATTACAGTATGAATTACTGTTATCGTGGCAAACACATGGGAAACAAGGTAAACCCTGAAGTTCAAGGTAGGATTTTGTTTGTTTGATCTTTTAGAGAGACTCAGATAATAAAACTGATTATAGTCTCACAAAAAGTGAAGGTAGCCATATTGCTCAAAAGAAAAATTCCAAAAGAAAATTTCCCTGATCCATATCATTGTAATACTTTTGTTAGGCCAACTATGATTTGGTGCTCTTCTGTGAACTAAATGAATTCTACTGAATGCCTGTTGTATTTTGTATCACTTTTACTTTGATGTCATTGTTATACTTTATAATGTATACACCACTATCATTCCTTTTGTCAATATCATCAAAAGCAATTCAGTTAAAAAATGATGGGATTGGGTGAGAATTTAAACCAAGCCTAGCCTGAAGCCATGGAGAACAATACGTGAGCCTTCCCATCCTGAATGGATGGAAAACACTGCTGTACAAAAGCATGTAAAATATATTTTTACACAATGAACTAGAGTACAGGCAGTCTCCAGGTTATGAACAAGTTCCGTTCTTAAGGATGTCTTTAAGTCAAATTTGTATGTAAGTCAGAACAGCATAGTGTTCTATCTGTTAACATCGGCATTTATGCAAATTGCGTAAATTACGCAAATTGCATAGTATACTACACTATGTACTCTACGTAAATGATGTAGCGCCGGGGAACCCAGAAGTCTGTTCTTAAGTATGGGTTGTCTGTAAGTCGGACATTCTTAACTTGGGGGCTGCCAATCCAACCAGAAGTAAAACTGTTTTACTGTACTGCATAAATGTAGAGAATTCAATATTTGCACCCTTTGGACCTCATTAGCTGAGTGAATTTAAAGGACATTCCTCTTGAGAATGCAGATGACTGTGGAAGCCAAAAAAACCCTGCCTCCATTGGGAGACCTCAGTGCAAGTGGCAGAAGTGGCTGCCTGGACAAGGGCAGGCTGAACTGGCTGAAAAGGGAACTGGCTGAAAAGAAAGGAGTCACCATCTGCACCGACAGCTACACATTTGGAGTGGTGCATGCCCATGCTGGACTGTGAGAAAAGAAGGAGGCAAAATTATTGAAGCAGCCCTCATCCCTTCCAGTGGAATTGCCTGGTGGCAGAGTACCTAGAAGAATGAAAAAAAAGTTGGCCCTTTTGCCTGTCAGAACCCTGCCCAGGGGGAGGATGGGGTGTCCCTTTGAAACCATGTTTGGAAAGCCCTGGCCAATTGTATCCCAGCTCCGGTAACTGAATGGGTGGGGGAAGGGCAACTCATTGCTTCCTATTTGTGTTCTGTGTCTGCTGTTTTGTTTTGATTTCTCTTCACAGGAATGTAAGAAATGCCCAGCCCACACCCCTGGATGGCCGGGAGACTTTGTCTTGGTCCGGATGTGAGAAAAATGAGCCACCGAAAGAAAAAAGTGAGAAAAGCCTCTTCAATTGTCGTTAATCAGCTATACTGCTGCAAAAGTGGGAAAAAGAAAGTTCTAGCCCCTGAGTAGTGGACTGTGTCTCTTGTAACATCAATGGATCCAGAGGACTTGGGACTCAAACTTTTCTTCAAAAAGCAAAAATAATGGGCTGGTGGAAAATATTGGTGCTGTTAGTGCTCCCTGTAAAGGTTGGGACTGTGCATCCTCCACACCTGAGAGCACTGAAGACTGGTAATGTAGACTAGGACTGTTAAATATGTAGAAAAAGAAAAAGAAATGCAAAAAAGGGAAAATTAGGTGAGAACACTCGGGCTGTGTATATGGGATTGAGTGTTCTCAAAAGGAGGGAGTTGTTGGAGACACTGTGAATTTGTACCCCTGTTCTAATTTTTAGCTAGGCCTGACTAGAGAATCTTGCATTCTTGTTTTCTGCTTTCTGTAAAATTGTTTCCTGCTTTCTTGCTGTTCTGTGAAACTGCTTGCTAAAGTTGCAAAGAAATCTGAATTGAAATGTAAGAGAGAGAAAAGTGAAGTTGCAGGCAGCCTTGTTCAAGGCTGCAGTAAATGGGAGGGGGAAGAGGCCGGAGAACTGGCAAAGTGTGTACAGAGGGCACTGATAAGGGAAAAGCAAAATAAAATGTGTGTGTGTATGCAGTAAGTAAAGAGACAGAGAAAGGCGGGAGGAGTGGAGGAGTGGGGGTGTGTGCTAGCATCAGACTGAAGCATGTACTTTCCAAAGAACAGGACAAGATAGAATTGTACTGATAGACAAGGAACAGGAGGAAATGCATGTACCAAAGAAGGACAAAGGAAGTTGTTGAATGTATGTGAAAGAGGTCATGATAAGAATGTTTTTCTACGCAACTGTATGTAAAATGACTGTAGGTGATGCAAACCTGTATCTGATTCCATGCTGTATAAAAGATCCAGGAAAAACTTGAAACGGGGCCCTTGATTTGAGTCCCAGACCCCTAGAGCCTACTTGAGGCTTCAAATAAAGTTGGTTTCGCTTCTCCACTCCCCCGTGTGTTATTGGGCAGGGCATATACACTGAGGTCCGAATCACTTTGCCGGAGAGGCACTGTACACTGTACACATGACCCCCTTCATGCATTGAATGAATGCATGGGAGAGGTTGAAGGACAGTTGCCATGCTCCCAAATGAATGTCTGCTGGAAAGAATTTTCTGCCTGTACATCTGTACTCACTGAGAACTCTTTCCAACTGAATTGTGGTGACTGTGCAGAGGGCAGCCCCACAACTCCCTCCAGATGTTCATTCAACACATGGAGATGGTTGTGTGCACTCCCAAATGAAAAGCCATTTTAGGAGATATCATTTGGCATTGCATAAGAGAAGGGAGCATTTCTGGCGTAGGAAGGAAATAGAATATGTAACTTAACCTATGGTGAAATGTTACGAAGTTACAAAGAAAACTGGAATAAACTGCATGTGCCACTTTCCATTTTTCTTCCTCAAAAGTAACACCGACATACTTCCTCTCTTACACTGCATCTTTGACTGTTGCTTTTGGCATTCCACAGAAATGTGTTGGGTCCACTCCTGCCAAGCTGAAGTACAGCATCAAACAGTCATTAAAATTCCATTTGGACTGCAGGGATGCCCTGTGCCTCAAATGAGGTGGTGGAAAATGGCTAAATAATTGCAGTGATGGGGAAAAATTGAAATTTAGATAACATCTTTAATGATGGGAACTGAACGCAGTCATGCTTGAAAAACATTTCTAAATATACAAAGAGCTAACAAGTAAACTGGCAGCTGCAGTATGCTTTAGTGTACCAGATATGCACAACAATCTACACTTTTTAATTAGATTTTTTTTTACATATGGAGCTAATTTGAAGCCAGGGATTACCTTCCTTTGTGTCTTTTAAAGGCTACAGACTCTTTTGATTTGTTCAGCTACTTACAGCACAATCCTGTGCACATTTAGTCAGAGGTGAATCCCACTCTGTTCAATGGGGCTCGCTCCTGGTTAAGTGCGTGTAGGACTACAGCCTTAATGCTGTTGCAAGAGCAAAAAACCCACAAAAAATTGATCGTTAAGGGGATACGTTAAGTTACCCATGTTTAGTTCTCAGTTAAATGAGAAAGACACAAGATAATTTCACATAATATGGCGTGTCAGCCAATGTATAAAATACTGTAAAGGAGCAATCCTGTGGATAGACAGAGGGCTTTGAGATAACAGCCCTTTGCCCATCCTATGCCCTTCAGTCAAGGGCATAGGGGAGGTTATTTTTGTTGTTCCCTCCTTTGCCCTGCACGCCCCAGTGTCACCTCACACAGTGTTCAACCCTCCAGAGCAGTTTTTCTGATGCATATGGGACTGCAGGGAGAGGGGGAATGGGCTAAAAAAATCACATCCCCCTTTTGCCTGCAAGATCATCCAGCTACCAGAGTGCTGCTTCACGCAACTCTGCATTGGGGATGTATGAGAATTTTGTTTATGTTCACAAATTGTGTGAACATGTCTCTTTCACAATCCCAAATGCAAATGTGAGCAGGAGTGGGGGGTTTTGAGAAATGTTCACAAATTCCCAAATTTGTGATTGCATTTGAAAAATGCATTTTTAAGTGCACTTTGAAATACATTTTTTTAAAAGAGTATTTTCATGCTTTAGGCAATGGGGGGAAAGTGCTTACCTTTGAAAAAAACAAACAGAAATGTGTACTTGTCCCATTTAAAATGCTCACTTTCCCATTCAAAATGCATGCTTTCCCAGTTCAAACAAGCTGAAAAACAAGTCACAGAATTTAGGCAAGCTCGAAAACCACTGGTTGCCCAATCCCTACTCTGGACCCAAATGTTTGTCTTGTTACTACTAGCATTTTTAAATGTTTAACACCTCGATACATTTTAGTAGAGCTGAAAGAAATGTACTTGTCAATTATGGTACCATGAGTACTGTGTTTTAATATTTTTATAAATGTTTTATTTTAATGTATTTGTAAAGTGCGTAGAAACATTTTTAAAAAAAGATATGGTATGTAGTATATAAATCTTATTAAATAAATAATAATTATAAATAAAGCATAAATCTGGCCTTCTAAATCCCAAGACTGCATATCTATCAAATATAAAATACTGGATATTCCACATCAGTATTTGTCTTTGACACCAACTGTATTTGTTATTTGAATGCTACATTTGATAAATGAGAATATTTGGTAACTGACTGGCATTGGACATTTGACAGCTGTTGTCTGAAATTTGACAGACAACACTTCTTGATATCTTCCGCTGTGTCAAAATTTGCATCCTGCCCAGATGATCATTGTAACGCAGCAGATGGGAGTACATATCCACCTGCACATCTGCATCCACATCAGCTATGCATGTGGAGGACAATTTCCATGCAGAGATCTCCTTTGGTGCATCAAGGTAAAAGGCCACAGTCCAGTTGGTGTTTTCCTATTGTCAACTCTGGAAAAGCCTCTAAGAAGCAGCTTCCCTTCCTTGGCAGGCATTAGTCTGCGACGCTGCAGTTTGTTGAATCATGGTCACAGATCAGGTTTTCAGTTAAGTTTTTAAAAGTACACATGGGGGAGGGGTGGAATCGTATCTTCCAATAGAAATTGAAAAACATATTTTGGAAAAGCCATGCAGCATCTGAGGCTGTGCTGGTGAGTGGTGAAGAGCACTACATCACCAGAGCAAAGGCACCATTATATATCATGAAGTGTATTATTCTTAAAGCTGTCAGTCTGATGATGTGTTGTGCAAATACTCTGATGATATAAAGTACTGGAGTGCAGCAGTCGGGCTTCATTCAGCAGAAAGTGCAGCACAAGTATTTTACTTTAACTCGTATAGTGCCATGGAAAGTGGAAGATTAGATTGTTCATTGATTGGCTCATCATGAGGCTGTCTGAGAAGATGTGCCTCTCCCTGGCCACCCAATTCAATTTTGTCATCAACTGAATGTTTTTAAAATGTTACCAAAAGACATGGTTATAAATTCAATAAAATGTAATTGCAGGAATTTCCCCGAGTGCCTCATTCAAGAGGAGGGGAAATATGGCAGCATAGTTCATTTGGCTCAAACTGACACAAGGGCTTTTATACATAGGTATGCTTCAGAGTGGTGACTGGAAATATTCTAATCATTTTACAATGTATTTTGAAGCCACCAAATACCACTAGGCCATTAATGCAGCCACTGATTTAATTCATAGCTGGATTCAGTTCCAATACACATTACTCCGGTGCTCAAAGAGTTGCACTGGCTACCAGTTGTTTGCCGAGCCAAATTCAAGGTGTTGGCGTTGACCTTTAAAACCCTGTATGTTTCCGGTCCAGTATATCTCAAGGAGCGCCTCCAGCAACATCAAGTAGGCCGCTCAACAAGATCCGCCACGGATGGCTTTCTCCCTGTCCCATCAGCCAGAGAAACCAGGCCAGTGGGAACTAGGAGGAGGGCCTTTTCTGTGGCAGCCCCCAATTTATGGAACTCTCTCCCCAGTGACCTCCGCCATGCCCCTTCCTTGATTAGCTTCCACCAGGCTTTAAAAACATGGCTTTTCAGGTGGGAATATGGGGTGGGTTAGGATTTTTAAGTTTTGTACTGTTTTTAATTGTGTTTTATACTGTGTGTGCGTGTGTCCCCCCCCCCCCTTGTATTTTATTGCATTGTACATCACTCAGAGTGGCCGGATGTCTGGCCAGATGGGTGATTCATAAATATAATAAAAAAATAAAATAAATAAATACAAAATAAAGCACACCTGAAATATCTTTCTCTTTCTTTCTCACATCCTTTCTTTCTTTTGTTTGTTCATTCATTCTTTATCACATTCTTTCTCATGATTTAAAAAAGGAACCCAAGTTTGTTCAAACTGAAAATGATTAGAATTCGGAGTCAAAACTGCAACGTCTGAATCACAATTTACAGCACAATCACTATGTATGCATGCATACTCCAATATAAGGCCTATTAATTCAGTGGAACTTACTCTCAGGTAACAGTGTTCCATGGAACTTACTCCCAGGTAAGAGTGCATAATATTACAGCCTTAGTTCTTAATATGTTATTTTCCTTCTAATCTATGGTCATGTCTTTGCTCTGGAACAGGCCCAGCCCTACCATTAGGCAGAGTGAGGCTATCGCCTCAGGTGGCAGATGCTGGGAGCGAGTGGTGGCAGCTTCCTGCACTCCCCAGCTATTTCCCTGTTTGAGGACAGATCTCTGTGTGTATGCCACACTATCTGTCCTGGCCCCCTAAAATAGGCTGCTGCCTCTGGTGTGATCGAGGACACTATCTCATTGCTAGTGTTGAAATGAGATTCGGCTGCCAGTTCAAGGGGAGCTTGAAGGGGAGGGGGGCCATCTTGCCCTTCACCTCAACCAGCAAAATGTTTTGGGCCAAACCTGCTCTGGAACTCCCTTCCTGTGGAGCCTTGCCTTGCACCTTCTCCAACAGCCTCTAGCACAAGGCAAAACTTTAGGTTTTAACACTTTGCTTGGCTAGGACCGTGGAGGCTGGTGACTTCTATTTTGGTGGGGCTCCTCTTCCATTGCAGCTTTTCTTTCGCAAAGGAGCAATCCATGGTGCTCCATGGTGGTGAACCTATTTTGGGGATGGAGTTCAGCACCACGGATAGCTCCTGTGACGCGCCAAAGAAAAGATGCAATGGAAGAGGAGCCCCGCTGAAACAGGAGTCACCACTGGTGATCTGCCCACCACCCAACTCGCTGTGTACTTCGTGAGCGCTGATGCCACGCCAGCCGGGACGAAAGTGAGTGCTAGCCGGGGTACGTGCCGGACTTCCAGATTCCCGCTGGTACACTTTTTATGTAGAAAATGCCATAAGATACGTTAAAAGCGGTTGCGAGTTGCGTAACTTGTGCTAATTGCGTCCGTTTTTAACGTATCTTATGCCATTTTCTGCGTTAAAAGCATACCACCGAGAACCCGGAAGTCACTTCCCCGGCTCAGTTCACAAGAACGCAGTTCACAAGGGAGGCCGAGCAGAGCTCAGGGGGTTGAGCCTGGTGAGTTTGATGGACTTCCACCCCCCAATCGAACTCTGCACACATCCCACCACACACCAGTCCCCCTGGCTAGGAGGTTGTTTCAACTGCTCTGTATGAAATATGCTTGTGATCTCCTGGGTTTTTTTAGGGTTCTAGGTACAGTCATGCCTTGGATTGAGAGCATAATTCGTTCCGGAAATGTGCTTGTAATCCAAAACACTCTTATATCTAAACGAAATCCCCCCCAAAAAAAATTTGTACAGAGATTTTTAATTTAAGCCGTACTACAGTACTTGTATTGCAAGACGTCGCTTGTATATCAAGTAAAAATAAATAAATAAATATTTAAAAATTTGCGTGTCTTGCAAAACGCTCTCAAACCAAGTTACTTGCAATCCAAGGTATTACTGCATGTGTGTTTATATCTATATATCTATATGTGTTGATGGCTTTTTAATTACCGTACTTTATTTTTAAATTTTATGAACTTCCTTTTAATGGAACGGTAAAGTATAAATATTTTAAATAAATAATAGTAAGCAGCTGTTTTACACCTATGTTACCTCTGGAAAAAGATATTTAAGCAACACTGACTGCAAGCAATCTGTCTGTGGAATTCTTTAGTGCATCGAACAAGATACCTGAATTTGCCTTCGCATTCCAAAGCTTATTGTGGAGCGGTTTCTCTAAATATAGTTATTCAAGTCTCAGAAATAATGTCTGGCTGGTGCCTTTACTATTGTTTTCCTCATTGATATCCCAACAACTAAACTGGAATGATTTTTTCTTTCTTTCTAATTTTCAATAAATTGGCAACTCAGTGAAGATATGGTACACATTCTCTTACAAGCCTTGTAAATTGTTAATCCCAACAAAGGAGTTTTCCTCTGTCCATTCAAATGTGTAATGGAAAACAGTTTGCCAATCAGCCCACCTGTGCTAGGTTAAAAGCTGTTTTTATTGATCTTACCTTTACACCCATCTTACCTTACCTTACCCATCTTACACTGGGTTTTCTCAAATCTTGGGTATTGCTCTATTCTTTGCAGTGGAACAGTTCAGATTCAGTGCTTGGATACGGAAACTCCCCCCCCCCCCCGCCAGGGATGTTGAAGAGTCCTTGGTCTCGAGTCACGAGTCGAGTCACGAGTCTTTGGACCCGAGTCTCGAGTCCGAGTCCTTGGTCCAAATGGTGACTCATGAGTCCCGAGTCCCGAGTCACTCCCAAAGCGGACTCCACAAGTCCCTATTAAAATCAATGGGGGGTTTTCCCAACAAAATAAGGCTATTTCAGATGTGTGGCTTAAATAAATTCTAGGCACAAGTGTGCCTTTTTATTTCAAAACTCTGCAACTGATTTTGACAAGAACAGACCAGGCAGACAAACCCAAAATAACCAAGCAGGCAGAGGAGGCAGGGAACCCCAAAGCAGGCAGGCAGTGCCCTTTGTCTTGGACAATTCAAACTGTGGAACTGGTTAAGAAGAGACCAGGCAGGCAGAGGAGGCAGGGAACCCGAAACAGGCAGGCAGAGGCAGCCAAACCCAAAATGTCTGAAAGGTTGCATTTTAGGAAAATGATTTTTAAAAATATAATCTTCGCCGGCGATCGCACTTCTCTCCACTCCTTCTGGCACAGCCCAGGGATGTTGACGAGTCCTTGGTCTCGAGTCCCGAGTCGAGTCTCGAGTCCCATTAAAAATATTGGGACTCGAGTCCGAGTCGAGTCAGAGGGGGGACTCAGTCCGACTCACGAGTCGAGTCCTCGAGTCCGAGTCCCCATCCCTGCCCCCAGCATTAAATTATGTATGATACATTAGATGTATGATACTAACAAAAATATTTTAAAATACTTGTTTCAGGCTATGTTTACAATATTTATAATCATCATGACCCCACAAATTTTAGAGTATTGAGAACTGGGAACAGTCCTGAATTTCACAAATGTTTCAACACTGAAAAAAGAACCTGATAAAGTTTTGATTTGACAATAGCATTGAATGCTACTGTATATATACTGCGTTTGATAACACAATAAGAATACAATTAGAAGTCTTTCTTAGCATGGTCACGTATGGCTCAGAGTTTTCATCAATACAGGATCTATTGTAATGAGTAACAGAACTGCTTTCTTCAGCTTAGGTCGAATCATTCATAATTCTTAAGATAGTGATTAAATGTCTTTCTTGCTTCCCTTGTGTTATATAGCTTCTGCCACTGACAAATGGATTTTCAGCCAAACCTTCTCAATCTTTTCCAACATCGCAAAAGAATTGCAGTGCTAGAATACACTAGAGAGAAAATTTTAAATATAGTCATGGGGGTAAAAATGTTTCTCTTGGAAGCTGGAACCCATAGAAGAAAATACCTTTTACCAGAAAAAAAGTTCAACCTTCTGAATGTCCACCAAACAGAAAGGTAAAATGTTAGATTAGGGGCACAATCCTATGCATGCTTAGGCAGAAAAAAGTGCGATGACTCCCAGCATTCCACAGCCAGCCATGCTGGCTGAGGAATGCTGGGACTTGTAGGACTTTTTTCTTTCTAAATATGAATGGGATTGCACTCTAAGCACGTTAATTTTGTTGAGCCATCTAAGAGCCATAGCAAGACCTTTTTGTAATTAATAAACATTTTTTTGAGAATTATCTTTTCTATGCAGAACTCTCAAATCTCAGGTTACTTCTCTCTCTCTCTCTCTCTCTCTCTCTCTCACACACACACACACACACAGTTCATCTCTCTAGGATTCAGCTCACGTAAAAAGTGGAATTACAATTCTAATAGAGGAGCCAGATGAAGAATGTTAGACATCTGGTCTAGAAATGCTTACACTACAGTTTGCAAATTCTGGGGCCTTTAATCGTTGGAGAGGATTTTCCCTCTGTGCTCCAGCTTCAGATAATTAATATTGTTGATTGTTTCTAGCTACCTATGTACAGATTGCCCTTTTATAGCAGAACATGGAGATGCCTTTTCCTGCCCTAAGCTGTGATAGACCTTGAGGAGATCTATAGCAGGTGAAGAAAAACAACAATGAAGTGGTAAGAGATTTCATAGAATCATAGAATCATAGAAAAGTAGAGTTGGAAGGGGCCTACAAGGCCATCGAGTCCAACCCCCTGCTCAATGCAGGAATCCAGGTCGAAGCATCTCTGACAGATGTCTGTCCAGCTGCACCTTGAATGCCTCCAGAGTGGGAGAGCCCACCACCTCCCTAGGTAGTTGATTCCATTGTCTTATTGCTCTGACAGTCAGGAATTTTTTCCTGATGTTTAGGTGGAATCTAGGTTCCTGTAACTCGAGTCCATTATTCCGTGTCCTGCAAACTGGGATGATCGAGAAGAGATCCTGGCCCTCCTCTGTGTGATATCCCTTCAAATACTGGAAGAGTGCGATCATATCTCCCCTCAGTCTCCTCTTCTGAAGGCTAAACATGCCCAGTTCTTTCAGTCTCTCCTCATAGGGCCTTGTTTCGAGTCCCTTTATCATCCTTGTTGCCCTCCTCTGAACCCTCTCCAGTTTGTCTATGTCCTTCTTAAAGTGAGGTGCCCAGAACTGGACGCAGTACTCAAGATGAGGCCTAACCAGTGCCAAGTAAAGGGGAATTATCACTTCCCGCGATTTGGAAGCTATACTTCTATTAATACAGCCCAAAATTGCATTTGCCTTCTTTGCAGCCACATCACATTGCTGGCTCATATTCAGTTTGTGATCTACCACAATTCCAAGATCCTTCTCACTTGTAGTATTGTTGAGCCAAGTGTCCCCCATTCTGTAACTCTGCATTTGGTTTATTTAACATAACGTACAAGGAGAAAATGGTGGGGGAGTAGAGGAGGGACAGACTGGATTTGGAAGATTTTTAATAGAAAATAAATGATGAGAAGTAGAGTTGGAAAGTTTGTCCTGCTAAAAGAACTTAAGAAGAGATGTGCTGGATCAGACCAAAGGCCTACCTAGTCCAGCATTCTGTTCCCACAGTGGCCAACCAGATGTCTATGGGGAGTCCACAAGCAGGACATGAATGCAATAGCGCCCTCACACTCATGTTTCCCAACAAGTGGTATTGAGAGGCACACCACCTCTGATACTGGAGCTGATAGAGCCATCATAACTACTAGCCACTGATAGGCTTATCCTCCATAAATTTGTCTCAGCCCCTTTTATTTATTTATTACATTTCTATACCACCCAATAGCTGAAGCTCTCTGGGCAGTTAAACTATTCAAGTTGGTGGCCATCTCTACATTTTGTGATAGTGAATGCCATAGTTTAAGTACACACTGTGTGGAGAAGTATTTCCTTTTATTTGTCCTTAATCTCCCACCACTCAGCTTCATTGTATGAGCCCAAGTTCCAGTATTATGAGAGAGGAGGAAAAAACCCCTCTCTCTCTCTCCACTTTCTCTACACCATGCAAAACTTCATACACCTGTATCCTGTCCCCCACCCCTAATTTTTCTAAGCTAAATATTGTTGGGAAGGAACAATCAACACTACCATAATTAGAATGCAATTATTAATTTACATATTTTAACACATAATTGGCAAGTGTGAAAATCAACCTTGTTGGACTTTGATGTTTTTAGCCAAACTAGCTTGAGCAAAAATCTGTTATATTGCTACCTTCCCCACCATACTATCCAATATCACAATCTCTTCCTGCCAACCATATTATCTTGATAGTCCTGTGCAGGTGTTTCACATGTGACATGAGTAGGGCTAAAGTGGGGACAGGATGTGTGCAAAAACACAAGCCCACCGCCAAGCATCTGCCCCAACTAGATAATAGATCTTTGTACATTGTGCATTAAAAGGGGGCTTTAAACACACAATGTCACTTCTTTGTGGTCTCTGTGCATCACGCACATATGGGTTCTCTACGCCGTTTTGGAATTCTAAAGCTGAGGGAAATTGGGTGGGAGCCCCTCCTGCATCGTGCATGCTCCTTAGTGTGGCTCCCACCCATTACCTCAGTTCCTCTTCGACCGCCATTGTGACTGGTTGTTTTGGAAATCTCTATATCTCTGGAGATATTTTTTGGCTGAGCTTTAACTTTCTCTTCAGATTTATTGTTCTTAGTTGTCATCTTTCTGTTTCTCGCTTGGTTTTCTATTTCTAAAAAAACAAAAACAAAACAACCAAAAAAATCATTAATGTCTCCTCATCTCCCCCCCCCCCCCCAATTCTTGTGCTTCTTCGTAATTTCTTTCTTTCCTCACTATGCCTCTTAGGGCTCTATTTTGAAAATGTGTGAGGTGCGGGACTAAAATCCCTCCCACAGACGGGTATTCGTTATACCTCTTGTGTTTAGGGCAATCACATATAATGGAGGTGTGCCCACATTGTCAGGCCTTCACGAAGCAGGCCTGAAAACACCACACTACTAAATTGAGAGCTCTGCTGTGGGAGCAAGCTCTATCGGCGGTATCTCCTACTCCAATGGAGAAGCCTGGAGGCTCACAGCCACACACACCGCCATCTCATACACAAACTTCAGAGACTGTGCCCTTGACTTCTAAGCTGCAGGAAGCCTATGTAGCCAAAAAGCTAACTAAAAAGGCTCATAAAACCAGGAAGGAAATCATAGAATCATAGAATCATAGAAAAGTAGAGTTGGAAGGGGCCTACAAGGCCATCGAGTCCAACCCCCTGCTCAATGCAGGAATCCAGGTCAAAGCATCTCTGACAGATGTCTGTCCAGCCGCACCTTGAATGCCTCCAGACTGGGAGAGCCCACCACCTCCCTAGGTAGTTGATTCCATTGTCTTATTGCTCTGACAGTCAGGAAATTTTTCCTGATGTTTAGGTGGAATCTAGGTTCCTGTAACTTGAGCCCATTATTCCGTGTCCTGCAAACTGGGATGAACGAGAAGAGATCTTTGCCCTCCTCTGTGACATCCCTTCAAATACTGGAAGAGTGCGATCATATCTCCCCTCAGTCTCCTCTTCTGAAGGCTAAACATGCCCAGTTCTTTCAGTCTCTCCTCATAGGGCCTTGTTTCCAGTCCCTTTATCATCCTTGTTGCCCTCCTCTGAACCCTCTCCAGTTTGTCTATGTCCTTCTTAAAGTGAGGTGCCCAGAACTGGACGCAGTACTCAAGATGAGGCCTAACCAGTGCCGAGTAAAGGGGAATTATCACTTCCCGCGATTTGGAAGCTATACTTCTATTAATACAGCCCAAAATAGCATTTGCCTTCTTTGCAGCCACATCGCATTGCTGGCTCATATTCAGTTTGTGATCTACCACAATTCCAAGATCCTTCTCACTTGTAGTATTGTTGAGCCAAGTGTCCCCCATTCTGTAACTCTGCATTTGGTTTCCTCTCCCTAGGTGCAGCACTTGGCATTTATCCCTATTAAATTTCATTCTGTTGTTTTCGGCCCAGCGCTCCAGCCTATCGAGGTCACTTTGGATTTTGTTTCTGTCTTCCAGAGTATTAGCTGTTCCACCCAACTTTGTGTCATCTGCAAATTTGATAAGCATTCCCTGTACCTCCTCATCCAAGTCATTAATAAAAATGTTGAAGAGCACCGGGCCCAGGACCGAGCCCTGTGGTACCCCGCTCGTTACCTCTCCCCAGTTTGAGAAGGAACCATTGATAAGCACTCTTTGAGTCCGATTCTGTAGCCAATTGTGGATCCACCTGATAGTTGTTCCATCTAGCCCACTCTTAGCTAGTTTACTAATCAGGATATCATGAGGCACTTTGTCGAAAGCTTTGCTGAAGTCCAGGTATATAATGTCCACAGCATTCCCACAGTCCACAAGGGAGGTTACCCGATCAAAAAATGAGATCAGATTAGTCTGACAGGATTTGTTCTTGACAAATCCATGCTGGCTTCTAGTAATCACTGCATTGTTTTCAAGGTGCTTGCAGACTGACTTCTTTATAATCTGCTCAAAAATCTTCCCAGGGATTGATGTCAGACTGACTGGCCTATAGTTCCCAGGTTCCTCCTTCTTGCCCTTTTTGAAGATGGGAACAACATTTGCCCTCCTCCAGTCGTCTGGCACTTCACCTGTCCTCCATGATTTCTCAAAGATAATAGACAGTGGTTCTGAGAGTTCTTCTGCCAGTTCCTTTATTACTCTAGGATGCAGCTCATCAGGCCCTGGAGATTTAAACTCGTTCAGAGTAATCAGGTGCTCCTTGACCATTTGCCTATCAATCTCAAGCTGCAATTCTGCCCCTTCAGTCTGCACTTCAGGTTTGCCAGGGGGGTCATAGACCCTCTTTTGGGAGAAGACCGAGCCGAAGTAGGAATTGAACACTTCTGCCTTTTCTTTGTCTTCTGTTATCAATTTGCCATCCTCATTGCGTAGTTGAACCACCAGTTCTTTCTTCTGTCTTTTACTGTGCATGTATCTGAAGAAAGCTTTTTTGTTGCTTTTAGCATTCCTCGCTAACCTTAGCTCATTCTCAGCTTTAGCCTTCCTGACACTATTCCTGCAGTTCTGTGCTACCTGCCTGTACTCTTCCCCTGTAGCCTGTCCTTCCTTCCACTTCCTATACGTGTCCTTTTTTGTTTTCAGGTCATCTTTGAGTTTATTGTGAAGCCACATTGGCTTCTTCTGTTGCCCTCTGCCTTTTCTCCTTGTGGGAATTGTTTGCAATTGTGCCTTTAAAATTTCCTTTTTTAAAAACTCCCACCCCTCCTGGGCTCCCTTTCTCGTGAGAGTCACTTGCCATGGGATCTTACTAATCATTGTTCTGAGTTTGTTAAAATTGGCTTTACTAAAATCCAGGGTACGTGTTTGGCTACACTCAGCTTTTGCTTCTGTTAGAATCAAGAACTCGAGTATAACATGGTCACTTTCCCCCAGAGTTCCCGAAACTGCCACTTTATCCACTAACTCGTCTCTGTTGGTTAGAATCAGGTCAAGGATAGCCGATCCTCTAGTTCCTTCATGCATGAGAAGAAGGAAAAAGCGGCTAAACAAAATAAAGGGCAGAAGGAGCAGTTATCTCACTCTCTGAAAATAACTGCCACTGAACAAACGTCGACACAGTCAGCCCCACTTACGGTTGTGCCCACTGCTCAAGACACTCGACTGTCAGACTCAGAACGACATCAGTCTCCATCAGCATCAACGTCGAGACGTAGAAATATCAGGTCTCAATCCAAATCCCCGAAAAGGGCTTCGGCATCGGCAGCAGAGGCTGCATCACTTTCAGATGGAGAAATAGTTGAATCTCCGACAACTCTCCAGCAAGTCAACAGATGGTCGATTCCGAGGGTTCGAACTCGATCACTATCTCAAGAATCCCGTTACGTTGCCACAATCTCTACGTCACCTAGATACTACGACTGTGTAGAGCATACTGAATCTGTAAGTCATCGATCTCGATCCCCTCGGTATTGAGAGGGATCAGTTTTGTATATAGCCTTAATGTCGAGATCTTATTATTCGAGGTATCGTTACGAGGGCTCAGGTAGACATGCTTCTGTGTACCGTATTCAAAATCTCCTTCCCATGACAGATACCACCCTCGATGTTGAGAGTCTCCTTGATACCGGAGAGAACAACGATATTCCCCTCGAGTTCGAGAAGACCCACCATCTCGATCTCGACGTCTGAGACAACCGTCTCCATTGCCTTTACCGGAGGCTATTCCTCCTACTGAGAGGCAACAACATCATGAAACAAGTCCACAACCTGGAACCTCCAGCTCGATGGCATAACAGCAGGCTTTACTTCCAACTCTTCCTACAGCACTGACTTGTGAGGAAGAATCATCAGACTCACATTATACAAGGGACACTGATTCAATAGTTTCCGATGCACATTCCACATCACCAGATGTGCAAGTGGAATCAAAGGCCACAATCTCCCCTTCAGAAGATCTAGGGAGCTTTGTGGAGCATATTATGAGAATGGTGACTTCCTTAGGGATTGAATCGAAGGCTGAAGAGCCTAAAGTGAAAGACCCAGTCTTCGATATCATCTGCACCACCCAGACATCTCAAACACTGATTCCATTCTTACCAATGATGCTGGAAATGGTTCGAGAGATGTGGAAAGCTCTGGCGACCACCCAACCAACGGCCCAGAAGCTTGAAGCCATGTACAGGGTGAGAGAAGAAAATGCAAAATTCCTTTTTTCTCATCCGACTCCAAACTCGATTATCGTGCAATCTGCCCAGTCTCGTGGGGGAAGACAGCATAGCACCCCAGCAGATAAAGAAGGGAAGCACTTAGATTCCTACGGACATAGAATCTATTCGTTGAGTTCATTGGGACTTAAGATTGCCAACTATCAGGCGATGATGGCTAGATATCAAATGTTTCTCACTGAGAAATTGGGACATCTATGCGATTAACCTGTTGAGGTTTAGACTGACAATGGCTTTCCCCTCTGTAAGGCTGTGGACGGTCCACCCCCAGAGGCTAATGGATTCAGTTGGCTTCCAGAGGGCTCTAGGTGGTTTCCCAGCTGATATAGCTGGAGCTCCTGTCAAAACTCTGGTTGATCTGTGGAATGTAGAAATGACCCAGGCAGTTGACACAATCTCTTCTAAGCACCTCTCTATAGTAGAGATTGTACAGCTCTGTGGTATACCCCAGCGCTGAGACCAATGAAACAAAATAGGAGATGGCTCAAGTGCAGATGGAGAAAAAACTCCTAGTGGATACAATTGAACCCTGGTATGTGCCTATAGTCAGGTATACTTAGGGACAGTGAGAGCAGCAAAGAAACAACATCTCACTGCTTCTGTTCAGTCCTCTATCTGACACCTAGCAGAGCTTTTCAGGGTCATCCAGGGCCTATTACATGTTGGTCCTAAGGACACTGTAGACCCATCTGAGGCCTGCTGTAACATATTTGCTAGGCACTTCCATGATAAAATCTCTTGCATCTGCCAGGACTTAGACTCCAGTGTTACAACCGTTGAATCTGGTGAGGTACCCATAGCACAGCCTGTTCCAATTTTCCTGGATGAGTTTCAGCTGGTACAGCTGGAAGACATTGATAAGGTGCTTGGACAGGTTTGTGCAACCACTTCCACACTGGATACTTCCCCCCCCCCGGCTTATAAAAACTAGCATGGAGGGAACAACTTACTGGGCCAGGGAAGTGATTAATTAATGTTTCCTTGTGAGAGGGAGTGGTCCTATGCCACCTGAAAAAGGTGGCAGTGAGATCACTCCTGAAGAAATCCTCCCTGGTCCTGGAAGATCTTAACAACTTTAAGCTGGTGGCAAATGTTCCTTTCCTGGGCAAGGTCCTTGAGCAGGTGGTGCCCAACCAGTTCCAGGCATTCTTGGACAAGACTGATTATCTGAATCCCTTTCAGTCATGTTTCAGGCCGGGTTTTGGCATGGAAACAGCTTTGGTCGCCATGAATGGTGACGTATGTCGGGAGAGAGACAGGGCGAGTGTGACCCCATTGGCACTCCTGGATGTCTCGGCAGCTTTTGATACCATCGACCATGGTATCCTTCTGGTGCAACTGTCTGAGCCTGGGAGTGGGGAGTACTGCATTGCACTGGTTCCTCCACTACTTGGATGGCCAGTTCCAGAGGGTGATGCTTCATGCTTGGACAATATTACTCAGCCCTCTGGATTCTCAAGCATGGGGTTCCTAAGGGGTCAGTTTTGTCCTCCATGCTTTTTGACATATACATGAAACCGCTCAGTAGGGTCATCTGTAGTTTTGGAGTGCATTGCCATCAGTATGCTGATGACACACAGCTCTATCTTTCCTTTTCATCTCTATCAGGTGAGTCTGTGGATGACCTAAAGCAGTGCCTGGCTGTGACAATGGAGTAAATGAGGACTAACAAACTGAAGCTCAGTCCAGACAAGACTGAGGTGCTGTTAGTGGGTGGTTCCTCTGACTGGATGGAGTGTGTTCAGTTGTTCTGGATGGGGATGCACTCCCCTTGAATGAGCAGGTTCATAGCTTGAGGGTCTTCTTTGAGCCATCTTTGTCACTTGAGGCTCAGGCGGCCTCATTGGCATGAAATGCCTTCTACCAGCTTCAGCTGGTGGCCCAGCTGCATCCCTATCTGGGCAGGGATAACATGTTTTCTGTAATTTATGCACTGGTAACCTTAGCTTACTGTCAGTTAGATTACTGCAATGCACTCCGCATGGGGCTGCCCTTGAAGACTGTTCAGAAGCTGCAGTTTGTGCAAAATGTGGCAGCCAGACTGATAACTGGGACCAGAAGGTTGGAACATATGACACCAATTCTGGCCTGCTTGCATTGGCTGGCTGTATACTTCTGAGCCCGATTCCAGGTGGCATTTAAGGGTATTTAATGGCATGATGGGGCATTTATGTCAGCTGCTTTTAACAGGTCTAGTTGTACTAAAATTGTTCTAGTTGTTGTTTTTTAAAAAAAATTGTGTATTGGAATAATGTTTATGTTTTATGGCTATTTAATGCTATTTTTATTGTATTTGTTGTGAACCACCCGGAGAGCTTTGGCTATTGGGCAGTAAAGAGATGAAATAAATAATAACTGCAGAAAAATGTACGCAATAGTGAAAATGCACAGAAATGCATTATTATAGGGGAAGTTGTTTGCACAGTGCATACATTAACACAAAATTATGTACATTTCAAAAAATATGTACAAAAGTGACTATTTATTAGGAAAAGGTCTTTTCAAAATAAATTCCATACATTGATGTAGAACTGAGCCAAATCAAAGTTGGAAAATGAGAAACTGAGCAGAATTGAAATTGACACATTCACCTATTCCTATCACTGCCTGAATCAAATGGTACACCCATGTGGCAGAAATCAAATGGGATCATATTGCTGGAAGGAGTCTGCAGCCACCACTTGGGCAAGCTGTAAAAAAACAAGCTTGTTGAAGATGTGATGGCTGTGGAAGTCAACTTACTTTGAAGAAAAATGGCAAGTACTGTAATTCACCTTCACATCTACAGCAGTCTGAACATTGCATCTTAAATCTCTAGACATGATTCCCAGACTCCATAATCAAATCTGGTGATCCCCAAGTATGAGCAGAAGGTGCTGATGTGTACTCACAAGGCGTGCTGCTTCTTTTCCCCACCGCCACAGCTGCAGCCCCTGCTCTACATCTCATGCTGTTCTGGGAAGTTGTACAACCCCCTAGAGCGGCATTGGGTGTGTGGGGGGAATGGCACAGCTACTGCTGGTGCCCTAGCCCTGTGTTTGGGCCCATAACTCACTTGCCCTGGGCCCCTCTAAAGAAATTTCCTGGCATTCCAAGCAGCACCTGTCAGCTTTATCTCGCATAGCACCACCCTGGGGACATTGTGGAAAACCAAAATTCAAATTGTGGCTGTCAGCTACCTGACAATCTTTGGCATACAGCTGCTACCTACCACCACTGTCATGTAAGTCTACCATGGTCAACCAACTGTGGAGGGGGCCCACCAGAAAGCTGTTTGTCCAGGGCCCTCTCAAACCAGAACCAGTCCTTGGGGGTGCAAGGGGCTGAGGCTGAGAGAGAACACCAGTGGTCCCACATGTGCATTCAAAAGTCCCTGTCACTTCCACTTGCACATGGGGATCTTGATATCCAACTCCATGATTACTGAATAAACCTTTTTAATCATATGCACATTCTCTTGATAGTGAGTCCAATTGAAATCAGTGTTACTTCCAAGTAGATAGGGATGGCATCAGGAAGAAAATATTAGAAAACTGGTGTTTTAATACAGACCACTGAATGCTGTAGATAGGCAAATTCAGCGCACTTAGCATCTTCCTTATATCTAATCTCCCTTATATCCAATCATAAATAAGTGAAAAGCAAAGCTGTGCCCCAAATCCCTCTACATTAGAGGATTTAGTGCTACTTTGGGGGAAGAGGGAGAAATTTCTGAGAAATATAAGGGACTGCCTCCACCACCTCCTTCTTTGACACTTAAAGCTTTGTGGTGGCTCCAAGGCACTGCAAAGTTCTTTGCATCTTCTCTAATATTTCTGGGCCTGAAATGCCTGATGGAGTGCTCATTGAAACTAGGGGTGGGCGACCCGCCCGGCACTCTACTCATGTCATGGCATGCGAGCCAAGCACTCCTGCTGCACAAACCAAGCCGAGCTTGAGTGCCAGGTGAGGCGCTCGCTGGACTCCTGGCTCCCCAGCTCTACATTGTTTACATAGAAAATAGTGTAAATTACATTAAAAATGACCACAATTTGCACAAATTAGGCCACGATTTGCTCAAATTATGCAAATCGCAGACATTTTATATCTTACACCATTTTCTTCGTAAATAACATATAGAGCCGGAAACTGGAAGTCGCTTCCCCTGCTCGGCACACAAGAATGTGAGTCGAGCAGGGGAAAAGGTAGGGCAAGCTGAGCTTGCGGGGGTCAAGCACAGAGAGTTTGCTGGACTTCCACCCCGTAATCGATCTCCAGGAACATCCCTACTTTGAACCTCTTTGTCCATCTAAGGTAACCCCACCCAAATTTCTCTGAAATTTCCCATACCCCAATCTTTAGGGGGTATTTTTGTCCCCACCTCCCCTCCCCCCCCCACACAAATGGTAAAAAAGGGGGGAAAGCTGGGCTACAAGCTTCCCATTATTTTTACTGGGATTTTTTCGACCAATTGTGTATTGCACTTAATGCTAACATAAAAGAAAAAGCACTCAATAACTGAAATAATGTCAACCAATTATGAAAAAGTATTTTCTTTTATTTGGCTAGCTAAAGGACGCCTTGTATGAAACCAGGAGAACACTGCAGTTTTAAACAATTAACATGTAAAACAGTATAGCTGCAGTATGTTCATATATTGTAGGGATGTATAAGAATTCTGTTGGTGGGGTGGGTTTTTCCTGTTCAGCCCTGGCAGATTTTGTTCCATTTCCGCCCATTGGTGTTGACTTGATCTGGAGTGAGTCGATCCAATACATGGATTCCATTTTTTTCTTTTAATGGCCTCAGTTTGTGCAAATTGGATTGTATTTTATTTTTTTGTGTGGTCTTGAAATTTGCACAAATGGGGTCGTATTTTTTTTAAAAAAATTCCCCCTGGTCTTTTGCAAGTGTGCAAGAGTACAGATTCAGCTGTCCAATCTATGCAGTCTTGCTTTGACAATTTTCTTGTATGTTTCAGCTGTCAATGGGAGCATCAAAGTGGAGTAGGCAACATACAAGGAAACTGACAAGGCGAGACCACATATAAGGTAATTTGCACACAGTTGTGAAGGACTGTGGGGGGGGATAATAGTAAGATAAAGGACTGAACCCATTTGCGCAATTCAGAAGCACTGAAAAAGAAAAAAAAGTGAAGTAAGTAAGTGCACTACAAGTGGTGGTGGGGACACACACAATATGTCCCACTTGGCAATGTAGTCTTCTCACTATTAAGTGTTGAACTCAGACTTGTCAGCATCTTCCTCCCTTTCAACACTTCCCCAAGTCTCCAGCAAGTACAAAAAGGGGGGTTATTGGTTCCCCCCCTTTTGCAGCTGCTTCCTGGAATAGTTACTCCTGTTGCGCAAATTTCCCCTCCGTTTACTGCTCAGCCTTTAAATTTGTGCAAATTTAGAGGCTGGGAAGTAGATGGAGGGGAAGCTTGTGCAAATTTAAAGGCTGGATGACCTTAAAATAATACAACCCCATTTGTGCAAATTTTAAGATCCATAAAACAAAAACAAGAACAAAAAATCCAATTTGTACAAATGGCGAGACCTGAAAAAAATGTGCAAAAGAGTTCCAGAATGGGGGAGGGGCGAATCTGCTACAGTCCTCTGCTGCTTACTGGAATAGAAACACTGCAGGATCCCATCGGGCTAAAACAGAATAGAATTCCCAGCATCCCTCATCCCTAATGGGGTGTCCCAAGAAATTGAGTAAGGGTGCTTGCATCCCTCAGTGTCTCAGTGTTCAAAGGATTGGGGGAAATTAATTGGACCCCTCAAAGGCATTGGGGCTAAGCAACCCGCTGATCATCCATCCCTAAGTCTAGCTGGCTGCCACTGTAAAGTTTTCAAATATAAGTGACTTTCTGGCTTGCCCATGACAAGTATTACCAAGATTTGTAGCACATGGAAAAAGGAATATTACTGTTTTCCAGTTTTTAGAAAAGGGTTTGGAATTTAAACCATCATTCTTAATTAATATTACAACAACTGATCCCGCTTAACTGTCATCTCTATGGCAACACATTTCTTATTCTTTCATTAATAAATTATAGATATTGTTTAAACTCATCTTTGGTAAATCAAGATTCCCCAAATGCTTCTTTATCTGTATTCTGGTTTCTGTGCCAATAGGCTTTTTGATTGCTTGAATTTCATCCTGAAAATGTATCTTGCTATCAAAACATTTAGGCTCTTTTAGACACTAATCACTTTAGCAAATAGTGGTACTACTAATATATAAAGGTGGTGTGTGACAGTATAAGGACAAAAACATTTGGAAGATATTGGGTATGCATTATTAAATGAATGGGAAATGATGACTTGCTTCCAGAGATGATTAAGGAGGCATATTTTACTTGCAAATATGGCACAGTTGGCAATTTAACCTGAGAAGGCTTAGAATCATAGAATCATAGAATAATAGAGTTGGAAGGGGCCTATAAGGCCATCAAGTCCAACCCTCCCCGCTCAATGCAGGAACCCAAGTCAAAGCATCCCTGACAGATGGCTGTCCAGCTGCACCTTGAATGCCTCCAGACTGGGAGAGCCCACCACCTCCCTAGGTAGTTGGTTCCATTGGCTTACTGCTCTAACACTCAGGAATTTTTTTCCTGATGTCCAGGCAGAATCAGGCTTCCTGTAACTTGAGCCCATTATTCTGTGTCCTGCAATCTGGGATGATCGAGAAGAGATCCTGGCCCTCCTTTTTGTTACAACCTTTCAAGTAACAAAAAGAGTGCTGCCATATCTCCCCTCACACTTCTCTTCCAAAGGCTAAATATGCCCAATTCTTTCAGTATCTCCTCAGAGGGCTTGTTTCCAGTCCCCTAATCATCTTTGTTGCCCTCCTCTGAACCCTTTCCAGTTTGTCTACATCTTTCTTAATCTGTGGTGCCCAGAACTAGGCGCAGTACTCAAGATGAGGCCTACTGAGTAGAGGGGAACTAGTACTTCCCGCAATTTGGAAGCTATACTTCTATTAATGCAGCCCAAAATAGCATTTGCCTTTTTTGCAGCCACATCACATTGCCGGCTCATATTCAGCTTGCGATCTACAACAATTCCAAGATCTTTCTCACTTGTAGTATTGTTGAGCCAAGTATCCCCCATTCTGTAACTGTGCATTTGGTTTCTTTTTCCTAGGTGCAGCACTTGGCATTTATCCCTATTAAATTTCATTCTGTTGTTTTCGGCCCAGCGCTCCAGCCTATCGAGATCTCTTTGAATTTTGTTTCTGTCTTCCAGAGTATTAGCTATTCCACCCAATATTGTGTCATCTGCAAATTTGATAAGCATTCCCTGCACCTCCTCATCCAAGTCATTAATAAAAATGTTGAAGCGCACTGGGCCCAGGACCGAGCCCTGCGTTGCCCTGCTCGTTACCTCTCCCCAGTTTGAGAAGGCACCATTGATAAGCACTCTTTGAGTCCGATTCTGTAGTCAACTGTAGATCCACCTGATAGTTGTTCCATCTAGCCCACTTTTAGCTAGCTTGCTAATCAGGATATCATGAGACACAGTATGCATGTTCAAAATTTGAATGCCTGGAGTGTGTGATGCTGTGAAGTGTGTGATGAAATAAATTGGTTGATTGTATGTATATGGGTGATATCAAGTACCTTTTTCAGTTCCTGTCCTATCTTAATTATACCTGTTAGGTGAAAATATATAATAAGTACTGGTAATATAGCACCAACCTACCAAACCACTGATCATCATCATCATCATCATCATCATCATCATCATCATCATCATCATCAGGCGATCACTCGTGACTGAGTAAGATTGTCTTCCAGGATAAAAAATTTACAAAAAGAAAAATGTTAAAAGGAGGAAATTCTAAAGAAAATTGTGTAGACTCTAGCGATGGGTCCGTAAGTGACTGTGGAGGCTAATTCTAGATCCACACAGCTTCCCACAGTGAGGACACAGGTTACCAGATGGAAGATGCTCCTGTAAAGGATTCGTTTGACGTGCTTTTCGCTTGGCACATTTCTCCCTTTCGCCTTGCACTCGGGCTTCTTCAAAGTCCATGGAACCTTTGTGAAAGGCCAACCTCCATTTAGATCGTTCATGGGCCAGAGCTTCCCAGAGCTTTTCGATGTTTATATTGCATTTTTTTAGATTAGCCTTATGAACATCTTTAAACCTCTTATACTGATCACCGATATTCCACTTTCCATCCTTGAGTTGGGAATAAAGTAACTGCTTTGGGAGACGGCAGTCAGACATTCGAACAACATGACCGGTCCACTGAAGTTGGCATTGAAGGATCATTTTTTCAACACTAGTAGTCTTTGCTTCTTCCAGTACACTGACATTTGTTCGCCTATCTTCCCAAGTAATTCGCAGGATTTTCCGGAGGCAATGTTGATGAAATCTTTCAAACCACTGATATTAGTGTGTTAGAGACATGAAATGTGTCCACAATAAAGATGTTACTGCATACAGCACGTAGTGATGGGTGCATCTGGCAGTTTCACTTTTTCCCACATTCAAATTTTATTTACCTCCTTTCCATCCTGTTTATAAAGAAACATGAACTGAACAAAATGAACTGAACAAAATGCTCACTGAACAAAATGCTCACCCATCTGCACTGGCCAAATGCAATAGGTACAGCTATTCTGGGCATGGAGAGAGGACCATGCTGTACTTGCTTGCCATGTAGCTGTTAAAAATGCAGAGCCTGTCAGAAAAAAAAGAGAGGCGTCTGGCAACCCTAATTCAGCAACACAAACAAGGTTGAAACCCAGATTTTTTAAGAGCTAAGCGCTCACAACCCTCTGCCTGGATGGATGGGATCTGTCAGTTTCACTGTTTCTCCCATATTAAGCTTTTTAAAGCTAAAGTTCTTTCCATAGGGTTTATGAAGAAATCTGCAAACTTTGGCAGGTTTATATTAAAAAGAAGAAAATAGGGGGTGGGGGGTGGGGAAGCACCAGAAGAATCCCCAAAGTGGTATTAGAATTGGAAATTAACTCAGATTAGAGCTAAAGCAAAAGTCTGATCCTTCCCAATTTCTCCACATTAATGGAGCGTCATAGGTTCCTTTGCCTTCACTTGTGCACATCTGTGTGACCATTACTATTATCACAAGATGTGCACCTGAGAAAACTGTGTAACTGTTGGTAATATTCTGTATTCTTTTTTATTCATAGGTTTTGCATTTTTAGAATTCATATATAATAAGCCACAATGTTAACTAAGATGTTGAAAACCTGTCCTATTCTTTCAGCGGATATTTCTGTCTTCTTAAACATTGTCAACATATGTTTGAGCTACTTATACATAAAAGCAGATATGGGATTATTATTATTATTATTATTATTATTATTATTATTATTATTATTATTTTGCAAGCTTATCTGAATCAATGTTTTGCATCAGCCATGTATTATTATCCACAGTTGACTTAATTGTTCAACATTTTCTCCATTCAAAAGCAGCAGCATCTTTTTAAGCAATATAATGAAGATCTGCATAATTATTACATATCACATGTGCAGTTGCCTTAATTGTATAAGAGCCTGTACATCTAGTTATTGCTTCCTTTTCCAGCAGTGGATCCAGCAAATAGACTCAAAGCTCTCCCTGTTCAGGACACTTATCCCAAACAGCAGATATTCAGTTTTCACATCAGGAGTGAAAAGTAGCAGATATGTATAGCATCCCTAGCATGAATATCCATGCCAATACCTCTTTCTGCATACACATTGCTAGAGATGGAAGCAAGGTATATCACCCATGTAGATTTTGAGGACTGCACACTGAAATAGTTACTTCTCTGAAGTCTAGTTATTGTAGCAGTTAAGAGTGTCAGCTTAAGAGCTGGGAGTCCTGGGTTCAAATTCCCACTAGGTCATTCATGGAGGGACCAATCCTATGGCCAATAGTCAGCATCTGAAGGGCCACAGGATAGTTCAGGTTCCCAGAGACTGCATTCCAACCTTGGAGTTGTGAATTGGAGCTCCTGTCCCCTTCCCCACTCCCTTGCAGCCAGCACAGAAAAAAACCTGTGCCAGCTGCTCTCCAAGGTTGGAAAAGCAAGCTCAGAGATGGGGGATAGGGGGTGCTTTTTGGGGGGTGGGGAGGTGAGGAGACTGGAGAGACCAGGATATGAGCTATCCTGGTGCCTCTCCAGCCTCTTCCCCTCCGAGATGCTCCAGCTAGACAGGCAAAAAAGTCAGTCTAGCGGAAAATGCAGGGGGGAAGGACAGGGAAGCAAAAATTGCCTCGATTGCTCCTCCCACTCTGCATTGGATGACCAGAAGTTATCAGGTTTCAGGACTTATGGCCATTTCCATGGGATTACACCCTAAATCTATGCTACATACAGGGTAGTTGTGAGGGTATAGTGGAGATGGAAGAACCAGATATATTGCACTGAGCTCATTACACTAAGGACAGAATTAATATGTATTAAATAAAATAATGAAGAAAGAGGAAATATATATTCTGCCTCTATTTCTGTAGTGAATGCTAGAGGTCTATTTCCAGTGCCTTTCTCTCTCTCAGCATAATTTGTTCTCTAGAGGTATATATAATCAAGCGATCAAGTGCATAGCAGAGAACCTCAACATCTAAGTACATTAAGCTCCTAAGTGGATGCATTCCTACCCAATATGTCAACATATTTTTCGACAACATATTTAGCGGAATATTTTGCTTCGTCCTGAACAGTCATAATTGATAACTTTCACATGGTAAAGCAAATCCCTCAAGATATAAGCATTTGTAATATAGAATCTCAACTCTACAATGTCAAGTTGAGACATCAAATATATATAGTGGTTCATAACTATTGCCTTGTTTATTTAACAACAAAAGGATCAAACAACTGAAAGATCAAGCCATCAAGGAACAAACTGAGGAACTTCAGACCATGGCCTTGATGATTGCTGTGCTCGAGACAAAGAAGACACAGCTGTTTGCTTCTTACACTAGGATGATTTGTATTTTATATCACTAACTCTGAAACAAGGAAGAATGCGAGAAGGTGTAAGTTTTAAGCCTGTAGCAAACAGAACCAGTAAGAAGAAGAGAGAAGGAGGAGGAGAGATAAAGGTGGGCGTCTTTTATTTACTAATTCATGTTCAGCTGCAAATTTCTATCTGCATAAGTATAAAGCAGAGAAGAGTTTTATCTTTATTTTTAATTTGTGAACTGTGGGAAGCTGAAAGAAGCTGAACTCGAATAGAAGCAGGCCTTTGTTATTAAGATAAGACCAAACAATAACACCAGAACTGCTGTAGGGGATATAGAGCCAACTGCCAGAGCCGACGGCCTTGGGCCAGATATAACAGCGTTCCTTGCTAGTACTGGACTATATAGCAGTTGAAAAAAATCTGTTCTATCCTTGATTTCTTGCTTTGATTTATTAACATCAACACACTGGAGAGGAAGTGATAAGTATGCGTGTAATTCGAGCCTTACCTTGGCTTGATGTTCTCCGCGGCTCGTTCCTGTGTGGTGGGGGCGGCCCGATCTCACTCTTCTGAGCAGCGTGGAGCGTTCTCCGCGCTGCTTGAGCTGCCGCCGTAGCCGCCGCCGTGTCCTGCTGCTTTGGCGCGCTGCTGGATCCCCGCGCTATGTTTTTGGCGGGGGGAACCAGGGCAACAGGGCTTAAACAGCCCTGTTGCCCTGGTTTTCCCTGCCAAAAACATAGCACGGGGGTCAATCACGCCGGAGCAGGGTCCCGTCGTGTCACTTCCGCTGCGACAGAAGTGACGCGATGGGACCAGTGTGGGTGGCTTGCTGCAGAGTGCGAGGAGCCAGGTAGGCCCGCGCTCGCCACGGAGAGCCCGCGCGGGCATGAGCGGGCCGAGTTCGGGCCTCACTTGTGCCCGCGTGGGCAAAAGTAACATCACTAGCACTGATAAATGATTAAATAATCATAACCGGGGTGAAAGGAACAGTATAGCCTCCCACAAGTAATTTGAAGGAAGCTAAAAGAGTTAGGAACACTGGCATGGATGGGGAATGGGACTTACCAACTCCCAAGCAAACTAAACTGGATTATTATTTCTGGTCACCCTCCAAAAAATACAATTTCTCAAAGTTTGCAATTCCTGTTGCAAATCATTTTGAACTTTTGAGTTCAACTGTTAATGAGGAGATACAAGGTGAGCTAACACCAGAAGAAATGAATAACAAGGATCACTCCCCTAAAGGAAACAAACATACTTTACATGGGGAACTTGAGCTATTAGACATGCTAGCAAAACAAACTATGCTAATTAGTCAGACAGTGCAAAATATTTACCAAAAAATGGATTGAATTATTAGGAGGATGGACATCACAGATGTGAAGCACAGAGGCAGTCAACTTCAAACCTGCGGTGGCTGCTGGTCTAAGAAGGATAAAAGTTCGGAGGTCCCCATAATCAGTCCAGCTACGATCAAGGGAATGCATAATATGAGTAATGTTGTATTGCAACCATGCAATATGATTATAGATATCCACCCCTTTAGAGGTTTCCCACCAAAATGGTGTTCTATGTTCCGGGTCAAGCATAATTTGAAACAACTACTCAGACCATCAATTGGTAGTATAGACCTAAAATCTGTACAGAAAATTTCAGATAATGGTCACTCACAGAGGATGATCCTCCTTTTCAAATCCAAAAGGATCCCATCTTCTATGATGAGACTGAAGTCTAAGTTAGCTCAGTATGGTGTAATCCCTAACCCACACTTCGTAGATACAGCAATAGTATCCTTGATATCTGCCAGAAAAGGGGACAGCAAGGGAACAACACCCTCACATACTAACTTACCGAAATGCGATAAACAACAAGAAACTCATAACTCAATCAAGCTACAGGTTAGCACAGACTGTAGGGCACAGACAAGCCCTCCTAATGATACTGCCACATTTCAAAATCAATCTCAGGCAGGCCACAGTGAGTGAACCTATTTGTATTATTAAGAGAATAGCAAATCCCGGCAGGTTCTACCTTGTGGATGCTGAAATACAAGATTCTTCATCTTTGAATTATGGGATACCACCGATGAATAGATATGAGGCAGGTATCATGACCTCAGATAACTGGCTGAATTACCGATTCCTCAATACATCAGAATTGGGAGCTTCTTCAACAACAACTCTGGATACAGATAGTTCAAAACAAGTTGCTTCCTTAAAGGATAATGGATGTGGGGTGGGTGGGTTGAGACACAGACATATTAAACAACGTGAAAGTACAAAATGTAACATCTCTCGTAGTTTAGATCTAAAATTATTTTCCTGGAATATTGCAGGTTGGACTTCTAAACAAAACAATAAGTAGTGTTTGGATTTTCTGGGTTGGTTTGATATTACAGTAGGGATGTAACGGTTCGCCCCAGGCGGGTGTAGCGAGTCAGCAATCGGCCCCGCTCACGTCTGTGCGGGGGGGTCGGGCGGGCCTAATGGGCCTACCTTGCCCAGCGGCGGCTCGCCGCTTCACGGCTCGCCGCCCGCACCGCCCGCGCCGCCCGCTCTGGTCCCATCGCGTCACATCCGGCCCTGGAAGTGACGGGACGGGACCCTGCGCAGGCGCACTGGACCCCTGCGTGACATATTGTGCCTGCACAGGGTCCCCGTCGCGTCACTTCCGGGGCAGGATGTGACGCACCTGCGCAGGGTCCCTGTCACGTCACTTCCGGGGCCGGATGTGATGCACCTGCGCAGGGTCCCTGTTGCGTCACTTCCGGGGCCGGATGTGACAGGACGGGACCCGCGCCGGCGTCTTGAGTGGCGCGGAGAACTGCTCCGCGCCGCTCAGAAGATTGAGGCGGGGGCCTGTGACGATAACGTGGCCGGTTATTTAAATTTTATTTCTCTCCCTACCACCTGGCTGTTAGTTCACATTCACTAACCCCGTGATTGAGATATGTTGCTCCAGGGCATCAGTTCTCTCTCTGTCACAAGATTTCCCTCTCTTATCAGACAAACCCGAGCGGACAATCTGTCTGTGGGAGATTAACTCTCAAAATACCAGGGCTGGTTATTGTGGTGTTTATTTTCTTAAGTAAACATTTCTCTAAGTAGGTACAACTCCTTTTCTCTAACACTCTAAACCCCAAACCCTCAACTAAACTAAACTCTCTCACGCACACAGGCACATATATACATAGAGCTCCCCCTCCCATCAGAACCCTCTCCAGGCGAGCCCCGATAGGTTGTTGGGCGCATCTACTCTGCCTGGCAATGCTAACTGTTAACCCATTCATCACAGGGCCCACCCCCGCGGAGAGCCGAGCCAGCGGAGAGCGCGAGCCCCGCCCCAGGTTTGTGGTGCATCCCTAACAGTAATACCTTGGATTGCAAACATAATTCGTTCCGGTACCGTGCTTGTAATCCAAAACATTCTTATATCAGAGCGAGTCTCTGGCGGGTGTGAGCGGGGCCGATTTCCGCCCGCTACGCCTGCTTGAGGCGAGTGATTACGTCCCTACTTGTATTGCAAGACGTCGCCTGTTTATCAAGTCAAAATTTATTTTTAAAAATTGCTTGTCTTGCAAAACGCTCTCAGACCAAGTTACTTGCAATCCAAGGTATTACTGTATGTATCTTGTTGCAAGAGACATGGCAAGAGGAAGCTATTCAGCTGAATGGCTTCAAGTGCCACAGTATGGAGGCTACACCATCGGATAAAGGGGGAAGGGCAAAGGGAGGATTAGCGTGTTTTGTCTCCATAAGTATCCAAGCAAGTGTCATCTTCATGCCCTCTTGCAAACCACTAGCTGCTGCTATGCTAATTCAGTGCGAAGGACTACTACTGATGATAGTCAATACTTATTTTCCTCCCTGCTTAACAAAATCAGCTGTGGATAATATCTGGGGGATTTTGGACAAGTACATAGATCATCTACAATCCCTGCACCCTGATGCAGCATTTGTAATTGCAGGTGACTTCAACACATGAATTGGGGCTGATAATCGAAAGCTTCATGCCTGCTTCCATCCCAGGCATCTTATGGATCCGGATGGATTCCTGAACGCGCTTGGGGAACTGGAGCACGCAAACGGTGGCTCGGTCGAGACCCTGGTGGATGACTGGAATGCTGCAATCACCAGGTTATTAGACCGAGTGGCCCCGAAGTGCCCTCTTCACCTGAACAGAGCTCGCACGGCACCTTGGTTTACTCCATCGCTGCGAGCTCTGAAGCAGGAGGTAAGAAGGCTAGAGCGCTGATGGCGTAAATCCCGCTCAGAAGATGATCAAACACAGGTTAGAGCTGCATCTTCAGCCTACCAGGTGGCGGTGAAGGCAGCAAAAAAGAATTTCTATGCTGCCTCCATTGCGTCTGCGGAGTGCTGCCCCAGGAGGCTGTTCCAAGTGGTTCGGAGCCGGGTCGGTCCAGTTGCTTCGGATCCGATGGAACAATCCAAAGCCTCCTGTAAGCCTTTAGCAAAGCACTTTGCAGATAAAATTGATCGGATTGGGAGTGGGATTTCACACGTCGTGGATACAGAAAGTGATCGAGAGGAGGCCAATGGTAGACCGGTCTTGTGGGATTGGTTCCAGCCTCTTCCTTCTGATGAAGTGGACAAGGTGCTTTCATCTGTGAAGTCAACCACCAGCTTGCTTGATCCTTGCCCGTCCTGGCTCGTTATGAGCTGCAGGGAGAGACTGGGTGAAGGGATCAGGGTGGTGGTGAATGCCTCCCTCAATGAGAGAGTGGTCCCATCAGCCCTTAAGGAGGCCGCAGTAAGACCACTTTTAAAGAAGCCCTCCTTGGATCCTCAAGATCTGAACAACTTTTGCCCAGTCTCCAATTTGCCATTTCTGGGCAAGGTGATTGAGCGAGTGGTGGGGGCTCAGTTGAAGGCACACTTGGATGAAGCCGATTATTTAGATCCATGCCAGTCGGGCTTCAGGCCTGGACATGGGATGGAAATGGCCTTGGTCACCTTGGTGGATGATATGAGGAGGGCCTTGGATAGGGGCAAATGCTCCTTCCTAGTCCTCCTCGATCTCTCAGCAGCTTTTGATACCATGGACCACGGTATCCTCCTGGACCACCTGGAGGGGTTGGGTATCAGAGGCACTGTATTGCAGTGGTTCCGGTCCTTCCTCTCTGGAAGGTACTGCGACGATACAGTCCCTTACACTTTAGGACCACATGCATAAACCCTTCTCAGGCTAAGCATCAACACTTAAAAACCTGAGTGGAGGGTCAAATGAAACCTTTCCCCTATTAAGGAGGGAAAAGATTAATTCTGGTTATTAAGGATCTATTTTTAAATTTATGATGCTGTAGGTACAAAGGTGTGTGTGTAGATTTGAAAGTAAAGCAGGTTAATAACGCCAAGCTGACACGTAGGATTTGGGTAGCAAACAAAATAAAAGTAAGTTTATTTTAATTCTCAAAATCTTAGTTCCTGAAAATAACTTAAAACCTGCCTACCCCAAACACTTTGTAATTAACCGAAGTCCCTGTAATTCTAAATACTTTCACTCCTCATACAAGCACTGATTCCTCTTAAAACTCCTGACAAGACACGAATAACCCAACTCCCAAACCCTCTAACACTCCAAACACTCTCCCATAACACACTAACCCGACTAACTCTGACATCACTCAAACACTCCTTATATACTCCTCCCCCCACCCTTTCTAAGAGATCACAAACCACACCCACTCAGTTCAACATTCTATACTCACTAAATATACTAAAGCATACATACACCAGGGAACTGAATTGTGGGATTACACGACAGGTACCAGAGGGTTGTTCTTGGGGAGGAGGTTTCAGACCCTCGGCTGCTCACTTGTGGAGTGCCACAGGCCGTAGTGGTGGGGCCGAGCCTTGAGTCGGCTGGAGGCTCACTCCGGGCTCGGGCCTCCGCGTGCGGCCCGATCTCGCTCTTCAGAGCAGCGTGGAGCGTTCTCTGCACCGCTTGCGCCACTCGAGCCGCCGCCGGAGAAACCCCCTGCGCATGGCCCCCCCACTTCTGCCACCACCGGACCCCTCCCGCCCCCCACCGCTGCTGCAGGACCCACCCACCGCCTACCTGGTCCTGCGCGCCGCCTCCGCCTCCGCCGCCGGAGCCACTGCTCCGTTGTGCTGGACCCCCGCCCGTGCTCTGTTTTGGCGGGAGGAACCAGGGCAACAGGGCTTAAACAGGCCTTGCTCCTGTCCGACAGGTTGCTCAGCTACATCCCTACCGCAAGGTTCCATCATCTCCCCGATGCTATTCAACATCTACCTAAAGCCGCTGGGAGCTATCATCAGGAGGTTTGGGGTGTGATGTCATCAATATGTGGATGACACGCAGCTCTACCTCTCTTTCAAGTCCTCACCAAGGTTGGCCGTTGAGACCCTGTCCAAGTGCCTGGAGGCAGTGGGTGGCTGGATGGGAAGGAACATGTTGAAACTGAACCCTGACAAGACCGAGGTACTTCTGGTGGGAGACAAGGGGAGGTTAGGGGATGTTGACCTGGTGCTGAATGGGGTACATCTTCCCCTGAAGGACCAGGTCCGCAGCTTGGGGGTCATTCTAGACTCCCAGCTGTCCATGGAGGCTCAGGTGTCAGCTGTGAGCCGGGTGGCGCTGTATCAACTCCATCAGATATGGCAGCTGTGCCTCTACCTTCCTAATCATCTGCTCCCATCAGTGGTTCATGCCTTGACCTCCTCTCTCCTAGACTACTGTAATGTGCTCTGCGTGGGGTTACCCTGGAAGACGGTTCAGAAGCTTCAGCTGGTACAGAATATGGCGGCTCGCCTGGTTAAGGGCAGCCACCAGCATGATCACATCACGCCAATGCTTAAGGAGTTGCACTGGCTACCAGTTGCTTGCCGAGCCGAATTCAAGGTGTTGGTTTTGACCTTTAAAACTCTACATGGCTCCGGCCCAGTTTATCTCAAGGAGCGCCTCCAGCAACATCAAGTAGGCCGCTCAACAAGATATGCCATGGACGGCCTTCTCCTTATCCCATCAGCCAGAGCAGCCAGACTGGTGGGGACTAGGAAGAGGGCCTTCTCTGTGGCGGCCCCGAAGTTATGGAACTCCCTTCCTAGTGACCTTCGCCATGCCCCCTTCGTGATGAGCTTCAGCCGCACATTAAAAACATGGTATTTCAGGCGGGAATATGGGGTGGGTTAGGATTTTAAAAGAATTTTTTCTGTTTTATACTGTTTTAATTGTCATGTTTTATTGTATTGTTTTAATTGTACATCACCCAGGGTGGCCGGGTGATTGGCCAGATGGGCGATTAACAAATGTAATAAATGTAATAAATAAATAAATAAATAAAATAAAATGTCCTAGTCTAGACTTGGGCACTCCTGGGGACCAGGAGACTTCTCGTGTTTCCAAAGACAGTAAGTCCAACTATGCGGGATTTAAGCTCCTCCAATTCAAGATACAAAGAGATCTACAGTTACCAAATGGTTCAACAATTGGGGATCAGAGAGGGGAGTATACTCATTTTTCAAATCAGTCTGGTACTATGATTGATTACATAATGATATCAAGCTCAATGGTCAGGTTTCTTACGCACTTCAAGGTTGGCACCTACACGGAAATTGACCATCTACCACTAATAGTGACATTTGCAAATTTAGTACAGAACAATATGCGTAAACAACCCCAGTATATTTCAAATGGAGATCTGGGAGTGACCGGCAATAAGAAAATTAAGTGGACTTCTAAAACTGATCTAGCCTTATCTCAGCTTCTGCAATCAAAGGTGTTTAGAAAACTATATGATGCAATCCTCTCTGCAAAAACATCTATTGAAGCCATTCAGGCATTCCAGGAATTGACGGATAATTTACAAAAGCATTTAAAAGCAGGAGCCAATCCAGGTCGGAGAAATTTAACATCTAATTCAGACTGGTATGACCATGAATGCAAAAAGGCTAAAAGCTACATAACTAGAACTTACCAGAAATATAGAAATACCAACTCAGCTTCCAGGCTGAAGGAGTATACAATAAGCCGAAGGAAGTATAAAGCCCTAATTAAAAAGAAAAAATGGCAAGCTGGGATAAATGTGTGGCATCTGTTGCTGAAATCTTCTCACACCAAAGGCACCAGTCTCTTCTGGCATACATTGTCAGGTTTACTGGATAAGAATTGCAGTTATCCGACATGTGTAATTAGTCCAACTGAATGGACACTTTTTAAATCAGGCACTATATGGTTCATAGCTACCTCTCATGAACCTCCAAAAATCTAGGTTAATTTCTTTTAAAGCAATGAGAAAAATAAATATTATATGAGATATAATGAAAGGATGAAAAAAAGAGACTGTTGTTTGTCAGAAACATCTAAATTTCAGTCTGCATAAACTAAGGCTCCAGTTGAAAAGTCAGTGTATTCCCTGGTGTAACACAAGTAAGTTTTTCATTTTAATGTATGAAAATCTCATATCACTTGAGTTAGGCAGCTTGAAATTAAAGAACTACAAATGATAATTTTTAACCACCCTTTAAATCCCTCTACAGAACTGTCTAAAGTGAAAATGCCTTATAAATACCTTCATGATAGAATTACAATATGTCAAAGCTCTTTGCCACCTGAACATTCATCATTTAAATCTACTAGCTATAGTGACAGTTCCATGCAGTCTCTGTGTAAAGATTATTGGGAAGACTCAATGCCCTGTGCATGCCCTATGTTCTTCTATATATAAACTGCTTTGTGCACGTGTAGGAGATGACCATTGCATGTGTGGAATACTGTCTGAGAGAGAAGAACCTGTTGACTGTGTGAAGATTGGTATACATAGTGGAGAATTCACATATATATATATTGGAATTAGTAGAGCTGAAAGCCAGCATAATGTAGCAGTTACAATGTTGGACTAGGGTTGGGGAGACCCAGGTTGAAATTTCCACTCGGCCATGAAGCTCATTAGGTGGCCTTGGGCACTTGCTCTCTCTCAACCTAACCTCTCTTACAGATTCAACGGTTAAGTATAGCACAAATATAGACTAACTGGTTTAGAGAGCAGCATCTGAGGGGCCATAGGATATTTTGGATTCCGAGCTCCAAGGTTGGAGACACAGTGCTCTGACCTTGGAGCGGGAAATTGGAGTGCTGATGACCCCCTTGCTATTCCCCTCACAGCTGGTGCAGAAAGAAACATGACCTCAGAGGGGGGTAAAAGTGGGTGTTTTGGTGGGTGGGGAGGGGAGGAAACCAGGATCAGGATGAGCTATCCTGAGGCCTCTCCAGCCTCCTTCCCTCTCCCTCCGGAACACCTTCGCTAGACAGACAAAAAAAAAAAGCCCATCTAGTGAAAATGCAGGGTGGAAGGACAGGGAAGCGTCCTACATAGGATGATCCTAAGCCTCTGGGTTCGATGGTTTAAAAACATCAAGGGTGCAAGTGCAACCCATAGGATTGCATCCTTAGTTGTTCAGAGATAGCTTAATAAATTAGCATGAGCTTTCATGGGCTTCATCGGATGCTGTAAGTGGAACTGGAGCTTTGAGTCTGAAATGACAGTTAAGTAGATTTGCAGCAAGCATTCCATTCTCTTAAAGGCAACAGTTACAAACCACAAGGTGCACGAAGATGTGCATAGAAGCTGTAGTCCCTATTAAGTCCCTGATTAACATACTCAACTTACTTTATTATCTCTTGTTCTGCAATCTCACATTCTAAGCAGAAGATTATACTAGCTTACAGAGTTATTGTTAGGGATGGATGAGAAGTGCCTTCAGTTTGCATTTCAATGTGAGCTTACAAAATTTGCACTTCCCATACTGAAATATGAACTGGATGCTCTGTACCATCCCAAACTTACCTTTTTCTTTTTGCTGGGTAACTGGGCATGCTTCAAAATAATGTCATCTTGTAGCCACCTGACCTTCTATCTAAGAGTGACTCTGGGGCTCACATACAGGTCAGTGCCACCTTTGGAAATAAAGATGGCACTGAAGCACAGAACTTCACTCTGAAGCATGCCAGCCTCATTTTTAATTAAAAAAATAATAATTTTAAAAGTCTGCTGCACACCCAGGAAGGTTTCTGCACACACAATGGGGTTCATGGGCACTACGCTGGGGACCCCAGGAATACACAGGTCAAAGTTTCTTGCTTGTTTCCCCTACTCAGGCAGACTTTATTCAAAGAGAAAAATAGTATGAGAAAACAGGAGAGGATAGTAGTGAGGGACAGCCCTGCCTTCAAAACTCTGGAAAGAGAGATAATGCACTTTTACTGTGATCTTTTGTAAACATCAACAAATCCACAGCAACAGGGGCTAAAGGATAATGGCAGCTGTGCTTTATATTGAAGAAAAGTGACAAACTGCAATATACATTTGGGTCAAGGCCCATATCAATGGCAATATGATGAAGTTTCAAAAAGAACAGCAGGCACCTTAGATTAAATTCAATAGGAGTACGGAACAAAAACACCCAAAGACCAGGGTTTATTTCTCTCCTGATTTTTTTTTTTTTTTTTTTTTTTTTTACACAGGGACTAAATCCTTAGTGATTTATGAAGATAGTCCTCAGTGAATATGTGCTAGCATGAAAGAATAAGGCTTCAAATGTAGCTTTAAAAGAAGAAGAAGAAGAATTAATAACAGCAAACATGACACCAGAGAGCTTCTTTCCCCTGGGTTGCATATTAGCCAATAGTTTGTGCCAATAATTAGAACATTTGTGGAGCGACCTTCTAAATCTCTATTCCTGATAGTACTCTTTAAAGAAAGAGCAAATGCCCAGAATCTAACGGACACAGTAGTTGCAGTAATTTTATAACTCATAGATCTTTGTTTTGGCATTGCAGGGTTGAAATAATGCTGAGCTAGGATTTGCAGACAGCAATATTTATTTATTTATTTATTTATGGTGCTGATATGCCGCAGAAGTCCAAACAAGTTTGATTTGTGTTGGAAATATTGGCTGGAAAGGATGTTGAGAAGACTGTGAACGCCAATGGCAGTGAAGAGGAATCCAAAGGCAGATTTATTTATTTATTTCTGCTCAGGGCTCTTTGGGAAACAAATGTATGTTGTTTACATACCCCATCTGTGAGCACGTCCGCCGGGAGCCTCATGCCGGTTGACTTCATTCGCGCCATGTAGGCTTCGGGCGGACATTCCATGGACCCGGAAGTGACGCACAGGACCCCCTGTGCTGCGGTTTTCACGTAAGTACAATACAAACCCAGCTTAAAACAGCTGCGATTTGCTATTTGCGGCTGTTTTACACTGGGTTTCTATGGTACTTACATGACAAATGCAGCACAGGGAGACCCGTCGTGTCACTTCCAGGTCCCCGGCGCTGTGTTTTTCACATAAGTACCATAGAAACCCAGTGTAAAACAGCCGTGAATAGGAAATCACGACTGTTATAAGCTGGGTTTCTAATAGCTGGTGACACCTACATCAGTGGGGCTCCTCATCCATTGCAGCTTTATAGGAGCTATCCATGGTGCTGCACACCACCCCCAAAATAGGTTTACCACCATGGAGCACCATGGATAACTCCTATAATGCTCAGAATAAAAGCTGCAATGGATTAGGAGCCCCACTGACATAGGAGTCGCCAGCCTCCCCTGGAAATAAAAAGTGATTTCCTTATCAGTCCAGCCTAATGTGCTGGCCTGGGTATTTCTTTGACTAATAGTTTTATTATGACTTACCTGTCCCCCCCTTTTTTATATGTAAAACTGGCAGCCTGTCTATATCATTCAGATTCTAGAGATTTGTCTCTTGAGAACTGGCTCATACAATGGACACATCTGCTGGGGAGCTGACAGTGTAACAGAAGCATGATCCAAGAGGGTCAAATACCTCCTTCAGACAGGTGGTTGCTGATTAGGGTGTCTCCAAGGCATCAAAGAAACATTTCAATTCAAAAAGAAAATGCTAATTAAAACACCTGAATAAGCTTAAAGTTCTAGCTCAATATTCTCTGGGGTGTCACTTTTAACAACTGAGCATCTGGGCTGTTTAGTGTAATGCTGTTGCCCTGGTTTATATCAGGTCAATCTATGTGTTAGCAAACTCCTTTCTACTCTTTTCCATTCATAAATTTGGTTCATCTCGAACATTGAGAATTTCTCCAGTCTTAAGTTCAGTTCATCCCGAACTTTGCGGGGTGCAGGGAAATAAGTTTACCTGAAAATCCATAAGCATTTTTATGCACATTTCTCCTAATGCATGTATTTGTGTATGGATTTCTGCCTAATATGCACACAATTACGCAAGTAATTTTCCTAATATAAAGAATTTTTAAAAGTTGTTTCCCCTAATATAGGAATCTTTGTATGCATTTTTGACTGGAGAACTCCATTGCAAAATTCAGAGAAGTGAGAAGGATAACTTTATTTCGGATTGCATAATTGTTCAAATGTGTGAAATTGGTTAAGTTCACATTAAAGTACAAATTGAATGAATCTTCCCTCATCATTACTCTAGATAAATCTCATATATGTCATCAGTTGCCTTCCTTGGATGAACGTAACTTTAGTATTTTGTGTCACTGTAGTCCAAACCATGCAATAATCTATGGGACCCTAGTGCTGATGGGAACTGGTGCCTTACCATCATGAGCTAAGCAATCTGCATGGCTGCCCTCTCAGAATTGGTGAATTGTATCCAGATTTATATAGTTTAGTTTAGTTCCACTGAAATAATTGGGACAAATTAATCTGGATCCAATCCAGTATAATGAATTACTCTGGTTTCTCATGATTTCTTCTGGGCTCATAAGATTTGACCTAAGAATTCTTCTTCCAGACTTGGCAGTTGGTCATGGTCTTTTACAATCGGGCTTAGGAAAAGATCTGGAGACCCTTTGGTGGCATGGCATGAGTTGTTTGCAGGATACTTTGTGTATGGAATTATTTGCATCTGCCACAATTTTGACTCCGTTGTTGTTGTTGTTGTTGTTGTTGTTATTATTATTATTATTTACAATATTTGTATACCCCTCCACATCAAGCAGATTCTGGAGCGGTGAACAATAAAAAGACAAAAACAGATAAAAGAAACAAAAATAATACATTAAAAATGAACTAAAAAATTACATTGGTGGTTGAAGAGCAGAGAAGGCGTCCAAGAACAAGGAGGTCTTCAGCAGGCACCGAAAGCAGCACAATGTCAGAGTCTGCCTGACCTCAAGAGGCAGGGAGTTCCACAGAAATGGAGCCTCCACACTGAAGGCCCTTCTCCTGGTGGACTTGAATAGGGCCAAAGATCCATGAGGAACCACCAGAAGCATGCCATCTGGTGACCTCAGAGACCGGGCAGGTTGGTATGGGAGTAGGTGCTCTCTCAGGTAACCTGGTCCCAAGTTGTTTTGGGCTTTGTACACAAGTACCAGAACCTTAAACCTGACCTGGTAGTGAATAGGTAGCCAGTGCAGTTCCTTCAGCAAAAGAGTTGCATGCTGAAAAGGGGCAGCTCTTGACAATAGCTGAGCTGCTGCATTCTGCACTAGCTCCAGCTTCCGCAGCAGCCTTAAGGGCAGCCCCATATGGAGTGCATTGCAGTAATCCAGTCTTGAGGTTACTAACACCTCTTTCACTGTGGCGAAGCTATCCTTGTTCATGAGCAGCCATAGCTGGTGAACCAATCAAAGATGGCAAAAGGTACTCCGAGCCTCCGCAGTCACTTGGGACTCCAGTGACAATGATGGATCTAGGAGAACCTGCAGACTATGAACCTGATCTTTCAAAGGGAGTGCAACCCCATCCAGAACAGGCAATGAACCCATCTCCCGGACATGGGAACCACTCACCCACAGGGCTTCCGTCTTGCTAGGATGCAGCCTCAGTTTATTGGCCCTCATCCAGCCCATCACTGAGTTCAGGCACTGGTCCAGGACTTGCACAGCCTCTCCTGATTCAGTTGTCACAGGGATATAGAACTGTGTGTCATCAGCATACTGACAGCACTTACTTGGCTCCAAATCCCGTAATGACTGCTCCCAGCAGCTTCATAAAGATGTTAAACAACATTGGGGACAAGATGGTACCCTGCGGAACCCCATAGCGCAATTGCCAAGGGTCCGAGGAATAGTCACCCAATCTTACTCTCTGAAATCAACCCCGCAGGTAGGACCAAAACCACTGTAACACAGTGCCTCCAATGCCAAACCCGCAGAGTCGATCCAAGAGGATACCATGGTCAATGGTACAGAAAGCCACTGAGAGATCAAGCAGAATTAACAGGGTTGCACTCCCACTATCCTTCACTCGATAAAGGAAGGAAAACATAGTTATAACATAGTTCAATCAGTGGAGATGTCCAGGAATTGTTTGGTTGAATTTGTATGGATGACTCAGTCGTCGGTAGGGATGCGTGAGGAAGAGGATTTCATTCAGGGGGTGGAAATCCAGCGAACTCTCCAGGCTCGACCCCCTGAACTCCGTCCCATCTACCTGTTTCCCCAGCTCAACTCGCGTTCTCCCGAGTTGAGCCAAGGAAGTGACTTCCGGCCGGGTTCCCAGTTGAGTGCTTTTTACGTAGAAAATGGCCGGTAAGATAAATTAAAAATGGCTGCAATTTGTACAAGTTACACAAATTCTGGCCACTTTTAACGTATCTTATGCCATTTTCTATGTAAAAAGTGCTCCACCGGGAACCCGGAAGTCCACCAAATGGCTTGGCTGGTATTTGCTTTGGGTCCAGCTTGGCAGGAGCAGTGGCAGCACTCGCTGAGCGTCCAGCAAATTGGGTGGTGGGCGGATCGGCCACTACTAATTGTCGGGGCCCAAGGATGTGACAAGGTAGTTAGACAAGTCTGGTCATTCACATGGATGCTTCACCCTTGCCCATCATGGTTGATCATATCTAATAAGGAGGGAATTTTGGTTTGCATCCAGGAGGCTGTTAATGTGTCCCTGAGGATGGTAATGGCACCAGCTGCCTTGAAGGAGTTCGTGATTCAGCCACTTGTAGAAAAAAACTAACATGGATACAGAAGATATTAACAACATCTAACATGGTTGATATCTATCATGTTCCCTTATGCTAACATTTTGGAGCGTGGAAAGAAAATCAGTGGTGTCCTTTATAGATGAAGTCATGCCTGGGATTAAAGGTTCAGAAAGAAGTCTACATATTGGAATAAATGTATTAGAACTGAATTATTTCTTTACGATTGGATATCCTGGAGATGCATGTGGGTCCATATGAATCTTGGGAAGTGTACAGAATAGAGGAACCCGTATTCCAATTCTGAAATATATCTCATCATTAGGCCCTTTTCCAAAAGTACACAAATGTTGCCCATTATTTCCTTTGTGGGATCTACCACACAAGACATATAACGGGAGGTGTCAGATTATTGTTGAATTCTGCCTAATATTAATCTCAGTTTTGTATAAGTATAGCCCCTCCTTTGTCTATTTTGTTGATGTTAATATATGGATCTGAAGATACATTGCAAAGAACTGGATTAAAACTGTCAAGTTAAAGGTCAGAAAGGTGTGCACTGTGCACCATTCAATGTACTTAGAGTGGGCACCATAAAAATAACAACTCAATCTTATTGTTCTAAAAAATCAGAATAGTGGCGAGAGTGTTGGACTGGGACTCGGGAGATCCGGGTTCTAGTCCCCGCTCGGCCATGAAACTCACTGGGTGACTTTGGGGCAGTCACCGACTCTCAGTCTATCCTACCCCACAGGGTTGTTGTGAGGATAAAATGGGCAGGAGGAGGATGATTATGTAAGCTGCCTTGGGGTCCTTGCAGGAAAAAAGGCGGGGTATAAATATAATAAATATAATAAATATAATAAATAAATAAATAAATAAATCTGAACAAGTTCATACATTGTAGTCATGAGGGGTAGGAACAAAAGAAAGTCCCTTGTTCAGGACCTTGAATTCATAATGACTGATGGTATTATTGGATGAATTTATGACCAAGGTTTCCTATTTGTTAGCATTCTCGGAGGTCCAGTATCCAACCATCTTTCTCTGGCTCTGCCACAATGTGTTAGGATCTCTCAAGAATGTTTTTCTCTATGGCCTAAAAAAGCTGTTGTGGACACATGAGAATGTGGAGCTTCCTTTTTACTGTTCATATATCCCAGTCAGTTGCTTCTTGAAATGAGTTGTTAACTGAATGAATGAAACTACTGTAAATGTTTTGGATGTTTTTGTTTGTTTAACTAGATACACTTTGCTTTTCGACTAATCTTCTTTATCCTATAAGAATGTTTTGTGTTTGAACACCTTTAGTTCTTCTTGAAAACATTTCATTTCTTAATCTAAATGGCAGGCTTAGAGGCTCTGAGTAGATTGTCACCATTACATTTTCAGTTTCCTTATCTATGGAGTCCTGTAGTTCCTGTTTTTTCCTCAGTGGAATTTCCAGAGAATAAGATAAAGAGATCAAGGAGAACATTTGTTCAACATGGCACACCATCTTTGGATGAATTCTTAATTATCTGCAAACATTCCTGGCTCTTTAAGAATCTTCGATCCGCTAGGTATGCATTTGTGTCGAGACAAAAGGTTTGGATGTAAAGGATTGAGGCCTACTCAGGCTTGAGTTTGTTGAAGCCTGAAGGCCCAAACACTTCCCTCGAGTAGTTGAAGCCTGAAGGCCCAAACACTTGGATGGGAGGGGGAGTTTGAGAGTTTTAAGTTACCCAATAGAAGTTAAGAATTAGATATCCTATTCAAGGTCACATGATTATAACCTTCCATTCCTGGGAAGGCTATATATGTGGGGTGTGGTCAGCTAGCAGTTAGTATGTGCTGGGAGAGAGCTAGAAGCAGAAGCACAGAAACAGCAGAGAGAAGGAGAGAAAGAGAAAGAGAAAGAGAAACTGGCTGCATAGGAAATAGGTAGTCTGAAGTTATACTAGAGAACATTGGATTGTTTGTTTGTTTGTTTTATTTTATCATACTTGCTTTTGAATTATAACCACTCTATTAAGTAAAGACCCTAATATTATAAGTAAAGTGTTGTTGTTTACCCTGGAGTTTGGAGTGACTTATTCACCACGTCTACAGCCTACACCCACGTTACTGGAAGCAGGCAAAGGACTTGATAACCTAGAGAGGGAGAGGCTTTGGGAAGAGGCAGAGATCTCCCAAAGGCAGATCAAGGGGTCCCTGCAGTAGCGGAACCTTGACAATGGTATAAAATCAGAGCCACATTTATTGAATAATCAAAGATCTGTGAAGGGAAGAAGTGTGGGTGCTAACCAGCCAGTGGCCAGTGGAGCTGTTTATGGGTGAAATATTCAAACATGAGTGGTGGCACTGCTACTCACCAGCCCCCAGTTTTACACCACAACCGTGGTGCTGGGAGGCCTTCCCAGTGTCACCTCCTCACGGGGGCTGAACCCCAATGCGGGTGAGGTGAGTCAGCCTCAAAGGCAGTCCTTATCTCCCGCAGACCGAGCTGCGGAACTCAGCAACGGGGAGCCTCAAATTGTTGCCAGTCACCTAAAAGGTGCCATAGGATGATCACCGAACCCTACCCCACACTGCCTATTTCCCGCACTTACCAGCCAAATGCAACCAAATTGAATCAAAATAAATAAATAAATCGATGAAGATTCACCCAAAACAAAAAAAACCCAACCCCGTATTGCAGAGTAGAGTAAGTGAAACATGCACAATGCCCTTTACGCAAATCAGGGCAATGAACCAAAATTGCTACTTGGTCCCTGGACAGGCAACCAGAGGAGCCTACACTGCTAATAGGGAGGGAGGGAGCTGCGAAAAGAAAGAGGCCGAGGGTGGGGCAGCCAGGCTTAATATTGGCCCTGGGGCTTCGCCCACCTTAATCCTCATTGGGTGAGATCGCCCATGGTGGTCTCACTCTCATTCCCCCCACCCGCAAAATTCTCCCTGCCCACAGCTGCGCGTGGTCGGCGGAAGGGAATTCTATCCTCCTGTACCCCCACCCCTCACCATTATCTGTCCTCTGGAGCTGGAGAGAACAAATATTTGCCCTCTTCTGTGTGACAGCCTTTCAGGTATTAATAACCCATCAAGTTGCAGTTCTCTTAAGAAATAATGATTAATAACGTTGTGACCCTTTGCTAAACCAAACATTTGGTATCTCATCTCTGTGTTCCTGAGTCTGGGCACACAGTGTATATTATAGGGAAGAGTGACAACTTTGAGTTTGGTTTTCACAAGAATTTACCAACATTCACAAAGTTCCTCATTTTTGGAACAAAACAATCTTTTAAAAAAATCTTAATGTGGGAGAAACCAAAATGGACAGATTTGTCCATAGAGGCCCAGGACTTGGAGTTCTTTTCTATTTAAAGTCTGGGTTTGAATCCCTGTGTATTCAGACATGCTAGTGCTTAATTAGGGTGGCCATCTCTCTTTTTACAGACAGGCCTCTCAACTTTAACTGTTATATAACAGGCAAGTACAACATGGTCTTCTCCATGCTTGGAATAATTGTACCTATTGAATTTGGCTGGTGGAGATGGGTGAGAATTCTGATTGATTGTTTTTGATAAGACTTTACCAAAATTCACAAAGTTCTTCATATCAAGAAAAGAAAGAACTTGAGATTTTAAAAAATTAAATGTGGGAGAAAATGCAACTGACAGATTTACCCATCCCTACGGTTATTTAGGGATGGATGAATGTGTCAGTTTCTCTATTGAATTTTTTAAATCTCAAGTTCTTTCCCCTGAAAGAACGTTGTGGATTTTGGTAAATTCTTATCAAAAACAAACTGAAACAAAATTCTCACTCATCCCTAGTTGTGACTTCTCTGTGCATTTTATATTATTGAGATAATGCAGATAGTGTACATAATTTAAAACAATCAAGCATCTTAGGAGATCAAATTCTGGCATTTTACTTTGATGACTCTTGATACATAAGCAATAACCAGTAAAATACCTGGGCGTTAAGGCCGTTTTTTCATGACTCTGCTGTCTTTTCTGCATATCCATGAACAAACTGGAGAATAAAAAGCATGAGTAACATGTTTCTGATGTAGCACATTGTTCTATCTTTAAAGATGCTTTTTTAAAAATGAAAAATGTGAACACCATTTAAAGCCTGTCAAAGACAGCATGCAAAGATAAAAATAAAAGTGTCAGGACAAAAAAAATACCCTGTTCTTTTTCTCCTTTCTTTTCCTCTGAATTAATTTACGCATCAGTCAAAAATCTGTCAGTGCATATGCAATATAAGTGACATGACTTAAGCTGCTAAAAGCAGAGGAAAATAACAAATAGAACTAAATGCTGAGAAGAGAAAAGTGACAGCTATTATATGTATTCAGCTATAACAATATGCTCCAAAACTGATGAAGAAATGGTGATAGAACTGCCAATTATAATTGAGTGAAGTGTAAACAGAGATACAAAGTCTGCCAAGCAGAACTGCAACCAGGTGGCAATGCTCTTCTTTTGACACACCCATCTAGTAGGTGTCAGAACCCTCAGAAAGCTGCTGGATTCCTGATGTCTAACTGTAGTAAGTGTGGCTCATTAACGTGGAACATGGCAGAGAGACGAACTTTCCTGGGGCAGCTGAAATCCTAGATTGGGGCAGGTGAAATCCTAGAGGGATACACCTGTGACAACCAAACTAGGGCTGGATTTGTTGTGCCTCAGCTACTAATACATCCAAATGCTAAAAGAGTCAGAATACCAACTCAGGATCTTACTTCAAGGGCCAAATGTAGGAAACAAATAAATGCTCCTCTTCACAAGGAGCCCCAAAAAAATTCAATGCAGAAAATTAACTTTGTAAAATGTGGGGTATTGATTGTTTTACAGTCAGAGAAATGGGAAATTAGAACATGCCTGGATGATACCTGAACCAATTCATGTCTTGGTTCATACAGGCATCTAGTGAGAACTTTCCAAGATGGCTCTTTCCTGGGATTCACCAGATTGATTTATATTATATATGGGGATAACATTATGGAAGTACACAGGGAAAGTTGAAAAAAAGTAATGACCCAGAAGAAAAACAAAAGACTTTAGTTTGCATCTCATCTTTCATAATGCCAAAAATACTCTCCAAATACTTTCCAGTTTTCAATAATAGAGTCACAAAGTTAAATAATAAATAAGAATAGAATCAAAACTAAAGGATGACAGCAATATATGTTTTTCAGTGAGATATGAAAAGAGGCTGCAATCCTATACCCACTTACCTGAGATAAAGCCCCACTGAACTCAGTGGGAGTTATGTCTGAGTAACATGCATAGGATTGTGCTGTATGGTTAGATTATGGCTTTCTGAAATGGCAGCCCTGTTGTCTAGTGAGCACTGTTCCGCACTTTATGGACACCATTCTGTTGAGGTGTGTCTTTCAGACATTGTAGGATTTTGAAATAATTTATTGATTTTGAAAATGTAAAAGGCACCTTATGGATGCAATCCTATACACACCTGGGAATGTCTCATTGAACTCAATCAGACTTACTTCTGGTCAGACATGCATAGGATTGCAGTATAATCTGTTTTCTAATTTCTGCTTGCTTGTTTCTGGGAACAATTCTGTGTTTACTATTAGTGGTTGGCTAGGTAAACAAGAATACAGAGATCTCCCCATTACTGCCATAACCTACAGGGAAACTGCTCCTTCACTGGGCAGTCCCACTTATGGGGTTTCTTATTTATAGCAAATGTTTATATTTCTGGGCCTAAGGAACTTTCTGTCACTACAACTCAGAGTTCCACAAGCTGACCCTTTCATGCTGCCACCAATTCTGTTAAAATACTTTAAAACCTCCTAGTAGCTGGTATAAGAGGCTTAGGTGTGAGATGGGCACCAACACTAGAGACAAGTTGAAAAATTAAACAAGTACTTTATTAAAGGGATATTTTGTACATAAGGGTTTACTAGTATTTACTTTGGGGTTTTCAAAAGACTGCTTAGTGACAATTCTTTAGGACTCAAGAAACACTGTTGCTGTTGCAAGCCTCTAAGGCAGGGCTCTCCAACCTTGGGTCCCCAGATGTTGCTGGACTACAGCTCCCTGAATTCCTTGACATTAGCCATGCTGGCTGGGTATGCTGGGAGCTGTAGGCCAGCAACATCTGGGGACCCAAGGTTGGAGAACCCTGCTGTAAGGACTTCTTTTACCTCAGGCCAAATTCCCTAAACCTCCACTCCAGCCAAATACACTCACAACCAGGTCCAGCTTCCGGGTAGTCTTGCTCTGACACCCAAGCTCCTCTCATTGAATTACTGGCTTCTTGGACAGTTTATCTGGGTTTTTACTGCCTGCTTGTATAACCTTCCTCTGGCAAGATCTTAGGGCAGCCTCCTAGCATAACACAGCCACCTGCTCCCTACTCCTGATCTTCACCAGCCTCCTAAGGTTATCCATTTCTCCTCAGATTTGTCTAAGTCCTTCTCAACCACACACCAACAAGTAGACCTGCTCCCTCTCTCTCCACAGACTAACCCTGACCAGTGTCAACTGCCATACCGTCATTTCCCAGCTGCTCTTTTCTACCTAGCTAGAATCCACAGTCAATCAGAACTGGATTTATCTGCTCCAGGCCCCATCTAACAATATCCAAAGTGACTGTCTCTCTCTCACCCTTCAGAATGTCACTCAGCAACTACCACGCAAAGTACACATTACACAACCACAATAGCTATATACAGCCATTATTTCACACACTACATTAGCTTGTGGACTGTTACCCACCTCCAACGCTTATCATCCTTTGAGATGCCCAGGCATTTAAATTATCTTGGTGTCCAAAATAAAATCTTTTACTGTGTAAAATGCAGCCCAAGATCTATGAAATATGTCAGTCCATGTAACAATGGGGTTTGACAGATTTAGACGCTTTCCAATGGGAAGGCTTCAGTTTAGTTTCTAACTCCACATTCAATTTAATCTTCAGGGTGTCCACGTGCAAAGCAAAGGTATCTCGAGCCAAGCCATACTGGAATGTGTTGGTCTTAGTTAAGTCTGTCACAGCCTGTGCCATTTGAAGTATTTTTTAAAGGAAATTTACTTTTATTTGATATGGTAACCCGAGTTCTGTCACAAAGTGGCAGCTGAGAAGGGTCTAATGTGTACAAAGCAATTTAACAGGTTTATTTTGTCTTTCATAAGTATGCTTGCTTTAGAGCTGGGAGAGTTCTGAGTTCACTGTGCTTTGTATTGATGCAATAACTAAAGTCCTTATGTTTTCTCTTTGGCTAATGCATCTTTCAATCTTTACAATAGACCAAATGGAGAGGCATTAATATGTTGTGATTTCACCACACTGAGAAGGATTTTCTAAGATGGAAGGATTCTCCTAGGAGTCTATTGATTCTGAATGTGCCTTTGTGTCTTCAGGCATTTGGAAGAAGAAGGACCACTCAGCGTGATTACAGGAAAGATCTTTCTAAGTTTTAAAATGTGCCTCCATTACTACTTGTAGGAGACAAAATGCCCACTTTGATTTGAGAATGCCCACTTTGATTTTATTTAAATGACTTCTCCAAAGCAATTTAACAGGTTTATCATTCTAAACTAAACTAAAAAAACAACACACTGAGAGCCAGTGTGACGTAGTGGTTAGAGTGTTGGACTGGGACTTGGGAGATCCGGGTTCTAGTCCCCGCTCGGCCATGAAACTCACTGGGTGACTTTGGGCCAGTCACTGCCTCTCAGCCTAACCTACCTCACAGCGTTGTTGTGAGGATAAAATGGAGAGGAGGAGGAGGATTATGTAAGACGCCTTGAGTTCCTTGTAGGAAAAAAGGCGGGGTATAAATGTAATAAATAAATAAATAAATAAATAGCAACAACCTGATAACGATAGAAATGGAGTGCTAATTTGTGAGACCAGGACTTCCTACATCTATGGGCTTGTCCATCCCTGCCAATTAATTCATGTTTACTTTGATTAAGTCCTGTATTGTTGTATCACTGTTGTGTTGCATGATTAATCTACATCTTTTGGCTTGTCCACCCCTAGGGATGGGAGAATCAGCAAAGACTGAGTTGTTGAGCTTCTCAAAGTAAGTTCCACTTGAAAGTTTTGTCTGCCTTGTTTCTTGATTGCAAGCTTTTTGTGCTGAGGTCTGAATGGCAAAAGTGCACAATTTGGTACAATTTGGTTTTTTTTTGTTTAAGTGTGCATCCAATTGTGTATTTTCCCCTGTTGACCAAAGCATGAAAATGCACATTTTCTTCCAAAATAGGCATTTTAAAAGTGCACATTTTTTGAAACAGCACTGTAAGCTTATGAATATGTGAGCTTTGCCCGCAAAATGTACCTGCATTCATGGGTGTGAATGGGGTACATTCTGGTAAAAAATGAACAGTAATAGAATCCTTGAATCTAATTGATAGCCAGTGCCAGCAATACCAACTTTATTTACAATCTGCCTACTGGCTACCATTCTTGATCTTCCATTCTTAATCTATTTTGTGCTATATATTGCAGAATGCTGACAATAGAAAAGGACAGAGAAAAAAGGCACCCCCTTCCAATAACATCCAGTGTAAGATAACATTTATACTGTCAGATTAATGCAGGGGTGGGGCAGGATGTGTTGCAACATTTGAAAAGCTCTGATGGAGAGGCAGGATAAGATGGTTTTGTAGCCTCTTGCTACACACTTCTCATGTGGTGTCATGACACAATTAGGGATGAGTGGGAATTTTCAGTGGTTCACTTTTTATTAGTGCTTTGCTGAATATTTCAATTATTCAATTTTTGGTGATTTGTGGGGGTATGAGGACAAAATGAAAACTCTAGCAAAAGAGGCTGTGGAGGTGAGAATGTTGAATAACTTTCTCTTTGAGGAGGAGGAGAACAGGATTTCAGTTTACCTTTTTAACAGTGCAAAATTAAGTATATTCATATGGAAATGAAAACTGAATGAATTTCTCGCCCCATCCCTCCCCCCTGGATGGATGAACCTGTCAGTTTTGCTTTCCCCCATATTCCCCACAATCACAAGTTTTCTCTCCTATTTGTGAAGAAATGTGCAGATCTGGGTAAGTTATTATAAAAATAGTGCTATGCTGAACCCTGCTGCTGTTTGCGTGTGTATAGGTGAGATAATGAAGAGTCACACAGGTATATGGTTTCCAATCAGGGCCACAATTATTGAATCAAAGATCAGAGAAGGGTGAAGTGTGGTACTAATCTACACTGGCCGTTGGCCAGGAAAAAAACAAGATTTGGGCCAAAGCATCCTAACCGGAGCGGTGGCGGGATGACCTGCCACCGTCCAGTTGCACTCCATGTGGAGCTGGAGGGCCTTACCGGTGTCGCCTCCCATTGGTGCCGCGAGACAGCCAATGTAGGTGAGAAAGGTAGACCCCAAAGGCGGCCCAATCTCCCTCCTGCCAAGCTGCAAGACATTAGCAAGGAAGCCTCGGGTAACTGCCAGTCACCTTGAAAGGTGCCATTGGATGATCACCAGAACCCTAAACCCCATTGCCTGATTCCGCACTTCCCACAATATGCAGCCAATTTAGCTACGGACCAATCAAATGAATCAAAAATTCAAATACAAAAATTCTCCCACCCTGATTCACAGTGTAGAGTAGGCGAAACACACCCATTGCCTCGGCCAATTAAGACGATGTGCCAACATTCCTACTTGGCCCCCAAACAGGCAACCAGAAAAGCCTACACTGCTGACAGGGCGGGAAGGGAGGGAGCCAAAAATGAAAGAGGTCAAGGGCGGGGAGACTAGGTCTTAAATGAAGCTCCCAGCTCCCCACCCCCCGAAGCCCATTGGCTTAACAAACATGGCCTGATTCTGGTCTGACTCCCCATCCCTTCCCCACGTGCAAACTTCTCCCCAACCCCAGAAACGTGGGGCCGGTGGAAGGCCATTTGTGGGATTTTTTTTCTCTCTTTGCAAATGAGGCATTGTTTTTTCTGCCTCTTTCGCAGGGAAGGGGGATTTCAAATACTTTTCTCCTTGGGGAGGGGGACAGGGTTTCCTCATACCTTTTTAAGTTTAGGAGGTGGCTGAAGGTAGGGATGTGTGAAGAATCCAAAAGGGGGGATGAAATCCAATGGATTTTCACAATTTGGGTCCCCAGATTCCAGTTTGTCAGCCCTGCACTGGCTCCAACTTGCTATGGTGTGAGTCGAACCAGCTTGTGAACTTCTGTCTCTAAGATGTGCCTCAATTTGTGCATTAAAAAAACTGCCAAGAAAATTTATGTAAATTTACACAATTTGGGCAAGTTGGCACCCGGAAAGCAGATTGTTTTCAGTTTGGCACCTGAAAAGCATGCATGTGGTCCTTGCAGGATTTGCGCAAATTGGCTGATTTTATGCAAAGTGTGGTAGATTCATGTGTTTTTCTGGTGCCTACTTACGCAAAATGTGCAAAACACAGTGATTTGTGCAATTTACATAAATTTGTGCAAATTGCATGATTTGTGCAAATTTCCTTATTGGGGTTTTTTTTTAATGTGCAAACTGTGGCCCATCTTAGAGATAGAAGTTAGCAAGAAAAAAAATGACAGCCTGCTTCCGATCATCAGATTAGAAGTGGGCAGGAAGTCCGTTGAGCTCACTTCCCCCAGCATTAGCACTTCCCTAGCTGAAGGATCTTCTTTCTATTATTTTTTTAACTGTAAAAATGTTCTGTGCACTTGCAGCAGCACAATACTTTTTACAGAAAGGCTTGTCCAAGCCAGAAGCACTTCTTGAACCCCCATGAGACCATGGGGCTGGGACATCATCATCTCTCTCATAGGCATTCAGGAGGAACTTGCAGGCTGCAGAAACCTCTCTGCAAAAAGTCTCAGGCTGCTGCAAGCAAGAACAAATAGTACTTTTAGACCTTAGAAAAACTCTGAGCTTGTTTGCAGCAACACAGAGTTCTTTGCAGAGAAGCTTGCAACCCAGCAGGAGTTCCTGAATCCCTCTCTGACGAAAGCCTCTCTGCAAAGAACTCTGTGTGGCTGCAAACAAGCTCAGAGTTTTTCTAAAACTCTAACAGCCCCGTTTGCTCTTGTTTTGCAGAGAGGCTTCTGCAGCCTCGAAGTGCTTCCTGAATGCCTATGAGAGAAAACAAGGTGGTCTCATGGGAGTTCAGGAGGAGCTGCCAGGCTGGAGAAGCCTCTCTATAAAGATTCTCAGGCTGCTACAAGTGCAGGGGCATTTTGAAAATTAAAAAGAAAATAGAAAGAAGATCCCTCAGCCACCACCTACAATTAAACCAAAACACAAACCAAAATGCAGTTATCCATGGAAATTCACACTTCTCCAAATTTAGCAGTTAAGTTCTTCAGTCAAAAATTGTGTACTAAAATGAGAAAAAAATAATGTTAAAAATGCATGATATTAGGAAAATTGCTTGCAAAAATATGTATATTAGGTAAAGTTGTATGCAAGAACACACACGTTAGGAGAAATCTGGACAAAAATGTGTATGCATTTTCATGCAAACTGAAGACTGGGGAAAAAATCTCAACGTTTGGGAAAAATGAGAAACCAAGATAAATTGAAATTGATAGAATGGTTCATACCTAATCCAGGAAGTGGGCTTTGAGTTCTTAAAAGTCTGTTGTTGTTTTATCCCTTTGTATTCAAGCATGTGTTGATTTAGGGTCACCATCTCTTTTCTTCTGACAGGTTTTCATCTTTAACAGCAACATGGCAGGCAGGTACAGCATGGTCTTCATGCTGGATGTATTGAATTTGGTTGGTACAGTTGGGTGAGAATTTTGTTCGGTGCGTTTACTGATAAGAATTTACCAAAATGTGCAGCTTTCTTCATAAACAGAATGGAAAGAACTTGAGATTTTATTTTATTTTTATTTTAAGAAAGGGATATGGGAGAATGTGAAATTGACAGATTTGTCCATCCCTGGTGTGTGCAGTGTGTGTGTGTTTGTATGTGTGTGTGTGTCGGGGGTACATTTACATTTAAAAATAAAGAAAGTATTACCTATTCTTTCTTTCTCCTTTCCTAATGGTCTGTAGCAAACACCTTATCAAGAACTGGTGGATGAAAGGTCTGGGAATTACCAAATGGGTATGATATGATGATATATGATCATTTTCTTTTACATTTCCCAAGAAACATAGTGCAGGAAAGTTATGCTAATAGGCATCATCACCATAATTGGGAATTTAAATGCACAAAAGTCAGAAATTAGAATGGATGATTCCCACAGCTATAGTGATTCCAGGACTAATAAATGTGTATCTGTCTGTTCTTGAAAAGAATGAATAGCACAGGCATTTCCCCATTAATATTCTCACATTTTTGTATAACAGTATGTTTCTAGTGGTTTCTAAGACAGCAAAAATCAGTGAAACCGCTCTAATATCTTGGGTACCAAGGCTTCTCATCCCGTCCACTCAAAATTCTGCAGTGGGGTTTCAGTGGGGAAGGTTAATTTATAATCTGGCAGATCCATGAAGCATCTCTATAACCAGGTGAATTTGGGACTGAAATTAATTCAATATAGAAGACTGGCCTGATAATCATCTGATAGAATATTCAGGGTGAGACCTTTTCCAGCATATGAATATCAGCTCTGGTGGTCAAGTTTCAGTTTTCAGTTGCTGATTCAACCTTTCAAGTCAACCTTTGAACATTAAAATAGATCTTTAAAAATTTTTTTTTTATTTTTTTTAATTTTATTTATATTTTTTTTAAAAGAACACACATACAAAAAAAAACATAAACCTACAAATCATACACTACAAGTGCACCCGTCACCCCGGGGCCAAAACCAATTCTATCCACATAATCCATTATTAATCTATATTCCAAAAATACATCATATCATGACATGGCTTACTCCCTTTCCCCTTTACTAAAACATAATCTAAAAATGACCCCCATATTTCCTTAAAATTATTTTTCTTTAATTGTCCCCTTTTACATTTAATACTACATGTTAGTTTATCATTTAAAGCAATATCCCAAACCTCTTTATACCAGTCTATTATTAAATACTGATGTTGAACTTTCCAATTCCTTGCAATCAATAATCTCCCTGCCGCTAATAAACTTACAATTAGTTCCTTTTTCTCTTGTGAGCACAGAAATTTCTCCGTTATTGATAACAATGCTAATTTTGGACAGAGCTCCACATTAATACCAATAATTTCTGAAATTTCTCCAAAAATTTTATTCCAAAAATCCAATACGCTTTTACAGCTCCACCACATATGAGCATAAGTACCAAGTTCCTGGCATCCTCTCCAACACAATGGAGCACAATTACTATCTATTTTATTTAATCTTACTGGAGTCAAATACCATCTCCAAACAGTTTTTTAAAAATTCTCTTTTATCCTTACTGACATATTTCTTAATATACGTCTGCCCCAAATATTTCTCCACCCCGCATTCGATATCTCCTCCTCAAATTCCATTTCCCACATCATCTTAAGGTTGTCTTTTTTCACTTCAATCCTCTGCATCATTTTATATATCTCCTTAGTTAACCCTCTAGAAGAAACATTCCCTTCTATAAGTTCTCTAGACAACACTTTCTTTTCAAATCCAGTAAACTCCCTCTCATGCTCGTTTTTCTTTTTCCATTTCTTAGTCCACTGATCTAATTGCATTAAATTTAACCACGAAATTCTGTCTGGCCCAATCATTTCCAATATTTGTTGTCTAGTCTCAATTTTTCCCATCCAATCCATTAATTTGATAACCTTATTTTCCCTAAATATTGCCTCCCAATGCTGTGCATTTTCTGGAAAGTCCTCCATTGCTACAACTGGAGTTAACGGTGATATCCCTGGTATAAAGATCTGTCTGTTACTATTCCAAATCCCTACCATATTTTTCAGGAAGGGATTTTCTATTCTTTTTACACTAGTAATACTTTTTTTGAAAATAACAATTTTTCCATCCCAATTTCTATTTCCTACGTTTCTATTTCTAACCACAAAATATTCTTCCTAACTAAAATATCCATAATAAACCTTAACTGATTAGCTATTTAATACCACTTAATATTAGGAAGGCCAAGCCCCCCTTCTTTTTGGGATTTATACCATTTACTCTTAGTAATCCTCGCCTTTTCCCCCCCATTACAAAAATTATTAATTATTGCTTGCCATTCCCTAATTTCCTTCTCTGGTAAACTACTTGGTATCATTCTAAATAAAAAATTTATCTTTGGTAATATCTTCATTTTTATCAAAGCTATTCTACCAAACCATGAAAGTCCAATTTTTTTATATTCCTCTATCTTTTTTTTTTACCTCATTCTTTAACTTTCTAAAATTTTGTTCTACTATTTTTTCTAACTCTTTTAAAATATCTATACCTAAATATTTAATCATACTTTTTACCTTAATATTTGATCTCTTTTTAATCCCTTCTAACTCCTCTATTTTACTATAATTAAACAACATAATCTCAGATTTATCCCAATTTACTTGCAACCCCGTAACTTCCCTAAACTCCTTTAAATGATTCTCTAACCTATCCATCATTTCCATGGGATTTTCAATTGTTAACAAAGTATCATCTGCAAAAAGATTAATTTTTATCTTATCCTTTATCCCTATCCCTTTTAAATTACTATCCTCTCTAACTACATTTGCCAAAACATCCATAACTAACACAAATAAGATTGGTGAAAGGGGACAGCCCTGTCTGGTACCTCGGCCTAGATGAATTTGATCAGTTATACCATCATTTACTACAACTGACGTCATATTTTGAGCATACAATTGATCAATAACTCCTCGAAACTTTTCACCAAACCCCATAGTTTTTATTATCCTCTTTAATGCTGGCCATTCCACACAATCAAAGGCCTTGAAAATATCTAATGCTAAAACCCCTGCCTTCAAATTATTTTTCTTAATTAAATATATTATATTTAACACTCTTCTAGTCAAATCTGCCATTTGTCTACCTTGTACAAAACCACATTGATCTAAACCAATATACTTACTAACAAAGCTATTCATTCTTCTAGCTAATATTGCAGACATTAATTTTGCATCTTGATTAATTAATGAAATTGGTCTATAGGATCCTGGGTCTGCCGGATCCTTATTCGGTTTCAAAATTAAAATGGTCAAAGATTGTTTCCAAGAAGGAGGGATCTCTCCCCCCTGTAAAATATCATTAAACAATTTTTTTAACTTGGGAATTAACATTTTCTTGAAAACCTTATAATATTCAGCCCCTAAACCATCTATTCCGGGAGTTTTACCATCTTTTAATTTATTTATAGCAAACTCTATTTCTAACTCCGTAAAAGGTTGTTCCATATAATCCCTATCCTCTTCTAATATTTTTATTTTCAATTTTTTTTCAATATAATCTTTAATCCTTACTTCAGAACATACCCCAGCCTTATACAATTCAGAATAAAATTCATGAAATATTTTTAATTTATCCTTCATTAAATTATATTCCTTACCCTTCTTCTTTTTTTTTTTAAAGGCAAAAATAAGTATTTATTGCTAAATACATACATACATATTGCATTTCATAAACATAAAACAATGCAGTAATACTTCAAATCCTGATTTTGTGGTGCCCATGTTGTTGTTTTGTTTTTGTTTTTTTAAAATTTTATTTAAATTTTTAAACAATACAAAGAAAATAACACACACATATAACTAATATTGTGCTCCCATCACCATGGGACCAAATAATCCAATAACTCTATAATTGTTCATTATTCCAAAAATACAACATATCTTGACAGGGTAAACTCCCTTTCCCCTTTTTAAACACATATTCCAAAAATAAACCCCAAATATCCTTGAAATTATTTTTCTTTAATTGACCCCTTTTGCATTTAATATTACAAGTCAACATATCATTCAAAGCCATATCCCATACTTCTTTATACCAATCAGTAATAGTGAAAACTTACTGAATTTTCCATTTCCTTGCTATCATTAGTCTACCTGCCGTTAACAAATTTATAATTAATTCTTTATCATTTTGAGGACCGATCACCTTTTCCATTATTGATAGCAAAGCTAGTTTAGGGCATACCTCTAAATCAGCTCCAACAATTTCTGATATTTCCTCAAAAATCATTTTCCAAAAATCCATTACATTTTTACAACTCCACCACATATGAGCATATGTACCCAACTCCTGGCATCCTCGCCAACACATTGGAGAACATTTATTATCTATTCTATTTAATCTCACTGGAGTCAAATACCATCTCCAAATTAGCTTATAAAAATTCTCTTTAATTCTTATAGACATATTTTTCAATATTCGCCTATTCCTTACCCTTCTTATCTTTAATCACCCCCACTAAATTTTTCTCCCTTTTTTTTTTTGCACAGATCTAGCTAACATTTTAGAATTTTTATTACTATTCTCAAAAAACTCTCTTTTCATATATATCAGATTCCTTTGCACTTTATCTATATCTTTATTCTCAAATTCTTTCCTCTTGGCTTGCAGTTCAGCAAATACCTTCTTATCCCTATTCTTTAAAAAAGATTCTTCTAACTCCCTAATCTCTTCTTCTATCTGTTTATTAAAATCCTCCTGTTGTTTTCTTAAATTAACTCCCTCTCTCATAACACTTTTCATAGTATCCCATATTATGGTTTGACTACAATCCTCTGTTTGATTAAATTCCCATACTTCCATCATCTCTTTCTCTATCTTTTCAATTATATGTTTTGCTTTAAAAATATTACAATTCAACCTCCATCTTCTAGCCTCTCTATAATCCTATCTTTAAATCCAAATTGACCAACGCATGATCCGTAATTTTTATAATACCTATCTCAGTACTCATGACCCTAGAAACCAAGCTCCTAGACACAAATATATAATCTATCCTAGAAAAATTCTTAAAAGCTGATGAATAATATGTATATCTTCTATCTTGCCCTTTAACTTCTCTCCAAACATCCACCAAGCCTTCCTTTGTGATTACCTTATTCAGAAATGTAATGTTATTCCTCCTCTCCCCATCCGTAGGGTTTGATTTATCTACCCTTTTATCCACCACCATATTAAAGTCACCAGCCATAATAACCCTCTGATTCTGTATAACACCCATTTCCTTAAACACCATTTGATAAAATTTGCCTTGATTCTGATTTGGTGCATAAACATTAATTAATACAAATTCTTCTCTCCCCATAGTACCATTAATTATAATATATCTCCCTCTGTCATCCTTCTTGACCTTTAAGACTCCAAAACCACAGTTTTTAGAAATAATAATTGCCACCCCTCTTGAATTAGAAGATCCGAATGCCGTTTCATACAAACTGGACCACCTCAGTTTTAATTCATTCTCCCCTTTCTTTGACTGGTGCGTTTCTTGCAGAAAAATAATGTCCGCCTTGTCTTTCTTTAGGAGTGCTTCAATGCGCCGTCTTTTAATAACAGTTCCCAGGCTTTTAACGTTCAACGTAGAAATTCTCAATTTAGGATCCATCAATTACTAGAACAATTCTGAATCTTTGGCCCCCTCTAGTGAAGACAGTAAACACATAACACCTCCTCCCACCTATCCCACATCTATAGACTTCTCCCCCCTTACCATGCCAGGGCAACATGCCCCGCTCTAACCCTACCCTCCTACTCAGGGGGGGGGAACGAAACCAAACCCTTCAGGACAGCAACCTCCAAGGCCCTCCCCCCCCCAAAAAGAAAATATCTCTCAATCACCATCTTTCCCTCCTTCTCTTTTCTCTACTTTCTTTTCTCCTATTCTCCATCTCTACTCTTCTCTTTAAAAAAAAAAACTTATTCAATTTAATATTATTATTATTATTATTATTATTATTATTATTATTATTATTATTTAGATCTTTAAATTTTGGTGCAAAAATTGGCACATGGTAAATGGTATTAGCCACATCACATCACATCAGGCGATCACTCGTGACCGAGTAAGATTGTCTTCCGGGATAAAAGGAGGAAATTCTAAAGAAGATTGTGTAGACTCTAGCGATGGGTCCGTAAGTGACTGTGGAGGCCAATTCTAGATCCACACAGCTTCCCACAGTGAGGACACAGGTTACCAGATAGAAGATGGTCCTGTAAAGGATTCATTTGACGTGCTTTTCGCTTAGCACGTTTCTCCCTTTCACCTTGCACTCGGGCTTCTTCAAAGTCCATGGAACCTTTGTGAAAGGCCAACCTCCATTTAGATCGTTCATGGGCCAGAGCTTCCCAGTTTTCGATGTTTATATTGCATTTTTTTAGATTAGCCTTATGAACATCTTTAAACCTCTTATATTGACCACCGATATTCCGCTTTCCATCCTTGAGTTGGGAGTAAAGTAACTGCTTTGGGAGACGGCAGTCAGGCATTCGAACAACATGACCGGTCCACTGAAGTTGGCGTTGAAGGATCATTTTTTCAATGCTAGTAGTCTTTGCTTCTTCCAGTACACTGACATTTGTTCGCCTATCTTCCCAAGTAATTTGCAGGATTTTCCGGAGGCAACGTTGATGAAACCTTTCAAGGAGGTGGAAGTGACGTTTATAGACAGTCCATGTTTCGCAGGCATACAATAAAGTTGGTAATACAATGGCTTCATAAACCAGTGTTTTGGTCTTCTTACAAATATCCCGATCCTCGAACACTCTATGTTTCATTCGAGAAAATGCGGCACTTGCGGAGCTCAGACGATGCTGGATTTCACTGTCGATGTTAGCTGTAACAGAAAGATAGCTGCCAAGATAGAGAAAATGATCGACATTTTCCAGTATTGTCACGCCAAGCTGGATAGATGGCATCACCAAAGGATTGGCTTGCACTTGCTGATGAAGCACTTTGGTTTTTTTGATGTTAAGTGAGAGACCAAGTTTTTCGTATGCTTCTGCAAAAGCATTTAGGATAGTTTGGAGATCATCCTCTGAATGTGCGGAGACCACATTATCATCAGCATACTGAAGTTCCACAACGGAGGTTGTAATTACCTTACTTTTTGCTTTCAGCCTGCTAAGATTAAAAAGCTTTCCATCTGTTCGATATATAATTCCCACACCGGTGGGAAGTTTCCCCTTGACAAGATGTAAAACCATGGTGATGAAAATGGCAAATAATGTTGGGGCGATAACACATCCCTGTTTAACACCTGATCCCACTTTAAATGGAGCACCATGAGAGCCGTTGTTGTCCAAAACCGTTGCCGTCATGTTGTCATGGAGAAGTCGCAAGATATTCACAAATTTATTGGGGCATCCAATTTTCATAAGGATAGTCCAGAGAGCTGTACGGTCTACAGTATCAAAGGCCTTAGCCAAATCGATAAATGCCATATAAAGGGGTTGATTTTGCTCCCGGCATTTTTCTTGGAGCTGACGTGCAGTAAAAATCATGTCTACTGTCCCTCTAGAGGGGCGGAAACCATATTGAGTTTCAGGGAGGATCTCTTCTGAAATAGATAGAAGACGGTTTGCGAGAATCCTAGCAAATATTTTACCTGCGGTTGCTAAGAGAGAAATGCCCCGATAGTTTCCACAGTCTGTTCTATCACCCTTCTTAAAGAGGGTGATAATTATGGCATCCCTGAAGTCTTCTGGGATCTCTTCTCTTATCCAGATTTTTTCGATGAGTTTATGAAGATGTTGTACAAGTTCGGGCCCCCCTTCTTTAAAGATTTCAGCAGGAATCCCATCTGGTCCACTAGCTTTGTTGTTCTTCATTTGATTAATGGCTTTTTTTACTTCATCCAAAGTGGGGAGTATTGCAAGTTCCTCTTTAATTTGTTTTTGCGGGATTTGCGAAAAAATCTCATTATCCACCTTAGACTTACGATTTAAAAGGTCATAATAATGCTCTTTCCAACGCAGTGCAATAGACTCTTTGTCTTTTAAGAGTTTGGTGCCATCTTTTGATTGTAAAGGGTTTGTACCATAGGTTTTTGGTCCATAAATGGCCCTTGTGGCCTTAAAAAAGCCCCGTGCATCATGAGATTCTGCAAGTTGTTGAATTTCTTCAGCTTTCTTTTTCCACCAAGCGTTCTTAAGTTCTCTTGTTCTTCTTTGGACCTCAGCCTTTGCGCTAGCGTAGGTTTTTTTCTTGGCAGCGCAGTTAATATCATTTTGCCATATTTGGAAGGCTTTCCTTTTTTGGTCAATTATATATTTAATCTCATTGTCATTTTCATCAAACCAATCCTGATGTTTCTTAGTTTCATATCCAATAGTTTGTTCACAAGCTGCAGTAATGGAGGTTTTCAGCTTAGACCAATGGTCCTCAATGTTGTCACGAGGTTCCGTAGGTAGATGTTCCTTAAGAAGTGATTGAAGATGAGTTTGCTTAATAGGATCTTGAAGGACTTGGATGTTCATTTTACGCCTTGGTTTCCTTCCTTGAAGCCTACGTTGGGGAGCAATGTTGATAACCATTGTGGACCGGATTAGTCGGTGGTCTGTCCAGCAGTCGTCGGCACTCACCATGGCCCTAGTAAGAAGTACATTGCGGCGATCTCTAACACGGACAATTACATAATCCAGAAGATGCCAGTGCTTTGACCGTGGGTGCTGCCATGATGTTTTAAACTTATTCCTTTGTCGAAAGAGCGTGTTTGTGATAGTGAGATTATGCTCTGCACATATAGACAAAAGTAAGAGTCCGTTCGGGTTGCTATTACCAACTCCGTCTTTTCCAATAGTTTCTGGCCATAAATCAAAGTCACGCCCGACTCTTGCGTTAAAATCGCCCAGGAGGATAATTTTATCCTCCTTAGGTATCTCTGACAGGAGAGTGTCCAACTGGCTGTAAAAACTTTCCTTGATGTCATCATCAGCATCTAATGTTGGTGCATAAGCGCTCAAAATAGTTACCTGTTGGTTATTGGCGAGCTTTAATCGAAGAGTTATCAGGCGTTCGTTAATGCCAGTAGGAACTTCTGACAAAGAGTTCACTAGTTCATTTTTGATGGCAAAGCCTACACCATGTATTCGTCGGTCCTGCTCAGGTAGTCCTTTCCAGAAGAAGGTATAACCTCCTTTTTCTTCTTTCAGCTGTCCCTCTCCTGCCCTTCGAGTTTCTTGAAGTGCTGCTATGTCAATTTTAAACCGTCTCAGCTCCCTTGCAATAATAGCAGTCCTACGCTCAGGGCGTTCACTATCTATGTTATCCAGCAATGTCCGTATATTCCATGTTCCAAAATTCAAATGTCTTTTTCGACCGCTAAAATGGTGACCCCACTGGACGCGGTAATCCAGTCAGGGGAGAAAGAGGTAGAGTATGTTTAGGGCACCTTTTCTAGCCCCCTCCCCATACGGGGTGAGCAGAGTGGATCCTAAATAGGGCTGCTCAGTCATGGATACAGCTGCCGAGCTGCTCGACTACCTCGTTCCTTGAACAGGGCGACTGAGTCTGCATCCACCGCCCATGTGCTGGTCCATGACTAGGGGCTTCCAGATTCACAGTCCTGCCCCCGTTGCCATTCGCCAGTCGCCATGGGACTTTTTTTTTGTTGTTGTTTGGTTGGTTGGGTTGGGTTGGGTTGGATGGGTTGGGTTGGAAGACGCCTGTGCGTGAAACTGTTTTATGTGGGGAGATCGGTGCACAACGAATCACCACACAAACTTGACAGAGTACGGCAGAGATCCAATGGCACGGTTACCCTGACGATTGGAAAACCATTCTCTGCTGCAGCCTTCATCCGCCTTCACAGCCGTTGTAATTTAGTTATCTTCCGCCTGTTCTGCCGTTGAGGACTTTATGTTTTGGATCGTTCTTTGTCTGGTTCCTCTCCCCGGACCTTACCGCCATGGGTGACCCTACTGGGAGTACATAGCTCCCGACGGCATTGCTCACCCAAGCTAATGAAGAATCATTATTGGACAGGCCTTTAGCCATGGGCTAAATATTAGCCAAATAACAGGGATGTTGAAGAGTCCTTGGTTTCGAGTCACGAGTCTTTGGACCCGAGTCTCGAGTCCGAGTCCTTGGTCCAAAATGGTGACTCACGAGTCACAAGTCACTCCCAAAGCTGACTCCACAAGTCCCTATTAAAATCAATGGCGGTTTTCCCCAACAAAATAAGGCTATTTCAGATGTGTGACTTAAATAAATTCTAGGCACAAGTGTGCCTTTTTATTTCAAAATTCTGCAACTGATTTTGGCAAGAACAGACTAGGCAGACAAACCCAAAATAACCAGACAGGCAGAGGAGGCAGGGAACCCCAAAACAGGCAGGCAGAGGTCTTTGTCTTGGACAATTCAAACTGTGGAACTGATTAAGAAGAGATCAGGCAGGCAGAGGAGGCTGGGAACCCCAAACAGGCAGGCAGAAGCAGCCAAACCCAAAATGTCTGAAAGGTTGCATTTTAGGAAAATGATTTTAAAAAATAAACTTGCTGTACTTCCTAAAACCTATCCATGTTGCATTTGAGGAACACGATTTTGGAACACGAGTCCTTGGTTTCGAGTCCCGAGTCGAGTCTCGAGTCCCATTAAAAATGTTGGGACTCGAGTCTGACTTGAGTCAGAGGGGGGACTCAGTCGACTCACGAGTCGAGTCCTGGAGTCTGAGTCCCCATCCCTGCCAAATAACATGGGTAATGCAAATATGTTTTAGGGATGTGGTTAGGATGAGGTTCCCCTCTATTAAAATACAGTATGCTCTGCTTCTATAGAAGCAGGGTGAAAAACTTTAAATTTAAACAAGCCTACCACATCCACTACTTGACTGGAACTTGGGTGTGTTTGAATACTGAAGGAGTCTCTTGATATTCTGCCCCACCATTTATTCAGGCAGAACCTCTCCCCGCCTCCCAAATGTGCTGTGTGGCGGAGTGACAGGCAGAAGCCCAGGGAGGGGCCAAGCTGAACATTCCAGAGGCTCTGATTGGCTGAGGCCGAGAGCATAGAACCCCAGGGAGTTGACAGTTAAGGGGAGTTGGTTGTCAGTTGGGGAAGAGAGTGGGTTGGAGTGAGAGAGGGAGTGGAAGGTTAGTAGAGTAGGCAGGGAAAGGTGGTACTGAAGAGAAGAGTTCAGACAGGAAATCTAGTACTAAGTTGTGAGTCTGCTCTGGGACTCTTCATGGTTTGTCACCATCATCAGCTGCCTATGAGCCGAGCCTTGCATATATGCAATGTGTTACACTGTTCATCCCTATGTGTGTAGTGGCAACACACTACACTACCACATTGGAGAAAGCCTACACAAATATACATAAATATAACGTTCATTGGCATAAAGTTGTTGATATTTTGTATTTTAAAATACAGCCTTCTGACACATATATATTTGTTTGATTTGGACAAAAAATGAATTTAAGAAACTTGCTTTCTTTCCACAAATAGTTCTGGATCGGGGGGGGGGGGATGCTAAACTCATCAGATACATTATTGCAGGCAAATAAGTCACTCAGCAAAAATGTTCACATTAATAAATGATAAAATATGCATGAAGAAGTACAGCTACTGTTCCAGTGGGAACAAGAATGATATCAGTTTTACTTGCAGAAATTTGTGTGCTTTTATGCATTTTGATTTTCCATGAGTATGACTTTAATGTATATTTTTGCATAAAGTCAGAATGTATATAAATGTGTCATAAATATGGAGGAAACTATACATATACATATAGAGAAGGGGGGAGAGGGAGATTCTTTTTTAAAAAATGAGTTTTTAATGTGAAAAACCTTTCACATTATGGAAGGAATGTGAGTGAAATGATAAAAACATTCCCATGAAATTGACAGAAGTCCACTAAAATAGAATGATTGTAAAGTGATAAATCATGGGCAATAACAACTTTAAATTACTTACCTGAACAACTATCCTCTGCCCAATAGGAAGTATCAATACTGGGCTAGGGGTAATTGTTCAGTTAAGTAATGTAAAGGGATTGTAGTTCCCTAATTTATTGTATAATGATAAATCTTGGGCAATAAAAACTTTACAATAAATTAAAGCACTGCAATTAATATCTTGGATATTATTTGTTGTTTTGTTATATATGTAACTATCACTTTCCAGAGCAGGGCTCTCCAACCTTGGGTCCCCAGATGTTGCTGGCCTACAGCTCCCAGTATACCCAGCCAGCATGGCTAATGGCAAGGGATTCTGGGAGCTGTAGTCCAGCAACATCTGGGGACCCAAGGTTGGAGAGCCCTGCTCTAGAGCCACCATGTAGCTCCATCATGAAGATTAAAATTTTACCTTTCGCCCCCCAAAATTATACCACCATTCTGGTTATTCTCAGGTGTTGTTATCTGAGGATTTTCAGGTTTGGGGCACTCACTGAGAGCATCCAATTGGAGCAGCTGAACAGTGTTGTACCTTCTCCCTGATACTAATCTAGAGGTTATCCCAAATTTATTTATTTATTATTTATTATTAATATTTATTTATCGCCCATCTGGCCGGCAACCGGCCACCCTGGGCGATGTACACACAATAAAATACATAAATACAATAAAATACATTAAAACAATATAAAAATTTTAAAATCTTAACCCACCCCATATTCCCGCCTGAACAACCAGGTTTTTAATGAGCGACGGAAGCTCATCAGAGAGGGGGCATGGCGGAGGTCACTCGGGAGAGAGTTCCACAGTACAGGGGCCGCCACAGAAAAGGCCCTCTTCCTCGTCCCCACCAGTCTAGCTGCTCTGGCTGAAGGGACAAGGAGAAGGCCATCTGTGGCAGACCTTGTTGAGCGGCCCACTTGGTGTTGCTGGAGACGCTCCTTGAGATAAACTGGACCAGAGCCGTATAGGGTTTTAAAGGTCAAAACCAACACCTTGAATTCGGCTCGGCAAGCAACTGGTAGCCAGTGCAAATCCTTCAGCACTGGCGTGATGTGATCCCGCCGATGGCTGCCTTTAACCAGGCGAGCCGCCGCGTTCTGTACCAGCTGCAGCTTCCGAACCGTCTTCAAGGGTAACCCCACGTAGAGCGCATTACAGTAGTCTAGGCGAGAGGAGACCAAGGCATGAACCACTGATGGGAGCAGGTGATTAGGAAGGTAGGGGCACAGCTGCCGTATCAGATGGAGTCGATACAGCGCTGCCCGGCTCACAGCTGCCACCTGAGCCTCCATGGACAGCTGGGAGTCTAGAATGACCCCCAAGCTGCGGACCTGGTCCTTCAGGGGTAGGTGTACCCCATTCAGCACCAGGTCAACATCCCCTAACCTCCCCTTGTCCCCCACCAGCAGTACCTCGGTCTTGTCGGGGTTCAGCTTCAGCATGTTCCTTCCCATCCAGCCAGCCACTGCCTCCAGGCACTTGGACAGGGTCTCAACGGCCAACCTCGGTGAGGACTTGAAACAGAGGTAGAGCTGCGTGTCATCCGCATACTGATGACACCGCACCCCAAACCTCCTGATGATAGCTCCCAGCGGCTTGAGGTAGATGTTGAATAACATCGGGGAGAGGATGGAACCCTGCGGCACCCCACAAGTGAGCAGCCGAGGGTCCGAAGCCTCCTCCCCGAGAACTACCCTCTGGTACCTTCCAGAGAGGAAGGACCGGAACCACTGAAATACAGTGCCTCCCATGCCCAACCCCTCCAGGCGGTCCAGGAGGATACCGTGGTCAACGGTATCAAAAGCCGCCGAGAGATCGAGGAGGACTAGAAAGGAGCATTCGCCCCTATCCAAAGCCCTCCTCATATCATCCACCAAGGCGACCAAGGCCGTCTCCGTCCCATGTCCAGACCTGAAGCCCGACTGGCACGGATCTAAATAATCGGCTTCATCCAAGTGTGCCTTCAACTGAGCACCCACCACCCGCTCGATCACCTTGCCCAGAAATGGTAAATTGGAGACTGGGCGAAAGTTGTTTAAATCCTGGGGATCCAAGGAGGGCTTCTTTAGAAGCGGTCTTATTACTGCCTCCTTGAGGGCTGATGGCATCACTGCCTCCTCGAGGGAGGCATTCACCACCGCCTTGATCCCCTCACCCAGTCTCTCCCTGCAGCTCATTATGAGCCAGGACGGGCAAGGATCAAGCAAGCAGGTGGTCGGCCTCACAGATGAAAGCACCTTGTCCACTACATCAGAAGGAAGAAGCCGAAACCGATCCCACAAAACCGGTCTGCCACTGGCCTCCTCCCACTCACTCCCTGTATCCACGACGCACGATATCCCACTCCCAAATGATGTACAGATACTGCAGTCCTATTTTGGTTTGAGCTAAACTATGAACTTGGGACACATTCTGTGCAAAATGCAACAGACCCCATATAGCCCTTTCCCTTCACATGAAGGGATATCAATATGTCAATGCTTGTGGAGGCAATTTAAGGCCTGCTGTCCACATATTCCAATACATATTCCAATGGTGTGTAGAGTCCTTTCCCATGACAGCTGAATGTGCAGATAGTGAGGAAGCATTTCCACCATGGGTGTCAGCAGGTGGGTGTGGCCACAGCACACATAGAGGCATGGTGCCATGATGCCCTTCCTACATTCATTCTCTCTCTCTCTCTCTCTCTCTCTCTCTCTCTCTCTGTGTGTGTGTGTGTGTGTGTGTGTGTAGGAAGGGATGTCATGTGAGCCTCCTTCCTGCAAAGCGCATTTGGGAGGGGTTGATTTGGACTGGGGAAGCGATGATAAGAAAGGGAGAGCTTAACCTCTTCATTTTCCAATTTTCTCTAAAACTACCATCCCAGCTGCATTTAACCTTGCCCCCAATGGTTGCTCAATTGGTTTACCTTCCAAGCATGGGCCTGGAATCTAGTACCGATTAAAGCAGCTGAAGAGAGAAGTTTTGTAGGGTTGGGCAAACAAGCAATGTTCAAGCTTGCCAAGATTCTCCAAACATTGGCTCACCACTCATCTTGTATCCAATTTACATTCGTGTTTGCAATTGCTGCCCATTTTGCATGAACAGGAAAATTCTGCATAACAAACAGCTATTTAATGTGAAAGTTGCTCAAATTTGCACAAATTTTCAAAGTTGTGCAAATTTCCCCCATAGACTAAGGCTGATTTAGACAGGGCTGATTTAGAAATTTGCACAAATCGAAGGGGGAAAGTTTCACAAATCAAATATGAGCATGTTTGGTAACTTGCAAACATTTTTTGCAGACACATCTGACACTCACACTTGCGTTCGGGGTTGTGAACACGGCAGGCTCACATGTTTTGTGAGGAGAAACAAAATTCTCATACATCCCTGTAGGGATGTGTGAGTCAGCAAAACTAAAGCTTGCCGAGGTTCTCCAAATTCCATCTTTAAACTCGTTCCAACTTGAGTCCATATCAGGTTGTGAGATTTTTTCCCTCTTTTTTGCATGAAAATCTGTGTGTATGTTATTTATTCATTTATTTATTCATTCTATTTATACGCCACCTTTTTTCCTTCAAGGAACCCAAGGCGGCTTACATAATCCTCCTCCTCTCCATTTTATGTGTATTTTTCCAAATCTAGGCATCAATTGTGCACATTTTTGAAATGTGTGCATTTTTCTCCCATTGATTAAAGTATATTTATGCACATTTTTCAAAAGTACACATTTTTTATGCACTTTCCCCCATGTACACATGCTGTCGAACACATTTTATTTTGGACCACAAATCATATTGCAAATTTTGAAAAGTATGGGCTTTGACTGTAGACCATGTCTGAGTTCAGTCCAGGAGGTACAAACTGGGTAAATCCTGATCAAGTATGAACTGAAACAATTTTTTCATACATACCTAGTTAAAACCAACATGAGCAATTTCTAGGCAGGATGACCAGTACCATCGAGTAATTTCTGACCTTCAAAACTAAGACTGAGCAGGACCATTAGGTTCTGATCCTCCCCTAAATTGTGCAGACCATAGAATGAATCAATTCATCTCTGCTGTAAGTCTGAAATGGACTGTGGCATTTGGAATAAATACTACAGACTATTGCAGGCATGCACAGAGATGCTATGTTATGTTGTGTATGCTCCAAGGCTTCTGGTATGCCAATGTGGGATGATGTTACTATCTGCCCAATGCACCAGAGGCCACAAAACAGAAGAGCAGAGAAATGACTTGGCTTGAGTGACCTTCTCTAAGTCCTTAGCCCCAATTTGCCTATTCTGGGGTTTTGCTGTGTTGGAGGCCTCCAGAACAGAGTTCTGGGAGATCCCCGTGGACACAAAACTTCTGGAGTGCCAGGGTGGCAACAATATTGCTGTCCATCTGTGTACTGAAGACCTTCAGACATGGGAGGTGGATGTAGTGGACAGTGCTGCATTTACCACTCCTGTTTTTCTAGAGTGAGCCCAGGGCCCACTGTCTGGTTAGGCCCACTGTGGAATTGCATCTGTCTCAGAAGCTATGATTGTGGCCAGGATAACACTTATGGTGGATGTGTATCCCATCCCTATAATAGACAATGTCTTGAGCATTTAATCTCAGTACATCACCATCACCATTTCACTGTGACCACTTTCTTGGTTGGCCAACATTTTGTTTTCCCCACTATGCTCCAAACTGACACAATCTGGAGCACTGTATGAAAAATAAAATGGTGGATGCTGGTAGGCTGCCTCTTTTAAAGAAAAGTAAGCCAACCAATATGCCATGCTACAACGTAAGCTCCCCCACAAACCTTATGGTGCCAACCCACATAGCAGGGGCCCTGCTCACATTAAGTGGTATAAAACCTTTACGGGTTCTGTGGAGCTGAGAGTGCCTCACATCATATATTATTTTTAAATGTACCATGTTTTTTAGTTTTCTGGGGACCCTACCCTATTTGTTCGGCGGGGTGGTTGTGGTTGTGTTATAGGCCCTTTAATAGCTACAAAATATACATTCACCTTTTATACAGTGTATAAAACATATAGAATCTGTTCAACAAACTTTCCTTTAAAGCAGACTCTTGGGGCTAAGCAAGAGGAATGTGAAGCCCAATATTTATAATGATGTTAATGACACTGGTGTGCCTCACTCACTATGCTACTCATGCTGCAAAGTATAATGATGTTTCATCTGAAGTCAACATCTTGACATTATTGCTAAACCTTAGACAGAGGGACACTTTACTCTGACCTCTATTGTTTATTAATCTATCAAACACAACAGGAAACTTGACCAGAATATCAAAAGGCCTCATCCTTCTGTGTAATCTATTTTTTAAGCTAAATTTGCTGTGTTCTTAATAGCTATGGTGACCAGGTTGTATTTCTTTAACTGAGAAATTAAAATACAGTACAGTGTTACTTTCTTTCATGTGATACAAAGGTTACTATTTTAATAAATACTAAGAAAACTTCATGAAGTCCAAGAATGAGAAAATAATAGAATCAGATTCTTGGATTTGGAAGAATTAGCAACTCACAATGTACATGGCATCCCCTGTGACTTCCAAAGAGTCAGTCATTAAAAACCAACACAAATCCTCACCCAAATTACAGTATACTCACATGAGAAAAATAAAACAGCACATCTGAACATTTCAGTGGTATCATGCATATACTATACTAGCTTTTTTTATCTGGCATTGCACGGGTCATCATTTTCCTATAGGCACTATTTGTTCAAAATTCCTTAATGTAGTTGACCGCTGTTTTGAATCGTGCCATAGGAAAGTTCCTACGGGACTACACAATGAAATCCCAGCTCCCCTGGGACTACCAGCTCCTCCGGGACTGCACAATGAAATCCCAGCTCCCGCAGGACTACCTGCTCCCCCGGGACTGCACAATGAAATCCCTGCTCCCCCCTGGGACTGCACAATGAAATCCCTGTTCCCCTGGGACTACACAATGAAATCCCTGCTTCCCCCACATGGGACTACCCAACAATGAAATCCCTCTTCCCCCTCCCCCTTGGGACTACACAACACTGAAATCCCAGCTTCCCCCCCTCGGGACTACCCAACAATGTAATCCCAGCTTGTTGCCCCCCCGGGACTACCCAACAATGAAATTCCAGTCTCCCCCCCCCCCCCCCAGGGTAGGCCCCGGCTGCAGTTGATATGAACATTCTGTTTGGACATAGGAGAGATTTGCATATCTGCTCCTGATTGGGCCCCTGTGGTGGCAGTTCATACCAACATTCTATATGTCAGTGGAGTGATTTGCATAACCGCTCCTGAATGGCCCCTGTGAACATTCCAAATGATGCCATTGGCTCTCATCTATTTTGGGCCGAACAGGTGCAACGAGGGCTTTTTCAGAGATATGAACCCACCAGTCTTTGTCCTTGGATGATGGAGAGTATGCGTGCCAAGTTTGGGGCAGATCCGTCTAACCGTGATGGAGCCTATGCGACAACACCCCCCACACAACAGTCATTCATTCAGTCAGTCATTTAAAAAGTTTCGCTCCCTTTTCACCCCCTTAGAGAACATTCTAAATGGCCTAGGGGAGATTTGTATACCCACTCCTATTTGCCCCTGAAGCAAACAGGAAACAATACAAACAATCTAAGTGTCGTATGGGCTATTTGCATATCTGCTCCTATTGGCTCCTGCAGCAATTATGAGGTGAGGCCGATTTGCATAACTGCTCCCCTGTTGTTTTGCCCATAGGAGATATGAGAGTGGGGCGATTCCCACCCTTTTTCACCCCCTTAGGGACAGAATTTCCAAAAATCCTTCCTTAGTGGTTGTCTACGTCATAAAAACAATGTTCCTTCAAAATTTCATGTTCCTAGATTAAACAGTTTGAGCTGGGCATTGATCAGTCAGTCAGTCAGGACTTCTTCATATATATATATATATATATATATATATTCTAGCTCAAGCTGTTTCTATGTTGCTAGTCAGAAAGCAAACAAATGTGAAAGTGCTATATGCCAATGGTTTAATTTGTTATGGTTGTATAATACTTCATCAGTAGAATGAATACGTAAGTAATGAAAACATTAGCTGTCATTCGGAGAGTTGAAATAAACTGCCTTCCAAGTGGTGCATCTGACAGAGCATCTTGGTCTCAGATGGCAAAGCAAAGGAGGGAATTTGGTGAAAGAGGAATAGTGGTGTTAGGAAGGTTTGTGTGGAGTAGAAGGCACCACTGAAGAAATATCGACCAGACAATAGACAAAGCAGAACCTAAGAAAGGTTTAGGAAGCAACCTGGAGTAGCATGAAAGGGCAAACTGAAAATCACTCAACATGGGTCTCTTTCATTCTTCAAATTCATTTCATTTCATTTTCATTTATTTCATGTCTATACTGCCCAATAGCCAAAACTCTCCGGGCAGTTCACAAAAATACATAATAAAAACTTAATATAAAATATTTAACATACAAAAGTTTAAAAACAACTTTAAACAGGTAAAAAACACTGGGAACTAATAAAACAACTTTAAACAGGTAATAAAAGAACTTTAAACATGTAATACTGGGAACTGATAAAAACAACTGATATTAAAAGCCCCATCATATCCCATCAAATGCCTGGCAGTAGAGGAAAGTCTTAACCTGGCACAGAGAAGATGACAATGTTGGTGCCAGGTAGACCTCGGTGGGGAGAGCATTCCAGTCAGGGTGGCCACCACTGAGAAGGCCCTCTCATTTGTTGCCGCTCTCTGATTCTCCCTTAAATGGCTCTGCTATGTGATAGTGGTACAGAGCATACCACAAAATATTTTAAATAATGCTGAGCTGAATGTTTTTGTTTCATGTAGGCCTCCATAGGATTTTATAGGCCCTCTAAAACAGTTTTCAAGAGAATACTTAAAAACTGGCAAAAGCATACTATATGTTCAGCCTTTGCAAGTTGTATTGGCTTTGTGATGTTCGATGTTTTTTGGTTATGTGGATTTATACTGTGTCAGTCCTTGGTCAAGAAAAGTGGAGTTTACTTTTTCATCAAGGCAAAATGAGCAGCTGAGTTGGCAGGTGTTTTAGGGAAAGAAGGGCAATATCAGGACAAGTCTGCTCTAAAAACATAATGACCTGGCTAACACATAATGCTAACCCATGGTTGATTTTACCACTGGTTAACCCATGGTTTGTTGCCCTACCCAGAGTTTATCTAGCAGACTACTGAACAAACCATGGTTTGTTTTCTCAATCCCTGGGTTGTTTGTTTCCTTCCTCCCTTGCCAACTACTCGCTGTATCATAAATGCCTTTGTGGCACTGTTGTACTGGCATATAGAGTGGCTGCATTTTGTTTGTTTGTTTTTACCCTTCTTGCTTGATGCCTCTGTAGCCTGGTGAAACAATCCATGAACAACCCACGGTTCTGGGTTCACACGTGACAATAACTCGTGGTTTAAACAGTCCAAAGTTCACAACCCAACAACAAACCACAGGTTCTCTTTCTGGCTTGTTCGTAGTTAGTAAAGCATGGTTTGTTAATGCAGCTGGCTTTGCACATCATGACATCCCAGAATTCAACAACCAATGGGTTATATAAACTATGGGGTTAGTGTGTGTGAACCACTTGGCATTTTTTGCAGACTGCTTTTATCTTGTGTAGAAAGATGCCACCTTACCTTCCTGAGAAAACAAATTTAGAAATATTACATTTTGGATTGACTAAAAAACAATTAGCACATAATGTGCTCAATCATCTGTGTTCTGCTCTCCACCTTGCCACTAAAATAACCAGAAGATAACATTCACTGCTGCTTACAAGGCTCTGGAGTCTCTGATGCCTTATCCCTCAGTGACTCCCTCACAGCTGGTAAATTACACATACCATCATATTTAAAAGTATGTGCATATTTTGTATCCACATTTACTAGCACTATCCACATTAACTAGCACTATACTGCTTTGAAATAGCTTGGAATCTGTTCATAATTAATCACAAATGGATTACATGTTGCATTTCATCCGTCATTTACAAATGTGTACCAAAATTGCTATAAGGTGGAAACAACTGAAAAGCCTTTAAAATCCTCTCTGTGGGAAGGATTTTAAAGCTTACATGATAAAATTATATTTTATTACAAAGCATCCTATGAACCTTCACCTCCTCCTCTTCTCACAGCAGCTCCATTTGCTTACTGCACTGCTCTGAAGCCTAATTTAGGGAACATGAGGTGAACGTAGGTGGCATCTAAGCAACCAGCTCTGTGCCATCTTCATCCCAATATAGTATAACAAGAAATGTATTACAGATAGAGATTATATTGCTATGTTTGTAAAAACGATGGATGAGCCCAATCCAGCCAAAGTTAAGCTTCCAAGTTCAACTGGTTTTAGTGCAATTGAGCTTAAATCTTTCCCAGCAAAATCACTGGAATGTAAAAGGCGTTTAACTTTGGCTAGATTGTACTCATTGCCTATCATACACCATGGATAAGCTGCTAAGCATTAATTCATTGTTCACATGCTGACATGCAGATGTTTTTTTGAAGAGCTCATCAGGGGTGGGTGATCCTCCAGGACCTGACCCACCTCTGGCTTGGCAGATGCCGCTGCTGTGCCCACCGAGTCAGGCCGAAAGCTGGTATGTGCTGCACCACTCACCGGACTTTTGGGTTCCCAGCGGGCCGCTGTTCTCCTAGAAAATGCCTTAAAATACATCAAAAGTGGCTGCAATTTGTGCAGATTATGCAAATTGTGGCTGCTTTAGGCCTATCAAGGCATTTTGTACATAAACAGTGGTCCACCAGGAACCCGGAAGTTGCTTTCCTGGCTCAACCTGGAAGAACGTGAGTCGACCCTGGGGAAAAGGTAAGTGGGATGGAGTTTGGGGGAGTCGAGCCTGGCTAGTCCACGCCAGATTTCTACCCCCTGAATGAAATCCTCACACATCCCTAGCAGCTCAGTTTCTGAGTTGGGATGGCTGGGAGGAGCGAACATAAGAAGCTTCCTTATACCGAGTCAGATTATTGTTCCACATAATTCAGTATTGCTTGCACTGACTAGTAGTGGTTCTCCAGGGTCTCAGGCAGGCTGTTAGTGTACATTTCTGAGAGAGATTTTAAAGAAGCCAATTTTTAACTGAATATATCCTAGATTGTATCCTTGTATTTCCACCTTTCCTTTACACATTCTCACAGCAGTCTATAGAAAAGAACGTTTAGAAGTGACATGAAAGGCTGCAATTTATGTCTTCCAAGTATTCTTTCTTCGCACATCTTTTTATACTGCATGTGGCTTTACTTTCACAACTGCTATTGTATCTTCTTTGCTATTGTTACTGTATTTGGCTTTGCTTTCATTATGCAGGAGGTGTGGATTTTATTCCAACTGAATGGCTCATGATGAATGTCCATCACTTCAGTGCTCTAGCACTGAAGCAACTGATACCAATATTTCCCACAGTTTAGAGTGCCCTTGTCTTCTTCCTGTTCATTTAAAGTCACCACCTTGGTCCAGATGCTTTTAAGATCAATAAATTGAAGGTGTAAAATACTAAAACATTTCCCCCCCAAAGTGCTGAAAACTGTAGTCAGCTTGTAAGCATTGTAGGAAAGTCTAAATGTTATGCTGGAGGGGAGGGGGGAAATAGAGTGGCATATCAGGTTTCTGGTGTCCAGAGCTTGCCTTCTTACAGTTAGTAATGTCTGAATTCCCTATGCTCCAATTGTATCATTTTAGAAATTGCAAACATCATGTATGAAGGGTGTTGTTGTTTTTAAGTGCTTTCTTCAAAAGCTCTAAATTAGATTGGATTCACACACACACACACACACACACACACTCATATGCATTCACATTGGGAATAGTAATCCAGGAAGGAGGAAACAGCAGCTGTAGCAGTAGCAGGAGTATCAGCAGGAGCATTGATCTGGTCACTCACTGGCTGGACAACAGCCTTCTATTTATTTATTTATTTATTTATTTAATACATTTTTATACCGCCCAATAGCCAAAGCTCTCTGGGCGGTTTACAACAGTTAAAATCATAAAATACAATATAAAATATAAAATTTAAAACCACAGATTAAAAACAAACAGCAGAGCTAGCAGCAGCAGTTACAATAACGGAATTAAAAACAATTACAAGATTAAAATGATTAAGATGATTAAAATGATTAAAATGCCTGGGAGAACAGAAAGGTCTTCACCTGGCGCTGGAAAGAATACAAAGTAGGCGCCACCAGGAGAACCTCTTTGGGGAGCTCATTCCATAACCGGGGTGCCACAGCAGAAAAGGCCCTCCTCCTGGTAGCCACCTGCCTCACTTCCTTTGGCAGGGGCTCTCGGAGAAGGACCGCTGATGCAGATCTTAGTGCATCAGGTACATATGGGAGGTACATATGGAAGGAGACGATCCTTCAGATACCCTGGCCCCAAGCCATTTAGAGCTTTAAATGTTAGCTCCAGCACTTTGAATCGGGCCCGGAAACAGACTGGCAGCCAGTGCAGATGAGAAAGCACTGGCATAATATGTTCACTTCGGCCAGTCCCCGTTAATAATCTCGCTGCCCTATTTTGGACCAGCTGAAGTTTCCGGACTGTTTTCAAAGGCAGCCCCACATATAACGCATTGCAGTAATCCAAATGAGAGGTTACCAGAGCATGGATAACTGTAGCTAGGCTATCTCTGTCCAGATAAGGACGTACGTAGTTGGTATATCAGCCTAAGCTGATAAAAGGTGCTCCATGCCACCGAGTTGACCTGTGCTTTGAGTGACAGTTGGGGATCCAAGAGCACCCCCAAACTACAAACCTGATCCTTCAGGGGGAGTGCAACCCCATCCAGAACTGGTTGAATATCACTTAGCCGGGCAGACGAACCACTCACTAACAGTACCTCCGTCTTATCTGGATTGAGTCTCAGTTTATTAACCCTCATCCAGTCCATTACTGTGTCCAGGCACTGATTCAGAACAGCCACTGCCTCACCTGGATTAGATGAAAAGGAGAGATAGAGCTGGGTGTCATCTGCATATTGATGACACCTCAGCCCACACTTCCGGATAACCTCTCTATAAGATATGCCTATTGTAGGGTTGGGAGAGAAATTCATTCAATTTCAAACCACTATGTGAACCAAAATGAAGTTATCCTCTGAAATATACACGTCTCCAAATTTTGCAATGGAGTTCTCCAATTTTAAAAAAATGTATACAAAAATGCATACATTAGGGGGAAAGGTTAAAAATGCATTATATTAGGAACATTGCTTGCAAAAATGTTATAGTAGGCAAACAGGTATGCAAAAATGCATGTGTTAGGAGAACTGTGCACAAGAATCGTTATGAATTTTCATGCAAACTTTTAAAGAAAATTTCAAAGTTTGGGAAGAACCAAAAGAAGGGCTGTAGAAATTCTCAAAGTTTGAGAACAACTGGAAATAACGTTGAAAAAATGAGAAACTGAAACAAACCAAAACTGATAGATTCATCCATCCCTAGACTTATCCCAGCTCAGTCCCTGCAATTTTGATCCAGTGTTTCTCAGTTGCAAGTGGGCCTGGAGACTAATCTCAGCAAGTAATAGGGTGATTTTCTTGTGGGATAGGCATCACGGGGGGGCAGAAGGGTTGGAGTAGTTGATTCAAAGATAGGGATTGGAAACACTGTAAATTAATGATGAGCTGCAAATGCTCCTCCCTTACTTTTGCAGGCCAAAAAACTGTGAAGTTTTTTTTTGAAAATGTTCTTGTGGTATGAAATATTATGTACTTTTCAGGATCAGGGGGCTTACCAAATAAGTGGAGGCAACAGCAATTCTCCCCCCCTCACTTTTTCCCTGCCCCCCCCCGGCCACTGCTTGAAGTTGTGGCATAGCTGCAATCAGGATCCTGGCAGCATTCATCTTTCTCACACAAAGGGCCCAATGGGAATGATGCCATATCATGATGTAATGTCTTCTGCTGTGGCATTCTTGGGAAGAAAGATGGCTGCCCCTACTGGTGGCAGGATAGTTTTTTGGTAAGGAGAAGAGGGAAGAGGAAAGCTGCTGCGGCTTCCTCTTATCTTGCTAAGCCCTCAAAAAGAATTTTATTTGTGCTGCCCTGAAAAACATTGCCCCATTTTCACCCCTCCCCACAAGTTCTCTGAAAACATCTCCAGCAAAAACTTCAGTCCAGTTCTATTAAACATTTTTTGTCTGTTTTGTTGGTCACAAGACAAGTTTTTCCCAATATGGTTGGAAGGGATTTAAAATTATTATTATTATTATTATTATTATTATTATTATTATTATTATTATTATTATTGGCCAACAGCCAGTTTCATGTAATTTGAAGGAACAGCCGCAGGGAGCTTGTTTTGCCCTTCCCTTTCAGAAAAGAAAAGAAAAACATCTATAAGAACCCTGTAACTAAGAATCAGTGCCTGAGTTTTGCTTTATTCCTCCTCCCTCCCAATCCCCTTTCGTTTTCTGTCATGCCTTTTATATTGTACGCGTGAGGGCAGGGCCTGCCTACTATTAATCTTTGATCCAGATTGGGGCCTCCACACTTACTTGTACATCTCATCTCACCCTGATCTAACTAGGTAATACCATAGAAATGCTTTCCTAATATTAACTCACTCTGAATAATGCAATGGGTAAGTCGTGTTGCACTCATTGAACTGGCTATTTGCAAACACTCCAGGAATAATGGGCATTTCAGTAATAAAGTCAAGGCTAAATTCAGCAATCCAAACAGTTTAGAAGCACCATAATCTGAGCCCCTTTCACTTGTTTTAGAATTTAGGAGCAGCTACAGAGCATATGCTAGTTTATGCTGAGTACACACGCAGTTGTTTGGACACAACTGTGCCCATGTGGATTCTTCATATTGTTCTGCTGTGTAAAGAACTAAGAACATAACAAGAGCTGAGTGCCAGTCAGTCAGAGAAAGAGAACCCTCACCTTAGGGAGCTCGTAGTGATGCAAATGAACACAAAGGGACCTTTTATGTGAGCAAGTTCTCTCATGCCTGAGTGTTAGCAGCCACTGTATATCTCCCGAGATTAATCCCATGAGCCAGAACGATAACACAGAATATGTCACTTTTGCTGCTCTTCACACATTGTTCCCAGACTTGAATGTTTTCCAGTGGATTTTATTGTCTGGAATGTGCCAAAACCATTCCATACTGTCCCAAGTAGATAAAATGTAAGCTTTCTGTGGCACAGCATCAAAACAGTAGCAGTAATCAGGAATATGAGAATTTGATGCAATATTTAAAAGAAATCACGTTTCCAACAAAGTTGCTAAATATTGTATTTGTGTTATTACAAGCAGAAGCAACTAACAAGCTGTGAATTGTAACAGCCTACTTGGTTTTGTTTAGGAAAAGTATAACATGGAAAACTTTAGCCATCATTTCAACATATTGTGATCTAGCTGGTTGCATATGTCATGGGTTCATCGAAATGACCCTGGAGGTATGAGCAGAACCACTGTAATGCCTCCAGCTCTCACCTCATAGAGCTGCTCCAGCAGGATACCATGGACAATGGGATCAACAGCCCCTGAGAAATCAGGAGCACTTCCCCTGTCTCTCTCTCCTGATACAAGTCATCAATCAGGGTGGCTAAAGCTGTTTTGGTGCCAAAAGCAGGCCTGAGGCCAGACTGAAAGGGGGCTTCTAGATAGCTTTCTCCAACCTGGTGTCCTCCAGAAGTGTTGGACTATAATGCCCATCACCCCTAACCTTTGGCTATGCTGGCTGGGGCTGATGGGAACTGTTGAGGAAGGCTTGCTTAGATAATCAGCTTCTTCCAAATACAACTGAAGCTGGTTGGCCACACCACCCTCTCAAGTACCTTGCCCAAAAAGGAAATGATAACATTTATGTATTTTATTTTTAATTGCACTAGTTTTTAGCAAAAACGAAAACCAATGTGGCTGACCATTTAAAATAATTAAACATCCTATACAATAGCAAACTCATTCCCTGAGTGTGGATCCTTATGTAACCAAAATCACACCATCCATACACAAGAGGGAGGTATCAGCAGACTTGGGGAAAACACCAGGGTTTGAAGAAGTACAAAAAGTATTTAGGAGGAAATAACAACAACAACCTATGGTGGAGAATAAAACCACCAAAACAGCTAAATCAGAGCAGGGCCGGCGCTACCGCTAGGCAAACTAGGCTGTTGCCTAGGGCACGTAGCTGAAGAGGGCGCAGAAACGCTGCGCTCCTCTTCGCTGCCGGTGCGCTCCTGCCCCGCCCGCCCGCCTCGCCGACAAAGCCAGGTCAGTGCGGGGGGATTGCGCCCGGGTAGTGGTGGGGCCGAGCCTGGGCGCTGCCCCCCCCACCACCCCGCTGCCGCCGCCCCACCACCCTGCCGCCGCCGCCGGATCCCCACCACCTACCTTCTCCGCGCCGCTTCCGGAGCCCCGCCTGCGCTCTGTTTTGGCGGGAGGAACCAGGGCAACAGGGCTTAAACAGCCCTGTTGCCCTGGTTCCCCCAGCCAAAAACAGAGCGTGGGGGTCCCGTCGCGTCACTTCCTCTTCGGAGGAGGAGGCGGCCAGGGTGGGGGGAAGGTAGGTGGGGGGCGGCGGTGGCGGGGGGGTGTTGCAGAGCAGGGCTGCTTTGCTCCGGAGCCCCCCCACGGCACGAGAGGGGGGGCGCTAAATATAATTTAGCCTAGGGCGCCAAACTGCCCTGCACCGGTCCTGGAACAGAGTATGCAAAGTGGGCAGATAATGCTTACTGACTGTTGTGGGTGTGGGTGTGGTATGTGTGGAAAACAGGGGGAAGGGATAGAATAGAGTATCCTGGAAAAGGGCATGGCTGGAACCCTGAGGAGAAGCACTCCGCACTGCAACATTGTGTTGCAGGGCCCCTATAAAATATACTAAATGCAAGTAGATTTACCATAGTCTCCAATTGCCCTGAAAATGCCAGGACCATCATGAAAACCCTTAAGCCATAATGGCTTCTCACTTTGTCATGCAGAGTCCTGAATTCTCCTGCCTCCCACAACTGCAAGCTACTTAAAGGGGCCAGGGGCAAAATTGCAGCTAAGCTTGCAGTTTTAGCTTAGCTGCAATTTTGCCCATGGCCCCTTTAAGATAGCTCTGCTTAGGCTCGAACAGCCGTGGTAAGCAGGGAGGGAACAGACGCTGCTAAGCTGGGAGAGCCAGGCGAGTGTGTGTGTGTGTGTGTGCGTGCGCGCGTGCGCGTGTCCGCATACGCATGCATGCTCTACCTACTGCCTCTACTGCACGTTACTGTGGGAAAGGGATTAGCTGGGTGAAAGCCTGGACCGACGGAGAGGTGAATGAGGAATTTATCAAATGATTCCTATATTGCCAAAAGATTTTATTTCCTAACAGAGCTGACTCTTTGTCTCTAACAGGTGAGTTTACAGTGTCAGAAGGAAATGCAAGAAACTTCCCCTTCTCTCTGAAGCTCCATGTTTGGGGGTGTGGGGTGGGTGGGTGGGTAAGCTTCACCTGTTGAATTTGTGCCAATCCTGACCATTTTAAAACAAAAAGAAAGAGATTGCCCTGCAAGCACTGACCACCACCCCATGTAAAACACCAGATATCAACAATTAAGGGTTTAAGTAAGGTAAAAAGATATTACAAAAGCCACTTATAAAATATTATAAAATAATACATAATATAATAATGTAATAATTGTAATATATAAGATTTTGTGTGTTTCCTCTAATAACTCTTGTACTTGACCATGCCCTTTGGCTGCCTGGCCATATCCTTGGCCATGCCTAGGCTTGTAACATCGAGCCTCACGCGGGCAGAACGGGGCAGAGATTGGCCCCGCTCACGCCCGGACCCCGCTCACGCCCGCGTGAGGCCTTACCTTGTCTTTGGGGCAGCCTGCTGCTCCGCAGTGAGCCGCCCGCGTGGCCCGTTCCGTCCCGTTGCATCACTTCCAGGACCGGAAATGACGCGACAGAACCCTGCGCAGGCGCGCTGGACCCCTGTGGCACGTTCTGCGCCTGCGCAGGGTTCCGTCACGTCATTTCCGGTCTCAGAAGTGACGCGACGGGACCGGGGAAGTTTGATCGAGCGGCGCGGAGAACCTCTCCGCGCCGCTCAGAAGATCAGGTCAGGCAGCCGCCCATGCGGAGAATCGGGTTGGGGGCGCGACTCGGCTTTGGATGCATCGCTAGCCATGTCACCCTCTTGATCACACCTTCATGTTGCTTAACCATACCTCTTACAAATTTACATGTGTGTCCCTATTTTCATCTGTGAAATGTTGGAGGGTATGAAATACAGCATTACAAAGTGCAAAAACAACAACAGGAAGTAAACATAATGTATGCAATTCACACAACAGGATCATATAATTAGAGATCACAGTTGAATACTAGCAGCTCAGTTAGCTGTCAGGCTAAGTCTATGAAAATGAAATAAATAAATAAATATGAAAATCAAGACCAATCAGCAAAAAGCTGTCAGAAAAAAATCAAGCTTTGGCGAAGCAGCTAAAAGCATGTCAGGGCACTTACAAGCCCCTTTCAAACCTTCATGTTAAGTATGTGAAGGTCTCTAAAGCAGCTGTATGTGTGAGGATACTGGGGGCTTGTGTGCGTTCAACGTCCCCTCCTGGTTTAGTCCTATTAGGTATGGACAAATTTGGCAATTTTGTTTTCACACAGTTTCTCATTTTTCCATCTTTTCCTTCTTTTCATTCCATCTTCACATTCGTTTGTGATATATATATATTTTTTAAAAAGTCTGTGAGAAGATTTGTATGTATTCTTATGTGCATTTCTCCCAATATATGTATTCACGGAAAGCTACATCCCTAGGCCCATTGTCAGTCTAAACCTCAACAGGTGATGATCTGACCATGACAAAGAGACTGAATCAAAGTCCCCCACCAACAGATCACGATCCCCATGACTGGCTGGGGGGGGGGGAGGGGACAAATCTAGAGTGTGCCCTGCTACATGTGTTGGGCCAATGACATGTTGGAACAGTCCCATGGTTGTCATGGGGAATATGAAATCCTGAGCTGCCTGAAGCAAGGTGCCCTTGGCATGAATGTCAATGTTTCCCCAAACCAACAGCCTGGGGGACCTCAGCATCACATCTGAGACCACCTCTGTCAGCTCTGATAGGGATTCTGCTGGGAAGCAGGGTGGGCAGTACACCAGCAGTATCCACAGTCTGTCCCACTGTCCCTACAAGATGCAAACACTCCAGACTAGTAGCCAGATGGACAGGGTGCCTGGAGAGAGAGAATTCTTATAGACCACAGCACAGCAATGCCCCCTTCTCAGCCCTCAAGTCTGCCCTGATGCTGAACCAAGTACCCCGTTGGGCATAACTGGGATAGACTAACTCCTCCCTGTTCACCCACCCAGGTCTTGGTTATGCATCCCAGATCAGCTGCCTCATCCACTATTAAATCATGGATGGGGGAGATCTTATTCTGCACTGATCTGGCATTTAAAAGCAGCATCCAGAGACCTGCGGGCAGGCTGATATGGCAACCACCAAACCTGGAAAATGGCACAGCCATTAGTTGTTGGGCCCACATTCTCCTTACCTGGCTAGTCCTCCTCCCTACTCCATATCTCCCTCTACCCATCACTACACTGATTTGGTCCCCCCCCAGGTCCCCCCACTTGGTCCCATATCCTCCCTCCCAGGCACATACTCAGGCATTAAGAGGGAACCAATCCCCCAACAAAGGAAGCAATTCCCCAATTGGCAAAGATGTTAGGCGGGGGTGGCCCTTCAATCCATGCAGTCAAACAAAGAGGCTGTCAGACAAAACAACCAGTCAAATAGGTATATAAACAGGAAAGAGTGAGGGAAAATGAGCGGCACCCTTGCCCTCGTGGCATACCAAAGGGGTGCTCCCTCTTTGGTGTCACCCTCTTTGGGGATGCACCTGCTGGGGTGGCCCACTGGTGGCAGCCCACTACCTGCAGCAGGCCTATTTATATCTCCGAAGAACCTACAGATTGCCAATGGTTCAGCCTCCTTGGGGCTTTTCTGTCAGGTGTGTCCACTTTGCCCTTGATGAACAGTTCAGAAAAGGGAAGATTACTGGAAGGGGTGTGTGTGTTGCAGCCAGTTCTTTAAAGCAGCAAACTGTTCTCTTCCACAACTCCAATGACTCCTCACCAGTCTCAGGGTGCAAAGTGTCCAGTCCATTTTTCCATAGTGCATGGATTTTTGTGAGCACTTTTTCCTGAATTGTGCATTTTTGTGCACTTTTTTTTTTTTTTAGTGAACTGCAGTGTTAAATTCAGTGTGAATTTTCATGTGAAACTCTGTTCCAGTTTGCTTCTTCATTTGGCACAAGTGAATTGGGTATATTCACATAAAAATTGGGACAGAACAAATTTTTCTTACCCATCATCCTAGACAGTGAATGCTGGAAGAAAGCAATTGGCTAGCTGAATCCTCCTGCTGAAGATGTAATTGTTCTGAACATATATAGTAGAAGAGAAAAGAAAATTATATTTTGTCAGAAGGAAGACCTCATCAGTTTTTAAGGAGAAACACACATTTTTAAATTCATTGAGAATGGATAATAAACTTTACAAAAGATGCTAAAACTTGTCATTTGAATAATAGCTGAAGAGGCAGTTCAGGTTTTCTATGGAACTGTATTTTTTTAAGAAAAGAAAAATAATGAATGCATCAAGCTCAAAAGATTTTGTCCTGACAATGTAATTCAGAAGTATAAACCAAGATTCTTCGTGTATGTATGTGTGCATCTATGACTCTCATTTAAATTGGTTCTGTCTTGCATGTTGCAAAGGTTGCATACCCTTTTGTGAAAACTACAGTATATGCTCAGAAAATCAAGTAATGTTATTTATTTATTTATTTATTTATTTATTTATTACATTTATCAATCGCCCATCTGGCCGGTCACCCGGCCACCCTGGGCGATGTACAATTAAAATACAATAAAACACAATAAAATATAATAATTAAAACAATATAAAAAATTCTCATTAAAAACCTAACCCACCCCATATTCCCGCCTGAACAGCCATGTTTTTAATGCACGGCGGAAGCTCATCACGGAGGGGGCATGGCGAAGGTCACTAGGGAGGGAGTTCCATAATGTGGGGGCCGCCACAGAGAAGGCCCTCTTCCTAGTCCCCACCAGCCTGGCTGCTCTGGCTGATGGGATAAGGAGAAGGCCGTCCGTGGCAGACCTTGTTGAGCGGCCTACTTGATGTTGCTGGAGGCGCTCCTTGAGATAAGCTGGGCCGGAGCCGTGTAGGGTTTTAAAGGTCAAAACCAACACCTTGAATTCGGCTCGGCAAGCAACTGGTAGCCAGTGCAACTCTTTAAGCACTGGCGTGATGTGATCACGCCGGCGGCTGCCCTTAATCAGGCGAGCTGCCGCGTTCTGTACCAGCTGAAGCTTCCGGACCGTCTTCAAGGGTAACCCCACGTAGAGCGCATTACAGTAGTCTAGGCGAGAGGAGACCAAGCCATGAACCACTGATGGGAGCAGGTGATTAGGAAGGTAGGGGCGCAGCTGCCGTATCAGATGGAGTTGATACAGCGCCGCCCGGCTCACAGCTGCCACCTGAGCCTCCATGGACAGCTGGGAGTCTAGAATGACCCCCAAGCTGCGGACCTGGTCCTTCAGGGGTAGATGTACCCCATTCAGCACCAGGTCAACATCCCCTAACCTTCCCTTGTCCCCCACCAGAAGTACCTCGGTCTTGTCGGGGTTCAGTTTCAGCATGTCGGGGTTCAGTTTCAGTTATGAGTGGATATAGTTATAATCATTTGGTTATGACTATGGCTCACAAGGGCCATCAGCACACAAAGGCGATTAGTGGTGATTAAGGTCATCAGGGGGAAAGAAACTGCCCCTGCTGCTCTCCTGTCGCCAGGAATGCAGGAGAAAGGTATAAGAACAGAAGGTTTTTGTAATGGAAGGTGTGTCGGGAGAGGGTCAAGAGATTCCTCCATAAGCCATCCAAGCTTGCTTGGGACACAGACCTCTTGATCACCCCCGCTTCCATGGGACTACAGCTGAGAATCCACTGCAGGTAGCCCTCAGCAGACGAGGTAGTAACTGGGACTTCTTTCTTCTACTATCCTTCTAGGCAGAAGCCTTTCTTCCACCCCATAGATTCATAGATTCATAGATCATAGAGCTGGAAGGAGCCTACAAGGCTATCGAGTCCAACACCTGCTCAATGCAGGAAGCTAGAGGAGGGGTCTCCCATCCAACCAGGCTTGACCCTGCTTAGCTTTCCACACTCAGACAAGCTGAGCCAGCATAAGCCACCCTTTCTATCTAGGCTGCTAGGGCAAACATACTCTATAGAATATAGAGTATGTTTGGACAACAGCATAAGGATATTTTGCTGCCTGAAATCACTGGGTTTGCTGTACCAACAAGCAAGATGCTGTACCTACTCTATATTTCATCTTTAATAAAACAACTCTTTTGTTGCTGATGTCAGTGTGTGTGTGTCTATGTTTAGTGTTAAAGGACAAAGTGCATATTCCACCCAGCAGTGCTCGTCTTTACCACATCCAAAGATCCCGAACCTTTCGTAAGAGTGTGAGGTTAGTCTCTCTTCTTTTTCTAATGGCCAAAATTATCTGTCGTAATAGATAGGTAGACACTTTTCCAGCCTTTTTGTATATTTGAAAGACTGAGAGCCACCAACCCAAATGGCAGAAGATGGTGGTATCAAGGAACTCAGTTTGTATTTAATAAATGACTGTCTAATATTTTTTGTTCAAGTAGCTTTCAGCTGCTGCTGGCTGAGGATGTGGATAAGTTGGAGAAGTAGAACTACCACCAATTGACTCAGCCTTTGTTCATTATAACGTAAAACATCCATCAAATGTGAGGCTGACCAGCTGGGTAAAGGTGGTGATTATTGTCTCAATGAAAGAGGGAGTGATCCCAGACACTTTGAAGGAGGTGAGTACATTACCACTCCTGAAGAAACCTTCTTTGCACACTGGTCACAAACATCCATTTTCTGGGCAATGTGCTTACGTGGATGGTGGCAGTTCAATTCTAGACATTCGTGGATTATCTAGATCTATTTCAAGTACATTTTGTTTTCATTTCATTCATTTTCATTGGCTTCTTCCCTTTTTTTCTGTACATGTTTTGCTAAAAAGGGGGGGTTATCAGTCACACAGAACTCAATAATCTCATTGCATAAAGACAACTTCAATTTCCAGCCATGCAGGAAAAACAAGTTCCACTATCACTAAAAGTGGGCACTCTACTCTGAGCTACAAAGTGCTCCTCATAGATCCAACTTTCAAGAAATAGGTTTAATTGCAGCCATCTTCAAACAAATTGAAGAATAACCAGAAGCTAAGTGAAAGATTCATTTAATAATCTCAATGAGAACAATCTCAAAGCACTGAAGGGCTTTAACAAGGGCTAATGAGGGCACCTGAGGAAAATGTCTGGATCTGGTTTGCAGCACTATTATTATTATTTTTGTGGGGATGAGAGATAGTTCAAAGTCCATGCTCATTATGGCATTAAGGTAAAACTTTATCAATATGCTATAGCAGAATTAACCACCAATGTAGACTTTGGGTTGGATCCAATAGTGCTTTGCCTTGGCAGAAAGCTCTTCTACAAGTTGAGACACTTGATTTTCATCAGTTGCTGCTACCTTTTTGTTGTTGGGTGGATTAAAAATATTATAAATACCTACTACAGCCCTCTACCTGATATTGCATTCTGTTCTGTGTCCCAGAGGGTCTTCAGAATGGGAGACTGAAGTGTGTAGGTGGGATTGGCAAAAATTGGGTGCCCCAACTTGTTTGAGTGTAAGTGTTTTCCACTAAGGCAAAACCACCATTGGATACAACCCTTTGTCCCTTCATGATGAGTAAATAAAACAACAAAATCAGAAATTCCAACTAATTTAGAGAGTTAATATCTTGTAGTTTTATTGCTTGCCTGAAAGATAACATCCTATTACCTGTGGTTTCCTGCAACTGTGTGATAAGAAAAAACCACACCATGGAATTCTTAAATGTAATGGAATTTTCTCAATGTCTGGATCTGGAGAACCTAAACAAAATTAATAATTCTTTTTTAATAAAAATATTTCATTTAACTTTATTTCAAACATTATATAAAGCAAATTTCTTAAAAAACCCACATACATATAACTCCGAAAGTTATCATCATAATCCATTATTATTCAATATTCCAAAAATACATCATATCTTGACATGGCTTACTCCCCTTTCCCTTTACTAAAATATAATCTAGGAATGGTCCCCATATATCCTTGAAATTATTTTTCTTTAATTGTCCCTTTTTACATTTGATACTACATGTTAATTTATCATTTAGAGCAATATCCCATACCTCTTTGTACCAGTCTATAATTAAATACTGATGTTGAACTTTCCATTTCCTTGCTATCAATAATCTCCCCGCAGTTAACAAACTTACAATTAGTTCCTTTATCTCTTGAGAGCAGAGGAGTTTCTCCATTATTGATAACAATGCTAATTTTGGACAGACCTCCAAGTTAATACCAATAATTTCTGAAATTTCTACAAAAATTTTGTTCCAAAAATCCAGTACACTTTTACAACTCCACCACATGTGAGCATAAGTACCAAGTTCCTGACATCCTCTCCAACACAATGGAGAACAATTACTGTCTATTTTATTTAATCTTACCGGAGTCAGATACCATCTCCAAATAATTTTATAAAAATTTTCTTTTATCCTTACTGACATATTTCTTAATATACGTCTGCCCCAAATATTTTTCCACCCCTCATTCGAAGTCTCCTCCCCAAATTCCATATCCCATACCATCTTGAGATTATCTTTTTGCACTTCAGTTTTTTGAATCATTTAATATATTTCCTTTGTAAACCCTCTTGAAGAGATGCTCCCTTCTACAAGTTCTCTAGACACCACTTCCTTTTCAAGGAAGTTCCCTCTCATGCTCATTTCTCCTCTTCCATTACTTGGTCCACTGATCTAATTGCATTAAATTTAACCACAAAATTCTGCCTGGCCCAAACATTTCAATTATTTGTTGTCTAGACTCAATTTTTTCCCATCTAATCCATTAATTTAATAACCTTTTTTCCCCCCTCTAAATAAGCCTTCCAAATGCTGTGCATTTCAAAATTAATAATTCTGTGGTTTATGCTTTTCAGTTTTTCTAAACAGAAAACTTGACATGCATGCAGAAGATTTCATAGATTTCATAGATCATAGAGTTGGAAGGTGCCTACAAGGCCATCGAGTCTAACCCCCTGCTCAATGCAGGAACCTAGAGGAGGGGTCTCCCATCCAAGTAATAACCAGGCCTGACCCTGCTTAGCTTTCCACGCTCAGACAAGCTGAGCCAGCGTGAGCCACAGGCTGATGTGTGCCCTAACATTTTTTAAAAAATCAATTTCACTCTCTTTGCTCTGCCCTACCCCACTTTACTGATATGAAGGTCGGATTGGAAGTCCAAAACTAGTCACCTTACCATCAATGTTTTCTAACTGAATTAGCATGAGCATGGGTAAGCTTGCAGATCTTCATAGAAAGGTTTGTTCTATTTGGTTAGAAGCACAGCCACAAACGACTGGCTTGGGAGGACAGGTAATGGTGGTGCCAAGAAGATTTGAAGGTGGTTCTCCATAGTAAATTGCAGCAGCTTTCAAAACCAATAGCTTTTACAGTCAACCAGAGGAATGTCACCATGTGGAGACTCTGTTTAATGCTCTGTTTAATGAGTGAACTGCTCTCAATCAGTCTGTTTTACAGTTTACATTAATTCAGAGCAGGTTAAGCTACATAATGAGTCCATCCCAGTATGGGACAACTTAGGCTTTAGAAAAGCCCACTTATACATTGGCTGAAATGGGACCCGGACAACTTGTCCTCTGCATGATTTGAATGGAATAGGACTGAGAATATTTGGTTCATAATGTAGACTTGTGACTTATTGTCAACAACTATTTTTTCTTAGATGTCTTTTATTGTTACTGTACTGTACCTTTGACTGATTGATAGTCTGCTAAGATGGCTTTTCTCTTAAATACTTGTTTGCATTTCCCCAAGATGAATCTCAATTTGATATTATTTTCTGCCTACTCCTCCAATTTCACTTGCTCCCATTTATATCACTTCTTCACCCTCTTTGGTGTTTTCCTCACCTGCTAATTTATCATCTGCAAATTTCATTAACATGCTTTTCACTCCCACTTGCAGATTATTAATAAAGATGTTACATAAAATGAATCTCTTCAGGATCTTCCTAGACATTCCCCACCACTTCAAAATCAGTAGTTTCTGGCACTTTCTTTTTAGACTTTCCCTAACGCACATATCGAAATAAAAATCAAAATAACGTTGAATAGGCAATAACAGGTTTCTTTTTTTAAAAAAAAAAATGAAACAAAGTATAACGAACCCACCCCCCTGAATGTTTTAACAGTATTTCTAGATCATAGGCTATATATATGATAGCCAAGGACCACTGGGAGGCTCCACCCCATTCCTCCCAGGATTAACATCATGGCAAGGGGGAGACCAGCCTGGCCACATACAGCTGCAGGGAGCTTGTTTTGCCCTTCCCTGACAGAAAAAAAGGGGGGGGGGAATGTATAAGAACCTTGTAACTAAGAACTGGTGCCTGGATTTTGCTTTCTTCCTCCTCCCTCCCAATCCCTTTTCCTTTTGTGTCATGTCTTTTAGATTGTAAGCCTGAGGGCATGGACTGTCTAGTATTAATCTTTGTAAGCCACTCTGGGAGCCTTTTTTGACTGAAGAGCAGGGTAAAAATGCTGTAAATAAATAAATATTCAGTTGTTTGTCTTGGATTCATCAGCCAAAGGGGGGGGGCACATAGCAATAAAATTGTTAACCTATATACTACCACGTGGATAACATATTCTGTGAACTTCCACAGAGCATTCTCATTCTGTCTATTATATACCATATCTTCTTCTGCAGCTCCTAGTGGTGCCCCAAAACCTGCTCTCAGGGTAGGATGGCAGGACAAAAGGTCAGGACAAAATGGATCTACTGTACCTACTGAGCTCACAGCAGGTTCTGCTGTGTAAACACTATGGCCAGGTGTGCTTTGCTAGGCTTCGTACAGACAACAAAGTCAACTTTTTCTATTTGGAAAGCTGTCATGATATTTTCCTTTGGGAGAAGAGCCCCCATTCAACCTCCTGATCTAGAGATTTTTTTCTGTGACTATATATATATATATATATATATGGTTTAAACCCCTATTTTTCCTAGCAATTTTCTTGCAGTTACTAATGATACTTTCAGATGACACTTTACTGCTATACTCTGTGATAAATACAGGACAATAAATACGGTCATCTGTAAATGATTGCTTCTTGATTACTACTTAACTGATGCTGGTTAGAAACTCTACGAAAATATGTGGCAAATTCCCAGGGCCATCTATGTAGTTAGCAAGCAACACTGCCAGATCCCTGGAATTATCATTGTACATGTATCATAGTACAGAGTGTTGTACATGTTCTCTGAGAATAATATTTTCTTTCCACTCTGTGATCAGTTAATGCATGTTGTGTGTTTTCTTTAAAGTTTTCAGTATTTAGCACTTTATGTCCAGATTTATATATGAGAACTCAAGTGTTTTTCTTCACAATACAATAAGCCAGGAAGTGTTCCATTAGATGCTACCCCAGGTGTACATAATGGGAGACTCTTGATTTATGTACTTCCTTTCCACCATATAGATAGTCTGTCTGGCAGGCTCTTTCCTAAAATGATGCCAGCTTAGAGAAAGCTTAGAAAAACAGCCACTCCAGGAGGAAAGCTCAATGTTGGAGGTTCTTCCCTAGGAACCAGAGAAGAGGTACGAAGGAGGCTGGGGCTAGAGCCACAAAAAGTACTAGAGGAAAGAAGCAAAGAAGGCTGATAGGAATGGTGCTAGTTGATGGGAGTGGCAAGGCTGATGGAGGCAGGCATCAATGGATGCGGGTGCAGCAGGTGGGGACTTTTGCCTCAGATAAGGGATGGAGAGTTTTAGTTGCTCTGCATTTGGAGTAAACTTCTCAATGGCATGTAGATCTGAGGTTTAGTCTGCAGTTCTATAAACCTTTCTTCTGCATGGTCCAATTACTTACATTTTTTATAAGGTCAGGCAGTCTTTACAAAACACACACACACACACACACACACACACACACACAACAGTTTAAAGCTGCTTGGAGCAGGTACATAGCATGGCACCTGCTGCACAGCAAAGAAATGCCTCTGAAAATGCTCCAGGAAGTTTCCACATGTCATGACAAGTGGTTGCTTCCTGGGTAATTGTACAGAAAAAATATGGCTGCCCCCATGTACCAATGGGGGCAGCCATCTCTCCCCCCCCATACAATGTCCCTGGTAGCATTTTCACAAGCACTTTCTACGACCTAATACTTCTGTTGTAACCAAAAGAAACAGAAAAGGCAGGGATTAAATCTTCCCCTTTAATTTATAGTAACAGGGTTATATCCAACTGTGTCTGTCCATCCACTAGCAGCATGGACACACAGCTGGTGACTGGACTTCCTCCTCACCCCTGCAGGTTGGGAATTCCTCTGGACCAGACATGGAGGGGGAAGCAGAGGATTCAGGGAGAGAAGAGGAAGGGGATGTTTCATAGATCATAGAGTTGGAAGGGGCCTACAAGGCCATCGAGTCCAACCCCCTGCTCAATGCAGGAAACTAGAGGAGGGGTCTCCCATCCAAGTAATAACCAGGCCTGACCCTGCTTAGCTTTCCACGCTCAGACAAGCTGAGCCAGCGTGAGCCACAGGCCTGTAGGTTCTGTAGGCAGAGGTCAACTCATATGACTTTGGATTGAGCCCATAGAAATCAACCACTTAAATAATACAATTAAACCATTGACTAATAATGATATAATTAGAAAAGCTATTGAACACACTCCCCCCTTTGTTTCATATAAAAATTTTAAAAAACCAACATAAGAATGCCTTGCTGTATCATTCAGACCAAGCTCAATCTAGCCCAGAATTGTTTTTCTAATTGAGATCTGGCAGATGCTGGGATTATTTTATTTTATTTTTTACCCAGGTTGGTTGCATTTTGTTAACAGTGTACAGACTGTCCTTTATTCCCAAGATTTCTCACCACCTTGCACAAGCCAGCCAACCGCTCACCCTTAAGTGAAAGCTGAGATGTAGATCTGCTCTGATTATTTTTAAAAATTGAAAATATTGTTTCAAATGATAGTTTTCAAAATAATCACAAACAAACCAATTGCCACCATTGTTTTCGCATTGGTTTATACTCAAAGTCCAGTATGGTGTCCACAGATATTCATGTAACACATGTAATACTATAGTAGCACAACAGTGCACCATACCCCTAAAATGCACATTACTTAAAGCATTTAGTGAACAGACATTACTTTAAATTCATATCTAACAGTGTAAAAAAAAACAGACATTACTTTAAATTTATATCTAACAGTTATGTCTTTAATTTAATTTAATTTTTTTTTACTCTGGAGTAGGATCAGGGGACATAATCCAGATCTTAAAAGACACCCTACTCCCATGCTAGGGTTCTGATCCGGATTGGGTCCCCTATGCTTACTCTGGAGTACATTTTTTTAAAAGAACATAGTTGTAGCTGCTAGATACAGATTTAAAGTAACATTTGTTTAGCCCAAGTCTTAAATGTGACATTGCAGAATATTTTGGACATATGAAACAGGTTATTGGCCACTTGGGCTTCAGGTTGAACAAAACACTGAAAATATTTTAAGGGCACAATCCTATCAGCATGTTTAGACAGAAAAAACTCCTACGACTCCCAGCATGCCCCAGCCAGTCATGGTGGGAGTTGTAGGATTGCACCCTAATAATGGGCTCAAGTTACATGAACTCAGATTCCACCTAAACATCAGAAAAAATTTCCTGACTGTTAGAGCAATAAGACAATGGAACCAACTACCTAGGGAGGTGGTGGGCTCTCCCACTCTGGAGGCATTCATGGTGCAGCTGGACAGCCATCTGTCAGGGATGCTTTGACCTAGATTCCTGCATTGAGCGGGGGGTTGGACTCGATGGCCTTGTAGGCTCCTTCCAACCCTGCTTTTCTATGATTTCTATGAACTACGATATAGCAAATGAAAGAATTATACATGAAATATACAGTAGGATATATTATATTGACACATATTGCTTATCAGTATTTCTCATATGAATAAAAAACCCCAATAAATTAATTTTTGTCACTATTGATTTCTGTTGGTCTAGCTGCCTGTATATTTCTGCACTCAAAATAGAAACAATCACATAGTTCATCCTATGCCATATTATAATGCAAGCAGCTGCCGGCCGCTTACCATTTTGCAACTCTTATTATACTTCTATTTGATTAACAGCAGGATTGCTTCTGATGCAGGCAGGTTGACACACATTTCAGGGGCAAACACACCATTAGATTCAACAGACTGATCATGTTTGGAAGGAAAAAGCAGAGATGCGTGGTTCACAGTGAGTTATGAATGGTGATATTCCCACATTGCATCAATCTCCTTCAGTTTCTGATTCACAGGTGCAATGCCATGATCATGTGATTGTGTTGTTCAAGCAGGGACACCCACTTCTATTGAGACATTCTTGCCAAATTTCAGGATGACACCGCCCCCCCAGTGCTGCATTGAAGCCATGCTCAGTGAAAGCAAATGAGCATAATTTTGATCGCTGCACTACGGAGCACTTCATGAGGGCTTCTCTGCTTGCCAGGTGTCATTTTGTCTTTTCGCTCTGTTCTACAAAAAAAGGGGTCTGAAACTGTTTTGAACTTTTGCATCATATTCATTGCCTTTTTGCTTGTGCTAAGTTCTCAGATATGTTCATCCTCAAGTCCCTTAATGGATTTTGGAATGGTTTGAAGAAGGTGATTTTCATTTTGTCCTGCTGTGGCATAGCTGCAGTTCTACACATAAACATTTCCTAAGGCATTTGCTATAGTTTTCAGTATGCTTGTTAATTCTGGGTTTTCTTCAGTGAAGTTATCAAGGTGCATTTCGAGCAGGCCTTTGTCAGGCTCCAAGGCAAGCATGCCGCCACTGGAGTTCTGATGCAGGCTGAATGAGGCCAAAGGGCCTGAGGCAGAAGACATGTCAAAAACAGGCAGGGAGTCAGTTCCCAGATCAAACAAATAGGAAGGACCAGGCAAGGCTCTCTGTGTAGTGCCTACACTGTAGTAGCCCCTCAGTGGGATGCTGAGGCTGTGGAACCAAGTCTGGATCAACAGTTATACCGAGGCCGCCAAGACACTGTTAGTTGCTCAGGTCACATGGTCTGGCTGGGCTTTTGAGCATCCTCCTCCTCTCTGAATTACAGATGGCACTGCAGCACAGGAAATATGGGGCAGGTAATAGCTTTTATGTTGCCTTAGTGGTACAGGGTTTAAAACACCTGGGCCATACACTACCTGAGCCTTCAGTTTGAGCCCCCCAGCACCTTACAATGCCACTCAGTGTTAGCAGTGCTAACGTGTGTACTTTGAGTGCTCTGGACATATTCTTTTCAACAAGTAGCTTTGATACTGCAGATGGGGGATGCTGATTTAATACCTACTGTAAAAATGTAGGGATGTCAGAGAACTCCACAACAGATTCAGATGGGTTTGGCAGGGTCAGAGACTAAAGTAGGCAAGGCTGCCCATTTTCACTTTCTTTCCACCCTTTTCTTTCTCTCTTTCTGCCACCCCCCTCTCTCCAACCTTTCTATATGTTTATCTGCTGGACAAACCTCTCTCTCTCTCTCTCTCTCTCTCCACACAGTGCTTACGGATGTCATGGAAGGGAGTTCACTCTTTCTAGTTAAACAAAGGGCCTCATGATATTAGGTTGAGGGCTGCAGGTTGCCCACCACTGCTGTAAATAAATCTTATATCATAGAAATGCCATAAGCCTCCAGTGACCTCCTTTTAAACCTCCTGGATAAAATGCCTGAATCCTTCACCACTCAGGGGACCCAGGTGAAAAGTTTGTAACAATATTTACCACATCCACCTACCAGATTTCACAGGTAATTTGCTTGTTCTTTTTGGTGCTGATATAGTGGGTTTGACTTACTTACTTCCATACAGTTTCACCTTTCCAGATATTAAAGCACAAATCTTGTCATATACATGATTTGTATTTTTAATAATTCAACTATTGATATAGGACTCCACCAAGGATAGAACACATCCAAACTCCTTTTTTTTCTTTTTTTTTTACTTAACCTTGTAGGCATAAGGCACAAATGATTTTCAAAAATGTGTATTAGCAGCTATTCCAGATCTAATTATTTGTTTTGGTTTCAGTTTGAAAGGTTAGGACCCTAGTTTAGGACACCTAGTTTAGGTGTTAGAAAATACACAACAGTATTAAAGCATTGAGCATAGATTGAAATTCAGTCTTACAGTACCCATGGAAAGGATTGTAAGAAAATCTCTAAAGACTATGTCTTTAGGAGTAGTTCTAATCTATGAGCCATGTGCACATTCATTTGGGACAAATGGAAAGCCAAACTATTTCTATTCATTCCAAAACAAATGCTGAGTAAGGACTTCTGTTTGTGATTATTTCTTGGGGCAGACTTACCTTGCTCAATAATAGCAGCATGAGCTGTCATTGGCTTGCCCCCCACCCCTTTTAATGCTATGTTTTGCAACTTCTGAGGTGGTGGGAAAAGCTGTTTTCTGTGCTTGCTCATGGTGGCCAACATTTTGGTCCCCCAAGTGCTCAGAAATTGTATCATTCCAGAGCGTTCCAGGTGGCTGCCAGCGATGACCACCATTGTGTTTTTCCAACAATGCCTAAGAATTATGCAATGTTTGTTGCATTGTGGGAAAAGCAAAATGTGGCCACCAGGAATGGCCACAGAAGTCAGTCCTTCCTGCTGCTGGAAGCAAACAAGTAAAAGAAAAGGAAGTGCCAGATGAACATGAGTGTCAAAACAACATGGAGGACATTTAATGTTTGCTAAAATGAATTGGATTTTGCTGAATGAAATATGAGCCAAACAAAGCTTCTGGCAACAAAAACATATGGTATCCCTAAATTATTTTTTCTGCATTCTATCTATCTATCTATCTATCTATCTGTCCGTCCGTCCATCCATCCATCCATCCATCCATCCATTTATTTGATTGTTTATACCCCTTTCCTCTTGAGAACCAGTGTGGCATAGTGGTGAGAGTGTTGGACTGGGACTCGGGAGATCCGGGTTCTAGTCCCCGCTTGGCCATGAAACTCACTGGGTGACTTTGTGCCAGTCACTGACTCTCAGCCTAACCCACCTCACAGGGTTGTTGTGAGGATAAAATGGCGAGGAAGATGAGGATTATGTAAGCTGCCTTGGGTTCCTTGCAGGAAAAAAGGCAGGGTATCAATATAATAAATAAATAAATAAATAAATAAATAATACATATGTGCCACTCATGGTGGCTTACAATAATTAAAATCACAGTATTAAGATATAGGATTAGTATCAACAAAATCATCACAAAGGCATATGAGATAAAACAACCATCTTCCAATAAAACCCAACTGAACCCAGCAGGTTAAAAGTCTGCTGAAAGAGAAAGAGAGAAAGAGAGAGAGAGTCCATAAGCCAGTGAAAGGCAGTAAAATAGAGGCCATTGGAACCTCATAGGGCAAGCTGATCCATAATACTGATGCAGCCACTGATAAAGATGTATCACTTGCCCCACCAACCATGCTTCCATCATAGGTGGGACACAAAGAAGGTCTTCCATGCTTGATCTTAATGAATGTGCAGGCCAGTATGGGAGAAGGTGGTCCTTCAGATATTCTGGACCCAAACTTCTTAGGGCTTTAAAATAATAACCTACACCTTGAATTGTGCCTGGAAACAAATGGGCAACTATGTCAACATTAGCAGGAAAAGTGTAACATGGTCCTTTAATTGGGAAACCATTAACATTCTTGCTACAGCATTTTGGACCAACCAAAGTTTCCAGACTCTTAAAGGGTAGTACCATGTAGAGTTCATTACAATAATCTGATCTAGACGTAAGTAAGGAGATGAATCTTCCTCATCCTAGTGCCCCCAGATGTTTTGACTACAGTTCCCATCATCCCTAACCAATGGCTATGCAAGCAGGGGCTGATGGGAGTTGTAGTCCAAAACATCTGGATGGCGCCAGGTTGGAGAAGCTGAACTACACCTCCTCAGGAAGAGGGACAGCTGGTGCACCAGCCCAAGCTGGATAAGTGCACCCTTGGCCACACAGACACAGCATGATCTAGGAATCTAGATGCAAAGCTGCTGAATCCAGGAGCAGTGCAGACTGTGAACCTGTTTCTTCAAGGGGAGTAATACTCTCATCCCAAACAAGTTGAATACCTATGCCAGAGTATGTATCCTTTAAAACCAGGAGCACCTCCATTTTATCTCAATCAAGTCTCAAATTATCAGACCCATACAGCCCATTACTGCTTCCCTGCAATGATTCAGAACATCAGCAGATTCTTTGATATTAGATGAAAAGGAAGAAAAAGAAAAGAATATATCTACTATAACAGTAAGAAGGGAAGTTTTAGTGTCTATTTTCAATAGGGACATTCAGGATGGCCATATGAGAGAGCCTTGTTGATACTGCGTCACTTTAGGTGACAGGTGGACAATTACAGGCTTAAATGCTATAGCATGTTTTTTAAAAGTGTCCTGAACTTTGAAAACTAGAAAAGTTCTAGCCTAGTCTTTTCATTCATTCTATCTGCAAAGTCTGTTGGGGCTTTCCCCCCTCCCCTTTGGAGAGAATTCAAGCATGATGTACAATATGTTTTTTGTGCCGCATGATTATTCTGAACATGTGTATGGCTCTGACAAAAGTGAGAAGTTTTGTGAGTTCATAAAGCTATAGTTATTTCATGTTAGTGGGGCTTTTACTGTGCCCCATTCATTTTTCTTTACAGGGTAATTTAAGTGTTTGTTAGCTAAGGCAGGGATGGATTCGCAGACTAAGCCCATTTTGTCCCACATGTGCATGGACCCCAAAGCAAGTCCATTATCCCATCCTGATTGCATGTGGATTTTTACAGGAAAAATCTAAAAAAATATCCACATTAAAAAGTAGTAGTAGTAGTAGTAGTAGTAGTAGTAAATTGAGGTACTTATGGGGTGTCTGAGAGCTACCATTTATTATTTTGTTCTTTTACCATTTAAACATGCTTGAAGCAGCTAGAAAGCACAGCACCATACAGGTAGGTGTGCCAGCCTTTTTTTCTTTTTAACCACTTTCATAACTAAGAACCATCCAATGAAGCTGAACAGTGGAAGTACTTCTTCACACAGTGCAAAGGTACAGTATACTATGGTAATTGCTAACACAAGATGGCCATCAACTTGGATGGCTTTAAAAGGGGGTTGGACAAATTCATGGAGGATGAGGTTATCAGTGGCTACTAGTGGATATATACTACCTACCTCCAGGACCAGAGACAGAATTCCTCTGAATGCCAGTCACTGGCGAACAACAGCTGGATATGCTATTGCCCTCTTGTTTTCCTGATGGACTTGCCATAAATATCTGGTTGGCCACTATGAGAAACAGGATGCTGGACTAGATAAGCAGTCTGAATCAGCAGGGTTTTTCTTATATTCTTATGGTGAGGCAATGACCCTTGTCAATATGTATACAAAAGTACACTGACTTTCAATGGGACATCTTTCCACTGCTGAAGACTTGTATTGTTACTGGTCTTAGATTGGTGCTGGCATACTTGTATTTGGAGTGAACTTATTGTTACATTTCTAGAAAGCACTTCAGTATGTGCTCCTAGGGATGTACGGATTTTGTTAAATCTGTCCTATCTGTGTTTCATGGATTGTCAGGTGTATTTCATTCCATTGTCTGCTCATTGACAGAATCCGATTGGGGCACGGGAGGTGTACAGGAATTTTGTTCTACTTGCACAAATGTCATCTATGGAATCCACACAACTTGGAAAAAGGCAGTCTGCTGCGGAATTCGCAGGGCGGATTCATAAAAATCCAACTCATTTGAATCCATTGGGGATTTCTCCAACACCCCTAGCTCACCACACTTTTTATTCTGCTGTTCAGACTGATTTTCATCTGTGTGTCTATGTTCCCAAGATAGGCTGATTTTCATCTGCCTTTGTCTGCACCTCAGCATTCAGCTTAGTTAGCTCTTCATCCCCGATTTGGTAAATGTTAAATGAACTTATTGCATTTCTTCTGCTGTTCTTCCCCAATGTATAATTTTAGCATTGCTACTGCCTCTCCCATATGTGTTTTGTGCTCCTTACACTCATTCCCATTGTCTGAACAAAAGTGTACTAGACGTTATACTTACATAAGATTTAAGATCCTTGCCCAAGATACTTCATTTAATTAATTGCAGCAATGATTATTTTCTTTTATCTCTCCAAGTCTACAATTAGAGCTCCTATCTTATCAGACTACTTGAGCAGTCTTATATTAAAGTATGCTGGGTTAGTATTCTCATTTTCTTTGTGCTCGTTTAAAAAAATAGACAACTCACTGGAACTGAAAAAATGCTCACTGCATTCAGTTGACTTAGGATGAATGGACACGTGTTTCATATAGTTCAACTAACTCTTTGGTGCTCTGAAGTCCTTATCTAATTCATATTACAACTAGGAATGTGTGCGGAAGTTGATGGGGGGGGTGGAAGCTTGGCGAACTCACCGGGCTTGACCCCCCCCAAGCTCCACTCAACCTACCTTTCCCCGGCTCGACTCGCGTTCCTGCGAGCCAAGCCAGGGAAAGCGACTTCCGGCTTCTGACGCAACATCATTTATGTAGAAAGTGGTGTAAGATATGTCGCTTATGTAGAGTATAGCATAGTATACATTACAAATGGCTGCATTTACCAAATGACATAGAGCCGGGGAACATGGACGTTCAGTGAGTGCCTCAGCTGGCGCTCGCCAGAGGCTCGGCTCGGCTTGCACGGCCGGAGTGCTCACTGAGCACCCCACGAGTCAGGTGCCAGGCCGGGCGCCCATCCTTAGGGATGGACGACCCGCCCGGCACTTGACTCACAGCGCACGAGCCGAACTGAGTGCGAGTGCCAGCTGAGGTGCTTGCCGGACTTCTGGGTCACTGGCTCTACATTGTTTACATAGAAAACAGCCTAATTTGTGCAAATTAGGCTGTTTTCTACGTAAACAACGTAGTGCTGGAACCTGGAATTCACTTTCCCTGGCTTGGCTTGCAAGAATGCAAGTCGAACTGGGAAAAAGGTAGGGCGAGTGGAGCTTGGGGGGGGGGGTCGAGCCTGGCGCGTTCGCCAGACTTCAACCACCCCCTATTGAGCTCCACGCACATCCCTAAGGTGGCCACCTCTGTTTCTGACGGGTTCCTCATCTTTAACAGCTATGTGACAAGCAGGTACAACACGGTCCTCTCCATGCTGGGAATAGCTGTACCTATTGAATTTGGTCCTACTGGATGGATGAGAGAATTTTGTTTGGTTTGTTTATTGGTAAGAACTTATCAAAACTCACAAATTTCTTAATATATGGGATGGAAAGAACTTGAGATTAAAACAAATTTCAGAGTGAAACTGATAGATTCATCCATTCCTAATCATAAAAAGAGCTGCGCTGGATCAGACTAATGGCCTAACTAGTCCAACATTCTGTTTCCACAGTCTGTTTCCACAGCCATATGCCTATGGGAAGCCCACAAGCAGGACATGAGTACACTAACACCCACCGAGAAGTAATAAAGGGGAATGACCCTAGGAATGTGCAGAATGTCTTTTCCTCACCACCAGGCAACCATGGTCACCTGACATAACTCTCAGCTTTCAGTTCAAAGGCAGGGCTTTCAAGCAGGTCTGAGTTATGAAGCACCTCTCCTCTGAGAAATTATTCCCTACATGTGGAAGACTATTCAATGTCTGTTGGCTGTAAGTTTACAGGATGCCAATATTCAGAACATTAATGTATTTAAACAATGTAAGCTTAAAGGTCAAGAAGTCCAAGCATGAATTCTCTGGAGAAGGGGGGGGGGGGCAAATATTTTATTATATTTTGTGTTCAAAAATTAGAAACAGAGTATGACTTCCAATGCAATCAAAGTACTTTGTCTGTTATCCATCTGTGCCAAATGATGAAAATTATATTACATGTTGGATACTTTTGTGCTTTTTAGTCATGTGTCTTTTTTTTCTTCTTCCTGTCAGGCATAAGAATGTCAGGAAATGACTCTCAGCAGCTTTTTAAAATGGTGCTGACTTAACATAATTTATCCATCAGGATAAAGACTCGCAGACATTTGGCACAGGAGTTTATTAAATAACACAACCGAATATTGTCATAGTTAGACTCTGAGCATGCAGCTAGGATGCAGCATGTAGAGCATCCACAGCACTCTTTGGGGGGGAGTTTGTTACATTTCACTTACACAGAGGCAAGATTAAAGAAAGTCTACAACTACCTGAGAGTAAGCCCAATTTAACTCAATGGAACTTACTTCTAAGTAGACATGCATAGGTTTGCACTGTTAAGGAATCTATCTATCCTGGCAAATTCAATAAAAATAATACTTGTGTAATAGATCCACTTTTTCAAAGCTGTGTGTGTAAAATAATGTTCACATTATTTTCTAATCATGGATGGCCAAATTCAGTTTTGGAGAAGCTCTTGGGGTCTGCATTTCAGTGGTGGGTGGGGCTTAAGGCAAATGGGGTGGAGTCACAACCCCCAATATATCAGCATATTTTAGCTTCATGCTCTTCCTGATATTAACTAAGCCTTAGGAGAGAGATGTCAACCTTTTAGAGTAGGCAGGGAGGAAATCACCCAAAACCCAGGAAAACACCAAATTATTGGCAGTCAGGGGGAAGGCAGTGGGGCCAGGGGAAGGCAGCATTCCTTCTGGGGAATCCCAGAGGACTGCATTGGGAACCCAGGCTGAGGTTCTCTACCCCTGTCCTAAGCAAACATATCTTGAATTCATTTCCACTGAAATTGACATACTTCCAAGTACATACACTCAGGATGAATCTCTTCGAACAAACACATGCAGCAGTATCCTGTGCTTTTGGTTTGGGATTCAGCTTGGAAAACTTGTGTAATTTCTTTCAGGTTGAAGACTCATGGATGCTGCTAGCAGTACCACTGTAAGCATTGCCACTTCTTTATTATTTCAGCCAGCTGGAGAAGACAAAGGGCTATGACTAGGGGAGGTCTCATGAGTTGCCTTCAGGAAAGAAGGATTGGGTCAGCAAATAATCTATGGCCGAAATGGCAAGCATTATTATTAATACCAACTAAAGGAAGCTCCAAGAAAAGAAATGTTGCCATGTGCCAGAATTAGAGGCATGGTTGCCATTGTCCATGTGTGTGTGTGCAAGGCTCCTGCAAAACGTCATTCAGATCTGACCTAATGATTTGGTGTGGCATTTTCAACTGCCAAACAAGGTAAATGTTGCTTGGCTACTCACAGCTAATCATCTCCAATTTCATCTCAGAATAGACCTTTGCAGATTTAATTCTCAAAATGTGATATGTTCTCTAGACTATATTAAGATAATTGACTCTACTATTGAATTAATAACCTGCAGTCTGGGTGCATAAATGTGCTTGCTACTCAATAGCTCTCCTAATGTTTGAGCCAGACCCAGTTTGAGGAAATATTTTTATTCACTTACAAAACTATCCTATTTTGGAGGAGCCTTCTTTTCAGAGTTATCCCAAGAGAAAACTCTAATAGCACCTTCCCCTCCCCTGCTAGCATTTCTTTCAATATTAATAACCTATTTTATTCATTTAATTTTTGCCATTCAAAAATTAAGTCATATATGACTTGTCCATTAGAAGCTCGCAGATTAAATAAATAAGATGAATCCTTTACTGCAGCAAATTGGAGGATCCCTATAAATTAAGAGATGCCAACTTCCAAGGCATTGCAGCTCCAATTAATGTACACATTTTCAAAGCAGTGCTTGATCTTGCCTAACACAGGGGCATATTTCCATGAGTTTTTCTCATGGTGATTTGGTATGCTAGTAAGTACAGCAGTGGTTCGCCTTAAAGGAAGATACAATGTGGAGTGGAACAATCCCAGTCTCTGTGTTGTACCTCAGATTATGCAGACATAAGGTTTCCTACTGGCTATTGCTCTTTGTGCTAAGCAGAACACCAGCACAAATTATTATGGATAGAAGTATAGACTGTGGTCAGTAGAGCTTCTCTACATGAAGGGTTTAAACCACCACTTTACTGAGGCTTCTTCCATTTTCTTTGCAGGAAGAAGAGTGTGTCCTTTACTGACAGTTCCCTGGGGTGGCAGACTCTGGCCTCATCCATCAGCCAGTTAATTTGTTCTACTGACCATAACTTCTGTCAGCAGAACTGGAAGGGGCAATTCCTTATCCCCTGCTGTAGCCCTCAAAATCTGCTCACACACACGTGCACTCACACACAAAATCTTCTCCTGGGGATTGGAGACTCACCAGAACAGTGTTTTGAGGAGTGGGGCCTGAAGTGGAGACACAAAGAGAGACTCTTATTGCAAGAGTGGGCCTGCACTTGCTTGGCATTAGATTCTGCCCTGTATGTGTGAAGTACTCTTGTGTTCTGAGAGAGCACAAGAGACATTGCATGCAGGAGGAGAGGTTCAATCCCTGGCATCACCAGTTGTAAAGGATCAGTTAGCAGGTGATGGGGAAAATATTCTGCCTGAGATCCTGGAGAGCTTCTGCTTGTCAAAGTAGACAGTATGGGACTGGATGGACAAATAGTCTGACCTGGTATAAGGTAGTTTCCTATGTTCCCTAAGAGGGCAGTTATTCCTTAATAGTCACAATGATGGCATGAAAAAACATGGACGTACGAAATGCCCCTTGACCCCATCTCAAGCCATCTGATGTATGTTACGGAAACGTTTTTCTGAGATTGAAACTGTTGTTTACAAACCATTTAGGAAAGCAATATGGCCCACACATTGTTGAGACAAAAGATGCTGTCCTTGGAGAGTTCCTAGTGTTTAAAGCCTGCAACTGCTTTTATATTTTCCCATTCCATTGTTGTGACAGCCATGCCACTTATTGTTAAGGGGAGCAATTTAGAAGAGGACTGTTCTAGTAGGAAAGATTGCCATGTGCAGCCCAAGCACACTTGGCAATTGACGATATTGCTCACTGTCTTCTGCTAATTTTATTTCACTACATCACAACAAGCTGTGGGCTTCTACAATTCCACCTCATCCAATATAACCAAACTGCTATTCCAGCAGTTTTGTCAGCATTTCAGACTTCAGGCATTTTTACTAGGAATGTTTCTGGTTTTGATTGGTTACTTCTCCACGAGCAAACTTGCTTCCATAGAAGAACACACTGTACAAAGCATTAATTTTTAAAATTGCTTTTGTATTTTTCTACTACTACCATAAATGTGCCATACCCAGTAATGCATTCCATTTAAAAATAAATGTATACAGAGTTACAAATTATAGCATTAAACTATGCAACTCAATATAAATGAAAAAATGTTCTTACACCCTAATTTTAGAATCGGCTGCACTAAAATAATGAAGTACAGGACCAATGATACACAGCAGTGTGTCCCCTTCTGTCAGGAAGATCAGATAATCTTGTTAGTGATCCTCCACTCTCCTTGCAGGATCAGTAATTATGCAATAACAACAGTGGCTTTCAAGCCAGGAAGTAGTGCTACTCTGCCCCACCATTTTCTTCACACAATATAGAGTTCACTTACATGTCATGACCCCTCGCCGGATCGTCACCTTGAAGTGGTGAGTGGGCTTGCGTGTTCCGATGAATCCTGTGAGCAATGCCGTCGGGAGCTATGTACTCCCAGTAGGGTCACCCATGGCGGTAAGGTCCGGGGAGAGGAACCAGACAAAGAACGATCCAAAACATAAAGTCCTCAACGGCAGAACAGGCGGAAGATAATTAAACCTAAATTACAACGGCTGTGAAGGCGGATGAAGGCTGCAGCAGAGAATGGTTTTCCAATCGTCAGGGTAACCGTGCCATTGGATCTCTGCCGTACTCTGTCAAGTTTGTGTGGTGATTCGTTGTGCACCGATCTCCCCACATAAAACAGTTTCACGCACAGGCGTCTTCCAACCCAACCCATCCAACCCAACCCAACCCAACCAAACAAAAACAAAAAAAGTCCCATGGCGACTGGCGAATGGCAACGGGGGCAGGACTGTGAATCTGGAAGCCCCTAGTCATGGACCAGCACATGGGCGGTGGATGCAGACTCAGTCGCCCTGTTCAAGGAACGAGGTAGTCGAGCAGCTCGGCAGCTGTATCCATGACTGAGCAGCCCTATTTAGGATCCACTCTGCTCACTCCGTATGGGGAGGGGGCTAGAAAAGGTGCCCTAAACATAGTCTACCTCTTTCTCCCCTGACTGGATTACCGCGTCCAGTGGGGTCACCATTTTAGCGGTCGAAAAAGACATTTGAATTTTGGAACATGGAATATACGGACATTGCTGGATAACATAGATAGTGAACGCCCTGAGCGTAGGACTGCTATTATTGCAAGGGAGCTGAGACGGTTTAAGATTGACATAGCAGCACTTCAAGAAACTCGAAGGGCAGGAGAGGGACAGCTGAAAGAAGAAAAAGGAGGTTATACCTTCTTCTGGAAAGGACTACCTGAGCAGGACCGACGAATACACGGTGTAGGCTTTGCCATCAAAAATGAACTAGTGAACTCTTTGTCAGAAGTTCCTACTGGCATTAACGAACGCCTGATAACTCTTCGATTAAAGCTCGCCAATAACCAACAGGTAACTATTTTGAGCGCTTATGCACCAACATTAGATGCTGATGATGACATCAAGGAAAGTTTTTATAGCCAGTTGGACACTCTCCTGTCAGAGATACCTAAGGAGGATAAAATTATCCTCCTGGGCGATTTTAACGCAAGAGTCGGGCGTGACTTTGATTTATGGCCAGAAACTATTGGAAAAGACGGAGTTGGTAATAGCAACCCGAACGGACTCTTACTTTTGTCTATATGTGCAGAGCATAATCTCACTATCACAAACACGCTCTTTCGACAAAAGAATAAGTTTAAAACATCATGGCAGCACCCACGGTCAAAGCACTGGCATCTTCTGGATTATGTAATTGTCCGTGTTAGAGATCGCCGCGATGTACTTCTTACTAGGGCCATGGTGAGTGCCGACGACTGCTGGACAGACCACCGACTAATCCGTTCCACAATGGTTATCAACATTGCTCCCCAACGTAGGCTTCAAGGAAGGAAACCAAGGCGTAAAATGAACATCCAAGTCCTTCAAGATCCTATTAAGCAAACTCGTCTTCAATCACTTCTTAAGGAACATCTACCTACGGAACCTCCTGACAACATTGAGGACCATTGGTCTAAGCTGAAAACCTCCATTACTGCAGCTTGTGAACAAACTATTGGATATGAAACTAAGAAACATCAGGATTGGTTTGATGAAAATGACAATGAGATTAAATATATAATTGACCAAAAAAGGAAAGCCTTCCAAATATGGCAAAATGATATTAACTGCGCTGCCAAGAAAAAAACCTACGCTAGCGCAAAGGCTGAGGTCCAAAGAAGAACAAGAGAACTTAAGAACGCTTGGTGGAAAAAGAAAGCTGAAGAAATTCAACAACTTGCAGAATCTCATGATGCACGGGGCTTTTTTTTAAGGCCACAAGGGCCATTTATGGACCAAAAACCTATGGTACAAACCCTTTACAATCAAAAGATGGCACCAAACTCTTAAAAGACAAAGAGTCTATTGCACTGCGTTGGAAAGAGCATTATTATGACCTTTTAAATCGTAAATCTAAGGTGGATAATGAGATTTTTTCGCAAATCCCGCAAAAACAAATTAAAGAGGAACTTGCAATACTCCCCACTTTGGATGAAGTAAAAAAAGCCATTAATCAAATGAAGAACAACAAAGCTAGTGGACCAGATGGGATTCCTGCTGAAATCTTTAAAGAAGGGGGCCCCGAACTTGTACAACATCTTCATAAACTCATCGAAAAAATCTGGATAAGAGAAGAGATCCCAGAAGACTTCAGGGATGCCATAATTATCACCCTCTTTAAGAAGGGTGATAGAACAGACTGTGGAAACTATCGGGGCATTTCTCTCTTAGCAACCGCAGGTAAAATATTTGCTAGGATTCTCGCAAACCGTCTTCTATCTATTTCAGAAGAGATCCTCCCTGAAACTCAATATGGTTTCCGCCCCTCTAGAGGGACAGTAGACATGATTTTTACTGCACGTCAGCTCCAAGAAAAATGCCGGGAGCAAAATCAACCCCTTTATATGGCATTTATTGATTTGGCTAAGGCCTTTGATACTGTAGATCGTACAGCTCTCTGGACTATCCTTATGAAAATTGGATGCCCCAATAAATTTGTGAATATCTTGCGACTTCTCCATGACAACATGACGGCAACAGTTTTGGACAACAACGGCTCTCATGGTGCTCCATTTAAAGTGGGATCAGGTGTTAAACAGGGATGTGTTATCGCCCCAACATTATTTGCCATTTTCATCGCCATGGTTTTACATCTTGTCAAGGGGAAACTTCCCACCGGTGTGGGAATTATATATCGAACAGATGGAAAGCTTTTTAATCTCAGCAGGCTGAAAGCAAAAAGTAAGGTAATTACAACCTCCGTTGTGGAACTTCAGTATGCTGATGATAATGTGGTCTCTGCACATTCAGAGGATGATCTCCAAACTATCCTAAATGCTTTTGCAGAAGCATACGAAAAACTTGGTCTCTCACTTAACATCAAAAAAACCAAAGTGCTTCATCAGCAAGTGCAAGCCAATCCTTTGGTGATGCCATCTATCCAGCTTGGCGGGACAATACTGGAAAATGTCGATCATTTTCTCTATCTTGGCAGCTATCTTTCTGTTACAGCTAACATCGACAGTGAAATCCAGCATCGTCTGAGCTCCGCAAGTGCCGCATTTTCTCGAATGAAACATAGAGTGTTCGAGGATCGGGATATTTGTAAGAAGACCAAAACACTGGTTTATGAAGCCATTGTATTACCAACTTTATTGTATGCCTGCGAAACATGGACTATCTATAAACGTCACTTCCACCTCCTTGAAAGGTTTCATCAACGTTGCCTCCGGAAAATCCTGCAAATTACTTGGGAAGATAGGCGAACAAATGTCAGTGTACTGGAAGAAGCAAAGACTACTAGCATTGAAAAAATGATCCTTCAACGCCAACTTCAGTGGACCGGTCATGTTGTTCGAATGCCTGACTGCCGTCTCCCAAAGCAGTTACTTTACTCCCAACTCAAGGATGGAAAGCGGAATATCGGTGGTCAATATAAGAGGTTTAAAGATGTTCATAAGGCTAATCTAAAAAAATGCAATATAAACATCGAAAACTGGGAAGCTCTGGCCCATGAACGATCTAAATGGAGGTTGGCCTTTCACAAAGGTTCCATGGACTTTGAAGAAGCCCGAGTGCAAGGTGAAAGGGAGAAACGTGCTAAGCGAAAAGCACGTCAAATGAATCCTTTGCAGGACCATCTTCTATCTGGTAACCTGTGTCCTCACTGTGGGAAGCTGTGTGGATCTAGAATTGGCCTCCACAGTCACCTACGGACCCATCGCTAGAGTCTACACAATCTTCTTTAGAATTTCCTCCTTTTATCCCGGAAGACAATCTTACTCGGTCACGAGTGATCGCCTGATGATGACATGTCATGGTTTCTTACTTCTTCTTCTTCTTCTTTTTAATTTTAATTTTAAAATTTTTCAACAATACAAAGAAAATAACACACATAAAACTTATATGGTGCTCCCATCACCACGGGACCAAATAATACAATATCTCTATAATCTATAATTATTCATTATTCCAAAAATACAACATGTCTTGACACGGCATACTACCTTTCCCCTTATTTAACACAAATTCCAAAAATAAACCCCAAATATCCTTAAAAATATTTTTCTTTAATTGTCCCCTTTTGCATTTGATACTACAAGTCAACATATCATTTAATGCCATATCCCAGTGATGGCGAACCTATGGCACGGGTGCCACAGCTGGCACGCAGGGACCTCTCTGTGGGCACTCGAGCCATTGGTCACCAGATCATGAAAAAACCATCCCCTTCTGCAAAACACTAATGATCTTGTTTTTTTTCTCACAGTGTGGAACAGAATGATTTTATTCTAGAATTCCTGTTACAGAATTCTTTTCTACATTGTTATCACATTTAAAAGATTTTGAAGAATGATGCACAGAGCATGGCTTGGATGTAAAGCCCTAACAGTTGACCTGAGTGCTGCATGTGTTGCTCTCAAACTAACGGAGTATGAGCCAAGGTTTGACAAATTATCAGCATGCATGCAATAGCAAAAATCACATTAATTGTGCAAAAGCATGCCCAATGCAAACTTTTACCTAATGCAGTGTTTGCAGTCCAAGACATAAAGTGTTTAAAATGTGTTAAGCACGTTTAGTTTTCTTGTTTATCTTGCTCATCCTAGTACAGGTTGACTTTTACTCTTACTAATCCGACACCTATAGAAGCAGGGAAAGGACCCAGAGTAAAGCTTGCCCCATACAATTTCAGTCTAGCATATAATCATATTACAAGTTGAGAATCCCTTATCCAAAAATACATGTGCCTAATTATTTAAAAAGTTTGTATAAATTCCCTTCAGGCTATGTGTACAATGTAGTACTATAATAATTTTTTGAGTTGATTTTTTTTTCAACAAAAAACTGTTTGTATCATTGAAAGCTCTGTTATTGTGTTTTTCTTTAAAGACAAAAGATGTTAATTAGTTCGGACAACTGTATGAGTTGTTTTTTCTAAAACTAAAACCTCGGTATTCAGGTTTAATTGCAGTGTTGGCACTTTGAAATAAATAAGTTGGTTTTGTGTTGCAGTTTGGGCACTCGGGCTCAAAAAGGTTCGCCATCACTGCCATATCCCATACTTCTTTATACCAATCGGTAATAGAGAAAACTTGGTGAATTTTCCATTTCCTTGCTATCATTAATCTACCTGCCGTTAACAAATTTATAATTAATTCTTTGACATTTTGAGGACCGGCCACCTTTTCAGTTATTGATAGCAAAGCTAATTTAGGACAAACCTCTAGGTCAACTCCAACAATTTCTGATATTTCTTCAAAAATCATTTTCCAAAAATCCATTACATTTTTACAGCTCCACAACATATGATGGTTTCTTACTTCTGCCGGGCCTTACTTTTGCCTCAGTTTTTTGCTTGAGGGAGGCCCTCCCAGCTCCCCTTGTCTTCCCGGAGGGATGTGCAAATCAGCAAAACTCAAGCTCATCAAGGTTCTCTGATTTCCACATCAAGGTTTGTTCCAACTCACATCTGTGTCATAAAGCAAGCTTTGTTTTTTGCCACACAAAAATGTGTGTATTTTCATGTGCATTTTAATTTTCCCAAATGTGCAATCAATTGTCATGTTTGAAATGTATGCAACTTTCCCCCATTGACTAAGTGTGTTTCTACACATTTTTCAAATGTACACATGTTTTTCATGTGCATTGTTCAAACACAAACAATTTTGAAACACATTGTTCATTGCATGAATCACAGCACAAGCTAGGAAATGTACGGATTTCTGACCATGGATTGTATTCGGGTCTGCATTCAGTTCCAGGAGGTTGAATTAGGTACATTTTGGTCAAAAACAAACTGAAACGAATTTCTCCCATATCTTCGGTCTTTGGTTGTGTGTGCTTCAAGCAAGCCTCAGTTCTTTGCCCCGCCTCTGAATTCCACAGCCCCTGAGTCCCACAGGAACAAGTCTAGGGTGCTGCCCAATGAGCAACTTGATCTTCTTTCTCACACTTCCTTGCCACTGTTACCAATCTATGTAACCACAATGACACCCATGCCAATATCCTGAATGTCTAAATTAGTGTAGAGTGAGAGGAACACCCTGCATACCACTACCAATTATGTTTGGGGGGGGATTCCTACTTTTCCGCAAGGTGATCAGTCACCCCTGCAATGAACCCTTATAATAAGGTGAGCAGGTGGGCCAGTGCTGGGCTGGGTGGACTTTTACAGTCATCTGCCCTGCCTCCTCACCAGCCAGCATACAGACGCTGCATGCATCCATAAAAATCCCCTCTACCCTGCCTTTTCCCAGGGACAAGTGAAAAAAATGTTCCTTAATTACTGAGAATGGGGATAGGGTGAATTAACTGTTACTGTCTTGTTGAACCCAATTCATTTTCTCTTGGGTTAGCAGAACAAGCAGTGGAGGAAAGGTAACCCTTATGGAAACATTTTTAGTTTTGAAGTCGAATGTATGTTAAGTAGTTTTTTAACTTTCTAATGCATATTTTTAGAGTTTAGGATTCAATACATCCATGTGTGGATACCTGCTCAGCTATGAGGCTCTTGGACTTGGGCAATTCAATATATTTCAGCCTCTAGCGCAAGCATGAGATAAAGATATTGCTGATTTTGCTATTATAAAAGGAACTTTTCTACTTTTGCTAGTAAATGACCAGCGTAATGTTATTTCTTAGCAGGGATGGGGACTTGGACTCGAGGACTCGACTCGTGAGTCGGACTGAGTCCCCCCTCTGACTCGACTCGGACTCGAGTCCCAATATTTTTAATGGGACTCGAGACTCGACTCGGGACTCGAGACCAAGAACTCTTCAACATCCCTGGGCTGTGCCAGAAGGAGTGGAGAGGAGCGTGATTGCCGGTGAAGAGCGCATGGAAGCGAGGTGTGCCGCTGCTTGGCCACTATGGACGGCTACCAGGAGTGCAGCCCCAACAGTGTGTCAAGATTTATTTTGATTGATGTGTTGCGTACTTGGGAGAGGCAGAAGAAGGACCTGAGATTACTCTGTGTGGCTGCTCTGAGTGTGTTTCTGGTTCCAGCAAGTTCATCACCAGTGGAGCGGGTGTTCAGTGAGGGTGGAACTGTGATGAGATCTCACCGTTCCAGAATGGGGGCCAAACATTTAGAAAAAATCATGTTCCTCAAAAGCAACATGGATAAGTTTTAGGAAGTACAGCAAGTTTATTTTTTAAAATCATTTTTCTAAAATGCAACCTTTCAGACATTTTGGGTTTGGCTGCCTCTGCCTGCCTGTCTGGGGTTCCCAGCCTCCTCTGCCTGCCTGGTCTCTTCTTGACCAGTTCAACAGTTGAATTGTCCAAGACAAACGCCTCTGCCTGCCTGCTTTGGGGTTCCCTGCCTACTCTGCCTGCCTGGTTATTTTGGGTTTTTCTGCCTGGTCTGTTCTTGCCAAAATCAGTGGCAGAGTTTTGAAATAAAAAGGCACACTTGTGCTTAGAATTTATTTAAACCACACATCTGAAGTAGCCTTACTTTGTTGGGAAAAAACCCCATTGATTTTAATAGGGACTCGTGGAGTCAGCTTTGGGAGTGACTCGTGACTCGTGAGTCACCATTTTGGACCAAGGACTCGGACTCGAGACTCGGGTCCAGAGACTCGTGACTCGACTCGTGACTCGAGACCAAGGACTCTTCAACATCCCTGTTTCTTAGATATAGATTATTGTCCGTGCAATATACGAAGTACAACATCCTTTGAAAGGCAATGCACTTGATTGATTTACATTTTTGTCAGTTCCCTAAGAACCGGTTTGTCTAGGTATTCTTGGCACTGGATGCAAAATAAATAAAAACTATATTTTCTTCCCACATAAATAATTGAACTAACTCTGAAAGTTGTAATCAAGTTAAAGATGGCAAAACACAGCTATAGTTCTGTAAGTTATATTAATATAGAGTTATGTTGCTTGACTATATTTTCATATATTTTAGCATATATTTTCACAGGAGGCCAGTGGAGTAATGTGTTTACATCTTTGCTGTTGAATCATTAATTTCGTTACACTGTATGGTGACATTTTATTGGAAAAGTCTTTTTTCTCCCTCCAGGAAGGATATATTGTTTCAGAATTCAGATAACTGAATGCTTTGCCATGTAGTAACACATGTTGCCCCCCTAAAGGCACCGTTTATATTTCTTAAATTTGTTTTCCTGAAACCATACATCTACTACATTACTTTCAATGCCATTTAGAAAGAGCTTTAAATGCTCATGTTCAGTTCTATTTAATATGTCATTTTGGGTTTGATTAGTTGTAGACTACCAAACATTGTTCTGCCTCAGTTTCATTACCAATGAATTTCACTTCTTTCTAAGTTAGATTGGGTTTTTCTGTTGCTGTAGGAGAGGAGTGGGAAACCTGTGACCCTTCAGATGTTGTTAGATACCAAATCTCATCAGCCCCAGCCAGCATGGCCAGTAGATAGAAATGATGGGAATTGTAGTCCAGCAACATCTGGAGGGCCAAAAATTACCCATCCCTGATTTAATATCCCCATAGCATGGGCCCAAATATTGTAACTTTTATTCTTATGTCACAACCATTGACTCTAAAAGTAGACCTCTGGTAGCTTGGCACTGAAATGAGGAAGAATAGTCCGTTCCAGTATTCACATGCAGACAACTGTTAGAGGTCTGCTTTTAGAGTTATTGTTTGGTGCCAACTATATAAAGCATTGAAACCCATAAAACAGACTGAGCAGCTTAAAATGCCCAGGCAAACAAAACAGTTTTGACATGGTACTAAAAGGATTGCATGATCGGTGCCAGTCACAGGGGAGAGTGTTCCACAAATGGAATGCCACATCAGAAAGCTCTTTCCCTAGCTGGAAAGCCGTATTTGTCTGTGCAGTTTGTACAGAGTTCCATTGCTTCCTTTGTCCATACCTGACCTGATGTGTGAATGCATCCTTCCAAGAGAGGAAGATGCTCCAGACCAGAAGCAGATGCTAATTTTACACATTGTACTGAAGTAAAAAAAACCAAAACACTTGTCAGGTATGAAAGGTGGAAAATGTAAAAATCCCGGGGGGGGGGGGAAGTACAACCCTCCTTTGTTTCTGATCACTATTTTGGTACAGTTTAAAGGGTTGCAAATGAAAGAGTGTTTTGCATTCTGATAACCGTACCTGAGAACAAAATATAAAGAGAACTAATATACCTAGGGCACAATCTTATGCATGCTTAGACAGAACAAAATCCAACAACTCCCAGCATTCCCCAGCTAGCCATGATGGATGTGGGATGGATGATGCCCTGGCTGAATCAGGCTCAGCATTAGAGCAAATTATGGGGCAATCCAAAAGGCAAGGCAACAAAACAGGCAAATGGTCAAGCACAAATGTTCATAGAATCATAGAATCATAGAATAGTAGAGTTGGAAGAGGCCTATAAGTCCATCAAGTCCAACCCCCTGCTCAATGTAGGAATCCACGTTAAAACATCCTTCACAGATGGCTGTCCAGCTGCACCTTGAATGCCTCCACAGAGGGAGAGCCCAGTCAGCCCACTACCTCCCTAGGTAGTTGGTTCCATTGTCATATTGCTCTAACAGTCAGGATGTTTTTCCTGATGTTCAGCCAGAATCCGGCTTCCTGTATCTTGAGCAGGGATGTTGAAGAGTCCTTGGTCTCGAGTCATGAGTCGAGTCACGAGTCTTTGGACCCGAGTCTCGAGTCCGAGTCCTTGGTCCAAAATGGTGACTCACGAGTCACGAGTCCTGAGTCACTCCCAAAACTGACTCCACGAGTCCCTATTAAAATCAATGGGGTTTCCCACCAACAAAATAAGGCTACTTCAGATGTGTGGCTTAAATAAATTCTAGGCACAAGTGTGCCTTTTTATTTCAAAACTCTGCAACTGATTTTGGCAAGAACAGACCAGGCAGACAAACCCAAAAATAACCAGGCAGGCAGAGGAGGCAGGGAACCCCAAAGCAGGCAGGCAGAGGCCTTTGTCTTGGACAATTCAACTGTTGAACAGGTCAAGAAGAGACCAGGCAGGCAGAGGAGGCTGGGAACCCCAAACAGGCAGGCAGAGGCAGCCAAACCCAAAATGTCTGACCCTAACCCAAACCCCCCACAACAACACATCAATCAAAATAAATCTCAACACATCGTTGGGGCTGCGCTCCTGGTAGCTGTCCATAGTGGCCGAGCAGCGGCACGCCTCGCTTCCATGCACTCTTCACCGGTGATCGCGCTCCTTCTGGCACAGCCAGAAGACTCGTCAACAGCCCAGGGATGTTGACAAGTCCTTGGTCTCGAGTCCCGAGTCGAGTCTCGAGTCCCATTAAAAATATTGGGACTCGAGTCCGAGTCGAGTCAGAGGGGGGACTCAGTCCAACTCACGAGTCGAGTCCTCGAGTCCGAGTCCCCATCCCTGATCTTGAGCACATGATTATTCCATGTCCTGCATTCTGGGATGGTCCAGAAGAGATCAAGAGATCCTGGCCCTCCTCTGTGTGACAACCTTTCAAGTACCTGAATAGCGCTATCACATCTCCCCTCAGTCTCCTCTTCTTAAGGCTAAACATGCCCAGTTCTTTCAGTCTCTCCTCATAGGGCCTTGTTTCCAGTCCCTTTATCATCCTTGTTGTCCTCCTCTGAACCCTCTCCAGTTTGTCTATGTCCTTCTTAAAGTGTGGTGCCCAGAACTGGACACAGTACTCAAGATGAGGCCCAACCAGTGCTGAGTAGAGGGGAACTTGTATTTCACGTGATTTGGAAGCTATACTTCTATTAATGCAGCCCAAAATAGTATTTGTCTTTTTTGCAGCCACATCACAGTGCTGTCTCATATTCAGCATGTGATCCACAACAATTCCAAGTTCTTTCTCACTTGTAGTATTGTTGAGCCAAGTGTCCCCATCCTGTAACTGTGCATTTGGTTTCTTTTTCCTAGGTGCAGCACTTGGCATTTATCCCTATTAAATTTCATGCTGTTGTTTTCAGCCCAGAGCTCCAGCCTATCGAGAACACTTTGAATTTTGTTTCTCTCTTCCAGAGTATTAGCTGTTCCACCCAATTTCAGTCCAGTATGGGAACAGGTTAAGGCAGGAGTGGTCAAGATAGAAGCAAAGGTTAAAGCACAGTTAAGCGGTTGGATTTATTACACAGTCCACAAGCTGAGTCAAGCAGGAGTCCAAGGGTTAGTAGCCCAGGGGGTCAATCACAAGGCAAGGTCTGGAAAACAAGGTACAAGACACTGGAGCTGAAAGAATAATGTTGTTCCTGTTGGTGTTGAAAGAGTTTGTAATCTGTGTGCTAACCTTGCCAGGCTGTCCACACACAGCAGCAGAGAATATTAGGCTTGTCCCGCATCGCATCACCAGGCATAGCGGGCCGAAATCGGCCCCGCTCACGCCCGCGCAAGGCTCACGCTGGCCTACCTTGCTGTGGTGGCTCGCATCTCCACGACGAGCCACCTGTGGCACCCGCGCTGGTCCCGTCGCGTCACTTCTGGCACGCCGGAATTGACGCAACGGGAGCCTACGCCAGCACGCTGGACCCCCGCACTACGTTTTTGGCGGGTAAACCAGGGCAACAGGGCTTAAACAGCCCTGTTTAAGGTCCTGACTCACCGGGACCAGTGCGGCCGGCGCCGGCAGCTTGAGCGGTGTGGGGAACAGCTCTGCGCCGCTCAGAAGAACGAGGCAGTGTGCCGCCACCGCGGAAAGGAGCGATGGCGGTGAGGTGGCCCCCGGGCAGGTTCGTTCCCACCAGGCAGAGCTTGCTGAGCCCCAGCCAGGGCTCAGCTTCAGTGTGTTACAGTCCCTCTAACAAAAGTCTACTTGGGTAGAGGGCCTTGCTCCCAAGGAGTTCTTTCCTCCTGACGAGTCCTCCTTTGTAATCAAGCACTTTTTCTCAAAGGAGCCCTATTTGCCTGCCTCTTGAGGCGATGATGCTCTCAGATGCTTGGTGGTCGCTCAGCCTCTACCTCAGAGGCAGAACTCCCCTCCTCCTGTGGGGATAGACTAGTGGTGACCTCCCCTGAGGGCCCAGGCTCCCTCAGATCTCCTGACATGGGTGGCTGCCTGGCCTTGTCTGTTTCTGGGAGCTCTAGCTCCTTAGAGGAGGATTCCTCCAGTGGGGGCATGATGATATGTCCCAAAGTGAGAATACTAAACTGTTGTGTAAATTAGATTAGAATAGATAGATAGATGATTTCTTGGTATACAATAAAATTGTGTGCTTTATCATTCTTACATAATTTATTCTCTTTGCACATTGGAGCTTTGATCATAAAGCTGTGAACTGTTAATCTGACATCTGGTCTGGGATTTTAGACAGGCATTGCAAGGGATTTGCCTACCATCCATTACTTTTAACTGGACCTCAATGCCAAGCAATAAGCACCTTGAGAATTCTCCACAATTAAGTTTTACAAATGAGAAAATGGTTAGCTTGCTTTTCCCTTAGTTGTGGCATGTGAAATGTGTTTGATATAATAGGTGATTTAAAAAGTGTTTATTTACATAGCAGTGAACATATCAATAACATCCAGAAAGAAGAAAGCTATAATTAGAGAAATCCTATTGAACTGACATTCTTTGACTTTATGCATGTGTGAACAGATCTAATGCATGAGTACATACTGGAAACTCCTCCATGCTCCAAGTCCCCATAAAGTGAAATAAAATTAATGATGCTTGAGCTGATGAAGTTCACCAAGATCCACAGTGGAATCCTATACATGACTACTCAGAATTAGGTCTGATTGAGTTCAATGGGGCTTACTCCCAGGTAAGTGGGTATAGAATTCCCACCTTAGACAGTGAACCTGTAGCCATATCTTCATGATAATCTACAATTCATGTCACTTAAATGTCTCTGTAGGCTGCCCAACGTTCCAGAAAGAGTTCCTGGTAAAAGAGAGGAAAAAGTAGATCACAAGCTGTGATGAAGGCTGTTTTCCTGTATCTACAGTTACAGTTATTTCCTTTCATAAATACACTCTGTTTAAGCTACACTTTGGCTCCATAATGTATATGAAAGTGAAAGGCACAGAATAAAATTGCTATGAAAATATGCCAAATGTTCCCATTTTCCTCTAATAACCATGAAGAACTACTTGGATGTATTTATTTGTCCGGCCTTTGAGGGCAAGCCCTCACAAGGCAACTTATAATACAAATGTTTAAAAAGCAAGACAATGGAACAAATATAAAAAACCCAAGATCAGTTTCTTTCTTTCTATCTTTCTGTCTATCTATCTATTTATCTTGCCAGCTTGGTGAAATAAAAAAGTCTGTAGAGACTGCTTAAAGGCCACAAAAGAAGAGGCCAAGCAGAGTTTCAGGCAAGGGAATTCCACAAGTATGGGTCTACCACTGTAAACCTGTCTCTGGTACTCGCCAACCAAATTTACCTTAGTGACAGGCTACACAGCACGGCCTTTGAGCCAATCTGGAGGCTTTGGTAGGTTCATAAGAGTGTAGACAGTCCTTCAAATAACCTGGTCCCACTGTTCGGGGCTTTACAGGTTAGTACTAGCACTTTAAATTGAGTCCGGAAATAAATGGGTAACCAGTACAACTAATGCAAAATTGGTCTAGTATGATAAAATCACCTAGCCTCCACAAGCATTCTTATGACTAAAGTTTGCACTGCTGAAATTTATGCACTATCTTTAAAGGCAGCCCTGCATAGAGACCATTACAATTGTCCAGTCTAGATGTAATCAGCATGTCTAATTGAGGCCAACTTACTCCACTTTCACCAGATAGGACTGCAGTTGGTGAACCAACCTAAACCGGTAAAAGGCACTCCTAGCCAATGAGGTCACCTGGACCTTCATAAATACTGTTGGGCCCAGGAGTACTCCCAAACAGCACACCTGAATTTCAGAGGGAGTGCAGTGTACCCCCATCCAAAACCTTTTGCAAACCTCCATCTAGATCAAATGTGAAACTGCTGATCTTCTAACAACAATATGTAACATGTTCCTAAGATCAGCCTCTATACCAGAGGACTGGAGACTGGCCAATGTTACACCATTAAAAAAAAAAAAGATCTGAGAAATTACAGGCTGATTAGCTTAACTTCCATTCCAGGTAAATTGGTGGAATTAAAAAAATAAAAATAAAATAAAATCAGTAAGCAGTGCTGTGCTTAACACTACTCCCTATTGTCCCTACAAAAATAGTTTTGGGGTTTTTTCCTGCCTTTCATAGGGAAGGTGCTAAAACAAACAAACAAACACCCATTGTTGTTTGAACCAGTGCAGGACTCTTTGCAGAGAGGCTTCTCCAGCCCAGCAGGTTTTCCTAAATGCTCATGAGAGAGTGCAGCTTCACATGGACTCATGGGACTTCAGGAAGAGCTGCTGGGCTGAAAGCCTTCTGCAAAGATCCCCACCACACTGCCCTAGCACATGGGGCATTTTAAATGTAAAAAGTAGAAAGAAGGCCTCACAGCCACCTCCTATACTTAAAAAGGGAAATGGAACCCCTACCCCCTTCCCAATGAAAGAATTATTTGAAATAATCATCATTTGCCACACATTCATTCACAAATTTAAAAAAGCAAGGTCTGACCAAACACCTATGTAAATCAATGATGTTTTGAAAACAATGCAACCAACTGGATGAAAGTGACTGCTGTTAGTGAAAAAGGTGGAAATATCCTCTGTCTTGTCCTTCATAGCAACATAGTAAACTGACTTCTACTGAGTCAGACCATTGGTCCATCTAGATCAGTATTCTCTACATTGGCTGGCAGTGGTCCTCCGGTATTTCAGACAGGAGCTTTCCTCAGCCCTGTCTGGACATGTCTGGGATTGAACCAGGGAACATTTGCATTCCTAGCACAAGTTCTGCCTCTGAGCTATACCCACCCCCACGTCCTTCATTGGTCAGTACATCAGTAAAGCAGGACAACACTACATCCCTTCTTTGTCACTCAATGCAGTACTTTTGCACTCATTGGCCCAAACATTTTAACTTTAGCTTCTCTGCCCAGTTAATAAAATTAGGCTGTTAGGCTGTGATCCTGAACAAATCTACTTGGAAGTAAGCTCCATTGAAATCAATGGGACTTTCTTCCAAGTCAACATATAAATATGGTATTTTAGTTAAAATAAGATCTCGGTGTCTGAATACATCATGGGGTTTTGTAGATCCCATTACAGATCAAAGTGTACACCATGCATAATTATACAAAATACTTTTAGATATTGTATATGAAAGTGTATGTTTGTTCTGTAACAATTCAACCAAAGTCTGTAGTACCGTAACCAGTCAGACTTAATTACTGACATTCACATCCAGTATATATTACCAAATGCTTATCGAGAAGCATTATTTTGGATTAGCATTGCAGAAAGAGAGAATTTAAAGAGCTTGGATAATACCACCAAATTGTAATGGAATCTATCATGTGTTGAGAATGCAATACAGGATTTTCTTATATTTTGTGCAGATGCATTGACAGTGGGATAAGTGATAAGAAAATCAGGAGGAAAACTGACACTTGTCAAGCTGAAATGTTGATTTTTACATCTGATTTAGATTATTGCCTTTGATACGGCACAAAAAGTACATCTGATGGAATTCAAAGAATAATGTGTGGTAAGTGTTCAAAACAGTATCATTTGAAGTCTTGTAAGTTATTTTTAAAAGGTCTTCTTATATAATGGGGGGGGGGGGAAGAGTAGTGAATTTTTGTTCATAAACTGCACATCACCAAGCCAAACACACTGTTAATGCATGTAGAGTGTGTATTTCTAATAAAATATTATGACACAGTTCCCTTTTAACCGGCTATTCACACTACAAGACACTGCATTGGGTTTTTAGTGGCAGGCAGATTCATTCAAATAATCACAACTCCAATAGAAGGGTGAGGGGATCTTGCACGGAATTGACTTCTGCACAGATTTCCTAGTTGCATATGCAACATTGCATGCATTACATGCACATTCTTGCAATTCAAATGTGAATCATGCAATGTAGCCACCATGTGTACAACAGCGTGTACATCCATATTGCAATGTGGATGTGTGTGCTTCTCACAACCACTGCCTCAGTCTGTGTACACATTGTTGCACAGAACTATATCAAAGGGTCTATATCTGGGCCTTTCATTGTAAGGATTTCAGTGTGCATGCATCATGGCAAGATGAAAACATGTTCTATGGGACCAATTTAAATAATCAGTTCAGTTAGTAGTTATCAATTAATAAACTGGTCACTCATTAAGATTCTGTCATTACGGATGTTTTCCCCCCTTTGTGGAAGGGAAATTAGGAAGGAGGGATTTGGGAGCAACAGAAGCGGGACACTTGGAATAGGGACTTTGGGGGAAGGGAGGTTATGGAAGCTGTGTTTTTTTCTCCTTGGGGAAGGGAGGGAGAATTGAGTTGTTTGATTGTTGCCCACAGAAGGTTTTTTGAGTCTTCAACTTGGACAACACTCTGACAGCCCAAAGAATGCTCAAGACAATCAAGAGGCTGTTCTATAAGGGGCCGGCCTCAGATCTTTTGCACTGAGCTGTTCAAAGGAAAGTGTGCTGATCCAGCAGTTCTGATGGGCAGCTGCTGAACGATAACATGCACTGGGTTCTGTCCTTTAATGGCCTGTGTAACAAAATATCTGGTGCTTTGCTGAAAAATTCTCCTCATTTTTTGTTTTTTTACCATTCTCATTCAATAGAAAGATTCTCACTGATAGAAAAGAAATTGCTTTCGAAAAGAAATTCAAAGGAGAACAAAATTTCAGAGACATTATCTTGGCTTGGGTTTGGGGTTCTTGTTGTGCTTACTATACTTATGAGGTGACTAAGGAGTGCATATGATTGTCTTATCTTTCATTGTGTACAATCATCTCTCTGGCAGCCTGTAGCATCCTCGGCCTCCCGCACTTCAATTAAAGCCCAGGAGAAGCCATCATGAGGTAATTCCTTTTTCAGATCAGATTCAGAAAGTGCAGACATCCTGGGAGGCTGCAGTGCAGAGCAATGGAGGGAAAGAAACACACACACAGCACCCTTGATTAGGTAAGCTGAAAAACACCACCAAAATAAATTCAAAATAAATTATAGAATGCCCTGAGAATGAAGCAGAAGAATGAAAGCCACTTTCATGAGGGAAGAAAACTTTCAGGAAATCGGAGGACAGATTTTGCCACAGCACCAGCTCTGCCTCTTCCCTGGATCTGGACACAATACTAGCCCTTCATACCTGCTACACACAGGGCTTTCAGGGAAGTAGTAGTAGCATTATAAGCATTTGTGTTTAGAGATAAGATGTATGCACAATCACCCCTCAGAAATTTAATGTTTGGAAGACCCTGAGGAAGGTGTCGAACCCTGAAGAATTACAACAAGACCAGAGACAACATTTCTCAGAAAAGTTCTGATATTTTCTTTTTCTTCCCACCCCCAGATATAAAAGGCCACTTTGCAGAAACATAGGAAGCTGCCGTATACAGAGTCAGACCCTTGGCCCATCTAGCCCAGTTCTGTCGAGACTGACTCACAGTGGTGCTCTTCAGAGTTTCAGGCAGGAATTTTTCCAGCCCTACCTGGATATGTCAGGAACTGAACCTGGGACCTTCTTCATGCAAGCCAGGTGTTGTACTACTGTGGCTACCTTCCCTCTGCTCCCCACAATGCCCTGGAATGATGGCCCCACTCAAAATGACAGAATGTGGGTCACTCTTGGTACAACGGCACAGTTTGTCATAAATCAAGATTTTAATTAAGGTGATAATTGTTTGTTTTTAAAAGTAAGTGGCCTTTAACTTAATGGAATGGTTTGTTTGCAAAGCCTACGGGGGGAAACTAGATATAGGGCTTTGTGGAGAATGCAAAATTGGGGCCAGGGCCAGGCTGCCAATACAGTTGATACTGTTGCCACTTCCAGTGGCAGTGCAAAACAGCAACAACCCCCAAATACCCTTAGGGGAAAGGGAATACGTTTTGCTGCAGTTCCTACCAATGGTGTGAGAAATTCTCTCCTACCTCAGAGAAATTAAGTGAAATTCTTCACCCAATTTCTCTGCCCACAAATAGGATAGAGAATTTTGAGAGGCCCTTTGTGCACAGCTCTAAAAATATCTTCCCACATCAGCCACCTTCATTACATGAAGGAGTACTATGTGATTACCACAAAGCAGGACTGAACTGCTCCCCTGCCCCACGCCCCACATCACCAGGCACACTTTCCTCTGAGTTGGTATGGACATCTGAACTGATGAACCCTGTGTGAGAGTAGCTGCATCCCTTCAGACATTCATGCCATTGCATCGGTTCAGACATCCACGCCATTCAGACTTTCCTGCGATTGGGATCCCTGCAAGATTGGGAGTTCCAACCCTGTGGAAGCCTCCAAGCAGCTGCTCATGCATGGGGTTTGTCACTTCAGACATGCACACCAATGGATGGACGGATGTCCAGAGATGGGGCCAACAGGATGCCTGATGCTGGGGACAGAGTCAGTAACACACAACCCTGTTCCATGGTCATTGCGTGATGCCCCTGTTACACAAATCATGCATAAGGTGTGGGGGCATTATTGATGGAACCTTTTCAACTATATGTCACTGTCCCAGTGCAGTAAGACTAGGAAATATAAAAAAAAGTTACGATGTATGAGAATTTCATTCTACTTGTGCAAATGTGCATTTGTGCAAATCCCCCCCCCCCAAGTAAAAAATAAAATAAAATGGTCCACACGTCTGCAGAAAAATCCAGTCTACTGCAGAACCCGCAGGTTGGTTTCATAGAAATCTGAACTCACTTGAATCTGTTGAGGATTTATCTGGCATCCTTATCTATGCAATGTTGTGGAAATCATGTTTGTGTTTTCAGTTTATTTAAGATCTCATATTACAGGCTTCTCAGATCCTTCTTGACAATGCTTTATGTGATTAGTTGGACCTGAGAGTCCCCAGTTCCTTGTTAAGGACCAAAACCCCATTATAAGATCAGACCTATTTTATTAAATTCCATGGACAGTGGGGTTTTCCCCCCACCAAAGCCCATTACATTAATATTCTGCTTTCACTTGAGGCAATGTAATGTAACATAAACTACAGTTAAACATTCTACAGTAAACTGTAGAAATGTGTCATGATTATATTATGGTTTATTTGATTTTGTTAAAAAGATACATGCCTTGCCTGAAGAAAGGAAAGAAGGACTATTAAAAAAGCTAATTATGAATATTTTTTCAAACATTCCTGTGCAATTCTTAGAACTGCCTAGAGGCAGACCTAATCTCTGTTTTGTGCATTGATGTAGGATTCTGCACAGATGTTCTCTCTGCTCTTTCATAACTCAGAACATTTCTACAGGTGTGATGGATGCATTTGCTGGACTTGTACCAACACCACCAGGCATATGAATATCGTGATGTCATACAACATTTATTTTGTGACAGTGCACTTTTTAACCAAAGTGATTTTCAAAAGAGCCATGCCATTTGAAGCAGTGGTGTAGCTGGCTGGTTTTAAACCCTGGACTTAATGGTCTTATGGGGGCCCTTCTTTAGGGCCCCCATAAGACCACTAAACAAAACAAAGAAACTGTTTGCCAACCTTGATTAAAAAAGAAGAAAAGAAATAGTCTGAGCATCAGCCTGGTGGGTCCATCACCTGCTGTTCTCTGGATGGCAATTTGGTCTCCCTCTTGGCTTTGGGACCCTGGACTTTGGCCCCATGGTATAGCCCTAGCTGTACCACTGATTTGAAGGCACTCTGGCTTTGGCCACAGCTAAAAATTGGCAGCAGGCTTTTGTAATCTAACATGATTACTGGTTGTTTAAAACACTTCTCAGAAGTCTTTATCATCATATTTGCTTGGATTGAAAAATCATGTTTCCTCTGGAAGATTCAACCCTGTGACAAAATCCACCAAGACCTGCACATTTCTGTATAACTAGATAGGCTGTTTCTGTCATTGTGTGCAATTTCTGTTGTATTCGAGGGACTAAGCCTGATGGAAATGGTCCAAATAGCTTCTGGAATGGGAAGCAGGGAGGTGATGCTCCTCTTACTAGATCTCTCTGTGAGTTTTGATACCATCAGCCATGGTATCCTATTAGATCGTCTTTGTGGGATGGGTATCGGGGGCACTATAATTCAGTGGTTCTGTTCCTACTTACAGGGCCAAACTCAGAGAGTGATGTTGTGGGAGTGCACCTCAGCCCCCTAGCACTTATGCTATGCGGTGTCACAGGGCACTATTTTATTCTCAATGCTATTCAACATCTATATGAAGCCACTGGCAGTGGTCATCTGGGGATTTGGAGTGAGATATCATCAGTATGCAGATGGCAGCCAGCTGTCGGGTCCCTGGTCCTTCAATCACACATTCTAGCACTCTGACTCCGGAGACTCCAAACCAGTGAGATCATTTTATTACAGCAAATCCCACGGCATAAGCTTAATGGTTACAGTCTTCAGAAATCATATAGTTGGTGGCATTTTGTTGGAATCTGGAGCTGGGGGAAAAACAGAGTCAGAAACTATGTTCCCCAGCAGCAGCAGATGTAGCAGTGCTGTGACAGTGGCGTTGGTGGCAGAAGGCTAGGCCAGCAGGTAAAACAAAAGCCCAAGTCAGTTTACTTAGCAAAAGGTTTACTAAAAAACTAAGACTTGAAAACAAAATACAGGAACAAGTGCATATACAGAGGGCTATATACAAAAATACCAGAGAACAGTATGTTAGACCCAAAAAGGAAAAACTGTCTGAACATACACAACTTTCTCTTATGAAAACAATGCTTACTCATAAATTCTTTTCTCACAACTCCAACACCTTACTCCCAATGCCTAAACCAAGAACACACACACACTGTTCACCTTAAATACAAATCTGTACAGGCATACCCATTGTATGAGGTCATGCCACCTGCATACAATTGACCTTGGAGCCACCAAGAAAAAACCGTAATACCATAAAACTGTGCCAAAGGTGAAATGATCTCATTGGAAGACCTTGGACAGAACTGCTGTTACTAAGGCAGACTTTCTTTCTTGCTCGAAGGCAAACCAGAATATTCAACGCCATATTCTGACACATTTTTTCTATAGGCTCTTGAAATTGTTCCACATCAAGGTAGGGGACTGGAATGTCTCTTAGGGACCAAATTCCCAAACATTCCACCCCAAGGTAAGGGACCGGAGCCAATTCCCAAATGCTCCCCAGACAAGCGAAGGATTAGAGCCAATTCCAGATGGATCTGTGACAAGGGAAGGGGTCCTAGAAACAGGCCTGACTTACCCACATGCCCCTATAGAGAGCTGAGCCAATTTTGCCACTGAGTTAGAAACTACAGAGTGCTGTACATCTTGGCCTTAGGATCTGAGCAACTCCTAGCTGCTCCTCTAACAGGGAAGGATCTGATCCCTATTGCTCATGAGACAAGGGAAGGGATTCTAGAAGAGGATCTGGACCAGCATTCACACATCCAGGTCAAGACCAACCCTGCCACTTGGGTTGCCCCCCCTGGGCTCTGTGAATCCAGGCCTCTCGACAATAAGGGTCCAAAACAAGATCAGACTTGAGTCCAAAGTAAAAGTCCAAAGAGAAGAAAGTCCAAATTAGGTAGAGTCCATGCGCAGAGTGCTCCCAATAGCTCAGTCGGTGATAGATCCAAACAGAAAGATGAAGACAGGGAAGACAAGAGAGATGTTCCTAGCAAAGGCTCTGGAGGCTAAGCACTGACTTAAAAGCAAAGGTGTGTCCATCTTAACCCTCCTTCCAAATACTAATTGACAAGGGAACTAGCCCATCCACAAGGTCCCTATCCCACTTGGGTGTTTCCCTTCTACCCTTCAGGGGTGAGGCTTCAAATAGAGTGACATCTGTGCAAACCACCCCTCCCCTCTCCTGAAGTTCCCAGAGAAGGCTGCCAGCTCCTATCTCTGCAAGGTTGAAGTTGCAGCTGGATAGGGGGAGACAACTCAACTCCCGCCTGCTTTCTCCTGAGAACTCTGACAGGGATGAGCTCACACTGGTCTTGACATTCCACAGACTGGCTGGGCCCCAAACCCTTCCAAACTACTGCTGACCAGTTTCTGGCTATCTACTAGAAGGCTCACTGTATTACTGACACTGAACCCCCACACCAACTCTCTTTCTCCATAACAATCAATGTGGTCATGCAAGCTTTGGACCAGTGCTTGGATGCCATGGAAGGCTGGATGATGTCCAGTAAACTGCGCTTGAATCCTGGCAAGACAGAAGCACTGTGGGTGGGTGGGTCACAGGTCCAAGAAATAGGTCAATTGTCTGTTTTGGATGGGTTTATACTCTTCCTGAAGGTGTGTAGTCTGAGGGGTACTTCTGGATTCACCTTTGTCACTTGAAGCTCAGGTTGCTTCAGTGGCTAGGAGTGCCTTTTACCAGCTTCTGCTGGTATGCCAATTACGGTCATTCCTGGATCATGATAGCTTAGCCCTAGCAGTATAAGCATTGGTAACCTCAAGATTAGATTATTGTACTGCACTCTATGTGGGGCTGCCCTTGGGCTTGGTCCAGAAGCTGCAGCTGATGCACAATGCAGCAGTGAGGCTGCTAACCAGGACCTCCTTCCAACAACAACCTACACCCTTTCTAAAAGAAATGCACTGGCTGCCAATAAGCTACTGGGCCAACACCAGTTCAAGGTGTTGTTGTTAACATATAAAGCCCTAAACAACTTGGGACTAGGTTACCTTATGAACTGTCTCACTCCTTATGTCCCTACCTGATCTCTGCAAACATTAGGAGCACTGCTGAGGGTGCCACATGCTCTGGAGGTTTGCCTCAGGAACACTTGTAGTAAAGCATTTGGTGTGGCAGCACCCACCCTATGGAGCACTTTACCGATTAACATTGGTCAGGCCCCACAGTTCTGAAGTTCAGACTAGGGATGTGTGAGCTCGTTCGGGAGGGGTGGAGATCCGGTGAACCAGCTGGGCTTGACCACCACCCCAACTCCATCCCGCTTACCTCCTTCCCCAGCTCTACTTGCATTCCTGAGTCGAGCTGGTGACGCGACTTCCGGGTTCCTGGTGGGCCACTTTTTATGCAGAAAATGCCATAAAATATGCTAAAAGTGCCCACAATTTGCATAACTACCCTGTTTTAGACAAGTCCGCTGAGTGGCTCAGCATGCATCTGCTTTCAGCCCAACTCGGCGGGCGCAAGAGCAGTGTCCACTAATCCAGAGGCAGTCGGGTTGTTGGAGAATCTAGTTCAGACATCTTCTGATGACTCATCTCTTCCCAGCCAGTTATGATTTGTAGCAAACAGTAGTGTCTGTAGTGTTATTGCTGATTAACCAACCTGCATTCTTATGAAACCTGGCATTCCTCACATTCCAGGGTCTAGAAAATCCCAAAAAGAAGTGCCTCAGGTAAGGCAAATTGTGCAAATGAAAGGCTTTTGTCTGACTGAATGTTTTCTCCAGGCTGTTAGGATCAGAATAAGAATGGATTTCAGGTTTAAGCTACTTAAGGTAACTAAAGATTTAATCTTTCCTGAGGCAATGTAAATCCAGCAATTAACATATCAAAGGACAAAGCCTAGTGGAGAGCAATTGCGTGCATAGAGGAGAAATAATGACTCAGACTCAGATAATGACTATTTGTAGGGTACAAATAGTGGTAAAATTAAAGGGCCACATTTATTGAATCATGAATTGGAGATCTACGAAGGGAAAAGTGTGGGTGCTAATTACACTGGCTATCAGCCGGTCGCCATTGCTGTAGGGCAAAACATCCAGCAAAGGAGGGTGACGGCCTCAAGTCATCCCCTCCTTGCTTAACACCACACGGTGCTGGAAGGTCTTTCCTGCAGTCAGCCTCACCGTGAGGTGCCGATACAGGTGAGGAAGCAAGACCTCAGAGACATGCCTTATCCCCCCAAAACCGAGCCGTGAGGCATCAGCGGCGGGAGCCTTGGGCACGCCTCTCACCTGGAAAGGTGCCATAGGATGATCACCAAGCCCTTAAACTGCCTAATCCCGCACTTAACCGCCAATGTGACCGAATTGAAAATGCCACTAAGCACCCAAATCCTGAAATACAGTGTAGAGTAGGCGAAACATGAACATTGCCCCCGGCCAATTAGGACAACGAACCAAAATTCCTACTCGGCCCCTTGAAACAGGCGACCAGTAAAACCTACACTGCAAACAGGGATGGGAGGGAGGGAGCCGCTTCAGAAAGGAGGCAGAAGAAGGGGGATGCAAGCCTAATATTGGCTCTGCCTCCACACCCATTCTGCCCTCTGATTGGAGGATAGAAATCAGACCATTGTGGTCTGATCCGTTATTCTCCCCGTGTGCAAATTCCCCCCCCCCCCACAGCTGCACGTGGCATGGGAGGGGCATTAGCAGTACAAAATCCTGACAAAATGCCTGAGGCCTGTAAACTTTAAATAAGCCTGTTTTAGACAATGTCCCAAAAGCACTTGCTGGTAGATCTTCTTATGTGTAAATTACACAACAGAATGTGAGTTGAGGGGTCCAGAAAAGACCCCAAAGTCAGATGAGTGTGAATTGTATTGTGTTGTTTTTCTTGCTATATTTATGGTTGTTTTTATGCCATTGTATTTTATGTTCACCGCTTTGATTCTGTTGTGGAAAGTGGTATATAAATCTGAATAATAAATAAACAATCAGCATTGGGTGATGTGTGGCCCTCCAGATGTTATTGCAAATCCCATCAGCCCCAGCCAGCATAGCAAATTGTGAGGAATGATGACAGTTGTAGTCCAACATTTAGAGGGCCACGATTTACTTGGCTTACATCCTTGCCATCAGGCAGTTGGTAGTAGTTGGCTCTTTGGGTAGTGTGGAATAGTCTAGCTGGAGCAAGCTATGAGGTTCTCTCTGCCTGCCTCCATCCCTCTCTCTCTCTCTCCTGGAATCCTTCCCACAGGGAAGCTGGTGGTAAAATAAAATATTTCCTGGGGGAGGAGGATGATCAAATCCGAACAATGTAGGTTCTGTCTAGACAACAGTCCAGTGCAGGACTTTTCTCAAAGCACTGGTGCCACTGGTCTCACAGATCCATCCAACCCCTAATCTGAGTCAGAATCAGGACCTAGGTGGCTGCTCAGACTGGGGGCCTTGACAAAGGACACATTTTATTTTTATTGACACTCTGTTGTGGAAGAAAAAGCAGTTTGTACTAGCTGCAATTATTGAAGCATCCTACATCTGGCAAGGAAAGCAGGGCTGACTTGCTCTGATTCCATATGAGGCAAATGTTCCCTCATTCCCTTTGTCTTACTGCAGCAATCATAGGTACTGTTGCATCATAGGTAATGCCCCAAGGCCCACTGGATTCTGGGTAATGATTGTGAATAGGATCCAGATCCACCAGTGGTATACAATTGTATTAGTATATCGTGATGGTTGTTCCATTTCATGCTGCTGTATGTTTACAGTGTGATTGAAATAGGAAGACTATAGAAATACTTCTGAATTATGTAATAGTAGCTGGTCAAATTCTTATCCATAATACTACATTAAGAATGATTTGGTATAAAATTGCCATGGGGCGTTTGAAGCGAAACAATAAAAAGCTTTTTAAATTCCCATATGAATGATCACAACTTCAAATTTAAAAAGCTTAGGAATCAATATGGAAAAGGAAATGTATTTATTTTAATGTGTGAATGTGTTTATTTCAATGTCTGCACCATTGCATTTTCAAATAAATTATATTCAATTTGCCTGAATATAAGATCTGAGATTGAAATAAATGCTACATTGAATGTATTTAATGGAAATTCTCTTAGATTCCATGAACAATGTGCAGCATTCCAATTATGGCACTTACCATACACAGCAGGCATATTTAATGCATAAAATGTGATATTCCAGTTTTAATGATTGGAATTCTGACAAATATAATATCAATTGCAACAAACATGGCTGTTTAGTCAGTCCTCGAAGTATGCTGTGATACTAGGAGCACACACATGCCACATAATGTGGTACTACTGGCCAGAATCCAGTTTCTGATTGTGTGGGGGCAATGAAGTCTCTAAATCCAAAGGAGCTGCTGAACAAGATTTCAGTGGTCTTAGCCAGGAGCCTCAAGTAACTCCTGGCCTGTCCCACAACTAGCATAAACAATAATTTAAAACTGTAAAAACTGGCAGACAATCGATCGCCATGAAATTAGAGAAATCACAGAAATTTGCTTAACTTTTTAATAGTTTACAGGGCTGGCGCTACCATTAGCAAGAGTGAGGTGGCTGCTGCCTCAGGCAGCATATTTTGGATATTGTGAAAGGGCAACAAAGTGATGCATCATCATCATCATAATCATCATCATCATCATCATTGTCATCGTCATCATGAGTAATAGTAGTAGGGTAGTTTGCCATGGAGTGTGGGAGACACTTATGGGTGTGTTAGGCGCCAGAAGAACTAACTTGGAGGTGGCATTTCCTCTTCTGCTTCAGGCAGCAAAATGCCTTTGGGCACTCCTGATAATCTGTTCTATAGAAAGGTGGCAGCACAAAGTATAAAGATGCCTGAATTAAGGTAAACTCCCCCCCCCACACACACACACACACACAGACAAAGACTCTGCTGAGAAGCAATTTTAAATAACAAGAAGGTGTTAGGTATTTTATGATTTTTTACACACAGGAAAAGTTTGGCAGTCAGTGCTGCAGCGAGGCATTGAAGGCTGTCAGTCCTGACTCCTAATTATTTGTGATGGTAGAGCACAATAGCAGCAGCAGAGTTCTCCAAACACACACACACACACACACACACACACACACAGACTTGTTTTTAAAGTAGGTGCTTTTAAAAGAAATAACAGTAACTTAAGATTACTTGTGTACTATAAGCTTGATGGTTACAGACTTTGTACATTCAGTTTCTTAAATGTTACTTATACTGTGAGGTAAGGAAAAACACAGAACATGTCTCCTCACTAGACCCTAGCAAGCATCAGTTAAGTCTGTTAACTGTCAGAACGTCCTAACTGTCAGAGAGACAGAGAATGGAATCTCTAACTTGTTGCTAGGCAACGTCCAGCATTCCCTCCCCTGATGCAACTAAGTGGTTTGCTCCACTGAACCCTGCCCCCTGACTCCTCAAAGAAGCTTGGTTTCTGTCTTTGCCCTTTAACTAGACTATAACAGTCCATCCCAACCCCCCACTAGACAGTCAACTCAAAAAGCCCTCCCTGCAAAGTTGACATATTCTCAATGCATATTCCAACAATCTTCACCATTTGCTTCTTATCTAATGGATAGTTTAGTCGCTAATTGTTCCATTTCACTTCACAGATCCATCCCTCTGACCACTTGCTCCTGCCATACAGTGGTCATGTACTCTTCAACCACTCCTCTCCCTTCTTATTCCAATCTCTCTAAAATTGCATTTTGGCCCAAAATAATATTTCATTTCCCTCCCCCCTCTTTCCCCAGTAAGATGTCCTGTACCTTCATGAAGATGGCCACTATCTATCTATCTATCGATTGATCAATAGATATTGATATAAATATATATATTCTACAACTTTGTACCTTGCCCAACAAGAATTATACCTTGATAAACAGTCATGTTATATTGTCTTTTAATCCTACTCTCAAATGGCCCAGAAACTCATCATAAAAGGAAGTAACATACAATTTACATCCACCTATATCTCATTGCATAAACAACTAAATGTGCACAATTTTCTGGAGCACCTTCATATCAATGGCCATGAAGAATACGAAGCACTGGTGTGAAGATTCTCTGCATGATCAGATCTATCTGTATGTTGGGTAGATTTGAAATATTTTGGTGGAGCTCCACCATGTTTTTTAAATGCTTCTGCTTAGGCAGGAGGACATAACATTTTTGGCCCTGAGGGCCACAGCCAGTGTCAGCTGGGGGCCACACATGGACACACATGTACCCTCCCTGACCTCTGAGATCTATGGATCACTGCGGGATGGAGGCAAAAGCCTCTTCTCCTGTCTCCCAGCGATCACCGCCAAGATTGCTGTTTCTCCACCACTACTAGCAGTGGGGAAATACTGATCTCAGAAGCCAGAGAACATATTTTCCCACTTGCAGCCCAGCTGGGGGAAAGTGGGTGGGGTCCTGCCAGTTTTAGGGGGTACCAGGAATGGCCAATGACAGCAGGTTGTGTATTTCTGGCTTAGGAAATGAAAAGTTTCAGTTAGCTCTTATTCACCGGTGGTAATGCAGTATGTAGAAACTAAGTGACTGATGGGAAATATACTGCTGCTTCCAGGTCTGAATGATGGTACGTTTTAATATCTGGTCCAGTCACGGGGCTACACACACACACACACACACACACACACACACACACACGGCTGGTCCAAGACCTTTTGCAACCTGAGGTGGAGCAGCAAATACCCCCTCCAAGTTGAGGTACATAGTACTCAAGGCCAGTACAAGTATTCTGAGGCCAAAATCATCATCATCATCATCATCATCATCATCATCATCATCATCATCATCATCATCCCACAAGTGCCTCTCTTTCTCCTTGGCAGTGAAAATAGGAATGTATGAGAATTTTGTTTCAGTTTGCATATCATCAGAACTAGCACCATTCACAATGCCGAACACCAACGGGAGCACTGTTTTTTGAAAAATGCTCACACATTCCTGAAGTTTTGATCACATTAAAAAAAATCCATATTTTAAAAATTTACACACTTTAAAATGTGCATTTTTCAAAAGGTATGCATTTTCACACTTCAGTCAATGGGGAGAATGTGCACACATTTTAAAAATACACACAGGAATGTGCACTTTTTCCATTTGAATGAAAAGAAAAACAGATGGCAAATAAGAATGGGAGTGAGGCAAACTGAGCTTCAAACGGAGTTCGGAGAATTTTAGCAGGCTTGAGCATCCCTGGTTCTCCCATCCCTACGATTGAATTGAATTGAATTGAATTGAATTGAATTCAATACAATACAATACAATACAATACAATACAATACAATACAATACAATACATTAAATAACTAACAATTAAATAACTAACTAACAATTAATGTGCTGCCTTTCCATGACACCTAAAATTAGCTGCCTATGGCAGCTACCTCAGTCTAACTAATGGCAGGGCTGGCCCTGCAAGGGAGAAATGATGTTTGTGTTGGCTATGATTCATTCAGTTGGAATAAGGAGAAAAAAATCTCCAATAGAAATGTTCCCAAAGGTAACTCTACTTACAAAGCTATGGTAGTTTGTCAACAGATGTATGATTCCCCCCCCCCTTCATACACACAGGGTATGTTAGTAACAAAACTTGGTTTTATCCCAAGAGTGACATGGGAACTGCAGAATGCAACTTTATAACAGGAGATGATGAATAAAACTTATAATTCAAAGAGCTGAGGGGGATGCACCTGCCAGCGGAATTCAATCTTTTGTTAGAACATCAACTTTAATGCTTTATTCCCTTACTGCTTAATTCCACTGTTATCAAAATAAAATAATCTGCATTATTCAGAGACAGGGGGAAAGTTCTTTTCCCTTGGCAACACCATAATCTCTTAATTTCATTCTCCCCCTACACACCCCAGAAGCTCAGCTCTTGAATAAAATGTCATTCAAAGTTTGATTGAACCAGGCCTCATTTTTCTTGTTAGTTGTTCAGTTGTTTGGCATAGCATATATCCTTCTGCCTGCTGCATCTCTTCTTCTTACATATTTCCCTCATTTTTTTATGTCCAAGTCAGGGTTTTCCTCAATGTTTTAGATACTGACGACATAGTCTCCAACTGCCCCGAAAATGCCGGGAATGCCACGAAAACCCTTAAGCCAGGGGTCCTCAAACTTTTTAAACAGGGGGCCAGTTCATTGTCCCTCAGACTGTTGGGGGGCCGGACTATAGTTTGAAAAAAATATGAACGAATGGATCAAGTAAAAAAAAAAAGGACCCCGGTCCTTTTTTTTTTTTACTTGATTAAATGGAAAGTTATTATAAATTAATTTGCTGTCTAAAATTGAAATACATTAAATTTTAAAAAGGTATAGAAAGGCTTGATTTGCACACTGCACATATCTTATTTGTAGTGCAAAAAAAAACAACAGGAAAAAACAATACAATATTTAAAATGAAGAACAATTTTAATCAACATAAGCTTATTAGTATTTCAATGGGAAGTATGGGCCTGCTTTTGGCTAATGAGATCATAGAATCATAGAAAAGTAGAGTTGGAAGGGGCCTACAAGGCCATCGAGTCCAACCCCCTGCTCAGTGCAGGAATCCAGGTGGTCAATGACAATGTCCGGTTCCATATTTGTCACTGCTAGTCATAACAAGTGATGCAAGTGTGCATCAGTTAGTCTGGATCTGCTTGGAGATTTCAGATGTTTCGTTCGGGAAAAAGTCTGTTCACAGACATAGGTGCTGCCAGAGATGGTTGCTCCTGAGTCTGACTGGGTTTGCATGATCATGTCAGGGGCATGCCAGGGGGACTTGCATAATTACCCTTACCAGCACAGCTTGCTGTATCATGCAAACCCATTGAGGGTGGCTTGTTGCCTTGGTTAACAAGTCACCCAGAACCCATGGGTTCTGGGGTGGTTTGTTAGCCATGGCAACAAGCCAGTCTCACCAGGTCCACACGACATGGCAAGCCGTGCTGGCAAGAGTAATTATGTGAAACCCAGTCACTGTCTCTCAGCCTGACCTACCTCACAGGGTTGTTGAGGATAAAATGTAGGAGGAGGAGGATTATGTAAGCCACTTTGGGATTCTTGCAGGGAAAAAGGCAGGGTGTAAATATAATAAACATAAATAATACTCAGAAGAAAGCCCTGCTGAACTCCACAGGGGGTTACTAGACAGCAGGGGCAGGAAACTATATATAGAGGGGGCAGTGAGATGCCTCCCACCCCTCTATGCCCCCATAACTCTCTCCCCAACCCAAATGAGAGCTTTCCAGTTGCCCCAACAGGCCCAGGAGCAAACCAATACATTGAGAGAGAGAGAAAGGGCTACGGATGCTGCTGTTTATTAGGAGCAAAACTTTCACTCCACATGAATTACATTACATGTGGGGGGCGACTCTTTGTGTAGCTCAGAACCCTCCTATGCCCCCACCTCTCCCCACCATTGGTTCATCCGCGCCTCCTCCCCTTACCGATGCAGGGCCTCCCCTTACCCATCTTGCCCGCCGGGGGAGTGCGCTGCTGACCGGAGGGGGCCGGGCTAGGGTGGAAATGGGCTCACATTCGCCCACCTTGTCCCCACCGAGCGGAGCCAATCATGCCCGGCTCGGGCGCGCAGAAGGACCGCGGTAGCTGCAGTGTCCCGGGAGCGCCGGCGCCAAAAAGCGTGTGCGCGGAGGCGACGCGAAGGAGAGCGATGCTCGGAGGGCGGCTGCGGCTCCACCTGCTCCGCGTCAACGGCATCCTTTCAGTCCCGTTCCCTGCGCTGCTGATGGGGCTCCTCCTACCCCGCAGGGAGGCAGGCGTGCGTGCGGCCTGCGCCGCGCCGCCGTTTCAGCCGCGCCGCCTCCCCTTACCGACGCAGGGCCTCCCCTTACCCATCTTGCCCGCTGGGGGAGCGTGCTGCCGGCTGGAGCGGGCCGGAAATGGGCTCACCTTCGCCCGCTTTGTCCCTGCTGAGCTCCGCATCATCGGCATCCTTTCGGTCCCTTTCCCTGTGCAGCTGACAGGGCTCCCCTTACCCCGCAGGGAGGCGGGCGGGCGGCCGGCCCGCGCTCTGCCGCTGGCCCAGCCGCTCTTCCTCCCCTTCCCCCACAGGGAGCCTCTAGATCGGCCGCCGGGCCAGATGAAAAGACCCGGCGGGACGGATGTGTCCCGCGGGCCTTAGTTTGAGGACCCCTGCCTTAAGCCATCACTACTTCTCACTTTGTTATACAGAGTCCCAAATTCCACAGCCTCCTGCAAGCTACTTTAAGCTGCTCTTAAAGGGGCCATGGGCAAAACTGCAGCTAAGCTAAAACTTTTAGCTTAACTGCAGTGTTGCCCATGGCCCCTTTAAGATTAGCTCTGCTTAGGCTCGAATGGCCACCCACAGGGAGACAGTAAGCAGGGAGGGAACAGATGTGAGGATGTGTGTGTGCACGCGCACATGCTCTACCTGCTGCCTCTGCTGGGTGAAAAGAAGAGGAGGTGGAGGCTGCACCCGCTGGCCTGGACCGAGGGAGAGGTGAATGATGGTATTTATCACATGATTCCTATCTTTATGTTGCCAGAGATTTTATTTCCTAACAGAGCTGACTCTGTGCCTCTAACAGGCGAGGTACAATGTCAGAAGGAAATGCAAGAAAGTTTCCCTTCTCTCTGAAGCTCCGTGTTTGGGGGTGTGGGGTGGGTAAGCTTCACCTGTTGAATTTGTGCAAATCCTGACAATTTTTAAACAAAAATAAAGAGATTTCCCTGCGAGCACTGACACACACACCCATGAAAACCACCAGATATCAACAATTGAGGGTTTAAGTAAGGTAAAAAAATATTACAAAAGCCACTTATTCAATATTATAAAATAATATATAATATAATAATGTAATAATGATAATATATGAGATGTTATGTAATAATATGATTCTGGGAAAGTCATCTTAGTACTGGCGCTGCTGCTGCTACCTCTTCTAGCAAGGAGCAGCATTTCACAAATATCCCTCAATTATACGATACTTCTTCACACAATGCATAATCAATTTGCTGCCACAAGATGTGATGGTCAGTGTTGTAGATAGCTTAAAAATATGCACACTTTCTTGTGAGTAAGTCCCATTGAACGTAATAGGACTTACTTCTGACTCGTTCTGAGTACACATGTGACATGCATAGGATTGCACTGTTACTCTGTTTTCAGAGCAGTGGTAAATTTTACTTGGCTCTACTTGTGTACGCCATGTGAAAGTCTTTTTCTAACACATGCTGAAGTACAATGGAGAAAGCTCTCTACAGTAATGATTAGGATTATTCTACAGGGATTTTGGATTTTTTGGTAATGCATTGGAAGGGAGCTAGCAGAAAACACACCCTCCTCAAGAGAAAGAAAAAATCCCAACTACCTCATATAGTAGCAACAAACATCATCATTCCATTTTGGCATTATTGTTCAATCACAGTGTTGTTGTTCTTGGTGTGTGTGTGTGTGTGTGTGTGTTTTAATAAAGTACAACAGAGCTCTCTTTTTTTTCTGAGTGGAGAAAATAGGAGCTTCCAGGGTGGGCCTGTGAACCACTTTACACACTCAAAGATATCTAAATGTTAAATATTATTATTTCTTTGGCAAACTACTAATGAGAACAAAACCACCATTGAGGGATCCATTTTTAAAATGCGAGGAAGATCTTTAAAACAAGGAGTTTCCTGCACAATGTGGGGAAAGTAGGCTGAAAGTTATGCTTGACTGAAATAATTGCATATTCCTCCCCAGTTTACCACTTCCTAACATTTGTTGTCGCCTCTATATTACATTTTAGATTGTAAGGTCTTTGGGGCAGGGAACAGTTTTCTTATACTCGGTAAAACACCATGCACATAGATGGTACAGTAATAATAATGACAACAACAGCAATCACCATCATCATCAGGCGCTGGCAGAGCGCTAGGGGCAGGCCACGCCGAGTAAGGGGAACAAGGGATCGATGCTTAATATCTATCCCTTGTTCCGGGCCTGCCCAGAGCCAAGGGATAACTGGGGGATGTGTTGCTCCTCCCCCCACCCTGCGTTTGCTGTTGTGCAATGCCAGGTCCGTTACCCAAAAAACATCTCTCATCCATGACTTGATCATGGATGAGGGTGCGGACCTGGCATGTGTTACGGAAACCTGGCTGGACGAGGCCGCTGCTCCAACTCTGGCGGTCTTGTGTCCGGCCGGTTTCTCGTATGCCCAGCAGCCAAGGGTTGGGGGACGGGGAGGGGGAGTGGCTGTTATCTACCGGGAGTCCTTGGTCCTCACCAGACTCCCTCTCCGGGAGACCAAGTTTATTGAGTGCATGTACTGGAGGTTGGGTCCAAAGGGCAGCCTGGGGATTCTGCTCGTGTACCGTCCACCCCGCTGCACGACAGACTCCCTGGCCGAGGTGCTGGAGGTGGTCTCCGATGTGCGTGTATTGTCCCCCAGGCTAGTGGTGCTGGGGGACTTCAACGTGCATTCGGGGGCTTCCCTCACTGGGGCACCTCGGGACTTTATGGAGACCATGGCTTCCTGGGAGCTGCACCCTGTATTAACTGGACCTACCCATGTAGCCGGTCATGCACTGGACTTGGTTTTTGTTTCCGGAGAGGGGGGAAATGATCTGGAGATCGGGGGTATATCCACCACCCCCTTGTCATGGTCAGATCACTATCTGGTGGGGTTGGATTTCTCGGTGCCACAACCCCTCTGCAGGGGTGAGGGACCTATTAGAATGGTCCGCCCCAGGCGTCTTATGGATCCGGATGGATTCCTGAACGCGCTTGGGGAATTGGAGCACACAAACGGTAGCTCGGTCGAGATCCTGGTGAATGACTGGAATGCTGCAATCACCAGGGCATTAGACCGAGTTGCCCCGAAGCGCCCTCTTTGCCTAAACAGAGCTTGCGCGGCGCCATGGTTCACTCCGTCGCTGCGAGCTCTGAAACAAGAGGTGAGAAGGCTAGAGCGCCGATGGCGAAATTCCCGCTCCGAAGACGATCGAACACGGGTTAGAGCTGCATCTTCAGCCTACCGGGTGGCGGTGAAGGCAGCAAAAAAGAATTTCTATGCTGCCTCCATTGCGTCTGCAGAGTGCTGCCCCAGGAGGCTGTTCCAAGTGGTCCGGAGTCTGGTCGGTCCAGTCGCTCCGGACCCACTGGAACAGTCAAAAGCCTCCTGTGAGGCTTTAGCGAAGCACTTCGCAGATAAAATCGATCGGATTAGGAGTGGGATATCGTACGTCGTGGACACAGGGAGTGAGTGGGAGGAGGCCAATGGCAGACCGGTTTTGTGGGATCGGTTTCAGCTTCTTCCTTCTGATGAAGTGGACAAGGTGCTTTCATCTGTGAGGCCGACCACCTGCTTGTTTGACCCTTGCCCATCCTGGCTCATCATGAGCTGCAGGGAGAGACTGGGTGAGGGGATCAAGGCGGTGGTGAATGCCTCCCTCGAGGAGGGAGTGATGCCATCAGCCCTCAAGGAGGCAGTAATAAGACCGCTTCTAAAGAAGCCCTCCTTGGATCCCCAGGATTTAAACAACTTTCGCCCAGTCTCCAATTTACCATTTATGGGCAAGGTGATCGAGCGGGTGGTGGGTGCTCAGTTGAAGGCACACTTGGATGAAGCCGATTATTTGGATCCGTGCCAGTCGGGCTTCAGGTCTGGACATGGGATGGAGACGGCCTTGGTCGCCTTGGTGGATGATATGAGGAGGGCTTTGGATAGGGGCGAATGCTCCTTTCTAGTCCTCCTCGATCTCTCAGCGGCTTTTGATACCGTTGACCACGGTATCCTCCTGGACCATCTGGAGGGGTTGGGCTTGGGAGGCACTGTATTGCAGTGGTTCCGGTCCTTCCTCTCTGGAAGGTATCAGAGGGTAGTTCTCGGGGAGGAGGCTTCGGACCCTCGGCTGCTCACTTGTGGAGTGCCGCAGGGTTCCATCCTCTCCCCGATGTTATTCAACATCTACCTCAAGCCGCTGGGAGCTATCATCAGGAGGTTTGGGGTGCAGTGTCATCAGTATGCGGATGACACGCAGCTCTACCTCTGTTTCAAGTCCTCACCGAGGTTGGCCGTTGAGACCCTGTCCAAGTGCCTGGAGTCAGTGGCTGGCTGGATGGGAAGGAACATGCTGAAACTGAACCCCGACAAGACCGAGGTACTTCTGGTGGGGGACAAGGGAAGGTTAGGGGATGTTGACCTGGTGCTGAATGGGGTACATCTACCCCTGAAGGACCAGGTCCGCAGCTTGGGGGTCATTCTAGACTCCCAGCTGTCCATGGAGGCTCAGGTGGCAGCTGTGAGCCGGCCGGCGCTGTATCAACTCCATCTGATACGGCAGCTGCGCCCTACCTTCCTAATCACCTGCTACCATCAGTGGTTCATGCCTTGGTCTCCTCTCACCTAGACTACTGTAATGCGCTCTACGTGGGGTTACCCTTTAAGACGGTCCGGAAGCTTCAGCTGGTACAGAACGCGGCGGCTCGCCTGATTAAGGGCAGCCGCCGGCGTGATCACATCACGCCAGTGCTTAATGAGTTGCACTGGCTACCAGTTGCTTGCCGAGCAGAATTCAAGGTGTTGGTTTTGACCTTTAAAACCCTACACGGCTCCGGCCCAGCTTATCTCAAGGAGCGCCTCCAGCAACATCAAGTAGGCTGCTCAACAAGGTCTGCCACGGACGGCCTTCTCCTTATCCCATCAGCCAGAGCAGCCAGGCTGGTGGGGACTAGGAAGAGGGCCTTCTCTGTGGCGGCCCCCACATTATGGAACTCCCTCCCTAGTGACCTTCGCCATGCCCCCTCCGTGATGAGCTTCCGCCATGCATTAAAAACATGGCTGTTCAGGCGGGAATATGGGGTGGGTTAGGTTTTTAATGAGAATTTTTTATATTGTTTTAATTATTATGTTTTATTGTGTTTTATTGTATTTTAATTGTACATCGCCCAGGGTGGCCGGGTGGCCGGCCAGATGGGCGATTGATAAATATAATAAATAAATAAATAAATCATGGGTCTGGAGATCAAAGTGGCGTCAGAGTGGTCAGAGCCCTTAAACTGTTCAGAGCATCCTAAGGTGGGTGTCTAGGGCATTTTTTCTGTTTTCTTTTGTCTTCCAGCTAAAATTCAGCCCATCCAGGTCAAAGCCATGGCATTGGGGAGACTTCTGGTCTCCATGTTTGTGTCTCTGTGATCTGTTATGGGTTATTAGCTGTTTCAGGTTGGTGATGATTGACAAGCCAAGTTGATACAAATATACATAAAATAAATAAATAGGCATGCCTAGATGGTCAGCCTTAGTTACCAGCACATTGAATTAAAGGATGCATTTCTGTGCAAAGAGAAAATTTGTAGTTGGGCCAAATATTATAACATGGCAAATACTGACAATATAATAAGAGATAAAGATAAACACTTCATAACTATAGCCTTTTACCTATTATTGCCGGGAAAATCAGGGAGGGGAGGATCAGAAAAGGAACATATAGATCTAGCATCAGAAAGAAAGTAGTACTTCAAACAGTAGAGTGAAGTTTGAAGGCCTGAGTACAGGATACAGGAGAGCAAACAAAAATACAGAGGGTTCAGCACCAGTCAAGGTTTTCAGTTTTCAATTTTGAGATCTAAACCCTCAGAGGGAGGAGAGTCATGGTTACATGACTGTTTGTAATGAAGACTTTTCACCCATGTTGTGTTTATTTATTTATTTTATAATAATGTTTATTTTTATAATAATGTTGTGTGTACACACACACACACACACACACACACAGAGTTGTATTTATTGATTTGGAATTTTCTTTTTCTCACAGGCTTCCCTAAATGCAATACATAAATTCAAAGATGTCTGTGCTTAAAATACTGCAGTTTTGTGTGTTTCCTCTAATAACTTTTGTACTTGACCATGCCCTCATGTTGCCTGTCCACACCCTCTTGATCACACCTTCATGTTGCTTAACCATACCTCTTACAAATTCACATGTGTGTTCCTATTTTCATCTGTGAAATGTTGGAGGGTACGTGATTATTGTCAGTATATATAACTCATTCTTCTGTCACATAAAGTATATGACACGATGGAAACCAATTAGGATCAATGTCAACAGACAGTTTCCAAACGATTGACATGGAAAATCCATGACAGAAATAATAATGTACATTAGACAACAATCTCTGAAGAGAAACACATCTGCAAGCAGCCATTTTTGTATTCCACAGTGTATTAACATGGTGGCTTGTTTCCTCACAACTGTACACACATTGAAGCTTCCAGAAGACATTCTCATATATATATATATATATATAGAGAGAGAGAGAGAGAGAGAGCAGCAGAGCTTAGCAATTTATGTAGTGATCCGAAACAATGCAGAACTAAAATGGGTTCAAATGATTGCCTAATGTAACCTTCCCAAACCTGGCATCCTCCAAATGTTTTAGACTACAACTCCTGACCATTACCCATGCTCCTAGGATACCTGATCATTACCCATGCTGGCTGGGGCAGATGGGAGTTGAAGTGAAAAGCATCGGGAGGGCACCAGATTGGGAAAGGCTGATCTAAAGCTTAGATTAATCAGCTTTTCTTCTGCACTGCCTGGATATTTTACCATTCTGTCTGGGCTTATAATAATTTTTCACAGATGTTTGCTACCAATATATAACACTCTAGATCTCATTTTCCTATATTCAAGATGTTACTTCCATTTTTCCTTATCCTAATATTATCACAGGTGAATCCACACTTTTGTAAAGATCAAAAGCTCATAGATGCCAAAGGCCTTATGCTAGGCTAGGCCAACAGGAAATGTTTGACTTCCCTTCCTTGAACAGCAGACCCCAAATCTATATTCTACTGGTGTGGAAACTCCTCTCAGATTCAAAATTGGCTTACCAGGAAGCATAAGACGCTGCTTTTCAAGAACCACACGTCCAAAGTCTCTTTAGGCATTAGGAACTAGCTGCAGCATGGTTCTTTGGATCTCAGCCCATATGCTTTGTCTCTTAAGTCCATTCAGAAGGGGGTGGGAGAACACGCTGTACAGCAGGGATCCTCAAACTACGGCCCGCAGACCACATCCGGCCCACATTGTCTTTTTATCCGGCCCAGCAGCCAATCGTTGGTGGCATAGTGGTTGCTCGTGCGAGAAGGAGAATCTCCTTCTTGCGCGACTCTTCTGCAGCCGTCAGAGGAGGAAAGCTCGCGGGATTATAACGCTGACGTCATCCCGCGCGCTTTCCTCCTCCGACGGCTGCGATGGCCAGGGCTCCATTTTCCTGCTCATCCCTGGACCCCACTGCTGTTAGCGCGCTTGTTCTTCTTGCCCTTGTTACTCTTCTGGTTCGGCATCACCAAGGGAGGAGGAGGAGGAGCGGGTGGTGGTGGCGGCGGCAGCGGGAAGCTTGAGGAGGACGACGCGACAGCAGAGAAGGTGCTTGATGCTGCTGCTGCCACCGCCGCTGCTGCCTCTTGCTTGCCGCCGCCGCCACTGGTGCTACCACCGCCACCAACCCCGGCTTATTGCAGCTCCATTGTCAGGCGGAGGAGCCAGCTCCCCCTCCCCCTCACACAGAACGGGCTCCTCGTGCACACACATACACCACAGCTGCCTGGCCACAGGAAGAAGTGCAAGCCAGGGGAAAGGCGTGTCTCGCTTGTTTTGATTCTGCTTCTTCTCCCTCAGCTCCCTCATTGTCTCCCCTGCCGCCACCGCCTCCTCCTCCTCCTCCTCCTCCTCCTCGTCTCTTGCCCTGCCAGGCCCTGGTGACAGTGGAAAGCAAAGAGCAAGTGAAAGGAAGGGAGGAAGAAGGCGCGGCTCAGAGGCTGGACTAGCAGCGGCGGCGGCAGCAGGGAGGCGCTTGGGAGCTGCTAAGGTTCTTTCAAAGCATCATGATGGTGATTGTGAAAGCGGTTCCTCCAGATACGTATGTCGGGATTCATCGCCCAAGCAGGAATAAATATGGGAATAGTGCATAGGCAAAATCTCTTGAACCCCGTGATCGCTTGACACGCTCCTCATTCTCGCCGACTCCTCATTCTTGCCGTGTGGACTTTTCTCCGTCTCCACCCCCCCCCCCTTACCTGCATACTTTTGCATGCACGGCTTGCGTTATGCTCAGTGGTGGGCAACTTGTGGCCTCCTTGGTGTTGTTGGACTGCAGCTCCCGGCATTCTTCACCATTGACTGGGCTGGCAGGGCTGATGAGAGTTGCAGTTCAACACCCAGAGGGCCAGAAGTTGCCAAACCCAACCCTGCACTAAAGCTTGAGAGTTTAAGACCCAAAGATGTTTGTCCAGATTAGTATGGAATTCAAAAGGGCGACCTTGTGTATGTGAGATAGACGTTTCTCTCTGCACATGTGCACGCTAGAAGATACCTCTGGAATTGTATCCACGTCCAGTTGCAATGCAGAACGGGCCAGCAACCGAGATAGGTAGGTGGGTGCAAGCCCATAGTCAGCCTAAAATTCCATCCTCCATTTAATCACTTATTAACATTATAATCATTAATTTATAATAAATTTCCATTTAAGAAAAAAAATTTCACCCCTATCAAGTGAAAAAAAAGGACCCGGGTCCTTTTTTTTTAACTTGATCCATTCATTCATATTTTTTTCAAACTATAGTCTGGACCCCCAACAGTCTGAGGGACAATGAACTGGCCCTCTGTTTAAAAAGTTTGAGGACCCCTGCTGTACAGAATCTCATCTGATGTAGTTTTATTTTATTTCTTTGACTGGCATATTTTCAGGCAATCTTTTTTATCTTACATCTTTATAGCATTAATTTGTGCATTTCTCCTCATTTTTTCTTTTTTCTCTCTTTCTCCATCTCTTTTTCTCTTTCTTTCTTTTTACTTTCCCTAATTTGTTCTAAAATCCATTCTTGTCCATCTCTTTGATCCATGACCATAACTGCATTAATTCAAAATTAAGTTGTTTAGGGTGATTTCTGTTGATAACTTTCTTTTTATCCTAAATTAATTCTGTCTCAAAATCTGCAGATGTCCAGCAAGAAAAGCTCATCGATGATACACATAAAAATGCAGCTTAGTTTCTTCAAAAGATAATTTCAATGACAGCCTGATTAAGCCAGTATAAATCACTTTGCCTACTGAAGATTGCCAGTTTAAACTGTACTAGTGCATACCTTTCCCTGCTGCTTCACCATTATTTTCAATTAACTTAGAATGGACTTTTATTTCTTGCTGTATGCCTGCCTGTTTGCAGCATCTCAACCCCAATTGCCTTCTCTGTGCCAATTATTCTTTCCCATTAGCTATTAGCATTATCATAATTACTGAAAAGCCCACCTGTTCTGCGAAGGTGAATCACTGCAGCTATAAATACCTCATCCCACTCTTTACTCATATGGCACTTCCTCCTCGGTACTCTATTGGTTCTTTGGACTGCAATTTCTTTAAACCAGAAAATATAATTATTGTTCAGCACCATAATGCTCTTAAGTTAATGTCACAGCATACCTACCAACATAGGATGAATTTTAAAATTATAGTGTCTATTTGTCATGGACTAAATATTCATGTCCTACCTTTTAAGCATCTAGGGAGGCTGATTCTGGCTGAAGGCTGGTTTACACACATGTGTTCATTGGTTGATGACTAACAGTTGGTTTGCATGTGCGAAGGATCCATCACAAATATAACAACACAGGGAGAGCAGGCATAACATCTCAAATTACCTCAAATGCAATGCTTTACAATGGATTCAGTTTACACATCCAGATGCCAGTTATCAAATGTATGGTAAGCAAGCAAAGAGAAATCAAGCAATGTACTTGCATGCAGGAACCAAGTCCAAGACTGTCCAGCTGATCTGCATTAATAAGATGACTGATGTCCCTTGGAATAAAAAAGCACACCAACATTCTTTATTTTAACCAAAGGTTACACATTGATCTCAGAAAGTTGCATCAGTGATTTCCCTATTGCCCTAAAACAGCCAGCTGTGTGGACCAGTCACAGGGCTAGGGATGTGCATGGAGGTCGATTGGTGGGTGGAAGTCTGGCGAACTCATCAGGCTCAACCCCTCATACTCCACTCGCCCTACCTTTTCCCCGGCTCGACTTGCATTCTCATGAGCTGAGCCGGGGAAGTGACTTCCGGGTTCCCGGCACTATGTTGTTTACGTAGAAAATGGCCTAATTTGCACAAATTATGGCCTGATTTGCACAAATTAGGCTGTAGTTTATGCAAATTAGGCCATTTTCAACATAAACAACATAGCGCTGGGGACCTGGAAGTCCGGTAAGCGGCTCAGCTGGCGCTCGTGCTCAGCTCAGCTTGCGCAGCAGGAGCACTCAGCTCGTGTGCCACGAGTCGAGTGCCAGGTGGGTCACCCATCCCTAGGCCAGCTGAGCCAGAAGGTTTGACATCTGGGAACCCTACTCTATTACAAGAGTAATAAAGATCCACTGTTCAGCAGAGGTCCCATTGAGGTCTCCAAGTGAATTAAGAGAAGCTAACCAGGTTTTATTGGATTTTTGGCTTTGTTTGGCAGAGTAAGAAAGAGTTAAGAAGGCTACCACAAAGAATATAATCAGAGGTGAGAAGGTAATTAGAGGTAGTGGAGGCACTTGGATCTGATCCCAACTAACTTGATGACCTTACGTTAGTCTCTGCCATAAATTGGAAGTTCTCAAAGACATGAGTCAGTGACAGAGAGATTTAGACTTTTTCTGTATGGAATTTCTTATTTCCTACATTATATAATTGTTAAAGCATCCAACTGAAAGATAAATCTTTTAGTTCTGCCCTCAGAGGTTTCATGATTCACCATATGAATTTATGTAATTATACTGGATATACCAAACTAGCAAAAACTTTCAAAATGATCAAGATATTTAAAGTAGGATTTTAGCACAGTCTGGAAATGTTAGCAAGTTGTAGAAAAATGTAATTATGACCATGGTTTTGTAAGTAAAAATTCTAATAGTGTGCTATTGCCTGAAAGAGGTTTTTCATTTCCTGCAATATTGACCCCTTTGATATCAATGAAAATATAGCTGCTCTCTACAGTATAGCCAGTACTTTATTCTTAGTAATAAATAACAAGAGCATTCAAGTATAAAATATCATTATATGCATGCAGATTAACCAAAGGAAGTGAGCACATGAAATGCTAAAAATTGCATTGGTAATCACAAATATTAGCAAACTTTGAGTAAACTTGATATTAGTGAAAATGTATGGGTAGTTTCCACCATATCCATCCATTCATATCAGAAGTAGATAGACCAAGAAGTAAATCACTGGAATTAACTAAAATTATTACTAAAATATAATGGGCATACACTAAGGCCAACCAACTGTGTAACTAAGAAGCAAAGCTTACTAACTAGTTCTAGCTGAAAAATGCAGCACAGATGGTGATTTATAGTAAAAAATAACTTTAAGGCAAATATAACATGAAATCACATTTTAGGCTGGATACTCAAGAATTGAATTAGAAAACTTTGGTCAATCAGAAAGAGAAAGTACCTGAAAAACTCTCAAAAATGTCTTCTTCAAAGAAAGAAAATGGCAATTATATTGAGTATGCAATGCATGGAGGTCAGTAAACCACTTGCCAAGGAAGTGCATATCGGTGATAAAAATAGACATTTGGTTTTTCTGAATATCAGCTCTATCAAGAAAGATAATGAATTGTCCCATAAGATTACATACCATACAGAATAGCTTTAATGTAATGTAATATTCCAGTTAAAAGCAATGCTTATTCAGCTCCAGTGAAATAAAAATCTCTGAGATTAGTGTATATAGTTGAGTGGAACAAACAATTAAGTTCAGCAGGGGGATAATTTGTTCAAATTCCAATAAATCACATATATCTTGTATGATCAAAGATTGTTTGTAGATGTTGGAAGAATGGTGGCCTACACCAGTTGCAACAAAGAACTACAGACAAAGTACAGCAGTGGATGATAATGAGGTCTTTTCTTCTTCCCTTCCTTTCTTTCTTTTGACAAGCTGCATAAATCCTTGGATTCTTGATGTAGGCAATCTTCTATCCTGGACACATGTTTATTGGCCATTCAAACTTGTAAGTTAGGATGAAACTAACAATTATCTCAGCCAATGTGGGCTGAAAACCCACATTTGCTGAGGTAATGTGAATATGGAAGGAACCACTTGCAGGAGAAGATCAGCAGGTAGAATGGCTTAGCCCTTCCCATGACCACTGATACCCCCTTGCAAATGTTCCCCAAGCCAGTTTGCCCTCAGTTTGGCTTGCTTATAGTTTCAGAGCCTGGCTGGAGAAAACTAAATTAAGACCAGGTCAATGGGCATTTGCACAGGAGTGGTGGGCACAAGTGATGGGACACCTTCCTCCCAGCTCTCACCAGATTGGTTCAGAACAAGCCAAGCTACTTCCCAAAAAAATCATCAAATGGTTCAGCCTAATTCCAAGCTTATCCAAATTTGAATGTAAACTCTCAAGCCCCCTCTCTCCCACTGATCTGGCAAAAACACACACCCTCCACCACGATTACATTGGTGCACTAGTTTTAGTCATGACAGTACTCTGATGGCAGCAAATGGAGAGAGAAAGGAGAAGATACCTATGTCAATTTCATCCTCTCTACTTTGGTGCTCCCCCCCCCTTGCTCTCTGCAATGGAGGATGAAATTGACAAGTTCTTTGACAAGTACAGATGGCTCTGCTGGGCAAAACAAGGTAGTGTGTGGAGAGGATGAAACTGACAAGAATATTTACTATGGGAATACATAGCAGACAGGAGGACTTGTGAAAGACCACTGATTAATACATTATTTTTTTTTAAAAAAACGACCCTATTAGTGCAAAGTTAAAGACCGGGGGCGGGGGGGACATGAACCCATTTGCATAAATTTAAAGAGTCAGATGATGATGATGATGATGATGATGATGATGATGATGATGATGATTTTGCACTGCAAAATCCTGTCAGGATTAAACGGAACGGAATTCCCAATGTTGCACATCTCTACACACAGCCTAGTCCTCCAACAAAGAGAATGGCCAGGGGGCTGTTGCTGTTAGTGACTGGTAAGACCTTTCTTTCAGTTTGGGTTTGATAAGAATTTACCAAAATTCGACAAGCTGTCCATATTCAGGACAAAAAGAACTACAGTTTTTTAAAAAAATGAATGTGAGAGAAACTGAAACTGACAGGTTTGTCCATCCAGGCCAGGGCCTTGAGTGCTTTTCTCTTAAAATCCTGCAGTTGAATCTCTGTGTATTCAGTCATGTTAGTGCTCCCCCCCCCCTGGACTGGCTTATTATATTTAACAGCTATATGGCAGGCAAGTACATCATAGTCCTCTCCATGCTGGGAATAGCTATACCTGCTGCATCTGGATGGTGCAGATGAGTGAGAATTTCATTTCAGTACATCTTTAAAATGCGAATTTACCAAACTTCACAAAGTTCTTCAAATTTGAGAGAGAAAGAACTTGAATTTTTAAGAAGCTTGAATGTGGGAGAAAGTGGAGCTGACATATCCCCCCATCCATCTTTTTTTCTGGTTTTTTTTAATATTTTTTATTTAAATTTTTAAACAATACAAAGAAAATAGCACACACATATAACTAATATAGTGCTCCCATCACCATGGGACCAAATAATACAATGACTCTATAATTGTTCATTATTCCAAAAATACAACATATCTTGACAGGGTAAACTCCCTTTCCCCTTTTTTAACACATATTCCAGAAATAAACCCCAGATATCCTTGAAAACATTTTTCTTTAATTGACCCCTTTTGCATTTAATATTACAAGTCAACATATCATTCAATGCCATATCCCATACTTCTTTATACCAATCAGTAATAGTGAAAACTTGCTGAATTTTCCATTTCCTTGCTATCATTAGTCTACCTGCCGTTAACAAGTTTATAATTAATTCTTTAACATTTTGAGGACCGATCACCTTTTCCGTTATTGATAGCAAAGCTAGTTTAGGACAAACCTCTAAATCAGCTCCAACAATTTCTGATATTTCCTCAAAAATCATTTTCCAAAAATCCATTACATTTTTACAACTCCACCACATATGAGCATATGTACCCAACTCCTGACATCCTCGCCAACACATTGGAGAACATTTATTATCTATTCTATTTAATCTCACCGGAGTCAAATACCATCTCCAAATTAGCTTATAAAACCATAGCTGCTTCTGCCCTCTCCACATTACCTAGCATCTGTCACCTGAGGTTACCACCTCACTCTGCCTAATGGTAGGGTCGGCGCTACAATGGGTTGTTCCTGGCAATGGCAGAAACCAGCTTGACAATTGGGATGGGAGGGAAGGGGCAAAGAGGTCAGATCTCTTTCATTTGAGTCAAGTGGTTTAACTTACACTGCATTGTGCCCTATGCTTGTAAAGCTTGTTAAAATAGACATATGGAGCCCTTTGAACATTACCCTAGCTAATAGGAGCTAATAGGAGCTAATTTTCTATGAGAATTTTCTAAATGCTAATAGGAGCTAATTTTCTATGAGAATTCTCACATGGTCCAACTATGTGTGTGTGTGTGTGGGGATAATTCCATAGGTATTTACTCCAGAAATAATTAGCACTGACCTAGAGGTATTGATCTTGTGGGAAAGACCCACACAATCAACCATTCCATATGACTGGGTCACTACAGATCAGCCATGCTGGAACCTCTCAGAGAAAAGCATCCTCCACACAAGTAGGGTAATGTTTGAAGGGCTCCACGTTATACTCGGATTGCTCAGCAGCATAGCCCAATCTGAGAGATACAAACTCCATAATGAATATGCAGTTCAGCTGCTTCAATCTAACCTATACCTGAAGTAGTGATGAGAACAGAACCTGATTTCTTTGCAGTGCACAAGGTGAAATAGCACCAAAGATTTCAACATTGTCATTATTTCGAGCAAAATGGCTTAAAGTGACTGGAGTGATTACAGAAATATCTCTTAACTGTCAGCTAGAGGCAAACTATTGGCAGGCACTCTTCACTGCTGAATGCTAAACTTAAAAGACACTCTGCATCTATTGATGCTGGAGCTTTAATTATGACACGGAGCTATTGACATCATCTCTGCTGCTTGACAACTGCAGAAAATGCCTAGGCAGAAAAATAGACACAGTTTCATAGTCTTCATCAGCCTGACAGAAGCATTTAAAATCATAGACATGAAAGACACTTCAAGGTTTATCTAATCCAACTGCCTTGCACTGAGACAGATTTTTTTGTATCTAAACTAGGGATGAACCAAAATGACTTACCTAGCTTTGTATTTATCTTCATAAGTGTCCAAAAAACACATCCCATGTTATCTGTGTTTCTTATAGGGATGGATGAGAAATTCACTCTGTTGAGAGTTTTTTTTTTTTTTAGGGATTTACCCAATTTGCACTTCTGAGCCTTTGTAAGCCTAGACAGAGGTGTGCACTGAAAACTGTATTTTTGTGAGCTTTCCAATGCAGTTTGTCTCAAGAAAAATGTGCACAAAATGTTCATAGTAGGGGAAAGTGTGCGCAGAATGCATACATTTGAGAAAAGTGCTCAGAAAACTGCATTTCAGCAAGTTTTTTGCTTGGGGAAAAATGTGTACATTTTTTTAAAATGTGCACCAAAATCCATACATTAGGGGAAATGTGCAAAACAACAACAAAGCATAAAACCCAGTACATATTTCCATATGGATTTTTGTTTTTGTTTTTTAAAATGCATTATTATATGGAAATGGGATAGAAGCAGCTTGACCTAACCCCCGCCCCCGCAAACTCAGTGAGACCGAGATTGACATATACATCCACCCCTAGTTTCTTTTCACACTTGTTTCAAATATGTTCACATTGTTTTAATATTTTTGGCACTCCCCTGCCCGTTATTGGTAGTGCCCCACATAGGTGAATCCCCTGAGTCCTGCTCAAATAGGAAGGGACCTGGCCACCTTATCCTTTGTGACCATCCCAATGAAGAAACACAGTCCATTCCTTGGTTATTGACTCTGCTATAGATGCTCATATACTTACTGGATATTCTATTATTTCTTGAGGATTCTACTCAGTGCATGTTCCTTCTCCCCAGTAAGTCACCCTGCTTTCTGGTATTGCTCTCTTCACACTCTGAGCCACAGCCTAGGCATCTTTTTTTGGGGGGGGGGGCAATACAAACTAGTAGCATGTGCCTTCTCCCACACACTTACGCAATCCCCACCCATAGTACAATCTCATGAGTGATGGAAGAAAAGTTTCTATTTTACTTCTGAAATTACATTTCCAAAATTACACCGGGGCTCTTCTACCATGCTACCCCCCTTTTTGGGCTATTTTCTGTTTAACATGGCATCCAGCCTGAACAAGAGTCCTAAACAGTCCTGGCTGATAAATTTGTAACTGTAGGGTTTGATCCTAATGAAAGTATTACCCTCATGATGTTTTGATTTATTAAAAGTTCTAATTGACCACCGCAGCTGAAAGCATTTGATGAAAAGACCAATTCACTTTCAAATTTTATTTCTATTTCCTGGCCTTTTCATTGTAAAGTCCAAAGTCCATTTTATTTCTAAATTCACACTCAATAGCAAGGTGCTTTTACTTACCATTCTTGCACATAGTATAAGGCCTGCAGTTTTTGATATGTGGGCGCTGTAAATTCTACCAACCAGGGCTTTTTTTCTGGTCTGGTGGAACTCACCGGCACTGAGTTCCAGCACCTTTTCTTCTATTAATTGCATTACAATTTAATCGCCATCTACTCCCAAGGAAATGTAATCCAAGAGTTCCGGTACCCTTTTCTCCAGAAAAAAAGCACTGCTACCAACAGCATTGATTCCCACTGTCCCTGGCATCAGTGTCCCTAATTATTATGGTGCTTTGTCCCTCCCACCAGCTGTCCTTCTTTCGTGCTTATTCACAATGGACTCTAAGACTGGTAGATCTATTCTGAGAGAACATGTCACAGAGCAAAACACAGATAACTCTTTCTCTCAATGTATCTCAGTTTTTCCCTCAAGGTAATGTGATTGCAGCCTGGGCTGCCTCTCCCCAGACCCCCCCTTTCCCCCAATGCTTGGGAACTGACTGCTCTCTCCCTTTATATTTCTTCACATTGCTCAGGTAATAGTTATCACATGATGACCTGATCACACTTTGCATATTTTCATATAATTAAGGAATTTCCCTGTGTAATGAGTTTATAATGATTTTTTAAATAAAAGTTTGTTTTAATCTGCCCACTGAAATACGAAATCAGAATCTATTGCTGTGATGGGTGATGTGCTATTTAGGATATAATAGTACTAGATTTCATAGATTTCATAGATCATAGAGTTGGAAGGAGCCTACAGGGCCATCGAGTCCAACCCCCTGCTCAATGCAGGAAACTAGAGGAGGGCTCTCCCATCCAAGTAATAACCAGGCTTGACCCTGCTTAGCTTTCCACACTCAGACAAGCTGAGCCAGCATAAGCCACAGGCCTGTATGATAACAGATGACAATCCACTATTCAGTAAAAGGAAGCTGGATTAGATGCAGCAACTGGCCTCTAACACATCAACTCATTTACAAGTCATGTGACAGCAGTAACATAACATGTTTTGCAGTTGACTTACATAGCTCTTTGCATCCTTCCACTTGTGGATTTAATTGAACTAATATATTTATAAATCTAGTCTGTTCCAAATCATCCTTTGGCTGTCTTTTGGGGGCAGAATGCTGAACTTGAAGAGCCTTTGTATCCTTCCTAACCCGGTGCAGCCATAATACTACGCTCCTGTTCACTCTAAAACAATATGGGTGCAGAGGAATTGAAAAATTATCCCAATGTGAATCTCCTTAACCCCTTCTCCATACACTAAACCCAGCAAGTCAAGAAGAAAATGGATCTCTGGCAACTGAGAATGCTTATATGCATGTAAGAGTTTCTTCTGTGTCATATGGCATGATGTAAAAGGGTTAATTGATCAATTTCTGTAATGCCATACCATCTGATCTAAAATAATAAGGGTTTAGCGTGAGCTAGGTCATAAGTAGCACGAGTCTGGCAGTTTTGGTCTATTATCCACAGGACACAGAAATGAACATATCACAAAAGCACCATATAATTTAATATAATCAGTAGTCTCTGCCCAGTAGACATCCCAGAATTTCTGCAATTTTCTCTTGAAGGAAAGCAAATATTACCATCAAAGGGGGGGGGAACAGTATAAATTTTGGAAAAGCTGTTGATGGTGCAGGATTATTTAATTTTATCACTGGCATTCTGGGAAATTTTATATTAGTCCTTTCATGAATGCACATAGCTTATGTACAGCTAGAAGTATGACAGCTCAACATCTCTTTCATCATTCGCAGATCAGGGAAATGGAGCTGAAATTAAGTGCTGTTAGTTACTGTGAGAATCGGTGGATCCAGAGCAAATGATAAAATATTGGTATACCAGTCACTTTTCTCATGTACCGTGTATTGCAGTACTACAAAGAGTGCGTGATTAGGTGATTTGTGAACTGGGCTCCTGACATATTCAAAAATTACTAAGGTGAATTACTTCTTCAAATGGAGATAAATATATCACCAGTCTACTCAGAAACCATATAGTCTTCAAACAATTGCATAATTGCAATTGAGTATTGTGTATTATATGTGTCCCACACTCTGATTAGCACATTCCAATTTAAAGCTTAAAAAGAAAGCCACACAAAGCATATAGCTTATTTTTAAACAGAATGTTTCACAGTGAGACAGAAACCCAAGTATTTTATTTGATTCAGCTTGTTGCCTCCTTTAAATAAAAAATAAAAAAATTCCATCAGACAATTAAATAATCCAAACAAGATGAAATGAGTTGCTTAATTTCCTTAGGAATTAGAAGTCATTAAGGTTTGAGAAATGACTTTTCAAAGTATCTGGATATTTCTCTGTAATAGCCCAGATGAGACGGTTTGTTCAGTCATTTCTTTCATCTGCAAAACTTTAAATCAAATCAGTATGTTACTGCACCATTTCTTTTTGTAAGAAGCTTTTCTTTTCTTTTTGAAACTTGCAACCAAATACATTATATTTTCAAATTGTATTCCTGGGGCTATATAGCTGGATATACTATTCCATTCACAGAAGCAAGGTAGTATCTTTCACATAAGATCTGGATGCACACAATCCTTGGAATGCTGCTGACATCATATGGGGTCTGGCAGATAAGTGAGATTCAACGTCATCAGGCACATAAGCACATTCTTTTCTCTCTCATGAGCTTGCATCCCATGCTGGACTTCCCTGAACCTCTGGCCTCTGGTACAACATATGCATCCCCATTGCCCCATGCTTGGACCCTGATTAAAGGAAAGCCTAATGCCGTCACAGCCACAGCATACAGCCTGTATTAGTCTTTTTTATTATTATTATTATCAGCATTTCCTTGCTGCACAGAAACACACATATTGTCCTGTTTTGGACGTAATGCTAAACCACCTTTCCCCAACCTGGGTCTCTCCAGATTGTTTGGACTACAACTCTCATCAGCCCCAGCCAGCATGATGATGATGATGATGATGATGATGATAGTTGTAGGCCAAAACATCTTGAGGAAAATCAGGTGGGGGAAGCCTGCACTAAAGTATAGTTCATTACTACAGGAACAAGCTTGCTTGAGTTGGACTCAAGTACCCTCCTCTCCTCCCTCTCCTCCAGTATCCCAGAGAAGGGATCATATGCACTCACTTTCAGGTTTAAACTAGCCATGGCTTGCCATTACTATGATTAGAGTAAGGCTTTGTGATGAAATGCCTGTATATAACTATTGTGGTTCTGTAATGTGTACTTTGTGTGGCCTCTGTGAGGCAATAATGTAACTGAGTAGGCCTGAGACCTTGTTTTGTTGCTGACAAAGGCCTGTGTAATAGTTGCTAAATGACATTCTGAAAGAGGAGAGAGAGAGAATTTCTTTCAATATTGTTATATGGGTCCTGGACCAGGTAAACTCCATTCTGATTGGCTGAGGTGAGATGGAAAAGAGCAGCTGGGAAATGACAGCTACGGTATGACAGTTGACAATTAGGAGACTGGTCAGAGAGTTAGTCTTTGGAGAGAGAGGGAGAAGGTCTGCTGGTTGGTGTGTGGTGTTGTGAAAAGGACTAAGAGAAAGCTGAGGAGAAAGGGAATAGCTATTCTTTCTCTGTGGGATAACCTTAGGAGTCTGGTGAAGATCAGGAGAGGTGACTGTGTGTTATGCCAAAAGGCTGCCCTAAGTTCTTGCCAGAGGAAGGTTATATACAAGCAGGCAGTAAAAACCCAGATCAACTATCCAAGCAGCAGTAATACAACGGGACAAGCTTGGGTGTCAGAGGAAGACTGTACCCAGAAGCTGGACCTGGTTGCAAGGTTCCAGGTTGTCTCTTGAGTCCTAAAGAATTACCACTTAGCCATCTTTTGAAAACCCCAAAGTAAATATTAGTAATTCCTTATGTACAAAATATCCCTTTAATTAATCACTTATTTAATTGTTCAACTTGTCTCTAGTGTTGCTACCCATCTCATGCCTATGACTCTTACACCAGCTACTAGGATGCTTTAAAGTATTCTAACAGAATTGGTGGCAGCAGGAAAGGTCATCTTGTCGAACTCTGAGTTATTCTGGTAGAGAGTTCCTTAGGCCCAGAAATATAAGCATTTGCTATAAATAAGAAACCCCATAGGTGGGACTGCCCAGTGAAGGAGCAGTTTCCTCATAGGTGGTGGCAGTAGGATGGAGAGGTAATCAATTTGAATGTAATAACAAACCATGAATCAAATAATGCTGGAAATTCTGTAGAAAACGGCTGGTATGGAAGTAACTCAGTATGTGAAAAATGCACATTCATTTGTTTGTCTTCACTATAAATAGTTGAGATGTTCAATCCAGATGCACAATAAAGGAAATGAGAATTGTATGGCATGGGGGTGGAACAACATCATTCATCATACCTTTTCTGTCTTTTTTCCCCCCTTGAGGAAAAAGCAAATACTAGTGTTCATCAGAAGTGAATGCAGAAAGGGTGCTGCCCTTTGACTCTTTGATGAGATGGGTCTAAAATCATCAAAGGCTGCCCTCTTATTTCTAGCAAAAAGTACAAGCCAGGCCTACAGAGACCACTGAGTAGATGATAAGAGTAATTAGCCTCTGTGATAGATAAATCTTCCACCTCTGATGATCAAAGACAGCTGAAATTGCTAAATCATATGCAATGGTTCAGTAATAGGGATAAAATAAACTAGAATTATAGTCACAGTTGTGTTGCTTAGGATGTTAACTCTATTTTAAATACATTTGAATTTTATTTTGGTTTCTTTTTTGAAAATTCTAGGCCATTCTTCTTCTTCTTCTTCTTCTTCTTCTTCTTCTTCTTCTTCTTCTTCTTCTTCTTCTTCTTTTAAAATGTTATTTATCAAGTAGTTAATAATTAATTGAATTAATGAAGAAGGAAGGAAGATAATGTTTCTTTTTTTTACTGTATGTTTCTTTGCTCCCAGATACCCCTCTGGCTTTTCTTCAGCTATTCCAGTCATATGACCTTAGCACAACAGTAAATCCCAGGGCACACTAGGAATCTTTAATACTTCTATCAGCTATGCGTGTAAGAACATAAGAAGAGCTCTGCTGGATCAAAACAAATGCCTATTTAGTCCAGCATTCTGTTTGTACAGTGAGCAACCAGATGCTTATGGGAAGCCCACGAGCAGGATATGAGCATCATTACCATACATTTCTAGTCCGGTGTACTTTTCAGAAGGTTACCTCTGCATGTGCATACTAGGAAGTCACAGCATCAGTTCATTAGCTATTTCCTTTGCCAACTGTATAATTCTCATATCACTGTTTTGATTACATTTTAGATATTAATTCACGTAAGATGTTAGGAATTGAATTCCTGAAGTTCTCATGAAAAATTAGAAAAATAAAGATGCATGCTTATGTGTTATGGTTGAAATACCTTTTATTGAAATCACTTTGGTTTACCTGGACTTCTTCTTTGCTTCTTGCTTAAACCAGTCTCAGTGGGATTATTTAAGAATTTACATTAGACTCTAGAGTACACTGTACTTTCAAAACATTTAAATCTTGATGGCCACACCCTTTCCGAGTTGGAAATATTTCTTATAGAGTGACCATCAAATCCAGGGATATTAAAAGGTAAATAGAACTTCTGGATCTCTTGACTCAAGAAGACCCCATGGATTTAATTTGGAAGACAACTTAATTTCAATCTGAATTTTGATTATTATTTTTTTCCTTAAAAAAAAAAAAAGCAACAACACTCTCTTGCTTAATTTGGGAGGTTTCCCCAGTGGCTCTCAACTGTATTAATATTAGGTCTGATTTTTAAAAAAATCATATTCACTCTAGTATCTTCTTGTTGGATCAGTGATCAGTGTCAAATGATTTGACATAATTATTGATAAAAGAACCATAATTTAAATAACTAGAATCATTCTCAGTTTTAAACTTTCCATTCCTGATATAATTGGAAAATATCTAACCCAGAAGCAACTTCACTTCACTTTCAGCTACCATATAATAATAGCTGCACATCAGTATTATAATACTAGCAACTTTGGGGAAAAATACAAAAGCTCCATAAGGGAATAATCTGTGTTGCTAAGGAAACTAAGTGATGTACACCATTAATATATAAGTACTATAAAAAGAAAAGTTTTGCATGACAAATTGGAAAAAAAATGTTGAAGATTTTCTGCCATTATTATGTAACACATAAAAAAGGCAACCTTTAAATAATAGGCATTTAAATATATAAGGACATTCCAGGCAATGGCACATTTAGGAATACACTACATGCTGTGGGATGTGGCACCAGGTGTCAGAGCAGTGCATAACTGCTACTACACATAGGAAGTAATATCCCCATTCGCACCTTCAGTATTGGATGACTGAACTTACATAAGGGGAAATGGCCTCAGAGGCAAGAGTCAGAGCAGAGTGTTAATGTCCTATATTGGTCACTGCACGGAACATGGAACCCAACCTTATTATGGGCCAAAGAAAAGAGTCATCTCTTTAAGATATAAAACTCACAGCATTGTAACTATGAAGAAGGCTACCTTCTGATTGTGGGAAGCCATGCCACTTTTGTCTGGCTTCCAAGGGCTACTGGGCTTTTCCTCAGAGGGAGGTCTGTTATCTTTCCTGAGGGAGAGACCTCTTAGTGTGGTCTCCCAGCACACGGGGAATTAAAAGTTAAACCCTCCTTCCCAGTGAGAAATTTCACTGAAATTCTCCCCTTCCCTGCAAAAGAGGCATGAAAAACAATGCCTCTTTTCCAGGAAGGGAAGAATTTTGTAAAAACAGGGAACAGGGCTTGGCACAGTACTAGAATCTTTGAATTCCTAATAGGTAATAGGAGTCTCTAAGGTATGTTGAGCCTAGGGATATTTGAAAAATCCGCAACTGATTCTAATGAGTTCAGATTTCTATGAATCTGACCCGTGGTTTCTGCAGAGGATTGGGTTTCCTGAGTCACACAGATTCCATGGATATGTACACCAGTTTTTTACTTTCTGGAATTTTACACAAATTTGGTCGCAGAAAAAGAAAAGAAAAACCATACCAAAAATGTGCATTTTCCCAATAGGCTAAAGCGAGAAAATGTACATGGGGGGGGGGGATTTGCGCATTTTTGGAAGTGCAAATATGCACAAGTGTGCATGAATGCAAGTTCAGGAAATTAAAAAAAGTCCAAGACTACCATTGAGCGGACGGCAGAATGAAAGGCACCTGACAATCCCTGAAATGCAGATGGAACCGATTTAACAATATCCGAACATCCCTAGTTCAGCCTAAGTTATACCTAGATTCTTGACTTGTAACTGGAACAAAATAGCAAGCCAGTAAAGTATGCTCTTCCATTCTCCAGTGCCAGTATGTTCCCACTAAACTAAATGTAAATTGAGTGCATTTTTTTTCTTGCACTCTTTACAATAGATTCTTCTGAATGGAAGGGCCATAGCTAAGTGACAGAGTGCATGCTTTGCATGCAGAAGTTCCCAGGTCCAATCTCCAGCAGCATCTTCAGGTAGAGCTGGGAAAGGTTCCTGCCCGGATCCCTGGAAAGCCACTGCCCATCAGTGTAGCAAATCCACCCCCAAACTATTGCTCCCTACATAGCAATTAGGCTTTATAAAAAGGTTAGTTGACATCAACTGAAAGTGTTTAAAATAAAGCTTAATTCCTGTGGGGGAGGGAGATGATGGGAGGCCACACAGGCCACATACAGCTTGGAGGCCCCCAGTTCAGCCCCCCATGGTGAAAAAACAATACAGAGCTGGATGGACTAATGGTCTGAGCCTGACTCCGTATAACGCAATTTCCAATGTTTCTATTACTACCCTCAAGCTCAGAATTCTTCCACATTCTTAGTGGGTTAATATATTCGTTGTCATTTTCTCACTGCACATTCCAATGTGATCTCTACCATCCAGATGGACCAACAAGGCAGATGTGCTGTCTTGACCAGTAGTGTAGTGGTCAGTTTTGAAGTGCAGGTGCTCATCATGACAGTCCCCATGGCCACACCCATGAGGAAAGTCCAAAAATTCAGGTAGTTGTGCTGATCCATATCAACAAACCAGTTCAAATAGTTTCCATTTCCACCATGAGCAGGTACTTTGTAAAGCTAATGGGTCTTAATTGCCCATGCAAGACCAAGCCGCCCCAAAATATTATGCATCACCACACAAGGGACATTATCTTTTGGGCTGGGGAAATTCATCCCCACCATAGCTACTGTGTGAGAATTGCAGGTAAGCTCAGAGGGAACAGGGTATTCTGTGGGGGAGGAGGAGTGGCAGGTGACGTCAACAGCCCTGCTAATCAAAAAGGGCTGGAGCGGCATTCCTGCAAGCCCTGGCTCCACTGCGCCACTGGTCTTGAGAGATGTGCTGGATTTTCGAGCCCTTTACAATGGATGTGGCCTAATCCTTTAAAAGGTTTTTAATAATTCAACAAAGGAGATATTGCCTTTCAAAAGTTCGTCGTTGATGATGAGACTTTCAGTGATGAATTGACGCACTTACCTTTTTCATATCTCCTCTACTGTTGAATAGAACAGTTCGACAGCCACTTTTACTTTCTAACTCTCATTTCCACCACCTCTGCAACAGGGTTTCATTTTTTTTTTAAAGTTATCTTTTAAAAAATCATTTTAGCAAAGGATCAGGATCATCAGATTAAAATTAAAAAATGATTTCTTCAGGGTAATTATACATTCAAAAGGTATATGAATAGATGCATGCCCTTTCCATATACTTGTATTATGCACGGAAGAAATTTTCCCAAGATGTTTCAGGTTATTACCTTAATCCTTAGCTGGTAGACTGGGATTGCTGAGTCCTAGATAAGAGGGTAAAAAACAAAAAACAAAAAAAAACCCACCTCTCTCTCTCTCTTTCTCTCTCTCTCTCTCTCTTTTAATTCCTCATGAATTTTGACCTTGCTGCTGCTGCTATACTGATCATCAGATTTCCAGGTGCCAGGGCTTCTTGAAACTGATAGTCTCTGTTCCTGACCTTCTGTGTATTGTGACCTCAGGTGAGGTAACCAACAGGAAGAAGGCGTAGAATGCTCTTTTTTTAAAAAACACTCTTCTCTTTTGCACATCTATTACATTTCCCACATCTTGTTAATTGGCACAGTCACTTGTCAGTCACACCTGTGATCTTCATTCTGCACTAAAAATATAACTCAATGTGTCAGTTGTCATCACTTTACATAGCTGTAGATGATCATCATATTTTTGCTACTTTTCTTGCTACCCTTTTTATTTATTTCATCTAAATGCATCGAAAGCATGAAGCAGTTATCCTAAGTGTCATTACCAAACCTCTAAACTAAATTCAACCACTACAATGCACTAGTTCTCTTTCTCTAAGAAGATGCCTTGCCTACTTGTGCAGCAAAGAGGAAAAAAGCAACCCCTGTGTATATAAGTATGTGTAAAAATCATGCAAGTACTCACTTTGTCACATGTAGATTTGGGAACAGAGATGAGTGAGAATTTTGTTTCAGTTGTTTGATGAGAATTTACCAAAATTTGCATTTTTTTCATATTTGGGAAAGAATGTCATATATATATTTTTTTTAAAAAAAATGAATGTAGAAGAAGCCCAAACTGACAGATTTGTCCATCCAAGCCCAGGACTTTGAATGCTTGGATGTTAAACATCTAGATTTAAATCCCTGCGTACTTAATCATGTTAGTGCTAAATGAAGGTTGTCACCTCCTTCTCTTACAGGCTCCTCATTTTTAACAGCTATATCGCAGGCAGGTACAACATGGCCCTCTCTACTTTCCATACTGGGAATACATGTACCTCTTGAATTTGGCTGGTGCAGATGAGTGAAAATTTCATTTCAGTCAGTGTTTGGCAAGAATTTACAAAAATTTCCAGATGTCATCATATTCAGGAAGGAAAGAATTTGCGATTTTAAAAATCTGAATGTGGCAGCACTGGCAGAAAGCAAAACTGTGAAAGTTCAGTGGGCATAAGAGCAGTACGGCCAGCAGTAGGCTCCAAAACAGGCTGCTCTAGATGTGGAGCAGAGGCAGCCTTTTTGATCTGTTTTCCAAGGAGACCCCAAATGCCTCCCCCACCCCATGCCAGCTTGGAGCAAGAGAATACAGGAGAAAGCGAAACTGAGAAATGTGTCCATCCCGGTGTGAAAAAGTTTGTGTGTTTTCAGTATTTAACAGTGCATGTCCTAGGCATGTCTACTCAGAAATAAACACCACTGAGTTCAATAGAACTTACTCCCAGGTCAAACTTTATACTATATAGGACCGATGCTTAAATGTGCTAAGTGTTGCTTCGAGGTGCTTCTTGATCAAACATTGTTATTAGAGACCCAAGTGGCCTCAGTGGCTCGGAGCACCTTTTACCTGTTTGGACTGGTTCACCAGCTGCAGCCTTTCCTGGATAGGGATAACCTTGCCGCGGTGATTCATTCTCTGGTAACATCCAGGCTGGAAGGATTACTGTACTGTCTGCCTTTGAAAACAGTTTGGAAGTTTGTACTTCAGCCAGAATTTTTTACTGGTTCATCTTGATGGAGCCATATTACACCAATTCTTATAAAATTTTATTGACTTCCTATTTCTGTTTGAGCCCAATTCAAGGTGCTGGTTATCACCTTTAAAGCCCTACATGGCTTAGGGCACAACTACTTGACAGACTGTCTTCTCCCATACTATCTTCTTGCCCATGCACTAAGATCTTCAGAAGAGGCCCTTCTCTGAATACCATCAGTGGGAGACATACACCATGTATTTACAAAGGAGAAGGCCTTCTCTGTTGTGGCACCTTGACTTTGGAAAGCCCTCCCAAAGGAGATATGACTGGAGCCAACTTAGTTGTCAAATTGAAATGCTTCTTTTTGCCCAAACATTTTAGAGTTTTACAATTTAAAATATTAAATTTAATTTAGTTTTAAACTGAATTGATAGTTGTATTTTTGCTTAGCTTGTTGGTTGAAGAGTTGTTGTTTTAATTTGTCTTTTAAAGTGTAATGGTATGTTTTTTATATTGAATTTGTTTGTTTTAATGTTGTGTTGTGTACCCTGCCCTGGGATCCATTGCGGATGAAGGGTTGTTTATACCTTTAACAAACAAACAAACAAACAAACAAATGTCTGGGTGTAATTCAGTGGGGCTCACAGCTTCAACATGCAGTTGAGTGATGGATTTGGGGAGAGGACCGGAGGGGAACATGCAATTAGATTACTGCATCCCGAAGACCATTCTGTATGGGGAATTCTTGGCAGGAAATCCGAAGCTGTCTCACAGCATTGCTAATCTTCACTATTAACCATGGACTACTTCACAGTGTTGTTGTAAGCTTCTCTCAGCTACAACAACCTTCCCACTACTCCAGCAATATGAAGATCAGAAATATATATATATATATATATATATATATATATGAGAAATAACTACTTGGTTAGAAAGTGTATGGGCTGTTCTTTCTGCTGCTACCATTTGTTTGTGGGTGGGTGTTGAGTGGGGCAAATGCTCATGGCCAGTCTTAGCTACACTAAAATTCTGATTATTTTCCCATTGTTTTCCAAGGCCAGTTCTCTCACTTCTATCCAAGAAAGAAAAATAATAGTTTCAAAAGGAACCATGAGATTCCGTCTCCAGACAATTCAGTTCTGGCTGTATTGTTTTTCCTATCTCTACAGATATCACTGCTTTCTTTACATGTCACTCCTATTTGTGACTTTCCTCGTTGGCTACAACAATGGATGGCAGGTGCAGACTTGTTTTTCATTAAATGATTGGAAAGAATACTACCTGCACATTTTGTCTTGTAACATTGATTCTACAAGAGCTAGAAGCTTGTTTTTTAAATGCAAGCTGGAATCCAAGCCAGCTAAAGGTCAAATGGAGACATAGTGGCATCTCTAGGATCTGGCAAAAACCTGGGAAACCAGACAATATGGCAACCCTATACAAAGTATGCATGGCAATGTGAAAAATCTTTTTGGTTCAAAAAGAAAGAAAATGCGGGCGATGAGAGATTTCTTATTTGTGCTATGCTGAGATTGGTACAGTTCTTATACAAATATTAATAACAAATGGTTGTATAATGCTTAAAAAAGAAAAAGTACACTGGGGTGAGCCTCTGGACCTCACTGAATTCGTTTTTGTCCAGTTACTGAAATCTGAAGTTCTAACACTATTAGACATGTAACAAAAATCTATTTGATCTTTGTTCTTAACTACACCTGTGTGCTTTTGAAATGTCTTCTCCCTGCACTCGCATAATCCACTGGCTGGTCCAGTATAAACAATCATTCTGCCTATTCAGTAGGCATATAATGCCTATAAAAATTCCTTATATGCAATCCTACAGGACTGATGCTCATTGGATGGAGGGATCCTTTAATAAATTTTAATCATGTTGTCTTTAAAACAATGCTGATAACTTTTGGACAGCTGAAAGTAGTTTCCCCCCAAAGAGGAATTTCCTTCCATTCTATTCAAGGCCAGCCCAAGCCATTTTGCTAACTGGGGCAAAGGACAAGATGCCCCCCCTCCATTCAGAGAGCCCAACTTGACTGGATTGGCAGTTGAATCTTACTTCAGCACTGGCAATGAAACACCTGAGGGCAGCAAGGTAGTTTAGGGAGCATGGGGTCAGCTGAGTAGCACACATAGCTCTGTCCTCCAAGACTTCATTGCCATTTCCACCCCTGAGCATCTTCACTCTGCCTAATGGTAGGGCTGACCCTTAATCCATTGCTTATATGGGTGAAGTGTGAATCTGTGATTGTGAGTAAAAAGGCAGGGAAGGCAGGCAGTCAAGATTAACATGAGAATGTTGTGGGGCGGGGGCGCTGATCTTGTATTTATGGTGAATATCTGTATGGCTTGATTGAAAGATAATAAAGGCACAATCCTCTGCAAGTTTAGACAGAAAAAAGGCTGACAACTCCCAGCATGCATGCCCCAGCCAGCTATGTTGGCTGGGGCATGCTGGAAGTTGTTGGCCTTTTTTCTGTCTAAACTTGCAGAGGATCGCACCCTAAGGAAAAAAACAACCTTTGCCCTTATTTCTGGGTCAGATTCCTTGGGTTACCTGGTTAAGCAGGTTGTCCTGGTACTGCTAGGCCATCTAAGAGAGCAGAAAAGCAATTGGGATACCTTGATTGGTGAAAGAAGGTATGCTGACACTGGAGTCTCAGCACTCTCCCTGCCTAGCAGCTGAGCTCACACAAATAATACAGTTGCCCCCCCCACCCATTATTTTTTTTTACATCAATGATACCGTTGTGAAGAGTCTGTTTCAATAAGATTCAGGACACAATGCTCCATTGAAGATTGCTGGGGATATTAAGTATATGAGATGCAGAAAATAATGCATTGTGTATTAAAATGGTTATGAAAAATAGATATGTAGAGGCATTTCAGAGTTTAATAAGATGGCTATTTTCTTGTGTCAGCAGATAACATTGTTTTGGTAAATATACAAAGTATTATGTATCCTCTCTAAAGATCTTGTAAGATATTACTTCAACATCAGTGGAGAATAAATACTAGCAGTCACAGATTCAAAACAGCTAACAATGGATGGGATAAAGAGCAGCTGCCTTATGTTTCATACAGTGAAGTTATCTTTAGAGCCATGAGAAGCGTATGACAGTTCCAGTTTGGGAATGATGGTAATCTGCTATAGGAATGACAGAAATCAGTCAGACGTGATGAAAAAGACGTTTCTTACTAAGGGCGTCTCATCTTCCAGACTCAGCCAGATTGTCATGTGCCGCTTCAGAAGGAGGATGTGCTAGTGGAAGTAAAGTATGCCAAGTTCTCTGATAGAGGCAGTTAGCAGGTCAGGCACCACATCATCCAGCCCGGGACTGTCTATCCTCACTGGAAGCGGCTTTTCTAGATCTCAGGAATAGGGACAGACGAATCTGTATGTTTTGCTTTCTCCCACATTCAACTTTTTTAGATCTCATATTCTTTCAGTCCTAAGAATGAAGGAATGTGCACATTTTTGTAAATTCTTATTAAAACCAAACCGAAACAATATTCTCACCCATTTACCGTACCCTGCTACCCAATCCTTTTAAAAAACAAACAAACACACAAACAAAGAAGCAAACAAAAGACCCAAAGAAACAAACAACAACAAAAACTAGAAACGCTGGATTTGAAACTGGGAACTTCTGCTTATAAGACATGTGCTCTACCACTGAGCTATGGTCTATTTCTAAGGTCCATGAAAGGGGCCTACAGAAGGCAGACATGAATTTACAATGGACAGATTACATATCTGCCCTCATCACATACCCTTTCTGCTTAAAAAGGCCTGAAACATGGTTGGCTCTCTACTGCCTGCCAATTGCAGAGGGTGATATTACACATGTCTTTCCTATCTGTGCCTGAAGAAGGCTCTGAGGACTGAGAATGCAGTCCAGGATAGTTTACTAAACTGTGTCTCTGATCCTGCTTCAAGATCCTATCCAGTCCTGCCTCCCAGATATGCCTAGAGAAGTGGTTCTCAACCTTTTTTTGCCCCATGCACCCTTTTCACCATATGTCAGAATGTCATTCCCCCTTTTCCAAGATTGTCTGGCTCAAAAGTCGCATTCCAAATAATAATGCATATAATATATAATTACAATAAATGGAATATTTCCACAGATAACAAATGAACAAATATTTATCTTTATTTTTAATTTAATCTGTGCCATACAATAAGGTGTGATGTCCTGTAGATTATGGACAAACTGTAGAATTGTAATTTGTAGAAAGATCAGTATTTCAACCGTTTCAGTCTTTGGTCCCAATTCCCCCCCGAAACCCTACAATTCCCCCCTGGGGGGAATTCCCCCGTGATTGAGAACCCAATGCCCTAGAGCATTGATGGCGAACCTATGGCATGGGTGCCACAGCTGGCACGCAGGGACCTCTCTGTGGGCACTCGAGCCATTGGTCACCGGATCGCGAAAAGACTGTCCCCTTCTGCAAAACACTAATGATCTTGTTCTTTCTCACAATGTGGAACAGAATTATTTTATTCTAGAATTCCTGTTACAGAATTCTTTTCTACATTGTTGTCACATTTAAAAGATTTTGAAGAATGATGCACAGAGCATGGCTTGGATGTATAGCCCTAACAGTTGACCTGAGTGCTGCATGTGTTGCTCTCTTTTTTTTTTTTTTTTTTTTTGTAAAATTTTTTTATTTTAAATTTTAGAATCCATAAAAACAAAATACCAAGAACAAGACAAAACAAAAACCAAAGAAGCATACACTACAAAAACAAAACAACATTAAACTAAAAAGTACTTCCGATTTCTCCACAACCAAGTATAAGTAACAACAGATATTCTATATAATGATTATAAAGGAATTGCTTCCTTTTTCCCCTTAAACAAACAAAAAAATCAAACGAAAGATTTCCCCCCCTCTTATTCATCAACCTCACAAGTTCACAAAACCTTGAAACCTTACAGCAATTTACTCCTAAGCACGTATAATAATCCTTCTAGTTAAACAATATTCAATATTTCTATTTATGTTTAATAAAAATCTCTTTATCTTCTTTCCCTCCATTTATAAACAGACAACCTAGCTTTTATTTTATTTTTAAAATAGTTTCACATTTCCACATTACTTCACATCTCCAATTCTATTCCATATTTAGTTGGTTCCTTTCCATTAGTTATTCTCTATGCTATATTTCATCTAGACTCAATACATTTTTACCAATAACAACCACCTCAAACTGGAAGTTCTCCTTTTCTCTCAAAGGGGTTCCTCTCACTAGCCCCTACTGGTTCAGATCTATATATATTTTCTTTGGATCACTATCAGCAATCCATTTTGGTTTATCCCATCTGAATTTCTCTCACCAATCCATTTGGGAAGCTGAACTTACTTCTTTCATAAGAACCTCCCACTTCCCCCAATATTCAACAATTATCATAATATAAGTCCAACCATTTATTCCATCAACTAATCAGCAAACCATTTTTATCTTAACACAGGTCAAACCATTTATCCCATCCAATAATCAGCAAATCATTTTCCCCGATCAAACACAGTATTCATGATGTGCATCTTTTTCAGGCTCATGCTCCAGAAAAGACTTTTCCCCCCCATGTGAGCCTCCCTAGCTATCTTCCTCCAAGTAGCCCAGCAGCGATCAACTTTCCAGTTCTCCCTGGATGGTATCTCTAAAGCGTCTTCACTGTCCGTTTTGCTGGCATCCCTCCCTTTTCTGCTGTCTCTCTTCAAAGGTCCAGTTGTTATCTCTCCCAGTATATCATTCTTCGCCTCGTCCTCCCTGCTCTGCATTTCCGACCTCACCAGTCCCCCCAACAGTTTATTTTGGAAAGTTTGAAACAGTTCCATCAGCTCTCCGGCCAATTGCAGCAGTAAATCATAAGTAGCCATCTTGTCTGTGACGCAGTTAGAATTTACAGCTACTTTAAACTCTTCCAGAATTCAAAGTAAAAGGAATTACAGTACCTCTTTCTTTCTCGTTTCAAAACACATTTGTTGATCTTCCCATTATGAAGTTTTAAAGCACATTTTCTTTTTAGTATTCCAGATGAGGGTATTTAATCCTGATTGTGGATAAAATTCCTCTTTATTCCCAATTGTCAATAAATCTTTAAGAAATGGAGTTGTCGTTCTTCAGGTTCTTTAAAAAAAAAAAAGAACTCCAAACGCGGCGGTGAGCGCTGGTGGCTTCTCCCACACTCTACCCTCCCCGAGAGAATCTGAGTGCAGAAGCACAAGCAACTGCAAAAAAAAACTCACAGAGAGCAATTAAGAGCTATACTGGGAATCACTCTTAGATCATCCTCTTGTTCCGAGGAGATTAAGCAGCCAAGATAACCTCTTGACTGGATTTCTCGCCGCGTTGGTCTCCCTCGATTTCAAGAGATTTCAAGGGAGCTTCAGTCCGACATTAAGCTCCACCCGGAAGTCCGCATGTGTTGCTCTCAAACTAAAGGAGTATGAGCCAAGGTTTGACAAATTATCAGCATGCATGCAATAGCAAAAATCACATTAATTGTGCAAAAGCATGCCCAATGCAAACTTTTCCCTAATGCAGTGTTTGCAGTCCAAGACATAAAGTGTTTAAAATGTGTTAAGCACATTTAGTTTTCTTGTTTATCTTGCTCATCCTAGTACAGGTTGACTTTTACTTTTACTAATCCGACACCTGTACAAGCAGGGAAAGGACCCGGGGTAAAGCTTGCCCCATACAATTTCAGTCTGGCATATAATCATATTACAAGTTGAGAATCCCTTATCCAAAAATATATGTGCCTAATTATTTTAAAAGTTTGTATAAATTCCCTTCAGGCTATGTGTACAATGTAGTACTATAATAATTTTTTGAGTTGATTTTTTTTCAACAAAAAACTGTTTGTATCATTGAAACTGTTATTGTGAAACATTGTATCTGTTATTGTGTTTTTCTTTTAAGATAAAATATGTTAATTAGTTCGGACAACTGTATGAGCTGTTTTTCTAAAACTAAAACCTCAGTATTCAGGTTTAATTGTAGTGTTGGCACTTTGAAATAAATAAGTTGGTTTTGTGTTGCAGTTTGGGCACTCAGGCTAAAAAAGGTTCGCCATCACTGCCCTAGAGAATGCCCCATCTGCATGGCTAAGACACATGATGTGCATGTAATAGTATCATAGTCATTAAGATACCAAGCTATTAGGTCTAATGTAAGAATGTTTAAAGAAGCCATAAAGAAAACCCCAGGACAATATAGAAAGATACTAAAATTGTTGTGGAGTAGTGGAAGCATTTTAATGGCTTAAGAATTAGAAAAATGGATGTCATATATGAAGCTCATCAGACCATCGGTCTAACTAACCCAGAGTATTGTTGCTTCTGACTGACAGCAGTTTACAAGCAAAGATCTTTTCCAGCATGATCAGATTCTTGAAGTGGAAAAGCCAGGTCTACAATGCAGCTATGGCTTCTTCCCTAGAGCAAATGCTTCAGCAAGAAACCATGTTCCTATTGTTTGGGTAAGCAGAAGGTGTATAATGAATTAATAAGAGAATAAAGGACAGTACAGTACTGGGTTCCTTCCTCTAATAACATCTTATGTTACTGTGTGTTTATCTGGGTAACGTTGCAAGGAGAGAAAGGTAATTTCATAAATAATTGGCTACTTAGGATTTTATAGGCCAAAACCAATCATTTAAACCAATACTATGAAAGCCACAGGCAATTAGGGCCATTTACAAGGAAACTGCACCATACAGAAAGCTGCTGTTCCTGCTGCTGCTTCTTTTTGTCCCATTGGATTTGGACTCAGGATCAAAAGAGACCATATATGACATCATTTTCTGCTGGAACACAACTCTAGGAGGAATACAGAAAAACCAGACTGATACCTCCCACCACCACAAAAAAAATAAAAAATAAAAATTTCCTCTCTCCTCATAAGTGAATAAATAACAGAAAATGTCATGCTGCAAGAGACATCCACGTTCATCAGCAGCTTTCCACATGCATTGCCAGTGCAGATCCAGATCTGAATCTAGATGCATCACATTGCTCACTTGAGCCATATTGATTGGCTGGGTGCATCTTTTGATGTGAATGAAGATCACATCTGGAGCCACCAGCCTCACGTGGTCCAGTCTCAATCAGGGCTTGAATCTCCAAGAATCACTTGTGTGGCGTAGTGGTGAGAGTGCTGGACTGGGACTCGGGAGATCCGGGTTCTAGTCCCCGCTCGGCCATGAAACTCACTGGGTGACTTTGGGCCAGTCACTGACTCTCAGCCTAACTTACCTCACAGGGTTGTTGTGAGGATAAAATAGAGAGGAGGATGAGGATTATGTAAGCCGCCTTGGGTTCCTTGCAGGAAAAAAGGCGGGGTATAAATATAATTAATAAATAAATAAATAAATATAAATAAATAAATAAATAAATAAATAAATAAATTTGAGTAACCTGGGAAGGCTGGCAAGATTTTCCTTTCTTTCCTAGCTGAATAGGGAAAAGAAAGATCGTATATCACCCTTCTCTCCCAATCCCTGCCATTTTAAAGAAAGATCTTAAGACTCAAAATGAAGACACACAACACATAACCAATTGGTCTAACTATGGACTACATCTTTATTTATTTGCATGTATGAACTGCAGTATCTGCCAGCTTCACCCTGTTTAACTGCGGGTATATCCTCACTACACAAGGTGAGAGCTAGTAGTCATCATCTCCTGCTACCAACCTTGGTTGGGCAACCTCACCCTAGCTCCAAAAGTATGGTTCAGAAATAGAACTTTCTTTGTTCTTCAATACAATACACAGTAATATGTGTCAAGAAAAACCAAAGGCATATCACTGGGAGCCAGTGTGGTACAGTGGTTAGAGTGCTGGGCTGGGACTTGGGAGATCTGGGTTCTAGCCCCCACTCGGCCATGAAGCTCACTGGGTGACTTTGGGCCAGTCACTGACTCTCAGCCTAATCTACCTCACAGGGTTGTTGTGAGGATAAAATGGGTTTCTTGGAGGAAGAAGGCAGGATATAAATATAATAAATACAAAAAAATATCAGCCTTCAGGACCCAAGCGTGAGTCCCTGTGCCAGATCCCTTTAAGCCAGGAACTACTAGAGGTTGGTTTGAGTGGACCTCCCTTCGTCATTCAAGGTGCTCAGTGTTATGCACTATTTCTTGGCTCCCCCTCTAACTAAAGTGGCCATGTATCCTTCTTTACAGAGGACAGTCCTCTACTTGAAGTGCTGTCAGAAAGCAGTCCTCTACTCAAAGAGGTCCTCTATTGGAAGGGCTATCCTGTCCAAATCCAATTTCAAGATGAAGAACTATAAGAAGGCATAGAAGGGGCCTTTAAGTTGCCTATCAATAGCTATCACCTGGACAGTAGACTGAACAGGCACACAGATCATCTGTTCAGTCCGCTTTGGTGAGATGAGTTGTATTTGTTTTTCAGTTATTATAATTATTTCTGAATTTGTATGTATACATATAAATTAGCATATGCAAATGTTATGCAAATCTGTGTTCTCTTTTGTCTTTTTTGGTGATGCATTTCCTCTTTTTTGAGGAAAAAGACCTCAACCCATACTAAATCTGATAGTTGTGACCTATTTAGGCAGTCACTTGAGCCCAAACAAAGCAAATCATTTGGACCTTGGAATTCAACATTGCAGAACAGGCAAAAAAAAAAAAAAAAAAGTTCCATTGCTTAAACTAATCAGGAGCCCCCAAAATCCATCTCCTTCCCCAACTGACAACTGGCTAATCCTGCACTGTCAATGTTGGGAGTGAAATGCATCATGAGGAGAAGGTCACATGATTGTGGATGTGAAACCAACAAAACCTTTAATAGTGAATGTTTACTGAGAGAGCAGGCCAAGCAGCAGACTGATACAGGCAGAGCTGAACAGTAACCTAAAGCACAGTGCTTGAGAGCTGACCCAGGCACTTCCTGGTATGGCAAGAGGGACAATATACTACAGGGAGTGTGGGAAGGATGCTCCAGACTGGGTCAATGGAGAGATGCCGCTGTGCAGGGACATGATTAGACTGGTTTCATGATAATGTTCTTATAGATCAGTTAACTGAGCCATTTGTGTCTCATGCTCCACCCATTCAGAGTGGCCGGTTTGTCAGCCAGATGGGCGATTCAGAAATACAACAAATAAATAAATAAATAAATAAATTCTATATGGTAGAGGCAACCCCTACCTCCCACACACACATTTCAGGATGGGGACCTAGATTCCTCAGCACTTTCCCCCCTGAAAATACAACAGCAACAAACTGTTTTCTGTCCTCATTAATTCAGTTCAACCAGTATTCAACTTTTACTTTTTTCACCACAACAAAGCCTGTGGCTGAACAGCTCAATTTTAAAAATTAGAAAGCAGTGCATTTTTCTTCTTGATAAAAAAAAAAAAAAAAGCAGCAGCATAATTTCACTGGTTTGGGTCTTCCCTCTTCCAGTAAGAAGTGATGGGAGTGAAGCCTGGATTGGTGAACAGAAGGTGTGTGGCAACCTAAAGGGAGTGTTCTCCCTAGATATTCTTAGATTTTCCCTTTAATGTTTTAGCTGCTTATGCCTGGAAGCTAAAACATTTTCATCTATCCAAGCAGTTAGGTAAACAGTGAATAAAACATTAATAAATTCCTGTTTTTGCTTTGAAAATGTTCATTTTATTCTTATACATTCAAGTACAAGAAAATATTTCAACATGATATTGGCCCTAACCTTTTTGCCTGCATCTCAAGCAGTGGCTTGTCATTTTGCATAAGTTAACATTGTTTTCGCAGGTAGACATTTATTATTTTTGATGCACATATGCCAGATTCATCTAGCATTATAACGCTTTCTGTCATCTTCATCCAAACAACATCTGGCAGCTGTTGCCAGAGTGACCTTTCAGACACAGTAGAAGAATGCATGCAAAGAAAAATAAAAAAGTGTCTACATTACAGGAGGAAAAAAGCACCACACTTTTGCACAGTACAAAGTGAACCTTGTGAATTGCTTTAATACTTTAATACAATTGTCTTCTGGAGGACAGTTGCATGCTGAGTTTTAGGTCAATCAAAATGAGGATGGATATTAATCAGGTGGTAAGAGGGTACAATGGACAGGTCTCCAATGGAGCCGCATGTCTTGAGGTCAGTGTTGGAGAGGCACCTTTCATGAATTTCTGATCTAACCTACCATGTGGTAAAACACATCTCAGGAAGAGATATTGTCATGGTATATACTTTACAATTGTATAGGGTGGAAAAAAAGAAATTCTCATGAATCCAACAGGAGAACTACCACATTTGTCATTTGCTTCCCACAGTTCAAATGTACTATTCTTCTTGACTATACTTCATGTGTGCGTGCATGCATGCATATTTTCAGTCCTAGTAGTCTCCAATTATGGGGCATAAAATATAATAGGTTGGATCCAAAAGTATCCTTTTGCTTCTTGAAGATATTTTTCACTTGCAGAAGTGCTGTCTTACATCTCACACTAGCACTGTGCAAGAAAAGTGAATTTCAGTACAAAAAGTATCTGCTACTTGTACATTAACTGCTACTTGCAACCTGTTGTTCAAATGGAAGCTTAAGAACCACTACATAAATTGCTTATTGTACCACTGTATACACTCTTGTGCAAGCTCTTGCACTGGCAGAATATCACTACTGGCTATTTTCTTTCTGCTCACAGTTCTTTGGATCCAACCCAATACCACAAAACACAGAAGCAACCAACCACAGTAGGAATGTGTGAATGTGAAAGGTAGGGGGATACAGGAAGGTTATCTGAATACAGTTATCCATCCCTTTGGATACTCAAATAGCCCCCACTTCATACCACCTAAAGATGCTAGATGGATCTCCATGATAGACGGATCACTTTAGGAATAGATGGCCAGAAGGAATTGCACTGGAAGTGGGAACAGACATTATACCAAACAAAAGAAGTTTACCTACAGGGCAGACATTATCTGAGTTTTTATGGAAAACTCAGGAGTTACTTGCTCTTTTTGTTGAGTGCTGTCTTTCTCCTTGTGCACTGAAATTCAGTACAAATGTTACATTTTATAGACTGTGTACAACAGACCTAGTGCCCTCCACATGTGCTGGACTTCAACTCCCATCATCCCAAGCATGCTGGCTGAGAATGATGGGAGTTGTAGCCCAACACATATAGAGCCCACCAGGTTGGGGAAGGCTGGGGGCAGGTGCTAGTTTCACACTTGAGCATCTTCATTTCCTTACAAACGGTATGTAGAAAGTGATAGTGTACTCTTCCTGTCTGTATCCCATTACTTGTACTAATATGACTTACTAATATGGATGTAAAATGGGGGGAATGGGGGTGAGGGGAAAGTATTTACCACCATTTTGCAAGTGGACCTGCCACGGTGAATATTGACTAGCCCGCTGTAGCACATGCACACGGTGCAAGAGCCAATGTGGGGAGCCGTGGTAAGGAAGGGAAGATGACTCAATTGAACCACATTGTTCATCGTCTCCCATGTGCATGGTTGTGCCTGCATGGGGATAGATAGTTCTGTCCAGTGTGTCACTTATTAACATGTCTATATCTTTCTCATTTTCATGTATATTTGTATCTAATTCTGACATTTTGAAACTCATTCCAGCAGTGACTAAACTTTATTCTGAAAGAAAAAAATAGCAACAATCCAAATATATTTTAGAAAAGAAATATACCCTGGGAGCAGGGGAGGCTGGTGACTCCTGTTTCAGTGGGACTCCTAATCCATTGCAGGTTCTATTTGGAGCTTCATAGGAGCTATCCATGGTGCTGAACTCCATCCTTAAAATAGGTTCATCACCATTGATAGCTCCTATAAAGTGCCAAATAAAACCTGCACTGGATTAGGAGCCCCACTGAAATAGGAGTCACCAACCTCCACTGCCTGGAAGAAGGAATCCAGCTCATTGGTTTGGGGGGGGGGGGAGAGGAACACAGGAAGCAGCCTCATATGAGTCAGACCATTGGTCCATCTAGCTCAGTATTGCTAGCACTGATTGGCAGTTTAAGACAGCAGACTTTGCTAGCCGTACCAGGAGATGCCAGGGGTTAAACCTAGGACATTCTGTCGGCAAAGCAGGTGCTCTACTACTGAGCTATGACCCTTCCTTAAAATAGGAAGTAAATGAACAATCACTGGGGAAAAAATGATTTCTACACCATCTACCATTCTTTATCATACTCCTTTCCAGTGGAAGCATTTCAAATGTTGATAGAACTTGTTTACCCCATGATTAATATGTTTTCTTTGCTTATTTCCATTACTCTAGACTGACAATTTATTTGTTTATTTATTTATACCCTGCCTTTTTTCCTGCAAGGAACCCAAGGCGGCTTACATAATCCTCCTCCTCCTCTCCATTTTATCCTCACAACAACCCTGTGAGGTAGGTTAGGCTGAGAGTCAGTGACTGGCCAAAAGTCACCCAGTGAGTTTCATGCCGAGCGGGGACTAGAACCCAGATCTCCCAAGTCCCAGTCCAACACTCTCACCACTACGCTACACTGGCTTTTTAAAAGTCTTTATATTTCTGCCCTTTAAAAATTGCTGCATGTTCCTTCCAATTGAAAAATATTGAAAGAAAAGCAAACTTTTTCCAGGGTTCTATTTCCTATTTTTGAAGAAACTTTTCAGATATTACTAATAAGTCCACAACTATGTGACAAAACCATTAACCTTCAAATTATTAGTATAGCAGCAAGCAAAAGCAAAATTGAACCTTTATCTGCCACTGAAACATCATTCACCATCTTCTCTGTGTAATGAAATTGACACAGATTTGCTGTCTAAAGAATACAAAAAGGTATGATCAGAGCTCATATCTCTCTGAGAAGCCAATTCCAAGGCATGCTGTAAACTCCAGATGGAGCATACCAATAGATACACTACTGTATTGTCAAGAATCGTGACATCACAGCAACGACATTAATCAAGACTCAATCCCGTTTATATAAGTCTTATATTTTACAAGAAGTAGTGTGCACATGTCTGTACTTTGGGACATTGACAGTGAATCCTATATATGCCTATTCAGAAGCAAGTTCAGTTGAGTTTAATTGGACTTGCTCCCAGGTAAGTGGACATAGGTTTATACTCTGAATTAGTCATTTTGGTTACAAAAGAAAAAGGAACACAGCTTCTGTGTACAATTCATTTGGAAAATATCTTTCCGAGAGATGAACACCAATTTTGCCCCATGGGGCATTATGGGACAATCATATCTAGGTAGAACAACCAAAACACATTGAAATTTCTCTTTAACTTCAGAAAATCATTGTCTCCACTCCTGTTATTTTATTTTAAAACATTAACCTCCTTTCTCCATTTCCCCTGAGTACTGTATACAACTGAGAGCAGGCAGCAAAAGATGGTTGTTGCCTTATTCACCTTACACTGAAAAGTCTCAGACTTCTTAATCCTGAAGTAATGTCACTTTATTCCCTTGAATTGTGACACTTTTTTCAGTTCCTTTTTAGACAGACTTCACATGTGTATCTTTGAGCCTTTCTTCTGCTGTTGGTGTGCATGTGTGAAAGAAACAAATGCAGTTTGAAATCCACTTCTATCAGATAGATTTTTAAACTGATGAATGACCATGGTGGATTTACAATCACATTTTAAACTTCATGTGTTTTTGTGTCACCTGTAAACAGATGCATTCCATTTCAGCCTTAGGCAAACCAAAATATTTCCCCCCTTTTCTTTTAAGTGAGCCAAGGAAACAGCAGGTCATATTCCATTAAAACAGAGCATAGACCTCCATATGAAATCAGTATGAAAAGGCAACTCTTGGATACTATGTTATGTGGCCCCAGAATTAATATGAACCCAACCATCAAAAAGGCACATGAAGAAAAATCTTCACGCAATGTAATATACTGTAGCCATTAAACTAATAACTAGTCTATGCAGTGCCATGGATTCTTCTCCATCTCTGGTCAAGCTAATGCACCATCTCACTAGGTGAAGGGTGTTGAACCTCAGGCCCATGGGCCAAATACGGCCACCTGGAGTTCCAGTCCAGCCCTGTGGCATTCCCTGAATAGCCCTTCCCCTTCCCCCACCCCCTTGCCTCCAACTGCCAATCATTTGGTGGTTTGTTATGGCTTTTGCAGAGTTTTATCCCATTCTAAAAGGTTGAAATGCCTCTCCTAAGACTTAATTACTGGCAGTAAGGGCTTTAACTTAAAACGTGCTGGTATTTGCCTTCAGCTCCACCCACCACTGGAATGCACCCCCCCCCCCCGAGCTTTTGTAAAACTGAATTCAGCCCTCAGGCTTAGTTTTGTCCAGATAACTTATAGAAGGGAATGTATCATCAAGAGGTATAACAAAGACGTTATATAAAATGATTCAAAAAATGGAAGAGCAAGAAGAGAATCTTAAGATAGTTTGGGAAACAGATTTTGAGGAGGAAATAGCGAAAGAAGAGTGGAATAAGATATGGGATAGGCGTATACTGAAAAGTATGTCAGTAAGGATAAAGGAGAATTTTTATAAACTTATTTGGAGATAGTACCTGACTCCGGTGAGATTAAATAAAATAGATAATAATTGTTCGGCAATGTGTTGGAGAGGTTGCCAGGAGCTAGGTACGTATGCTCATATGTGGTGGAGCTGTAAAAATGCATTGGATTTTTGGAACAGAATTTTTGAAGAAATATCAGAAATTATTGGTATTACTTTAGAGGTCTGTCCTAAATTAGCATTGTTATCAATAACGGAGAAGGTGGCTTGTTCTCCAGATGTTAAAGAACTAATTGTAAATTTATTAACGGTGGCTAGATTAATGATAGCAAGGAAATTGAAAGTTCAACAAGTTTTTTCTATTACTAATTGGTATAAGGAGGTATGGGATATGGCCTTAAATGATAAGTTAACTTGTAATATCAAATGCAAAAGGGGACAATTAAATAAAAATAATTTCAAGGATATTTAGGGATTATTTTTATATTATGTTCTAGTAGAAGGAAAGGGGAATGCACCATGTCAAGATCTGATGTATTTCTGGAATTTAGGATAAAAATGGATTATAGAGATAATAAGTATTTCTTGGTCCCATGGTGATGGGAGCACTGTATTAGTTGTATGTATTTTGTTTGTTGTATTGTTTGATAAAAATTTAAATATTTTTTTTTAAAAAAAAATGAAAGGAGTTCAGCAGCCCTGCTCGAGGTGTTATTCCATGCAACTTATATTGGATGTAGATGTCTAAAATACACAAATAGCATCTCAAGTTATGAGCATACAAGCATAGATTTGTATGAAATTAACAGAATGGTTTCCATTTGCCTACGGTATATTTTTCCCATTTAAACTGTGGCACATGTGGTCAGAAAGGATCAGGCCCTGTTTTTATGTATTTTTAAAAAATATATGCTTCTTGTATTCAGGTGTCTCTGAACCCAAGTACAAAGCACAGCATAAAAATGTTCACATAGGCAGCATAAATATGAAGTGTAACTGAATATAAATATTCTAAAACCATACAATTTTAAAACTAGAAATGGCCAGATGTCTCTAATATGTAGCTCCACTGCACTTCAGCAAAATCTTCATATACACAATTACTCTAGGCAATTAGCTGTGTATTATCAACATAATGTGCTACAGGCAAAAGGCAGAAGTAAGCAAGGAACAGCATGGAGAAACAGGGATAAATTTAGTGACGTGCCTGAATGGCTCTCAGAAAGCAAACCATACCAGATACTACAGAGAAAATAATTTTGATTATAGTGTATGAGACAATGATCTAGACTATGAGGAAATGTTATAGTTGGCCATTTTCCTTAAAATGACAGGGCATCTGGCAACTCTCCACTGCCAATAGCCATGAATCCAGTGATCACCTTCATAAATGTTATAGTCCTGAGTTCATTTTTCTCCAGGTATAAGGATGTTGAGACCACTTTGGCAGATTGCTTTGTCAGCTGTAGCTGTTTCCTCATTTGCATCAATTTTGAAAGGGCTGCAGTATTTAATCAAGGAGGCAATGTCACCTTTTCTTCTCAACCACCCCCACCAACAAGAAATACATTTTTCCTGATATTTCAGGTCAAGCAAACACAAATAAAGGCAATTAAAGTGAGTGGGATCCTTAACTATAGCCAAGACATCTGACCTCTTGAGGCCTGGCCACTGGTGCAATAAGTTAGTACAGCCAATCTAGTGACCATCTGATTTGACATTACTTCAACAAGCAAGTAAAATCTCTCTCACCTCTAAATTCATATTAATCTGCTTCCTCACACTGACTTCCTATGTTTGGTTAAGGGCTTGGTCTACTGACCTCATTGGTGCTCAGCTCAAGATGAGGACTTTGTAAATTGGAGTGGCTTGACCAAGGGATGGGCAGAAGATAGAGATTCAGATGTTTTGTATTTCAACTTCCAGCATTCCTGATCATTGGCCATGCTGAAAAGGGCTTATGGGAGTTGAGGTCCAAAACATCTGGGGTCCTTCTGCCCACCCCTGGCTTATCTATAATCTTTCAAAGTTCCAACTTAACCTGAAGATTACATGAAAGCTTGTGTCTTCACCAACATCTCCATATCCTAGAAATACTCAATAGGATAATCATGCAGTCCCTATTAGTTTTACAGGCATAGACGGTTTTGCCCATATTGCCTGGATTTGGAATATCATGTATATCATTGCTTATAGATTGATACCTGAGTATCTAAATAACACAATTTCAGTGGAACACTGAATACATTACCATTCCAAGACACTGAAGTAGTTGATAAGCAACAACTCTACCATTTTTTTTCTCTGATGAAAGCAAAAGTGACTGAAAATTTTCTTTTAAGATTGCAGAGCATGGTAACTACAATGAAATCAAGAGTGGTCACATCTTTTGATTATTGGTATGTCCAATGGGAGATTCCCACTTTGGCCAGACACAATGATCTGGAGGTAGTCTTCTAGAGTATTGGTATTTTAGGCTGCAATCCTTTCTCATTTACCCACTTAAGAGTAAGCCCCATTGAACTCAGTGGGGCTTACTTTTGAGTAGATATGTATGGGATGGTACTGTTAGTCTCACCTTCTATCTCAAATTATTATCTTAAAATTATGTGAAAGGAGGAAATGATACAGTCATGTGTAATATCCTTAGAAGAAACAGGATAGATGTAAGCAGTTACATCTTGTTTTGCAGATATTTACGTCTTAGCAACAGACTCCTCAATATTTGCTGCATTTATTTGTGAGCCAGTAAGCAGCAATAATTTCTGCAGAACTTGTTTCCAAATAAGTATGCTTAGGGATCAGAACTTCAGTGTGAAACAAATTCCCATCTGGAAGGAAGCTTTCCTATCCACCCTGGTCCCCTGGCAAGGCATTTCAAGGCATGGTGAGAAGCCCCACAGAGAAACATCTTGTGTCAAAAAGCCCAGTCATCCATGTTTCTCTCTGCTCTACATTGCATAACTGAAATCCCAAGAGAGCTTCTACTAGGAGTGATGCTGAAGGCAGAAAACATTATAGTGATAGACTCCTGTTATTATTTGTGCACAGAGCTGTACATGGAGCATCTTATTACTCTTATTTTTTCCATACATTAAAATGTTCTTTTGGACAGAGCTCTTTTTAATTTCAGCTACCAGAGGTGCTCCTGCTGTTGCAATATACATTGCTGTTGCAATGCAGTGTATATATAGAGATAGTGCGATGTAGTGGATAGAGTGTTGGATGTGGACTGTGGAGATTTGGGTTCACATGCCTGCCTGCTCAGCCATGAAACTTATCAGGTGATCTTGAGCCAGGCACTGTCTTATCAGCGTCACCTATCTCACAGAGTTGTTATGCAGAGAAAATGATGGGTGGAGTAGAAACGCACATTTGTCAACCTGAGATTGCACCTGTATCCCTAGACTAAAAAGACGAGACACAAGTTTGTTGGGGTTAAAAGAGCAACAATGTTATTTAAACTGATTTCAGTTAAGGAATCTGCAGTGGGCAAATAGCTTAACATGTACAAATACACTTACTTACTAAATAAATAAATGCATCTACCTCTATCCAATATTCAATAGTTGAACAAAATGCTGTTATTATACAATAGCAGGATCGTGAAAGGAACATAAAATAATCTCAATAGATTTTGTATGATAGCCTCTTTATGCATCTGGACTCCTAAGCTATATCTGGAGACAGATGTATGGCATTTATGTAGATGCATAGTAAGGCATCTAATGAGCCTTTTCCGGTGAGTTGTGAAATAAATAATTTGTGCATTAATTTTCTTCCTTATTTGACTAGCTCTGTAGGTGGTCAAACATTATTCAGCAGATAAATTATTCAATACATTTTTTTCTGTTTATTTTCCAATGCATTATTCATGCTTTTCTCTTCCTCATTATTATATAATCCCTCACCATTTTTCTGGTCCAAATTTTCCTGATACTTAAATGAAGACCTTTGTACGAACATCTGAGATTACTGTAACCATTCAGCTTCTCTAACCATCTAAACACTTATGAACCTGCAGATTAAATGCAACTCCTCTTCATGCACCTGTTTGAAGAGCAGATACTGAAGAAATAGGGTTTGGATTCAGAAAGGGATGAGCTATATTAGACCTAAAGTAAGTTTTGAAAAACAGGCCAGGGCTATAGCTACATAAGATGCTTTCAGAACTTATGATTATAATATATATAGAGAAAAGAAAGATACTAGTTTTAGTGTTAGGGGGTTACACACATCCTCACCAATTAATTGCCAAACTGAAACTATATCAGGTGATACAGTGTGTTACTGGGATCCTTAAGCACATGATGGTTTTCTACTGTTGTACTACTATTGCACTACTTCATGAGCCTATCTATTTAAATGAGAATTCATTTGGCTTCACACAGGATACTATCTCTCCCATGTAAGTCATGTACCTCTTTGGAATGGGGTATGATCTTCAGTTGTCTTTGCGAGGTTGTTGAAATCAAAAGTGTATATATTTTGTAATAACCAAGGACATAAAACCAGAGGGAATTACATTGAAGCCCTATCTAAAACTAACATTTTAGTGTGTAGATTTATTTTTTATTTAAGGTATTTCTAGATTGCCTTTCTGAAACCAACCAAGGTGGTGCACACAAAAATCAAACAATGGAAGAGTAATCAGAGAAAAACTTAATAAAACAATAAGGGTGCAATCCTGTGGCCTTCCAACTTTGCTTGGGAGGTCATAGGATAAGTTGGACTCCCCGCTGTGACCTCGGAAAGCACTTCTGAGTTTACAGTGGGGAGTCCAATTGTGGAGCGCCCTCCCCTCCCCCCCCCGGCAGCTTGTGCGGTTCTTTCCATGCCAGCTGGGAACCAAACACAGAAGACTGTCTTCGGTTCCGGCATGGGGAGGGGGGTTCCTGGAGACGGGAAGGGGAGAGCAAGGCACCGCCATTGTGCAAAGAACCCAGGTGGTGCCTTAGCCCCTCCTCCTCACGAGGAAGGGTAAAACACTTAGATGGCCAAAATCAGCTGTCTAAATGTTTTTGAGGGCAAGGGGAGCACAGCAGCAATCCTATCCACCACTCTACTCCTATCTTCAATTGGATACCCATAATCCTCTGAGTTCAGCAGGTTATGGGCACCCACATAGGATGGGGCTGCCCAAGCATTATTAAGAACCACAATAGTAATTTCAAAGGCCAAGTTAAAATGATGTGTCTTGACCCCTTTCCTAATTGCAGTGAGAGTGGGAACCAGCTGCAACTCCAATGGAAGTGTGCTCCAGAGTTTGGGAGGAGAAAGTCCTTTCCAGCAGGCCTCTGCAAGTAGGGGTGTCTTCAAAATGGTCTCTAGATGCATGTGCCACCTACACATCTGGTGTCAGGCTACAGAATTTAACATGGTGTCAGCAGTATGAGATAATCAGAGCCAACCCAAGACATACTGCTGCTGCCTGAGATGAATCAAAACATGGTGCCCCATCCCCCCACATCATGGTGCATAGTATCCATGGGAGGTCAAGTTACTCTTGAGGCAAAAAAATCCCACAAGAGCTTGTCGCCCCCCCTGCCCCCTGAAAGTATACATACTGTAAGAATAATTTCAACAACTTACATTTGTGTGCCTTCCATGACACCCAAAATCAGCTGCTTGAGACAGCCAACTCATTCTGCTTAATATGGTACAGCTGGCCCTGAGGCTTACTCAGAAGTAAATCCCATTGTGTTCAATGGGGCTTACTCCCATGTGCATAGGACTGCAGCCTCAGTTAAGGATAATATGTAGTTGCCATGTGGTCTCAAAGGAGAGGAGATCAATAATAGGTAAAATGGTATCAGGCTGTTGGAAGAGTGTGAAGCATTACAGTCTGGGAGTGGTGGTGTCTCAGCTGCAGGCGCTCTTGAATGAAACTGATTATCTGGAGACATTCCACGCTGGATTCAGTCCCAGTTTTGGGACAGAATCAGCCTTGATCGCCCTGATGGATGACCTTCTTCGGGAGAGGGAGAGGGGGAGTGTGACCCTCTTTCTTCTTCTGGATCTCTCAGTGGCTTTTGATGCTGTTGACCATGGTATCCTCCTGGATTGCCTTTGTGAGTTGGTCGTTGAAGGCACTGTTCTACAGTGGTTTGACTGGTAATGGTGGGATTGGTTCCAGAGAATAATTCTGGGTGGCTGCACCTCAGCACCTGAACTGTGGGGTGCCACAGGATACCATCTTGTCCCCAATGTTATTTAATATCTATATGAAGCTGTTGGGAGTGGTCATCAGGAGATTTGGGGCAAGGTGTCACCAGTATGCTGATGACAGTGACACCCAGTTCTGTGATGTCTGAATCAGGAGAGGCCGTGCATGTTCTGAATTGGTGCCTGGATGCAGTTATGGGTTGGATTAGGGCTAGTAAACTGAAGCTGAATCCCAATAAAGACAGAGACCTTATGGGTTGGCAGTTCCCAGGTCTGGGAACTGGGTTGTTTGCCTATTTTGGATGGGGTTGCACTCCCTCTGAAGGAGCAGATATGTAGTTCGGGGGTAATCCTGGATCCATCTTTGTCACTGGAGGCCCAGCTGACCTCGATGACCGGGATGCCCACTACCAGCTTTGGTTGGTACACCAACTACGCCCATTCCTGGATAGGGATAATCTAGCAATGGTGATCCATGCACTGGTAACCTCATGATTAGACTACTATAATGTGCTCTATGTGGGACTGCCCTTGTGCCTGGTTCAGAAACTGCAGTTAGTACAGAATGCAGCAGCCAGGGTGATCACTGGGACACCCAACTATGTTCACATAGGATCTGTGCTAAAAGAACTGCACTGGCTGCCTATTAGCTACTGAGCCATGTTCAAGGTTATGGTATTGTCATACAAAGCCCTACAACTTAAGGCCAGGATACCTAGCAGACCGCCATTAAGATCATCAGAGGAGGCCTTGCTGGTCATTCCAAAATTATCGGAATGTTGCCAAACAATTCCTTGATGGCAGGCCTTCTTTGTAGTGGCACCACCCTGTGGAGGGGGAAAAAACCTCCTTGTGCAGTTTGGGAGGCAGACAATTTGGCATCTTTTAAACGCCTCCTGAAAACGCACCTATTCATCCAGGCTTTCCCTGGCCCATTTTTACTCCTCCTGTACTGCTGTGTATTGTTATGTGTTGTTGTTGTTGTTGTTGTTGCTGTTGTAATTATATTATTTTTAAAATTGTATTTAAAATGCGATTTTAATTGGGGGGTTTTACATTTATATGGAAACTGCTTACGGATTTTTCTTAATATTTATCAGTATAGAAATAGTACACATAAATAAAAATAAATTCTGTGAAACTCTAAGGCTTATATATACCGGTACCTTACAACCAATAATGGTTATGTAGTTAAATGATATCTGTGTTTTGTTCTGTTTTTTAAACTCCAGAACAATACCCATCCAAAAAGGATTTTCAATTTCAAGTAGGCTAAAGGGAAAATCTGCCTTGTCTCTAATAGGGAAAGATATACTGGGATGAAAAGTTCACAGACAAGCCCTCTTTAAAATGCATGCATCTCCTGGGATTAAATAACACCCAACAACCCTTCTCAAAGTTGATGTACCTGAGGGAAGCAGACAAGAGGTCAGGCAGGACAGAGCAATGGTCATAGCTCCAAGCATCCACCCCCTGTAGTCAGAGAGGTCATCCCCCTCCTACACCACAGAGCTGGGAAGGTCCCTCTGCCTAAAAAAGTTGGATCCAACCCATTGCTTCCCCTGAAGACAAAAATGAAGCCTGGATTCCTTCGTGGGGCAGCAGGGGATCAAATCCTGCTTCACTGTACTGAAGCAGACTCAGGCAGGATTCATCCACCCACCCCATCCACTCCAGATACTCCTCTGAGATGTTTCCTCTCAAAACCTTCATTTCTTGCCCATTCCCAGTTTTTCTCCAGCAAAGCATTTCCAAGACTGGTCAGTGTGTGTGTTTCCACTTCTCCATCGGAGCACCAGCATGCGGAAGTTGCATGCATCCTGCCCAAACTGAAGTTCACTTCAGCCTCTCCTTTTTTCTCTTGTCTCATACTCGTGTGGACGGGGGGTTGGGGGGAGAGAGTAGTGACCCAGTGTGGAAGAGACTCCCCCTGAGTGATGAGAGAGAGAGAGAAGACATACACCCCACCCAGTAGCAGTTTTACCTTGGGGGTGGCAGGGCAGCAGGATGGCTCGGTGGCTGGCCTGGAAGACAGGCAGTGTGAGTGGTATGAGTGAATGAGCGACCGACCATGTAAGGTGAGCGGTGCAAGGGATGAGTGGAAAAGCAGCAGCAAAGGACTGCAGTACCCAGCACCAAGCACTGCAGGGACAATGCAAATGGCAGTGGCTGGGATGCAAGGGCAGCGGTGCAAGCATGAATCCACCACTCCTCATGGTCTGCCACCTGAGCAGAGGCTTCACTCCATGTCATGGGAGGGCTAGCATTGGGAGGATAGTATAAGGTTGTCGCATGGCACATAGTTCTTCCTGAAATAGATACAAAAGTGTCATAGCCACAGGTAAAGACACAGCCTTTGGGATGCTCACTTCCTTAAAATAACAAATGTGGAATTAAACACTTACTGTGAGCACCAAAAAAGATGCAGGGTAATATATTCATAACAACCTAAAAAGGGCTGCAGTGATATATTCATAACAAGCTAAAAAAGAATGATGCTATTCTTGGTTACAAAAGCAACAAGTAAATGCTCACATCAACAATTCTTGTGATAACAATCACTTCCATCAAAGGTGTGTAGGATTCAGGATCAATAATAATACATCAAATGTGTGCTGAGTTACAACCAACTTTAATTACCTTAACTCCCCTTTTAAAAGTGGTGGTCTTCAGTTCATTCCCAAACATAATAGATAATTATTTAGTTTTCCATGTTTGGTTAGAAAGCCACCGAAAGAATCAATAAGAAATCCAGACTGAAGACAAAGCATGTTCACTTCTTAAATTTATTCTAAATGTAGCAAGTGCAAAATGCTGCTGTATTCAATAATATTTTGCTAGCACTGAGGAATCTAATGTCTCTAAAGCTATGTACATTTTGCCAGGCAAAGATGAAACTTAAAATTAAAGTCAGAACGCTATATTTTTCCTTCCATTTCTAAGGATTTTTTTAAACATTATTTTCTTTTGTATAAATTCAAGCATGATTAGACATGCTATATAAAAGGGTTTTTTTTAAAACTGCATATTTAAAATCAAGACATGTTTAAGGGTACAATCTTAGTCATATTTAGACAGAAAAAGTCCTGCAACTCCTAGTTCCAGCATGGTCTTGGTGGCTGGGGAATGCTGGGAATTGTAGGACTTTTTTTGTCTAAACATGCATAGCGGGTCAGAGCCGCAGCCAAAGCGGAAAGGACTGCGCCAGCCATGAGGGCGGAGGGAGGGCCCACCAAAGTTGGTCTCCCAGCTCTGACCTTGGAGGGCTTTTCCGAGGTAGGTGCTGGGACTCTGACTTTTCCTATGTCCAGCCAGAGAATTGCACCCTAAGGGTCCATTTACTGGAGCAGATGTTAACAGCCCATGGACCACACTTTGGGAAATGTGCACAGAAATGGTACAAATGAACTGAAAAACAGGTCACAGACAGAAACTTGAGCAAGATGAACAGAGCTTCAAAGTGAAGTTCAAAGAGTTTCAGTGAACTCAAACATCCCTAGTCATTTCCATCCCTGGATGTATAAGATAAAGACCATAAAGCACTTTGTACACAGTTAGGACAGTGTTCTCCAACCTTGGGTCCCCAGATGTTTTTGGCCTACAACTCCCAGCATGCCCCAGCCAGCATAGCTGGCTGGGTATGCTGGGAGCTGTAGGCCAGCAACATGATCTGAGGACCCAAGGCTGGAGAGCCCTGCTATAGAGAATTATCAGTCTGTATTAGTATTTTAGACAAATGGCCAGAATACCATGCTTAGTGCCCCACATTTTCCAATGTACAGCCAGTATGGCGTAGTGGTTGGAGTGTTGGATTGGGACTCGGGAGATCCGGGTTCTAGTCCCCACTCGGCCATGAAACTCACTGGGTGACTTTGGGCCAGTCACTGACTCTCAGCCTAACCTACCTCACAGGGTTGTTGTGAGGAAAAAATGGAGAGGAGGAGGATTATGTAAGCCGCCTTGGATTCGTTGCAGGAAAAAAGGCAGGGTATAAATAAATAAATAAATAAATAAATGTATGAAGAGAATGAATTGCAAATGATAATATGATGCAACCACAAACCGCCCTCCGTCCAAAATTAAAGTTTGTTTGTGTGCAAATGCAACAACCGGTTAGCCATGTATGATGTTACAGGCAGCTTCAGTAGGTAGAGTGACCAAACAGAAACCTCCTTTGATGGGGAAAAGTTATTAGTGGTGGGCAACACACATGCGTATGTGTGCGCACACCCACACACCCAAATATATATCCTGGGTGTGCATTTGATTGGCTCTTAAATAAGCTGAGCTATTTTTGCAACTGAGGGAAATAGTTCAGTTATTTCTGAGTCAACCTGAATTTGGTCAATGCCCTCCCCACATGAGCCATCAGTTGTCAGCAGTCTTTGGAAAAAACTGGGCCTTGGGAAAATTTGGGTCATGCCATGCGGATGCCATGCAGCACCTCCGGATCCCAGGGAGGGGGAGAGAGTCAGTAGCCAATGAGCTCTCCTTGCTACTGCCACTGGCTTCCCTGGGTAAGTATACTTTAAAACAGGGGTGGGCAACCTGGTGCCCTCCAAACCTGGGCGCCCTCCAGACTTGGACTAGAACTCCCACAATCTGACCATTGGCATGCTAACCGGGGCTGATGGGAATTGTAAATAGGGAACGTAGTTGAGGGATCAGTGGGGAAGTTGGATTGAAGGAAGCTAGCTGAGTGGAAGGGAGATTGGGGCCTTAGTAGGAAGGGTAAACTGAAAATTCTTCCCCAGCATGGATTTTAATCTGAATCAGAGAAGATTTCCCAATGCTTGTCTCTTCTTTGTTATGTAAGAGGTGAGAAAGCCTGGAAAGCTTGTATCCATGCTGAGATACAATAAACTTTGCCAGCATTCTAAAGGTAATGATAGGAACCAGTCTTAGAAGATGAACTAAGAATGTTCTTTTATTATGTTTGGGGAGGCAGGCAACACATGGCTCCACATGTGCACCCCTGGCCTTTTTTGTGGGCCCCCAGTACCCCCACCACTGCTGCTGAATTTGGTGATGCAGTGGTGGCACCAAGACAAAACAGGGGTCTTTCTTGAAAATAAGGGGCGGGGGAGTGCACACTTTGTTTTGAAGCAGAACCGTGCTCCTGAAATCCTCCCAGGAGCACATTTTTTCTTCCAATCAAGGCATGCTCTCCCCACATGCCTTGTTTTCAAGAAATGTCACAAATTTTGCAGCTGCACTACTGAATTTTGGTGGTAAATTCCGCAAAGGCAGGGGTGCAAAGCCCAGTGGGGTCCAGGGGGACCCCGGAGGTTGCCTACCCCTGCATTATATGCTTGACATTATCAGATATTCATGCCAGGAGATTCACACAAGTCATCTCAATGCAGAGATGACTTCTTTGTATCTCTATGTTGCCCCCCACACCTGTGTTAGCTTATTAGACACTTATCATTTGGCAGTAAACATATGTTTACTGTGGCTAAGCTGGAAGGCAAGGTGGATCTATATTCCTGTCTAACTGTAGAATATTTATATTTCACTCTCATAGTTATTTTCAGCACTTTTGGTTTTAAGAAATAGTACGCGGCCTGGGCTCTCACCACAGGGTCAGCTAGACATTCAGACAAATGCACAAGCAAGCAGGTCTTCTGAACTGTGAAAATCAGTGCTAAGTAAGGTCTTATGGGTGGCTTAGCTGGAAAAATGGCAAAACTCCAATAAGCACCTATAAGTTGATTCAGAAAGCATCACTCATAATATGCTAATTCTGTGTCTAATTGCCTTCCAAAAACATTGGCTCGGATTATCAGATCCTGATGAGCTATTCGATGCAGCACGACAGAGTTGGGAGTTGGCATGAAGCCACTTCAGCCACTTTGGTATACCACAGTCCAGGGTTCAGGGAGTGCTTCAGCCTTAATTTACTCCCAGCTGGCATTTAAGAGCCATTCCAGCATTCTGAGGATTGCAAAGGTTGGGAAGACACACCTGCCAGATCACATCCCTGGCTGTTCTTTTTTCATTCTCAGCACAATCCCTTTGGACCCAGGGCAGTCCAGCTTGATGTCACTTATGATTTCTTTCACACTATGCTGGAAAACAAAGCATCTGGACTGACACCCAAGATGAGCAATATGCCCATCTCTTATTGCATGTGGCACACAAATACTAGCATTTGAGTTGCATCACTGGAATAAATACTTTTAGCGGCTGATGATATATTGGCTTCAGTTTCACTTATCCAGCCTTGATCTTTGGGGTGAAAATGGTATCCCCATCTACCGCCAATCACTATCAAGCAAAACAGATGGTGTTTTGCATACTTCATGATAAGGAGTTTCCAGGTAAGGAGTTTGTCTGTTTCATAAGACAAAGCAATGTTAAGGATTCCTGTTATTTCCTCACTACCACATAAGATTGATATTTTAAAAATTAAGCCCCACCTGAACTTTCTCCCTCCCCCACTTGAATGCTCGTCCCTTGCTCCCATCCTTTGGGAGGGTCTTTGCCTTTCCATTTTCTCTGCTCACACCTGGAGATGGAAGGGGAGGTGGAGCCGCTTTCCACAGCGCATTCTCATAACAGGAAACCGTGTCATAGTAAACACTGATAAGAATGAAGTAACGGATGCCAAAGCAAATTTGCCAAGGAAAGAGGAAATGCTTAACTTGAGTCCCCCAAAATCAAAGAAGTTCAAACGGGCGTGATGTTGAGTTCTGCACTGATTCAGACACAACTAAAGATGTACAAGACTTTTGTTTAGTTCACAAATCACTTGAAAATGCCCTATCAGCAGCAACCCCAAATGTGAACAGCGCTGCAAGTTCTCCAAAACTGTTTGCTAATTCCTGGACTTGCATTCATAAAATGCACACTGTTAAAAATGCACAATTTAAAGTTAGCATTATAAAAGAGCATTTTTAAGTGTGCATTTCTTTAAAAAATGCACACTTTAAAAAATTTGCATTAACATGCTTTAACCAATGTGGGTGAAGTGTGCACTTTTGAAAAACGTGCACTTTTCCCATTTGAATGGAATGAAAAAACAGGTTGCAAAAAAGAATGGGAGCAGGCCGAACCAAGCTTTGAGGTGAAGTTCGGAGAAGTTCTGCATGCTTGACCATCCCTGGTTCTCCCATCTCTAGGACTGGAAACTCCTGTTAATTCTAAACCACAGATGGAAGCTTTCCATTTTCTCTGCTCACACATCGAGATGGAAGGGGAGGTGGAGCCGCTTTCCGCAGTGCATTCTCATAACAGGAAACCATGTCATAGTAAACGCTGATAAGAATGAAGTAACCGATGCCAAAGCAAATTTGCCAAGGAAAGAATAGATGCTTAATTTAAGCACTAGGGGGAAGATTAAAATACTTAGAGCACAGCACATGCATAGGATGCTCTGTCTAAACATCCTATGCATGTTTAGACAAGGGGGGGAAAGTCCTACAGTTCCCAACATAGCTAGCTGGACAAATACTGAGAGCTGTAAGACTTTTTTTTCCTGTCCAACCATGCATAGGATTGTGCAGTTAACATTGTGCCCATCTTGCCACTGATACGTTACATATTATGTAGTATTCCTTTATATATTCCTCTAACATATTTTCAAAAACTTTATGCAGTATTTTGGAAGTCTATTTGAGTGGATGGGGCTCTCATCCCATAGTTGTCAATTAAAGAGGGAGTATTTAATTTTCCAGATCTGACCTTATTTGTTAACCCATACTAATGACTAGAAAACAACTTTTTCCTTTAATACTCCTCTATGAGCTGTTTTGGAGTCAAATTATTTGGTACCCCTTTCTGGCTATATGGCGTTAGGGTCTAGGTATATTAAAAAGAAATAAATTGTTCCACTAACAATCTCAGCAGTGAGAGAAACTTGGAATGCAATGGCTCGCCAGCTATAGTTTGATCCATATTCTCATGCTAAACTTACTTCTCTTATGGGAGAATCCAGTTTTGAAAATAGAGACACGACCTTTTATGTGCAGGAGTTGGACTGACAATGGAATTTATACTTTAGATCAGCTAATAGGTTGAGATGATGAATTCCTACCTTTTCCAGTATTTCATTTATCATCTAGTACTAGTTGGCAATATATTCAGCTTCAGCATTTGTTGGAGTCTATATTCAGTCCATCAGCGATGAGTGCTTCAGCGCCTCCTGCACTGCTGGAGGAATTAATTGGTTCCTTACAAAAAGTTAAGCCCACAATAGCTGTCTGTAAAACTCTTCTGGAATGTAGTAAAGTAGATATTCAGAAGGTCAGAGATGAATGGAATAAGGAATTGGAATGCTCTAAACAGTTTGATGGAAAGTTGCCTTGGCTTCCATATGTACTATTTCTGTAGATATAAAATTGAGATTGATTCAACAAAATATGTTTCATGTGTATTGGACACCACAGAGGTTTGCTAAGAAGCTGGCTGGCTTTGCCAGATTTCTGGAGATGTAATGAAGACAATGCCTCATTGAGGTACATGAAGTGGCTATTTCTGTAGTGGCTTATTTTTGGTTGGAAGTCGTTGCTTGTATACATTTTGTTCTTGAAAAATCTACAATAATAGCAGATGTACATGCACTTTTAAACTGTATCCCTGTGATGTGGGGATTAACAGATAGACAGCAAAAATGGATACTGAGAGCCTTTACAAAGAGACTTATAGTTGCAAAGATACTTGTAGTTCAAGCTTGGATGGGAAAACACCCATCGCCTATCACTCAATGGACTGAAGATCTTACTGCTCTTGCTATGTTGCTTTTGCGGGGGGGGGGGGATTGTTGTTGTTGTATTGTAAATAGAAAGATTTTTTTTTTTTTTTTTTTAAAGGAAAAGAGGACACGATTCCATTCAGACTGTAAGTGCCATTCAATATACACATTCCACCAGTAAAGCAGATACACATTCCACCAGTAAAGCAGAACTTCTGCAATAATCAAATCACATTATTGGCCGGATTTTTTTCATTTATTCTGTACTATTTATTGCAGCCTTCTCCAACCTGGTGCCTTTCAGATGTGTTAGGCTACAGCTCCCATCACCCCAGCTAGCATAACGTTGGCTGGGGGTGATAGGAGTTGTAGTTCCACTTCCACACATCTGGAAGGCACCAGGTTAAGGAAGGTTGATTTATTACATAAAGTTAGCTGTTGAATCACACAGTCATTTTCAGTTCTCTGAGATCTCAGAATGAACATGCCTTATTGAGCTATCCATTCTGCTTGCTCTGATTAAGGAAACACATCCCATTACATAGGTGTATTATTAATGTTCATCTGTAGTTTGGCAAAATTAAAATTGCAATGCCTTCCAATCATGCTCTAAGCAGTGCCGTAATCAAGCATTAATTTAGCAAGTTCATTTTTCCATTATACTGTTTTCATCACAAAGTTACCACACTAATACTTCCAGAACATCGCCGTTCAGTTTTAGTAGGTCTGGTGCAAAAATGTAAAAGGCAAGTAGTACCAAGTACAAATAAAGGTCATCTCTAAGACCCCATCTTGGGACTGTACTTTTTAATCACTTTTAACCAGAATATAAAGGTTTGGAATGAAAAATGATTGAAATGTAGAGTAGAAACAGCATATTTAAAAAGAGTTCTGGATAACTTAAAACTTTTACTGTTTCTTTATCTTTACCCCCTACTGATATTTTCCCATTAGGATTGAAATTCTGCTACTAGATTCTTGCATTTGAAAGCAGCATGAAAGTGTCCAGCACCCTGAATCAAGTTCAGCTTTTAAGTGTGGCTTGTATAACATGTCTGATTGGAAGAAAGCAAAAACTGTAACTTCTTTCCCCCTGTAAACGCTGGTATTGTAGAAGTGATGAGCATAAGATGCTGCTCTTGAGAGAATCATCATCATCATCATCATCATCATCATCATCATCATCATCATCATCATCATCTCTTAAAACAACAAACGTACAAAACTTTAAAATTAGGTTGTTTTTATAAACAGTTGGATTTCTTTCTTTTCTTCACAGGCAGAGTAATCCTATCCATGTTTACTCAGACGTAGGTCACACTGAATGGGTTCGGACAACATGACAAACAAACAACTATAACAGACAACCATTGCTTGTCGTGTTGTCTGAACCCAGATCATTGTGAGTCACAATGGTCTGTTTTGTCCTCAGAAACAATGATAAGACACAATGGTTGGTTTGTTCTAGGGTTCGTCCTTACAATGATTGTTTGTTGTGTCATCTGAACCAGGGAGAGCTGTTTTATCATTGGTGGTTAAGGAATCCTACAGAGTTGCATGACAACAGTGGCAAACCAAGCAGCCGCTCCAGTCATCTGATCTCCATTTCTGATGTCTGCCCAGCAACACATACATTGCTGCTTGCTTCACTTTTAATTGTAGGATGCTTTTACTTTTACAATTAGAATACACAAATCTGTATTTTTCTTTCAAAATAAAGTATGGTTTTAATAGAAGAAGAATAGATCACAACTGGAGAACTTTACAAGTATTTGGTGGGGAGAGGAGGAGGGGAGGGGGTTGTTGGGTAGTAAGCAGAGGGCTGGAAAAAAGAAGTCAAGGCTAATTACTCTGGCTGCAGGAGCAAGAAAAGCTTTGGGGTAGGGAAGGTGTGGAAAAGATCTAGTTCAGACTTGTAACACAGGTGGGAGGCAGGATAGATGGGAGAACTGTGAGAGATAGCAGGTTCTCTGCCATGCATGAATGCGAGGGGAGGGAAGAAGTAAAAAAAGGTGCAGTGCTAAGCAGAGCTGGGCATGGAGGGGGGAAAGGTATAAATAACCTTCACCTGTCTCCTAGCCAAGATGGAGGGAGAGGGGAGAGTGGCTTTGGTGCCAGGCGGCGCAGAGAGGGAGGGGGGCAAGGATCAAAAGCCGCTGCTTGGACAAGGGGAGTCAGGCAGTGTGGGGGAGGGTGTATAACGTGTTAATAATAATCACCTGTATGGTAGACCAGGTGGGAACAAAGGCAGGAGGGGGAAGGGGGAGCGTAAAAGGCGTTTGTGATGGGCAGCGTGGTTGGAAGAAAGTCAAGCCTCAGTTCATACTAGAGGGGCCAGGAACGGGTGGGTGGGTGGAAATGCTTCTCTGCGGTGATGGAAACAGTCAGGTGAAACGTGAAAGCAGGAAAAGTGACAGGCGGAGAAGCACAGGGCAACATACACAGGAATAATTTTTTTCCCAATAGCAACAGACAACAAAAGGGATATCGATCAGATACAGGGAGGTAGAGAAAGGGCTAAAGATTCCTGCAGGAGGAGGGAAAGGGGAGCACTCAGCGGAGCAATCACAAACACAGGCTGCCTACATAGCGTGGGAGCGATGGCCCCTGGGAATGCATGGCTGGAGGTGGAGGTAGGACTGTGTGGGAACAAAACAATGATAATGACCAGAAACAATTGTTGTTTGTCAGAACCATCGTTGTAACTTACCACCAATCACGGTAACTTGCAACGATAACTTGCTGTGTCATGCAAACCCACCCATTGTGTTCAATGGAGCTTAAGTGTACATATCATGGCAACCTAAACCTTTTCTTTCTATTGGGTTTCCTTTGTATCATGCTTGTAAAACTTAAACATAAAATGCACTAAGTCCTACTAGGGATGTATCCAAGAGTCTTGGGGGGCTGAGATGAGGCCAAAATTGTCCCCGCTCAGCCCCCCCAAGACTCGCACGCCTGACCGCCGCTCGTCCCACCGCTCGGGGTCCCATCGCGTCATTTCCAGCTGCCAGGAAGTGACACGACAGGACCCCACGGTGCCGGTGAAGCGGATCGAGTGGCACGGGGGATTCGCGCTTTGTGGGGGGATGCTTGCCGAGAAAAGGCGAGCACCACCCTGAAGGAAGGTAACACACCCCTAACCTACTTTCATGCCTACTTGAGGATATAATGGCTGAGTAAATGATTGCCATGGCTGAGTGTATGATGTTGGTTAATGGGGAAAAAAGGGTGCTCATGTTGATTCTGAGCCTTTGGAAAGCCAGTGATGGGCACTTGCCGGTGTGTGCAGGGGTCTGCTTTTGGCACACTGTGAGGGCAACGGACCTTTTCCAATTTGCACAAGTTGAAAGTTCATGCCAGATGTGTACCTTGTTGCCTTGTACCTGATGATGTATGCCCCCCCTTATGTCTTGAATTATGTGTTTATGCACATGCACACATACATATGTGCTCTCTTCACACATTTAGTGACCACACTGGGAGTATAGGACTGCCCATGCACTTGATCTCCATACTCTGCCCCCCAGCTTCCATGTATTTAGCTGAGGGTGTGCCTAGAGCCCAGCTGTATGTGCATCGGTTTGGTGTGTGCCATTGGGAACTCTGTGTTCAAGTCAAGGTCCCCAATCACGTATACAGAGACTATACTCATCATGCTCTATGCTCAGCTTGTGCTAAATACAGGGAGGCTGGGGCCAGAACCTCTCACTGGGATTCTGTTTCCGCTCTCTCCCACACTCAGGTATGGTCAACCTCTTGCCTGCAGGTCAGTTGTGGCCCATGGGGCCTTTCCATCAGGCTCATGGTCTTCCCTCTTGTCTGCCACCCACATGCAGCAATTAGGCTTTTAAAACATTAGGCATTAAAACCAACAACCCTCAGTTGTTGCCACATGGGATGATTTGGGTGGAGTCACACCTGGCAAGGAAATGGTTAATCCACCCCACAAGTATGAGACAAATCCTCCCTGTGCAGCGCTTAGGGCCAAAACAGACATTACTTTAAATCCATATCTAGTGGCTATATATACTTCATCATCATGATCATCATCATCATCATCATCATCATCATCATCATTATTATTATTATTGGTGGTGGTAGTGGTAGTAGTGGTAGTAGTAGTATTTTGTTACATTTATATCCCACCTTTTTTCATCTTGCAAGGACCCCAAGGCAGCTTACCTGGTCCTCCTCCTCTCCATTTTATCCTCACAACAAGCCTGTGAGGTAGGTTAAGTTTGAGAGTCAGTGACTGGCCCAAAGTCACCCAGTGAGCTTCATGGCTGAGTGGGGACTAGAACTCAGATCTCCCAAGTCCCATTCTAACACTCTAACCACTACGCCACACTGGCTTCCAGTAGCAGTGGAAGGGGGAAATGACTGAAATCAAGACACAGCAGCTCACAATAGTCAGTCGGTTCCCACCCACCCCCCCACCCCCCTATCCTTCAAGATACACTTTTTGGGGAGTACTGTACAGGGGGTTGCAGGGGGAAGAGAAAGATCTATTGCATGAGTTGCCTTCCACTCAGCATCAGTGTTGGATTTGATTTCCCTGAATCTTTAGATGATGGTTTCAAAGCTGTTTGGGCTTATGGTTAGACCTGAGCTTCAACCTGGGAAACTGAAATTCATATCCCTGCTTGAATGTTATTATCCTATCAGTCTGTGAAATGCTGACAAGAACCCAAAACAGAGAAAGAAAATTTGCGGCTAAGCTCACTTGATTATTAATTCATGTACTTCCCTCCCCCGCCGCGCGCGTGCGCACACACACACACACACACACACACACACAAAATATTTTAGAGTTTTGCCTCAAAAACGGTCTGGTGGTAGGCAGACTGAAATGTGTATATTTTAACGATCTGGTGTTTTGTTTTTGTTTTCTATGTTACTCCATATGTCTTTTTCTTGTCCCTTATTAACACTATTCTTTAAAAAGAAAAGAAAAGATTTCCTGCAAGCAGGTGCTAAAGCTGCAGAAATAATAAGTGGAGACACACCAAATTGCATAACTAATGATACTGTAGACTGCAAATAACAGGTAGGAAAATGTAAAGTCATGTTATTGGCCTTAGCAAAAATATACGAATCTAACCTAATAGAATCTAATGACTCCCTGTGAATTCATATAGGCTGTGATATTTTTGTGGCCATAAATATGCATTGCAAAAACCAGAACCAAACTGCCTAAAATATGAAGTATAAAGAACTGTACAAATGGTAGCTTTTTTTGCACCACCTGCAGTTGCCACCAACTCCTCATCAATAAACAGGATGTACATATGGCCGGGTATCCCTTACCACGTATTTCATAGTTCATTTTGGTGTACCCATGGCTGACCAAGGCCTAGCACAGCAGGAAAGGGGTATGGATTTTACTCATAATTTATGGACAGAGTGATGCATTGGTACTGAGTATTTGGGGCTGCACTGAGGACTCTTAGCATACCACGCAAGAAGCTGAGAGCAGTCCTCCTTCCCACTGATCCTGAATACTGGTTGCTGCTGCACAGGCTTGGGGATGAAAGAGAGGGACAGCATAAGGTTGAATGGGACTACTCCAAAAAAAATGGGCAGAGGGTGAAATGAAACCATTCTCCTCAGCCAAAATGATAGTGCAGTATCATGCTGGCATGTGCAGAGAGGACTAGCATGACTAGGCCTGAGTGTTCTTATTCTGAGGTCTATGGCACATTGAAGGACCAGTGAAATTGCTGCCGACATCATACCAGACACTTTATAGCAGACAAAAAGAGGCGCAGTGCAAGGAGTACTGTACTAAGCCTCCTTTTAACAGTTCCAAGGCCTATGGCATAACAACTATGGTCCCAGGGCATGGTCAGAAGGCACATGAGACAGCCACTTTGCTGAAGCTAAGCAGGTCTGGGTGTGGCTAGTGCTTAGAAGGGAGACCACCGGTGGATCTCATGTAGCCAGCTTGAGTTCCACAATGGAAGAAAGGTGGGATATAAATGTAATAGATAAAAAAAAATAGATAAACAAGCAGATGGAAACATTGCTACCATCTCAGTGCACCAGAGGCCTTCAGACATTGGAGGTGAGCATTTCTCCATACTGCACCCCTTTCTCATATAATTCTGGAACAGGACCCTGGAAAGCAGCATGTCCTGATTCTGCTCCAGAAATGCTTCCGACCCAAACAGAGAATCCATAGTTTGTTCCATATGATTGCTAGGGTGGAGAAGAATGGAGCTGGGAAACAAAGATAATCCGCTGTGCCAGATTCGACAACCCAGCTTCTCTGACACCTGTGGTACAATAAGGGGTGGCAACATTCCAGAAATGTGAAGTGGCCATAGTGCCAGACTGGGCTGCACCTATCTCTCAGATATTTCTAGAATGGCCACTGTGAGGAATACAACTCTCCTCCATTTTTGTATATAGTTTGGTTTTTGGATACTATGGGGTTAAATCATTTTTGTGTGGGTGCTGATCAGTTTTAGTCAAAAAGGTCAAAGGTTTAGTCATACATGGAGCCAGGATGTCTGCAGAGGAAGATGGGGTGGGGGAGGTTTACAGGAGGCCCAAATGAAGGTCAGGAGAAGAGTTTAGGAAAAGGAATTAGGGGCAAAAGTGAACAAGAAACTACACTCCTGGTTGGTTGGAGCTGGGGAGGGAAATAAATAATTTAAAGATGAAAAGCCTAAGGCAAAAACAGAGAAGGAAGGAAGGCAGGTAAGCCAGAAAGAGGAAGAGCTGCTGAACCTGGAGAACTGGTTGAGAGAGAGCTGGACCTTTGACAGTAAACTCAAATTTCTTGCTTGCATAAGGGGCATTGATAAAATAGGGAAGCAATCTAGTTAGATTGGCTGGATGCATTTATCCCTGGTTAGTTTATTACCCTATTGCTCTCGTGTGTGCGTGTGTGTGTAAAAATAATAATCCTAGTGACATTTTTCTTCAGTTGCTTGAAAATTTGTGGTCTCTCTTCTTTTTGGGTTAACCACCCCATGTCTAATTGCCAATGCCCACACTACTTAAAGCAGGATACCCTGAGACCCAGAGAGTTTTAAGTCTGGTTTGGTGGAAGCAGCCAGAGAAAAAAGATTTCCATCTGGTGGCAGTGGAAAAGGCTACAGGAAGGGAAGGGCAAAAAGGTATGTGGGCAATGCTTCTGCTTTGCCTGTTCTTCCTACCACTCATGGAAAAGGGTGTTGCTAGTCCACAACAGCCACAGAACCTACAGCGAAGCAGCAAATCTTGAGTCCTTGTGGAAATGCTTCTATGCCAGCAGAAGCAGAGGTTCTCTCCTAGATACTGATTAGGGCACAATTCTGCCCCATTTCTACCATAGTACTTAAACATCCAATCCTACTATTTTCAGTGCTTATTGGGGGGGGGGGGGGGAACAGGCTACATAGTATTTGGTTTCCAACACTTTTTAAAATTTTATTTTAAGAAATCGACTCTGATGCATTCAAGGGGCATCAAAAATTAAACATGCTTCTTGACACCCAGACATTTCCCCCATTTTTTAAAAAATGAACTACTGTCTCCATTGCTGCAAGACAAAAAAAAAGATAAAAAGAGACATCCCATTGTGGTTTCTCCCTAGTTATATACTGTCTCACAAAACTCATAAAATGTAACTGCTGTCACTTATAATGCCAGCCAAAATATCTTACCATAACCTTCATTTCAATATAATTCAATTTTATTATATTAGTAGTTAGCCTTAAGACAGAAAACCATCAACTACTACAGCCATAAAAACTGAGGACAAATACCATAAAAACATTTGTCTTTGCAGTTCAAACATCAGCAACTATGTACTAAAAAGGCAATACTCAACTTGAATGATGTTTTAAGGTACCAAGGACAGGTGAAATTGTGTATAAAATAAAACAAGGGCAGGTACAATTCAGCAAGAAATATGAATCTGCTATACTCTGAAGATTTCAAAACAAAGCTCTGCCATCATTTCTTGCCTCTGTTAAGATGCCAGGAAAACAAAATTGGCTACTGATGCAATCAAAGCAGTAGCATGCATTGTTAGCTACTTATACACTTGCTCCTTTAAAACAGAGATGGCTTGGTTGGACTCGTAGGTATGTGCGAATCAGCAGAACTCGAGCTCACTGAAGTTCTTTGAGTTCCACCTTGAGGCTCATTCCGCCTTGAGACTGTATGAGATTGCGAGCTTTCTTTTCCTTTTCTTTTCGCATGAAAATCTGTGCGTATTTTTCCAAATGTGCACATCTTTAAAATATACGTATTTTTCTCCCGTTGGTTAATGTGTATTTGTGCGCATTTTTCAAAAGTATGCATTTTTTCATGCACATTTTTCAAATATACACATGCCGTCGAACATGTTTTTTATGTGGGGGGTTGTCTGTGACTCACACTGCAAGTTCAGAAATGTACAGACTTTGACTGCCAATTGTGTCCAAGCCAGTGTTCAGTCTGGAAGGTGCAAACTGGGTAAATCCTGATTAAAAATGAACTGAAATGAATTTCTCATACATTCCTACTTGGACCATCAAGATTTAAGCAGTGCTAGTTTTGTGTAAATGATATGAACAAAATTAAGAATAGAGGAATTGCCTTGCTAGATGAGACCGGAGTCCGGCATTCTGTTTCTAGCAGTGGACGCTCAGATTCCTCTAGCCTTCATCCAGAATTTTTAAAAGCCTTATGTTTGCTGTATTTGGGGTACTTGGTTCACCCCAAACAAAAGTGCCTCAGGCAATGCAACTGTTGCATATGAAAGGCCTTTGTTTGACTGAATGTTTCCCCCAGGAGGTTAGAATCAGCATAAGAATGGATTTCAGGTTTCAGCTAGTAAAGGTAACTTAAGACTTAGTCTTTCCTGTGTGAATGTTAATCCAGGAAATCAGCATAGCAATAGAGAAGCCTATTGACCCTCAATTAGTAGTACGAAAGCCTGAGGCGTATAAACTTTAAATCAGTTTAACAATGCTTTCCCTCAATGGATTTTCTATTTGAAGGAGGTGTTTGCTACTGTTCTTGGCTATCAAAAGAGACTAAGATGACCTGTGGATGGCCTCCTTTTGTTCCCCCAAATTGTTTCCATTGTTTGAGGTGATTGAATCCCCAAAGCATCCTATTGTTATGCAGATTTCTGGGACATTTTATGTCCCAGAGAAATTTGGGGACATTTTTTTATTACCCTGCCTTTGACAATGTCCTAGCAGCACTGGCTTGTAAGTCTACCTATGTCTAAATTACACAACAAAATGTGACCCTGGGGGAAGAAAATGTTCCAAGATGAAGGATAAAGGCTAGAACAGTGATGGGCAATGTGTAGCCCTCCAGATGTTATTAGAGTGCAACCCCATGATCCTTCACCATTGTCTGTGCTGGTTAGGGATGATGGGAATTGCAGTTCAGCTACATCTAGAAGGCCACATGTTCCACACTCCTGCTCTAGAACTTCACAAGCAGGGCAAGAAGGTAACCACATTTCTGTGTTTTTGACATGGACATTTAGTGATCATATCTAATATCTGCATCTAATGATCTCTAGGTCTTTCTAAGCTCCTCGCCATCACCACATTTTAGCCCTTTTCAGGCTCAGGAGTCCACACACTGAGGGGATGGGACAGCTCCATCTCTGACACCATCACACAACCCTCACTCAATCTACCTGCAGTCTGCTCCTTGGAGGAATTTTCAGAGGTTTCCACTGATGCACCTTCCTGACAGCGGTAGGAAACATTATGGTGCTGTTTCAAGGGCTCAACTGGTTTCTTATAGCCTTTTGGATAGGGCTGTGCATGTAATCATGTTTCGAACCCAAATCGGAACCAGATCAGCCTGATCCGGGTTATGGTTTGATTACGTTTGAATCAGATCGACCCAGACCCAGATCGGATGTAATCGCCTGTCATTGGTTCCATTTGATTACAGGCGGCTCTGTCCTATCTGGGTGAGCAGGAAGCTCCTTTTTTCCCTTTCTGAATGGAATGGAACCTCGAGTGCTTGGTGGACATTTGCATGCTAATGCGTCGCAGACTCTGAGGCGACACAGGGCCCCCAGGAGAAACTGTGTACATTTACAGGAGATTCTGAGGCTGAACTTATTTACATTTGCTTTGTTAGGGAGAACATAGGCACAGCGCTTTTCTTCACATCCCCCCCTTTGGGAAAATGAAATCTGGGATTTTAAATCCCTTCCATTTCATCTACTTTTACCCTGAAGAAAAGCTTGGAACAACTTGTCCGCAAACACATTTTCCTTGCCCTGAATGTGCACAACAGAAAAATCAAAATCTTGCAGGGCTAGGCTCTTCTGCCCTATAGGGCAAGGACAGAATGGGATGACTATCCCCTGTCAGAATCGAATGCTGAACCAGGGAGGTTCTACTTGGGCAGTTGGAAAATATAGCCCTGACATTTTCTGACTTTCCAGATTTGGCTCGCTGGGCATCTCAACCAAGCCAGATATCATTTGTTTAGAAGTTGCATTTCAGTTTAAAAATGTAACTTTTATTCTGCACACCAGTGCTCAGCACCAGTGACTTTTGGGGGCCCAAACAGTGCTCTCTGAGTCTTAGTCTGGCCACTTTGAGAAATATTAGGAACAGGTATTTATTATTTATTTATTTTTTGTTGCTGTTGTTGTTGTTATTATTATTATTATTATTTTTATTATTATACATATATCTGACACAAAGTCCTGCCAGTAGTCTAGGCTACATGCCTGCCTGCTGTTCTGTAGTCCCCGCTGTGGGGCTAGGGTGACTGCCCACTTTGTCTAGGCTACCTGCCTGCCTGTCTGCTGGTCCAGAGTCCCCGTTGGGGGCTTGGGTGAATGGGTAGAAGAAGGGGAATGCCTGCCCCAAATTAGTCTGTGTCCCAACTTGTTTTCTTTATGCTGCTTGTCAGCTTTCCTGTATCCTTGCTGTTCATGGCTTCACGCTGTGCCCCTGTTGCTGCTAACCTGACTGCCCGTCATAGGGATGTGTTCTCCAGGTGGCTGGGGAAATTTGCATGCCAAAAGAAAAGGATTAGTGCAGCGGCTTAGTATAGCTGCCGACAGAGAGAGCCCAAAAAAGTTCCATGTGAAAGATCTCCTGCTTTGGGGGAGAGGGCTGCAGGGGAACCACAAGACCCATGTGTCTGAAATTTGGGGGGCATAAGCAGTCCGAGGACATCTGCAATCTCACCAGGTTTCATGCTTCTATCTTTTAAAATGAAGAAGTGAAAGACGTTCCCCCCCCCCAATGCAAGTCTATGGAAAAAAACTAGACGGAAACGGAATCGATTCCATTACTGTAATTGATCCTGTGTAATCGTAATCATATCGGGATAGATACAGATCAGACGGAATTGTAATTGGGCCCAGTCCCGATTACACAGATCGGAATCAGAATCAGATCGGAGGGGGCCGTGCACAGCCCTACTTTTGGACACAATTCAAGATTGAGCTTTCAAATGGCATTGCCACAGACGATTGTAAACAAGAATCATGGTGGCCTGAGCAGAAAGAACAGACATTGCCTGCCCAAACTCCAAGGCAGTTATGGATCTAAAACAAAGGGAACACAGAGCTCGAAGGCTCAGAGGCTGGAGACAGGATGGTTTAAAACAAAGGAAATAATAGTTTGATGTTGGCCACTGAATGGGCAGCACAGGGAGGTTCCTTGAATATCAGTTTTTGTTTTGTTTCCCCCTCTAGCTTCCTATTCAGAGCAGCATTGCCCAATCTTCAACAGAAAAGGGCGTCATGTCATTGAGGGTAGTCCTCTATTTTGGAGAATTGACAGAGGACAATCCTCTATTTGAAGGTGTCCTCTATTTGAGGGGTTGGCCAGAGTCCATCTGTTTTTAAATTCAAAGAACCATAAGGAGGGAGGGGGAGCAGGGACCTTGAAGTGGCCAATCAGCAGTTAGCACCCAGTCAGCAGACTGAGCCGGCACACAGGCAACCTAGTCCATCTTCTCCACTATGGTGAGGTGTTTTCTATTTCTATTTAAATTATAATTAATTCTAAATTTGCATAAATTTCTAAATTTGCAAAAGTTATGAAAATTGGTGTCCTCTTTTTTGGGTGAAGCATTTCCTCTTTTTTTCTTCTTCCCTTGGCAAAGCATAAGTGGCTGCCCTATAAGGCACATCAAAAATCCCTGTTACCTTGTCATTGGACGTTTTCCTTTAAGACAACCCAGACGTGACTAGAGGAAAAACTTCTAATTACCAAGATTTAAATATATGTATGTATGTATGTATGCATGTATATTTGGGTTTATACAGACCTTTCCATTATTCCTTCTGTTTTGCCTGTTGAGAGCCGCCTAGTCACTTGTTAACCTTCTGCATCCTCAGCACCTCCTCCTTCAGACTTTCACTGAATGTGCAGTTGGACAATAGGGAAGTGGAGCCACCAGAGCTCAAACTGGGAGTGTGGCCCCAAGTTGTGATCCCAGCTTGTCTGAGCGTGGAAAGCTAAGCAGGGTCAAGCCTGGTTATGACTTGGATGGGAGACCCCTCCTCTAGTTTCCTGCATTGAGCAGGGGGTTGGACTCGATGGCCCTGTAGGCTCCTTCCAACTCTATGATCTATGAAATCTATATTCTCCTTTCGAGAGGAGAGCTAACAAGTGAATAGAGCTTTTGGTAGTCTGGATGTCTGTTTCCTGCAAAGATGTTTAGTATCACTTGAGATATTTACATTTGGGGAGGGAATGGAATTGTATTGCATGTAATTCTGATTTTTCAGCTTAGCACTCACCATCACCAAGTAGGCCACTAGTCAAAGGCTTATCACAATTATCACAGTTACTTCAACACTATTTGCAACCAAGCATTTTCTTTGCCTAATTTCCCCATTTCTTTCTACCATATATTGTGGATGGAGGGGGGGCGTGTAGGGAGTAAGTTTCATGCCCATCTGTATTCCCTTGCTTTTATTAAAGCTCCTGTAGAGAATGCTGCCCTCAGCCTCTTTATATTCTTTGAGGTAAACCTCTGTGTATATTGAGAAAACAGGTCATTTGGATTCCTACCAGGCATGACAGTTTTGGAATAATCTGTCAAAAACACACTTAACAGTTACAATTCACTTCTGAAAGCGAGGGAATAGAAAGAAACCCTGACTGTAACAAAAAAAACAGTGGTTTTCTTTTCTTTCTCCCCTGAGCTGTGAACAGAATACAAGTGCACGTAGCAGTATATTGCACAGAGCAGAGTAGTTAGAATGAAGTTTTGAACTGACCCCTTGGAACACTGGGGATCATTGCTCCTGTTCTCCACTTAAGCTTTGCTGACAGAACTAGAGCAGTTGCTCTTCCACAACCTTATCAAAAATGTGAGTTAATTCCTCTTCGGAGTCTCCTGACTGCAGATTAAAGTAAAAGTGTTCTTAAATGAGTTGTAAAAAAGCAGTGGCAAAATCATTTGCTTCCCCGAGTGCCCATCTCAACTTCCCATCAAAACAGTCATTCACATACTCCATATTAGAATTCATTAGAATTCACATTAAAGCTATAGGAGGAACTAGAGGTGTGCACTGAGCCCCAGCTTCAACTTGACCCTGATTTGGTTCTTCGGTAAATAGCCCAATTTGGCTCAGACCAATTTGGAGTCCATCCACTTTGACTCCGTCCTGACCCCGAGTCGAAATTCAGAAATCTGAGGCTTTGTGCTTCCTTTGTGTTAGCTATCATGGGAAATAAACTTGCTATAACTTTTTTCTCTTCACCAGAATTGGATGATATTTGCAGGCATAGTAGCCCCTTAGGAGGGGATTACACCTGCCAAATGTCAGAAAAATACGTGCAGGGGTCTTTGTGCCATGTGCCTTTATATTTTGATGTTAAAAAAGGGAATTGACAATATTTTTGCAGGGTTAGTTGCCCCTTCTGGGGGAATCAAGCCTGCCAAATTTCAGAACAATAAGGGGGGTTGTGCAAGAACCACCTTGACATTTTGGGAGTCTTTAAAAGAGTATGTGCCTACTCCCTATGTTGCTTGTGGGCCATTGTTCTGAAAATGAGAGACAACCTGGAGGTGTCCCTAAGCAAGAAATCTGCAAAATTTCAGAAGGATAGGTGTGGTGGTTCATGTGGAAGGGAAGTTCTCAAATTGGGTTGGGGGAGTGATTTGCTTTTCCTTCCCTCCCCCTGTGTTTTTTTGGGAGGAGGGGTGGGCAATTGTATGAAAATGAAAATTGTATGAAAATCATCAAGGTGTCCCCAGGCAGAAAATCTACAAAGTTTCAGAAGGCTAGGTTCAGGGACTAGGGAGTTGTGGTGACTGGAAACAAGTTTAAGGCTACTTTTTTTAATAGTGAGGCCTGGTGGTGTTGGAGGAATGGCCATCTCACAGTCCCATCCCTACCCTCCCCACCAGACCCAGTGATGGAAGGCCCTGGTAAACCATGCCCTATGATTAGAAGGTGGACCTGTCAGTCATTCAGCCACATTCCCTCCTCATTCCCTCTGGTGATAATCATTTAAAGAAACAAAACAGAAAGACAAACCGAATTTAAGATAGAAATAGTCTCAAACTTGGGATGAACCAAATTTAAGATTAGAAAAATGAGAAACTGAGAAAAACTGGAATCAATGTCAAAATGCCATAAAACCAAAAATGAAAGCTTTCCCCTGTGGCATATGTCATCTTCTGTCCCCTTTAATTTTTTTTTCATTTACAATTTACCTTTACCTGCCCATGTCTTCATGTGCCCTGTAATGCTCTATTTCTATCTCTTCAGCCAGTTCATGCTATTTTATCAGATTGCAATTTGGTTTAATGTAACAACATTCCCTTAATTAAGGAATCATTAAACCAGGATTTCACTTAACAAGTATCCGGATCATACCATTTTTTCCTTAGTGGGCTCATAAATGCAATCTGTTGGAACAGCTGTATGGACAATAAAATGCATCTTGTATTTAGAACCTAAACTGTTTTGAATGCAATAAAAGTTATCTTAACAGCAGTGATACACATTTTCTTTTTTATTCTATTATTTTATACCTACCAAAGAAATAAGAAAATTCATCCTGTTTTGTGCCAGTCCTCATTTTCATAGTTTCAGTGTTACTGGCTGGCTCTAGAAACCAAAATTAGGACAATTAAAAAGAGAAATAATGAGATGAACAGAGAAGGTGACGCAAAAGAGTTTATTTAAAGCAGGTATCTCATGCACCTATGAATTAAGGATTGTTTAAAATGTTTCATGGTATGTCATCCTTGGAATTCAGAGCACATTCCACTGTATTTCTGCTATGCCAAATAACCCTAACCCTTTCTGGATGTAAAAGCCAACTCTAAGATCGCCAAGTGGAAATTGCAGATGCTTCTAACCCACCTGTTGCTAAATATCTAAAGCAAGCTTCCCATGTGGGGGTCGTGTATAATTATTTGCTCAGACACTTCTCCTAGTAAATCAATACTTAATGGGTTGGTCACGAAAACTTATCTTATATAATCTTTGACTTCTTGAATAAATGAATGCAATTTCCTAGGGAGGAAGGAGAGGGAGAAAGAGACAGATGCCTTTTACATTCTGTCCAGGGTGGTTATTTACACATCAACAAGAAAAGATGAAATGCATCACCAAAAAAACGAGGACAAAAGAAAACAGATTAACATTTTTTTCTTAAACTAATTGATCTGTATAGGTGCAAATTTAGAAACAAATACTATATCTTAAATAGAAATACAATACACATTTCCAAAGTGGGGAAGACTGTGACCAGATGGTGACCTGAGTGGCAGTTCAAGTCTGCAGCCCAGGTGCTCACTGTTGATGGGCAACTTCAGGGGCCCTGCTGCTCTCCCCTCTTAAGGTTCTTTATCTTTAAACCACACTTAGACTGGACAGCCCTTCAAATAGAGGACACCTTCTAATAAGCTGTTTTCTACCCCTCCATCATGTATAGACTTACGGATAAGACCCATGTTTTTCATAATATTGGTTCCACCCTTAAGAAACAGATGAAGCATCTTAATTATCAAAATGGAAGGCCTAAAATTCAGTGCTCTGTCACTTGATATAGAGGCAATAACGGTAGGCAAATATATCATAATATTGGCTAATAGATTTTTTGTCTGAGCAAAATAAAGGTTTTCTTTATATTTTCTGGCTTTTTTCTTTTTTTTAAAGGACTTCTCTGTATCCAATGGCCTTTTCTGTATCCAGTTGCACAGTCCAAAGATATATACCTCCAGTTTGGAAAGAAGACATATGATTGACTATATAGCTCTGTGAAAGAAAGAAAAAACCACTTAGCACAAAAGGAAATGGTTGACATTTATTCAGAACACCTTATTATATATCTATGTACAATCCTGAAGAAGTACACTTGGAAGTAAGTCCACTTGATTTCAAGGAAACACCTTTCCAAGTAAATGCAGTTAGGATCATAGGCTTAGAGAAAGTTTGCAGTGAGGAACATCTGAAACTGAAAGGAAAATGTAAATTTTTAGTTGTTGTTTCCCCCCACCCAAAAAAGATCAAATTTCAATGACAAAACTCTGACTGGATCCAATAAGGAACACAAGGGACTGCCATGAAATCAGTTACTGAACAGGTGTGTTATTCACGGTGGCTGATAAGGGAAATGGAAATTGCCAGCATCCAAAAAACAGTGGAATATTTGCTTCTGATTGTAAACTGATAAGCACAAAATGAATGTTTGCATGTGTTTATAATGTATTCTCACACTTAAGTAAGAGCTGTTCAAACTCTGACGTTTAAGACATGCATTTTAAAAACACCTAAATATCTTTCTCATTTCCATAATTCTTGCACAGGAAGAAAATGTGGGTTATTAGGTAGATATTATTATCAATAGTTGTTTTTTTTCCCCTTGTTGCTAGCTATTTTGAACATGTAGCTTTTTCATTACATGGTTGTAATGTGATATACATAGCATGTGCATCAAAGATAAATGGTACTACTCTGTGGTTTTGTAATAAGGATACCATAAAAGACCTTTATGTGTCCATGTAAATCCCATTTTGTTCAATGGCACTTGCTCCCAGGTAATACTCTTCCACTGACCCTGCGCAGCTTGAGGAAGGGAGAAATTTGCATGTCTGGGGCAGAGGTGAGTTAAGGGGCCAATTGTGTGACTAGCACACTTCAATGAGGACCGGGGGCGGCGCCAGGGTCCCGCCCTCAGCCTCTTTTGTTCGTGGCTCCCTCTCTTCCTCCCTATTAGCTCTGCTGGTTGCCTGTTAGGGGGCTGAGTAGGAATTTTGGCTCATTTCCTTGATTGGCTGTATGGGACAATGTGCACGTTTCGCCTACTCTACACTGTGATGCAGTGGTTCGGATTAATTTTAATTGACTGTTTTGTTTGGTTTAATTCAGTCACATTTGGCAGGTAAGTGTGGGAATATTCAGTGGGGGTAGGGTTGGTGAGCATCCAATGGCACCTTTTAAGTGATTGGTGACTCCCGAGGCTCTCCTCTTAGGGTTTTGTGGCCCAGCTGGGGAGATACAGACCGCCTTTGAGGCTGACCCAACTCACCTGACCAGAGCTTGGCAGCTCCATGAGAAGGTGACATTGGGAAGACCCCCCAGCACCAGGATGGTATAAAACTGAGGGCAGGGGTGACAATATACAGGTGCCACCCTTTGGGGATGGATGCATTGCCCAAAAGACCTCTACTGTCCAGCGGCCAGTATAGCCAGGGACCCGCACTTCTTTCCCTTTGTAGTTCTTGATTATTCAATAAGTGTGGCCCTAATCTGTACCATATTCACTTGTCTCAGTTCATTATTTCCACCCTTTACACACGCATGTAGCCTAGATTAGTGGCAAAATATGAAACCATGTTTACCAAACTGGATATAAGGAACCTGAATTTCAAGAGCTTAGGCAAAGGTTCTGTATTGGGAGGAACAAGGACACCTACACAGAAAACTGAAGACATTGATATTGTATGGGTTCTCACAATTCCACCACATGTAACTGAGGGCCAAACTAAACATTATCTCTAGCATGCATTAAGAGCCATGCTGGATCAGACCAAGGGTCCATCTAGTCCAACATTCTGTTCACATAGTGGCCAATCAGCTGCCCATGAGAAACCTGCAAACAGGATATGAGTGCAACAGCACCTCCCCTTCCCATGTTCCCCAACAACTGGTGTTCATAGGCATACTGCCTCTGATACTGGAGGGAGCATATAGCCATCATGACCAGTAGCCATTGAAAGCCTTATCTTCCATGAATTTGTCCAATGCCTTTTAAAGCTGTGCAAATTGGTGGACATCACTACATCTTGTGGAAGTGAATGCCATAGTTTAACTATGTGTTGTGTGAAGAAGTACTTCCTTTTATCTGTCTTGAATCTCCCACCAATCAGCTTCATGGGATGACCCTGGGTTCGAGTATTATGAGAGAGAGGGGGGGGAGGGAGGGAGGGAGGGAGATGTCTCCCTATCCACTTTCTCCACACCATGCATAATTTCATACACCTCTACCATGTCTCCCTTTACTCAACTTTTTTCTAAGCTAAACAATCCCAGCTGCTGTTGCCTTTCCTCATAGGGGAGTTCAGTTGCTTCAGCCCCTTGATCATTTTAGTTGCCCTTTTCTCCACTTTTTCCAACTCTACAATGTTATTTTTTAGGTGTGGTGACCAGAACTGTACACATTATTCTAAGTGTGGTCACACCATAGATTTGTCTAAAGGGAGTATGATCACGACAGTTTTATTTTCAATTCTTTTCCTAATTATACTGCCTAACATGGAGTTTGCCTTTTTCACTGCAGCTGCACAATGGGTTGACATTTTCATTAAGCTGTCCAACACAACCCCAAGATCTCTTTCTTGATCAGTCACTGCTAGCTAGGGATGTCAGAGAAATACAACAGATTCAAATGAGTTCAGATTTCTAAGAATCCAACCAGCATTCTGCAGTGGACCAGCTTTTCCCAAGTTGCATGGATTCTGCAGACTTGCGCTCCATTTTTAAAAAACTCTTTATGTAATTTTATGACAATTTAGTCATAGAAAAATACGTAAAATTAAAAAAAAAACACTGATAAAAATGCACATTTCCCCCATAGAGTAATGCATGAAAATATGCATTTTTCAGGGATTTGTGTATTTGGGGGGAGATTTGCACATTTTCGGGTGTGCGAATTTGTGCAACTCCAAATTTGCGCAAATGTGAACACATTTTCACAAAATCCGATTCTGTCAATGAGTGGATGACAGAACAAAAGGCACCTGACAATCCACAAAGCATAGACGGAATGGATTTTACAGTGTCCATACATACCTACCACTAGCTCAGAGCCCATCAGTTTATACGTGAAGTTGGGATTCCCCCCCCCCCCCAACATTCATCACTTTACACTTGCTTACAGTGAATTGCATTTGCTAATTTAATGCCCATTCTCCCAATTTGGGGAGATCCTGAACTCCTTGCTATCTCTTTTTGTTTTAACCGTTGTGGAGCTATGTGTGCTAGATCTCTTTACCTCGTTGTAAGCATGCACAGCCGATTTGGATCAGTACTACAGCATTTCAGGTGAGGAGACTTTAAGCTCTCTCTCTCTCTCTCTCTCTCTCTCTCTCACACACACACACACACACACACAGACACACACACACACACACACCATTTTCATCCTGAAATTACACACACACACACAACTGTAGGGGGTGGAATTCAGAACAACAATGTGGGGAGCTTAAAGCCTCCTCTCCTGAGGTGCCATAGTCCTGATTTGAATTGCTCCACAATGTGTACTAGAGAGAATGTTTAGTTTGGCCCTGATGAATTGCGTACAGTGGTGGGGAAAACATTGTGTAGCCTATGGTGGAGCACACACAAACTTAAGGAACTGTAACAAAGATTTAGATCACACAAACTTAGATAAGAAGTATGGTGACGGACTTGCTGACGGATTTTTTAAAAAATTGACTGGCCACCATGACCATTGCATTTTCAAAACAAAAACATAAAACAGTAATTTGCAGGATAATCAGAGGGTAGTTTCCAATGATGGCCCAACACTAGCACTAGTGATGCTGCATTAGTGTAAACTAATGCTAGTGCAACATCATTACATTTGCTAGTACAAAAGTGTACTTTTGTACTTTTGCTAGTACAAAAGTGGTGATCTGTAATAGCAAGGGTTAATGATGTTGCACTAGCATTGGTTTACTAGTGCAACATCATCAGCACTAGTACTGCACCACCATTAGATGCTACCCAGAGGTTATGAATACCAGTTACATAGTATATTTTGGTCAGTTAAAACAGAACATATGAATAATACAATCAATAACAATTATTTAATTTTCTTTTATCCTTGCAGCCTGAAGAGCAAATTCAGCAGCAGTCTTTGCAATATATTTTTGCTCATTTAATAAAAAATGAATTGGCATACCAACAGACATAGTGAACTCAGTATAAATGGCTTCTAGACTTTTTTCTCTATGTACATGTGTTTATATGTAGAGAAGTGTACAGATAGATAGATTAGATAGATACCAGATTAGATAGATATAAAATATAGAAATATTAGTGCTGAGCTAAAAGTTTACAGTTCCTTACTCTTGGTGGTGGTGGTGGTGGTGGTGGTGGGAGAAAAATAGGCCCACAAAATCATGGGTCAGATTTGAAAGGCAGAAATTGGAGTGTGTTTACAGTGTGTGATACTGTGGTGTTTACTAGTGTGTGGTGTGCCACTCTTTAGCAGGTCATGGCTGCACCTTGTTTTCAATCACTGTTTTTGAGTCACTCTATCTATAGTAGGATAATATGCAAAATGATTATTTCCTAATCCATTAAAGGTTATTTATGGTGATTCCTTGAATTGCTAGATTGTAAACCATAGCATTGGAGCCCAGTTCTATGTATGTTTACTCAGAATTTATTTATTTATTTTTTATTTTATTTATTACATTTATACCCCGCCTTTTTTCCTGCAAGAATCTCAAGGCGGCCTACATAATCCTCTTCCTCCTCTCCATTTTATCCAACAACCCTGTGAGGTAGGTTAGGCTGAGAGTCAGTGACTGGCCCAAAGTCACCCAGTGAGTTTCATGGCCGAGCGGGGACTAGAACCCGGACCTCCCGAGTCCCAGTCCAACACTCTCACCACTACGCCACACTGGCTCTCAGTGTGAATTCAGTGGGACTTACTTCCAAGTAAAGGCACATGGGTTTAGGGCTCAGTCCAATGGATTGTGCTCTTGCTGCTTGGAAGCCCCTGAACCTGGAGGCTTCCAGGTTTCCTAGGCCCTGCTGGCAAGGCAGGAGCAGCAGTGGAGCCGATCTTTGACTCCCCATCCTCTGATCTCTGGTATTTTCACTAAAGGGGCTTTTCAGCAAGTCTAGTGAGGGAACTTAGGAGGGGGAGGGAAGGAGGCTGGCAGAGGCTCAGCCATATCCTGGCCTCTCCAGTCTCCTTCCCTCCCCGCTGCACCCACCAGAATGCCCCCTTTTCTCCCTCCCCGAGTTCAATTTTCCATCCTCAGAGGGGCAGCTGGCGCAGTTCTTTCCATTTTGGCTGCAGGGTGTGTGTGTCTGGAGTTGGATCTCCAACCCCCCTTCTGAGGTTGAATTGCTGTCTCTGACCTCAGAGCAGTTTTACAAGCCATCCTACGGTCCCAGGGATGCTCTCCCATGGACCATAGGATGGCTCCCTCCTTCTGTGAAAAACTGAAGATACTACCACCGGGTAACCACCCTGATCAAAGGACCAACAAAAAAAGAAGGAAGGAAGGAAGGAAGGAAGGAAGAGAAAAAAGTGACTTACATGAAGGAAACAGAATTATGGAAGTAATTACTCTCTCCATGTATCCACAGTTCACAAAAGTCAGTAAGGGAACAATAATATGCATGTTTAGAAAGAAAGAAAGAAAGAAAGAAAGAAAGAGTCCTACAACTCCCAGGCCAGCATTCCCCAGTCAGCATGGCTGTCTGGGGAATGCTGGGAGTTGTAGGACATTTTTTTTCTGTCTAAATATGCATAGGATTGCCCCTAAAATATGTTACAGGTTCTATTTAATACTTTCCTTGACATCACAAAATGTATTTCATTATATATTCAAGAATGCATAGCCAATTTTACACATGTATTAATTCAGGAACATATGCCTTCTTACAGATAAGAAGGGGGGGAAAGCCTGTTATGAATGTTTCAGAAAACTTAAGAAATGCCTCTATCTAAACAATACCTCTATCTAAACAATTCGTGTCTAAAATTGATTGTTGGAATGATATAACTTCTCTCTAAATATTTTACAGAAATGTGCGGGCATTTTTACCCCAGTCCCTCTTGCCTAACCCAAGTCCCTGAACTAGAAATACTTTCAGACTGTTGATATTGTGTTTGGAAGAATTATTTAAAGCTATAGCCTATGCTCTTTATGCTACTTCCATGCTACTCTGCTGAGGATCATAAGTCTGGGTATTTATCCCAAGGTTCAGTTTTCCCTCCCTGCTGTGTTTCCTCATCCCAGCAAACAAAACTTGTTTAACAAAATCTATTCAATTGTAATGAAATAGAATGAAATATAAGTTACCGGTATGTACCAGGAGAAGAGAAGGCAATGTATTACCTTTAATCCCAGAAAACAATGCCATATTTCAAGTTTAAGGTAAACAAGATTAGCAAAGCATTCTATTGAAACATAAAGCTGCCACACACTGAAGGCTTGGTTAATGAATCTGATAGAAACTAGCAAGGGGAGGGATATTGCTAATCACTGTTCCCCAATAATTCCAGGATAGGGTCTGAATTTAGGTAGATTGAGGTGGCCTACCCCAGGTGGCAGATTTTGTGGTACTTCTTAGAGGTCAACTCATTTTCAATTATTTAGCTTATTAGTATATTTTTACCACCATAGATTTTCTGCCTGAGGCACCAAGATGTCTGGGGCCACTCAGTGGTAATGGGTTTGAGTGTATAACAATAGTATGTACTCAGCATCTGCAGCCAAGGGCTGATTTATTTATTTATTTCAGGATTTTTACCCTGCCTTTCCATTCAACAAAGAATGCTCAGGAGAGTTTAATAGTTAAAATCTAATATGTAAAATCAATACAAAAATGTCATTAGAATTATAACAATAAGAGAACCATCCTATGGCTCTTCAGATGTTACCTGAGGAGCCATAGGATCCTGGGGAATCCCAGCTGATGCCAAAGCCATAGACAGAGCTATGTAGACAGGCAGGAAATCTTAGTGGGGATTCTTCTCCACACAACCCTTCCAGCTGCTAAGGAAACCTTCCTTACCTGAAGTCATGACAGGGAAAGGAGAAGAGGATGTGAGTCCAGCAGATCCATAAGTATCTTCATTTCTGTCCCCACCCACTGCTAGGTAAGCAACCTAGATGGGCTAGGAGGGTCCCATCTAGCCGAAAAAGCTACAACAGAGGGTAGGGAGGAAGTAAAAGCCTCTGTTGCTCCTCCTACCCTGTCTAGCTCTTGCCAGCAGGGCTTAGGCTAGAAAGAGGGCTCCGAGATTGGAGCACTCTGTCTATTGAGCATCAATCCTTTAAGAGTGCATGCAAAGAATACAAGGAAAACAGCAAAACCACTAAAAAACAAAACGAAAGTTAAATCAAATACTTTCCCAAATAAACAAACAAACAGCCTGGTGGCGAGAAGCCAAAGATGAAAAGGCAAAGCAAATCTCTTGGGGCAAGGATTTTCCCCACTCTAGATGCTCCCTCAGAGAATGCCCTTTTCCCTCATTCCCATCAGCCAGTGAAGGGACACGTGAGGGTGGTTCACCGATGTGTATTTGTTGTCACTTGATGACTTCAATCTCAAAGGATAACTTGCATGCATAATAAATGAGCCAATATCAATCGTAATACTACAGGCAGAACCTCTATATCACTTCACCTTCACATTGAATGTAATGAATTCAATTCACACATTCCTTTGCCAGTCTTTAAGTGATGAGAAATCTAAGTGATGTAGAAGCATGTGTGAGCCAGTCCCACGAATAGTCAATACTAAAGTTCTTTTTTGAACACAATGTATTTTATGCTCTCAAAGTTGAATTAATCTAATCAGAATTGGTGAGGTAACTGTGTGGGAGAAATGTAAATGATAAGTCAACAAACATTTGAGATTTTTTGAGGAAATGATTGTCCTTTTTTAATGGCTGGGTGGGATGGTGACTAAGGCAGCCTTTTCAATTAGACTTCAGGTCATTAATGTTGATTACATTCTTCTTCTTACCATAAGTCTTTATTTAATGAAAATGTATGCCTCCCACTAAACAGCCATGTAGTTAAAGAACAATATAGCAGGATTTGATTGCCCTATTAACCATAATCATCATGAGACTGGGAGTAATAATTTAATGACTTGCATTCTTGTACTATTTTTGGTGGTGCTCATTTAGCTGCACACTACAATGGTATCTGCAATAAAAATTTTACTTGCCAGCAGTAATTCATAGGTGAATGTAAGCAGTCATTCAAATAAAAGACCTGGTGGTACTTGAAGAGCTACCAATGAAAGTTGCACAATGAATTGGGTGGAGTTCTCAAACATGAGCTACTGGGGATTCTTAAGAGAAAGTTGTTCAGCACATTCTTTTGTACTACAACCAGATTCAAACTTTATCACATTGGAATGGTCATCTGTTTCCCTGTGACTGAATTTGCAGCAACTCTAGTAACATTTGATCTGGGGAGAATAAATAAGTGGAAGGGACAGATCTAGGGAGCAGTAATCATAACAGCATTCCCCCTCTTTTGGAGCCAGAGGTGCCAACATGCTTACTTTTCATGTGATCCATTTGCCTCATTTGATTCCTTCATCCAAATGGAACTGGAGTGGGATGGAGATTCTGCCACAATAAATCATCGCACTGCAGTATGTAGCTCATGTCAAAGATTTCTGTCCTTAGTTCTCATGACCCACAATGCTATTGAAAGGGCCAAACTACATGTCAGGTTAAATGTATTATTAGATTTATTATTAATCAATTAAATTATGCAATTAAATACTATATTTAATTAATTTACTGTTAAATTTAGCCCCCATGAAGCCTTTTAAAAAATACAAATAGCTGTTGTTGACTGTCCAATCAGAACAGGGACAATGGTGGGTGGGGAGGGGGATTAACTCCCCCCCCATGATCCTGACAACCCCCCGAAGCTACTGTTTGTATCAGGAGGGAAGCTTCCAGTAGCACCAATGGGAGCTTCCCTCCCGATAGAAATAGTTGCTTAGGGGGTGTTGATTTCTGTCAGGACCATCCCAGAAGTGGACATTGCACACAAGTAGGACTGTTGGAGAAGTCCTCAATGAACACGAATTAATCCAGATTTCTCTGAGTTTGCCCTGTGGATTCCACAGCAGACCAGTTTTTCCAGGTTGCACAGAGACTGCAGGGCTTATGAACCGATTTTTTTAAAAAAATTGCATATTTTTGTGCAAAGTTAGCTGCAGAAAAATATGCAAAATTTAAAAAAAAAATGTGTGAGAGCCAGTGTGGTGTAGTGGTTAGGACCTGGGACTCGGGAGATCCAGGTCCTAGTCCTCACTCTGCCATGAAGCTCACTGGGTGACTTTGGGCCAGTCACTGACTCTCAGCCTAACCTACCTCACAGGGTTGTTGTGAGGATAAGATGGAGAGGAGGATTATGTAAGCCACCTTGGGTTCCTTGCAGGGAAAAAGGTGGGGTATAAATATAATAAATAAATACCCCCCCTAGAGTAAAGCATGAAAATTCACAATAAATTCACAAATTATTTGCATTAATTTGTGCATTTTTGGCCGATTTGTGCATTTTCGGGAGTGCGAATTTGCACAAATGCAAATTTGCACAACTATGTGCAAACAAATTTGTGCAGATTCTGAGTCTGCAAATCGGAAGATGGCAGAGCCAAAGTCACCCAAAAATTTGCAAATCACCAGTGGAGCGGCTTTCTCTCCCTTTGCACATTCCTACACACAAGTAATCTAAATAGCACAATGGGGAATATGACACCTACAATTAGGACTGGCAGCAAAACATTGCAGTGTAGACTGCTCCTCTTGAGTCCCCACCAAATCAGTTTTCCATTCCCCCCACCCAACAACATTATTCCCTGTGCAAGAGAATGCTTTGTCTTTGGTGGGCTGTTTTGGCACACACACCCCTTTGAGGGTTTTTGTTTGTTTGTTTTAAGTTAAAACATCCCTGATAGATGGCTGTCCGGCTGCACCTTGAATGCCTCCAGAGTGGGAGAGCCCACCACCTCCCTAGGTAGTTGGTTCCATTGTCTTATTGCTCTAACAGTCAGGAAATTTTTTCTGATGTTTAGGTGGAATCTGGCTTCCTGTAACTTGAGCCCATTATTTCGTGTCCTGCAAACTGGGATGATCGAGAAGAGATCCTGGCCCTCCTCTTTGTGACAACCTTTCAAGTACTTGAAGAGCGCTATCATCATATCTCCCCTCAGTCTCCTCTTCTGAAGGCTAAACATGCCCTTTTGTTGTTGTTGTTGTTGTTGTTGTTGTTGTTGTTACTATTACTATTACTATTATCATTATCCTGCCTTTTCCCCAAAACTGGGACTCAAGGTGGCTCACAACCTTTAAAACTCATACAATTAAAACAGAAATAGAAAAATACAAAAGTTAAAAATAGAATTAAATCATCATATATATATATATATATATATATATACACACATGCGCACACACACACACACACACACACTGTATATATATGTAGCATTAAAAACAGTACAATATACATAACAGTGTGTGTGTGTGTGTGTGTGTATAAATGTAGAGTAAAAACATAGCATTCCATCTCAACACAGGCTAGTCCCAAATGCCTGCCAGAACAGGAAGGTCTTTGCCTGCCTCCAGAAGCTTACCAGGGAGGGTGCCACTCTAGCCTCCCTGGAGAGGGAATTCCAGAGCACGGGGGCAGCCACCGAAAAGGCCCTCTCCCGTGTTCCCACCAGGCATGCCTGTGATGGTGGTGGAACTGAGAGAAGGGCCTCCCCTGAGGATCTCAATGTGCAGGCAGGCTCATAGGGGAGAATACAGTCTTTCAGATAACCTGGTCCCGATCCCTATAGAGCTTTATAGGTCATAACCAGCACTTTGAATTGTGCCCAGGAACAGACTGGGAGCCAATGAAGCTGTTGTAGCAGAGGAGTTGTGTGCTCCCTGTAACCAGCCCCAGCCAGCAGTCTGGCAGCAAGTCTTTGAACCAGTTGAAGTTTCCAAACACTCTTCAGAGGCAGCCCCACGTAGAGCATGTTACAGTAATCCAAATGGGATGTAACTAAGGCATGTGTCACTGTGGCCAAATCAGACATCTCCAGGAATGGGCGCAGCTGGCACACTAGCTTTGACTGTTCAAATGCACTCCTGGCCACCACCAAAACCTGAGCATCCAGTTTCAGGGCTGAATCCAGAAGTACACCCAAGCTTCAAACCTGTGTCTTCAAGGAGAGTGTAACCCCATCCAGCACAAGCTGACTCCTTATTCCCTGATCTGCTTTCCAACCGACCAGGAGCACCTCTCTTGTCTGGATTAAGCTTCAATTTTTTGCCCTCATCCAGTCCATTACCATTGACAGACACTGGGTTAGCACTGCAACAGCTTCCTTAGAATTAGATGGAAAAGAGAATAGAGTTGGGTGTCATCAGCAGTTCTTTCAGTCTCTCCTCATAGGGCCTTGTTTCCAGACCTCTGATCATCTTTGTTGCCCTCCTCTGAACCTTTTCCAGTTTGCATCCTCCTTAAAGTGAGGTGCCCAGAACTGGATGCAGCACTCAAAATGAGGTCTAACCAGTACTGAGTAGAGGGGAACTAGTACTTCCCATGATTTGGAAGCAAGCTATACTTCTATTAATGCAGCCCAAAATAACATTTGCCTTTTTTGCAGCCACATCACATTGCTGGCTCATATTCAGCTTGTGATCTACAACAATTCCAAGATCCTTCGCGCTAGTAGTATTGTTGAGCCAAGTATCCCCATCCTGTAACTGTGCATTTGGTTTCATTTTCCTAGATGCAGAACTTGGTATTTATCCCTATTAAATTTCATTCTGTTGTTTTCGGCCCAGCGCTCCAGCCTATCGAGGTCACTTTGAATTTTGTTTCTGTCTTCCAGAGTATTAGCTGTTCCACCCAACTTTGTGTCATCTGCAAATTTGATAAGCATTCCCTGTACCTCCTCATCCAAGTCATTAATAAAAATATTGAAGAGCACCGGGCCCAGGACCGAGCCCTGTGGTACCCCGCTCGTTACCTCTCCCCAGTATGAGAAGGTACCATTGATAAGCACTCTTTGAATCCAATTCTGTAGCCAACTGTAGATCCACCTGATAGTTGTTCCATCTAGACCACTTCTAGCTAGTTTGCTAATCAGGATATCATGAAGCACTTTGTCGAAAGCTTTGCTGAAGTCAAGATACAGTATTTCCACAGCATTCCCACAGTCCACAAGGGGGGTTACCCGATCAAAAAATGAGATCAGAGTAGTCTGGCAGGATTTGTTCTTGGCAAATCAATGTTGGCTTCTAGTAATCACTGCATTGTTTTCAAGGTGCTAGCAGATTGACTTTTTTATAATCTGCTCCAGAATTTTCCCAGGGATTGATGTCAGACTGACTGGTCTGTAAATTCCAGGTTCCTCTTTTTTTGAAGATGGGAATAACATTAGCCCTCCTCCAGTCATCTGGCACATCACCCGTCCTCCATGATTTCTCAAAGACAATAGACAGCGGTTCTGAGACTTCTTCTGCCAGATCCTTTATTACTCTGTGATGCAGTTCACCGGGCCCTGGAAATTTGAACTCGTTCAAAGTAATTAGGTGTTCCTTGGCCATTTGCCTATCAATCTCATGCTCCAATCCTCCCCCTTCAGTCTGCACTTCAGGTTTGCCAGGGGGGTCATAGACCCTCTTTCGGGAGAAAGACTGAGCCAAAGTAGGAATTTGTAGCCCCTTCGGATAATTAGGTGCAGAGGTTCTGTGACACATGCCTTTATTTTTTTGATTTCATTTAAAGGAAACTGCCCTTTTTAAAAAAATTATTGGCAGAATTGGATAACATTTTCAGAGATAGTGACCACTTTCAAGGAGATCAAGCCTGCCAAGTATCAGATAATTAGACTTGCAGAGGTGAGGAGCTGTGCAAGAGCAGCATTTACATTTTGAGGGTATCCAGAACAGGATGCACCTATCCCCCTTTGTTTCTTGTGGACCAATGTTCTTAAAATGACAAACAGCTAGAGGTGTCCCAAAGTAAGAAACCTGCAAAGTTGCAGCATGATAGGTACAGTGGCTCATGTGGGAGTCCTCAAATTTGTGGTAGAGGAAGTGATTCACTTCCCTCTCCCTGTGGTTTTTTTAGGCAATCATTCTGGAAATGGCACACATCATAGTGGTGCCAGGCAAGAAACCTGCAGTGTTTTGGAATGATAGGTGCAGGAACTAGGTTGTTATGATATCCAGGCCTGTGGCTTACACTGGCTCAGCTTGTCTGAGTGTGGAAAGCTAAGCAGGGTCAAGCCTGGTTATTACTTGGATGGGAGACCCCTCCTCTAGTTTCCTGCATTGAGCAGGGGGTTGGACTCAATAGCCTTGCAGGCTCCTTCCAACTCTATGATCTATGAAAACCTGTTTGAAGCTTTTCAAAAATACTGAACCACGCTGGCTCTGATTTTTCACTGCAGGAAAATGAAAGAAGGACTGAGTTAATATTTGACAAAGAGAAAGGAAAGGATTTTGAAATCATGAACAAACAGAATTTGAAGCCCCCCCCCCCCAACCAAACACAGGACTGCTGGCTTCCTGCTTGCTTGCTACATGACAAGTTAGCAACCGAGAAATGGAAGAGCAGAAACACAATATTATGTAACTCACATACCTTCCCCAAAGCTCAATGATTGAAAAGTCCCTTATAAAACATACCCTAGGATTAGAAACTGGACCCATCAGTCATTCATCAACATTTAGAGAAATGAAAGCACACGACTATTTGGGGGGAAATAATGCCTATATTTCTAAAGGCCAAATTGTACCATAAAGCATCATGTGGGTCCAGCTTTGTTTTGGGTCACTTCAGAGGGAAGCCTGCTTCACATCCAAAAACACCAGAAATGGTCTGACGGGCCCAATTTGGCTTGGGCTTCAGGCTCCTATTGAATCCAATGTACATCCTAGTATGTGTGTGTAACAATATTTCTGGGCAAGGGAATCTGCTTTGATAAGATGACAAAATGTTTATTCAACTCATATGTTTGCTGAGCAGTCACAACGGGCACAGGTGCATGGTTTATGCTGCAACTGCTACAGGTTCTAGTGCAGCAAATATGGCTATTCCTATGTTCCCCTATTTCCTTTTATATTGCCAGTTGCTGCCAAGCAGTCTGTTTCCTGAATTGGATCTGATCTGACTGAAATCCTGGGCAGAAAAAAAGCAGTATTATTTCAGGGCTAGGACAAGGTCACAATTTTAATCGCTGTATTCCCTCTATATATGGAATGCTTTAAATAATGCTTTCTGCTCCCTAGAAAATGAAACCCAACTTCTTTAAAAAAAAGGGGGGGGGCAAATTAGATATATTTTAATTAGTGGCCTCTGACAGGGGGGAAAAATGACTCCCAAAATCTGACTCTGAACAGGCTTAACAGTGGCCAAAAGAATTAAAAACAAACTACCGGTAACAAAAAAGGACTATTATTTGTTATCCAGTAAGAAGCAATGAGCTAGATCCAGTGCTTGAATTACAGGGAGGTCAGAGGGGGGCCAGTCTCATTAGCTTTTCTGAAGGCCCTTACAGTGGCAGTTTTTAGAAGGCTACTATGTCATGATATAGTTTCATAGATTTCATAGATCATAAAGTTGGAAGGAGCCTACAAGGCTATCGAGTCCAACCCCTGCTCAATGCAGGAAACTAGAGGGGTCTCCCATCCAAGTAATAACCAGGCCTGACCCTGCTTAGCTTTCCACGCTCAGACAAGCTGAGCCAGCGTGAGCCACAGGTCTGTATTGTCATTAGGTGGCACTGGACTTTTCTAGTGATGGGTGAACATATCCTGAAAGAGATCGTTATTTACTCAGAAAATAACAATCTCACCCATGTAAGCTCAGACAAGAGTTCTCCCTCAAGCATGAATCAAAGTGCAACTTGGGGGCAGTACTTTGGAATCACATAGTGCCTCCTTGGAGCCAGAGCTGTGGTGTCAGCAGCAATGATGAGGGAAGCTGCTAAGGAGACTGTAGGATGACTAAAAATGCTGTGGGGGGGCTGCTGAGTCCTTCTCATAGAGTCAGAGTAGTGGCGAGGAGGGAAGCAGCACTGGTTTAGGCAAAGAAATCGTTTGTCCAACCAGTGCAATGCATGCACACAAAAATTGCACTGTTTAGATACAGACTGCATATATTCAGAAGTTCACAATCAATTCTGAACGTAATACCAAACTCGTCAACTGGAGTCCAGGCTCGTTAAGAAGGTGATCATTACAAATAGATGGCTACAAAATTTGGTGACATCACTAATTGTATCTGGGTGGAGTTGGGCTTTTCCTGTTCGTTTCTTGTTTGAGAGAGACAATAAAGTTCTTATCTAGCTTCCTGACTCTTCTATCCTCTAAGCCTTCCATGACAGCTGGGGGGGGGGGGTAATTTGGCTAAAATCAGCGGGAGTCAGAGGGTGGAACTTGTGGAGGATGTCATTGAGGTTCTCCCTACCTTTGCCCCATAATCCAAGCACTGTCTGGATCCAAAGTGTCCTCCTAAGTTTGCTCATAAAAGGGATGTTTTAGACCTGGTGTAGAGAGTCTTGCAGAAAAAGTGAAACTAAATTAAAAAAATGCTCTTTCACTTGCACAATCTAAGAAAATAAGAAGAGCCATCCTTGTTCAGATCAAAGGCATATCTAGTTCAGATTTCTGTTCATACAGTGGCCAACTACTATTATTATTATTATTATTTATATTTATTTATCGCCCATCTGGCCGGCAACCGGCCACCCTGGGCGATGTACACAGAATAAAAGCAATAAAATACATTTAAAACAATATAAAAATTGTTTTATATTAACTAGCTGCCTGTGGGAAGCCCATGAGTAGAACCTGAGTGCAAAAGCACTTTCCCGTTGGTGTTCCCCGGAAACTGGTATACAGTTTCTGGGGAAACTGGGGAAAGTGGCATATTGGGGAACATGAGAGGGGGTACAATTGTACTCATGCCCTACTTGTGGGCTTCCCACAGGTCCACAAGTAGGAACATCAGAAGTATTGTAGCATGACATGCATTCTTGCAGAAGCCATTGTGCAAGCATTTGTGGAACAACAGCACTGACTGCTCTTTTCCTTCTGCTCATAGGTCTTTGGATCCAACCCATTAGGCAAAACCCAAACAAAATCAGGTGTGCAAAATCCTCCTATTGGTAAGCCACTGGCATTTAAGCACACAGTTATGCATTCAAGTAATTAACTTCAATGGGACATAGGCTTGCTCAGCTTTCTCTAGATTGCACCTTAATATATAATAGCTTTAGCAACATTGTGATCTGATAGTTGCCTGATGTTGTGGGGGGGTTTTTTGCTACACTGTATCTAAAAGGAAATCTAATAAAGAGATGTAAGGGTAACATGGCACAATGTCACATATTGTTATCATATCGAGGCTCAAATGCTGTACCAATAATGTCTGACTATGACTAACATATTTTCACTCCTTCCATATATCACTTCTTACTCATGGCACACTTGTTTGAATCATGTGGAGCTATAGCTAGACATGATAATGCAAATAAAATATGTACTGTACGTATTCCCCAAAGAATCAGAAAAGAACTAGGTTTTGCATAAGCCCTTTCGTTCAGGCACAGCAATCAAAATACATGGGGCTTAGTCATGCTTCAGTCCCATTCAAATCATTGGGTCAAGTTAGACAGGTCTTACTTAAGTCCCATTGATTTCAGTGGGACTAAAGCAGGGGTCGGCAACCCGCGGCTCCGGAGCCGCATGCGGCTCTTTGGAACCTTTGCCGTGGCTCCGAGAGGTGACTGTGACAGGTTCGCCGCTCCGCTCCACACTGCCCGCCCGGTGACAGGCAATAGCGATGCCGGCGGGCGGGCGCACAGTGGAGGAGCGGCGTGATGTCACGCGGCGCCGGCTCGGCTAGGGGAGAGTGCGCGGCGGCGGCGCGCATCTGCGCAGTGCGCACCAACCCCTCCCCAGCATAGCCCAGGCCCCAGTCTTTTTTTTTTTTGCCGCTCCGCTCCACACTGCCCGCCCGGTGACAGGCAATAGCGATGCCGACAGGCCGGCGGGCGGGCGCACAGTGGAGGAGCGGCGTGACGTCACGCGGCGCCGGCTCGGCTAGGGGAGAGTGCGCGGCGGCGGCGCGCATCTGCGCAGTGCGCACCAACCCCTCCCCAGCATAGCCCAGGCCCCAGTGACCCAGTCTTTTTTTTTTTTTGCAATGTACCTTTTTCATTCGTTATTTAGGGGCACTTCCTGGTAATGTACTTCGGCGGTTACGTCATTCGGCGATTCGCAAGGGCTGCTGGGATAGCAGCTTCATGTATCCCAGCAGCCCTTGCGAATCGCCAAATGACGAAATCTCGCAGCTGCGCTTTGGGATGTCTGTGCTCTGCCTCCACCCCGCCTCCTCTCAGTGAGCTTTACGGGATGTAATGCTTTTAATCCGCCGAAGTACATTACCAGGAAGTGCCCCCAAATAACGAATGAAAAAGGTACATTGCAAAAAAAAAAAAGTGTTTGCATTGCTAAAATCTCATTTAAAGGGGAACACATACATATAATGTTCAAAAATGGGTGGAACTCCGCTTTAAGTTTAATGAAAAATATAAAGCTCTGCCTGTATAAGATGAGCAGAGATCTTACTGGATACCAGTCTGCCTTGCCTTCTACTGCCCTCCTTCATAGCCCTCCATTACTATCAGTGCCCGCCTCAATTACTGCTTTGCCCCAAATCTGTCAGTCCTTCTCACTTTGTCGCATAACATTGCATTTGCCAGAATTTAGCAGCATGGACAGTCTCTCCCCCACTTGTCAGTCTGTCCCACCTTAGACACAAGTTTAGAAGTGGACTCTGAGAAATTATTCTCCATCAGCTCTGCTCCTTCTGTCTCCATCAGCTCTGCTCCTTAGTACTTTTTTGTGTGTGTGTTTCACAACTCCCACGCAGTTGTGTGTGTTCTTCACCCGCGCAGTGCTGCTTAGGCTGGCACCGGCTCCGTCACTCCACCCCCTCGCACGCAGGCGGCCTGGCTAGTACAGTGCCTGGTGAAGTCAGGCCGCCTGCATGCGAGGGGGTGGAGTGACGGAGCCGGTGCCAGCCTAAGCAGCACTGCGCGGGTGAGCAGCACTGCGCGGGAGTGAAGAAAAATCCCATTAACCAGGTAAATTAAATATTTTAATTAGCTATTAATTTGCAAAAATATATTTTACATTGTTAAGTGAAAAAGTCCTTTTTTTCCTTCAGATTGACAGCTGACTGCACGATCCTGTATATAGCATTAAGATAAGAAACAATATAAGCAGTGTTATATTTGTTTTAAATGTCGCAATGGTTTTGCGGCTCCCAGTTTTTTTTCCCCGTCGGAAACGGGTCCAAGTGGCTCTTTATGTCTTAAAGGTTGCAGACCCCTGGACTAAAGCATGATTTAGTTTGGATCCAAACCATAATATGAATATATACAGCACCATGTGTTCTGTTGTGTAATTAAAATAATATAAGTAATTAATAGAATGAAGGAAAAAAATACTTTTTTGGTTACAATTCGTGCAGAGGAGGACTTGCTTGGAATGTGTCTGATTGGATCTGATTCATTTTGAAAGAAATACACAGTTGCAAAACATCTATGGACTTCCCCTTATTTGTTCACTTACAAAGCTCTTTATATACATACATCTGTTTTACCAAGGAGGTTGAGAAATCATGTTAAATCCTTGACCCTTTCCCTCCTACCTTAACAAAGTTCAGGGAAGTTGGAGGAAGGGGATTAATCTGTAATTTCTCACGAACAGAAGACACAAAGCATGCCCTACCCTCAGTGGCTTAAGCCACCATAAATCAACATGGTGTTTTCCCCCCTTACATCTCATTCATTTCACAACTACTTCTAAGCCTTTCCTTTCAATCTTCCCTTAGACTGGTCATATAAATCTTATATGTTCCACTTTAGCCTCCTTCAGGCATTAATCATTTGAAGGGGAATCCCAATCCTGTGCAGCCTACACATGAGGATTCCTACTTGCAGATCTCCAAGCCGATGAATGGCTGTCCAGGGGACATGAGGGGTGGGGCCAGCAGGCTCACCAATGCAGCACAACTCCCTGGTCACCCTTCATGCACATAACACATGTTCCAGAACATATCCATACTGAATTGCAATGGTATCTTCTTGGGCCAGAGCACATTATTCACTTCAGCGAGCAGTTTGTCACCCTCATGCAACTAGTGTAATTATATGCATCTTTTCATATACCTACTACATCTCAGAAGGACATGAAATGAATATATATATATATATATATATATATATATATATTTAAAGTCTGGAAACCTCTGCCTGAGAAAATCTTCATGGAAGTTTCTCCCGTGATCCACTGCCTTCTACATTATTGACCAGAATGTTTATGTGGTGATAATGGGAAGTAGATTTCTGATTGTAATAACTGGATAGCTCCACTGATTCTAAGTAGACATTTACTTATTTAAATTGGGGTGAGGCACCGTTTTTTGTTTTGTTTTGCATTTTGAGGACCTCATTTCCTCAGGGGGTATCTGCAGGGTCTGCATGTTGGTGGTCTATAGGACAGAAGCAAGAGATGGGGACATACCTAAATGTGGACAGTCCCTTTCTCTTTTTCTTCCACTCATTCTTTGCTCCCTGCCCACGCACAGGGACAGGTCACTCTTGACAAAGGCCTGCATTGATCACTTTCAGAAGGCTTCAGAAATTCAGCTGAGGTCCACATGAAATTAGAGGAAGGGCCACATGTGACCCAGATTGAAAACCAGTGATTTAAAACAAGATAAATCATCTAGTGTGTCATCAGTTGGTAAAGAATAAAGAAAAGGAATCTTTCCCCAAGCAACAGTTTATGATCTGAACAAAAGCTCCCATCTCATAGTCACTCCCACATACTAAACTTGTATGCCCTTCTTTGAATGTGTATTTTACTGGGAAATGTTTAAGGAGGTTCCCACACTTCTATAGCTTTTAAACCCCAGACTATATTGAAAACCTCACTCTGTTAATAATATTTTGATGGTTTCACACTTCAGCACTTTGTGTCTTCTGCTTCATACTTTTTCTCTGTTAATATTTTTATGCTTTTATACTTTTAGTTCATCATACTCCTATTTCCCCCCATATTTAAAACAAAACATTTCCCATCTACAGGTTATTTCCCATCTGGGCCCTACAGATTCACCCATCATTTTCCCTTTGGGTTAGCGACCCATATAATGAGTTTTAAAGCACTTTTTTTAAAAAAGAAAAAAGTAAAGAAGTGGGAATAGTGGGCATATTTCATTTCAGTAGGACCTAGCATTTGAGAACTGCAGTGTTTACACCTGTTGGCTGTCACAGTGGAAAGCAGACAAACTGGAAAAGGAGTTTATAACAGTTTAGATGTAGATCATGCCTTCCACAATCGGAAGGGCTCTGTCTATCTCTAGAAGGCTATTGATCTGGTGGAGCATTTCAACTGGCAGAATAGGGGAGGATGCAACTTTTTGCCAATCTCCCATCCCCATACAGACCTCTACACCCCCCACTGAATCTCCTCTGGAAGGTTGGGGGACTCTTTGAAACAGTGTAGAAAGTATCTCTGGGAGCTGCAGGGGGAGAGGGAATCAGCAAAAATCACCTCCCCCCCCCTCCACTGCCTGGAGTGTCCTGAGTGGAACTCTGCTCAGGGAATGCTCCCAGGGCGTGGTCTGAAGGCACATGAAGCAGCCACCTTGCTGAAGCTAAGCAGGTCTGGCTCTGGTCAGTGCTTGAAGGGGAGCGCACCTGGGAACCGCATGTAGCCACCTTGAGTTCCACAATAGAAGCAAGGGATATAATATAATAAATAAAATAAATGCTCTCGGTAATGAGAGCCAAGTCTGGTTCTCCCCATCTCATAAACACACCCCACACACCCATCTATCCACCCACAAGTCCACTTGGCACAGTATATACTGAGATGGATGGATGGATAGATAGATAGATAGATAGATAGATAGATAGATGATAGATATCAGCAGCTGCTCAGACCAGACAAAAGTGGTCAGTATTTACTGTACATAGCAGTGATTAGTACTGGTGATTATTTATCTTTACAAGACTTTAAATATTTGTTTTATATACATACATACATTTGTGGGTTGCCTTTTGGCTCAAATATCTTCTTACCTGATAGCTTGTGAGAAGAGCACAGTGTACAAATATGACTGTGCTTATCACAATAGAAATCCTTGAATATGATATTACTGCATGAAATAAAATCCTTCTAAACTATGGAACAGTACATTTCCATAGTACATTTCAAATACAGTACATTTGAAATTTCATTATTTTTTACACTATGTATTTAGGTTGTGAGTGAATAGTGAGCAACTTGTTGGAGGAGGTTTGATTGTCCTGAACTACCAGGAAACATCCCTACAGTGCATGTTTTCCAATGAAGGGTTGATGTATGAGGACGAGATGGAGATTGGAATAGGTATTAGCGGGTTTGCTAAAACCTAAGCATGGTCAAGAGCTAGGACTGAAGCTAAGGCTGGCACTCAAATCTGGAATGGAACACGTGGGTGGTTCTGTTGACCAAGCAAGTCTGTGTTTCTAGTATTTATACATGGCTTGGCCAATCCAGAGGCCTCATACTGCCTCTTAAGCAATAGGGCCAATATTGTATAATCCCTCTTTCCTAAAAGAGCTCTGACTGGTAGCTAAGCAAACATAACCCTGGGAAGCCAACTAGGGTAGGTCACAGCCTCATAGGATAAAATTCCTGGATCAATCAAGACCAAAATCCCTGACACACCCTCAGCTCTTCCTGCTGATTGCCCTGGCTGCAGGTTGACCTAGCAGTGGCGTCAAACACCATTTTAAACAACAAGCCACCATTTTAAATATCCCACATAGCGGTGTAGTAGTAAATTTTGAAGTGCAGACACTCAACATGACAGTCCCCATAGGCACTCCCGCCCAAAAGACATGCCAAAAATGAAGGCAGATGTGTTGATTTATATCAGCAAACCAATTCTACCAGGCCCAGGTCTTTTATAAAGCTTAATTGTCCATTCTTAATTGCCCATTCAAGACCAGGTCACCCCAAAATACTTTACATTACAACAGGAATAGCTCACAACTATATATTGTTGCTGTGAAAATTAATCCCCTGTCCCAGATACCATGAGAATTGCAGCCAAGCTCAGAGGGAACAAGGAATTCTGATGAGGGTGGCGGATGACATCAGTGACCCTGCTAATCAAAAAGTGTCAGCACTGCATTCCTGCAAGTCCTGGCTCCACTACTCCACTGATCCCACAATGCCCCCAAGTGATGCTATGTCAGGGGCCTTGTAGGAAATTTAAAATGGCAGCTTGGAGATCCAGCCACTCAGCATAGGGGGTCCAGGGCAGACATCAGCATAAGTGGACCCTGCTGGGGTCCTGGCAGCTGCCCAAAGGTGCTCAGTGCTGATGCGATGCGGGCAGGATGCATGTGCATGCTTGCTCTCCCTTTCTTGACATTCTCATCAGATGTGAATGCTGACAGGCATATGGATTATGAGCTGTTCTGTCCTCTTGCGTTTTTCCATCTTTTGTGTCTTGATCCTAGCATTGACCTGCTGGTCCAAATTCTGCTAAGGCTATGACATGTTTGATAGATACAATACATGCACCTCAGTTTTGGGAATCCATGTTGTGTATCCAATTTGATGGATGTTTATTCAGTGTGACAGACGCCCATATGCGTGTGTGTGTGTGAGAGAGACAGAGTTGATCAATCCCAGATTTCTCCATGTCAGTTAAACACCCATAATCTACTTTGCAGTATGACACATCCTGATTTCTGACATGGCATTTCTATCCATGGCGTTTCAGCTGTGCCAGTGTTGTATTTTTTTTATTGACACTTTGGTGGCAGATGGTATAAATGGACATGCATTTAATTTACAGGCTTATCCTTGCTTGACTGCTGTCTTTGGCATCACACACATCATTTAAACTTCAGGCCAGTTAGAGCCATTCTTGTCAATAACAAGTAAAATTCTTCTGGGGTCACTTTAGACTATGGCTTATCTGCTTGTGTTCTTTCTGCTTGTTGTGCACATAATGGGTTTATCCCAAGCAAAGGGCTTCCAGTACCAGTAAATGAATGATTCTTTCTTCCATTTTGTCTACCAAGCGGGGTTTTTTTAGCACTGGCTCTCTCTTTCCCTCACCAGCCTGGAAGCAATTCAGCATTCAAGCCATATTTCTCGGGCTGGCAGCCAGCACTGATACTCTGTAATCCTTGACACATTGTCACTGTGGAAGAAAACACCAGAGGAAAGACTAATGCTGTGGTGGTCACCTAGGTTGGGTCAATCAGCCAAAGAATCAGAGCAGAGTGTGCATATCTCATGTGAGAGACAGCATGGCATCCCCCCCCCCCCCGCCTCTTATTCATTCATTCTTGCACTTGCCTACCTTTCCTTTATGTTTGACATTTTGGAGACTGAATTTCGTTACAGGCATTTGGCTTTTATCAGTAGGTTGGAGAGATTAATCTATTTTATGGGAAGATGCATTAATATTATATATTATTATCATCATCATCATTATTATTATTATTATTATTATTATTATTGTGATGATATAGTTTTGGAAGATGAGACAGAATATGCAGAAGTAACTGATGTGTGTCCCATCCAGGTGCCTTTATTTCTCATCATTGTAATACAATGATTTGCAGAGCAGACTCCCACATTGCATAAGCAAAAGCATCATAGCAACAGCATCAAAACCTAATGCAGTAAAGATTATTTACTGAATCACTGGAGCTCAAAAGATTTAGATTTTGTTTGTGACTAAGCCAAGTGCATAGTTGCACATGCATATTGTCTGCCTTATATGTTACCTTGTACATGCATTGCAGGATGTCGAAATGCATCTCTTCTCTGCTACTATACAAGAATTTAATAGTGTATTTTAAGCTGTGATTTAATATTGTTATACGTAAATCACATAGGGATTTTATTATATTAAATCATCATCCTGGCCCATAATTAGGTGACCTAGCCCTTTCAGGGTGCAACTCCAGGAAGCGTCCTGTGTTTTGATGTCACGTTAATAGGGCCAAATGGAAGAGTGGTGGGAAGCAATCCTTCCAAAAAGATATATGAAATTAGCTTTTTAATGGGCACTTTTACCATCATACATCTGGAATTTTGTCCCAGCACACCAGTTCTGATAGGTTGTCCCAGCATATTTGTGTTTTCTCCTAGTAAATATATTTACTGGTTTAGCAGTATATAGTATTAGGGGTGCACATATTAGTAGAAAATCATTCCTTCCACCTTTAAAAAGAAATATTTCCATAATCCTTGATTGAATTTTTGGCACCCAATTGTCTAAACATTGAAAATGTTCATGCAGATTCATATTTGGTTAAGCACTAGGAATGGGCAACCTGCCTGGCATGCGACTCATGTTACGACGGATAATTCTGAGCGCTAGATTCCCTCTAACCCCACACTCTTACGAAAGGTTTAGGATCTTTGGCTGGGGTAAAACCTGCGCTGTTAGGGGGGAATATGCGCTTTGCTCCATTTACACTTAAACAAACCTACACAAACACACAGACTCTAGAAACAAAAGGGTGGTTTTCTTGAAGAAGAAATACAGAGAAGGTACAGCGTCTTACTTGTTGGTAAAGCAAACCTAGTGATGTCAGGCAGCAAAATATCCTTACACTATGATTCAAACACACCCTGTATTCTGGAGAGGAGAAAGAGTCCCATTTGCCCTGACAAGCCTGAACAGAAAAAAAAGGGGGGGGGGGAGAGAGATTCCTGTCTAGAAGGATAGAAAAGCAAAGTCCCGGCTACTACCAGTCTGCTTTGATGAGGTTCCAGCTGTAGCCCCGGCAGAGGCGGGAGGGGTTTGAGTAGTCCGCGTTCCAAGGTGACCCCCTCAGCTCTCTCCCGACCCCCTTGCTAAAACCTCTTGGTTCTTATAGTCTCCTTCCCGCCTTTTTGGAGAAAAGAGAGCAGTGGGGGCGGTCTTTGCCCCACAGATGTGATGTCTTCAAACTCTGCTAACAACCTTACTCTTTATGTTTTGATGAATCATAATGGGTGTACTTAGGAAAGCAAAGGTTTGGGTCTTCCTGCTGATGGGACTGTTTTTGGAGTAAGCTTCTGGTAGTATTCGCCCAGTGGGTGGGGACGGACGGACGGACGGACGAGCCATATCTTTTCAGGATAAATCTTCCTGTGTTTTAGGCGATATGCAATATTCAGGTCTTAATCAATGCAAGCCTGCCACTCATTTGCCTATGCATGCCTCTAGGCTTCACTCACTCTTCCATTCAAACCTTCAGTCTTGACCTTTTGCCTTCTGCCCTGCTGGGGAGGTGGGCAGGCTGCTTCTTTCTCTCCTGAACCCTTGCTTACCCAACGCTTTTTATGAGGGCTGTGGACTTCCTTTTGGAGGTGCAGCCATAACCAAAATGATCAGAACTATATCTCATCTTAACACTCATGCCGCATGAGCCGAGCGTGAGCCGAGCGTGAGCACCAGCTGAGGCACTCACCAGAATTCCGGGTCCCTGGCTCTACATTGTTTACATAGAAAATGGCCTAATTTGTGCAAATTAGGCCATTTTCTACATAAGCAACATAGTGCCAGAACCCAGAAGTCTCTTTCCCCGGCTTGGCTCGCGAGACTGTGAGTCGAGCCAGGGAAAGGTAGGGCAAGCGGAGCTTGGGGGGTCGAGCCCGGCAGGTTGCGAGACTTCCACCCCCCAGTTGAACTCCGCACACATCCCTACATGAAGGGAAGGACTGCTCAGAGCCAGGCATTTGGGATTGGCTGCCTCTTTGAAGAGCCACACCAACTGCTTTTCTGGTTGACATGGCTCTTCCACCCACACTCGCTCTGAGCGGACCCACAGAGTGGGCAGCAGTGGCAATGGGTTAGGGAGGGTGGTGAGAGATGTGGCGGAAAAGGGATGGGTGGGTGGACAGTGGCACAGAGCAGTGGAAGATCCTCCTGGCAGGGGGTGGGGGAGCACACAATTTACCACTCCACAGCCTTAGGTGGGGGATTCACCTTGCCTCATGAGAGGGCTGGCCCTGTGGAGCAGGACTGCCTTCACTTCTGTAGAGTAAGGATAGAATGTAGGTGGTACTGTATATAAACAATCCAATGCAATAAGGGTGTCCATGCACAGAAACACATTTTTGCATTCTGGAGATCCATTCTTCCTTGTGGATAAGAATTACTGGGTCAAAGTGTGCTGTACTGGATGGGGAAACTACATATACCACAGCCTTGGAATTAAACCCACACAAAAATTCCTAGCCTGCTGTGGGCTGGATGAGGAAGGACAGAAAGATACATTTCTATGCTGGCCACAGAGGAGTGAGCTTCCTTCTTCTAGCAGTCCTCTTGGTTTTTATGTTAGGTACAGAGGAGGGACAGAGCACTCCACCCCTCCTCAACCAGCCCACTCACTTGCCTGCATACAATTTCTCCTATGGCTATCAGGCTACTGCTTAAATACAAGGTTGATGTACCAGCTGATGGTTCTACACAAGCACCCAAGAGATGCATGCAATTTTCCTTTCTTTGCAGCACTGACAAGCTACTGATGAGCAGAGAATATCCTCATGAGCAACAGCATGTACATGTTGATGCTCTCCAGCAGGGCCGGTGCTACCATTAGGCCAACTAGGCAGCTGCCTAGGGCGCAGGGCTAAAAGGGGCACCAGAAACGCCTTGAAAAAAAATACACCGCTCTCAAGTGGGATGGGGGGGGCGCTAAATATCTGATCTTGCCTAGGGCACCAAACTGCCTTGCACCGGTCCTGCTCTCCAGAAGCTTTGGATTAGGGTATCTATCTATCTATCTATCTATCTATCCTTAATTATTTATCTTGTTAGAGAATGTGCACATGTCTTAAGAAAATAAAAATGGATTATATTTTCTTATTTCTCAATAAAAAATGGATCATATTTTCTTATTTCTCCCCTGAATTCTACAGGTAGTGGTTAACAATCGGTAGCTTCTTCCCTGTTCAGCCACTAACTAGACTTCACCTTTTCTACTTAAGGAAAAAGAGATTTCCTTTAAATTGTAATCCCCTTGCATTTACTGTATGAATACAGCACAGCAAGCTTTACATTATATATAATATTTTTCAAAAAAAATATCTAGGCCTATAGAAAATACCATCAGTTCTGTGCATTCACTGCTGTGCTGTTGTATTTTCTGTAATCATGATTCAGATAAAGTAAGAAATCTCCACTAGCTTTTATCCACAAAACCAAACCAGCAGCAGTATTTTGTATGTGATACATTTTTCTTTTGCTACAGTACAAGACAGATGAGTGGGATTCAAGGCTACAATGGGTCTTGAACTAGATACTTAAAGGATATCAGGCAAGGATTCAACCTGTGTGCCACCACTCACCCAGTTTTAGCAAGAGGAGGAAAATGAAGGGAGAATACCCAAGGAATCTTTTTCTTATTTTATTTTCTTATATTTATTAATCGCCCATCTGGCCGGTCACCCGGCTACCCTGGGCGATGTCCAATTAAAATACAATAAAACAATACAATAAAATATAATAATTAAAACAATATAAAAAATTCTTTTAAAAACCTAACCCACCCCATATTCCCGCCTGAACAGCCATGTTTTTAATGCACGGCGGAAGCTCATCATGGAGGGGGCATGGCGAAGGTCACTAGGGAGGGAGTTCCATAATGTGGGGGCCGCCACAGAGAAGGCCCTCTTCCTAGTCCCCACCAGCCTGGCTGCTCTGGCTGATGGGATAAGGAGAAGGCCGTCTGTGGCAGACCTTGTTGAGCGGCCTACTTGATGTTGCTGGAGGCGCTCCTTGAGATAAACTGGGCCGGAGCCGTGTAGGGTTTTAAAGGTCAAAACCAACACCTTGAATTCGGCTCGGCAAGCAACTGGTAGCCAGTGCAACTCATTAAGCACTGGCGTGATGTGATCACGCCGGCGGCTGCCCTTAATCAGGCGAGCCGCCACATTGTACCAGCTGAAGCTTCCGAACCGTCTTAAAGGGTAACCCCACGTAGAGCGCATTGCAGTAGTCTAAGCGAGAGGAGACCAAGGCATGAACCACTGATGGGAGCAGGTGATTAGGAAGGTAGGGGCGCAGCTGCCGTATCAGATATAGTTGATACAGCACCGCCCGGCTCACAGCTGCCACCTGAGCCTCCATGGACAGCTGGGAGTCTAGAATGACCCCCAAGCTGCGGACCTGGTCCTTCAGGGGTAGATGTACCCCATTCAGCACCAGGTCAACATCCCCTAACCTCCCCTTGTCCCCCACCAGAAGTACCTCAGTCTTGTCGGGGTTCAGTTTCAGCATGTTCCTTCCCATCCAGCCAGCCACTGACTCCAGGCACTTGGACAGGGTCTCAACGGCCAACCTCGGTGAGGACTTAAAACAGAGGTAGAGCTGCGTGTCATCCGCATACTGATGACACTGCACCCCAAACCTCTTGATGATAGCTCCCAGTGGTTTGAGCTCCCTCGGGCACTCCACATCGGGCACTCCACAAGTGAGCAGCCGAGGGTCCGAAGCCTCCTCCCCGAGAACTACCCTCTGATACCTTCCAGAAAGGAAGGACCGGAATCACTGCAATACAGTGCCTCCCAAGCCCAAGCCCTCCAGACGGTCCGTGGTCAACGGTATCAAAAGCCGCCGAGAGATCGAGGCGGACTAGAAAGGAGCATTCGCCCCTATCCAAAGCCCTCCTCATATCATCCAGCAAGGCGACCAAGGCCGTCTCCGTCCCATGTCCAGACCTGAAGCCCGACTGGCACGGATCTAAATAATCAGCTTCATCCAAGTGTGCCTTCAACTGAGCACCCACCACCCGCTCGATCACCTTGCCCAGAAACGGTAAATTGGAGACTGGGCGAAAGTTGTTTAAATCCTGGGGATCCAAGGAGGGCTTCTTTAGAAGCGGTCTTATTACTGCCTCCTTGAGGGCTGATGGCATCACTCCCTCCTCGAGGGAGGCATTCACCACCGCCTTGATCCCCTCACCCAGTCTCTCCCTACAGCTCATGATGAGCCAGGACGGGCAAGGATCAAACAAACAGGTGGTCGGCCTCACAGATGAAAGCACCTTGTCCACTTCATCAGAAGGAAGAAGCCGGAACCGATCCCACAAAACCGGTCTGCCATTGGCCTCCTCCCGCTCACTCCCTGTGTCCACGACGTACGATATCCCACTCCTAATCCGATCAATTTTATCTGCGAAGTTCTTCGCTAAAGCCTCACAGGAGGCTTTTGACTGTTCCAGTGGTTCCGGAGCGACTGGACCGACCAGACTCCGGACCACTTGGAACAGCCTCCTGGGGCAGCACTCTGCAGACGCAATGGAGGCAGCATAGAAACTCTTTTTTGCTGCCTTCACCGCCACCCGGTAGGCTGAAAATGCAGCTATCACCCGTGTCCGATCGTCTTCGGAGCAGGAATTTCGCCATCGGCGCTCTAGCCTTCTCACCTCTTGTTTCAGAGCTCACAGTGAAGGAGTGAACCATGACGCCGTGCGAGCTCTGTTTAGGCGAAGAGGGCGCTTCGGGGCAACTCTGTCTAATGCCCTGGTGATTGCAGCATTCCAGTCATCCACCAGGGTCTCGACCGAGCTACTGTTTGTGTGCTCCAATTCCCCAAGCGCATTCAGGAATCCATCCGGATCCATAAGACGCCTGGGGAGGACTATCCTAATAGGTCCCTCACCCCTGCAGAGGGGTTGTGGCACCGAGAAATCCAACCCTACCAGATAGTGATCTGACCATGACAAGGGGGTGGTGGATATACCCCCTATTTCCAGATCATTTCCCCCCTCTCCAGAAACAAAAACCAAGTCCAGTGCATGACCGGCTACATGGGTAGGTCCAGTTAATACAGGGTGCAGCTCCCAGGAAGCCATGGTCTCCATGAAGTCCCGAGGTGCCCCCGTGAGGACAGCCCCTGAATGCACGTTGAAGTCCCCCAGCACCAATAGCCTGGGGGACAACACACGCACATCAGAGACCACCTCCCGCACCTCAGCCAGGGAGTCTGTCATGCAGCGGGGTGGACGGTACATGAGCAGAATCCCCAGACTGCCCTTTGGACCCAACCTCCAGTACATGCACTCAATAAACTTGGTCTCCCGGAGAGGGAGTCTGGTAAGGACCAAGGACTCCCAGTAGATAACAGCCACTCCCCCTCCCCGTCCCCCAACCCTTGGCTGCTGGGCATACGAGAAACCAGCCGGACACAAGGCCACCAGAGTTGGAGCAGCGGCCTCGTCCAGCCAGGTTTCTGTAATACATGCCAGGTCCGCACCCTCATCCAAGATCATGTCATGGATTACAGATGTTTTTTGGGTAACGGACCTGGCATTACACAGCAGCAAATGCAAGGGTGGGGAAGGAGCCACACATCCCCCAGTTATCCCTTGGCTCTGGGCAGGCCTGGAACAAGGGATAGATATTAAGCATCGATCCTCTGTTCCCCTTAATCGGCATGGCCTGCCCCTAGCACTCTGCCAGCGTCTGCCGCTCAACAATGGTATGTTTTGCCCCCTGAAACTCCCCCCATCATCTCCCTGAGATGAATACATGCCCCCCCCCGCTTCCACTGATCAGGTGGTAGACCCACCCCTAAAACCAACCCCTAAAACCCCTAAAACCCCAACCCAGCTCAGACAGGGGGGTAGGCCCTCACCCTCGTGCCACCCCCCAAGTGGCTCCCCCAAAGGGGTGACCCCTTTGGTGTCGTCCCCTTTGGTGTCATCCCCTTTGGTGTCATCCCCTTTGGTGTCATCTTTGGTGTCGTCCCCTTTGGTGTCATCCCCTTTGGTGTCATCTTTGGTGTCGTCCCCTTTCGTGTCGTCCCCTTCGGGGACGTCGCCGTCCCGCTCCGCAGGCCGGCAGATGTAGATGTTGGCTCTGCTGGGGCAGCTGGCATCACTCCCCAATCAGTCCAGGGGGCAGCTCCTCCTGGCTGCTGCAGAGGCAGGGCCCCAGTCCAGCAGGGAACCACCAGGGAGGGGGAAAAGCTGGCTGCAGGTGGAGGTCACCAGCTTACCTCCCTCCCTGGAGAAGCCCAAAATGCTGGCTGGGCCGCAGGTCTTCCCTATTTTTTCCCTATTTGGCCAGAGTAGATCAAAGCTTTCAGGTTAGATTTGCTTAATGGGCCGAGCAATTAGAACAGCCTTCCCCAGGATGGTGCCCTCCAGTTGTTTCGGGCTACAACTCATAATCCCTGACCATTGGCCATTCTAACTGGGACTGATGGAAGTTGTAGCCACCACGTTGGGGAAGGTTGAACTAGGAGTATGAGACCTGCACTTGCTGGCTACAGAATACCTTTGCCCCACACTTTGCCAGATCTGATTCCAGGTTACTTACTGTGGCACCAACTTCTTAAAATAAATTATCAGGGGAATGCACTGCAGCATACCCTGATTGATAAAATACCTAGTTTATTTTCCTTGTTCTACTATGATGAACATAGTATGATAAAGAAATAATATACTGTTTCTCCTCCAGCAAAAGATTAAATGATGTAAACTGTCATTTTATTTTATTTTATTTCATTTTTATTTATTATATTTATACCCCGCCTTTTTTCCTTCATGGAACCCAAGGCAGTTTACATAATCCTCCTCTTCCTCTCCATTTTATCCTCACAACAACCCTGTGGGGTAGGTTAGGCTGAGAGTCAGTGACTGGCCCAAAGTCACCCAGTGAGTTTCATGGCTGAGCGGGGACTAGAACCTGGAAATGATTGTTGTAACTGAGCCCAAGGATTACTACAAAAAGCCAACAGGGAGGGGGCAAAGTAGATTTCCAGGGGGAGGGAATTCCAAAGTCTCAGCACCACTACAAAGAAAGTCTTCTTCCTCATACCAACCAAATGTCTGATGGTGGGGGGGGGCATGTTGAAGGTCCTCCCCTGATGCCCTGAATGGGTAAGACAGGTCATGCAGCAGGAGGAGTTTCTTCAGATAATCTCATCCTAACCATTCAGGCCTTTAAATATCTCTAATAACTTTAGGGAGAAAAATACATGTACAAGAAAATATCTGAACATCAATTTATTTCTTCACATCCAGCTGGCAAATGTGAAGAAATAAACTGATTATTTCAACAAGTATTTGGGCTCAGCTGAATTTGTTTCTGATAAGATCAACCAAATTTACATTTTTTGGTCTGCTGTCTTATTTATTATGGTTTTTAAAAATGTTTTCTATTGCATTTTGTTAATTGAAAGCCACCTTGGGCATTGTTCTGCATTGGAAATTTGGGACATAAATAATTTTAATAGATAAATGAATACAAAATAAATAATAATGCTAATGAAATAATTTAATCCAACAAATGGCATTGAACAATTAGTGCAATAAATAGTATTTCATTTCACTACAGATTGGTCAGTGATTTCCCAATAAAGTTTGAAAAGCAGACAAACTGCAGAAGGAATTGTGCTTCCTGAACAAGCAACCCTTGGTATCTGCAAGACAGCATCAAGATAGAAACACAGTTCTCTGCCAAACTCTACCATGAATAAGGGTTCTTTCTGAACAACTGCACTTCTTGCTTCCGACGTAGGACTCCTAGGGCCAGTTCACACAATCCAGGAGGTGAGCGGGAGTGGCACCATGGGGCCATCTGTGGGGCCTGGTGGGGCGCCACAGACGACCCATGTCCCACATGTGTGGGTGGACCACAGTGGAGCCGGCAGCCCCCACGCTGCATCGCAGTCCTCCCGGCGCTAGCGGGTGGCAGCTCGGGAGGCCCAGCGGGGCTGTTTGGGCTCTGGGCTGCCGTCTCTGTGCAGCCACGGGAGGCCCACACGGGGGGGGCGCCTGCTGTCCGCACGACATGGTGGGCACACGCGGTAGGGGCTTATCCTTGCACCGCCCATGGTGGATTTCAGTGCTGCCAGCATGCAGCCGTCCCTCGGGGGCGCACCAGAGTGCTGTTTGCACGGCACAGGAACTGCGGGGGAGCAGCCGCTCCCCCGCGGTTCCCGTGTCATGTGAACCGGACCCTAGTCTGTTTTGGTTAGTAACAGGTAGCATATGGAGTGAATCATTCATGGTAAGACAAAAATAATTCCTAAGAAAAGACATAGTAAGGCAGAGTAAGGACCAAACTAGACATGCTGTTTGTCACACAGCGTGTTCTTGCATAGTTAATACACACACACATTCTGGGGGACGGGTTGAGCTGGATTAGGCCCATGGTGTGTGGGGCAGGGTGGAGAGCTTTTTTATTATTATTATTATTATTATTATTATTATTATTATTAATATTTATTTATCGCCCATCTGGCTGGCAACCGGCCACCCTGGGCGATGTACATAGAATAAAAACAATAAAATACATTTAAAACAATATCAAAATTTTAAAATCTTAACCCACCCCATATTCCCGCCTGAACAACCAGGTTTTTAATGAGCGATGGAAGCTCAGCAGAGAGGGGGCATGGCGGAGGTTACTCGGAAGAGAGTTCCACAGTACGGGGGCCGCCACAGAGAAGGCCCTCTTCCTCGTCCCCACCAGTCTAGCTGCTCTGGCTGAAGGGACAAGGAGAAGGCCATCTGTGGCAGATCTTGTTGAGCGGCCCAATTGGTGTTGCTGGAGACGCTCCTTGAGATAGACTGGACCGGAGCCGTATAGGGTTTTAAAGGTCAAAACCAACACCTTGAATTTGGCTCGGCAAGCAACTGGTAGCCAGTGCAAATCCTTCAGCACTGGCGTGATGTGATCCCGCCGGCGGCTGCCTTCAACCAGGCGAGCCACCGCGTTCTGTACCAGCTGTAGCTTCCGAACCGTCTTCAAGGGTAATCCCACGTAGAGCGCATTACAGTAGTCTAGTCTTTAAGCTTTTACCCCCACCATGACCCCAGTTAGGCCACCACCAACCCATGCTGGCTATTTATTTGTTTTTACAAACCATCTAAGTAAGGCTGTGCCATCTCTAGGTTTTGAGGGCTCTTGGACAAGATATCTTCAATACCCACCCCCCACCCCCGTGAGTCTACTTTCTCACCACCATTGTCACCAGCTGCTATTACTTCTCTTCCTCATCATTGTTACTATTTGCTTGCTTGACAAGCAGGGAGCCAGTGAGCAGGTAGGCAGTAGCATCTACTGCTCCTCCGTCTCACCATCACCACTGTCTGGGGCAAAGTGAAAGGCAGGTGAACATGCGGATTGGAATGATGAAGAGAGCCCAAGGGGCTCTTGTCAGTGGGCTCCTGTTGGGGTGTGGACCCTCAGCAGATGCCCAACCATGCCTACCCTTGATGCTGTCCCTGAGGTAAGGGCATACTACATGACAAACATATCTAGGGCGGCCTTAAGTTGCTGGTAAGTTGTTTGTTACTCTTGTCAGCATCAAGTGTTGATGGTGGCACTTTACCATATATGAATTGGGACTTACATATTGATGTGTTACAGAACATGCTGTCCCAATATTCAAAAGTCTGTCTTTAACTTTGAACTGGCTTGGCCACTAACATGAAAGCTTTTTTCAGGGACAATCAGGGTAGATACATCTTGGCATTTTGCATGGCAAGCTCACACTCAGCAGTAGGGTAGGAAGAGGAGTTTGCACTCTGGGAATCGGTGTGGGCCAATGGACTGGGGGAAAGGATCATTATGAATTTGGGAAGATAAACAGTTCCGGGTTTTAGAGCTGGCTGGGAAATGTTTCTAACCATTTTCTAGCTAGCAGAAGCTTGGGGTCATGCTGTGTTGGACAGATGTTGTTTTAGAACTAATACTGTCAGCCCAGGCCTATAATTTCTCCCTACCTGCTCTATTTATATATTTAAACATAAATTGATATTGGACACTACATGCATCCAGTATTCCCTCCATATGAAACTGATCCTGCAAAACTGGCCTAGAACTTCCTGTTTCTTTCTTGTGAGAACTTTGGCATGTGAAACCACGTTATTTTAATGATTGTAACTTTTTACCATGAATTCAACATGCCTTTGCTGAAGCATTCCCTATCCCACAACAAAAGACTAGATTACATGAAGGGGGGAAAAAGGGGGGGGGAGACCATCTACTTCTTAATCATGATGAAGACAGTCTGCTCAGGATGGTCTTCTTGATTAGGCATTCATAAATTATGCTCTTGGGGGATTCTCCCCTCTCCATTCTAGAGGTACAGGGCACCACAGCCATTCCAATGAATGACAATTAGTTTAACATTTACCTATATTTACACAGGAACACATTCCGGGTTGGATCCAGGATCTGCCTTCTGTGAGAGGAAAGGACCTTCTTCTGCAAGAGGAAGGGATCCACTCACAGAAGGTCTCTGTCTGATTTTGCGGGATCCCCTCCCCACACACACACACCACAGCTCACCCCATTCAGCAGGGTCCCCTGATTCTCTGGGGCTGCCGTGGGATGGAGGGAGCAGAGAAGTCCACTTCCACTGACACAGTTGCTCCTGCGTAAATCTGGATCCAACCCTCTGTCTTGTAGAAGTGTTACCATTGGACTGAGAGACACACACAAACTTGGAAAATATAATAATCTGGATCTTATCCTCATTTCCTCACATTGAGTGTGTGTGTGTGTGTGGGAGGGGATAGATGAGAAATTCCCAGATTTCCTTACTTACTCTGTTGTTGTTGTTTTTTAGAAAATGTTTTCTCATTCCAATAAACAGCTATTCTGTTTGATCAATATCCCCAGATTAGACACTTTGAATAATTATGTTTCATCTGTGATGCAGTGCAAGTTTATTAAATCTAATTTTTGACAAAGGCCTCTAGAATAGCATGGTGACCTTTATTTGTCAAAAATGGCCTGCTTGTAGAAGTGGGGGCTGGGGAAGATGATTGAAAAGAAACTGTAGTTAAAAAGCCTTCAGGGTGCCTGTTGAGCTGAAGCACAATAGCTTAGTAAGAGGACTCGAGAGTTCCTATTTAGGCCTCTTGTGGCAAATCTTTCTGCTCTGGAAAGACTGAGGTTCGATTTGCAGCATTTGTCTAAGATTGGTAACTGCAGCCACAATGGTAACAAATTTCTAATTCTAAATATCTAAAGGAAAGAGAGATGTGGTGTCAGTTCTTTGACTATTTTCTCCCTTAACAAAAAAAAGGTGGGGGGGGGGGAGAAAGAGAAACTCCTAAAGGAAAAAAAAAATAAAACAACAGGAGCTGTGTACAACATTGAAATGCAGTGCACACTGCTAAATCAATGAACTGCAATGGCCGGAATCTTTTATGTGGAAGTCTGCTTGCTACTTGCTAGTACAAGTTATCGTTGTGGCAGGGTAAGGGTATTTATTCGTTTATTTGCTTCACCAGGAAAATGGTCAATGCCTTAAAAGCAGTGGGCATTAAAATAGCTCCTCAGGTGCAATGTGTAACCAAGGAAGTGTGAAATCAATAAAGTACCATAACAATTGTATAGAGGTGGTATCAGTTGAAACTAAAACTATAAATAAGATCGCTAATCAAACAACATTAAAAAAAGAACATCTGGCTGAAATCACCATTCCATAGATGAACATATTCTAACTGAGATATCTGTGTCAATTCTTTCCAGAGATATATGGCTGCAGGAAGAATGCTGGTTTATTTCCCCAATTTCTCAGTACCTCACCGGAAGGGTACTGAGTTCTGAAAGCATCAACGGTGAAGAATTTGTTTCCCACATGTAAGATGTCTTTGCATTTCACTAAGCTATTTCTCTCATAGACTGACTCACCTGCATGAGGAACATATTGAGAAGGCACTCAGAGAATAAAAATGACTTGGCTCGTAACAGGGAAAATGCCTCTTCTAAATCTTAGGTTCGATATTTCCCTTAGGAACCTCAGTATTGTGAAGGCAACTGGAATTTAATGTGCATAGTTGAGGCAGGAGAGCAGTACTTATCTCAGCTTCACATTGAAGTTGTGTGGGAGCGGCTTTGCAACCAACGCATGAGAGAAGCAGGAGGAAAGTCCAGCTAACGTAGGGTGGCCATACGTCCTCTTTTACACAGGGCAGCCCTCTATTTGAAGGGCTGCCAGAGGATTGTCCTCTGTTTTGAAGACATCCTCTATTCGAAGGGCTGTCCATTCCAAGCCCAGTTTAAAGATAAAGATCCATCAGAAGTAAGAGATGGGCCTTGAAGTTGCCCATCAACAGCACCTGGACAGCAGACTGATCAAGGCACACAGGTCACAGTCTTCCACACCATGGTGAGATGTGCTATATTTCTTTTTAAACTCTAATAATTATTTCTAAATTTGCATATATATATATATATATATATATATATAAGCATATGCTGCCATTTTTATGCAAATTGGTGTCCACTTTGGGGGTGTTTCGCAAGTGGCCATCCTAGCTAAAGACCTCATGGCCCTTGAAGTGGAGGTAGCAGCAGAACACTTTAAAAGCTTTGCTCTGCCTCTATCCTCTGTATTTCATCATGGCTTAGCAGTCTAGGGGTGTAGCCGAGTAGCCCAGCAGACACAAGTGAGGCCCAAACTGGGCCTGCTCGTGTCCGCGCGGGCTCTCTGCCAGCCCCGTGAGCTTACCTGCAGGCTCTCCGGCTCTGCAGAAAGCCTGCCTCCCCGCCCGCTGGTCCCATCACGTCACATCCGGCGCGGAGGAAGTGACGTGACGGGACCATGCTCCGTTGCGCTGGACCCCCGCGCTCTGTTTTTGGCGGGGGAAACCAGGGCAACAGGGCTGTTTAAGCCCTGTTACCCTGGTTCCCGCCGCCAAAACAGAGCACGGGTGGGGGTCCAGCGCGCCGGAGCAGCGGGGGGGGGCGGGGAGGTCCTGTGGCGGTCCAGCAGCGGCAGGGGGTCCTCTGAAGAGTGAGATCGGGCGCCGCGGAGGGCCGAGCCCTGAGCGAGCCACAAGTCAGCTGAAGGCTCGGTCCCACCACTACTTAGCACTCACACACCCAGGAACCAGTGTGAAGTACTGGTCACTAGATTTTGAGGCTATGTATGAATATTTCACCCTGCTGGCCTAGACACCTGTGCCTGGAGGTGGCTGTCGTTTAGTTCATTTTTTGTTCTTGCCCATGCCACACTGACCTGGAATTGAGGCTGGTATAAGGGTGGTAGAATGTAGAGTAGGTTATGCAGACCAATGAAGGCAGCAGAATGGTACATAGGCAAGTGCACATTCAAGGGGAGGCAGAAAACGGTAACCCAAAATTCGGTGAGCACCCTGAGGCATCTTTTAAGGGAAGCTTTGTCCCATATGTTCCATCAAGGCCACAAGGATTTATAGGGATGGAACCCCTACTTGAGGCTTGCACAACTCACCCACACAAAGCTGTGAGGCCTGGGAGATGAGATCAGACAGGCAGAGTATGAGGGCACCCTGGCCTACTGTATGTTGAAGATTGTGATATAGTCCATGGAATATTCCAGAGACAGTATAATTATAATAACCACAATCTTGCATAATCCATTTTTCCTTTTTAACTGGACTCTGGTTAACTTTTGTTTTATCCTGAGGTGGGGGGGAAATAATCACTAATTTGAAAACTGGCCTAATAAAAGATATTGCGATCTGATTTACCTTTTTGAAACTATGCATACATTCATCAATCATTCTCAGTCATTCTGTAACACACACACATACGCGCGCGCGCACACAGCAGTTATATTTGATGGAAAATATGGAAGATCTTATTCTTTAGATCTTATGACAATTAATTTGTGTGAGACTGGCATGTTGAAATTCCACTACCCTCATTCTAATATTGCTAATCCAAAGGTATTAATCTACGAAAGGATCAGCAGAAAGGAGGGGGCTCCAAACACCATTCAAAACCAACCATAGCAGATTGGTACTGATAACAGTGGCCCCGTTTCATTTCCATATTTGCGGCTATTATTTTTTTATTTAAAACATTTCTAGCCACTTTTAACAGCAATAGCCCCCACCCCTGAAGCCTTACACAATAAAATCCCATGTAATAAAAAAAAAGCTATGCGATGATAAAACAGCAAAAATTAACAAAAACGACACACTTTTGCTTTTAGTATCACTAGAATTCCATATACATTGATATACCCTAAATCACCCTTCCCCGCCATGGTGTCCTTTAAATGCTTTGGACTACAATTCCCATCAGTCCCAACCAGCATGATCAGTAGGTCAGAAATGGTAGGAGTTGTACTCAAAAACTTCTGGAAGGCACCATGTTGGGGAAGGCTATCCTAAATGTTAAACTTTTCAGATGTTCGGCATGATACAAACAATAAAAATGATTATATAATATAAAATACAAGTTTTTAAAGTTATTTAAAAAATACTTAGGATTGTAAATAATGAGTTTTTTTAACATTTAGGCTGCATTTTAGAGACTTGGTTTTGAGATTTTATGGCTGTTCTTATATATCCTGTGCTGTTTGTTATTTTGCATTGTATTTTATACTTTTAACTATCGGTATTGCATTTTATCCTTTTAACCATATGTAATCCGCCCAGAGAAAATTTGTTATTGGGTGGATTAAAAAAGCAATAAACAAACAAACATGTATAGGATTGCATTGTTCCATTGTTGCATGTTCTTTTTTGTTTCAATTTTATTTCAAAATAAAAAAAAAATCCATTAAAAAAAACAAAAGTAACAGGTAAGAAACCTCCAGTACTATCTATGTAAAACCTACATTCTTACGTGAATTAAAAATAATATTACTGAATAAAAATAAGAAGAAAAAAACCCAACTCTCTAGGAGTTCATTCATTGGCACTAGAAATTGTTCTGGAAGCTCTATAAATAATGATTCCGCAATCTACGTGTTCCACCACAGTTCTTATCTGTGCATGTGATGAACTGTGTTTAGATAACATGGGGGAGTGCTGCTCAGAGTGAAGCTGCATCTCCGAACGATCCTGACAAACAAAGCGATTTATTTTCTTCACAGTGCTTAGCCATGTTTTATTGTGTCTCTCTGTTGGCAGGAGGAATGGGTTTGAGGGCATGACACCTCAATGAGATCCTGCAGTGCGTGTGACATTCTGACAAATGGCTACATTGCAGCACACAGTACGACAAAAGATTGTGGCACTTTCCCATAGTAACCACAACATTTTAAAAAGAATCTTTCCCCGAATGAGAAACACAGATAAGAACTTCATGGTGATGTTTCTGAAATTGTCAGGGAGCTCTCAGCTGTCAGTGTACAGGAGAGCCCCCAAGCACCTGTTTGCGATGAAGTCCAGAGTCTGCATAAGCTGAGACTGCGGACACGTTGCAGTGTTTTTTTGTACAATTCCTGAACGATTACATTTTTATTTCCTTTTATTTCCCCCCTTGTTCTCCATGAACATTGTACCAAATAGACCCTGTACCTAAGTGTATCCTACTTCTTATATTTGGTGTGATGAATGTCCTAATGTGCCCTAATGTTTGGGAATGCACTTAGAACGTTATATAATCATACCAAAAATGATACAAAATTGCTGTGAAAATCCACCTGTGTTCTAGATATTGTACTCTGCTGTTCTATCACATGACGTTGGATGGTTGCCATCTCTTGTTGGCATTGTGAAGTCAGGTAACTGATAGGGCTGAACAAAGCTGATTAAAGGGTACCTCATCCTCTTTTAACAGTCAGACAGATGGACTGTGCTTGGAACTCAGGGCCAGCATCAAAGGTAGATGTGGTTGGGAACCTGCTGAGAACCCACACCCCAGCAGGGAACCACCAACAAGAGGCTTCTGGACTTCCTCTTCCTCACTGTAACCTGCTTGTTGACCTGCCTCTTACCCTGGCCCACACAATGGTGCTGGTGGTGGTGAGGAGGAGCAGTAGATGCCACTGCCTGCTTGCTCTCTGCCTGTCAAGCGTAGCAATGATGAGAAAGGGGATGAGAAGGAGCAGTAGCTATTGACAATGGCAGTGAGAAGGTAGGCTCTCTGACGAAGGGGGTCCATTGAAGGTGTCTTGCCCAAGGGCCTTCAAAAGTGAGAACCAGCACAGCTGGAACTCATAAAGAGAGGGAAAGGAGTTCGGTAAATGCTCTGCACCCTGAGCCACATTCTGCACCCTGGACTTCCTCCCCCTCACACAACAGGTGATTGATGGGTCAAAAGAAGGACATGACTGTATTTTGTCATCCTCTCAATAGAAGCAAATGGTTCATGAGTGATGCAGCAGGTGTGAAACGGTGTGTGTGTGGGGGGGAGTTGAACAGATGCAGCTGTTCATTTGCTGTGCACTTCTCCAATACTTGATTAAATTATACATTTTTAAATGAAGACTCTTGACATTCTCTCAGCCAATGAAAACCTAACCCTAGATACCCTGATCTGAACTTCCCACTACTAGTGGAAAGGGAAGGGATATTGTCCCTTCCCCACATTCAGCAAAATGTATGGGGTCAGCTTCAGACCCTTGTACAGCAGGGGGAGGGGCTAAGGAACCACCTATATATGGCTGGGTAGGGATGTGCTGATGTTTTTTGAGCTCGATGGGCTTCCTGCCTGCTTCTGATCCAATTATTGGAAGCTGGTCAAGTTGGGGGGATTCTGTGACTTCCATCTTTAAGACAGGCCATGGTTTGCACATTAAAAAAAAAAACCTAAGGAAATTTGCGCAAATCGTGCAATTTACATACATTTATACAAATTATGCTAATCACAGTATTTTGCCCTTTTCACACTAATCAGTACCCGAAAAGCAAGTGGATCTAGCACGCTTTTGCATAAAATTGGCCAATTTGTGCAAATCGTGCAAGAACCACAGGTTTTTCAGGTGCTGATTTGCACAAATCGGCCAGTTTTACACAAATTTACTTTTTACACAAATTAACAATTTTTTTAAAAAAAATGTTTTGTTTTTTAAATGCGCATGTCATGGCTCACCTTAGAGATGAAAGTCTACAAGCTGGCTCGACTCACACCGTAGCGAGTTAACGCCAGTGCAGGGCTGGCAAATCAAAATCCAGGGGACCAAATCATGAAACTCCATCAGATTTTCACCCCCCTATCTTGGCGGCACCTCAGCCTTCTCCCCCCCCTTCTGAAGCACTGCAGATAGATGGCTGAAATCAGCCATCTAGCTGCTTAGCAGAGCAGGAGGAGTGTGGATGCTATCTTTGCATCTATGCTCCTCCCACTATGCACAGGATGCCCAAAACCCTCCAGGTTTGGAGGGCTACGGGCAGTCCCATTAGATTGCACCCTAAATAGATGAATGATAGCAATTAGTAGTTCCAGGCAGATGCAATGAGGGCTAAGCAGAAGAAGGGGAGGAAAAAGAAAAAAAACTAGTGAGCACCTTGAAGCATTTTTAGGAGATGAGGAGCGCATCCTCAGAGCAACCCATCAATGTTTTGAGACTCAGTGGAGGAGACAGGAACTCCACTTGAGGACTGTCTAACTCATTGAACTACATGATGCCGGGGGCCAGATGAGGCAGACAGAATTCCCTTGGCAATGTTAAGTGCTGGTGAAGAGGGCCTATTACTCCAAAGCCTAAATCCAGGCTCAGATTCACCCAAGAATCTGAGCCATAAGGAAAATGCTCCAGTTAACAGGAACATGCACTGGCGGGAGGGGGTTAACTGAAAGCAGTTGTTGCCTGTTGCAAATTCTTTATATCAGCCTTCTCCAACCTGGTACCCTCCAGATGTTTTGGACTACAACTCCCAGAATTCTTGAACATTGGCCATGCTGGCTGGGGCTGGTGAGAGTCCAAAACATCTGGAGAGCACCAGATTGGGGAAGGCTGTTTTACATTGTGCTCTAGTTCATTGTAGGGTTGAAAATTGTTTTGTTGCTCAGCTTAAACTGTTGTTTCATCACTTCATTGTAGGGAACTGGGCATAAAGAATAGTAATTAATAGTATTGATGAGATTAAAGGGGTGGAGGGTGGGATAAGATTCCAAGCTGACATTTGAGGAATAGTTATCATCAGGCATATGTAAAGGTTTACCTCATAGAGCAGTGTTTAGCTATGATGCTGAGCCTGCATCTTGTGGGAGTTCTATTCCTCCTTGCTTTAATAGCACATTAATGTTGCAGAAGGCTTGGTGTTTGAAAAGGTTTTCCTAGGTGGAATGTCAGCTGGTGATGACCATAATTGTTGCACTGAATCTTTCTGACAGCTCAAAATCATAATTATTTTCAGAATATCAACAAAAGAGCTGCAATATCCTGTTTATGGCATCCTACTAACTCCTTTGTGCACTGGCCAGTTGTTGTTTTGCAGACATCTCTACTGTATAAAAAATGCTTCTTCCTCTTACACCTTCTATTACATTTTAAATTATGTCCCCACCATGCTAACAAACCTACTAGAGTCAACAGGGTATCACAAATGTAAGTAGAAAAAGAAAATTTGGTTCATGATGATATTTTGTACACATTACACTCGCTGAGTCTCTCTCAATGGAAAGCATTTTTGTTTATAATGTGATAATGATTTTACTATTGCATGAAGCAAATACTGGAGCTAACAGCCTGGTTCCAAATATTTGCTTGTGCCACCACAGTTAAAACTATATCAGTGTGTGTGTGTGTGTGTGTGTGTGTGTAAGTCAGGACCACTTTTAGTCTTATGAAGTTAGTGGGTACACAATAAGTATATTTAGAGTGCCTACACTAACATGTGCTGGCTGCACATCTCCTCCTACCTCATTTTAGTGGTAGTAGTGCTGATGCGTATTGCTAGGCTATACTGAGGGAGATGAGAGTTGGAAGCAGAGGCATTCCACCAGCCCTGCTGAAAGACTTAATTTCCCCCCTCTTCGCTCCCCATTCCTTTTTCCTTGGGTGCCGTGTCTTTTTAGATTGTTAGCCTGTGGACAGCAACTGTCTTGTGTTACTGATTATATGTAATCCACTCCAGTAGCCTTTTTGACTGAGGAACAGGATAAAAAATACTTTAAACAAACAAACAAACAAACAAACAGTAATGGAAGTTTGCTTTTAAATTGTCAAGAGTGTGTAGATTTTCTTCTATGTATTTTCCTGTATGTAGATGCCCTTATTTATCAGGAAACTTCACAGATCTGCAAAATGGCCATGAGTGTGGTATAGCTCTCACTGAAATGATAAACCTGTGTCTTGGCTGTACCACTCCAGATTGCTGCTCTTAGGGACAAAAGAGACAAGGGATTCTCAAAGAAATAGGCAGTGCCTTGACACCAAACAATGGAAAAGTTGTCCTAGGGCAGAGGCAATAAAATGATTGCTGCTTTAGGAGCAGGCAATAGCATGTTAAATGTACTACTATGTCTCTAGAATACTAGAATCAACACCTAAACTGATCATTAAAATCCAGTCTTTCTTTTCTGTTTTAGTGCATACATTTGTTCTACACAAATTTTGAGTTTTACCTGTTGTCATTCAATTCTGCCAGTCTCTTGAAATCCAGGAGGAGAGCAGCATAATTTCTTTTCTCCAGAAATCATGCTTTTTTTGTTTCTCCTGTTTCTTTCTTCTGCTTGTACCTAAACAAAACAGAACCATGAGCATGATATCTGTAGAAAAGCATTACAATGCTATCATAGGATGTGTGTATACTAGGATCTGAATGATCATTTGCTACAGTCTGCTGGGACACATGATAGCAAAAGAGCTGCCTACTTTCTGCACATACATCTGGCAAACCGATGCTAGACATTTTCCCCCTGTAGACCATAGGAGGGCCCATACCCAGCTCAGTGGTACAGTTTGTGCTTGTTTCTTTGACCATGTTGGTTCCAAAGAATCACAAATACCAAAGAATCACAAATGTTGTATCCCTGAACAAGAGATCATCATGCTGCCCATCACCCTTGAGTCTATGCCAGCCTTTCCCAATGTGTTGCTCTCCAGATGTTTCGGACTACAACTCCCATCAGCTCCAGCTAGCATAGCCAATTATCAGGCTTATGGGAGTTGTGCCTTCCAGCCGTTTTATACTACCACATTAGACAAGGCTGGTCTAAGCAGCAGTAGTAAGGGACACTTAATGCACTACTCTTTTATCTGGAGACTTCCTGAAAATTGGTTGCATGTGGCACCACTCCACATGGCAGCTGTAACATTTGAAATTTAGGCATGGAAACTCTCCACACAACTACATTGAACCACATGGAATGCTGCTTCCTGTCACACAGAACTCTATTTTGCAGAAAGTGTTTCCAGTAGTTTCCACAAAGTTAATGGGCGTGTTCACACGACACGGGAACCGCGGGGGAGCAGAAGTCCCCCGCAATTCTCGTGTCATGTGAACGCCGACCGGGGGTGCCCGCACGGGATGCACGCAAGGTGACCATGGGTGGTAGAGGGGTAAGCCCCTACCGCGCGTGGCCACCCTGCTGTGCGAACAGCGCGCAGCCATCCTGCAGGGGCCGCACAGAGGTGGCAGCCCAGAGCAGCCAGAGCTGCCGCTGCTCCAGCCTGTAGGGGCAAACAGCCCCTCTGGGCATCCCAGGGCCCCACCCCCTAGTGCCGGGAGGCCCGCACTCCGGTGTGGGGACTGCCGGCTCCACCGGGGTCTGCCCACGCGCATGGGGCACAGGTCATATGCGGCGCCCCGCTGGACCCGACAGATCGCCCCGTGGTGCCTCCCCCGCCCGCAGTCTGGGTCGTGCGAACCGGCCCAATATCTCAGTGCTAAGATTCTGGTCTGTTATGTATAATATGCCTACCAATAACTTGCCTTATATTTGCTTAATTGAACAATCTAAATGCACAGGAGGTGGTTGAGGACTATTACTATTGTGCCAACCATGTAATGATTCACAGTGCCAGCCCCTGAAAGTATGGCTGAGAATAACTCAGCCCTGCAACTGGCTACCAGCTCCTGCCTACTTCCTTGCATAGGGTAGGATAAAAAGAGGTGGTGTACAACAACACCTTTGTTAATGGAAGGACTCCTTCTGTCTGAGGAAGGGAGCCTTTAGATTCAACCCAGTGCCCCAGACCTGGGCTCCAGTACTCAGATATCAATACCTGACATGGATTTTGAAATGTGCAATAAGGAAAAAAAATACAAAATTTATCTTTGAAACGATCCAAGTCAAATATACATGCATGTTCAGCTATGGTCCTCCATAGTACCAGAATTTTAGTTGGGCTGCAATTCTATGTATACTTTCCTGGAACAAAGCACCATTGAAAACAATGGGACTGACTTCTGAGTAAACATGTATAAGCTTATGTTGTTAGGGTTTTAGGCTGCAATCCTACCCACACTTACCTGGCAGTAAGCCCCATTGAACTTAGTGGGACTTGTATCTGACATGGACAGGATTGCACTATTTGAGATTACTTCTGCCTTTATTAAAAATTTAGTATAAGGATCCTCTTGTTGCCCACTGTTTTGCTTATATAATGCTCAAGGAAATGGATAATTGTTGGAACAGGGGAAAAGAATAGGAATGGAGCACTGATAAAACGGATAAATTTCATGTGAATCTCATTTTTAAGGGAAATGTGCATTTAATAAATTATTGTTATTACAAAATGCACACCAAACTATAAAGGATGTTTAATACATATGAGTTAGTACAGCAAGTAGAAATTCAGCTTGCTCATTTCCTGATCTGTTGTGACTCTTAACTGCTACTTTAATACTATTCTAATCAGATTTTCTTTTTGCATTTAATACAGTAGGGATGAAGCTTTATTAGTTTGAATTCATCTTTAGAATGTCTCTTTGCTATTATTGCTTAATAATTTTTCCTCCTGATAGATTGCTGTGTTGCCATTTTTTCTTGTTCTGCTTTTTTTAAAAAATTTTTATTGTGAATGAGGAACCAGTTCAGGTGAAGATGACTGCAGTGTATAAGACCCAGAGCAATTGAAATGACATTGGTTTTTTGGCTAGAGATTATTGCTAGTGAGAACAATAGTGTGACTTAAGTTACAAGCATCCCTAGGAACTTTTATTGTCAGAAACTCTAAAACTTATACTTCCAGTAGAAGTATTCACCTCTGGATTGTTTAAATTAAGGCACAATCGTATGTTTGGAAAGAAAGAAGTCCTAAAATTCCCAGCAGTCCACAGCCAACCATGCTGGCTGGGGCATGCTGGTAGTTGTAGAACTTCTTCCTGTCTAAACACGCATAGGATTGTGCCTGTTGTCATTAAAGATGGAAGAAAATACTTTTTTAAAAAAACCTTTAATTTGCTTCTAATTGTAAGCCTATAGCTAGAGCTTTATTTAAGTGTCTCTCCTTGTGCATGCTCATGCTGTGAAATTTGGAATGGGCCACAGACTTCAGAAAACTGACACTCTCCGGTTTCATTTCATGCACATTTCACTTAGTCCTCATGGGTGGAAGATAAGAACCTGAAAACATGAACTAGGGCCAGTTAAAGGCCTGGGCTGCAAGCCAGCAGAAGAAAAATATACCTGTGACATTTCCCATTGTCTGATATTGACACTGGATATTTCCTGTGTGCATGAGGGGCTTTGCCTTTCAGGATCTGGCAGCAGGAATCCTGTGCACACATTAAAAAAAAACAACAACACCCCACCCATGTATTTACGGTACTTATTGGTTCTCAGAAGTTCAGTGTGCATCACCTAGTCATCTCTAATATACATCTGACTTGTCTGCCTAGTGGAACATAGGAACACTGGAACCTGCCTTATACCGAGTTAGACCATTGGTCCATCTGGCCCAGTATTGTCAACAATGACTGGCAGTAGCTCTCCAGGGTTTCAGGCAAGATTCTTTCCTAGCTCTATCTGGAGATGCTGGGGTTTGAAGCTGGGACCTTCTGCATGCAAAGCATGTGCTCAACACTGAGCCATGGCACCTCACCTCTGTTAGTGATCCCTAATGTCCCCTCAAAGAACTACACAGACCCCAGATTTCCATGGAGAAAGATATCAATACCTGACATGGGAATGACTATTAATTTGTTTCAGTCTGCTTATGCACTTTGTGTGTGTGTGTGTGTGTGTGTGTGTATGCGTGTGTGTGTGACACTGCAGAAGACATGCTAGGTCTCTAAAACTGTTTCTCTTTATTCATGTGGACCATGTTCCCATCCCACATTTGCACTGCAGGTACAGCTGAGCACAATTTTAGTATAGGGGCATGAGACTGAAAGCTTCCACACTGTCAAAAATGGGAACCATTTGCCACTGCCTTTGTAACACAATTGGCTGCATCAGCATTGCCCAGAGGCCTAAAGTATAAAGCAGAGGTGCCAAGCCAAGCGTTATGTACATCCCCTTGAATTTGACACAGGTGTCTGCCTCCCTCCCTCAGTGCTTTTGGTCTCTCTTGCTCCTGGCCTTATACCCCAGCTACTAACTTCTCTACCTTGTCTCCCGTACTCCAGCCCTTGCCAAAATGTTCCACACTATGCATGACCCTACACCAATATACCGGCAAAACTAGAAGTCCATTAAATTGGAGTTTTTGGAGCAATGCTTGGTTGGTTCTATTGATTACAGTGGAACCTCATTGGCTTAAATCCAACTCTTTCAGGTTTGCATTGGAGATATATAACTCAATGCAAATTGCACATGCTGGCTGACAGAGGTTACACGACTGCATTAAACAGAGTACATGGATATAAAATAATTAGATCTTGTTGAAAACAGTGGTCTAAGTCAGCTTAAATCCAGATCATCATCTATGTAAATATATGCACACTGTTACAGACTGCTAACGGGCTTGCCTGGATAGTCAAGATATAGAGTGCTCATTTGTAGTCTGTTCCACCCATCTCATGTGTGTTATGGGACACACGTATAGTATTTTCCCTCTCATCAACCTTCTGTACCCCCTTCTGCCAGCCCAGTTAAAAGTCATCATACTTCTGCATGTCAAATTAATTTAAAAGGTTGATATGCTTAAAAAGAGCATCACTGTTGGAACAGCCAGAGTCATATTCCTGACCAGTTTTAGACTGCTACAGTATATATAGGTCAATTAAAAAGGTAGTGCTAGTTGGGAAACTATTTTATTATGCAACACTTGCCACTGCTCCCCACATGGCCCTTCATCAGTGGTAGTGATAGAATATGAAAACACTTCACCTTAAGTAGGGAGGAAGCAATAATCCCTGGTCAATTGGTCCACAGTCATTGCTGCACTGTGAACAGCTGGCGGTGAATAACTATCATCTCATTGAGAATTGCAGCACACAAGATTTGTGCTGCTCGCCAGCTGCCCTATTTGCTCCTTCCTTTTAAACCATAACATCATTCTTTGCAACTTTAAAAATGTATACTGCATGATGCACTGACAACTTCCTTTTGTGTGCTCAGAAAGAAAAAAGAAAAGATGCTTGGAAACAATGGCAAATGCATTGAATTTTATGGGCAAGAATGATGATATTGTGGGAACCATAACTTACCATATATACAGCAATTGTCATGTACAGAGTGTTTTGAAATCCTTCCCTAGCCCTGTCAACTACTGAGGGTGGGCCACAGTGATACCCTTTAATAGGTGGGAACAAGTAGAGAGACAGGATGTATTCTTAAGGTGCTATAAAAAGCAGGATAGCTAATGATCACTTCAGGATAGCTAATGATCACAAAAGGCACCTCACTCAGAATAAGTAATCTTTGTGGAGCTGTTACTTTGCTTAGGCAAATCCATCATTTGGCTATGAATCCCATAAAGACCAAGAGGTGAGACTGCAATATACTGAAGCCACTGTGAAGAACAGCCAAAGAGGTAGGCCAGTTTACAAAGCCATTTCAGCCAGTTGTGTTTCATGAGCCCTATTCTTGAGTACACAATAGTATACTGAAATGCACTGGGGTACCAATTCACAAGTTACCTTCTACAGGCAAGCACAGACGCATGCATATGATCATTTGGAGAAAACAATCGTTCAGAGAAAAAACGGCAGCAAAAGTCACTGTGTTCACCAGCTCATGGAAAGATGACCTGGTGTAGCCTTCTGCACTGAGACAATGATTCCAAGAAAATTAGCATATGTCAGCTGGATTGTTTATGATGTGCCTCAAAGAAGGGCAGAAGGACAAAGGGGGACCACAACAGAATTGTGCATTGGTCAGAGAATAGACTTAGATGTTTAAGCATACAAACTATGGTGGGTGCTGCAGTGAAATACAAAGGGTCTTCCCTTTAGCAGTGAAGTGATATGTGTGACAAACCCCTTTTACATGTGTGACAAACCCCTGTATTCTGATGTGGCTCAACAGTTTCCCCTAAAGCATTCGGTAAGTTGGTGCCATGCTGGGAGACCTGAATAAGCTTATTTCACCTTTTTGTTTGTCAATATGCATCCAAAAATGTAAGCTCTTTTTTATATATATAATGGGCTAACTGGTTCAAACTGGCTGACTCCTTTGAGGTGTAACTTTAGAGTAATTAGGAAGGTGGGTCCAATCACTAAGAAATTTTCTGATTTGCTGGCCTGACCACTGACATCAGATATTGAAGCTATCACATTACTGGACAAAACAACAATCAATCTCCACTAAGGGCTCAGCTTTTACTGAACTCAGATACCCATAAAAGTAAGGGTTTGCTCACTCCTTGTGGAGCCTTCCATATACTATCTAACTGGAGGCCAAGATACTCTCCCTCAGACCATCTTCTCTGCAATGAACTCTGCATATACTCCAGAAACTAAAAGTCTACTCAAGTGGGTAACATTTAACTAGATAAGTTAGATTGACTTTTTGGTTTTATTTGAAATTCTCTGTGTGCATGTGCACGAGAGAGATCTTTTTTTGTCCTTCCCCCATAAACACCCTTTTTTCTATTTAGACATTTGGCTGCATTGTTTTAAAAGGGGGAGGTCAAGGGGGAGGTCCCTAAGAAATTTTCTAGGAAGACAGAAACATAAAGGGAACAGAGCACTATGGAAGGAAAGGACTCAGCCGTGGTGGTGACCTGCAATGGGTGTGCAATGTTTGTTTTCCTGCCAGAGATCAACATGGCCTACACGTGCAACAAGTGCAAGCTGGTCACACTGTTGGAAGAAAAGGTCAGAGGACTGGAGCAGCAAGTGTCAACCCTCAGGAGCATAAGAGACAGTGAGGAGTTCTTAGACAGAACGGTGGATCTACAGCACCAAAGCGTAGAACAGGAGCCAGAAGGGCAACGGCAGGATGAGTCGGAGTCAGAGACTGCAGAGGCAAGGGAAAATAACGTAGGGGGAACTCCCTGGAAAAGGGTGACTGTTAGGAGCAGAAGAACTACAAGATATTCTGCGCCTGTGGAAGCAGTGGAGCTATGGAACCGCTTCCATGTACTTGAGGACGAGAGCAGAGGACAGCCTGCAGAGGACGGATTACCGGGCACCCAACGTGACAGCGAGCAAGAGGCTGAGGGTCAGTCAAGTGGAGGCAATCAAACCAAGGCCTACAGCAAGAGGAAGAGAAGAGTACTCGTAGTGGGAGACTCCCTCCTGTGGGGGATCGAAGCCAAAGTATGTCGCGAAGACCCATGGACTCGCCAGGTGTGCTGTCTCCCCGGGGCACGGATTAAGGATGTGACAGAGCAGCTGCCGAGGCTCATACAGCCCACCAACACATACCCCTTTCTTCTCTTCCACGTGGGTACAAATGATACTGCCAAGCCGAGTTACAAAGAAATCACAGCAGACTTTGAAGAGCTGGGAAGGGAACTCAAGAACTTCGGGGCCCAGATAGTTTTCTCATCCATCCTTCCAGTACTTGGAAGAGGCATAGAAAGGGAAAGAAAAATACTCCAAGTGAATGACTGGCTACGAAGGTGGAGCCGACATGAGGGATTTGGATTCTGGGACCACGGGCTACACTTCCTGGAAGATGGACTGCTGGCAAAGGATGGGTTGCACCTCACAAGGACTGGGAAGAATGTGTTTGGCCACAGCATGAGGAACTTAATCAGGAGGGCTTTAAACTGAATCCAACAGGGGAGGGAGACATAAACTCGGGGGTACCAATGGAAGAAGGCCTCTATGCCACAATGGAGAGAACAGCTCCAGCGGTGCCCATTGATAGTCTACCACACAATGTAGGGGAAAAGTCAGACTATAAAGCACAGAGTCTTCGATGTCTCTATACTAATGCCCAGAGTATGGGCAACAAACAAGACGAACTTGAACTCTTGATACATGAGGGCAAGTACGATTTGATAGGGATAACTGAAACCTGGTGGGATGACTCCCATAACTGGAATACAGCAATTGAAGGGTATAACTTGTTCAAAAGAAACAGAAGCAACAGAAAGGGAGGTGGAGTTGCACTGTATGTTAAAAATACGTATCTCTGCACAGAGATACAGGAAGAGGAGCTTGGCAGCCCCATTGAGAGCATCTGGGTTAAAATAAAGGGGGCAAGGAATAAAACGAACATAGCGGTTGGAGTCTACTACTACCGACCACCCAATCAAGGAGAAGACAAGGATGGAACTTTTGAAAAGCAAATTGCCATTGTTTCAAGGAGGCACGATGTGGTAGTAATGGGTGACTTCAATTTCCCTGATATCTGTTGGGAGACTTATTCAGCCAAACATGGCCCCTCCAAGAAATTCCTGAGCTGTGCTGCTGATAACTTCCTCCTACAGAAAGTGGAGGAAGGAACTAGAGGATCGGCTATCCTTGACCTGATTCTAACCAACAGAGACGAGTTAGTGGATAAAGTGGCAGTTTCGGGAACTCTGGGGGAAAGTGACCATGTTATACTTGAGTTCTTGATTCTAAGGGGAGCAAAAGCTGAGTGTAGCCAAACACGTACCCTGGATTTTAGGAAAGCCAATTTTAACAAACGCAGAACAATGATTAGTAAGATCCCATGGCAAGCGACTCTCATGAGAAAGGGAGCCCAGGAGGGGTGGGAGTTTTTAAAAAAGGAAATTTTAAAGGCATAATTGCAAACAATTCCCACAAGGAAAAAAGGCAGAGGGCAACAGAAGAAGCCAATGTGGCTTCACAATAAACTCAAAGATGACCTGAAAACAAAAAAGGACACGTATAGGAAGTGGAAGGAAGGACAGGCTACAAGGGAAGAGTACAGGCAGGTAGCACAGAACTGCAGGAATAGTGTCAGGAAGGCTAAAGCTGAGAATGAGCTAAGGTTAGCAAGGAATGCTAAAAGCAACAAAAAAGCTTTCTTCAGATACATGCACAGTAAAAGACAGAAGAAAGAACTGGTGGTTCAACTACGCAATGAGGATGGCAAATTGATAACAGAAGACAAAGAAAAGGCAGAAGTGTTCAATTCCTACTTCGGCTCGGTCTTCTCCCAAAAGAGGGTCTATGACCCCCCTGGCAAACCTGAAGTGCAGCCTGAAGGGGCAGGATTGCAGCTTGAGATTGATAGGGCAAATGGGCAAGGAGCACCTGATTGCTCTGAATGAGTTTAAATCTCCAGGGCCCGATGAGCTGTATCCGAGAGTAATAAAGGAACTGGCAGAAGAACTCTCAGAACCACTGTCTACTATCTTTGAGAAATCATGGAGGACAGGTGAAGTGCCAGACGACTGGAGGAGGGCAAATGTTGTTCCCATCTTCAAAAAGGGCAAGAAGGAGGAACCTGGGAACTATAGGCCAGTCAGTCTGACATCAATCCCCAGGAAGATTTTGGAGCAGATTATAAAGAAGTCAGTCTGCAAGCACCTTGAAAACAATGCAGTGATTACTAGAAGCCAGCATGGATTTGTCAAGAACAAATCCTGTCAGACTAATCCGATCTCATTTTTTGATCGGGTAACCTCCCTTGTGGACTGTGGGAATGCTGTGGACATTATATATCTGGACTTCAGCAAAGCTTTCGACAAAGTGCCTCATGATATCCTGATTAGTAAGCTAGCTAAAAGTGGGCTAGATGGAACAACTATCAGGTGGATCCATAATTGGCTATAGAATCGGACTCAAAGAGTGCTTATCAATGGTTCCTTCTCAAACTGGGGAGAGGTAACGAGCGGGGTACCACAGGGCTCGGTCCTGGGCCCGGTGCTCTTCAACATTTTTATTAATGACTTGGATCAGGAGGTACAGGGAATGCTTATCAAATTTGCAGATGACACAAAGTTGGGTGGAACAGCTAATACTCTGGAAGACAGAAACAAAATTCAAAGAGATCTCGATAGGCTGGAGCGCTGGGCCGAAAACAACAGAATGAAATTTAATAGGGATAAATGCCAAGTGCTGCACCTAGGGAGAGGAAACCAAATGCACAGTTACAGGATGGGGATACTTGGCTCAACAATACTACTAGCGCGAAGGATCTTGGAATTGTGGTAGATCACAAACTGAATATGAGCCAGCAATGCGATGTGGCTGCAAAGAAGGCAAATGCAATTTTGGACTGTATTAATAGAAGTATAGCTTCCAAATCGCGAGAAGTGATAATTCCCCTTTACTCGGCACTGGTTAGGCCTCATCTTGAGTACTGCGTCCAGTTCTGGGCACCTCACTTTAAGAAGGACATAGACAAACTGGAGAGGGTTCAGAGGAGGGCAACAAGGATGATAAAGGGACTGGAAACAAGGCCCTATGAGGAGAGACTGGAAGAACTGGGCATGTTTAGCCTTCAGAAGAGGAGACTGAGGGGAGATATGATCGCACTCTTCCAGTATTTGAAGGGATGTCACACAGAGGAGGGCAAGGATCTCTTCTCGATCATCCCAGTTTGCAGGACACGGAATAATGGGCTCAAGTTACAGGAACCTAGATTCCACCTAAACATCAGGAAAAATTTCCTGACTGTCAGAGCAATAAGACAATGGAATCAACTACCTAGGGAGGTGGTGGTCTCTCCCACTCTGGAGGCATTCAAGGTGCAGCTGGACAGACATCTGTCAGAGATGCTTTGACCTGGATTCCTGCATTGAGCAGGGGGTTGGACTCGATGGCCTTGTAGGCCCTTTCCAACTCTACTTTTCTATGATTCTATGATTCTACCTGCCTTCTGCTCAACTGGTAGCTATTGTACCACTCTCTGTCCATCTGCAATGGTGGCACTGAAGTGTCAGAAAGAGTAGGACAGCAGCTTTCTCCTTTTGTAAGCTACCTTGGCACTGCAGAGCATGAGGTGGTAGTGTAGTTACAGATGTGCCTGGCTCAAAACTCCTATAACCTTACAGAAAGACAGAAAACTAGCAAATTCTGTCAGGTCCAGGACATGATTGGCAGGTGTCCTCAACTAGAACACCAGGGCCAGGGGTGATGGAGGTGGATTGGGCAAGGGTCAGATACTGGCAAGGCATAGGAGGGCTAGAGGCAAAAGCAGGGTTCATTGCAGGCCAAGGTCTGCAACAAGGCAGGGCAGGGCCAGAGGCAAAGAGCTAGACAATAACAAGCAAAGTCAAACACCAGCAAGACATGCAGGGTCAGAGGCATCAGCAAGGCATGGCAGGACCAGCAGTAAAGGTGTCATCGGGAACAGGAATGGGTCAAGTAACATCAAGGCATAGCAAGAGTGGAGACAAGCAGCAAAAGCACAATGCTGCTACCACCACAAAGACTCATGCTGCTGTGACAAAGCTGAGCAGGAACAGGAAGGCTTTTATAGAGCTTCCTATGGGTTTCAGCTGGTCTTCATGAGTGGGCTGCTCTAGTCCTAGGAGCACCTACAAGTATGGTGCTAATCCTGCAAGTATTTGTGGGTGGCCTTGCCTGCCTTCTCCATCAGGCCACCAGGTGGAGCTGGAACATTCTGTGTAAATATGAATTGTCACTGTCTGGGGTTGCATTTGTGTGTTAGTATTTTTTAAACCAAATGACAAAGTCTCCTCACCATTTTTTCAATATCAAAAGTGCATGTGAGGATCAAGCCTAACCCCAGCGAGGGAAGAATCTAGTTAAGATGCAATTATTTCTGCACTGTCTGTTTATGTTGACCCTGATTGATGGTGTGTCTCTGTGGTCTATAGTATTGTGGCATCTCCCCATCTCAAAGAAACACACTTCTCAAGGGCATGCATCTTTGTCAGTGTTTGCCCATACACTTGTGGGTTATTTGTTTCTTTCTTTCTTCCATATTTATGTATGGCGGTGCATTCCAAGTTATGTGAAGCATTTCTCATTTTCTCTACAGTATCTGAATATCTTGTTACATTACTGAAAAATAGAGAAGTGAGCATAAAATATGTTTTCAAAATGAAAGTCGAGAAGCAAAATTGTGTGAGAGAGAAAATACAACTAGCTAATTTAAGGCATCATGTGCTAAACTGTTACAAAATGAACAAGGAATATTGTGGCCTCAAGGTCCCCACTGGATACTGGCTTCTGTTTACTCCAGCTGTGCCAATTCCCTAGAGTGGGATGCAAAACAAATGCATCAGCTTACAACCACTATCAAAAGAAGATGCTTTTGAACAATTAACATATAGATCCTCCACTTATCACAATGTTACATAACAGAATTTAAGCTCCTGTGAGTTGTATATACTGTTCATGATGAAACTCAAGATTTCTGTAAAAGTTGCTTAACACAGTCTGAAGGGAGGGGTTGCTCTTTTGTTTTGTTTTTTGTTGCTATAAATATTAATGTGAGGGCATTGTTCTATTCTAGAACTAGTTTCTTTTAAAATGCATGTAATCACCTAGGTAGTTCTTAAGGACTTTGGGGAAATCTATTAGCATAAGACAAATATATTAGTACTGGGTGGGTCCTGCTCTACCCACAATGAACCCAAGTGCATTCAATTCCCTTTGGAGTCTGGCCTGTTATCCTAGTTTACGGAGGACAGTCCTCTATTTTGGACAGCTGGCAAAAGACAGTCCTCTGTTTGAGGGTGTGTCCTCTATTTCATGGGTTGTCCACAGTCCAAGTTTGGTTTAAAGTCAACAAACCATAAGGAGAGAGAACAGGGGCCTTGAAGTTGCCTATCAGTAGTTGGCACCTGGACTGCAGACTGAGAAGGCACAGAGGTCACCCGGTCAGTCTTCTCCATGATGGTGAGATGTTTTATATTTCTATTTAAATTATAGTTATTATTTCTAAATTTGCATCTATTCATAGAAATTACCCTATGCAAATGTTATGCAAATTGGTATCCTCTTTTTTTGGTGATGCATAAGTGGCCAACCTACTTCAGAGTCAGCAAGGCCATGGGCTTGATCAGGCCTTGAAGAAGAGTACAAGGCAGGCCTGGCATGCCAGCACAGATATAACAACTCCACTTATTGTATCAGGAGTCAGACACTTTGGGGTTCTCTCAAATCCATAACCTGAGAGTAATTACCATACCTCCTTCTCTTGTGTAGAAAGCCTCAGCCTCTGGCTGCCTTTGACATTTCAGCCTCAAACTCTCTGCTCAGATTCCAAATCCATAAACCCTCGCTGCCACTGAGCCAAATTGCACAGAGCTCCAGGGAGGCCAGATCAGTCAAGACTCGCAGTGAACCCAAAGAAAGATCCTGACACAAGACTGTCCATGTGGAAGCCATAGAAAATTGTAGGGTTTCCTAAATCACAGAGAAACAGTATGGCTTCCAGTCCATGATCAGAAGCATCTGGGATATGATCTTCTAATGGAAATAATAAAGAGAAATGAAAACAGTTCATTAGTAAGTCATTCAAACAGTTCATTAAGTCATTCAAACAGTTCATTAAGAGCCAGTGTGGCATAGTGGTGTTGGACTGGGACTCGGGAGATCTGGTTTCTAGACCCTGCTGCTCAGCCATGAAACTCACTGGGTGACTTTGGCCCAGTCACTGACTCTCAGCCTAACCTACCTCACAGGGTTGTTGCGAGGATAAAACGGAGAGGGAGGATTATGTTAGCCGCCTTGGGTTCCTTGCAGGAAAAAAGGTGGGGTATATAATAAATAAATAAATAAATAAATTCCCAATGCATTTTGAGTCATCCCACTCTTCTTCATGACAAGTGAACCAGTTTCATCAAGTCAGCTGAAGCAATTCTGTATGCTATCTGCTAGCGTTTATCTTCTCTTTGTTCCTGTGCTTGTGCCTTCTTTACTTTTTTATTTTCTTTAGCTTTAATGGAAAGAGACATATTATTTATACCTGTATAAGCATACACTTAATAGGAGCAGATTGGCTCACTATCTCACTAACCAACTCTAGAGTAGTGGCAGCAAAGCAACCCCCCCATGCACACACACAAGAGTCTTGTGGCACCTTAAAGATTACCAAATTTATTGTGGCATAGGTTTTCATGCATAAAGTGGCCACTAAGTGGTGTGTGTGTGTGTGTGTGTAATCAGAGAAAAGGACAGAAAATACTTATTTACAAAGTGAGACCAAAAAGGTCAGGTAGTACAAGAGATTGGCTTGCAACAGTGTCAAAAGACACTAGAAACTATGGAAGCTTCCTTTCCCACGGCTCCCAGCGTCAAAGGGATGCTTCTGAGCATGTTTGCAGCAGTATCCATAGACACTGGGAGGCCTAATATGATGCCCAATGCAAGCCCAGCAGATCAGGAGAAAGTGGACTGACATTGCAGGCTCACACGTTTGGTCCCATCTACAGCACCCAACTACTCTGGACCAAATATGGTTTCTGGCTATTTTCTGAACATGTAGAAGATGTTTGTCAAAATAATCCAGGTCCAGGGATGTATAAGAATTTTGTTTCAGTTCATTGAACATCAGAACTTGTTCCATTCACATTCCTGAATGTGAGGGCAAGCATGAGTGCAATTTTTGGGCAAAGCTTGCATAATCCACTCCCTAGCTTATTCACAAAATGTGTTTCTTAGACAACAGGAGAGAGGCTCCAGCTGTTTTGGGTACTGTGATAAGCGGGCAGGCTCCCAGAGAGCGAGCAAACAGAGCGAGCGCACAGGGAGAGCAAACAGGAGTTTGGCAGCGGAGTTTGGCAGGGGAGGTCAAGGGGGAGGTCCCTAAGAAATTTTCTAGGAAGACAGAAACATAAAGGGAACAGAGCACTTTCAAAATGTGCATTGGGGGGGGGGGAATACACATGTTCACACTTTTGTCAATGTGTGTGGGGGGTACGCATTTGGATGCATGTTTTTTGTTGTTGTTGTTTGTTTTAAGTGTACCAAAATGCACACTTTGAAGAACAGCAACAAAAGTTCACATTTGGGAATGGAAATGAGGTGGACCAGACTCCACAGATGAACTTGGAGAACCTCAATGACCTCAAGCAATGCTGATTCCCCCATCCCTACGGCTGCTGTCAGATTTGTTTGTCCTCTTGTGTCTGACTCTCATGAGCTGGACAACCAGAGGCATTTCTTCAGGGAATTGTCTGCTCAGAGCATTGAAAGGACCCTGCCTTCTTAAGCTGATCCAGCTAGCAAAAAGACTTTGAGAAGTAATAGGCTGGCAGTCATCGTATATCCAAATACTGCTAGATATTTTGGTTTGTGGATCAACAGCTACCATTGAAGCAGGAGTAATGTAGATGTATTCAAAAGAAGCATATGCCTCAAAAGCAAACTGGCAGCCCAGTCCTCAGAGAAATCTTTTCTGTGGAGGTTGACCATGGCAGAGTGCTTTGATGAAGAATCTTTGTGCCAGAGAAGATTTTACTGATGCCAAGAGGCAGCCAATTAATTAATACATTTTTTTAAAAAAAATCTTGTGATCTACATATTGCTCTTTCTGCTGAGTTAATTTCTCCAGGCTTTCCCCCACCTTTATAATGATTTGAAATTTGAAAAGAAAGGGCACTTAGTCTGAGTTTCCAGCTAATTAGAGAATTTTGTATTTTATTGATTTTTTGCCAAAGGGGAGCAATTTACAAAAACAAAAACAAAAAACCCCGCATTACACTAAGCGCAGTTGCAGCTTGCTGAGGCTTCTTATTTTAAGAGAGTTTTAGAAACTTTTAATAATGTTTTATTTATTAACATTTTATCCAAGCACTTATTTTACCTGAATTTTAGATTACTAAGAAAAACACAAATTGAACAGCATGCCTAAATAGTCATTATCTCCTCTATTAATTTAAGGACCTTAGAAAACCTGACCTGTTTTGTTCAGATCTTCAATCACTTCTCAAAAAGAATGCCCGCCACACTAAATTTGGGGTGCGATTAATGGAATTAATAAAACAAAGAAAAGTTATTTCTGTTCAAACTACTGTGTGTAGATTGAAGTATTGACCTCCATGAGAGATTATTATAAACATTCTATTCAAATGCCAGTTTTAATTTTCTGTAGTAATGACTATGGTGTGATACACATTTTATAAATAAATAAATAAATAAATAAATAAAAGTAACCTGCTTTGGGGGTTATCCCCCTCCACCCCATCAATTAGAAGCTCTAGAGCCAAAATATTTGGTAGGCTCTCTGGGGGAATGGGGGAGGTGGTTTCAGAGAAACACACACACACCATCTGGATTCCTCTCAGGACCCTTTCCTGGTTGCGAGGCCTGTGCAGTTTCCTCGGGCCTAGCAAGACAGCCTACTGTGTTTTGAACTAAGGCCTAAAAGACCTGTCTCCTGAATCAGCCAGGTGAAGAGACAGCGACCTGCCATTCATCTTGTCTGAGGGGTGAAATGTAGTGGCACAGTCCAGCAACAAACCTGTGGAGTCAGATAATAAAGCCAGAGTTCAGGGCAACAAAGATGTTCAGGGCACTAGAAACTAAGTCCTATGAGGGAAAAATAGAAGGAACTGGGTATGTTTAGCCTTGAGAAGAGAAGACAGGGGTGGGATATGATAGCATTTTTCAAGTACCTAAAGGGCTGTCATGCAGAAGAAGGCCTCAATCTGTTCTCTATCATCCAAGACTGTAGGTCATGAAATAATGGGCTTAAGTTACTGGAAGGCAGATTTTGGTTGAACATCAGGAAGAACTTCTTAATGGTCAAAGCAGTCAGACAATGGAACTGACTGCCTAGGGAGATTGTGGGCTCTCCATCACTGGAGGTATTCAAGCAGAGACTGGACAGTTATCTGTCAGGGATGCTTTAAACTGTATTCCTGCACTGAGCAGGGGGGTTAAATGACCCCTTCCAGCTCTATGGGGCCCATATGGAAAAAGGAACTCCTAATTATATCCTAGACAAAGACCATTTAAGGACTGAAAGGTCAGCACCATATTTATTATGTGGCTTTTAGGTTATTTTATTTTTTTGTGGTTGCATTTTACACTATGTTCATCATCTAACACTTTCCTCCAAGTGCCTTCTCTGAGGGAGGCTCAGAAGGTGGCAATGAGGGAGAGGGCCTTCCCAATGGTGGCCCTCCAATTATGGAATTATCTCCCTGATGAGGCCCGCCTTGCACCAACTTTGTTATCTTTTCAGTGCCAGGTTAAGACCTTTATTTTCTCTCACGTATTTGGAAGCATATGATGAGGTTTTAATCAGGTCCTGGATTTTTCTTATTGTTGATTGTTTAAAATTGTTTTAGATATAGGTGTGTGCTATCTATTTATATGTTTTTATGGAAATGGTTTTTATACTATGTATATGTATTTTTAGTGGTTTTTAATCTTGGTAAACTGCCAGGGAGATTTGCTATTGGATGGTATAGAAATGTAATAAATGAATGACTGAATAAATAAAAATACTTAAAAACAAAAACCAATACCTTAAATTGTCTCTCGAAACTTATTGCCCCTGTCACACTCCCCCTGTCTCTCTCCCAACATAGGTCATCATACAGGGCAACCAAAGCTGTTTCCATGCCAAAACCAGGCCTGAACCCCGACTGAAATGGATCCAGATAATCAGTCTCATCCAAGAGCTCCTGCAGCTGGTTGGCCACCACCCGCTCAAGGACCTTGCCCAGGAAAGGAACATTCATGACTGTCCTAAATTTATTAAGATCTTCCGGATCCAGGGAGGGTTTCCTCAGAAGTGGCCTCACCACTGCTTCTTTCAAGTGGCACGGGACCACTCCCTTTTGCAAGGAGGCATTGATCACCTCCCTGGCCCAACTAGCTGTTCCCTTCCTGCTGGTTTTTGTGAGTCAAGAGGGGCAAGGATTCAGTACTGATGTGGTTTCACAAACCTGTCCAACCACCTCGTCAACATCCTTGAGTAGGGATGTGCATGGAGCTCGATTGGGGGCTGGAAGTCCAGCAAACTCGCTGGGGTCCACCCCCAGCGCTCCGCTCGCCCTACTTTTTCCCCGGCTCGACTTGCGTTCTCACGAGCCGAGCCAGGGAAGTGACTTCCGGTTTCTGGCACTACATTGTTTACATAGAAAATGGCGTAAGATACATTAAAAATCACCAGGGTGGCCGGGTGACCGGCCAGATGGGCGATTGATAAATATAATAAATAAATAAATAAATGACTGTGATTTGCATAATTTGTGCAAATTGCAGCCATTTTAAATGTATTTTATGCTATTTCCTATGTAAACAACATAGAGCCGGGGACCCGGAAGCCTGGCAAGTGCTCAGCTGGCACTCATGCTCGGCTCACACAGTGGGAGTGCTTGGATCGCGTGGCGTGAGTCAAGTGCTGGGCGGATCACCCACCCCTATGACTCCAGCTGTACCAACTGAAACTCATTCTAGAAAATTTGAGCAGGCTGTATTCTGGGTACCTCACCAGATTCAACTGCTATAACACTGGAGACCAAGTCCCTGCGGATGCAAGATATATATTTTTTCCCTGTAAGTGCCTAGCAAATATATTGCAGTGGGCCGCAGAGGGGTCCAAGATGTCCTTGGGGACAGCATATAATAGGCCCCAGACAACCCTAAAAAGCTCTGCTGGGTGCCAAATAAAAGATTGAATAGAGGCAGTGAGATATTTTTTTCTTTGCCTCCCTCATTGCCCTTAAATATACCTGACTGTAGGCACATACCAGGGCTTGATTGCACCGTACACGTTTGCCACTTTCCTCCCCCCCCCCTTTTACTGGTGCTTGGTGCTTGGTCCCTGGCAACTGTGCACAAACTAGCCTATATGCAGTCTGCCTTGTCTTCCCTTTGACAGCTGAAACTGACAAGGAAATTGACCAGGAAAGCCTACACATATTGGGCAGCTGAAAAAGCACACCAGGAGGAGGAGGAGGAGGAGGAGGAGGAGGAGGTTCTGCAATTCTGAGAGGATGAATCGTTGTTGTTGTTTTTTAAAAATGAACCCAATTGAGGCTCTGAAAAATACAAATACAAAACAGAGGTGAATGAAAAGGGGAATGATTGGATCGGGGGGAGAGAGAGAAGATGGTTTCTGCCGCAAAATGGGATACCAGCTGGGATACCAATCATCTGTTGGGTGCATGGTGGGTTGTTCAGCCAACAACCTACCCACTGTGGCTTAGTCGCAGGGTGGCTTACCATGATGTGCAAATGCTCCCAATGTCATTTGTAATCTGGATGCTCTACTCTAGTAATGGGGACCCATTGGCCTCTGAGCCAGATCAGGCTGGCAAAGTCTTTGAATATGGCCCATAGCCTTTCTCTTCCTAGGAGGTACTCTCTTCTCTGGCCACTCTGCCCACCTCCATCTACCTCCTCCTCTGCTGCAATGAACAACCTGCCTCCTGCTCCCCTCCTCATTGTCTTCAGCAAAAGTGGTGGCTGCTGTAAGGAGAGAGAAAGAGAGAGAAAGTGAAGCAGACAGGCGCATGTGTGAACTTGGAGACCCAACCATGGAGAGTCCCAACCATGGAGAGTCCCAGCTAGAACAGTATAGCATTCTTTAGAAAAACGCTACAGCCGCCACACTCTGTGGTTGCACCTCCATGCTCACACGTGCACCTTTCTCCTCACATGTGTTCCTGCCTGCTTTCTCCAAGCCAAGATTTACCAGTCAGAACAGACATGGGTTGGGCTGAGGTTCCTGACCACGGCAGGCAGGTAGGCGTGCGGGACGTGGTGCTGCTGCCCGTGCACTACTGCCTTAGTGCTCAATGGTGGGCAGACGATGTATAAAACACCCCGAAGCAGGAGTCCAACTGTTGCTGACATGGGCATTGAAGAGATATGACTGAACTCTGGGGACACAGTTAAAAGGAAAACACACTGATCACAGCAGGAGCCAGTTGTGCACGCTGCTTTCTGCCAGGCGTTGTCAGCACACCCTTGCCTTGCTAGCAGTAGCAAACAGGTCTGGAATCAGTCCCCTTTCTAAATTCAAAGGATTGTGCCTTATTCAGGCTGCAAGAATTGGTATATACTTGTAGCTTTGAAAAGGCTATGTGTGTGAGAGCTGTGTTAGAGGTAACTCTGCATGGAAGTAACTGCCCCCCGGCAATTAATTATTAATGAATATTGCAATGAAGGAAAAGATCAAGGATTAATAAATTTAGTTGGTATAAAGCCCAAAAAATAGGTGGTTTCGGTCTTCCTAACATAAAGTGGTATTATTTAGCCAACCAAGTAAGACATATTTTGGATATTATAGCAGGGAAAGACAAAATGTGGTTGGAATTAGAATTACAAGAATTAGGAAACATGATGGTGAATATATTATTTAAGAAAAATATAAATAATATTATAAAAGGACTAGAAAATCCCTTTTTGAGGAGTATGATAGAGAGTTGGAATAGCACGAGGAAAATTTTTATACCAGAGGTATCCCCGTTAACTCCGGTAGTGGTTATGGATGACTTTCCAGAAAATATAAGACATATAGAAGCTATACTAAGGAGAAAAAAGGTGATTAAATTAATGGATTGGGTGGAAAAATTGAAGACTAGAGAACATATAATAGAAATAGTAGGAAGAGGGAGAATTTCATGGTTAAATTCAATGCAATTGGAACTGTGGTTAAAGAAGTGGAGGACAAGATTTTATAGTGAAAGAGAATTAACCAATTTTGAAAAGACAGTTTTGACTAGAGAAGCTATAGAAGGTAATGTTTCAACAAGGGGTACAACAAAGGTTTTATATATGATGTTACAAAAAGAAGAAGAACATAAAAGATTCTCTTAAATTGTTATGGGATAATGAATTTGAAGAGGAAATATCGAACCAAAGTTGGAAAAATATTTGGGATAGACGTATTGTAAGAGTTATGTCAACTAGGATAAAAGAGAATTTTTATAAAGTGGTATGGAGATGGTATCTAACTCCAGTAAGATTAAATCAGATAGATAACAATTACTCCGCATTGTGCTGGAGAGGGTGTAATGAAAAAGGTACATATGCCCATATATGGTGGAGCTGCAAAAATGTTCTGGCATTTTGGCAGAAAGTATTTTCAGAAATATCAGAAATACTCGGAATGAAATTAGAGGTCTGCCCAAAATTAGCATTGTTAACAATAACAGAAAAAATAGTTTGTTTAAAAAATACTAAAGAACTGATTGTGAATTTGTTAACAGCAGCTAAATTAATGATAGCTAGGAAATGGAAAGTTCAACATGTCTTTTCAATTACTGAGTGGTATAAAGAGGTATGGGATATTGCGCTAAATGATAAATTAACTTGTAATATTAAGTGTCAAAAAGGACAATTGGAGAAAGATACTTTTGTGAACATTTGGGTAAATTTTTTGATTATGTGTTGGTGAAGGGGAAGGGGAACGAACCTTGTCAAGATTTGTTACATTTTTGGAATATAGAATAATATCTTATGTTTATATATAAATATTTTGGGGGAGAATATAACTTGGTCCCGTGAGGTGGGGGGAGCACAATGTTTATGTTGTATTTTTTTTTTCCATTATTAGTTGTATGATTGGAAAAATTCAATAAAACATATTAAAAAAAAGAAAAGAAAAAGGAAGTAACTGCCCCAATCATTAAATGCAATGTGGTAGGTCAGGGGTCCTCAAACTAAGGCCCGCGGGACACATCCGGCCCGTCGGGTCTTTTCATCCGGCCTGGCAGCCAATGAGGCTCCCTGCGGGGGAAGGGGAGGAGGAGCGGCTGGGCCAGTGGCAGGGCGCGGGCCGCCCACCCACCCGCCACCCTGTGTCTCCTGTGGGGAAGGAAGGGGAGGAATTGCGGCTGAGCCGGCGGTGGGGGGCAGGCCACCTGCCCGCCCGCCTCCCTGTGGGGTAAGTGGAGCACCGTCAGCCACGAAGGGAAAGGGACCGAAAGGACACCGACGACGCGGAGCAGGTGGAGCCCCGTCTGCGGCCGCCCTCCAAGCATCGCTTTCCTTCGTGTCGCCTCCGCGCGCACGCTTTTTGGCGCCGGCGCTCCTGGGATGCCGCAGCCACCGCGGTCCTTCTGCGCGCCCGAGCTGGGCATGATCGGCTCTGCTCGGCGGGGACAAGGCGAGCGAAGGTGAGCCCGTTTCCGCCCCAGCCCGGCCCCCTCCGGCCAGCAGCACGCTCCCCCGATGGGCAAGATGGGTAAGGGGAGCCCCTGCATTGGTAAGGGGAGGAGGTGCAGCTGAACCGGCGGCGGGGCATGGGCCGCCTGCCCGCCCACCGCCCTGCATCTCCTGCGGGGGGGAGGAAGGGGAGGGATAGAGAGAGGTGGGGGCATAGGAGGGTTCTGAGCTACACAAGAGTCGCCCCCCACATGTAACGTAATTCATGTCATGTGGAGTGAAAGTTTTGCTCCTAATAAACAGCAGCATCCTTAGCCCTTTCTTTCTCTCTCAATGTATTGGTTTGCTCCCAAATTATTGGGCTATGGTTGCATCTCCCCCAAGGCAGGTTGCTTGAAGGTGGCTCGGGGGGGGGGGCGAATGGTTGAAGTGCAAAGACTGGGCCTGTTGGGGCAACTGGAAAGCTCTCATTTGGGTTGGGGAGAGAGTTATGGGGGCATAGAGGGGTGGGAGGAATCTCACTGCCCCCTCTCTATATAGTTTCCTGCCCCTGCTGTCTAGTAAGCCCCATGGAGTTCAGCAGGGCTTTCTTCTGAGTATTATTTATGTTTATTATATTTATACCCTGCCTTTTACCATGCAAGGAACCCAAGGTGGCTTACATAATCCTACTACTACTACATTTTATCCTCAACAACCCTGTGAGGTAGGTCAGGCTGAGAGACAGTGACTGGGTTTCGCATAATTACTCTCGCCGGCACGGCTTGCCATGTCCTGTGGACCTGGTGAGACTGGCTTGTTGCCATGGCTAACAAACCACCCCAGAACCCTATAACAGCCCATGGGTTCTGGGTGACTTGTTAACCAAGGCAGCAAGCCACCCTCAATGGGTTTGCATGATACAGCAAGCTGTGCTGGTAAGGGTAATTATGCAAGTCCCCCTGGCATGCAGTCGGCACGCGCACTGGCGGAAATAAGCCATCGTGGCTTATTTCCCCTGACATGATCACGCAAACCCAGTCAGACTCAGGAGCAACCATCTTTGGCAGCACCTATGCCTGTGAACAGACTTTTTCCCGAATGAAACATCTGAAATCTCCAACCAGATCCAGACTAACTGATGCACACTTGCATCACTTGTTATGACTAGCAGTGACAAATATGTGGAACCGGACATTGACCATCTCATTAGCCAAAAGCAGGCCCATACTTCCCATTGAAATACTAATAAGCTTATGTTGATTAAAATTGTTCTTCATTTTAAATATTGTATTGTTTTTTCCTGTTTTTTTGCACTACAAATAAGATATGTGCAGTGTGCAAATCAAGCCTTTCTATACCTTTTTAAAATTTAATGTATTTCAATTTTAGATAGCAAATTAATTTATAATTAATTTATTATTAATTTATAATAACTTTCCATTTAATCAAGTAAAAAAAAAAGGACCCCGGTCCTTTTTTTTTTTTACTTGATCCATTCGTTCATATTTTTTTCAAACTATAGTCCGCCCCCCCAACAATCTGAGGGACAATAAACTGGCCCCCTGTTTAAAAAGTTTGAGGACCCCTGTGGTAGGTTTTGCACACACAGAAGTGTCATATGTGCATCGGATATCCTTGCGCAGGAGGGTTCCCTTGGTGATCTGGTTAGAAAGTTTAAATTAATTTTCCATTTATATGGGTATTGTTTTTTCATTACCCTCAGAACAGAAAAGAGAGAAGGTGAGAGGGGAAAGAGAAAGAAGGGGGAGATGGGGACAGAGAAAAGGAAAATGGAGTGGCAGAGAGAGAGAGAGAGAGAGAGAGAGAGAGAAGGTGAGAGAAGGTGAGAGAAGATGAGATCCTGCACACTTTGGCTATGGCCTTGACCACTTCTAGCCACACCCACTGGTGGAATGCAGCTTCTGACTGATTACCCTCAATGGAATGTGGCATTAAAAAGTTGCCCCACCCCATTTCTACACAAATGACAAATCATGGGAAGCTCTTATTCATGTGATTCTTCCCTTTCAAAAAGGTGTGTGTGTGTGTTTGAAGGAGTGGATTGGACAAACTGAGACTTAGCACAATTTGGTGCCCGAGTGGACTGCCCAGCTCCAGTGAATATTATCGGAATATTGGACCAGCAGTGAGACCACACTGCTAATCCACCACACAAAGCCACTCATTGGACCATATTTTATAAACTGGGCTTTCCTGTAATAAGAATCAAATAATTAAATGAAGAAAATACCGAAAGTAATTAGACCAGTTCCTGCAGTAAGAACTGATCCTCTGTAGGAAACTCTCCTAATGGTAACTAAACAACTGAAATATTCTTTTTTTTTTCATTAAAAGGCATGCAGAGTATAGTATTTTAATTTACTATTAAAGCATACAATTATTATTATTATTTTTACCACAAAAGGATTTCCAGTAGATCTAGGGTGTGAATGAAAATAGCTTTTGACCCAGCATCTGGATAGTAATAATGGTATAATGGACATGATATAGTGAAATGCCTGGTGATGATTTTTTTTTTGGGGGGGGGGTAGGTTTTTGCTAGTGTAATTCTTGTTTGAAAAGGCTTTGACAAAAAGGGCAATGAAAACTGTATTGCTAAAAATAATTAAAGATGCCAGAATTCTGTTTCTGTTGTACACTATTTGCATTGTATTTTCCCCCAAATTAAGCAATCAGTGAAGGATACAGCCAATATGGTGTTTCTGTAGAAACAAAAATCTCATCTGTACAATAATTAGAATGTAGATGGATGGTGTTCCAGATGGTGCACATGCAATAAGAAGGCTAGCTTTGTACCAGATGGTATTATGGACCATGGATAAAGCAACAGGATAATCATTATAATATTGTGACATGTCATGCTATATGAATAAATACAGCACTTTTCAGAAAAAGAGGCAAAATCTTCAGAAAATTAAGGAGCTGAAAGCTGATGTGGCACTTATCCAAGGAAATTCTTAGATCTAATTTATTTATTTCCATGTGGTTCAAAAGGGATGTAGTCATTCTAATTTATAGCAGTAATTCCCAAGTACACATATAGGCACTTTTAATTTGAAATGCAGCTTCAAAATCTTTCCTTCATGAAGATTCTCGAACTACACAGTGCGCCTATTTCCACAAGCCCATTGGATTTATAGAGAAATATTGGATTTATATACACCAAGCAATACTGGTGACAATCTTTCTCTCTGGCACAATGCAAGGTCATGTGATGTCAACACAGTTCTGCTAAGCCCAGTCTATTTACATTGACAAACCAATCAACAAGCTGAAGTGCATTCCTATTTGAAAAATGACTTGAACCTCAATTGTGAAAGTAAAACGTGCCTACAGGAAATCCTAAAGAGTAAAGAAGAGACAGATGGTGAAGTATTTCCCCTGGAAATGTTGGGCACACAATCTCACTTCACAAGCACACCCATGCATAAAAATTACTGTTCAGATGTTTTCCAGCCCTGCCACAGATCCTTCAGGTGCAGTTAGTGTTAGTGAGCCAGTATATCCAGTGAGGCCTGGGGCATGTATGCAGGGAAAAGGACTGTCCATTTAAATCCTTTCTTTCACCAAGACAGAGTCAGATTATTAGAAGAAAGGAGCCAGAAGGGTAGAAGAGTTTACATTGTGTAGAAAAGTAAATATATACATTTCTACTCAATTTTAGTCAGCTTACAGTAAGGGAAAAAATAACATAAAGAAGCAGATTTGATTTTGGAAACAGCTTGCCAGTTTTTAAACCATAGCTGAGTGTCCCTGATGTAGACCCATGTTGCTGCTGCTGCTGCTGCTGCCATGTGACAATGATATCCCTCATTATCCAAATTATTTTTCAATGAAATATTTTGACATCTTCATACAAGATTAAATCAGGTCCAGCTACACAAAATGTATTCTTTGTATTTAAGAATGGCCCTACAGCTGGTTGGTGAGTTCAGTGAGGTTTGATGCAAGGGAGGCGACCACCAGAGGCAGAGCCCATTTCCACACATTGCCCCTTATTCAGCTGAGGAAATCTAGCTAGATTCAAGGGTGTATACAGTAATACCTTGGATTGCAAGTAACTTGGTTTGAGAGCATTTTGCAAGACAAGCAAATTTTTAAATATTTATTTATTTATTTTTTACTTGATATACAAGCGACGTCTTGCAATACAAGTACTGTAGTACGGCTTAAATTAAAAATCTCTGTACAAATTTTTTTGGGGGGATTTCGTTTTGATATAAGAGTGTTTTGGATTACAAGCATGTTTCCGGAACAAATTATGCTCTCAATCCAAGGCATGACTGTAAATAGAAATGGCTTTTGGTTTTTCGATAGAAATGCAAGAAAATTCCAAGGTACATCACAACAAAAAAAGGTAATAACAAATAGGGCACTTATAATGTTGGTGCCACTTAAGCTGTGCTGAATTTACCATGGAAGCAAGGGGACAATAAGAATGTTTTCAGAGTGATTGCAGTTTACAAACATAATGTACATAAGCATGAGAAGGCAACTGGAGCTGTCTACCCTAACTGTGGGCCATGGGTCGGACTGAAGTGGGGTGGACTAAGTTTGTGAAAAGAAAGCCAAGGAATAAATAGCCAAGCATTTTGCAAATACTTACAATGTTGAGTGAGTGGACCAAATTCTAAAAGAAATAATGGAGGAATACATTTTATTATTGACATCTTAATGCACAAATGCCATTCCTAATTGTTAACTTTTGATGATAACTATTAATAGGTCTTTGATAAAAAGTTAGCACATTATTTTATTTATAGAAGATGGGGTTACCAGAAATAAGAAATAAATAGTGCTATTATCTTCACATTCCACTAATGTAGGCAATTTTTGGAAAGGAGTCTTATTTATGTGATCTGTCTCTAGAAGTACCTGTCACAACTTCTCAATGAATGTTAAGTGCATCAATTTATGGTACTTATATGTAAGCTCTCATGACCTATGAGTCTTGCTATGTGCTTCAGTTATAGCATTATTTGCATACAGCCAGAAGTATTGTCATAATGATAGTCCATAAAATAAGAGACCAAATGGGTGAGAAGAACTGTGTGCTTAACATTTCCATAAATATCATGTATATGTTTAATACTTGTGCTTCATTCTGTGAGGATCTGGCATACATACATCTCTCTGCTGGGGGAATCATGTGCACAGATGGATCTTTTGCGCATGGTTCCCCTCTACCATTCAGCAGCCAGGGCTATGCATGTGGAACCCTTGATAAAAGGTAATAATGGAATTAGTAGCTCGCAAGTTATTTAATCTAGCCTACTAACTGTATTTCACAGGCTTTCATACATTTAACTCTTGGAATCACCTACTTAGACCACTAAGGTTATGCTAGCATGCCATTAGAAACTCACTGACCAGCTTTGGACTGTTCTTAAATACAAAGAGTAACACAACGTTTACGGTGCCAGGATTTAGCACATAGAAAGTCTGCAAAGCTTAATGAAATTATTATTTAAGATAGTACAATAGATCTTGGACTCTGCTTCATAAGTTCAAAATCTACTAACCATTCTGGAGAATCCACATTGAATAGGATGGAGTACCATTTCATTTCATTTCAGTTATGACATTTCTATACCACCCAATAGCCAAAGCACTCTGGGTGGTTAAAAAGGTTTAAACCCTAAAAATACATAACATAAAGCCAACATACAAAAATATAACAATTTTAAAACAATCAACAGTAAATACCATGACTACTTGTTTCTTGGATACCAACCTAGAAGTCTATGAACTAAACTCACAAACCAGCAGACAAAACACCATCTTATAGCTTGAAATAGCCCAATGTTAACAAAAGTAACATTTTGGCTGATTATAGAGAGTACCTTATTCTTAAACAAGGGAGACTGAAAAGTAAAAGGTAAATTTTATTTATTTGTATGTACTGTCTTCTATAGCTTCTTTCTAGCTTTGCTTATCCTAAGCATTTGCATGTGAGAAATGTTTTCTCCCTGATGTGAAAAAAGCAGTAGTCTTTTTCAGGTATTTGGTACCCATGGGTATCAAACATGTGAAGGGGCTAAGCAGGAACATGTAGGGCTAGCCCCACCCCCTTGAAAATGATGCACATGCTGGCCATGCTCCTGGGCTCATGCATGATTGGTTGAGATTGAAGGGGGCTACCTTCTTTATGTGCACAGCTGCCAAGGCACTGTCATGAAGTAATAGCCCTATCTATTGGCTTTGAGGGCTGGAGAGGAGAACTGGATTTAGTCACCCCCTTTGTTCCTCCCTGTCAAACAGCTGATCAGCATGATTAAAGAGGGCATTTAAGAGAACCTAAGAATAGAAGAAGAGCCACGCTGGATCATACTGAGGGTCCATGTAGTCCCACATTCTGTTCAGACAGTGGCCAACCAGCTGCCCACGGGAAACCCACATGCAGGACATGAGTGCAACTGTACCCTCAAGGCCATGTTCCCCAGCAACTAGTGTATATAGACACCATAGGTGCCTCTGATATTGGAGGTCGCATATAGCCATCAGGACTAGTAGCCATTGATAGCCTTACCCTCCATGAGGTGTCCACACATGCAGCCCTGGCTGCTACAAATTGCACAGCTGAATTGGGCCAAAGTGTTTACATAGCAAAGATCAGGGAAAAGGTTAAACACTTGAAAATGGTACAACAGGTGAAATGTGGATAAGAGTCTGATGAAATGTATAGGAAGAAAATAGATGAAAGTATTAGCTATCTAGTAGAATTTGATAATTCTTTTACAGAACTTAACATGAAAAGAGTTTGGTAAATTATAACCTAAATCTTGGTGTATGTCTCCCCACCACCTGCACACACACACAAACAGATCCCATTTACCATAATGGAATCCTTGACTAGAGTTTCTGTAGTGTCAGCAGCTGCTTCGGAAGTAAAACACTGGAATCTTATTTTACCAAGCCATTCATGTCAGATAACTTGTGTAAAACTTAATTATCCAATGTGACAGAAAATGGCTGGTAGCTCTTTATTTAGATCTCTAAGACATAAAAAATGTACCCATCTCATGCTCTGGTTGCCTTTCTATAATTAATTTTTGTAACAGTGTCAAAGGGCCGTTTGATCCCACTTTAAGAAACAAATGTGCATCAGATATAATAGAACAAGACATCTCTTTAATGCACACAATATTAATATTAATGCTGGCTGGGGAATGCTGGGAGTTGTAGGACTTTTTTCTGTCTAAACGTGCATAGGATTGTGCCCTAAGGACCTGCTCAGATGTAATTCTAAACTAACTTGCATGAGCCTTGGTTTATTCAGCCCCACATCCTCTTCTGGTGTGGCCACCCAAGGAAGTGATAAGAAGCTTCCACTTCCCTTTTATTTCCAAGCAAGGACCAAATCATGGTTTCCGACCCTGGGTTTATGATCCTCCTAACCAGAGTTCCCTATGTTTAGATGTAATTGGAAAGTCTGGTGAATCCAATTTGGTATATAAGACATGGTATCCAAAGGAAACAAAATACCTGCTTGAAGGTTGCTCCATTGGTTACCAGAAGCACCAATCAGCTAATGAAGGGGCACTGCGTGCCCAGCTGCCCACATTACACTGCCTGAGATGAAGCAGTCATTCTCACTGTCCTCTCAAAACAAAAGCAAAAAAAGTGCGTGGGTGGTGGTGGTAGGGGCTGTTGGAATGTGAAGCATCTTTTGTTACAGCTTTCAGCGTCTCCTTATAGCAGGGGTGGGCTACTTGTGGCCTACAGTTCCCATCATCCCTCAGCATTGGCTATGCTGGCTAGGGCCAATGGGAGTCATTGTCCAAAACATCGGGAGGGCCACAGGTTGCCCTGCTCTGCTTTATAGATTTCCTCTTCAAGGGCACCTTACAAAACCTCTGGATGACACTCAGGGGACCTATAATTGAATACCCTTACATTATTCTTATAAGTAGCTGTAGTAGAGACTCAATACATTCTGTGATGTTGATGGAAGGCCTGTGGCTTATGCTGGCTCAGCTTGTCTGAGTGTGGAAAGCTAAGCAGGGTCAGGCCTGGTTATTACTTGGATGGGAGACCCCTTCTCTAGTTTCCTGCATTGAACAGGGGGTTGGACTCGATGGCCTTGTAGGCTCCTTCCAACTCAATGATCTATGAAATCTATGAAAATCTATGAAGAGTTAACCCTTCTCCACCATTTTCCCAATCTAAATCCCTCCTCCCAAGTTGATCCTTGTCCCACTGGGAAAACATTGATACACCTCATTATATGAGGACCACGGATCTTAGGTAAATTCAATATTTAGTCCAGTGGGGGAAAAACCATGTTTTATCTGTTCTTCTTCCACCTTTTCTCAGAATGGAAAAAAGTCCAATTATTTTTGCAAGGAACTGCATAGAAGTGCAATCTCCCCAAGTGTGGAGCCTTAAGATGAATGAACACAGATAGATAGACAGATAGATAGAGGTACATACATACACATTAATCGTTAGATGCTTCTGAAATGTGCATGTGAAGTTAACAAAGCTTCTGATAATATTCAATATTAATTCATGCAGCCTTTGTACTGTCTCCTTCTAAAGACTGTTCACTTCTTCCTTGTAGATAATGAGAGGGAGCACCAAACAAATTGGAAAATAACACCATATTTTGAAGCATAAGTAACAATGAAATGTTCTCACGCAAATTAGCTAGATGACCATTTTGAAGTATTTTGAACAGCTATCATGCATCCAACCAGAAGTGTGCTCTTACTTGGAAGGGAAATGAAGGAGATAATTGCCAGATTTTAAGAAGTAGGCTAATTATTGTCAAAGATTTCAATGGAACCACTCTCATCATAGTTATAGATACTTGAGACTGTCGCCAGGTAATCATTTTCTTTCCTGTTTTTGACACTGGGAAAAATGTAGAAAGTATGCAGGAGAAAGAATCATAGGATTGTCAACAAAAATTCTGAAGTAATTGTGTGTATGTACTTGTGACCAGATAAGGAGTCTGCATGATAAAGAGGAATGTTTACTTTTGTAATATGTGTTTGCATGTAGCAAAGCCATTCAGGAAAATAAATACATAAAGCAACTATAAACATGCAAATAATTAAGAAAAATACTTCTGTCTGGGAATGGATTCTTTGGGAATAGATTTTTATTATAAATAAATCATACTACTAAAAACAATATTCTTTACAACCTGCCACGAAAACATGTTACAAATTCGTCACTCAAATTTCAAGTTGCGCACGTAGAGGAGAAATAACGACTCAGACACAATTGTAGGGTACAAATTGTGGTAAAAGTAATGGGCCACATTTATTGAATCATCAATAGGGGATCTACGAAGGGAAAAAGTGTGGGTACTAATTACACCGGCTATCAGCCGGTCGGTCACTATTGTGATAAGGCGAAACATCCAGCAAGGAGGGTGACGGCCGCCAGGTCATCCCCACCTTGCTTAACACGACACGGTGCTGGAAGGTCTTTCCTGCAGTCAGCCTTGACCAGACTGTGAGGTACTGGTAGGTGAAGCAGGAAGACCTCAGAGACGGCCTTGTCTCCGCAGTCCCGAGCCGTGAGACAGTCGGCGGAAGGAGCCTCAGGCACGCCTCTCACCTGAAAGGTGCCATAGCATGATCACCGAGCCCCTAAAACTGCTTAATCCCGCACTTAACCGCCAATGTGACCAAATTGAAAATGCCACTAAGTACCCAAACCCTGAAATACAGTGTAGAGTAGGCGAAACACGAACATTGCCCCCGGCCAATTAGGACAATGAACCAAAATTCCTACTCGGCCCCTGGAAACAGGCAACCAGTAAAACCTACACTGCAAACAGGGAAGGGAGGGAGGGAGCCGCGCTAGAAAAGAACCAGGAGGAGAGGCGAGCAAACCTAATAACGGCTCTACTGCTCCTCCCCTTCTGCCCTGTGATTGGTTGGTCTGATATCAGACCATTGTACTCTGACTCGTCCCCTCCCCCGTGCGCAAATTGTTCCCCCCCGCCACAGCTACGCGTGGGGGGAGGTGCAATTTTCTAACTAATACAGTTACAGATCTATACTAATTTAAACTAATACATTGACATCTACATTTGAGGTCTTACAGAGACCTTACATAATTCCTAATTACCTAATTCTAATTACATAATTACATACTTCCTAATCTATGTTTGGGTACTTAGAGAGGCCAAAGAGGCTCGCCTGGCGCCTACATTGTACTCTTTCCGGCGCCAGGTGAAGACCTTTCTATTCTCCCAGGCATTTTAATCATCTTAATCATTTTAATCTTGTAGTTGTCTTTAACTCTGTTATTGTAACTGCTGCTGCTAGCTCTGCTGTTTGTTTTTAATCCGTGGTTTTAAATTTTATATTTATATTATATTGTATTTTATGGTTTTAACTGTTGTAAACTGTCCAGAGAGCTTTGGCTATTGGGTGGTATAAAAATGTAATAAATAAATAAAGGGAGGATTTAGTGTGCAACTGCACCACTTGTTTACTCACTTTGTGGGGGAGGCACACAATGTCCCCATAGAATTAAAAGTCTCCCATGTTTTATCTGTTCTTCTTCCACCTTTTCTCAGAAGGGAAAAAAGTCCAATTATTTTTGCAAGGAACTGCATAGAAGTGCAATCTCCCCAAGTGTGAACAGGAAAAGGCACAACTGAGACAGGAAGAGTAGTGGTCTGTTGATGATGTGATTGCTGATGCCTTACCATTTACTTTTCTCAGTGCCACTTGGCAAAATCCTGTCCTCCATTACTGACTCTGAGCTGCTGCTGCTGATGGAAAGAGTAGCTGGGAACTGTTTCAGCAGCTGTTTGTGTTTTAACACTCTCCTTGCTCACAGACAATGTTTAACCCTCTTCTGTTTCAGAGAGCTAGGAAGTGGGGGAGCATTTTCACATGGGGGATGCGAAGAGCATGTCAATAAGAATGCCCAGGGTGCATTTCCAAGAGTAGCCACAGCTGGCCCTCACACAATGGGGATTAAGGAGAAGGCTTGCAAAGCAGAGGGTGGCTTCAAGAATTAAAGAGAATCTGCCTCCACTTTCCCCAGCAAGGAATGAAGGCAGAGACACATATGGCATTAACCATCCCCTCCCTCAGCTCAGATAGGGTAACACAGACAGGGAAGCCACAACATTGCATTCTTTCAAAGCAGGAGCTAGACAGTGCGAAGCCTTTTCCAGATGATAACACAGAGTGAACGAGCACTCATCCTCTTCAGGAACCTCACAAGGATTCCTTCCTCTAAAACTGCCAAGATCATACTCCCCTTATACAAATCCTCTTAATACAGGCCTGCTTTACAGGCTCACGCTTTACAGGCTCACGCTGGCTCAGCTTTTCTGAGTGTGGAAAGCTAAGCAGGGTCAGGCCTGGTTATTACTTGAATGTGAGACCCCTCCTCTAGTTTCCTGCATTGAGCAGCGGGTTGGACTCGATGGCCTTGTAGGCTCCTTCCAACTCTATGATCTATGAAATCTATGAAATCTTCAGGATCCTCACAAGGATTCCTTCCTCTAAAACTGCCAAGATCACGCTGCCCTTGTACAAATCTATGGTGTGATCGCACTTAGAATACTGTGTACAGTTCTGGTCACCACACCTAAAAAGGATATTGTAGATTTGGAAAAAAGTGCAGGAAAGGGAAGCTAAAATGATCAAGGGGCTGAAGCAACTCTCCTATGAGGAAAGGTTACAGCAGCTGGGATTGTTTAGCTTAGGAAAAAAAGGTGAGTAAAGGGAGACAAGATAGAGTTGTACAAAATTATGCATAGTGTGGAGAGGACATTTCTCTCCTCTCTCTCTCTCTGGGCCGGTTCACACGACCCAGGCTGCCGGCAGGGGAGGAACCGCGGGGCCGTCCGCGGGGTCCAGCGGGGCGACGCACACGACCGGCACCCCGCGCGCGTGGGCAGACCCCGTAGTCCCCGCACCGCAGTGCGGGCCTCCCGGCGGTAGGGGGTGAGGCCCGGGATGCCCAGAGGGGCCGTTTGCCCCTACAGGCTGGAGCGGCGGCGGCTCCGGCCGCTCTGGGCTGCCGTCTCTGTGGGGACCCCGCGGGACGGCCGCCCGCTGTTCCGACGGCACGGTGACCACGCGCGGTAGGGGCTTACCCCGCTACCGACCGTGGTCACTTTCCGTGGGTCCCGCCCGCGGCTGTCCCGCGGGGGCACCTCTGGTCGGCGTGCACACGACACGGGAACCGCGGGGGAGCAGCGCTCCCCCGCGGTTCCCGTGTCGTGTGAACCGGCCCCCTCTCTCATAATACTAGAACCTGGGGTCATCCCATGAGGGTGATTGGTGGGAGATTCAGGACAGATAAAAGGAAGTACTTCTTCACACAACGTATAGTTCAACTATTGAATTCACTTCCACAGTATGCAGTGATGGCCACTAATTTGGAGGGCTTTAAAAAGGGGATTGGATTGCCAATAGGAGAAGGCTATCAATGGCTACTAGTTCTGATCGGCTCTATGCTACCTTCAGTATCAGAGGCAGTATGCCTATGTACACCAGTTCCTGGGGAACATGGGCAGGAGGGTGCTATTGCACTCATGTCCTGCTTGTGGGTTTCCTGCGGGTAGCTGGCTGGCTGCTGTATGAACAGAATGCTGAACTAGATGGACCCTTGGTCTCATCCAGCATGGCTCTTACGTTCTTACATTCATTGGCCATAAGAGATTTGTCTGGAAAGGGGCACAAAATGTACTTTCCACCTGGGTGATCATAAGTGGCAAGGGCAGGAGCCCCATCTGTCTGTCTATCTCCCTCCTTGCCTGCCCCCTCTCCAAAATGAGCAGCTTTGCTGTGCTGGGTCCATTCCTGGCCAAGAGCCAGGGTGTCAGGCTGAGCAGTTGCCCTTCATGTTGAGCCACGGTCATTATCTCCAACAACCTCCAGCAGCAGCCTCGGAAGAATGGAGTGGAATTTAAGACCCAATGGCAGCTGAGATAGAGCTGCCTCGGTCAAGATTCACTTTAACTTTGATGCGTCCTCATGGACCAGCTGCCCATCTAAGTCCCAGCCTCTCTCTTTAGAAATGTGCTCCATTTCTTGCCATCACTTCGCCCCATCAGCTAATTCACACCAAAAGAATTTAGCACAACACATACCCACACATATATAGAATAACTTAATATCACTGAAATAAACAAGCTAAGTTAAGGGATTAAAAAAAAGTTTGATGGGGAAATGGGGGGAAATACTGTTGGGGAGGGGAATCTGCTTGGGTGAATTGGACCTTCCCTTTCCTCACCCACAGAGCCATAACACAGTCCCACTAGTGTGAATAGAGCACAGAGCAGGGTGTATACAGAAAAAAAGTGCAACAGTCCTGGTAGCCTGGAAAGTCAACTGCATTTCCACTTGTAGCTAACACAGTGGAAGAACCTGAACCATGATTGGGTAGCACTAGGAACTGTTTGTCTGGCCACCACCCGGCCCTGTTCTAAATACCATCTTATGGGTTCACTTCTCAATTACCTAATACTTTCCCTTCACCCCTTCAATACAGAGTTTATTAGAACCAGCTTTGGGGCTGCACTGAGCATTTGTGAAGGCTCCTCCATTAGATTTTCCTAAGGTGACAGTTTCTGAGCAAGCAATGTGTGTGCTATAGGAAAGCTGTCCAAGTGTCAGGTTCTCCCCACCCCCCATGCACATACTAATGATCTACCTGATCTACATTTTTTTTAAAAAAAAATCATCTATCTATCTATCTATCTTGTATTTGTGTTGGATAGCCATATGCATGCATGAAGGAAGGAACAAGCATTTGTGTATCTTCCCCATATCAGAGATATAGGGGTCCTAGCTAGGGATGGATAAAAAAATTGTTTCAGTTAATTTTTGATCAGGATTTTTCCCAGTTTGCACCTTCCGGACCGAACATGACTTGGATGCACTCTGCAGTCAAAGTCTGTACATTTCCAAGCTTGCAATGTGATTCGCGGACCAAAAACAATATGTTCCACTGCATGTGTACATTTGAAAAATGCACATGAAAAAGGCACACAAAACCACTTCAATCAATGGGAGAAAAATGCACTTTAATCAATGGGAGAAGAATGAGTACATTCAAAAAATGTGCATGATTGATGCATACATTTGGAAAAATACACACGGATCTTCTTGCGGGGCGGGGGGGGGGGGGAGCTTGCAATCTGCTATAGACTCAAGTCAGAACAAGTTTCAAGATGGAATTCAGAGAACTTCAGCAAGCTCGAGTTTTGCTGATTTGCACATCCCTTGTCCTGGCGCTAACACTCTAAAGGCATTGTACAGATATTCCATCTTTTTTTCCCCTTAATGGATTTCTTGAGGCAAGAAAAAAGAAAAACACAAGAAGGTTACAAATGGAACACGGTGCCCTCTCGACACCCCCATAAAATCCTGTGAATGAGGCATGATGATACCATAGTGAAAGCCTCATCTAGAAGTACATATACAAATTTTTCAGCTTCTTATTATAGGGCCACAGTTGCAAAGGCTCCTCCATGGCCCTTAACAGCTGTAATTTCCTGGCGTTTCAGATCTGGAGTGAACATGGAAGCCCTGAACACAACACGTTAAATGGAAAGCATTTTGTTAATTGAATTAGACTTATATTTTCTGAAAACATTAAACCAAAGAACTTGGACTTAAACTAGTTTGATCTCTGTAAGATCAACTGGGTAAATACATTTGGGTGAAATGCATTGGTATGGATTGGACTGATAGGGCTGTTTACTTGGGTCTTAGTATTTCCTCTGGAGAATATAGCACAAACAGTTCAAGAATAATTGTAGAAATGCATATTTATTATCCAGTTTACCAAGAAGTTGCATGATTTGCCTACTTTGTTAGTAACTACGTGTGTGTGTGTGTGTGTGTGTGTGTGTGTGTGGCTTTCTTCCAATATACTGTCACTACATGTGACTTTTTAAATGAATAAATAAATTTGTACAAACTATATCTAGCAGTGGCAGTGGTAATGAGGGCTGCTGCTACCGCCTTCATTAAGGATGCTAGGATTGAACCATACGTAGGTATGACCCAATAGCCTTAGAAAACCACAATTAACCCCAGAATGCTGCAGGAACAACAACCCAGCAACAGGTTTTTGATAATAATTTTCTTGTTTTCTTTACACAACAGATAACTATTGCTGACTTATTCTTTAAATCTTGTACCTCTACATAATTGAACACGATTGTACACAACCCATAGTTCTATTGTCTATTGTGTCTTCATGTTTATAGTATGTGTTTTCCATCTTGTAGTTGTACCTGTTTTAAGGGCTATGGTCATGTCTCCTATTTATAGTTATATCCTTAGTAAATATCAGTCCAATTTTGACATTCTATGCATCAAATTTTAGGAAATGAGTTGGCTAACAAGAATGTAAGAGGCTTGAAACTGCTGTGTAGGATGGTTAAAATGGTCATTCCAAAGCCACCTTTTGTCTATAATTTCAGTGGGCGGGGGGGGGGTAGGTGTTTCTTGTCTTTTTGTTTGAGCCCTTGTAACATTTCACCTTTCAAAGGTGGGCGTTCACTGCAAGCACATCTTTGGCAGCACAGCTCCTTACCTTCATTTTGGTGTACAGTATGTCCAAATCAGCTCATTACTTTCAAAGCAGTGACCATTTTCTTGAAAGTAGTTTAACTCATGCTGCGCAGTGATATGTGACCTTGGAAATTACCTTCAAGGTCATTTTTGAGGATGGCATCTGCCCACATCTTCTTTGGCACCGTATGTACAATTGAACTGGCATGAGTGCCTCTTTTTAACATTCTGATGCTGATACAAGTAAAAAATGACATTGTGGCTGGCCTACTGTACAGCATTCTGGGGCTGAACTAGCTAATTTCTTGCTGTGTTTGTGGTTAAGCAGATCCTGTTATTAGTTCCATTACAAAATTAGAGTCCTATCTACCTCTCCATTCAGTCACCATGGACACAGACACTTCAATTTGTGTATCTGTCAAGGTTCCACTACTGCAAGGACCCCTTGATCTGCCCTTTGGGAGATCTCTGCCTCTTCCCAAAGACCCAGTCCTTTGCCTGCTTCCTCCAGTAACGTGGGTGAAGGCTTTAGGCGTGGTGAATAAGTCACTCCAAACTCCAGGGTACACAACAAACTTTACTTATAGTAGTAGGGAAATTACTTAATAGAGTGGTTTTAAATCAAAAGCAGGTATGATAAAATAAAACAAACAAACAAACAAACAATCAGGGCCGGTGCTACTATTAGGCCAACTAGGCAGCTGCCTAGGGCGCGGGGCTAAAGGGAGCGCCAGAAACGCCTTGAAAAAAAAATACAGCGCTCTCAAGTGGGAAGGGGGGGCGCTAAATATCTGATCTTGCCTAGGGCACCAAATTGCCTTGCACCGGTCCTGCAAACAATGTTCTCTAGTTTCACTTCAGTCTACCTAATTCCTGTGCAGTTAGCCAGCCAGTTTCTCTTTCTCTCTCTCTCTGCTTCTCTCTCTGCTGGTTCTCTCTGCTGCTCAGCACACAATCTCCCTGCTAGCTGACCACACCCCACATATATAGTCTTCCCAGGAATGGAAGGTTATAACCATGTGACCTTGCACTGGAGAACTGATTCTAAACTTCTATTGGGTAACTTAAAACTCTCAAACTCCCCCTCCCATCGTGGAGTGTTTGGGCCTTCAGGCTTCAACAAACTGAAGCCTGTGTAGGCCTCAACAAACCCAATCCTGTGTAGGCCTCAAACCCTCACAGTATCCAATATAATTCTATTCATCTTAATAGTTTTATATATCCTTTCCTTTAGTCTTAAGCCTCTATGTGCTATGCACTATGCTCTCCCTCGTTATGCTGATGGTTGTTTAACTGGTAGAACTTGAATCCTTCCTGTTCTTATGCAGCCCTCATGCTTACAAATACAGGTCCTAAGCTGCCTACGTACTGTATCTAGGCATCCATATGTATATACTAGATCACAGGTCCACTACATTCCATGTATAACCCACACACCAGCAGTCCACAATGTGATCTGCACAGAAATTATTCCCTGTTTTTCAAATAAATTTGGTACCTTTATTCTGGTCACATACAGTGCATCAGTTGCAAGGAAAATTGCCAGAAGCCTTTCCTTCATCAATTTTATTGCTACTTTCAGGATTATTCCTAAAAATTTTGTGAACCAATATGCCACTTAAATTTTGTTTCCTTTTCTATGCATTTAAGGGAAGAGCCAAAATGGTGGGTTGTTGCTTATGAAATATTTCACAAACTGCAAAATATATCCTATCTTCAGCCACTTTTGGAGGAGGGTGGCACAACAAGATGTAAAAGTATTTACGCATGCACAGTAAGTCCAGGGTGCATAACTTTTAGTCTGAACTGGCTTCATGAGCCAATGTGGCGTAGTGGTGAGAGTGTTGGACTGGGACTCGGGAGATCTGGGTTCTAGTCCCCGCTTGGCCATGAAACCCACTGGGTGACTTTGGGCCAGTCACTGACTCTCAGCCTAACCTACCTCACAGGGTTGTTGTGAGGGCAAAATGGAGAGGAGGAGGAGGATTATGTAAGCCGCCTTGGGTTCCTTGCGGGGAAAAAAGGCAGGGTATAAATATAATAAATAAATAAATAAATGACATTATCACATATCTAAAACTGACTGACTGACTATATCAGGGTGAACAACATGCAGCCCATAGGTCATATGTGGCCCCTGCCACACAAACACACACACACACACACACACCACTCTGTATTGCCAAAGTTGTTTTTTTAAAAATTAATCTGTGGGAAAATAGCATCTGTAGCCACTATGGAGTACCGAAAGGGTTAAATTTAACATGGAAACAAGCTGCATTTAATCATTATAGTGCTCTGTAGCAAATTTTAGTGGCGAACTGGCAGTTTCAGCTTTATTTTTTCTGGCACCATGGACCTCTGGAAGGTGTCCACCCCTGGAGTATATGGCTTCCTCATGGTATCGTCATATTTTAAAACATGTGTTCTCTCTCCAGCTGTCTGGGATCATGAAGTCAATGAGAAGAAACTCCAGTTTCAAAGTAGTGGTGACAAAGCAGCTGCTGATCAGGCAGTGAACAGCACACACTGTTAGATGAGGGGAGGCGGAGCATGGCCCAGCAGGTACGTAAATGTATTGCATGCAGAAGGTCCCCAAGTCAATCTACAATCTTTACAATCTACAGTCAAAAGATCTCAGGTTGCAGGGCTGGAAAAGGGCTCATACTGAGACCCAGGAGGGCTGCTTCTAGACAGGATATACAGTACTGGTCTAGATAATCCAATGGACTGGCACATTTTAAGCCCGCTTTATATGTCCAATTGTTTTCCCTTTAGGTTCAGAATCTGTAACCGAACTCCAGCATGTCAGTTCTCCTAGAGCACTTCCGGTTATAAATCAGACCAAGCAGAAGTTAACAGTGCTTAATTAAGAATTCAGAAGATGCCAATTGTAATGAGAATAAGTCACAGAGTGGTTTCTTATCAATAAACTACAACTGAAAATTATGTATTTCTGTTCCCAATTAGCTCAAATGAGCCAAGAAAGGGAGAAATATAAGGAAACAGAATCAACTAAAATTATTAATGAACTAGCTCAAATCAATAAGTCTGAGGTTAAAATATTTCTGCAAACATCCTATTAGCTAACTAACAATACACAAAAGAAAAGTTATAAGAAGGTTTCTAAATGGAAACGAATAGTAACATAGATTTTATCCATCCCGCCAAGGTTATCCATAGTTACCAAAATTACAACTTTATTCTCAACTACTTCCAAGCCTCTGAACTTCTTTAATGTGCACCAAGCCACATGGGACCCATGGACCATAAAAGTAGAGTCAGTGCTCAATGTACAGGCAGGTCAGAGCAGGCCCAGCCCTTTTAGTTTTTGTGACAGCTCCCTTAGCTACATTTAAAACACTAAGGCAGGCATGGTTTGACTAAAATTTGGGATCATGGGGTGAGGCTTGCAAATTTCTTTAAGCCCCCCCCCATACACACACAACATATTATCCCATAATTCAAGCTGTGTGTGTGTGTGTGTGAGAGAGAGAGAGAGAGAGAGAGAGAGAGAGAGAGAGAGAGACTGAGACTGAGACTGAGACTGAAATTGCAATGATTTTGTTGAGCTGACTGTGTGAGTCTTCCCACACTATGGTGTTGGAGGGCCAACCAGGTAGGAAAGGCCCACAGAATTGGACGGGCCCATAGTATATATACACATATACTCCAAACAGATGAGTTGTCATTGGAGAAAAGTAGCGCCCACACAGCTCAATGTTCATATAAAGGGAGGATTATTTTTGTAGGCATAAAGCTGGGGAATCTGCAGGCCAAGTGGTGCCGTCACCCTAATTTCATGTGGGGTGGCAGAGAGATAGGTAAAGGGAGAATGACACAGAAAAAGAGCTATGCAATGCTGCATACTTCCTACTTTTCACCCTGGCTCTGCTCACCATTGGCTGTGGCCCCTAAAGAACTTTTCCCATGGGTCAATGGCTGTCATGCCCCTATAAATTACTCCTCTTCAGAGGACAACTTGGAGACCCCCAAGTCAACCATTGCAGAGGAGCTGTCTGTGATGAGGTACCTTGAGATAGTTCAGGCCAGGGGGATCCTGGTTCTTAGGGGACTGTGGGCTCTTCCCCTCAAGGCATAGTTAGCCACCTCTCAAATTCGGAGGCAGACACTGAGCAGCCACCTAACTCCAGGGAGTGCAGGTGCTTAAAGGTGCAGGCTAAGCTGCCTGCCAAATAGAAGTGCCTGCCTGAGGAATAAGGACTCCTCATTAGTAAAGTTATACTTGTGAGCAAGGCTCTGCTCATGAATAGACCATTCCTTGGGTGACTGAGGGCCTGCAGCTGTGCCTTGGGTGGGGGTTCTGAAAGCTCAGGCTTAGAAGCGTCCAGTTCTAGGCACGGGGTGTTGGAAAATTGCCTGTGTGCCAGCTTTGTATTTCTCCGATAGCCTAGCTGGTCTCTGGAACTCTGTGTTTAGACTGCTTACTGACCTTGCCTTTGGTATTGACCCTAACTAATTCTCTGAAGCTCTGCCCTTGCACCACCATGAGCAGCACAATGGCCCTTCACAGGAAAAAGATTCCCTAGTCCTGGCACAAAGTCTAGACCAGTGTTCTCCAACCTTGGGTCCCCAGATGTTTTTGGCCTACAACTTCCATCATGCCCCAGCCAGCTATGCTGGCTGGGGCATGCTGGGAGTTGTAGGCCAAAAACATCTGGGGACCCAAGGTTGGAGAACACTGGTCTAGACATTCCTTCCTTTTAGATATATACATATTAATCTGAAGTTAAGATTCTTGGGAAGCTGATTTCTGTGCCCAGAACCCCATTCTATGCTGTAGAGTTTTGTGCTTTTGTGGAATCGCAAAATACATACAAACCCTAGATTTTTGCATTTTACCCATGCTGTGATCCACAGATCCCAGATAAAAGCTGAAGTTTATGGATCTTGCCATGAATGATATCCATGTTGGAATGGAAGCAGGAAAAGAAGGGTATGGAAATGTATAAGGCAGTCTACCTGAACCTGGTGCCCTCCAGATGTTTTGCACTACAACTCCCATCAGCCCCATCCAACATGGTCAATGGTCAGGAACGCTAGCAGCTGTAGTTCAACATATCTGGAGGGCTCTAGGCTGGGCAAGGGTGGAATAGGGAATGGAAATACAAGGTATTGGGACCAGGGTAAACTTTTCTGCATCTCATGGCTGGACTTCAAGAGGATGGCTCTCCAGTCCTTGCATGATAGCATGCATCCCATGGTGTGCCTACAAGCAGCCACTACATTGTAAACGTTCACTTGAATCCACCCATGAATTTGTCCAGTGACTGGTTTTACTGCTGGACTTTCTAGCAGTATAACTATATATATTTATATATTGAAAATGCTGCAATTGTTTTGGTTTGTATTTTTTTCTAAAGACAACATGCAGGAAAGTGGTCCAACCCTAAATATATATTCTCATAATTAGTCCCAGTGAAACAGATTTCTAGCCTTAGTTCTTAAAGGGAAAAAAAGCATATTTTATATTTGGTAATATTGACAGAGAAAGTACAGAAGCCCACAAGAGGCAAAAAAAAAAAAAAGCCAAGAGGAATAGAATAAATGTCTGATATCCCACACATCACACATAAAAAGAGAGTGGGAGAGAACGCTGCACAGGGCAAATATATGAGAGAAATTATTTCTCCTTTAGCATCTTTCAGGTTTCTTAGATGGGAAAAAAGGAATATTCCAAAAAGGGGGGGGGACTTTAAGACATAAAGAATAAAGGCAGCAATTTTCCTTCAACAAGGTCAATCCTTTAAGACAATAAAATTTATAACACAAGAATGGCAAAGAACATACTCAGAAAAGTGACATTAAAGTATTCACAGAGCCCCAGGGCAGAAAGCAAAACTGATGTGTCAGGACGACTGAAGGTGTTCAGGCTGGTTTTCTTCTGATTCACTTTATTTTGTTTTGGCATAGATCGACTTTATTGTATTATTAGAATGCTAGATCAGAAGTAGCATGCACAGATTTAATCTACTGATGGCACAGGCAGCTGGATCCTATTCTGCTTTATCTGCAGTGCCAAAAGCTAATGTAGGTGGGTGCAGATACAGCTAAAAGCCAATCTACATAATTGGATAAGGTGTGTGGTACTGTCCTCCTGGGACTGTACCAGTGCAGATGTGGATGGGGGTGCGGGTTGCATGTTTTAAATGTCACTGTGCTCCTTGTTGATTTCTGTCATTGGAGCTTTTTTGGCATGAAATGGGGGCTCTTGGAGGGCTTGACTGTCCCCTGATAACCTCACAATACTAACCTTTGTTAATATCTGTTCACTGTCCCTCTCACTAACTGCTTGTAAGCACCTTTATTTTTTTTTAATCTGAATTCTTCTTCCATAAATGTCTAGAAATGCAATTCCAGCTGGGGATCAATCATATAGCTGCTAGGATCCCAACAAGCCACCAGGACAAGAGCAATACTTTCCTCCTTCACTCTGAATTGGCTTTATGATTATGTCATTTAGCAAAGCATACTTGGCTACATGATGATTTTGTCAAGCAATTAAGAATAAAGGCAATGCTTTTCCACTATTACTCTGAATTGGCTTCACACACTATCTCTCTGTATTGTGGGAGCATAGCCTCACATCCTAAGATCCTTCTAAGATCATGGCTGCTACTTGTTAATATGATCGGCTGGATGAACACTTTGCCCCTGTTCACAGAACCTTACTGAAGGATCTCAAAAAGCACTGTTCTTTTATAGTCTGCAAAAATATGGGAGGTCATCTTCATACAACCCTGTTTCAAACCTTCAGATCCTCTTCTCTCTCAGTCCTGCCCATCTCTCTGTCCTCCCCTCTTCTTTGCCAGCTCCTCCAGCCTTTTCCTGTCTCCCTCTCCAACTGGATCCCATACTGTTGCACTGCTGCCCTTTTCTCATTGCATCTCCTATTTCTTCAGTGCTCCTGACGACCATAATGTGGTGAGAGCAGGAAAAGTGCAAATTCTGCCCAGTGCAAGGCATCTGTGGTATGGCATCTATCCCCAGCCTTGGTTTTCTTAGATCACCACTTCGAGCCCAGTTCAGCCAAAAAATGGTGCGAGGGTGCTCCCATGACTTTGCTCTTTCCTTTCCCCAAAGCTAGCCTACGGATGTGTGCTTCTTACACTCTATCCTTACACGCTAGTCTTAAGTCAGAATGGGAACAGCTGTTAGAGGAAGCTAGCCCAATGCCATCACTATACTTCATCTTCCACCCACAAATTAAGGCCTGCTTTAGAAGTTAGGAGCAGAAGTGGCAATGAATCAGTTCCCAACATTTTTTTCCTTTGGTCCTGCTCAGGGTCACACAAATAGGAAGTTGGAGACTGCCTTCTATGGAGCGAGTCTCTGGCAAAATGCCTGCCATTCTAAGAAAACAGAAACTCATTCTAAGGGTTTTGTACAGATCGAGGGTATTTGTATTTTCCTCAGAAGATCTAAATATCTCAATAAAGTTTTCGATTTAAAAATAAAAACACATCAACATGAAAATGGTGCATGCTGCTGCATTCCTCTAGATCTGGCTTTAACTGTAATCTAACTCTGGGGAAACAATTAAAACATTAAGAAGTCTCAAGGCATTTGTCTATCATTTTTATTGGGACAGGGGGAATTAAGAGAACATAATGGAAAACTTAATTACACTCACCTAATTATGAAAATTTAATAGAAATAGGAGTGCAGAAATGGGCAATTGCATGAGGCTAATAATGCTGCTGATAAGCCATCAAAAGCAAAGCTGAGAACGCCAGCAAGAGCCTCAGTAGGAGACTGGCTATCTTTAATCTCCTATCTACAAAAGGCACCTAATAGGATGGACAATTTAACATGAACTGGAATTTACTTGAATGTAAAATGTCTTTATATATTAATGAAAAATCAAAGAAATTAGGGAAATAGATAACGAAAGGCAGGCAATGATAAAGTAGCAAATTACAGTATTGCCACAAAGGTTAAATGAGAATGCTGTATTGGCTGTAATCATAAATGTAAGACTTCATCATGGTTTTGGAACTGCATAATTTGCATATCTGTCAGACAAAAGATTCTCCCTTACCAAAAATGCATATTTAGACACACAAAAATTGGAATTCATGAACATGTAACTCTGGTCTGGTTATGACTTAAGACACGGATTTGATTTGTTATTTGTGTAGCTATACTGAACTATGGAAATAAATATTTGACTGAGGAATAGAGTACAGTTTATGATTCAGGCCAAAGTCATGCACCTTTAAGAACCACTGGCTACAAGCACTAGCGCATGTGTTTAATACTCCCATTGAATTCAATGGGACTTATGTGCACAACTTTTGCTTGATCACACCTACAATTTAGTCTAGTTCAGGAGTGGGGAAACTGTGGCTTTCTATATGTTGGACTACAACTTCCATAATCTCTGACCATTGGTCATGCTGGCTGGGGATGAATGGACTTGGGTCCATCAACATCTGGGGACCCACAGGTTCCCCACACCTGATTGAATTATTCTTTTGCTTATTGAAACAGTTACATTTCCTTACAAAATGCATCCTCATGATTCTGTTTTCTAGTGAAAATGATTGCAAAGATGAATGAAAGAGACATGAGAAAGTAGAGTAGGCATCTCTTATAGGCCATCTATAGGCACTGATATTCCTTCATATTAATTACCAAACGGATCTCTATTCACAAGAAGAAGGAGGAGGAGGAGGAGGAGGAGGAGGAGGAGGAGGAGGAGGAGGAGGAGGAGGAGATGTTTCTTTTGAGAGTCAGCCAAACTTAGGTACATATAAATTTCATTGGTTAGCAACCAAATCTTATGCATGTTTATTAGGAAGTAAGTGTCATTGTGTTATCTTTGTACATAGGATTGCAGTTTTAAGTCTTCCATTATAATCAATAGGAAGTACAAAAACTTAAGGGTGCAATCCTACGGGTGTAGGGTGTAGGAAAAAAAAGTCCCACAACTACCAGCATTCCTCAGCAAGCCATGCTGGCTGAGGAATGCTGGGAATTGTAGGACTTTTTTCTGTCTAAACATGCATAGGATTGTGCCTTAATTTAGTCTGGATTAGTATGTATATGACCTATAGATCATGTTGTTCTGAAGAACTGAAGGGTGGCCGGATGACCGGCCAGATGGGCGATTAACAAATATAATAAAATAAATAAATAAACTGGGAGTTACTTAAGAGGCAAACCAATCTTATAGATATTCATGACTAGATTCTGCACCAAATGGCTTGAGCCAATTAGTTACAGAAGTATCCAATCCAATGCTATATGGGGGGCACATTTGTCAGGTAATGTTGCTTGTCATGTTCAAACCACTATAAAGTTCAATACTAAATATTAGGTGTGTAATGTTCTACCAAACAACAACAATAATAATAATTAGTGCTGCCATCTGATTAATGCATTCTTAGTTGATTAGTCCAATACATTTATTGAATTAATCAATTATTTAATAAAATTGTATAAATTTGAATATGAGGACATAACTTTAAAACAAAAACATACTCTTTTCTTAGATGATACATACATATGTTGTAGCAGGCATGATATTAAAAGAAGGCAGTATACCTCTTCCAAGATGGTGCTTGCCATCTGCAGTTTTTATATGTTCTTGTACTATTTAAAAATAAAATCTGTTGGGATACCATCTTAGTCAATAAAAAGTTCAATTAATCATTGGGGAGTGACCCTATGGCCCCTAGACAGCATCTACTGGGCCAATAGGATGCTTTGGATTCCCAGATCCGAGGTTAGAGACAGAGCTCTGATCTCAGAGCTGGGAATGTGCTCAGATCTCCCCCCTCGCAGCCAGCACAGAAAGAGCCAGGCCAGCTGCTTCTCTGGGGTCATAAAAGTGAGGGGAGGGGAGAGGGAAGAGAGGAGACTTGGGCCACCAGGATATGGCATATTCTGATAGCGCTCCAGCTTATTTATTTATTATTTATTTAATACATTTTTAGCTTCCTTCCTTTCCCCTCCAAAGCGCCACAGCTCGATGGCCAAAATCAGCTGTCTAGCTGACCTGTAGGGCGGGAGGGGTGGGGAGACAGAGGTCGCCTCTGCCACTTCCCCCACCCTGCATAGGATGCCTGTAATCCTCTGAATTCGGGGTCTTATGGGCACCCCATATCAATTAATTGAATGTGTTGCAGCCCTAACAGTAATGCATGTTATTTCTACAGTCCTCTTCCTAACGGCTCTAGGCATTTCTCACTAAGCATTCTAGGAAGGAAGCCAGCAACATTATACCCATACTACAGATGGGAGACTGAAGCTTAAAGCATAGTGGTTTCCTTAAGGATATTTAGGGATCTATAAATTAGCTGTGATTTGCAAGGGGTGCCAGCTCACATTCTTTACCGGTACACTGTGTCAAGGCATCCAACATTCTATTGTATCTCGATTAGGTAGGTTATCTCAGGCACAGTTGTGCCACATTGCCACTCCAACCAAGCCTATGACATATTGTTAAGATAGGCTGCATTTGGGAATCATAGCTTTGCCAGAATGGGCAGTAGCACAAGTATGGCTTTCTAGATCAGCTCCTGAAACTAACATAGTTAGGGATAGGGTGAAATTCACTCCATATTGTGTGTGTGTGTGTGTGTGTGTGCGTGTGTGTGTTACTGGATTTTCCCAAATCACATCTCCTGGACCCAAACATGGATCTGACCACAATTTGCAGTCAGAAATTTGTATATGAGCTTGCAATGCATTCCACAAAACAAAATAAGGTATTTGACATCATGCACACATTTGAAAAATGTGCAAAGAAAAATACAAAATATCCAAAATGTGTACAACAAACATGCTTTTAGGCAATAGGTGCATGCATCTAAAAATGCATACATTTAAACATACACATGAAACTGTGCATCATGAAAAGTGCATAAAATTTCCCTGATGGATTTTAAATTGCCAGCTCATGGCAAATGAGATGGTATGAGCTTGACCTCAAACAAATAGAGAATCTTGGTGAGACTGAGATTGACAGGTCTGTCCATCCCTAAGCCTTCACTGCCATAAATGGATTTAGCTGTTGTTGCATCTCAATAATAATTTTCTAGCTTTGTAGTTCATACTATCAAGCTGTAGATCTAATTCCTATCCCTTTAAGGGAAAAGGTTATTGAGCTTTTGGGATTTAACTAGAATTTAAATGTGAAACATATAACAAAAAATAGAAAACAAAAATGCTATTTCTATATGAACTTTAATGCAGCTAAGCTCTGTATAGCTGAGAAGAAGAAAAAACCTTGTGATAGAGAAGAGTTTTAAGAAACAAAATTAATACATTTCTAGGAAAGAATTGCATAAACAGTTATCATGACCAAGATGGTCTTTACTATGAAACCCTTATCACATCAAATAATAATGAAGTATGACATTTAAATCCTTAGCCATTCTAAACGGTGACTCGGAAAATGGAACATTACTGATATCTTTGACAAGGCAAATGTATGAGGTAAAAGGAGATGCCAAGTTCAGATAAGCCATTTATTTTTACTGACCCCAGTCAGTCGTGCCCTTGTTTTTAAAATATTTTATCCAGCCAACAGGGTACACGATATGACATTCATTAGATTTGTCAGATGAAGCTGGTGGATAAATAGACAGCAAGGATTAGCAGCAGTCTATGAAAGGAAGGTAAAGTGATTGCGCTGCAACAAAATGAAGAATGCTGTCTGAAAATATGCTTTTTGCCAAAGTGCTAGAAATGAAAATGAGACATGGCCATAGCCTAGGTTCCTTGCTAGGTTCCACCTTTGCAGGTAGAGCTTCAAAGAACTGAATGGAAAATAGAACTCCAAGCCCAATTATCTATGCATATTTTAATGTATATGCATTGTTCGTATATTTTAAAAAAGATGACAATTTCTTATTCAACTTTAGAAGCAATATTAACCTATCTATAATGGACATCTTCTTTAAATAAATAACTTACTGAAGTCATTCTCTCCAACCATTAGGGAATACTACACAATTTGGCTTCAATTTATGTTTTTACATAGTGCACCACGTAAAATTAATCTCCGGCTTTGCTAATAAAAAGACTGTCATGCTTCTCTTTACTTCTCTCTGCCTACCTAGCAACCTGGGTATTTTGCCTAAGGCTAGAGACAGATCTGAGTTGCAGCTGCCTTTATGTTTTCAGTAGTGCTGAAAATTTCTTGCACATTTTTTTCTATTCAATTTTATAGAAAATAAATTGCTTTTGAAAAGAAATTCAAAGGAGAATGAAATTTCAGAGAAATTCTCCTGGGCTGGTTTCTGGACTCTTGTGCTTGCCTTACTTATGAGGTGGCCAAGAAGTGTGCATGAATTTCATGTCTTTCATTGTACAATCATCTCTCTGGTAGCCTGTTGACTTCCCATGCTTCATTTAAAGCCCAGGGGAAGATATCATGAAGTAATTCCTCCCAAAGGGCTTTTTCAGATCAGGACGTGCAGCCAGCCTGGAAGGAGAGAGAAAGACGTAATAGAATGAGAGAGAAAACACACAGTACCCTTGGTCACCTCAAAGTGATTAGGTAAGCTCAAAAACACTGCTAAAAGAAATTCAGAATAAATTATAAAATGCCCTGAGAAAGGCAGAAAAAAATGGAAGCCTCTTTCATGGAGGAAGAAAACATTCAGGACATTGGAGGGCAGGTTATGGCACAGGACTAGCTCCACCTGTTTCCTGGAGCTGGACCCAACATTGCCCCCCCTCACATCTGCGTGTGTAAAATGGCGGCCAGGCTGCCGACACAGTTGATGCTGTTGCCACTTGTAGTGACACTGTAAGATGATGGTGATGGTGATGGTGATGGTGATGGTGATGGTGATGGAGCTGTGCTACAACCCCTGCCCTACCTGTCAGGAACTGTTGGAGAATTTTTCCTCCCTCTGCTCACAAAGAGTGTGGAGAATTTTGAGGGGCCATTTGTGCACAGCTCTAGTTTTCAGAAATAAGGGTCAGATATTGCTTCTTTTTCCCAGAATGCCAGGTGTAACCGGATACCTGCAACTCCTACCAGTGACTCATCCATTCAGTCTGCAATTCTGAGACAGGGTCTAAACTACAGACCTCACGGCTACAAAGCGTGACCTAATTTATGGACTTTTCTATCCCCCACCCCACCCCCATCCTCTGCCTTTTACCACCTAGACTGATTAAGAGTTTTGGAGAACTTGAAAGCTTGCCCAATCTTTTGTGGCATTTTGGTTGGTCATAATAAAGGTACCGTATTCCCCAACTTTAGATTTTGGGTTCCCCCCGCCCCATGTACCAGCACAGCTGTCTTTGCTTTTTATAGTCCTTAAATTATTCCTTATATCTTTTAAGCACTCCGCTGAGCTCAAGGTTGTGATAAAGGAAGATTTTTTTCAGGATTTCATAGGGATGATAAGGGTCACAATGATCTTGAAAAATCTACAGAGTCAGAGGGAATTTTTGTGTGGGCAGAGGTTTGCAAATTGGATGGATGAAGTTTGTGAATACTACTACTGATGGGAATGACCAGTTACAAATTATTATTTTTCCTAAGCCAGAAGATTTCCTTTTTAAGAAAACAACCTCTCATTCTTTAAATAGAAACTGCCATGTAACAAATTTTAAAAACTGGTTTCCCTTCACCCCCCCAAAACTGAAAATCATTATTCTGAGTGGGAGACTGTACCTAGCTCCACCCTAGCCACTGTCCTGAAAGGAGATTTATAAGAGCTAGGGTGAGCTTGCTGTAAAATAAAGATTATAAGATCATAAGGTCCTTTTTGACATAATCTATGGACTGGTTTATACAGGCATCTTGATGAGAGCAGTCAAAAGTAGTGGCATGCATTTACAAATGAACCATCCAAGACTAAACCTCACAGGCAGACCTTTCATATCACCTGATTTTAATTCATACACCATGATTTACAATGGAGTCAGTAATCTTGAGGGGCATAATAATAAGGGGCATAATACAGAGACCAAAAGTACCTCTGGGGAGAGAATTAAGGAGTCACTTGCCTGGGGGATGAGTTCAAATAGGATGAACTTTGTCATTTGTGTGCAGGTTGCCTTGTCTTCAGTCCTTGCTCAGCTTAAAGCAGGGCCCCCTGTTAAATATTTGCTGCTGACCAGGAGCATAATGTTTCACCTCTGTTGCTAAGGAGTTTCAACAAGGATTGCAAACAAATGTGAGTTCTTTGTTTTATTGTGGAATGAACCTCACCACCCTGATCCCTAAATACTCACAACCAGTATGCAACTACTTATGAAGCATTTCGCATTGATTTCCTCCTTTTGTTCCTGCACAGCTGGCATTCAGCAGAAAAGGTGTTTCTAATGTAATTGACAAAAGAATGCCCCAGCTCCTTGCCTTCACATGGAATCCTGGGAAAGTCACTTCTGCCCACAATAGCAGAAATGTGTTTGTCTATATCATGTAAATGAGACATTTTTTACAAAAGCAAATGGAGGCAGTTGGGAAATGCATGAAGGGGAGTTGTATACTAGTCCTAGACCATTTGAAACAAACAAAACAAAAAAGCTCTTGGACATCATTTTATAAATGTTGAATATCCTTTCCAAGACATCTTTGTAAAGTCATGACCCATGGGCAGGCAGATTATGATTTCCACCATTGATCCAGTCCTCCTGATATTATGATATGAACTCATCATAAAAAGGAGTGCTGGGTGGCTGCCTAGGAGTGCTGGGTGTGCTGTCTTCCCTCATGACCTCTTCCTGCCGCCACTGCTGTGCGGCTAAGATTCAAATCTTATTAGTGAGGTTGGGGAGCTGTCCAAAAGATCAGGAGGACAAGGTTTTCACAAGAGCAGCTACAACAGAGACTGAGCTAGATGAAGCGTTGCATTCGCAAATGCTAGGCACCCACTGAGGAGTGCTGCCCTACTGCTGCCTGAAGCACTCCTTCCTCAACTGGGCTCATGGAAGGAAGGCCTTGGGTTGCCAGGCTGGCACTGCGACTTCCAGTTTGGGCTCTGTTTGGGCTTGTCACTTTCTCTGCTCTTGGAGTCCTGGGATTGGTCATGGAGGATCTGGAGATAGGGGGTCCACCAGTCAGAATGCATTGGGTCCCCCAAATCTGTGGCTTCCTTGAGTAGGACTCCTTCCTGGTTGGTAATTGCAGGGGTGCTGCTGCCATTCTGACTCCGTTTGTTCCTTATATGTGCTAGGACCGGCAATTTCCCGCCCTGAGAAAGTCATAGAATCATAGAAAAGTAGAGTTGGAAGGGGCCTACAAGGCCATCGAGTCCAACCCCCTGCTCAATGCAGGAATCCAGGTCAAAGCATCTCTGACAGATGTCTGTCCAGCCGCACCTTGAATGCCTCCAGACTGGGAGAGCCCACCACCTCCCTAGGTAGTTGATTCCATTGTCTTATTGCTCTGACAGTCAGGAAATTTTTCCTGATGTTTAGGTGGAATCTAGGTTCCTGTAACTTGAGCCCATTATTCCGTGTCCTGCAAACTGGGATGAACGAGAAGAGATCTTTGCCCTCCTCTGTGTGACATCCCTTCAAATACTGGAAGAGTGCGATCATATCTCCCCTCAGTCTCCTCTTCTGAAGGCTAAACATGCCCAGTTCTTTCAGTCTCTCCTCATAGGGCCTTGTTTCCAGTCCCTTTATCATCCTTGTTGCCCTCCTCTGAACCCTCTCCAGTTTGTCTATGTCCTTGTTAAAGTGAGGTGCCCAGAACTGGACGCAGTACTCAAGATGAGGCCTAACCAGTGCCGAGTAAAGAGGAATTATCACTTCCTGCGATTTGGAAGCTATACTTCTATTAATACAGCCCAAAATTGCATTTGCCTTCTTTGCAGCCACGTCGCATTGCTGGCTCATATTCAGTTTGTGATCTACCACAATTCCAAGATCCTTCTCACTTGTAGTATTGTTGAGCCAAGTGTCCCCCATTCTGTAACTCTGCATTTGGTTTCCTCTCCCTAGGTGCAGCACTAGGCATTTATCCCTGTTAAATTTCATTCTGTTGTTTTCGGCCCAGCGCTCCAGCCTATCGAGGTCACTTTGAATTTTGTTTCTGTCTTCCAGAGTATTAGCTGTTCCACCCAACTTTGTGTCATCTGCAAATTTGATAAGCATTCCCTGTACCTCCTCATCCAGGTCATTAATAAAAATGTTGAAGAGCACCGGGCCCAGGACCGAGCCCTGTGGTACCCCGCTCGTTACCTCTCCCCAGTTTGAGAAGGAACCATTGATAAGCACTCTTTGAGTCCGATTCTGTAGCCAATTGTGGATCCACTTGATAGTTGTTCCATCTAGCCCATTCTTAGCTAGCTTACTAATCAGGATATCATGAGGCACTTTGTCGAAAGCTTTGCTGAAGTCCAGGTATATAATGTCCACAGCATTCCCACAGTCCACAAGGGAGGTTACCCGATCAAAAAATGAGATCAGATTAGTCCGACAGGATTTGTTCTTGACAAATCCATGCTGGCTTCTAGTAATCACTGCATTGTTTTCAAGGTGCTTGCAGACTGACTTCTTTATAATCTGCTCAAAAATCTTCCCGGGGATTGATGTCAGACTGACTGGCCTATAGTTCCCAGGTTCCTCCTTCTTGCCCTTTTTGAAGATGGGAACAACATTTGCCCTCCTCCAGTCGTCTGGCACTTCACCTGTCCTCCATGATTTCTCAAAGATAATAGACAGTGGTTCTGAGAGTTCTTCTGCCAGTTCCTTTATTACTCTAGGATGCAGCTCATCAGGCCCTGGAGATTTAAACTCGTTCAGAGTAATCAGGTGCTCCTTGACCATTTGCCTATCAATCTCAAGCTGCAATTCTGCCCCTTCAGTCTGCATTTCAGGTTTGCCAGGGGGGTCATAGACCCTCTTTTGGGAGAAGACCGAGCCGAAGTAGGAATTGAACACTTCTGCCTTTTCTTTGTCTTCTGTTATCAATTTTCCATCCTCATTGCGTAGTTGAACCACCAGTTCTTTCTTCTGTCTTTTACTGTGCATGTATCTGAAGAAAGCTTTTTTGTTGCTTTTAGTATTCCTCGCTAACCTTAGCTCATTCTCAGCTTTAGCCTTCCTGACACTATTCCTGCAGTTCTGTGCTACCTGCCTGTACTCTTCCCCTGTAGCCTGTCCTTCCTTCCACTTCCTATACGTGTCCTTTTTTGTTTTCAGGTCATCTTTGAGTTTATTGTGAAGCCACATTGGCTTCTTCTGTTGCCCTCTGCCTTTTTTCCTTGTGGGAATTGTTTGCAATTGTGCCTTTAAAATTTCCTTTTTTAAAAACTCCCACCCCTCCTGGGCTCCCTTTCTCGTGAGAGTCACTTGCCATGGGATCTTACTAATCATTGTTCTGAGTTTGTTAAAATTGGCTTTCCTAAAATCCAGGGTACGTGTTTGGCTACACTCAGCTTTTGCTTCTGTTAGAATCAAGAACTCAAGTATAACATGGTCACTTTCCCCCAGAGTTCCCGAAACTGCCACTTTATCCACTAACTCGTCTCTGTTGGTTAGAATCAGGTCAAGGATAGCCGATCCTCTAGTTCCTTCCTCCACTTTCTGTAGGAGGAAGTTATCAGCAGCACAGCTCAGGAATTTCTTGGAGGGGCCATGTTTGGCTGAATAAGTCTCCCAACAGATATCAGGGAAATTGAAGTCTCCCATTACTACCACATCGTGCCTCCTTGAAACAATGGCAATTTGTTTTTCAAAAGTTCCATCCTCGTCTTCTCCTTGATTGGGTGGTCGGTAGTAGACTCCAACCGCCATGTTCGTTTTATTCTTTGCCCCCTTTATTTTAACCCAGATGCTCTCAATGGGGCTGCCAAGCTCCTCTTCCTGTATCTCTGTGCAGAGATACGTATTTTTAACATACAGTGCAACTCCACCTCCCTTTCTGTTGCTTCTGTTCCTTTTGAACAAGTTATACCCTTCAATTGCTGTATTCCAGTCATGGGAGTCATCCCACCAGGTTTCAGTTATCCCTATCAAGTCGTACTTGCCCTCATGTATCAAGAGTTCAAGTTCGTCTTGTTTATTGCCCATACTCTGGGCATTAGTATAGAGACATTGAAGACTATGTGCTTTATAGTCCGACTTTCCCCCTACATTTTGTGGTAGACTATCAATGGGCACCGCTGGAGCTGTTCTCTCCATTGTGGCATAGAGGCCTTCTTCCATTGGTACCCCCGAGTTTATGTCTCCCTCCCCTGTTGGATTCAGTTTAAAGCCCTCCTGATTAAGTTCCTCATTCTGTGGCCAAACACATTCTTCCCAGTCCTTGTGAGGTGCAACCCATCCTTTGCCAGCAGTCCATCTTCCAGGAAGTGTAGCCCGTGGTCCCAGAATCCAAATCCCTCACGTCGGCTCCACCTTCGTAGCCAGTCATTCACTCGGAGTATTTTTCTTTCCCTTTCTATGCCTCTTCCAAGTACTGGAAGGATGGATGAGAAAACTATCTGGGCCCCGAAGTTCTTGAGTTCCCTTCCCAGCTCTTCAAAGTCTGCCGTGATTTCTTTGTAACTCCGCTTGGCAGTATCATTTGTACCCACGTGGAAGAGAAGAAAGGGGTATGTGTCGGTGGGCTGCATGAGCCTCGGCAGCTGCTCTGTCACATCCTTAATCCGTGCCCCAGGGAGACAGCACACCTGGCGAGTCCATGGGTCTTCGCGACATACTTTGGCTTCGATCCCCCGCAGGAGGGAGTCTCCCACTACGAGTACTCTTCTCTTCCTCTTGCTGTAGGCCTTGGTTTGATTGCCTCCACTTGACTGACCCTCAGCCTCTTGCTCGCTGTCACGTTGGGTGCCCGGTAATCCGTCCTCTGCAGGCTGTCCTCTGCTCTCGTCCTCAAGTACATGGAAGCGGTTCCATAGCTCCACTGCTTCCACAGGCACAGAGTGTCTTGTAGTTCTTCTGCTCCTAACAGTCACCCTTTTCCAGGGAGTTCCTCCTGCGTTATTTTCCCTTGCCTCTGCAGTCTCCGACTCCGCCTCATCCTGCCATTGCCCTTCTGGCTCCTGTACTGTGCTTTGGTGCTGTAGATCCACCGTTCTGTCTAAGAACTCCTCGCTTTCTCTTATGCTCCTGAGGGTTGACACTTGCTGCTCCAGTCCTCTAACCTTTTCTTCCAACAGCGTGAAAGTCTTGTTTTGTTGATTCTTTTCTGCTCCCAAATTAACCCCAATAAGGAAGCTGGTAAGGCACAACATCCCATCTTCACACTACAGTTCCCAAGTGGCATTGTGAAAAAGTACATACACAAAATAATAGGGAGCACATGAGAGCCTCAGAAAAGGAGATGACATTTTTAGTGGTCATAAAGATGATAGCAATGATCTAATTATGAGATGAAGGATGATAGGACTGTGCATAAATAAATGTAATAAGCAATAGTTGTGGAATTCATCTTCTGTTAGATCTATTCACTTTATTCCCATTCCCACAACAGAGCTCAACTTGTGTTGGAGATTGGGAGAAATCTGGGTTGTTCTCAGTCAGAATCCAGCCTTTGTCGTTCAAGAATGATCTTCCTTCCCTCCATGTGAAATGGAATGTTGTTGACACACTAATACAGCAAATGTGAGGGGAAAAATAATTTCTTTCATAAGTAAGCCTTTCACTTTAAGCCTATCACTATTTTGTCTAAAGGAAGAAAAATTTCATTTCCCATTACTTCCCCTATTTTTTTTTTCCAAATGTCCTTTGTTATGATTACTGTTATCTCACTGTTTTGTAACACTGGCTGTTCTAGTTAACTGCTTCCTTTGTTGCATTTATATTAACTGTAGTGCTTTCTTGAGGGAGGGGGTTATCCTATGGGGTACAGAAAAAACACACACCCTGATTTGTCTTGCTCTCAATCAGCTAATCAGTACTCCTACACACAAAGGGCTTTGAGTAGACTTTATTTCCGCAAATTTCCATCAGCATTAATGTCAAGTGTAGTTGTTGGTGAATGGGTTCTTTCTTTTTTTATCAGTATGAAATCCCCAGTATTACCCAGGATAAAAACAACTATGAAACACATAAGAGGTACCACAGTGTTCTTAGAGTTTACTGTTTAAGCTATTTATTACTCCAATACTGGGAGAAATCCTCCTCCTCCTTGCCTTTATTATTTTTTTCCAAGTGGCATTGCTTTCACAATAGTTTAGTGGTAGTGGATTTAGCTACAAGAAGAATTGGTTTTGAATGAGTTGAGTACCAAATGAAAGCAAATGAGAGGAGGTTCAGGGCTTGTTCGCACGACACGGGAACCGCAAGTCCCCCGCGGTTCCCGTGTTGTGTGCACGCCAACTGGGGGTGCCCCCGCGGGACAGCCGCGTGCAGGACGCATGCAAAGTGACCATGGTCGGTAGAGGGGTAAGCCCCTACCGTGCGTGGCCACCGCGCCATGCGAACAGTGGGCGGCTGTCCCATGGGGTCCGCACAGAGACGGCAGCCCAGAGTGGCTGGAGCTGCCGCCGCTCCAGCCTGTAGGGGCAAACGGCCCCTCTGGGCATCCTGGGGCTCCGCCCCCTAGCGCCGGGAGGCCCGCACTATGGTGCAGGAACTGCGGGGTCTGCCCACGCGCATGGGGCACAGGTCATCTGCGGCACCCCGCCAGACCCCACGGATGGCCCCGTGGTGCCTCCCCCGCCCCCAGCCTGGGTCGTGTGAACCGGCCCTCAGTTTAAGCCTCTCTCTTTTTTTATTTTTTTATTTTTTACTGAAATGGAAACCCCAAAATGCAAACTTTCCAGATATTTTATAGCAAATCACAGACAAAATAAAATTATATTAATCAATAACTAATGCTTCAGAAATCTATGCATTTAAAGCTATACACAACTTGCTTAAGTTTGGGCATTTTAGAATGCAATCTTAGGCCAATTTATCTGGGAGTAAGTCCCACTGAACTCAATGAGACTTGCTTCTGAATAGATATGCACAGCTTTCTGCTACTATGTGATCAATAACAGTAGGTTGCTGAATTCATTTCAAATTCTGAAAGTCTTACTAGTGCAGTGGAACATTCTAGGATTTTGCCCTAACCTTTAAAAGACAATCTAAAAGGTGTGTGAATAATTCCACATGTGTACCTTTATCCAGCACCTGGAGAACTTGGCCCTAATCCAGAGAATCACACTCAGGAACAGGCTGCTCTGGGCAATGAACTCTCCCCTCCCCCATTGTTGAATATCTGACTGGTAATCCACTTGGCATTCCATTCCTCCATACACATTCAGAAACTTTCCCCAAAAGGAAGCCATTCCCTGCCTTGGGTGGGGAGCGGCTTTTGCAGCTGAGGAGGACCAGAAGGATGTAATGTGCTGCATGTGCTTGGTAAGCATGCAGCAGAATTGGGGCAGAGTTTAGGAGTATAAATGCCAGCTCCTCCCGAAGCCCAGACTCTTTTGCTTCCAGGCTCCAGCTCCCACCCTCCCTGTAACCAGTGCAGGTTTAGCTAGTCACTCCCTTAGAAGGACTGAGCAGGATTTTTTACCTGGTCATGGATTGGCATTGTTTCACCTACTCTGCACCGGGCTGAATTGGTTTTAGAATGGGAGTTGGTTAATTAGGTTGGTTGGATATGAGCAGGGAGCTGTGGGAATTTTAGGTAAATGGGTTTTGGTGGGCACTTACAGGCGCCTTTACGGTGACTGGCAAGTCTGGAGGCCTGTTGCTTGGGGGCTGTGCAATCCACAAGCTGGAATACGGTTTGCCTTTGGGACCAACCTGCCTCACCTAGTTGTGTGGCACTGGGTGGAGGTGACACAGGGAGGCCCCCCTTACACTTATGCAGCCTAGGCAAAGGAGGTGGGTCTCAGCCCGCCTCCTAACTGGGATGGAGGCTAACTGGCTCACCCACAAGGCAGGCTAGTTACCTGCAGGGAAATTCAGATATATTCATGCACTTGCCACATGCAGATCCTGGGTGGGGTGAATTAACCATGTTAAATAAAGAGGCCCTAGTTTACCCAAGCTCTGGTGTCAGTCTCATTATTTCCTCTATTCCTTTTCTGTCAACAAGAAGAACCTTGTGAACAGTCCACCCTTCTAAGCATGTATAGTGGGTTAGAGCCAGGAACTCCATGTACATGAATTGACTGTTTAGACCAGGGGTCCTCAAACTTTTTAAGCGGGGGGCCAGTTCATTGTCCCTCAGACTGCTGGGGGGCCGGACTATAGTTTGAAAAAAATATGAATGAATGGCTCAAGTAAAAAAAAAGGACCCGGGTCCTTTTTTTTTACTTGATTAAATGGAAAGTTATTATAAATTAATAATTAATTAATTATAAATTAAGTTGTCTAAAATTGAAATACATTAAATTTTAAAAAGGCATAGAAAGGCTTGATTTGCATACTGAACATATTTATTTGTAGTGCAAAAAAAAAACCAGGAAAAAACAATACAATATTTTTAAAATGAAGAACAATTTTAATCAACATAAGCTTATTAGTATTTTAATGGGAAGTATGGGGCTGCTTTTGGCTAATGAGATGGTCAATGTCTGGTTCCATATTTGTCACTGCTCCAGTCCCGACCCAGCCACGAAGCTCCCTGGGCGACCCCGGCCCAGTCACTGACTCTCAGCCCACCCCACCCCGCAGGGCTGTTGTGCAGCTCCTTGGGGGAAGAGCTGAATCTGGGCATAACCAATAAAGCAGCATTTGTATCCCACCTTTCCATTTGAAAAGCTGAAGGTGTCTTACAACAAAAAGTCAAAATGGCCTTGTAAAGACCCCCCCCCTCAAAGCTATTAGCCTGCAAATAATTTTTTTTTTTTACTGCCCCGCAGAGGAACGACGGCGCACCCCGTCCTTTCCCTGTGGAATGCCCGGACTCCAGAGGCGGCGATGGAATGGCCAGCAGCCCCACTCTTCCCTAGGCCCTTCCTAAGGCTCCAGGCAGGGCGGGCAAGCACGGTGGGGCAACTCCCAGGCCGCAGCGGGGGCCCACCGCCAAGAGCGCCCAAGCGGGTGCAAGGGCGGCGGGTAGGGCGCCTCCCGGGGGAGGCCGCCTTGCACCGGAGGACCCACAGGACCCCGCCCGCCCGCCCGCCCGCCGCCGCCGCCGCCGCCGCCGCCGCCGCCCACCTCCTTTCGCCCCTGCCTGCCCCAGCCCGCCTGCCTGCCCTACGGAGGCCCACGGGGGACGCACCGGCGTGGTGCTTGGCGAGGCACGCGATCTCCTGCAGATCGACCTTGAAGCGGCGCGCGGAGGCAGCTCAGCTGCGCGCCCCCTGCAGCACCAGCGCCGCGGCCGCCACGGCCAGTCCGACGCGCGTGCACTGCCCGGCCTGGCCCGGCCCCAACAGCCACCGCATCCCGCCGCTGCTCCGCCACCCGAGAGAGCGCGAGACAGAGCGGGCAGCCGCAGCGCGCCCAGGGAGCCCGCCCTGCCTTCACCGAGCCGGCCAATAGCCGGCTCAATATAGAGTTGCTGGAGGAGGCGCACTCTCCCGGAGCCCTGCAGGGCGGCCGGCAGCGTCACGGCCAGCATCTCCTTCGATGGAGGAGGGCCGGATGAAAGGGCCCGCCGGGCCGGGTGTGTCCCGCGGGCCGTAGTTTGAAGACCCCTGGTTTAGACTTCTTCATATGCCCTCTAATTTATTTATTTGTTTGTTTGTTTGTTTGTTTTGCTATTGGGTTATTTATTATGAACATTTATTTGTACAGTTTGAGGGCATAATCTTCAAGCCATCAATCTTTCTCCTTTGAGGTGAGAAAGAGAATTTGATCTCCCCCATGCTTTGGGTAACATACACTCTGATGAGTTCAGGAGAACTCAAAAGCTTGCTCACTGTTTTGCAACATTTTGTTTGATCCTAGTAAAGTGTAGATTTTGGATGTTTTTCTTATGGACCAAAATTGCTTCCTTTCCTTTTTTTTTTTTTTTTTTTTTTAATCTGCCATGTCACTCCATTTCTATCATACATGGGTTGTTTCTTTTTAAAGCTTAGCCCACCCTCCCTCAATGTGTTATCTTCAAGATGTTTTGAACTACAAGTCCCATAAGCCCCAGACAGTATGACTAATGGCTAGGGATATTGAGAGTTGTTGTCCAAAACATTTGGAGAGCACTGTGTTTGGGAAAGCTAGCTTAGCCCATACAATTATGGTGATGGTTTCCACTCTTTTCCAGTCTTTCTCCTCCTAGATTGTTTTTCTGTTATCATCTGGTGTTGTGGTGATGCTGCATGTTCACAAGCATTCCATTTTATGTCATCTACATAGCAGAGTCCACAATCTGGCTTTGCATTCTACAGTGGAACAAGGATAGAAGAATAAGAAGAAGAGCAAGAAGAAGGTAAACCTCAAAATATTCTGCCATATTCATGGCAAGAACCTTAAACTAATAACTTAGAGTAGGAAGCTGCAAGTAGTCAAACAATATATCTCTCAAAGTAATTCCATTTAATGGCATCTAGTAGTGGCTCTTGGTTCTTTTTGGTCTTGGTCTCAGTCTCCAAAGACCTGATCCTATGCTTAATAAAATAGGTGAAACTACCACGTTGACTTCAGAAAGGCAGAGAAGCAAATCCTAGCATACAGAAATATTGTATCACATCTTCTTTCCGGCTCACTTTTTCTTTCCTGAAAAATGCCTCAAAGGGAAGTCTCCACTCTCATGCCTCATATTCAGACATATATTTTTACTAGTCTTATAATCAATATGGATTTCTTCTGAACGTTAAGGTTTACTGTTCATAGAACTCCATCTTTTTAGTTCTAATTTTCAGAATTAGTGGGGCATGGGAGTGGACATGGGAGAATACTGCTTTACTCTGACAAATGTGATTATCTCTCTTACCTTTGTTTCTTCTGTTTTTAAATAATTTCAAAAGATTATAATTTTATGTTTTTACATAGGATAGCAGAAATACTTTTATGGTGGAAGGGGCATGATACCTTTATAACAGTACTGATCCTATTAATTAATTGTCCTGGTGTTAAAATGTAAAGCATTTATGTAAGTACGTGCACACAGGGAAGGTCAGCAATAATTAACAAGATGATTCCTATAGTTTAAGTTATACTTTAATATGTCTCTAATCAATTATTAGGTCTACTAAATTATCTTTGGGGGCTTCTGCACATCATGAGAGTACATCATGAGAGAACCCATTAATAAAGTAAAATATGTGAGTGGTATTCTACTTGGAGATCATTTTTTCCTAGCTCCGTGTACAGATCTCTTCCTACTGCCACTGCAAAAAAACAAACAAAAAATATTATTTGCCCATGGCTGATAAAATATTATAAAACTTATTTTACCTGGATTAAAACAACAATCAGTAGTAGTACTGATTTAAGGGCTCACAAGGAATTGGAGTTGGGGGAGGCCAGATAAACAATTGGGCTATTCTCCCCTGGTGCAGTAACATGAGGTGGCTGATTCCAAGGCTTGATGAGAAGCTTCTTGCTCACCTAGCTTTAGCACAACTGCCCTTTATTGATGACTGCAGAGGTTTGGAGGTCAGTGTGCAGAAATCTGCTCATTTAGTCTCAAACCTGAGAAATATAGGACAGGAAGGGGACATGTTTACCTCTTTTTCCTATGCTGTATAGGTCTGAGGAAAATTAGTTTGATGTGCATAGGCTCTGGCCATGTGATTGCAGACCCTTGAATATGAAGGGGCCATGATCTCATGGACAAAGCCTACATACATACGGTTTGGATGCCTATAGGCTCTACCAGATGTGTATATGGCAGTAGTGTGGACAGCAGCTGTGATACCAATACCACTCCCCATCATATGCCTATAAAATGAATACTTGAACCATGCTAATATGGGTTAGGTCAGGAGTTGGTGAGCTGGAATCAGGCTAAGTATCTGCCATGTGTGATTCACACATCCCATCAGAGAACTACAGATCACTATCTCATGGTGTCACTATATCTGTTCCACTGCAGCAGATTTTCTGACTCCACCCAGAATCAATCCTGCTTCCAGAATACTATTATGTTCACATAAGGCTCCCCCTAGTGAATTATTAAACACAGTGATTCCTATTTGATGCTTGACATGCATGAGAAAATTCTCATTGCTAGCTACAGGGATTTCTTCCTAATGAATCCTAACTAGAGTGACATTACATTAGATGAGGATAGGTATAAATTATTTAGACCATTTCTGGGTTTTTTTCCAAGAAATAAATCTCTTCATTCTATAAATTGGGTGTTTCTTTGCGCTCCTTGTGCCCTTTGTTCTAAGGAAAGGAAGGGATATTTCCATGTGTGTGTGTGTCTCACTAAGGTTTCATAATCAGCCATCGCAGCATCAGGTAATAGAAAACACAATCCATCAGCCTTCTCAGAGTTTCTAAAGAAAAATAATGTTTTAATTTGTCACTTAAAACTCAACAGAGGAAGTGTCAGGGTGAATCTTCCTTCAGAGTAAGATCCACAACCAAAGCTCTAATAATGAGAACAGGTTTTCTCTTGTGGCAATAATGCCTCAGTTCATGATGGCACAAGTGGGGGAGAAAATTCATGGATGTTCTGAGTGATCAGGGGGGGGTCCATATCAGAATTGGTGGTCCTTGAAATACCCTGATGGCAGACCATTTGGGGGCTTTTAAAGGTCAATACCAGCACTTTGAATTGAAACTGACTGAAAGACGCTGAAGTTGGTACAATATCACTACAATGCCTTGAAGGCATGAGCTCTCATCTAAACCATTGCAGATGCATTCTGGACCAGAGGAGATTCTGAGCATTTTTTCAGATGCAACTCTATGTACAATGCACATGGTAGTGGTGCAGGAATGGGGAACTTATGGACCCTTAGATATTGTTAGACTCCAATTCTCATCAGCCCCATCCACATGGTCAATGGTCAGTGATGATGAAAGTTGTAGTCCAACAACATTTGGAAGGCCATAGGTTTCCCTCCCTTGTAGCAGAGTAATCTGGGGGTTAAGTAAGGCCAATCCCATCCTGTTACAACTTACGATACAGTTTTAATTGATCTTTCAGACCCAAATTGAGATGGGGGGAGGGAGGATGAGTGCCTGGGACCAGCAAATATGACCCACTCATCCTGTATTGCTTTATGAAGCATCTGAGCCTTACTATATTTCTAGAGGAAGCCTTCTGAGAGTTGACCCATGCCTGTTTGTTGCTTGTAAGAAGCACAATTTCTGATATTGCACAACTTCATTACTGACCACGGGGCACATCTCTTAAGGCATCACCCTTAACATCCAATTTCCTGGCTTGGTGGAGGCTTACTTCTGAATAAGGACAATCAGGAATCAGGGCCGGTGCAAAGCAGTTTGGTGCCCTAGGCAAGATCAGATATTTAGCGCCCCCCCCCCTGTTAAACTTGGGATCAAAAGGTTGAGAGCCGGGGGGGGCGCGGAAGGGAGAGCGCGGAGGCAGGAAAAGAAAAGAGGGATGAAGAAAGGAATGAGAAAGAAAAACACAGGAGGGACGGAGAGCTGCTGCAAGCCGAGGCGGAGGGGGGAGCGAGGAAAAGGCACTTACATTACGTAGCGTTACGTTACGTTATGTAAGTTACGTAGCGTTTCAACTTCTTCTCCAGAGGCGACTTTCGGAGCCGGCCCGAACAGACCACCTCGGAGTGGTCTGTTAATTCAGATTATTCAGAATTAACAAGCACACCCTCCATATCTTTTCAGAACAGTATGTCCCTCTGCATTTAAGTCATGTCTCTGCCTCCCTTAAAATAGGCGCCGGGCCACGTGGTTTGGGAAATGGTTTGTTGGGGGTGGGGGGAGGGAGAGAAATCTGATTCCAAGGGAGGGCAAAGAAAAGGGCAGGAAGGCTTCAGTGGCTGCAACTGAGCATAGCCAGAGCACAGGCAGGCCCTTTGAGCAACGGACAACCGGAAACGCTCCATGCTGAGGTGTTTCTGCATTACAGCCCTCCGCTGAACCTCAATGCAATGGGATCCCCTGGGAGGATCGGTTCTTTTCAACTTCTTCTCCGATGGCGACTTTCGGAGCCTCTGAAAGTCGCTGCCAGAGAAGAAGTTGAAAAGAACTCATGGCGTGGCTACGGGGAGGGGGGGATTCTTCCTTCGGCAGCTGCGGCGCGGCTGGGCCGAGGAGACAACCCAGAAACACAACAGGAGCACCGCGCCTGCCTGCCTCAGCGCCTGCCTGCCTGCTCCTCCGGCGGCTACTCTGGGGGAAGGGAAGGGGAAAAGGAGGGGGAAGAGGAGAGGGAGGAGACGACCGGGAAAGGGGGCGAGGGAGGGAGCCTCAGGGTGGGACGGAGGGGGTGTGCGAGACTGGGCAAAGCAGAGCTTCTCCCTCCCGTCACCCTAATCTTCAGGGGGGGGCGCCCGGACTGGCACAACTTTCAGCTACTCCGACCCAGCGGCCTGCAGCAGCAGCAGCAGCAGTAGCACCAACAGCGGAGAAAGCGCAGGGTCGGGGAAAGCCCTCCCCGCTTGGTTCTGTCTGACTGGCGCCCCCTTTCGCCCTGCGCCCTAGGCCGCTGCCTAGTTGGCCTAGTGGTAGCACCGGCCCTGTCAGGAATTAAGGCTTTTGTGCTGCATTTCTGCTTTCAGAAAGGAGGTGTGAGGTCCTGATCCTTATGCTTCCCCACCTGTGTATTCCATCCCCCCACCCCAAATTCCCTTAGGATCAAACTGCATGTAACTTTTAGGTTGGGTTTCAAAAGCAAGTGTATGAAGCCAAATAAGGATCAGGAGCCTAGAGTGTGGGGAAGATGGCTTTAACCTTTTGCCCTGCTTTTGCAATTTACATTACAACTGGATGCCCTTTTGGCAATGTAATGTGGAGGTGTAGGGTGACCACCATGTTGGGAAAGGGACAAAGGCTTAAATGGAGGATGGAGAGATTGGGATACTAGGAAGGGGAAGGGAGGAGATCCCCTATCCACATTTCCATCCTAGCATCCCAATCTGCATAGTAACATGTAGCCTGACCTTGTGAGGCACTGCAACTAAAAGAAAACATTAGATTTCCTCTGCAACATAACCATTTGAAAACACTGGAGTAGTGGCAGCATTCTGACTGCAGCATGAAACTGAGCATTTATGACATAACTTTGCCAGCAGTTGCTCTCATAGGGGAAGGAAAACCTTAATATTTGAACCACTGCTCGGAACCCATCCAAACCAATGAAAGGCATGCCTCCTTGACAAGCCCAAATAATGTACATCAGTAGTTTTCACCAAAATTTGAAAGGAATATATGATATGCCATTCTGCAAACTGGAGTAAAAAAGGTCAGTGTGTCAATTTTCAGCATCTTTCAACTTGTCGTACCTGTGGCAATTATTGTCAGATCAATTTGAAATTTTGCATCAGATAGATTATGGATGCCAGGTTTCAAGCTATTAGTTCAACAAGTGTTATTTTTATATGCAATAGAATTTTGAGGCTTATAATGGCAGAACCTTTTTCTTGCAACTCACCTTAACTAAAGGGGTACTCCTGTGCCACTTTAATAACAGCTAAAAATGTAAATCTGGCAGTTCGTTAGTTCATATTGCACTCTACATATGGGTCCTTTTAAGGAGGGTTTATTTATCAATCTATGAGCACTCTGCACATGGCCAATTCCCACAGTTCTGAATGCAAGCTAAAATGTGAAGTGAGGGTAAGTAGGCCAATTATAGGCTCATATGTTATTATTTTGCATGTGTCCAAGTATCAATTTTGCAATGCAGACAGACAGTTTGCATTGCCACTGCTGAACAATGGTTAGGAGTCTTTGTGTGGATGTGTTTTTTATTATTTTTTAAAAAAGTGAAACCCTGCATGCATTGTAGCAGTAGTAATAGAATTTTCATTGTGTGACCTTATATTGTAACAACATGAAATTCTTAAAACAATTATATAGAACAAAAACAAACAAAAAACATCTGCTAATGTAATTTAAACAAAATGCATGTATTGGAAACCCATGGGGTTGACTATACAATGACTCAGTCAGCCACTTCCCCATGAACAAAGGCCAACCCATATGCCCTCAATTCATTGTTAAGGGTTATGTAAGACACAGCTGAAAAGGAAACCAACATTTCAGCAGATTTTCTCCTTGAGGCTTCCTCTTTCCATGGCCTTTCATTATGTTCTGTCTTAGGGCTGGTTCACACGACCCAGGCTGCGAGCAGGGGAGGCACCACGGGGCCGTCCGCGGGGTCCGGCGGGGCGCTGCAGATGACCTGCGCCCCATGCGTGTGGGCAGACCCCGGTGGAGCCGGCAGTCCCCGCACCGCAGTGCGGGCCTCTCAGTGCTAGGGGACGGGGGCCTGGGATGCCCAGAGGGGCCGTTTGGCCATACAAGCTGGAGCGGCAGCAGCTCCGGCCACTCTGGGCTGCCGCCTCTGTGCGGACCCCGCAGGAGGGCCACCCGCTGTTCGCACGGCAGGGTGGCCACGCGTGGTAGGGGCTTACCCCTCTACCGACCATGGTCACTTTGCGTGCTTCCCGCGCACAGCCCTCCCGTGGGGCACCCCCGGTTGGCATTCAAATGACACAGGAACTGCAGGGGACTTCTGCTCCCCCGCGGTTCCCATGTCATGCGAACAAGCCCTTACACTCTCTCGGAAGGCGCACACAACCATTTCTTGTCTCATAGCCCATTATCTTTCATGACCAGCTATGGTACGTATGACCCTACGTTATCAGTCCCTATGGCATGAAGGCAAAGTAAATTTGGCACCAATACAGCAAAGTCCTAATACCTCAAATGGCCAGACTGCTCTGCAATGCATAAATGAACACCTGGGGAAGACATGTTTTCTGTTATGGAACTGTAGTCACCTGTGGCTTACGCTGGCTCAGCTTGTCTGAGTGTGGAAAGCTAAGCAGGGTCAGGCCTGGTTATTACTTGGATGGGAGACCCCTCCTCTAGTTTCCTGCATTGAGCAGGGGGTTGGACTCGATGGCCTTGTAGGCCCCTTCCAACTCTATGATCCTATGAATCCTATTCTAGATGTGTGTTGCAGGGAGGGGGAGGGGGAGAATGATAGTTTAACATAATTATTCAACTAATTTTACTCTACATCTGCATAGAATTCACAACCCCTAAAATTATGATTCTTCTTGACCAAGTTGGCAAATAAAGTTGATTTGCTTAAAGCTTAAACACCTTGCCTGCTGCACTATTTATGGCTACGTTTTGAAGGTATGAATGACCTGAATGTCTTGGAAACAGAAGCAGTAAAGAAAAGTGATTTTCTGTAATGCCTAATGTAGAATATTGTTATATCCAACTGTTTAAGGTGCTCTGAAGATTCTTGTCTGTTAATAGGCCATGCTAAATTGCTGTCACGTAAAAATTGTGGATTCCCCACTGTGCAACTAGAAGAACACTGTGGGGGGACTGCAGAATTCCTAGCAATACATTCCATACAATTATTGTATGGCATGCTACTGCAGGGACCTGTGATATATCAGATGGTAATTTGTGTTAATGAATGTTGGTACTCAAGATGCTTCACTGTTGTGCTCTTTACAGGCTTCATGTCGTGAATTCTAACAATTGCCATACATCTTTTTTGCACTTGTCTTCTGATAGTGCAGTTATATTATGACCCAGAGCTAAGTCAATATTGTATTCTGCTTGATGGGCATAAACTATGCTCTGAATTTGAACACAGGTGCAACTACTAACAGCATCACCTTATTTTCAGCAGTACTGAAACATTGCTCTTTCACAATCACCTGGAAGCATAATTATAAAAGTTGTTCCATGTGGCACTCAATAAAACCTGCAGTGGCAATCCCCACTGTAGAGGTAAACATATGTGATTCCAGCCTTATAACACAACCCTAATGCTGTCAGCCTAGAAGTAAGCCCCATTTAGTACAATACGACTTACTGCCTGAAAAGTACAGGATCATTGTGTTTTCAAAGTTGCATCATCATCATCATCATCATCATCATCATCATTATTATTAAACATAGTATTTGTGCGGCTGCATACCAATAGCAGTGAAGAAATAAGCACCATCTTCATCATCATCCTTGGTTTCACGGTAATGGGGGGGGAACTGTGTTATATGCCAGAATCCGAACAATGTTTACTAAGGTAGCTTGTGTTGTTCGGTTGCAGCAGCAGAGGACAAGAGAGATTTTGGTAATGTTAGTGACCCAAGTGGATTAAAGCAATTTCCAGAGCTTTCCAGACCGATTTGGCCCCCATCCACTGGCTTTGTCTGAATCATAGCCTGTATTCCCAGAACACGTTGCCTTCTATGTTCTCCATATAAACAACAAGATTCATCAGGTCAACAGAATTTATAAAACTATAACCTAATAATCAATGATCTAAAATGACACCCCTACATCATACTGAAGGGAAGTCAATATACTAACATCCACACTGAGTAACTCTGCTACTCTGTTTCAGTCAACTTTTATTACTGGTGCAATGTTCAGAAGCTTTGTGTTATTTAAGGGACTTTTTTAAAATCTTTGCAACTTCCCATATAATATCCCCCCAACCCCCATCTCCCACACATTCACTATAAATCACAAGTGCAAAATAGCAGATAGATTGGCACATTACAAATCAATACAGGAAGGTTCAGATGTTATTACAGAACTGCTCGAGCTTGGCTCCTGTGGTTAATGATATCATCTGAACCCCTCAATTGATTAAGAACATGGCAATCCATTCCTCCCTATTCATTACCTTACAGATAATGACCATAGATTTTATTATTTTGGAGTACAAACAATATGCTCAAACTTTTCATGTGTACATAAAAAGGGCAGTTGAAAAAGCATTCTGAATATAAATAAGGTGTGAAAGGATGTTCTGTTTAACAGAAAATATTTTATTTATAAGTTTTGGCATTTTTAGTAAAAACAACAACAACCGCTTCACGAATGAAGCATGGAAAATAATGGAAAAAACAGATGGTCCTCTTTACTATTTATAAAATTCATTTTCATTGGAGCAAATGCAAAACTTTGTTGTGTCTCCTGAGGGGGAAATGTCTCTTATTTAACAGCAAGCAGGAGTGCTGCTTATCCCTTTCTCATACTCTTACCTCCCACAATGGTGACTCCTTTTATCTCTCAGATCTCATTTCAGGTATGTTGGTCTAGGTGTAGGAGTCTTTATTCCATGTTTTGCTTCCTGTTATGAAAACATATAACAGACCTCCCTGCAGAAATGAGAGGAAGTCCTGAGAGCTTTATCACGCCACTACGTCTTGAAAAACAATTTTGGCAGTCACATATTCAACATGTCTGCCCTCATATTTAGTTAGTAGTGATACTCCTCATCCTATTCTCATAGAGGCTGTTTATTAAGTCCTGTAAGAACTATGGAGAATTACATTTAATTCCTTTATATATAGATGAGAAAAGGATCTTAAGACCCTTTGAAGTCTTCACCAGTTTGGAGGAAGGACACCAAACTAGGAAAGTATGGAAATTTCATTTTGATTCTTTTTTTTTTAACCAGAATTTGCCCTAGTCACACCCCCAAACTCAAACATGAGCATGAGTGCATACTTTGGGAAAAGCTTGCATATTCACAAGCTTGCAATTGCTGGAAAATATGTTACTTTAGAAAAATACACACTTCAAAAATGTGCAATTTGGGGGGGGAAACATTTTCACACTTCAGTCAATGGGGGGAAACAGCAAAATCATGTGCACACTTTTAAAAAATGTGCACTCAAATGCACACTTTTCCTGTTTGAACAAAAAACCAGGAACAGAAACAAAGCAAACCAAGCTTGAAGGTAGAACTCAGAGAACCTCAACAAGCTCATGTCTTGCTGATTCTCCCATCCCTACGTCAAACTGAAAACATCCTTGAACAAGGGCATTCTATAAATCAAACCATATTTTAGTAGCACACTCTTATTTTATTTATTTTTAAACCATTGGTGACACATATTCCCAACCTCTAATGATACATTTGCAGGACAGACATTTCCAAAGGAAGTCTTATTCTTTTATACACTATAAATCCCTTGGCTCAGATTCTGGCATCTATCAATCATTCATCTGTATGGCATTTATATGCTACTTATCACCGTAGTATCTAAGTACTGTACAAAGATTAAAAGTACGGTTAGAACTGACAGAGGCCGCCAGTTCTACATCCTGCTCGGCATGAACAGGACCCTTACTGGGAGAATGATACCAGACATCAGGCAGAACTCTCATTTTAATCTTTCTCCTTTTGAGCATCTTGTCAAGGGTCTTCTGACACCTGTACTTTTAGCAGTGCTGCCATCAAAAGTTGTGCCTTGCAGCACTGATAATGACAAATGACCAAAATAATGACCCATGACCAAAATCTTCTTGGGATGTGGATTCTAGAATCTTATTAAGAGGGATAGGTGTCTTGCTTTCATATCTGATAAGCAGTTATTATGATTTACATCTGGGGTAAAGGAAGGAGATCTCTAGATGTTTTGGACTTCAACTCCTGGCCTTCCTGACCATTGCCCATGCTGGCAGAGGCTTCTTGGAGTTGACTTCTAAAACATCTGGAGATCTGCCCATCCCTGATTTACAATGTGCACACTTCTCTATGCAAAACAATGCACAATGTATTTATTTTTCTGGTAAAAGGTACTGAACTACATATTGACAAAGCTAGTTATTTAGCTAACAGAGCCCTCTATGTGAAGTGAAAAATGAAACCCTGAGTTGTAATGTAAAACCACCCAGAGGGAATTGCCCAGAGAGCTTCTGCTAATGGGTTTTTATAGAAATGGAATGGAATAAAATAAAATAAAATGGTTCTTGAGGCAGTTTTATGTCTTGGAAATCGAATGAATAGTCTTAAGTCTGAGAGAATAAAATGGGCAGCATAGGATCCTCACAGATAGTTTCCTCTGGGACAAAGTGGGCAGGGTCTAAAGAGGCAGGGAAGCTATGAGACAAGGAGACCAGAAGCAAGAAGGGGTAGGGTCAGCAGTAGACTGAGATACAGAATCCTGATGAAATAGGAGACAGGGGTGATAGATGACTGAGGACAGGACAAGCACAGAATATTGAGTACTGAGGTGAAAATGAACAATAATGTGTGTAGAAAAAAGCTCACACAAGGAACAAAAGGCTCTAAATTGTTAGCAGAAAGTGGTGAGGGAGAGTACACAATATAGGATGCTATCACTAAGCCAGTGCATTACTTCAGAAGTAGCACATAGAAAATTATACATTGTCAGGACTGGAGCCTACAAGAAGAATGAATAAATGTATGTATGTACAAGAAGAATGCCTATTATAAAGAATGAGGAATGGGAGGCAGGAGAAGAAGAATCCATGTGGTGCAGTGGACAGAGTAGCCCGATTCGGGCCTTCTGCTCTAGGCAACAATGAGAGGGAGGAGAGAGAGGACAAGCCCATTCTATCTCTGCACCCCCATTGCCATCCTCATTGTAGGGTGAACTTCTGCAGTGGTGACCTTGCGTATCTGTGTAGGCACCTTGCACAGTTTAGAAACCTGATATTTTTTCAGTGTTCTAAACAACACGGGCATTCTGCATGGATACAACTGGCTCCCCACTGTAGATGTTTGACCACATGGAGGGCAATGAGGATAGTGATGGGGGGGCAGAGTTAGCATGCTCATCTTCACTCTCTCCCCTTCATTATTATCTAAAGCAGAATAGGGGTACTGTTGAACTTAGGCAAAGGAGATATGGGTACAATTAAGAACATAAGAAGAATACTTCTGGAGCAAACCAATGGCCTAACTAGTCCAACATTCTGTTCCCACAGTGCCCAACCAGATGCTTTTGAGAAGCCCACAGCAGCACATGAACACAATTGTACCCTCCCACTTGTGTTCCCTAGCAACCTAGGGTGGAGCCTCTGATACTGGAGGTAATATATAGCAATCGTGACTGGTAGCCATTGATAGCCTTATCCTCCATGAATTTGTCTAATCCTCTTTTAAAGTCATCCAAACTGGTGGTCATCACTACATCTTATGGTAGTGAATTCCAAAATGTAACCATGTGCTGTGTGAAAATGTACTTCCTTTTATCTGTCCTGAATCTCCCACCATTCAGCTTCATTTGATTACCTTGGGTATATTGAGAGAGGCAGAAAAACATCTCCCTATCCACTTTTTCCACACTGTTTACAATTTTATATACAGCTATCATGTTGTCCTTCTTTCTCCTTACTCAGCTTTTTTCCTACGCTTTTGCTAAACATTGTAACCTTTCCTCATAGGGGAATTGCTCCAGCCACTTGATCATTTTGGATGCCCTTTTCTGCACCTTCTCCAGCTCTTCAATATCCTTTTGCAGGTGTGGCAACCCAAATTATACACACTATTCCAAGAGTGGTCACGCCATAGATTTGTATAAGGACAGTATATATTGGCAGCTTTATAGCAAATTTCTTACCTAATGATACCCAACATGGAATTTGCCTTCTTTTCGTAGCAGCTGGGCCACCATTTTCATTGAGCTGTTCACCTCCTTTCACAGTCAGTCACTTCCAGCTCAGACCCCAACAGATTATATGTGAAGTTAGGAATTTTTGCCCCAGGGTGCATTACTTTAAACTTGCTTACATTGAACTGCATTTGCCATTTTAATGCTGCTCCCCCATCACCACCACCACCCAAGGCTGGAGAGATCCTTCTGAGCTCTTTGCTATCCCCTTTTGTTTTAGCCACACTAAATAATTTGATGGCATCCGCGAACTTGGCCACCTCATTGTTCACCCAAGCTCCTGATCATTCATGAACAAATTAAAAAGCACAGGTCCCTATATAGATCGTTTAGGTACCGCATTGTTTTATCTTTAATAATGCTTTCCTCCAGTTTACCCAGAACAGACGGTAACCTAATCAGCCTGTAGTTTCCTGGATCCTCCCTACCACACACACACACACACATACACACACTTCTGATCCCTTTTTCAAAAGTAAAATTTATCTTCTTAGCCATGATGTTCAATGGGAGGCTTAGGTTCAATTACTATTTATCAGCCTAACCCAATTTATAGGGTTGTTGTGTGATAAAATGGGGAACTCCTTGGAGGAAGTCTCGTATACAAATGTAATTTTATTAATTAACATTTACTTGTGGAACCAGCTCTATCTTATGTTCTATCAGGATTGGAAGAAATAACCAATTTGGCTTGAGATTAGTGACATGTCCTCTCCTCCTCCAGCACCACCAGCCTCAGTTGCTCCTTCTTTGCTAACACTGGGACTGTAGAGGACTGTAGAGCCATTTCAGAGAAACTGGTACAAGGCTGAACACATTGGAAATTATCCTAGTTCTATCTTTCTAATGTCCCCTTTTAGAAAGAAGATAGGAATGTCACTGGGGAATTGGAAAGAGAAGGTTGAATGAATGATAAATCTTATCTTATCTTTATCATGCTGGTGAATATACTGGGCTCGTAGCCATGAATTCCTCTTTTTTTAACTAGGCCCACATACAACCTTGGCAGCTGCTCTGAAACATCTACCACTACCTTACCATTGTGACTTAATCCTTCTCTTGAGACACCAGTACTAGAGGTCAAATTTCTCCTCTGTTGTTGCACTGTTGAATAAAGCAACAAACTAAATGGAAAATATTGAAAGGTTTGGCTAACATAAAACAATTCAGGGTCAATGCAGAATGGATGGACTTGTTACTTAAAATGAGGCTGTTTGAAACACATCTGTCAGAATTATATGTAACTGCATAGTCCAAATCAGCTAATTCAGATAAGGTATTTAAAATGGACCTTGATTAACAATTGCCAAATAAAGTGCACTCCAATTAAAACTTATTCTAATATATAAGGAGTGCATTGATATTTAAATATATAAAAATATGTCCTGAATTTATTCAGAGTAAAAGGTTTTTATTTTACAACAATATATTTTATACAAGGACAAATTTTAGCTCAGGTTCAGGGAAAACATGAAGTTAAGCAGACTGCCTTAAAATTAGCTATTTGTACCCAGATCAGCATTTTGTTTAAAAAAATATTTGACAAAACCATTTGTCGAATGAGCTAAGCTGAAGTTAGAAGTGAGCCAAAATATATTGCGCGCGCAAAAGAGGAAATAAGAGTCGAGACACAGAATGATGGTGAAATTAAGGGCCACATTTATTCGAGGATCTGGGAAGGGACGAGTGCGGGTGCTAGCTAAACCGGCTCTCGGCCAGTATACCCTTCAATGGGCGAAGCATCCCAATCGGAGGTGTGGCGCTGTAACTCGCCACTCCCCAATTTTACACCGTGCAGTGTTGGAAGGCCTCCTCCATGTCACCGCACAGGGCCATGAAACGCCATGCGGGTGAGAGGAATTGGCCTCAAAGGCGGACCCTATCTCCCTGGACGTGCCATGAAACCGGGCTCAGGTGAGGCTAAGGTATCGCCAGTCACCTGAAAGGTGCCGTGGGATGATCACCAACCTCACCCCACTGCCTAAAACCCGCACTTACCGCCAATGTGACCAAATCAGGGAGACTACGCAAAAACAAAAAAAGCACCCAACCCAAGAACACAGTGTAGAGTAGGCGAAACACGCACACCACCACCAGGCCAATCAGCAATGGTGAGCCAAAATTCCTACTCGGCCCCGTCAACTGGCGACCAGAAATCCCACACTGTGAATTGGGAGGGAGGGAGGGAGGGAGGGAGCTGCTTTGAGAAAAGAGGCAGAGGGTGGAGCAACGCTCCCTAATAAAGTCCTCCACCGCTCCTCCCCCCGCCTTGAGCCCATAGGTGGTTTCAAAATTAAACAGCCTCACCTCCCATTCCTCTACTCTCGCAAATAGTCCTCCCACCAACAGCTACGCGTTGGTGGGGGAAGGGGATTCTTTTTCTGATTCATTTTCTGAGAATTCTTTTTTAGTCTCCACATGAACTGTTGGAGAATTTTATTACATTCACATTACACATACATACAAAGAGAAATAATACACAAAATGCCTACAAGTCCGAATTAGCAGAACCAGGTTTTCAGTATTAGAAAAGCCCCCCCCCCCGTCAGATCATGCTGTTCCTATTCATTCTACTTAGGTGCCCACTTTTATAAAATGAGAGTCCCACTTGTACATAGTACTTAGAGCTTTATCTGGATTTCCTAGCCAAACACTTCACAAGCACCTGAAATGTTGAACAACCCCTAAAGAAACACATGCCTACACTTGAACAGAGACCTTTTGATTTTCTTTTCCATCAGCTATCAGCAATGGCAACTCTTGTCTAATGCCATTTTAAGTACTCCCTCCTTCTGATGTACCAGATCAAAAGTAGAAGAGAAATTAATATAATACATAAATTATCCAATGTAATATAAAGCAAGCAGTGGTGTCTCTGCACACTGGGTCATTCATATTATGAGAAACAGCCGTGAAATTAACAGTAATGAGCATGAATAGCAGGCTTGTTAGGTTCTGCTGCTGCCGCCTAACTTCATGCAATGAAGCGTTTCCTGCCTTCATTGTAACAAAGTCTCAAAGGGCTTCATTCCATTCTCTATGATGAGTAGATATAAAGATGGAGGCAGCCACATCTTCAGCCGTGTACTACTGGCATTTCTTCACTGGTTCATAGCCCTGATACTGGCTGACAAGTCTGCCTAGGTCCCTCAAAGGTTCCAAAAGATTCCAGAAAATGGCATTAGTTTGTAGCAACAAAAGATAAAATGTGAGGTGGCAATACATGATTAATTGGATTATTATGGCATGAACATATGTAGGTCACAGCATACTTTATCAGATCCAGGAAGGTGAGTGAGGAGATGATGGGTATATCTGTATTTATTTATCCATATACAGGCAAGAAAGACAAACCAAAAACCATTATCCTTCCTGACAAGTGGAGTGTTAAACATGAATACAACCTATACATTTTATGGAACATCAAATCTGAATACTAAGCATGAGAGTAACACATAAGCAAATGGGAGGCAATTACATTTTGCAGTGAAAAAAGCATCTACAACCCTTATGCAAAGCCAAAACAAATAAATAAATGCAGATTTATAAATGAATTTGAATTTAGAAAAATATCTCCAGTGTGTGTGTGTGTGTGTATGAGAGAGAGAGAGAGAGAGAGAGTACAACAATCCTTAAATCAGAAATAGTGGGTCACTTAAACCTTTAACTGTATACAGTATGTGAATGCAGGAAGCACATGTATAATTAATGCTTTCAATGGGGGGATCTTTCATTTTCCTTTAGCACAGATCTATGTGCCCCTTGTATGCCTCCCTTTGATGATGTGTGAGTATCCATGATGTGTGCAAATACAGAAATTGACCATTTTGAATTTCCTGTAATTGTGTGTGAGAAAATGTCCAAAGTCAGTCAGAGTGTGTAGTGAGACTGAAATGCTGTCTCAAAGGTTTCTGTACATTCCCATTATTAACCCGCCCTCTCTCTCTTTTTAGTTTATCCCTTTATGTGGAGGAGAACTATTTTTCTGTGGAGGGCCGCATTCCCTTGGCGGTAATCTGTCGGGGGGTGCATGCTAGCAGTGGGTGAGACCACCCCTTTCTCTCTCTTTCTTACACCCCTTTTCTAAATCTCTTCCACCCTGCCCAGTGGGCTGTTGGAGACGGAGATAAAACTCCTGCCAGAGGTCTAAACTGATCACTTGCAGGGGGCTTTTGAAATTAGGCCTAGGGCCGCAGATTGCTCACCCCTGCCTTACATACAGACTGTCCTGTTTGGTTAATGTAATATTCTGGAAAGCACTTCTGAAAGGTGATGAAATATATGAAGAAATATAAAAGAAATGATGTACACAAGTTCCTGATCTTATGTCTGATGCTTTTATGTCCTGTAATTGCATGTGTAAAGGGGGAAATAACGAGTCGAGACAGTAAATATGGTATAAATTAGGGCCACATTTATTGTACAATCAAAATCTGCGAAGAAGTGCGAGTCACTACCTATACTGGCCAGTGGCCAGTAGAGGTCTTTTGGGCGACACATCCAACCCCGAGAGGTGGTGCCTGTAAATCACCACCCCCAGTTTTACACTATCCTGGTGCTGGGAGGCTTTTCCAATGTCACCACCTCATGGAGCCACAACACTCCGAGTGGGTGAAGTGAGTCAGCCTCAAAGGCAATCTGTATCTCCCACACTGGGCAGCAAAAACCTGAGCGGGGAGCCTTGGGTCTCGCCAGTCACCTGACAGGTGCCATCAGATGCTCACCAACCCTATTCCCGCACTTACCAGCCATGGTGAGAGACAAGCCTCTGCTTAGTCTCTCAACTCCCACCTGCCTAGAATAAATCTAGCAGGGCCCTTCGCAGGAAAGTGAATAAGCACCTGCCCGCCGGGCTTGCTCCAGACATGGGATGTCTACTAACAAGAGACCATCCCTTTCCACATTGGCAAAAGCCTGTAATCCAAGGCCAAGTCCAATCAACAGGATGTGGACACAATTTGCAGCGTCACACCTGCAAGGTAAACTATGTATCGCTCCCAGCAGCTACTGGATGATTTTCATCAGTCAAAGCCAGCTACTGGATGATTTTCATCAGTCATCAGTCAAAGCCAGCTACTGGATGATTTTCATCAGTCATCAGGGCAAGTTGTGACATCAGGGCCATGCCCATCAACCAGGTTGTTGCCCCCATCTGCAGTACCACAGGTGCGGGGTCGACCATGCATCTGTGAACCAGGTCATTGCCCATAGTTGCAGACCCAGCTGCAGGGCAGACCATGCAGCACCCTCTGGACACCACCAGATGATGTCAAGTTGGCCGAAGCCACCACAACAGGGCCATGCCCATCTGGAATCAGGTCATCACTCCCACCTGCAGACAGCAGCCTCAGGGTAGACCATGCATCGCATCGCACTCCCGGACACTGCTGGATGATTTCAAGTCAGTCGAAGCCATTGCTGTGGACACACATGCCAGCTGCCCACCACTCTAGTGATCTATGGGAGAAATGAAATGTGAGCCCACTGAATAATTACAGATAGCAGCCACGTAAATTGATGATTGTAAAATGCTCTAGGCACATGGCCTGGACTTTACTATTGTCTGACAGGAGTTTCCTCAATGTGCACCGCACCCCCACAAAAGAGTGTGGATTAAGCAAAAGCTCGGCCTTGACTATCAAGCCTGCAAAGTGGCCACAGACACAATCTGTCAATCTCGGCCAGCCACAGTAATGCGGGCAATACATAGGTCAAAGTGGACTAGCGCAGATGCAGCTATGCAAGTCTCGCACTGTCAAAAAACAGGCAAAGCCCTTGCAAAACACCTGCCTCCTTAGAGGTAAAATAAAAGGCAAAAAACTGCCGAGAGCTGCCACATAAAAAGGAGGCTGCGAAAGGAAGGTGTGCAGCGACACCGCAGACCCCAAGAAGTGTCGTAAATGACATGACATTGCTGCCCATGTCTCGGGGATACCCACCTGCTACTACCAGGAGCAGTCCTATTGGAAAGTAGAGATGATGTTGGGCCCTTCCCACATTAAATGGGAATGCGAGCCTCACTGACTTAAATCTGGTGCCCTTTGGCTGCCCAAGCCATAAGAATGCAGGGCAGAACCAACTATACTAGGTCATGTGTTGCCTGTATGGGAAGCATTAATTAGCCTAATAGCAGGAACTTGTCCACCCACATGTAGGAGGCATGTAACTAAGGGCAAATACTTGAAGTAATGTCCATCTGTGGGCGAACTCACTGCAACCTGACTCTCCATGCGCTCGGCGAGCACCCCCGCCACGCAATCTGTTCTGCGGCGCTCGGCAAGGCGCAAGGCGGACTTCTGGGTCCCTGTCGCGTCAGTTCCAGGTCCCCGTCACGTCACTTCCGGGTACCCGGCGCTGCATTTTTTACATAAAAACCAAGGTAAACTACCTTAAAACGGGCGTGAAGCGCCGGGGACCCGGAAGTACCTTTCCCCAGCTCCTCTTGTGGGGACTTGTGCCAAGCCGGGGAAAGGTAAGTTGCGAGTTCGCCCCTCTTCCACCACCCCCATCGAGTTCTGCACACATCCCTACGAAATACCATAATACTGTTGGCAACCCATAAATTTATGTAAGTCACCTGAGCCGAAAATGCAATAAATACATTAGAGGCTGATAGCAATGTCATTATCGGGTCCCGGAAAAGCTGGGCTAGAAGAACCCAATAACTGTGGCAATGGAATTAAACTCTCTCAGCAGTCACATGCTTCAAGGGCTAAAATTCCAAAATCAGCAGCCAGTAGCTTCATCAATTAATGAAAAAAGTGCTGGAACAGTAAAACACAACAACAACAACAACAACAACAACAACAACAACAATAATAATAGGAGATAAATGAAATGTTACTTGCGGAGAATGGTTGGGCCTGCATGCAACACCCATTGGACCCAGACATGTTGCAGTGTGCACGGGTCAGGAGGCATAGTCGAGGCACACGAGGTCTTCAAGGCTCCATGGCGCAAAAGAAAAAGGCTGTGGCGATGGCCCTGCCCTTATAGAGCATTATTGGAGGGTGAGATCACCCCATCATCCCTCACGCACACAAAATTCTCCCCACCCACAGCTACGTGTGGTTGGGGGAAGGGTATACTGTTAACAAAGTTAATTATGGGACAGAGATGGCAATAGGCTTAGGTTTTGTTCCTTGATTTTGTCTCTGCTAACGATTGCATTGGTGTTTGTTTGGCAGACACTTTAAATGTTCCACAGAAGTGGTTTAAGACGAAGCATGAGTGACATACACTTCCTGTCACTACATGACTTGATCTCAAACAAAGGGGAAAGATGTACAAATCCCTCATAAAAGGGTGCATGTTCAGTCTTTGCATTTCTCAATGGGGGATATGCACATTTCCCCGCAACTGCTGCCTGCCATTTTTTTTATAGTCTTCTTCTCAAAATTCCAAAGAATGACACTGTGTCCAGTCCATTTTCAGATAAAAATATGGTGGTCAGGCCACCAAGAATGCATCTGTGTTGTTACATAAGAACAAAGAAGCTGGCCCACCACCACAGCTAAAGGTAAAAGGTAAACCTCCCCAATGGCAGCATACTTTAGCATTCCTACCCAAAACAATCATGAATTTCTGACCCGTTCAGGGGCCTGAATTAACTCTTCCCCCTCCCATGAGGATCAATACAATCAGTCAGTACTGCAGATCTTTGTCCCAGCCCTAGAAGCCAGCCCGATACAGGCTTGTGGCTTACGCTGGCTCAGCTTGCTTGCCTGAGTGTGGAAAGCTAAGCAGGGTCAGGCCTGATTATTACTTGGATGGGAGACCCCTCCTCTAGTTTCCTGCATTGAGCAGGGGGTTGGACTCGATGGCCTTGTAGGCTCCTTCCAACTCTGTGATCTATGAAATCTATGAACCCCGGGTGGCCAGGAGTCCTACAGTCCTCTCCTTGAATAACTGTCAGAGGACAGTCCTCTATGTGAAGGTGTTCTCTGTTTCAAGGGCTGTCCAGTCCAAATCTGGATAAAGAACCATCAGAAGGGAGAGCAGCAGGGACCTTGAAGTTGTCCATCAACAGTGAGCACCTGGACAGCAGACTGAGAGCAGCAGGGACACAGGTCACCTGTCCTGGTCACCTGTCCTCACCACAATGGTGAGATGTATTGTATTTCTATTTAAATTATAGATATTGTTTCTAAATTTGCATATTAGCATGTATTTGTGTCCTCTTTTGGGGGGATTCATTTCCTCTCTTTTTTGGCAATGTGAGTAGCCATCCTACCCAAGGAAGGTTACCCAAAGTCATAATGGCAATAGCAACTGCTGCCATTTGTCCTTTACAGTTTCTAGTTAATACCTCTAAATATGAAAGCAGTTTTCTTAGCAATTATGCTGAATAACAACCAATAAGTCTTGGATCTACATGAGTTATACCAAAAGCTGTTATACAGTAGTAGACAAAATTAGTTTTCACTATCCCATCTGGCATAAAAAGAGGGCACAGTTAGTTTAAAGTAGTCACATGACATTTTATTAATTTGTCTACATATGACTCAAGATTACCAAGTGACATTGGTGCAACTGCAGTCCCACCAAAATCCCACAAGTCATAAATTACTTAGTTCAAGCATTTTTACCCCTTGTGGATGTAAAATCATAAACTTGCTTTCAAAACAATTAAAATAAAATTGGACACCAAATATGGAGTATTTATAATCAAAATTTGTGAAAATAAATAACTAGCCAAAGAAAGGCAAAGAACTGCAGCAAACAGTACACCCAGTTTCTTCAGTATCCCCCCAAGAGGACGCACTACACAAATAGGAAAAGAAAGGAAAAATCCAAGAGGAAAAAAATGCTTAAAATACTGCAAAACTCCTCAGCCACAATACAGGTCCTCTTCTCTCTCTGGGATGCTGAAGAGCATTTCTCTTGCTGCTACTGCTGCATGGGCCTGTAATTTATAATCAAATTAGGGACAAATCTCAGTCAGTAAATTGCAAGGCATTCGATATTTAATCTGTTCAAAATAGCACATGGGGGGTGCGAGGGGTGATTGTCACCTGTAGACTTAGTTTTATTAACTTTTAGTATTGTTATTTTAAACTGTGTTTTTAAATTTAGTTTTACATTTTTAAATTACATTGTTGTTTTTATTTTTGGTTTTTATGTAGCTCATATTGTATGGATTGTTGTAAACAGCTCAGAGAGCTTCGGCTGTGGGGCGGTATAGAAATGAATGAAATAAATAAATTGCAGGCCACAGGCCTTCTTACTTAAATGGAGATTCTTCTTTTGAATTCTGGGCTGACTGCGGAAATTTTGACCCCCTTCTGTCACACAGTAAAGCAAACATCCACCACACCACACTAGTTTAACAATATCTTAAATAAAAGAAAAATGTAGTCCCGTAGGCCTCAGCCCAATGATTTCTTTAAACCTGTATAAAATTTTCCCCTTCTGAACAAGTTAACCAGAAACAGCTCCTAGTAAGGATATCCTATTTTATTCCTTAGTTTGGGGCCTAACACATACTGGTAATCAAATTACGGTCAAATCTCAATCTGTAAATTCCAGGCCACAGGCCTTAGGTGGAGTTTCTTCTGCTGCTGCCTAGGCTAACTTGGCCATGGGTCCTACTTTACTCTCTTTTGAAGGACTGTCCTGCCCAAGTCCAATTTCAAGATTATGAGCCATAAGAAGGTTGAGGAGGGGCTTTGAAGTCCTCCTAATAGAGGACACCTTTGCAGAGAGTAAAGAGTAAAGTATAGATATCTATATATCTATAGATTAGCATAAGCAAATGTAATGCAAGTGTGTGGCCTCCTTTGTCTTCTTTTTGGTGAAGCATTTCCTCCTTTTTGGTGATGTGTAAGTGGCCAACCTATAACTGAGGTATTTTGCCCCCATCCCCCCACAAGTGGTGACATGAAAGCAGTTTCAGCAGGGTTACACAAGCGTTGTTGTTGTTTGAAATAATTCAGCTCCCTCTCACAAATGGAATGTAACACCAGCTTCCCCCCACCTGGTAACGTCCTAAAATAATAGATATCCCTCATATTTCATAAATAAAATTAGGAGTTGCATTAAAATTCTCAGTATAAATTATGCTATATAAAATCTCTTGGGGGTTTCAGGTCCCCAAGCCTTCTAATTACATAACCATGCTCACATCAAAGATTTAGAGCCCTACATTGTCTTCAGCATCTTCTGCTGGCTCACAAGGGAATTAGCTGGTGCTATTTTTTAAAGTCAGCAATCACATACACTTCCTGTATTACTAGAAATGCAGATTGTCAGCATTCTGCCACCTCTCACGCAAAACTGTTAGCAGTCCACCTGATGTAACAGTGGTAAAGGAGCAAGAAAAGCAGAAAGGGTCACAGGAACCTAGATTGCTACATAAAACATACATTCTGAAATAAAAATAATGCCATAGTCAATCATTGCAGAGAATGTCGCTGCCTGTAATTTCTGGAAACCAGTGCCAAATTTGAAGAATTTCTGAAGGGAGCCTTCCCCCCCCCCCCCCCCACACACACACCTTCCCTGGAAGATGTACTGTTTCTAATTGGTTTTTAGCATATTATATTGCTTGCTGTTTGCTTCAACCGCTGCTGGCAACTTGCATGTATTTTATGATTTGCCTGTCCAAATGATGACCTGTCCAAAGAATTGTGTTAATACAGCACTGTAATAACGAAAAAGTGTAAAGCAGAGTCCGGGGGGGCAGTATAAATTTGTTATTTCAACAACTATTATAGATACTTGTTTAAGAGAATTGCACTATCCAGGTCTATATGTCGTTTGGAAGAAAATCCCCTTTTCTCCTTCTATGTTACATTGCCATAATAAATTCAGACTGTTTCTTTCATTTTCCAGTTCTGAAATGATTGATGTTTGCCTTTTTAAACTGAATATTTACTGCAACACACATATTTTTGAATACCTTTGTTAGTAAAATAGAGACTTCAGCATCACATGGGTTCAACAGTTTGTTCTTTTGTCCTGATGTGACTGTGTTTTGTTTGTTTGTTTCACCAACCTCTTCACCTTGCCACTTGGCCAGTTTCCCTTAAAATGGGGGGGGGGGTTTTCCACAAAAACCAATGCTCTCAAACTGCATTGCCAAAGTCAGACTGCAAGAAAATAAATGAACATAAATCAGAAATAAAAAATGACCACGCTCAGAAACTGGTGGGGTACCATTTCAATCTCAGTTGACATTCCGTAGAAGATTCAAAAGTTGCCTTTCTTCAGCAAAGACATTGCAAAGGCAAACTCTAGTATGGAGCTGCTGAGTTGGAATTAATATGCAGATTTGATGTTTGGGGATGAATAGAGACAGGGAGCCTGTTCACAGGCAACAACAGCCCATCAGTTAAATAAACCATGGGCTGTCAGGGAAGAGTGGGACAGAGCGGGTGCAGTGCCGGCAGTGTACCCGTCACTTCCACTTTTACTCAATAACCTACAATCAGCTCCTTCATAGGTTGATGAGTGTGACATCTGAATCCGGACCGATGGGTTTCTTAGGGGTTAAACAACCCAGTGGTTAACCCAACAACAAACCATACCTCCTGAACAATCCATCTGTCTGGGTTTAGGCATCACACACACAACAACCTACAAAGGAGCCGATTGTGAGTTGTGGAGTAAACGCAGAAGTGGTGGGCATGTAGAAGGAATGGCGCTCTCTCTCTTGCTCATGCATGACAATCCATGGATTGTTTAACCTATGGGTTGTCATTATGTGCAAACAAGGTCTGAGAGTCGCTAGCTTACTACAGAAAGTAATTGTCCTGCTTTAGGTATTCATGTATGCTGCTCATTACCAGCAATGCCAGACCAAGATCTTTTCCTGCCTGAAGTAGAGCCAAAAAGGCCTCACCATTGGAGAGGGGATAAGGCCTGTAGCTACTAAGCACTGGCCCTTACCATAGAACTTTTTGTCATCTCCTGCCTGTCCTATCATGTCTGTTGCTTTCCTGTTGCTAGCCATTTTGGATCTCCAGTCCAAAATTCACAAAATTCTCCATATTTTGGACAAAAAGAACTTGACCTTTAAAAAAAATAATGAACTGAAACTGGGAGAAACTGAAACTGACAGACTGGTCCATCCAGGCCAAGAGCTTTGAGTGATTTTCTCTTTAAAGTCTGGGTTTTAATCCCTGTGTATTCAACTATGTTAGTGCTTAATTAGGGTTGCCACCTCTTGTTTTCTCATAGGCTCCTCATCTTTAACAGCTATATGACACACAGGTACATCATGATAATTTCTGTGCTGGGAATAGCTGTACCTATTGAATTTTGACAGTGCAGATGTGTGAGAATGTCGTTTCAGTTAGTTTTTGATAAGAAATTATAAAAAAAAATTCGAAGTCCTTCATACTCAGGGGGAAATGAAGGACTTGATTTAAAAAATCTGAATGAAGGAGAAAGTGAAACTGACAGATTTTCCAATCCCTACCAGTCCTACATATATCAGGGATGGGGACTGTGTGGCCCTTCAGATGTTGTTGGACTGCAACTTCCAGTATCCATCTCCATTTGGTATGCTGGCTAAGGCTGCCTGGGGAATAGCAGTCCACCAACATCTGGAGGGCCAAAGGTTCCCACCATTGCCCTACATCTTCCTCCCCTACACATGGCACAATAAAGCTCTCTGTCCAATGGCGTGGGAACAGTATTTGTCTCTCTGAGAACAACTTACAAGACTGCTACTGAACTAGAGTATTGTAATTTTAAAATGTGTTATACTGGATGATCTACATGTCAGCTAGTGGAGACCTCCAGAAAGGGAGATTTCATTACAATCTACTACCGGTAAGGAGCTAAGGGGTTAGAACCCATTAACTGAATTAGCTAGAATTTCTAGAGACTTTAATTTTGGAACAGGTGAAAATTAAAATTGATAGTAATTAAAGACTAATTATTATCAACTACCACTTTGACTACCAGATGTTCTGAGCCAGATAGGAAGTATGGCAAAAACAATTAGAAGAGGAAAACCATTTTTTTCTGACTCTTGCTAAAGATACAAACTTTACTAGTGAATGTATAGAAGACACAGTAGTACACCTGAAGGAAGCTTTTACCCATTACGAAACCAAAATGTATTTCCTGCTCAATTGCCTTAACTAATTTTTCCTGTTTTGTGACTTTTCTTAGAATATTGTTTTAACACGTGGGCAAATTTTAAATACTCCTTGCATGGCATCTCATTTGTCCTCATAAACAGGATGGTTTAAAGCTTTCTTATTCCCAGTGCACAAAAGATGAACAGAAATATCGCCACTTCCCTAAGGCGAGCACATATACCTGAAGTGAGATTTGAATGCTGGATTTAAACCATTTCCCAAATATAAATCCAATTTTCTATCAAAATTGAAGTATTTCTACAGGTAAAGTTATGGGGACTCTCACTCTGTACGGTCATCTGCTTAATAAGACCTCTGTGAGAACTCTCAAAAGTTTTTCCATCATTGTTTAATATGCGAGATACATGAGCTCATTAGTGGAACTCCAAATTCTTAGCAAATTACACCTTTAGTAAACAATTTATCTCCTCCCCCCCACCCCCCACCATCCTCCCTTTGACTGTTTGAAGGCACATCAGAGAAAAAGGGAGCTGTTGGGTCTCCAAAGCTTTACTTTTAATTAGTCAAAAGAGCAGCCTTTCTGTTGGAATATTATTGGCCATCATCATGGCAATTTTATTAAATACATTACGTTTCAGTTATTTCCCATGATAAATCTCTGGTATTTTATAACTTCATAGCATTTGTTACCCATTGCAACAGGTTTCACTGTTGGGGGAAAATATTGTTTACTATTCTTGTTTAGAATGGTCAACTTAAAAAAAAAAAAAAGTTTACAGAATCCATTGACGCTTCATTCTAGCTCCGTTTGTATAAACACGAAAATTAAATGATACCCAAAGGCATTTACTGTCAGTTCTAGGAGACTGTATGGCAGCACTGTATAACTTTCTATCCATGCTGATGCTTACCATTCAAACTGTACACAGCACTTCTGCACATAAGTAGTCTTCATTTGTTTCAGGGATAAATAATGGATACTTGTTGAAAATGAATGATCATTCATTAGCTTCTGTAATAATGCATTCATGCATGTATGGTTTTGGGGAGGATAAAATTCCACTTCTAACCATTCATTTGTTTTAAGCATTCATGTCTGTGTCCCCCCCCCCCCCAAATTGCTTCTGCTCATTTTTGGGATCATCCTTGTTTGTATTTGTAGTGTTCAGTGTCTCACGGATGTATACTAGGGTATACTGGATACAGTACTTTGCTTTGTATTGAGATCTGTCAACTTAAATGATTATGATGACACAAAGTTCATTCTTTAAAAGTTTATTTCTCTTGGGCAGGGTGGCTTGCATTTCTTTTCAGCTAGGGGAAATGGTCTTTTAAAGGCAGTATATCCAAAATAATTTCTCACTTAGTTCTGCTCTTCAGACCAATGAGATCAGAAAAAACCATTTCTGAACACACTGCAGGGATGGGGACTCGGACTCCAGGACTTGACTCGTGAGTCGGACTGAGTCCCCCCTCTGACTCGAGTCCCACTCGAGTCCCAATATTTTTAATGGGACTCGAGACTCGACTCGGGACTCGAGACCAAGGACTCGTGTTCCAAGATCGTGTTCCTCAAGTGCAACATGGATAGGTTTTAGGAAGTACAGCAACTTTATTTTTTAAAATCATTTCCCTCAAATGCAACCTTTCAGACATTTTGGGTTTGGCTGCCTCTGCCTGCCTGTTTGGGGTTCCCTGCCTCCTCTGCCTGCCTGGTCTCTTCTTAACCAGTTCCACAGTTTGAATTGTCCAAGACAAAGGCCTCTGCCTGCCTGCTTTGGGGTTTCCTGCCTACTCTGCCTGCCTGGTTGTTTTGGGTTTGTCTGCCTGGTCTGTTCTTGCCAAAATCAGTTGCAGTTTTGAAATAAAAAGGCACACTTGTGCCTAGAATTTATTTAAGCCACACATGTGAAGTAGCCTTATTTTGTTGGGAAAACCCCCCATTGATTTTAATAGGGACTCGTGGAGTCAGCTTTGGGAGTGACTCGTGACTCATGAGTCACCATTTTGGACCAAGGACTCGGACTCGGACTTGAGACTTGGGTCCAAAGACTCGTGACTCGACTCGTGACTTGAGACCAAGGACTCTTCAGCATCCCTGACACACTGTGCCTTATGTTTTTCCTTTTCCTTAAACCAGCCTTAGCAATCTTTTAAATAGGTCTCCCCAAGGGCATTTCTGATACGGCAGCTTTGTTCTCTCTCTCTCTCTCTCTCTCTGTCCATTTAAATGTCTTCTCATTCTGATGTGGATGTCATGAAGTAACTTGTAAGATAGTGGCATGAGAAAAGGCAGCTTGGGATGCTATTCATTTGTTTGGTCCTCCTTCACAACTGTTCAGGCGGATTACAGTCCCTCTTCATTTTATCCTGATTGACCTAATATCAATCCTATGAGATTGATTAGGCCAAAAGATAGTGATTTATCCAAAGGCCAATTAACAAGCTTTATTGACAAGGAAAGATTTGAATCTGGATTTTTCAAGCACTCTCCCTAGTTTACCACTTTGCTCAGAGTCCATCAATGATTGTGAAGAAATACATTCTCAAAAATAATTTCTGGTTTTTTGCATTTCTGGATCCTGATAGATATAATTTATTTACACAATGTATATACTGCACAATGCATTTATACAATATATATACTTGTCTATATCTGACAAGATTCCTGAATAGTGAACAATATATATATATATTTTAAATCGAAATACAGAATTTAAATATTTAAAATCAGATTATGTTATCTGAAACTGCGACTGCTCATAGCTGGCATACCAGATGAAGCTAGAAGAAGGCACTCCAAGTTGCCATAGTTACTTGGGCCTCCAGAAACAATGATGGATCCAGGAGTACCCCCAGAAAATGAACCTGATCTTTAAGAGGGAGTGTAACCCCATCCAGAACAGGCAATAAGTCTATCTTCTGGACTCTGGAACCACTCACCCACAAGGTCTCCATCTTGCCAAGGCTCAACCTCAGTTTGATGGCCCTCATCTAGCCCATCACTGAATCTAGGCACTGATCCAGGTCTTGCATAGTCTCACCTGATTCTGATGTCACAGGGAGACAGAGCTGCATGCCATCAGCATACTGATGGTTTCCAGTGGCTTCATATACATTTGTTAGTGCTGTTTAACAACACTGGAGGTGAGATGGTTCCCTGCAGAACCCCATAGCTTAATTGCCAAGGAGCCAAGGAATAGTCACCCAAAGTTACTTTCTGACATTGACTCTGCAGGTAGGACCAGAATCATTGTAACACAGTGCCTCCAATCCCCACCCACAGAGCCTATCCAAGGGGATACCATGGTTGATGGGATAAAAATCCAATGAGAGATCAAGCAGAATTAACAAGCGCAAAAAATAGGTGGTTTAGGTCTTCTTAATATAAAGTGGTATTATTTAACCAACCAAGTAAGACATATTTTGGACATTATAGCAGGGAAAGACAAAATGTGGTTGGAATTAGAATCACGAGAATTAGGAAACATGATGGTGAATATATTATTTAAGAAAAATATAAATAATATTATAAAAGGACTAGAAAATCCCTTTTTGAGGAATATGTTAGAGAGTTGGAATAGTACGAGGAAACTTTTTACACGAGAGCTATCCCCGTTAACTCCGGTAGTGGTCATGGAGGACTTTCCAGAAAATGTAAGACATATAGAAGCTATACTAAGGAGAAAAAAGGTGATTAAATTAATGGATTGGGTGGAAAAATTGAAGACTAGAGAACATATAATAGAATTAGTAGGAAGAGAGAGAATTTCATGGTTAAATTCAATGCAATTGGAACTGTGGTTAAAGAAGTGGAGGACAAGAATGGACAGCGAAAGAGAACTAACCAATTTTGAAAAGATAGTTTTGACTAGAGAAGCTATAGAAGGTAATGTTTCAACAAGAGGTACAACAAAGGTTTTATATACGATGTTACACAAAGAAGAAGAGCATAAAGATTCTCTTAAAGTGTTATGGGATAATGAATTTGATGAGGAAATATCGAAATAAAGTTGGAAAAATATTTGGGATAGACATATTGTAAGAGTTATGTCAACTAGGATAAAAGAGAACTTTTATAAAGTGGTATTTAACTCCAGTAAGATTAAATCGGATAGATAAAAATTGCTCCGCATTGTGTTGGAGAGGATGTAATGTAAAAGGTACATATGCCCACATGTGGTGGAGCTGTAAAAATGTTCTGGAATTTTGGCAGAAAGTATTTGCAGAAATATCAGAAATAATTGGAATGGAATTAGAAGTCTGCCCAAAATTAGCATTGTTAACAATGACAAAGTTAGTTTGTTTAAAAAATACAAAATAATTGATTGTGAATTTGTTATCAGCAGCAAAATTAATGATAGCTAGGAATTGGAAGGTTCAATATGTCTTTTCAATTACTGAATGGTATAAAGAGGTATGGGATATAGCGCTAAATGATAAATTACTTGTAATATTAAGTGTCAAAAAGGACAATTGGAGGAAGACACCTTTGTGAACATTTGGGGTAAATTTTTGGATTATGTGTTGTTGAAGGGGAAGGGGAACAAACCTTGTCAAGACTTGTTATTTTTTTGGAATATAGAATGATATCTTGTATATATTATACATTTTGGGGGGGGGGGAGAAATATAACTTGGTCCCAAGAGGTGGGGGGGTGCACAATGTTTATGTTGTATTTTTTTGTTGTTGTATCCATTAGTAGCTGTAAGATGTGAAAAAAAATAATAAAATATTTATAAAAAAAAAAAAAAAGAATTAACAGGGTCACATTCTGCCCAGTCCCTTTCCCAATAAAGGGCATCCATCAGGGCAAGCAAGGCTGATTCAGTCCTGTAACCAGGCCAGAACCCAGATTGAAATGGATAACCAGTATCCTCCAAGAGTGCTTGCAGTTACCCCACCACAACCCTTGCAAGTACTTTCCCCAAGAAAAGGTATTCACAACTGGGCCATAGTTACCAAATACTTTGGCTCCAGAGCGGGTTCCTTCAGGACTGGTTGTACTAAGGGCAGCAGGAACCACCTTTTCACATAGAAACACATTTACTACTCCATGGACCCACCCAGTCACATGCCCTGGCCTGCAATTATTAGCCAGGAAGAGTAAGGATCAAGAGAGCTTGTGGTTCATCACATTTCCACAAGCACCTTGTCCACATTATCAGGTTGCAACTAGGATTGGAGAAATCTGCAATGGATTCTAATGAGTTTGGATTTCTATGAATCTGACCTGCAGCTTCTGGAATGGACCAACATTTTCCAAGTGGCACAGACTTGTGGGCCATTTTTTACGTTCTGGAATTGTATGCAAATTTAGTCGTACAAAAATACAAAAGTTGCTGGAAACTATGCTAATATATGCTTTATTTTTTAACACACACACACACACACCATTTTATACATCACTGATTTCTCTTAAGCCTTTCTTCAGCTGCCCTCTGCTGTGTAGCAATCGTGTGTGTGTGTGTGTGTGTGTGTGTGTGTGTGTGTGTGTGTGTGCGCTCTGTTCATTCATTGTAGGCTGAGAAATATAAGAGAAATATGCAAAATGTTATGTGCCAGTGAAAGTTCCATAAACTGTGGCAGTCTTTTTTGCATACTTTTCTGAAGGGAGAAAAAGTCTGAATCCATCAATAAGCGGACAACAGAACAAAAGATGTCTGACAATCCATGCAACACAGACAGAATGGATTTAACAAAATCCATAAATCTCTAGCGGCAACAACTGTAATTGATCCCACAAAATTGGCCAGATGGCGGCATCAGACACCTTGAGTGGAGCTATGGTATTCCATATTTTAACTATGTACTATGTGAATCTGTTCTGAAGCTCCCACCAATCAGTGTCATGGGATGACCCTGGGTTCTAGTATTATGAGAGAGAAAAATGTCTGCCTTTTTCCACACCATGCATAATTTTGTACACCTCTATCATGTGTCCTTTACTTGCCTTTTTTCTAAGCTAAACTGTCCCAGTCATTTTAACCTTCCCTCACAGGGGAGTTGCTCCAGCCCCTTGATCATTTCAATTTTGCAAAAGTCACTGCATATCCAATTAGGCTGGTTTTCCAAACACACACACACACACACACACACAATCTAGTGATTGAAAATGAATACTTCTTGGGTCCTGCAGATGCTAGGGCAGCTGGAAGATTGTGCTTGCTATATGATACAAATGATACCTTTCTGTTTCAGCCAATGCAATTTATTCCCTTCCTGCAGGCAACTCTCACATAACTATACCACTGTTCTCTTCCTTCTCCCTGGTTGTATTGAATTAAACCTTGAATCAACCATCTTTTTTATTTATACAATTTACAACTTCATAGATTCATAGATCATAGAGTTGGAAGGAGCCTACAAGGCTATCGAGTCCAACCCCCTGCTCAATGCAGGAAACTAGAGGAGGGATCTCCCATCCAAGTAACAACCAGGCTTGACCCTGCTTAGCTTTCCACACTCAGACAAGCTGAGCCAGCGTAAGCCACAGGCCTGATTATGACCATGTTGGCTTTGAAATAAGGTGTACTGCTATCAATGTATCTTCCATAAATATATAATTATGAGTAGGACTGCAGCCTCAGCTACAATGGATGCTACTTCATTGATTCTCCCAATGGTTGCTTCCATCATTTTGAAGGACTGTATACAAATACTATACATCATCATCATCATCATCATCATCATCATCATCATATACAGACTTAGCTTCTTGTTAAACAGCATCATGTAATAGCAGGTAACTTTGAGTTCGGAGATGGTGGCCTTTATTTCCTTTGACTGTTGATGTTCATCCCATTTTCCTTTGCTCCACGTTCTCAGAATTCTGCCTTACAATTCATGTTAATCAGACTATTAAATCAGAAATAAATTTGGTTATAGATAATTGTGTGTTTTATTGGGAAACTAAGATCCTCTATCAGGATGAATGTGAGACTGAGCACTCTGCAGTGCTTCAGTTCTGGGTTTTAGCCTGTACTTATGTATATGTCCTTTTTTTCTGTTTAAATCAAATAAGTAGTCATGTGATGATGCAAATATCTTGCTTTTCACCTATTCAAGCAACAAACCACTATTACATACAGCATAACAATCATACTTAACAAACTTTGTAATGAGCACTGGGTATCACAAAAAGGGTTTCTGCTTGTCCTGTGGAAATAGTTATCAGAATGATACTTTTGGCCAGGGTTCTACTAGAAGACCACACTGCAGGAGATGGAGAGGGCAGAAGTCCTAAAACCAGTGTCAACAGCATCTCCTGTTAGGTAACTTAGAATTTTTTTTGTTTGTTTGTTTACTTAGAGCAGGTGTATATTATATGATTATTGTTTGATGATTTCTGTATTAGGTTACTACATATTACTAATGTATGTTTAGATTACTGTAATGCATTTTATGTGGGGCTACCCTTGTGCTTAGTCTGGCAGCTGGAGGTGGTGCAGAATGCAACAGCCAGGATGCTGAGTGGGGTGCCTGGCCATGAACATATTACACTGGTGTTGAAGCAACTGCAGTGGCTAACTCTTAGCAAATGAGCCAAGTTCAAGGACTAGCTGTCGGCCTATACAGTCCTGAACAACTTGGGACCAGGTTACCTGGTGGATCTCATTCCCCGATATAGACCTGTGCAATCATTAAGATAATTGGAGGAGGCCTTGCTGGTTGTAATGTAAACTGCAGACCGTCATATTACAACAACCCAGAAGTAGGCTTCCTCTGTTGTGGCACCCAGCTTATGGAATGCCCTTCCCCTGGTATTTGGGAGGCACCAACTGTGGCATCCTTTAGGCACCAGATGAAGACCCATCTGTTTATCCCGGTCTTCGCTGATTACGGTATGCTGTGCAGTCCGTTTGGTTAATTATGGTACTGTGAGTGCTTGGTTTTAATGTTTTTACAAATGTTTTATTTTAATGAATTGTAATGTCTTTTATTGTATTCTCTTTGTAAACCAGTTAGCTATATATATATATATATATATATATATATATATATATAAATATAGTGGAAGACTGACAACCTAGTCTTCTGTGCGGGTTCAATGCTTTCTCCACAAATATGTATTTATTTAATACATTAAATAAATAAATAAATAAATATCCTAAGCCGTTCACAACAGATTCAACAGATTATTACAACAATTATTTCATTCTTTTTGATAGCCTGTTGAGTTTATTTTAATAATATTGCATAGCTCGTTAGTAATTGTCTTTCTCTTCCATTTCTCTCTCTCTCCAATTTTTGAAGAAAAATAAATTAAACTCCACTGCATCTACTTTTCTCTGTACCCCTTTCCTGGTCCTATGTGCTCTTCTGAGTACAATAATATAGAGATGAGGAGGGGAGAAAAAACCCTTAAATTTGGACCACCTGCTGATACAAAGGGTACAACAGAAAGTGTTGCATTCCTGTAAACAGGACCTTAGATCATGCAGATCAAAGGTAAAGTTGAAGAGGAGATGTTAAACCATTTAATCCAACTGTGTGTGATTTTGATCTGTTAAAAGAATCATATCTGGACTAGATCTGAAAGCAAAGGCTTTGTGATCTTTTTCTTTGACTGATATCTTGTGTAGCAATTCTAGGGTGAATGCATATTAGCTACATTACATATTTGATTATTTTTTAAAAAACAAAAGTTATAGCAACCTACATTTTAATAAGTTGTTTTTTTGTTGTTTTTTGTTGCAGCATGACAGGTGAACCCTGGGAGAATCTAACAGCTTCACACAACAGAGTATGCTATGTCCTGCAATCAACAGTGAGAGTTTGGACTCAAGGATCATTATACGGTACAGCAAATTGCACAAAAGAGAAAATGAGTGTGAGCATATTCAGGAAGAGATTCAACACAAGATTCGATAGCTTGATTCCCAAGTAGGGATGTCAGAGAAATCCACAACAGATACAAATGAGTTTGGATTTCTATGAAACTGGCCCATGGATTCCACAGTGGACTGGCTTTTCCCAAGTTGCACCAATTCTGCAGACTTGTCAACCAGGTTTTTTTTTTTAACTTTCTGTAATTTTATGCAAATTTAGTTGTAGAAGAATACGGGGGGGGGGAACCCACCACCAATTGAAAATGAGCATTTCCCACCATAGACTAAAGTGTGAAAATGCACATGGGGGGGATTTGTGCATTTTCAGAAGTCTAAATTTGCACAAATGCGTACAAATGCATTTGCACAAAATCCAATTCCTTCAATGAGCGGACGACAGAACAAAAGGTGCCTAACAATCCATGAAACACAGATGGGAAAGATTTAACAAAGTCCGTACATCCCTCTTCCGATGTGAACAGAAACCTTCCTTAGACTCCTGGTCCCATGTCTGAGTTTGAGGCTGACTGATTAGGGATTACAAAAACCATGCTTTCAAGGGACAGAGAGGTGGAGGCTCCCAGAACAGAGAAGATACCACGAGCGATAATCTTAACCTGATGGTGTCTTAATCTGATGATCTAACTGGAAGTGAGATAACTTCAAGATTAGAGGATATTTCTCAGAAGGGCTTTAGATTGGCCAAATGTAGGTTACCTCATGGCTTGCCTGACTAGGGTTGGTGACTTAACAGTTAGGAAGGCATTTGCACATATCTGGAGTTCCCATCCTTTGCACACTCACATGAGGGCAACCCCATTACTTCTATTAGAGTAGAAAATACATAGATTGTAAACGTTAAGTATACAAGGTAGCTAGTAGCTTGCACATTACCCTCAGGAACCTCTTGCTCCTAGCTGCTATGTGCAGCCTTCCAGAATAGCCCATTTTAGACAACATGCTAGGGCAGTGTTCTCCAACCTTGGGTCCCCAGATGTTTTTGGCCTACAGCTCCCAGCATGCCCCAGCCAGCTGGCTGGGGCATGCTGGGAGTTGTTATAGGCTAAAAACATCTGGGGACCCAAGGTTGGAGAACACTGTGCTAGGGTAATATTTGCAAAAACAACATAGGAAATCCAACATAGCTTCTCAGTAGCGGGATCAAACCCATTATTTCTACTCCTTTAGGTCATGGCTCCAATTCTACATAGTTAGGCCACTTGAATTCTGTTGTAGCAAATTTAATTTTAGGAGGCAGCATGCAGGATAAACTCAACTTGCCCATATCACCATAATACTAATAAATATTTGTAAATGTGATTTTTAATGAATAACCTGAAAGTACAGAAGTAGGTAATTGCCTCCTCATTCCAAGTATTCTCTTAAGAATTTTATTGTGCAGGTGTTTAGTGGCTGGTGCAGCTTCAGAAGTTCCTTATTTCATTTTTCAAGAAGCTTTCGCCTGGGGAACAAACTTTCAAAGTATTTTTGTAAAACTAGCACTATCAAAAATATTCTTTACGTGTTATGTAGGACATTTTTCTACCACTTCACATCTTTGTGTTTGTTTGTTTGTTTGTTTGTTTTAGTAAGCAAAACCTTTTTTTCTCCATTCCGTTCTTCATTATAATATCGAACAAGGTCCATCAAAGAAAGTTTTGTTCTAAAGGCAGCCCCACTGCATACAAGACAACGAGAAAGTGAGACTGGTTCTCTTGGGATACAAAGTTGAAAGGGAAGCTCTTAACGAGCACTTCAATATAGCCTCATTCCTTCAAATATATATATTTCCCAAAAAAATATTTCTCAGCAAATGTACTAGATTTATTTTTATTTACTTTTAAATGCTGCCTACAGTAATTAATGTTTGGCAAATGGACCCCCACCCTTTTCTACAACCAATGCAGTTCACAAATCAATGGCTCTACGTGTCCTTGGGCAATAGCTGGACTCTTTAAAAGGCAGTTATTTCATTGAACTTCAGAATAATTCCATGATTATATTCACTTAGTTTTGTGTTTGGCACCTCCTCTTGGTTGTTTCAGGACAAGACATGGGTGAACCTCACCATTTGCTTCAGAAATTGACTTGGTTTTCGCAAGCCATCCCTCCGATGATAGTCCCAGATCATGCAGTCAATATAGATTAAATCCAGGAATAAAAAGCATGTGCACTTAGCTGCATTTTATTTTATGTGTATAGCCCCTATTCAAACAATACAGTCAGAGGATGTCAGTGGTAGTATAGATATGCCGGGTAGGAAGGCAGGGAAAGTGCCGTCCTGCTCCCCAGTATACGAGCCAGGTATTGACAGGTATTGTCCAACCAATCCATCATGTTTCAACATGAACTTAAAAATCAGATCCATCTTTTGTACTTATTTAGTTATTAGTTACATTTATATCCCACCTTAAATCCTCCAAGTAGTCCAAGGTGGAGTACATAATCCGCCTCTTCCCCATTTTATCCTCACCAGAACCCTATGAGGTAAGTTAGGATGAGAGTCAGCAACTGCCCCAAGATCACCCAGTGAGCTTTATGGCCAAGTGGGAACTAGAACCCTGGTCTCCAGAAGTCCCAGTCCAACACTCTAACCACTACACCACACTGCTCACATCTCAGAATGCAACCATATTTGCAGTGCTTGGGAACATCAAACATGTTGGCATGTACTGCATAACCCAGCAACCAGACCACCGTGACTTTTAGCCTGCCATGAAACATGCTAATGTAACCTAGAATGGCTACTTGTCTGCAATGAGTTGTCAGTCATCTAGTCCAGGGGTGCAGAAGCTCAGGCCCAGGGCCAAATCTGATCCTCTGGGGGTCCCAAACTGGCTTTCCGGGATCTCCCAGATGTCCATGCCCAGGGCCCCCTCCCCTTTCCTCCAACCGCCAATTGTTTGGTGCTTTTCCCAGCTTTTGTGCAGTTTCCCTCCCCCCCCCATTCTAAATGTTGAAATGTCTCCCCTAAGATTTAGTTACTGACAGTAAGAGCTTTAAGCTGAAATATGCTGATTTTTCTTTGTATTTTGGCTCTGTCCCTTTTGCCTTCGGCCCCTCCCACCACTGGAATGTGGCCCTTGAAAGCTTCTCCAGTTCAGCCCTTGGGCTGAAAGAGGTTCTGCACCCCTCTCATCTAGACAAACCTGAACCTGTGGAGGAGTGCATTACAACTCCAAATAATCAAGCATTGTTGTCATGCATTCATTGATATTAACTGCAACATCTAAAATCAGAGAGGTGTAGTGGACAAGAAAAATCATAGGCACTTGATCACACAACCTTGTTGATCTTGCTCCATATTGCGGCTATGAAGATTTATGTTGAGTCTGGGGTGGGTGGAGAGAAAGGTAGTCATCACATTACTTTCCTGTATCCTGTAGGCTACAAATCTGATGTACTAACTAGCCTAACCATGCTTGTTATAATGGGGCTGATGTCTTTGCAGAGACTTTGACTTTCAAAGGTGGTTGGCATCTGAAGCACCAATTGAATGGATACAGCATGTGGTGAAACATGCCCATTTGCCCTTTCAAGGCATTGCCTGCTGTGAGTTTTGAAAGTAAATTCTATTGAATTTCCATTGAAAAGCCTCTAGCAGCAGGTGCATCTGACATGTAACTATCTTACTCGCCTGGTAACCTCATCCTTTGGCAAGAGGTCTATATTTAAAATGTGACACAGATGCTTGGTTCAGAAAGCCTCTTAAGTGTAAAGTTATGAAAATATGTAGTTCAGCTTCTATCATGTCCCCCACCCACCCACACACGTATACCACATTTGACATTTCTATTTATTTGCAAGTCATTGAATACAAGAGTTGACAATATTTTATATTTAGTAATAAGTGAGGCTCACATTCTCCAAACATGAATACATATACATGGAACCTAATACTCAAAACTTGGGGTGGCATTTACCATATTTTATAGACCAGTATTCCAGCCCAGAACAAGCCATGTTCCAAATAGGATAGAATGTTTGGGTGTGGGAATTCTCTGGCCTCTGTAGGTGGTTATTTTGGGGAAAGACATTTCCAATTTAGGGATGTATGAGAATATCATTTTAGTTCATTTAATATCAGAACTTTTCCTGTTCATAACCCCGAATGCGAATGCAAGTGTATTTTTAGGCGCATCTCACATATTCCTAAGCTAGCACTTGTGCTAGCAAATTGGTTTCATCCGAAAAATGCACTTTTAAAAAATGTGCATTTTGAAAAAAACCGCACAAATACACTTGTATGCTTTAGTCAATGGGGGGAAAGTATGCTTTTGATTCTTCTACCTGTACTCTTATAGTAACCACATGCCTTAGGCAAATTCCAGTGCTCTAGGTAGCCTAGAAGTACATTCATCATTTTTGGTTACACTTTGATAGTGTAACCAAATGTACACATTTTAAATGTACACATTTCAGAGTTTCTAGTGATCAGGGTTTCTTTGACTACAACAAGAGTACTATATTTCAGGGATCTAGCACATTTAACAATTTTGAGAGTGAGTTGGTGAGGCCCAAGTAACTGTGTGTGTGTGTGTGCGCACGCGCACACACACACACACATGTGTCCTTCAGGTTAATTTTGTGATTTTGTGCAAATCACCCAAATATCTCCATGTTATAGCTCTGTGGTAAATTAGTCATCAATCATATTTAGAAAAATAAGGTTCAGCTGAAAAATATTCCATGTTTTGCAGATTAATAATAAACAGAATCATAAATTCTGCAATGCCTTCATAAATCATCATGGCAAATTATTCTCTCAACAATGTTCAAAATACCCTGCTAACTTGTTTGATGATGAAGTACTTGATCTCATTTTACATCCAGATGTAACATCCAAAAACTTAGTAGCTCCAATTCAGAACTGGTTGGGAGCAGCAAAGCAGTGTGCACCACTAGTACCATGTGCAGGAAAATGCTCTCACTGGGAATTGTTAGCATATGTCAGGGTTGGGCAATTTGTGGCCCTCCAGCTGTTGTTAGAGTACAGGTCCCTAGCCAGCATAACCAATAGTGAGGGATGATGGGAGTTGCAGTCTGGAGGACCACAAGTTGTCCACCCATAGCAAATGTGAAGTAGTTTCCCTTCCATATAAAGGAACACACAAGGTGCAGATGGGAACATGTACATACACACAAGTCCTGACTCAGGATCCTGAAAATCAACTAGTGAATTATGCATGTGCCTCGGTGGATCCATAGTCATACCCAAACATGTCACTTTGCTTTCCTGAATGCAGCAGCTTTCAATGCCAACATACTCACACGGAAGATGGGTACTTCCCTCTTTTTAGTCACACTGCATCCAGTCAGGGCCTAGATGCAGTGTGACCAAAGGCTGCTTCACACATGTGCAAAGTCCATACCAGCTAGGCAAACCAACAGTTGTATTGTAGCCATTGTTTCAGCTCCCTGCCCAGATTTCAGCAAAGAGCTGTTTCATTCTCATCAGAGTTCAGGAAGCAGGGCCAAACTGCACATTATGTGAATCACGTAGCTTGTAGCTGTTGCTGGTCTTACTTTTTACTCCAGTGTAAGCACACATGGCTCCAATTTAGATTGGGACCATGGTGCTCCAAGTGGGGATGGCTAAACCTTCCCCACCCCCAGATTTTCCCAAATGGACTCCAATGAGGATTTTTTTTTCATTTCTTTTTTTTTAAAGCCGCTCCCCTCTTCAGTGGCAGATTTTGAGAAAAATGGGTGGGCCAGGGGAAGATTTAACCATACCCTCCCAGAGAGCCATGGTCCCAAACTGAATTGGGGCCATGCACTCTTATACAAGAGTAAAAAGGAAACCCTCTGCTACACGCTACACGATTAGCGTTATGTATAGTTTGGCTCTCAGCCACAAACAAAATCCCCTTGGTATACACAGAGCACAAGCACAGTCCTGTCCATAGAAGAGCAGACAGGCGGCCACACAGGATTCCCAGATTGCTTCTAACAGATAAACCCTTGTGTGAGAGGATGGGTTGGATTAGCCTGGTGGTGCTTGACACTCAGCAGGGATGTCAGAGAAATCTGCAACAGACTCAGATGAGTTCAAATTTCTAAGAATCTTGACCCATGGATTCTGCAGTGGACCGGCTTTTCCCAAGTTGCACAGACTTCGGACCATTTTTTAATATTTTTTTTTACATAATTTTGGCAAATATAGTTGTAGAAAAATATGTAAAAAACAAAACACTGAACAGAAAAGCACATTTTCCCCCATAGGCTAAAGTGTGAAAATATGCATTTCTCAGAGATTTGCATATTTTAGGTGGATTTGCACATTTTCAGGAATGCAAATTTGCACAACTCCAAATTTGCGCAAATGCATATGAACACATTTGCGCAAAATCCGATTCCGTCAATGAGTGGATGATGGAACAAAAGGCAACTGACATTCTGCAAAATGTAGACGGGACAGATTTTACAACATCCATACATGACAGTGCACCCAATGATTCCCACTCCATCCTGCAGTGTACCCACCAGTTTTGATGCCTACTAGTTAGCATGTAGCTAGCCAAATTACCCTGATCATTCATTAGAGAGGCCCCCAACCTCAGCAATTTGGAATAGGGAGGGGGAAGTCTTCTTTTTCCAGGACAACAAGGGAGTGAGGCCCTAAAATTCCATCAAGTAGTCTTGGGTGGAGAGTGGTTTGCTGCCACTCCTAAAAGTTTGTGTTGAAAAGAAATATGGTTGCATTAAGTGAGTGAACTCACACCATCCTCTCATCAGCCAGGTCACGTGAGAGCCAGTCATTGTCAGCCGAGTTGTGATACCCAAGCCCTATGTTTTTTCCCTTCCAGAACGTGGGTGAAAATTCACTCTACTTGTATTCAATGGTGTCTAGAGCAGTATTCTTGCTGAAAGTGTAATTATAACCATATTGGCCCTCCCAGCCACACATAGCTATGGTGGTGGGGAATAATTTGCGTGCGGGGGAATATCAAGTCAGACCATAATGGTCTGCATCATTATCCACCAATCAGGAGGCAGAGTGGGAGGGGCGGTAGAGCCGTTATTATGCTCGCATGCCTGTCTCTCTGCCTCCTTTCTGATGTGGCTCCCTCCCTCCCATCCCTGTTTGCAGTGTAGGTTTTACTGGTCACCTGTTTCTAGGGGCCGAGTAGGAATGTTGGTTCATTGTCCTAATTGGCCAGGGGCAATGTTTGTGTTTCGCCTACTCTGTACTGTATTTCAGGTTTTGGGTGCTTACTGGCATTTTCAATTCGGTCACATTGGTGGTTAAGTGTGGGATTAGGCAGTTTTAGGGGCTCGGTGATCATCCTATGACACCTTTCAGGTGAGAGGTGTGCCCAAGGCTCCCGCCACCGATGCCTCACAGCTCGGTTTTGGGAGATAAGGCATGTTTCTGAGGTCTTCTTTCCTCACCTGTATCGGTACCTCACGGTCCGTACGAGGCTCACTGCAGGAAAGACCTTCCAGCACCGTGTGGTGTTAAGCGAGGGGGGGATAACTTGGATGTCGTCACCCTCCTTGCTGAATGTTTCACCCTATAGCAATGGCAACCTGCTGATAGCCATTAGTATCAGCACTTTTCCCTCCGTAGATCTCCAATTGATGATTCAATAAATGTGGCCCATTAATTTTACCACAATTTGTACCCTACAACCGTGTCTGAGTCGTTATTTCTCCTTTACGCACGCAAACTGTAGCATTATAACCATATAACATTAAGAATTTGTGCTTCAGTTTTCTTCTTTCCTTTTCTCTCCCCATTTCTTCTTCCTTCTGTATCATGCCTTTTTAGATTGTAAGCTGAGGGCAGTACTGTCTTGTTTTTATTGATCTGTAAGCCACTCTGGGAGCCTTTTGGGTGAAGAGCTTTTAATAAATAATGTTAAATAAATAATTCTTTGTAACTATTTATAATGGTTTTGTGATGGATTGGGGGGAGGAGATATTTTCCGTGCTGGCAGATCCCTTCTTTACGAGACCCCACCCACTCCAAAACAAAGAATTACAATAGGCTGCCATTAGGCAAATTGAAGTTCCCGACACATCACAGTCTGCCCAGCTGCTTAGGGTGTTCCTAAGCCCTCCAGCTGAAGACCACTCCCTTCATTCCAGCTCTAGGAAAAAAACAAGGAGGGCACTTTGTCTTTATTTCCCAGGGTCCAGAAGACACAGAACTTAACAAATAGCCTAAGAACACAAAGGGTAGTTTAGCAACCATGCAGTGTTGTATGTCAGGAACGCTTTAGCAAGAAATTCCCTCTTAAAACCATGAACATAAATGTCCCAATTTAAAAGTTTGTTTGGCAGGGGGGGGGGGAGAAGAAAAAGGACAAAGAAGGCACCAAATCACACAAATAAAGATCAATAAAGTCAATCAAACTTAGGTAATACATTTTATCTGCTTGAGTAGAATCTTGCGTTTCGAAGCGTGTGCACAATTCCTTGCCAAGAAGATTGAGTGAATGTGAGAACATCCTTGGAATACTGACTTGGATATTTGCAGGAAGACAAGATATTGAGGTGAGGCTTCACCTGTTTATGGGAATTTGAGACCAGAAAAAGCCAGTTTCTTAGAAGAGACGGGTTGTTTGTCCATGGTTAGATAAGCCCTAATATATGTCTGATGTCTGTTGACTAGCTGCCAATCAGAAAATAATTTAGAGGCTGTATCCACCTTCTTAACAACTCTGAGCTTGCATTATAAAAGAGTTAGCCAGTTGCAGCTAGTTCCACTATTGCCAAGAGAGGATTAACCTCTAGATGTTGACTGGGGAATAAAATACAAGATTTTGCCAATTTAGGAACTCCACATGGTGGGGATATGAAAGGTAAATTCTCCAGAGGGCACTATTGGTCTGTTCAGAATAGATATATTCATACTAAATATAAAGACTTAATATAGGATAAAGATAAAGGGTAAGTATTGCACCATAGCTGAGGCTTTTGAAATTAGGCTAATTAGCACAGGTTTTCATGGCGCCACAAATGAGTATCAGGAATTTTTGATTCTACACTTTTATAAAGTACATGCATTGTCAGAAATAACATCCTGATCCAGTTTATATTTGGAGGCGGGGTGTCCACTGTGAGACGTACTCCCCATACACAATTAAAAATTGTCCTAATTCTGTGATTCGAGTTCGAAGGGGCCTACAAGGCCATCGAGTCCAACCCCCTGCTCAATGCAGCAAACTAGAGGAGGGGTCTCCCATCCAAGTAATAACCAGGCCTGACCCTGCTTAGCTTTTCACGCTCAGACAAGCTGAGCCAGCGTGAGCCACCGGCCTGTATTCATCAATGAGAAAGTGTGAAAAACATTGCTTTAGGTCAGAGGTTCTCAAACTGTGGTTCATTCAGGTGATGATCTGGTTGCAGAAGTTGAGAATATCTATCCTTGGCCTTGCACTTCATTTTTTTTGTTGTTGTTGTTGTTATTATGGAGATCAAGGCAGTTTTGACCAGGAGGTTATTGAGGAGGCTAACAAGTCATTGGCATAGGGCAGTGATGGCGAACCTTTTTGAGCCCGAGTGCCCAAACTGCAACACAAAACCAACTTATTTATTTCAAAGTGCCAACACTGCAATTAAACCTGAATACCGAGGTTTTAGTTTTAGAAAAACAACTCATACAGTTGTCCAAACTAATTAACATATTTTGTCTTTAAAGAAAAACACAATAACAGAGCTTTCAATGATACAAACAGTTTGTTGTTGGAAAAAAAAATCAACTCGAAAAATTATTATAGTACTACATTGTACACATAGCCTGAAGGGAATCTATACAAACTTTTTAAATAATTAGGCACATGTATTTTTGGATAGGGGATTCTCAACTTGTAATATGATTATATGCCAGACTGAAATTGTATGGGGCAAGCTTTACCCCGGGTCCTTTCCCTGCTTCTACAGGTGTCGGATTAGTAAAAGTAAAAGTCAACCTGTACTAGGATGAGCAAGATAAACAAGAAAACTAAACATGCTTAACACATTTTAAACACTTTATGTCTTGGACTGCAAACACTGCATTACGTAAAAGTTTGCATTGGGCATGCTTTTGCACAATTAATGTGATTTTTGCTATTGCATGCATGCTGATAATTTGTCAAACCTTGGCTCTGTTAGTTTTAGAGCAACACATGCAGCACTCAGGTCAACTGTTAGGGCTTTACATCCAAGCCATGCTCTGTGCATCATTCTTCAAAATCTTTTAAATGTGATAACAATGTAGAAAAGAATTCTGTAACAGGGATTCTAGAATAAAATCATTCTGTTCCACACTGTGAGAAAGAACAAGATCATTAGTGTTTTGCAGAAGGGGATGGTCTTTTTGCGATCTGGTGACCAATGGCTCGAGTGCCCACAGAGAGGTCCCTGCGTGCCGGCTGTGGCACCCGTGCCATAGGTTCGCCATCACTGGCATAGGGCATGCAATTTCCATTACCTAGTGCTGGTGTATCAGTCATTTCAATAGGGATGGTTGATCTATGTGCAAAAGACCTGCCTGATGTACAGATGTACTGACCAGCAGGGGAGGCTGGTGACTCCCATGTCAGTGGGGCTCCTTATCCACTGCAGTTTTCACCATTGCAGTGGTTGATTTTGGGAAGATAATCTGTTCTTTAGTTGTGATCGGTGGGCTGTGGAGGTGGGGGGGGGAGGGAAGGGCTGGTGGAACGGTTTTTGATCTCTCTTTGGTCCTGCTCAGTATTGTGTTTTCATTTTCCTTCCTTTCCTGGAGCTGCTTCCCCCAGACAATCTCTTTTTCTCCCCCCACACCTGAACTATCCTCCTCCTGGAACTCAGCAATAGTGCCTCTCAGCCTGAGAATATATTATTTCCAAATATCTCACAGTCAACAAGCTCCTGCCACTTTATTTCAAATGCAGACAGATTTTTAAAAGAACAACAGAAAGGTTTCATTTGTAAATTGGTTGTCTGGGAGCTTTCCTACATGAGGCATTTCTACATGAGATGGTGGTGAAGGCAGGGGTGGGATCCAACCAGCCAGGCCTCCTGAGGCCTGGCCTGCTGGATCCCACCACCCCAGCCATTGCAGCTGCTGTCGTTTTGGCCAAAAGGACAGCGGCAGCAGTGAAGATGGCGTGGTGGATCTACGCACCTGGCCTTGCTTGCTCTCGAGAGCAAGTGAGGCTGGGGCGCCTGAATCTCCTGTGCTGCCAAAGTGCTTTGGGGCTTTCCCCACGCTTCGGCTGATGCCAGGAGAGTGGGATTTCTCACGAGCAATCCTGCTCTCCTGACATCAGCAGGAGCGTGGGGAGAAGCCAATGACAGCATGCTAAGTGCTGGTTGTCATCATCAGCCAGAGCCCCCTGGCCAGAGTGACAGCAATTGTTTGCCACTCTGGCCAGGGAGCTCTATGCCTCTTCTGTCTTGCAGGAAGGTTAGTGTGTCATTCAGGTTCGGATGACATGATAAACCTCAGTAGGGTAAGTAAACCCTACTGCAAGCCATGGTTTAGTAGGGTGGTTAAGGAGACTAAACCTTCCCGGGTTCGCACAACACATTAAACCTCAGTAGGTTTACTTGCACGCTAAACCTACTGAGGTTTAGCATGTCATGAGAACTTAGTCTGTGTCTCTTGGCCTTTTTAACCATAGTTTTGAAACAGACTTGCTGTGCTCTGCTGGGGCTTGCCAGGGAAGCAGGGACAATGTTTAATTTTAAGGAAAAGATCTGTAGGGGACTTAGGTAATGGAGAACAATACTATCTGCACTATTAGCCATTCTCCCTAATTCTATGGGAGGGGCAGGCTGCTATTTGTGGAGTGGAAAGGGAAAGGCAATCTCCCTTTCAGACACATGCTGGCAATCTGCATATGTTCAGAGGCACTTTTTTGGCATTTTTGCCAGCTAGTAGAAATAATTTGTGGACTCCTGGTGCTGACTGTTGTACATGCCGGGGTTCTGTGCTGGATGAAGGTACACACCAACATTCTCTAGCACTGAAGAGAATAGGGTACTCCTGTTGTAAAAATTCAGTAATGCATGTTTAAGGTAATAAAATGCTTCTCTCTGTAACTTTCTGCTGTTTAGACTGACCTCTGTTCCAGAAATGGAGACAGAGAGGTGAAACTGAGGAATGTTGCCTTCCTGCTTATCTTCTTTCCTTGAGCGGGCTAGGGACAGTGGGTGAGAGAGGACTGGAGGAGGCAGCCTGCCCTGGCTGACCTCTGTTCCAGTTGCTTAGAATGCATGTTTAAGATTTTGTTTACCTTTCTGTATTTTTCCCTTTCTCAGCTAGAAATTCCTGTTAGTACGGCGCATGCGTGGGATTGCGTCAGAAGATACTGTATAAATTGATGAGGTTTCAGCCTCCATGTTGAGATGCAGATTTGCAGTGTTATGATACTCCTGTATCTCCAATTCTCGAGAATAAATCTGTTGGACCACTGCCAGCCTTTCTCTCCTTCCTAATGTGCATGATTTGAACTGGGTACATTAGGATCTAGCATGTTTTTGCAACACTCCCTCCTCCTGTAATGCTGTTATGTGCATTGAAATGCCATGGAGTTATGGACTGCAGATAACATCTCAGCTAAAGCTGTGCCTTTTAATTTAATTAGTCACTGCGTCCAACCGAGCCCTTTGAAATAATTTCTTACAACCACCATAATGCAAATGCACAGGCACTACTTCATGCAACCAGTCACAAAGTGGAATGGCAAGGTGTAAAACAATGCCAGGCATCCTCTTCATGCACAGTACTAACACATGCTCTGTGCATGATCAACGTGCTCAAGGTGTAGTTGTGAAGTGCCGTCTGCTATCATGCTCCACATGCATGATAGTCCACAATCTGGACTAGAATCTAGAGCAGTGTTCTCCAACCTTGGGTCCCCAGATGTTTTTGGCCTACAACTCGCAGCATGCCCCAGCCAGCATAGCTGGCTGGGACATGCTGGGAGTTGTAGGCCAAAAACATCTGGGGACCCAAGGTTGGAGAACACTGCTCTAGAGTCATCAGCCATCTTTTTGACTGGGCAGCTTTCTGTTGTTGTTGTTGTTGTTGTTGTTGTTGTTGTTATAACCATAATTACTATGCATTAGCTAGTGTGAACTTGCAAAGTGGTACTATGGGAACACGTGTGTTTCCAGAGTTTCAGAATTATATTGTTTTCTAGTTGAATGGTTCCATCTCATGATCCCCAGCAGTCCTCAAGCACACTACTCTTTTCCGTGTGGAGTTCCACAATGCATAACCCAGAGTGTGCGTTTGACAATGACATATTGAAACATTGTCAGTCTTGCTGAAGACTTATTTTGCTAAGCATAACATCAGACAATGCCATTGTTGGGACTTGAAAAAGATGCTAGGAGAGGATATATTGTTGAGTATTATCCTTCCTATCTCACGTTAGTGAGATCAGCAGAGTAGAGTCCCTTTCCAGCTTAAAAGAAGCTTAGATTTGGCTAGTGTTAGCCAGTTAGCATTTGGTAATCCAGGATGCTTTAAGGCAGACTGGATTTCCCTGGTTTTGCCCCCTTTTCTCTCCCTCAAAACAATAATCAGAGACACAGTCTTGTAAAAGTTAAGAGTAACATTTACTCACTCAGATTATGCAGTTTCATTCAGGCAGGCTTAAAAGCGTTTCTTACAGTTGGTTACAGTACATTTGGAAATACTTGACGTCTGAACTTGTGGAGTTCAGACCAGCAACTCTGGTTACATGCTGCTGTTAAAACAACGTGGAGGCAACTCCCCTTTACTACCACACATTCAGAGTCACAGTAGGAAAGAGAAGAGCTGAGAGCTATGCCCACTTCCTGCTGAGGCTTAGCTAAATTCACACTGAGTATCTTCTAGGGAATCCACCTTAGAAGATACCAGTGACCTTAACCATTTCATCCAACTAACTGATGAAACATGAGCCATTGGTTTTGACTGCACTTTAAATATCCCACAGCCATCTTCTTTATTCTGATGTTGAACGTGGCACAGAGGATAGATCAACAAATAAGCACAATTCTTATTCAGGACCCCAAAGCTTTCTAGATGTTTGGAGCTGGTTTAAATATTCCATCTTCCAGGCGTATCATTGCTCCTCTGAAGGAAATCCATTGGCATTCTGTGTCACAGAAATGAGCTAGGTGAGCTATTTACTTGCCAAACCACTGGAGAATGAAAACTTGTCCTGGGATTTAGTTCTTTTCTTTTTCTATTCCATTCCATTCCAAATTTGAAAAAGCATAAAGGAGAGACCCATTGGAGGCAAGCCTGGCTTCACATTCTTCTTATATAAATTCTGAGAGACAGCTGAACTTATGTAATTCATATCATCTCTATAGCCACCCAGCATGTATGTAGAAAGTGTCAAAAATCCCCATAGACAGCTCAGATAGTGTACTGTTCAACACTTTCCCTTTTCCTTCTGCACACATAGAAATGAATTTCAATGGATTCTACGTATATTACTCCCACAAAATGCTAATTTCATTGTAAAGTTTCCAAGCCTCTAAACATAATTCAAAAGTGATACAGCTGTGTGCATTCTCAATTTATCAGAACAGCCAAAGCCTATACTATAATAAAGCAATGACATTTTCAAACTGTGGGAAGTGAGGAAATTATATCAGAACAAATGAGGATTAAGTGTCCCTAAATTACCATCTAACCTTCTCAAATGCGCACTTAGCACAAAGTTAGCCTCTTCAATGCTTAGCTCACACACTTGCTATTTCAGAAGCGACCGCTCAGAGCGTGAAGACCAGATCAAGTGCTCACAGCCCAGTTCACAAAGCAGTTAATCCAGAATACCTGGGCTGATGTTCATTTTAGCTTGCAGTGTTATGCGCACATCCAACTAACTGTGTTTTAGAATTGAGGAACTACTCCAACTGAAGTCACTAAGGATCTAATCCTAGGGACTGGCTTCAGCTACTTCAGCACAAGTCATGACTTAAGTCACTCTACATAAAAAGTGGCCCAAGGCTGGCAGGGAAAGGGAAACATTCATTCCAATTCTTAAATACTGTCAGTGACTGAATCCTTGAAGAACTACCAGTCAGAATAGACCAGGGGTAGGCAACCTTTTTGGGCCATGGGTGGGCATATTTGGTAATTTGAGAAACTGTCCTGGGTGCCACCACAAAATGGCTGCCATGGGAGGAGTGAGAAAGGACAAGGAACCTGCCCAAAGACAAGAGACAATACCAGGCTAGATGGACTATTGGTTTGACTCAGCAGAAAGCAGCCTTACATATTCATTGTGCCTTCTTGCTATGCACAGTCATGCAGTATACCTGCATCATAGCCAGAGTAGGGGGCACCTGCCAGCAAAAGACTGGCAGTGGCAGCTTCTGTACTGACAATGTGTTGGGTGTGTGCCAATTACCGACCTGTGTCTCTCCTTCCTTTTTTGTCTGAAGTGTTGGAGAGAGTTGCTCTCTCCCAACTGGCTCCCTATTTAGCCTGCCATAACTTCTCAGATCCATTTCAATCTGGATTCCGGGCAGGATATTCAACTGAGACGGCACTTTCTCGAGTACTAAATGACATCCTAGTGGCTAAGACCCGGCGACACTCTTCAGTATTGGTGCTGCTAGATCTTTTGGCAGCATTTGATACTTTGGATCTCCGTATTCTTTTGTCATGGCTGATATCTCTGGGTGTCTCCAGCAATGCTATTTCTTGGTTTTCTTCTAATTCGGCAAATCACTCTTTTTCAGTTTCTTTGGGTACTAGAACCTCTCATTCTTTCCCTCTCACTGTTGGTGTCCCACAGGGCTCAGTATTGGGCCCTGTTCTCTTTTCTCTTTATACACTTCCTTTGGGTATGCTTATCTCTAGTTTGGGTTTTCAATATCATATTTATGCTGATGACACCCAGGTATACCAGTCTTATCCTGAACTCAATGATGAGGTTTGGTCCTCTCTGACGAGTTGTCTTTTGAACATCACGTCATGGATGTCCTCTCATCGTTTAAAATTGAATATGGACAAGACTGAAGTTTTGGTTTTTCATCCTGATCATCCTGGCCATCCCCTGGTTTGTCCTCCCCTCCTTCTTCAGGACTGCCAGGTGACCTCTGCCTCAAGGGCCATTGATCTTGGGGTTGTGGTGGATGATCAGTTGTCACTTCGTCCATTTGTGAATATGACAGCAAAGACATGTGGCTTCTATCTTGCTAACATCCGACGGATTCATCGATTCTTGACCCCAGAGACTGTGAAGCTGCTTGTCCATGCTTTGGTCATTTCACACTTGGATTATTGTAATAGTCTTTTGGCGGGTTTGCCTTCTTCTTCACTTTGTCCCCTTGTTTTGGTGCAGAATAGTGCTGTACGTGCAGTTCTTGACCTGCCCCATTATTCCCATGTTTCTCGTCACCGTAGAGCATTGGACTGGTTGCCGGTCAGGGCAAGGACTTATTTCAAATTTCTTGTCTTGACATTTAAGGCACTACACTCTTCCCTTCCCACTTATTTGGCTGAGTTGGTCAGATGGCACACACCTCTTAGGAGAACTCGATCTGCAGACTCAGGGTTTTTGGAAGTGCCTTGGACGAAGGTGGCAAATTCTAGGCTCTGGGCATTTTCTCATTTGGCTCCACGATTACGGAACTCTCTTCCTCTACACCTTCGGATGGAATCGGAGTTGAGTAAATTCAAGCGTAATCTGAAAACCTATCTGTTCAACTTGGAGACATAGGTGTTAGACTTAGTATGAACTGGGTAATTGCTATGATTTTAGTTTTATGGCTTGATGGTTTCAATTATTTGTTGTTAATTTAAATTTACCTGGATTGCAGTCATAGATCATAGATCATAGAGTTGGAAGGAGCCTACAAGGCTATCGAGTCCAACCCCCTGCTCAATGCAGGAAACTAGAGGAGGGGTCTCCCATCCAAGTAATAACCAGGTCGTCCATTTTAAGTATTTTAATGTAGTTTTAGTTAAATTATGATTATTATTGTTTGAGTTATTTTGTATATTGTACTGCGCTCTGGTGTAGAGCGCAATATAAATTTGTATTATTATTATTATTATTATTATTATTATTATTATTATTATTATTAAGTATGCTCACCCACTGTGCTGCATGCTGATGGCACAGTGACTCCAGCACCTGGCCCAAGTATTACATGATTAGGCTTAATTTCTGTTACTGAAGCTTAACCAGTTTGTGGATTAAGCTTCTAGTGGTAAAAAGGACTCAGCTGAAATAACTTTAGGAGATGGAAGTCTTGCAGTCAGACATGTTACTGATCATATCCACATGACCCTTACAGTAGAAGGAAAATGTGAAGTGGTTGGATGAGTGTATCACTGTAGATCACCAGTCATTACTTTTCAGTGCTGACTGGTGTTTTACTAGAGCACTATTAGTCAACTCTCATAAGCCTTTGACAAGAAATTATGGCATTGCTTCACCTACTGAGTCCACATTACTGTGTAGTAATTAAAGACACAATCCTGTTGATTGCACCTTGGATGATCGGAAGCCCCTGAACTCGGAGGCTTCTGATCATCCAATGCAGGGTAGGAGGAGTGGCAGAGGTGATCTTCGCCTCCCCATCCTCCTGCCCTGCAGATTTCACTAGGTGGGCTTTTTAGCCTGTCTAGTGCTGTTGCTTCAAAGGGAGAAGGAAGGAGGCTGGCAAGCAGAGGCTCAGGATAGCTCATATACTGGCCTCTCCAGTTTCCTCCCCTCCCCGCTCAATGGAATGTCCCCTTCCCCCCTCTCGGAGGTTGATTTTCTGGAGAGCAGCTGGTGCGGTTCTTTCCATGCCGGCTGTGAGGGGGTGGGAGAAGGGGCAGATCTCTGACTCCCCTTTCCAAGGTCGGAGCACTGCCTCCTACTCAGAGGGGGAATCCCCAGTATCTTATGGCCTCTCAGACAATGTTTAGGGCCATAGGATTGCTACCTTATACAGTGTTTCTGTATCTGCTTAGTAAACTAGTCATCTGTATCAACCAGCATGGTGAAGAAAATTTTACAGTTCACGTCCAGATGAGAAATCTGGGGAAAGAGTGGCAAAAAGCTCCCCACTTCTTAGTAGAACAACAATATAATTAGCTTATTAATGGTCACATACACACTATGCTTGTTAAGTTATCACTTTGTAAATGGTGGTTGTATTCAATCATTTTGAGCCCAAGGTTTATGTGAATTGTATGTTCATAGCCTATTATTATTATTATTAGTAGTAGTAGTAGTAGTAGTAGCAGCAGCAGCAGCAGCAGCAGTAGAATGGAAAATAATACCTCTAAGCAGGGCCGGATTAAGATAGGGGCTATTGGAGCTGCAGCTCCAGGCCCCTACCCCGAAATAGGCCCACAATCAGGACCGGCCGCCACCACCAACCTGGCGGCGGCTGCTGCTGCCGCCGCCGCCACTGCTGCCGCTGAGGAGGAGGAGGAGGAGGAGGAAGTGACGCGACGGGACCCCCGCGCTGTTTTTTGCTGGGGAAACCATGGCAACAGGGCTGTTTAAGCCCTGTTGCCCTGGTTCCTCCCGCCAAAACAACGCGGGCGGGGCTCCGGAAGCGACACGACGTGGAGAAGGTAGGTGGTGGGGGGGTCGGGGGTGGTGGTGATGGCGGCAGCGGCGGGAGGCACAGCGGCAGCGAGCGGGAGGGCGGGCGGGGGGAGGCGCAGCGGCGAGCGGGACGGGAGGGCGCGGCGGCGGGCGGCGGGCAGGCGGCGGGCGGGCGGGTGGGTGGGGAGGCGGAGGCCTGGCGGGGGTGGCGCAGCGGAGGCAGAGGCCTGGCGGGGGCGGCGCAGCGGCAGCGAAGAGGAGCGCAGCGTTTCTGCGCCCTCTTCAGCAAGGACGGAACGAAGTGCTGGTGGCGGAGGGAGAGAGGGAGGAAGAGATAGAAGGAAAGATTGTGGAGCGGAGCAGAGGAGAGAAGGGAACGCGGGAGGAGCTTGGATTGGGAAATGCGCTTGGACTGTGGAAAAGCGAGAGCCCCGCTCGCTCCTTTGCTCGCCTGACTCTTCTCGCTCTCCACCCGATTCTGTCAGGTAGAGGAGAGAGGCAGCGCCCACGAGCTCACCCGGGGAGGGGACACCGCCCTCCCCTGCTCGCGTCTCTCCATCTTCCCGTGGCTCCGCCCGGTGGCAAACGGCCTCCCTCCTCCAGAGAACGGCGCCTTGTGCTTTTTGACGGGAAGGGACGGGAATCGACTTTGCGCCTCCTGCCCCTGAAGTGTGGAGTGAGCTTTGCAACAAGTAGGGAAAAGCCTTCAGCGAAGAGGAAGAATATTCCACCTGCTTTCCTCTACTGTAAGCGGAGGAAAGGGGGACCAAAAAGAAGAAGAAAGTATCTTGCAGGTACTGTTGGGCTGGGGCTTGTTGCTCCGCCCCTTCATCAGCCGCACGCCCTCCTCAGCACCAGGCCCATAATGCTCTTAATCCGGCCCTGCCTCTAAGCAATATGTACTGTAGCCAGTGGCATCCATAAACTACATAACAGTGTCACAGGTGTATTATACTATACGACTTTCAGAAAATAGTGAGGGAAACTAGTATGAATACTACTAAAATACTTAATTCTAAATTGAATATCAGTTGAACAAACTGTGCCAAAGTCTGTACAACTGTTCAAGAAATAGCAGCAAAAGAATAATATTTTAGCAAGGAATTGGAAAATGTTTCCTTTCATCCCTAAGAGAGCACTAAGTTAAGTATTAAGGAGAAAAGCACACTCTACATTAAATTGGATAACAGTTTAATGGAGTCAAATCCTTTGCATGGAGGAATAAGAGCAAACAGCCTAACTGTTTAGAACAATTCTGATTTTGTAATATGGTTTTAGTAGCTCTGATTTTCAAACAAATTATTCCAGACTGGCTTCATTGAAGTCAATGGGTCTCCTCAAGATTTGAGGACTGCATTTGGCAAGATGCCATCAAAGATACCCCCTCGCTCCTGGAACTGTGTCCAGTAATTAATTCTTCATAAAATGAAATAATAAAAATTTAGCCTATTAATTGCATATTTAGAAAATGGACATGAAATTACATAGTTAGAAAATAAAACCTTAATCTTGTTGATCAGCTTTCCTAATAGCTGGACTTTCTGCAGCAGCAGCAGCTACCCTAAGAATGATTTTCAAGATATAATATAAGGGGAGGGGGAGATGTTCTTCAAAAACAACCCCAACAAAGCAACATTCTTGCAAAGGCAGATCCGCCAAATCCTGCTGTGAAATAATTTTATCTTGTCCACTTGTTATCACTTGAGGTCTCTTCCTGATTTCTCAGCTGTATTCCTTGTATGCTTTCTCTGCATGTTACCTAGAGGTCTGTTCCAATTTATTTATTTAGATTTTATGCACAGGGATAAGTTATAACTCCTTGAGACAGAGCATCTCATTTTCCAGGGCACCCCACAGATATCGGCAATTACACCAAAATACAAAAGGTTTCCATCCAAGCAAATAATTTGTTTTCCAGTGAAGAATAAAGGATATCTCACTTCTGAAAGGGATTTTCTTTTCTTTTTTTTTGTTTCTCTCATAACTGTGAATGACCTGGGAGACCCATCTGGTCCTTCCACAAATGAGGGAGAGAAAACATTTCAAGGGGAAAAAATATTACTTATTCTGTGAGAAAACCATTTTAAATTAAAAAAGAACGAATGAACGAATGAAAAAAGTACTTGGCTTATATCTCTGCATGCTGGAACCACTTAGAGTTAGTACCATTATACCCTCTTCAAATGCTATGCTGTCTAATAATACCTAAGTGTAAAGTATAAAATGCTCTCTCTGCAGTAAGCAATTGCACACAAACACAATGTTATTTCCATAGCCCTGGGAATAAATAAATAAATAAATAGCAATCCAGATTTGCTAGTAGATTCCATTTGCTTTCTGCTGCTCTGCTGCTAGTGAGCTATTATCTACCCCACTGTTCATTCTAGCTGGGTTTGCAGGCATTGGCATCGCCAGATTGTGATGACTGTGTCCTTTGACGTATCAAAAGTTGTAATCATGACCATCCAGTGATGCCACATGGTAAACCCAGCAAACATGAGTAATTAGAAAAAGCCAGTGTGGTGTAGTGGTTACAGCGTTGGACTGAAACTCAGGTTCTAGACCCCACTTGGCCATTAAGATCACTGGGTGACCTTGGGTCAGTCATTGACTCTCAGCCTAACCTACCTCACAGAGTTGTTATGAAGATAAAATGGAGCGGAAGAGGACCATGTAAGCTGCCTTGGGTTCCTTGCAAGAGGAAAAAAGGTGGGATATAAATATAATCAATAAAATAAATTAAACATGGTTGATAATTATTGGTCTGAATCTTCACAAGTATTCTGACTGGAGATTGGATCAAGGTATTGTTGTCACCACCAGAACAATCCTTTATAACCAGTTTTTCTGGAAACATAGGAAGCTTCTGAATCAGACCATTAGTCCATCTAGCTAGGAATTGCCTACACTGTCTGGCAGTGGCAACAGCTCTCCAGACTTTAAGAGATGGGACTGTCTCTAGAGATGGAGATGCCAAGGACTGAACTTTGGACCTTCTGCATGCAAAACATGTGTTTTACCACAGAGTGATGGCCCTTTCCCATGAAGCCTAAATTGCACTTTGTTTTCTTCAGGGATGCAGTCCAAATGATTAGGCTTACCACACAGAGCTGGACAGATTAGGGCTATCTCATGCACAGCTTTTTGATTTTGGTAGATGACACAACTAATCTAGAATACAAAACCTTACAAGCTTCCAGCTGGATATTATAGATCATGCCTTATAGTTTATCCTTCTCTGACACGGGCAACCTCTCACCCCAAGGTCATTCGATCCTTATTATCCCTTTCAAACTGCTTTTCACTGAATGTATGTAGCAGGAGCAGGATCATGCCTACTGGTCCATGTCCTGCCCTGCTCACATTTAGCAGGAGGTGTGTGGACAGATCTCTACAACTACATAGATATAGCAGGGATGTTGAAGAGTCCTTGGTATTGAGTCACGAGTCGAGTCACAAGTCTTTGGACCCGAGTCTCGAGTCCGAGTCTGAGTCCTTGGTCCAAAATGGTGACTCATGAGTCACGAGTCACGAGTCACTCCCAAAGCTGACTCCACGAGTCCCTATTAAAATCAATGGGGGGTTTTCCCAACAAAATAAGGCTACTTCAGATGTGTGGTTTAAATAAATTCTAGGCACAAGTGTGCCTTTTTATTTCAAAACTCTGCAACTGATTTTGGCAAGAACAGACCAGGCAGAAAAACCCAAAATAACCAGGCAGGCAGAGGAGGCTGGGAACCCCAGACAGGCAGGCAGAGGCAGCCAAACCCAAAATGTCTGAAAGATTGCATTTTAGAAAAATGATTTTAAAAAATAAACTTGCTGTACTTCCTAAAACTTATCCATGTTGCATTTGAGGAACATGATTTTTTCTAAATGTTTGGCCCCCATTCTGGAACGGTGAGATCTCATCACAATTCCACCCTCACTGAACACCAGCTCCACTGGTGATGAACTTGCTGGAACCAGAAACACAGTCAGAGCAGCCACACAGAGTAATCTCAGGTCCTTCTTCTGCCTCTCCCAAGTACGCAACACATCAATCAAAATAAATCTTGACACACTGTTGGGGCTGCACTCCTGGTAGCCGTCCATAGTGGCCAAGCAGCGGCACACCTCACTTCCATGCGCTCTTCAGCAGCAATCACGCTCCTCTCCATTCCTTCTGGCACAGCCCAGGGATGTTGAAGAGTCCTTGGTCTCCAGTCCCAAGTCGAGTCTTGAGTCCCATTAAAAATATTGGGACTCGAGTCCGAGTCGAGTCAGAGGGGGGACTCAGTCCGACTCACGAGTCGAGTCTGAGTCCCCATCCCTGAGATATAGTCATACATGTGATTGTGACCCCTGAATGATCAACAATTCTGATTGTGCTTACAAAGATTAATTTGCAAAACTGAAATGTGGCAATTTCAGGAAAGAAACTGAGTTACCTAGAGTTACACATGCATAGAGCTTCCATCATGCCTTCTGCTGAAAGTGCAGAGTTTGGTGGGTAGGGCCACCAGGCACAGGCACAGTCTCCTGTTCCACATCAATTAGCATTTGATGTTTGAAGGTGAGAACAGATTTGTAACCCATGCATCTCTGTCAGGTTACTCTCCCAGCTTCAAGAGTTCAAGAGTATAGACTTGGGAACCCTCATGATTCAGGAGCCATCATGTCCACTCTTCTGTGTCTAGGAGATACACCCTGGAATTTCAATCAATGCTGCTTGACTTGAATTGAAGAGTTCCCTTGCCTGGGATTGTGTGATCCTCTTCAAGCTGCTACAACAAAGTAACTAAGCCCAAGACATTTTAATTAGAGTAGAGTAGTGTAGAGTAGAGTATTAATAACTCTATTCCTTGTGGAGAGTTGGGGCTGCTCAATTTGTCATGGCCAAATTTCTGGATAAAACATAATAATATTTTTTTTTCTTTCCTGAAATTGCCACATTGACCTCAATTTTGCAAATTAATATTTTCTGAGGCAATCTCCCTTCCATTTCTTATCACTGTGAGTTATCCGCAGAAGTTATTTCCAGTCGAGGGGCTATGGATTGATTTAATTTTTTAAAAGTTTTGTTTTAATTAAACTTATGCAAGTTTTAACTGTAAGTTACTTTGGGATCCTATTTTAGCCCAAAGGTGACTCATACATTTTCAAATAAATAAGTATAAAATGAATATGGGTGCTATTTAGATTGTGTTAGCCAATTTTCAAAATGGGAGTCACTCCTGTAGAATGTGGAATTGTACAAAAGCATACATCAATTTAAGAGACAAACAAAATATGCCATTATGTACTTAATGTGAATATGATGGTCCACACTGCATATTTTATTCATTAATGTTACCCTTTTCTGTCTTAGGAAACCTTCCTTTGATTTACAGTTGCAACCTTCTGTCCCACACCAGGTTAGCCTTTGAGCTATTAGTTTTTCATTTTTAGCCTTGGGCCAGCTGTTTCTAACCTTTTTGTCTTGCATCAGTGGTATTCAGCCTTTTGTAGTTTACAGCAATCATGTAGCAATGACCTTATACACTTTCCTCACCTATCTCCTTGAATGTTCAAATTCACATCCAGACTGGCAGCTTACTGTGTGGCTTCTCGCTTCTGTTCTCCAAGTTTTCAACAGACACTAGTTCTGCTTCAGCAGTCTCTGGCCTTTGCTTTCTAATATTGCACTGGAGCCCAAATTACTGAGATAGCAATCTCTGAAGGCCATTTATTGGGATCCATTGTTCATCCTGTTCCTCTATTGTGGTATTATGATCTTTACAAGAAACTGTAGCAATTCTCAAAAGAAATCTCTTTCTCTCCCTTTTTCCTGGCCCCTATTCATAGCTTTTAAAAGCAATAGAATGATGAAGGCAACTTGATTTTTTTTTTTTAAATTAATAAATAAATATAATGCCCCTGTGGAGGAAGGAAGAAAATTTGATTTTGTCCACATATCCATTGTCAAACTGTCCTTACATGGTACACAGTCATTTTATTACTTCCAAATGTTATTTATTGCAGGTTCAGGTTTTCTTTTTTACTTCATAAAAATTCATTGATTCAAACAAAAGAGAAATGCTCATCTCCTGATGTATTAATATCCTACATCTCACTCTTACTGATATATGGTGAATGAGCAGCCTTATCAAGCAATATACATATAGAAAAGTAGAAACAAACAAAGCACTTGCTTCCTTTTATACATATAACATAGAGATAGCAATGAACTTCTGGAGGTTCAAATTTTGGCTTGAGAAATCAGCCAAAATCTTTAATATAGCTAGGACAGGAACACCAGGGCACAATCTACATGGGGAATTTATTGTGATGCTGCTGCACCTCACGCACTGGTGTGACACATGAAGCTATCCCCAATCTGTGTCAATCCCAGGTTCTGTTCCTAAAGAAACCACATTTTCTCAAAGCCCTTTTCTAATGGTTTTTCCTTTTATTGTGACTTCCCTGCATTTGGGGACTCGAGTGTGCCCTGTATTTCCAATATGAATTCGCAGTAGGGGGCATGGCTTTAAATAAATGTTGACTGAATGTATAAAACCATCCTCACATACATGAGAAATGCAACTTGTGTATGTGTGTGTATGTGTGTGTATGGTTCACTTGAATATTTATTTATTTATTTATTTATTAGAATGCTTTTATCCCGCATGAGATATATTAAAATACCTAAGCAGTCCACAATACAATACCACAATATAAAATGATACATAATTAAACAAATTAAAACATTAAAAACATTAAAGCAGCATAAACAATAAAACAGGATAGTAGCAGAGTCCCTCACAAGTCAGGGAAAACGTTTGTGAACAAGTGTGTTTTCAAGAGACATTTAAAACTAGCCACCATTTCTGTCTCTTAAACTACATATGTGAGAGTGTTCCAAAGGGTGGGTGCCAGCTTACGTGCCACTGCCTGGTGTCATTACATTGGCCATGGAATGACCAATAAGACCTCTTCAAATGTTTTCAAGGGTCAACTGGGTATATATAGGGGAAGATGGTCAGCTAGATATCCTGGCTCTGAGTTGTTTATGGATTTGTATGTCAACAACAGAACCTTGAACAAGGCTTGGTAGCTAATAGGCAGCCAGTGCAGTTCTTTAACACAGGTGTAATATGTGTATACCTAGGTGGCTCCATTGAGCATCCTAACTGCTGCATTCTGCACTAGCTGTACCTTTTGAATCAGGTGCAAGGGCATCCCCCCATAGAGTGCATTACAGTAGTCTGATTGTGAGGTTACCAGTGCATGGATTGCAATGGTTCTTATATTTATAGTATAACTATAGTTCAATGTAATTCAGTGTAGCCAATGAGCTACGAACAGTTTTTGTACTTCTGTTCCACTGACTACTTTAAGAGACAATAAACCAATTGTCCACATATTGACATCCATCTATGTCCTTGTTCATAGGTTAAAAACACCAGCAGCATTCCTTCAGAGGTACAGAAATGGATGCATGCACTTCAAAGGTGGTGTGAACTGGGACCTCTGTGCCAATGTAGATGCCCCTTTTGCTTGAAGAACTCATTAAGAGGCTTGTAGTAGCAACACTGTCTCTTCATGAGTCCTTGTTAGTAAGCAGTCTCTTGAAAACCCCAAACAAATATTAGTGATCCCTCATGTACAAAACATCCCATTAATAAACTAATGGGATTGTTTAATAGTTCATCTTGGTGCCCATCTCATGCCTAAGCCTCTTATATCCAGCTACTAGGAGGTTTTTAAGAGAATTGGTGGCTGTGGAAAAGGGTCAGCTTGTGGAACTCTGGGTTATAGCAGCAGAGTGTCATGGGCCCTGAAATAGAAGCATTTGCTAAAAATAGGAAACCCCATAGGTGGGATTGCTCAGTGAAGGTGGAATTTCTCCATAGGTGGTGGCAGTGCTGGGGAGAAAATACCCGATAGTCACAACTTGTGTTTGCTTACAATTTACCCTCCATGCACCCACACCTTTCCTTGGTATTTCTGGCCCAAATCCAGTTGGGGAGGATGGAGTGCCTGGGACCACCAAAAATGCCCCAAAACTGTCCTGGTCCTGTATGGCCTTATGAAGCATCTGAACATTACTGTACTGCTAGAGGAATCCTCCTCTGAGTAGACCCACACCTGTTTATTTCTTTTAAGAAAGCACAATTTGTGACATTGCACAACATCATTACTGATAACAGGGCATGTCTCTTAAGGCATTAGCCTTAGCTTCCAGTTTCTTAGCTTTGTGGAGCTTCAGCCAACATGAGATAGCCTTAACAATGGTCTTACACCAGCAGGCTTTTATTTTTATCATTGAATTTTCCTGGTTTTTTAAAAAAGGATATTTATCATTACAGTATTCTGGAGGGGGGAAATACAAACTAAAAAACAAAACACAAGCAAGTCATTAACTGAGTAGACATGTATAAATGAATAGATATGCCCCTGTACGTTCAAAATAGCTTATGTCTGAGTCAGAATGCACAGGATTCAGCATAGCTTGTTTCCCTTTTCTCCCTTTCTTCATCAGTGATCTATCAGTCAGTGAGAATGATTCCCTCAGCCTTCAAAATACCTCACTTATCTCACCCTCCCCCACTATCAGAATGCTGACATGAACAGTAGAGTTCAAAACAGTGGAGTTCTGGCAGCCTTCTAGCTTCAGCGTGAACTGAGCATGCCCAAGATAACTTTGACAACAGTTGCGGCTGTAGATTTTTATGGGACAGAAAAACCTTGATAACTTTTAAACCACTAGTCAGAAATTCATCAAACCAATGAAAGGCACATCTCCTTGACAAGCCTGAATAAAGTAAATCAGTAGTTTTCCCCACAGCATTTAAAAGAAATATATGATATGCTGAGCCTCAGCTTCGAGTAAAAATACAAAGGTGTCAATTTTCAGCATATCTTAATTTGCTGTATCTGTGGCAATTTATGTCAGATCAGTTTGACATTTTGCACAATTATAGACCTTATCAGGTGGATTGTGGATGCCAAGTTTCAAGTTATTTCCTCAACAGGTGTCATTTTTATATGCAGTAGATTTTTAAAGCTTTTAATTATGACCTTTTTTCTTCCTTTTTTTTTTTTTTTTGCAACTCACTTTAACTAAAGGGGCACTCCTGTGTCCCTTTGATTAAATGGCATTTAGTATTTGACAGTATTGGATGAATCCAACATTCCATTGCAGTTATAACAGGCCACATTCCTCTATACATTTACCTGGAAGTAAGCCCCTTTGAACTCAGTAGGATTTACTTCTGAATAGATATGTACAGGATTCCAATATCCAATCCATATCTATTGCTCATAAAATTTCTAAATAATGACCAATTATCCTAAAACGTTGTTTTCTTCTACCATCCTTAACTGAATGTACTGTGTAAATTTTGCCATTTCTTTTGCGTTCCAGATTTTATCCAGTCATACTGAGATTCTTTTAATTGGGATTTTATGAATAACTTCTTTTTATTCATGCTGCTAGGCTGTTCAGGAGCGGCTGGTGTCATTTTAGATTATTTCTGTTAGATTGGCACTTCTTATGCCACTTGATCGAGCTGATAATCTTTAAAGTTATAATACATTCCCCAGGTAATTTAGCTTAGAAATGTTTATCAAAGCTATGGTAACTAAATTGCCCACCATGTTTAATATACATTGGCAACCTTTTAATGTAGGATGCCATGTACATCCAAAATGATATCGTAGGATTTGCTTATCTGTCCACTATACTGGTAACTAATTTCTGAAATACTTTCAGTCACTTAATCACTCCAAAACTTAATAGCACTTGAATGATATTACTGAATGCAGTTAGATGATTAGACCTCATTTATAATGAGAATCTGGTTAAACCTGGCATATTCTATGTACATGCTTAATCACAGCCACTTGATGTAATAAAAAATGCAGTATAATGGTGTTCCTTCAGCAGATAAGTTCACTGCCACTAAAGGAATTGTCTTTACTACTGTTGTAGCACCATGGGTAAACTCCAACTTAAGTCCTACTTAAAGTAGACCCATTGAAATGAAAGGGACTTAAGTTACCCATGATTAACTCAAGTCCCTTTTTGGTTCCCAACTGTTATATGTTATAATGGTTGGGAACCAAACAGATTATCCACTTGCACCTGAGACTTTGGGTGTACCTAGTGTTAGAGATGTGGAAATCAACAAAATTTGAGCTCACGAAGGTTTTCCGATTTCCACTTTTTAAAGCTCGTTCCAACTCAGGTACATCGCAGATTGCAAGCTCTTTTTTTGTACATATTTTGTACATATTTCCATGTGCATTTTTCTAAATGTATGCATTTTGTTACACATTTTTGAGAAGTATGCATTTTTCTCCCATTAACTAAAGTGTATGAACATTTTTCAAGAGTATGAATTTTTCATGTGTTTTCCAAGCATTTGTGTCTTTTGAACACATTTTTGGGGTGCCTGAATCAGATTGCAAGCTCATAAATGTGTGGATTGCCTATCGCAAAGTTGCATTTGGGTCTGTGTTCAGTTCTGGGAGGTGCAAACTGGGTAAGCTTGAATAAGTTACAAAAGGAACCAATTTCTTTCACATACCTAAATAGATGTCCAGCTCTTTCTTTTGTCCAGCACACCCCTAAATAAGTTTACAAACTGCTTAGGAAACATATTTCAGTTTTCAATAATTTTATTGTGCAGCATGGAGAGCTGATGTTCAAGAACAGCATTCCAAACCTTCCATGGGCACACAGAACTAGAGGTATGTAGAACATATTTTAACTTGCTAACATTTGGTGACTTGTGAATCCTATTTTGCAAAGCTAGAATAAATTATTTAAATGCAGGGGGGGGGAGAGAGAGATCAACAGGATAAGAGAAAATGGGGGTCTGTTTTCTTGGAGGCAATCTTAATTGGAGAAATAAAGATTTAAGGGGAAGTTTTTTGTTAGCTCCCATGATTCACATCTCTGAGGACCAATTCACATTATCAAATTGCTCTGTTGAAAATGTGAGTTAAGCTCATCTATGCAAAGTAATTTGATTCACCATGCATCCATCTTGCAAATCAACCCACAGTTACTGCATCACTACAATGCTGCTGAAATTGAGAAGTATAATTTCTTTTAAGGTTTCTTCCACACACCCTTTTCTCTGGAATTGCTATCCTTCATACATTCACTTTTTAACAGAGCATTCAAGCAACATAATTGTCAGCTGTTGCATTTCAGTGGTTACTTTGGGGAGTGGGGATTGAGATCTAATTTGTGGCTTGGGTGTGTGTGATAAAATGCAGTTTCATCACCAGCTGTTCAATGATGACAAAGAAGGCACAACTGAGGTTTTTAAAGGGCTTCTGTGCCTTTAATTTCAATAGTTTCCTGGTTACAAGTTCAATCCATTTTATGGCTTCCTATTGATTATGGTTGGAGGATTAGTGATGAATTTCCCCTTGAACAGCATTTCTTAATTGCCCCAATGTTAGTTTCTAATACGATTGTTTCTATTCCTGCCAGAGGTGAAGTGTTGATGGCTTTCATTACTGATTTCCTTTCACTATTTTTTCACTTATAATCGCTTTCTACTCTAAGATCAGTTGCAAGTGGGCGACAAGTGTATTATAGAAATAACAGCAAATGCCTTATGTGTACACTAAGAAATGAATAGAAATCTGTATTTTGTTTGCCCTGAATCTACTCCAATTTCACTGGATGACCCTAAGTTCTAGCAGTATGAGAGAGGGAGGAAAATAGCTATTTTGCAATTTTTGAAGTAAAAAAAAAAATAGTGAAAGGAAATCAGTAATGAAAGCCATCAACACCTCACCTAATACACTTATAATTCACCCACTTTCTACACAATATATTTCTCAAGCATGGTATACGGCAGGGATGCAGAACCTCAGCGGGGGGCCTAATTTGTCACCCCTGGGGTCCCAATCTGGTTCTCTGCTTTTCCCTGATGGCCATGTGCCCTTTTCCCCAACCATCGGTAGTTTAGTGGTTTCCTGGCTTTCGCGCAGTTCCTTCCCGACCCATTCTAAAAGGTTGAAATGTCTCTCGTAAGGCTTAGTACTGGCAGAAAAGAGCATTAAGGTAAAATACACTGGTATTTTCTGGCCCGGCTCTTTTCCTTTGGCTCCACCCCTTTGCCTTTCAGTGCTGCTAACTACTGGAATGTGATGCCAAGAACTTCTCTGAAATGGAATTCGGCCCTTGGGCTGAAAGAGGTTCAACATCCCTGTTTTAGGGCATATTTGACATTGATTTTACTAGAATGGTGCAGCATGGCATCTTGAGGTGAGCAGTGAATCTCAAATCAAGTGGAAGATTCAAGCAAAAGCAGTGGGACACACACATGCGCGCACACACACACACACACACACACACACTACAGTTGTATATGTGGATACCTACAGCTAATCACTGTGGTAAAGGCTTATTTCATGTGAATTAGATGCAATGAAATCAAAGGTACACATTGTACAAAAAGGAAGCAAGAGATAAAGTGAACCTGATTTGTTTGGATGATGTAGTGAATATCTCAAGAGAAAATGAAATGTTAAAAGAGTGTTAACTATTATTTTTTTTTAAACCAACTACAAGGCAAAAGGAAACATTAAATGAGATGAAGAAAAATAAATGTGTACTGTTTAGAGTGTGGTTTACCAAAGGATCCCTTAAGGAATTTAAAGTCAAGTGATATCCCCATGCGGATTCAAACTTGTTCCTGTGGGTAAACACACATGCATGCATATGTAAACACAGGCTTATGCTGGCTCAGCTTGTCTGAGTGTGGAAAGCTAAGCAGTGTCAGGCCTTGTTATTACTTGGATGGGAGACCCCTCCTCTAGTTGCCTGCATTGAGCAGGGGGTTGGACTTGATAGCCTTGTAGGCACCTTCCAACTCTATGATCTATGAAATAAGAAAGTACTTGCCTGGAAATGTGCTTGTGATGATTCTACACTAATTTTTATTATTGCTGACAGATATACAGCACAATCCTATACATGTCTACTCCGAAGTAAGCCCCATTGAGTTCAATAAAATAGTTATTGGATTATTTGTGTAGCATAGTGGTGAGAGTGTTGGACTGGGACTCGGGAGATCCAGGTTCTATTCCCCGCTCAGCCATGAAACTCACTGGGTGACTTTGGGCCAGTCACTGACTCTCAGGCTCACCTACCTCACAGGGTTGTTGTGAGGATAAAATGGAGAGAAGGAGGGGGATTATGTAAGCCGCCTTGGGTTCCTTCCAGGAAAAAAGGCGGAGTATAAATATAATAAATAAATAAATAAATTTGTGTTAAGCATCTTTCAAGATGTATATTGGAGTTTCACTAAGTACTTCCAATTTGAGCTGTCACAGGATAGATTGCAGGACAGATTCTTTTAAAAGCCTTATAAAAAGAAGTTTACCATAAAAGGGAAAAATCAATTCATTTTTATTCATGGGATACTTACGGTAAAAGAAAGGGACTGGTCTAATTATAGCCATTTCAGACCACTTTTCAGCTAGTTCTATTAAAAATTATCCAACCTGAAGTGGAATACATTTATCAAAACTGTGCCATCTCTGCTGTGCAGTCCAAACAGGCATTCTGCAGTTAATTACAATAGTGGTCTATAATGAACAATCTAAATTCTATGACTGTTTCCTATTTTGGAGTTATTTTATGTTATCGCTACAAATACCATGACTACAAGGTCAATATCAATGCTGATGATTTTATCCAAATCATAACACTTAAGTATGACAAAAAGAGAGTATGTAAAGAAAAGAAACTCAACAGACATTCATTGTAAGATCCTTGTGTTTTATAGAGGGCTCCGTGCATACAAATACACTTCCCAGGACCCCAGAGTACCTCGGATACTGCAGTTGCTATAGCACTCTTGCCATGAAGGAGGGATGTTTTACAGTACAGAAAGGATTCCAGAGAGGTCTTGCTACTGCTACTTCTTCACTGCCACTGTTGTATCATCATCATCATCATCATCATCATCAGGCGATCACTCGTGACCGAGTAAGATTGTCTTCCAGGATAAAATTACAAAAAGAAAATTATAAAAGGAGGAAATTCTAAAAAACTGTGTAGACTCTAGCGATGGGTCCGTAAGTGACTGTGGAGGCCAATTCTAGATCCACACAGTTTCCCACAGTGAGGACACAGGTTACAAGATGGAAGATGGTCCTGTAAAGGATTCGTTTGACGTGCTTTTCGCTTAGCACATTTCTACCTTTCACCTTGCACTCGGGCTTCTTCAAAGTCCATGGAACCTTTGTGAAAGGCCAACCTCCATTTAGATTGTTCATGGGCCAGACAGGGCTGACGCTACCGCTAGGCCAATTTGGCTGTTGCCTAGGGCGCGTAGCGGAAGAGGGCGCAGAACGCTGCGCTCCTCTTCGCTGCCGGCGCACTCCTGCCCTGCCCGCCCCCGCCTCTCCGAGAAAGCCAGGTCAGTGCGGGGGATTGCGCCCGGAGTAGTGGTGGGGCCGAGCCTGGGCGCCTCCCCCCCACCTTGCCTTGCCTCGGCGCCGCCTCCCACCTTGCCTCGCCTCGCCTCTGCGCCGCCTCCCCCCACCTCACCTCGCTTCGCTTCACCTCTGCGCCGCCTCCCCCCCGCGCCGCCTCCCCCCCACCTCGCCTCGCTTCGCCTCTCCTCCGCGCCGCCTCCCCCCCGACACCTACCTTCTCCACGCTGTTTCCGGAGCCCCGCCCGCGCTCTGTTTTGGCGGGAAGAACCAGGGCAACAGGGCTTAAACAGCCCTGTTGCTCTGGTTTCCCCTGGCCAAAAACAGAGCGCGGGGGTCCCTTTTCGGAGGAGGCGTGGGAAGGTAGGTGGGGGGCGGCAGCGGCAGCGGCAGCGTGCGGGGGGGTCTGGTGGTGGCGGGGGGGCGGGAGGTTGCAGAGCAGGGCTGCTTTCCGGAGCAGAGGGGGCACGAGAGGGGGGGCGCTAAATATAATTTAGTCTAGGGCACCAAACTGCCCTGCACCGGTCCTGGGGCCAGAGCTTCCCAGTTTTCGATGTTTATATTGCATTCTTTTAGATTAGTCTTAAGAACATCATTAAACATTTTATACTGACCACCGATATTCCGCTTTCCATCCTTGAAGGATCACTTTTTCAACGCTAGTAGTCTTTGCTTCTTCCAGTACACTGACATTTGTTCGCCTATATTCCCAAGTAATTCGCAGGATTTTCCGGAAGCAACGTTGATGAAATCTTTCAAGGAGGTGGAAATGATGTTTATAGATAGTCCATGTTTCGCAGGCATACAATAAAGTTGGTAATACAATGGCTTCATGAACCAGTGTTTTGGTCTTCTTACAAATATCCCGATCCTCAAACACTCTATGTTTCATTCGAGAAAACGCGGCACTTGCGGAGCTCAGACGATGCTGGATTTCACTGTTGATGTTAGCTGTAACAGAAAGATAGCTGCCAAGATAGAGAAAATGATCGACATTTTCCAGTATTGCCCCGCCAAGCTGGATAGATGGCATCACCAAAGGGTTAACTTGTTGCACTTGCTGATGAAGCACTTGCTGATGAAGCACTTTGGGTTTTTGATTTTAAGTGAGGTACCAAGATTTTCCATATGCTTCTGCAAAAGCATTTAGGATAGTTTTGAGATCATCATCTGAATGTGCGGAGACCACATTATCATATGTTGTATGCCACTGTTATAGCATTGCTGCCACCAAGTATGTTGGGGTAACAGGAAGGAAATAGCAGAGCAGGGAGAGGGGACTTTCTGGATTCAGTGGTGAACCTGAGACAAGCCAGCCCCGGATTTAGAAGCGTCTGGCTTCATCTTATGTCAATGTGAAGCTTTTTGAACTGGGGAAGCTCATACGTACTCTGAATGCCTTCAGTTCCAAATTCATCATAATTAAATAGTGCATATCATTCCATTAAAGTAATTAATGTTTGTTTATTATTTATTTATTTTTACATTGTTATTCCACTTCCCCCCCCCTTTGCAAGGAACTTGGGCTGGCTTATATGGTCTTCCTCCTCTTCATTGTATCCTCACAACAACCTTGTGAGGAAGGTTAAGCGGAGAGTCAATGACTGGCCAAAAGTCACCCAGTGAGCTTCATGTCGAGTGGGGACTAGAACCTAGATCTTCCAAGTTGCAGTCCAACACTTTAACCACTATGCCACACTGGTAATATATAAAATATAAGTCATGATTAACATGTGAATAACTTTCTGAGAGAGAGATGGGTTTGCACACACACAGAGAAAGATGGTGTGGCACAGAGAGAGCAGTGATGGGTGGTTTAGAAACGGGAAAGAGCAATGCAGTTTTGCATCACTTTAAAACTTTGCCCACTTTTGTCTCTGGCTCCACCCACCATTGGCTCCAATCCCCAATTAATTTTTTCCATTACTCTGTGGCCCTCCATGGAACAAATACTCCCTACTCCTGGCTTGTAACATGAAAACTTGCTTGCATCATTTTGTACGGATTGTTCACCTTTGTACTCTGTTAACAGTTTATTGCATGAACCTAAATCAAAGTTTACTTTTAAACATGTGATGTAAAAGAGCTTTTCAAAAGGATTTTGAAAAATGCTTTCTGATTTATGTCCATCACTTTCTGAGATTTCCACTTAATGTCTTATGAGATTTGATCCTTTCGCAGAAACGAGTATTTGCCATGCATTTTTTCCAGCATGGAAAACTGAAGGACCCAAAGCAAAAGGCTTTTAAAACTTGGCCTTAACTATATTGGTTCTTTTTACTTTGAAATAGTCTACCCTCTGCTGGCTATGTAATAAGTGAGAATTTGATGGCTGTTTTCTGATGCACAGAGTAAACAAGAATAAGGCAGATACATAGAGGAATTATTTATAAAGCCAGACTGGCCTATTACGGTTTTGTGCATGTAGCAAAAAAAGGTTTGTCTGTTGACACCTATAAACTGCATCTCATGACATGTGACATATAACAGGTTAAAAGTTCGGCATGAAATTCCCTCAAGCAAAGCTTATAAAACATATAAAAGGAAGGACAAAAGAAAATCAGCAAAATGCCATAACCTTGGGGTCAATTGGTTAACACTTACTGAATTTTGTAGAACCAATTTAAAGATGTCTGCTTTACATCTATGTATTGAGATTTGATTAAAATGGTTTTATTTGAAACAGTTCTTATACCTTTGTTCTTATATTTATTTGTTGTATATTTTATAGTTACCCCTGTGGTGTGCAAATTGTGCAAAATTAATAAACAAACAAACACACATGCAATACCTCAGGCAAAATCAAACAATCACAATTCATTTCTGAAATGGCATGTTCCCTACCATTCAGATCAGTCTTAGAGGCACACTTGCCTTTCATCTAATTTTTGGGTCCTCTTTAAATTGTAAAAGAGAGGAAACCTCAAAAAGCAATAATGCATTTTCCCCCTGTTGCTTCATACCTTCAATAAGGATACAACCCTCACAATATTATGTCAAGCACATATGATATCTATTATCATTTAATCAAACCACCTTGCCATCTTCAGTGAATTTGCCCTCACAATGCACTTGTGAAATTAGTGCTATTACTAGACTACATTATACTCCTGTGTAATTGAGGCCCAGTTATTTGCCCAAGGTCATAGAGGACATTTGTGGTAGCATTGATTTTGAGTCTCCAAAGTTCAATTTTAGCACACTGGAACAAGCTTCCTCTTTGTATGGAGTGACTTTGTTATAATAGAGTCCCTAGCCCTAGAGAAAATTTCAAGGAAAACGGGCATACAAAATGAATACAATTAATTAGGTGGCAGGCTCTCTTCAGCTCAGAAAACACTGCAGAATTTCTGCTGGCTGTAATTCACTCAGCCTAGGATCACCTTTGCACATTATCTGACATCTTGAAATTCTCTAAATGCCTTTGTTAACTTTGGGTTTATGCATAAAGCTTAAACTTGCATCTATTTTTTACACATGTATTATTATTATATACATGTATTATCCCACTATTATAATGATTGGAGATGGGATATCTCTTGAGTGCTGTTGTTTGTTGTTGTTGTTGTTGTTGTTGTTGTTGTTTGCCAGCTGTGGTTCCTGGTGCTGGATCGGAGCCTACATCAAAATTCCCCCTTGCTTTGGAAGTTACATATTGGATGGTGAAGGTGGAAGCAGGGAATCAGAGGTCCAGTTGCATCCATAGAACTCCCAATGCACATCTCTGGATCTCCTCTGTATTGCAACCAGAGTCTTCTGTTCATTTTATCTGAACATATTCATCAATGAAACAATACAGTTTCAAGATGACACAGTCCTCACAAAGTGATCTTCCATAATGCTGACATATCAAACATACATGAAGTGTTGTATACTTCAGTCAACAAATTTAGAATCTACATCTTATTTCCGTTCTCCTTCAACTGTAAGCATTGAGCTAAGCCTATTACAAAAAACATTGATTTGGGGTGTTGGGGAAATGATTCTATGCCTTTTCCATGCTAGGAATGTGTGAATCAGTAAAATTTGAGCTTGTCAAGGTTCTCCAGATACTACCTTGAAGTTCATTCCAAGTCATGTCTGTATCATATTGCAAGCTTTTTTCTAACACATAAATTTGTGCACATTTTCATGCACATTTTTCAAAATGTACAGGTCAGTGTTGTGCCTTTGAAATGTATGCATTCTTCTAGAAATGTATGAAATCTTCTCCCATCGAATAAAGCATTTTTGTGTGCATTTTTCAAAAGTATGATTTTTTTTCCATGAGCATTTTCAAGTGTACACATTTTATTTGTTCTGCCAATCATATCACACGCTGAGAAATGTATGGACTGCAGATTGTGACGCAGTGCAAATCAGGTAAATTCTAGTCAAAAACAAATTGAGATGAATGTCTGATACAACTTAGTAGGCATGGGTAGGGATGTATCAGCATGTCAGCAATAACCATCTTGATCAGCAGGCAGGGACCAAAGAAAATGGTAGCAGTTGAAGTAGAATTTGACAGAAAGCTAAGATGAATGGAACTGAACAGAATAATGTCAGTTTCCGAACACTCAAAATATTCTTTAACCAAACTATATATTTACATGCATATTCCATAGAAATCATTTTAAAGGTTTTTTTTTTAAATTAAGCATTTCATTTTCTGTTAAATTACCTACATTCTTTCTCTCAATAGATATGAGATTTAAGGCTGAAATGTTCATTGTATCTATATTGATTTTACTATAACGATTACAAGTGGGGCTGTCAGTGACAGATTGTTAAGGTGTTGCTACTGGAAGAGAGAACCAAAAAGAAGAAAATCCAGGTCTGCCTTTTCATTTCTTCTTCTTCTTTTTTAAGTACCTCCAGGACATCCTAGTGTAATGTGTAGCTTGATTCTAAAAAGAAACTCCATTTCTTTGACAATTCAAAGAAACAAAACAAAGTAAAGCAGCCAAAGCCGAGGCTTTAACTATGTCATCTTTCTTGCATGATGTCAGCCTGTGTAAATGGCCCAAAGACAGATCATCAGTAGGTGAAGACTCCCTGGTGCTCCGGGTTTCTTCTACAAAGAGAAAAATGTGGCTTGTTTTGACTGTAGCTGCTGCTAGGTATTTCTGCACTTTATTATTGTAGTGTTTTCTTCTGTGCGTACAGTACTGCAGGAAAGTTTGATATCAAGAAATAAGGAAAGATCACACTGTGAATGTATTTATTTACTTACAACATCTAACACGGGGCTCTTTTGCCATGACATCACCCTTGAGACTGATTGCGTATACATGTAGTGATAGTATGATATTACATTGAAATCCATGACCTTTGCCATTTCTCTGGATCTAATCCATGAGCAGAGCCAAACAGGAACTGAGAATTCAATGTAGGTGGACATCCAAGTCTGACATAGCATTTTCACAAATATCCTGATTAGAGGACCTATGTGGTACAGAGGACACTTGGGACTGCATCCCTACTTGGTTATGAAGCTCACTTTGGGACAGCTACTATTGCCAGGTGCAGGTTAATATATCTTATAGCTAGGTAACAGGGGTGAAATGCAATGTACTCCATGTTCTGAACTCCTAGGAGTAGTGGAGGCTGGTGGCGCCAATGTGGAGCTGTGTATCCGCTCTGGATTTTACTCCGAACTTTTAAGAAGCTATCCCTGGTGCCAAACTTATTTTGGGAACAGTGGTCAGCACCATGGATAGCCCCTTAGAAGTTCGGACTCAGAGTAAAATCCAGAGCAGCTACACAGCCTTGCTGGCATTGGAGCCACCAGCCTCCTCCACTGCCTAGGAGGAATGCAACTTTTAATATAAAAAACAAAAAGTGAACTTATGAGTCTATACCATTCTGTTAGAGGAGGCCCACATTATCTATTTTTATTACCTGTTCTATAAAATACTGTAAAGCCAGAAAGAATCCTCTATCCGTGCTATTTGTAAGGATTTTATTTCATCTATAATGACTTTGGAGAAATCTATAATGACTGCCTTAAAAGCCAATCATAATTTTAAATAGATACCTAGATAATAAATCATAAGAATGCAAAAGACAGAACAAGGGATAGCATATGAATGTCAAATTATATGCAACAGTGCAAAACATTTGGCATAAGACAGACACCTCACGGGATACAAAGACAAACGTAACTCTGAATGTGCACAACTTTCAATTTAACAAAATTAAACCTTATAAAGAGAGAATAGTATGAAAAGGTTTAAAAGAGGTGAGTTTCAGGAGAAATATTTCATGCAGTCCTTCAGAAACTGTACCATTTTCAGACTTTGGGGGTGAGGATTGCATGACTGAATCCTCCCCGACATCAGAAAGTCCCTGCATTTGGAAATCTAACCTAACAGAGAGAAGGTTGTAGCCTAGCACTCACCCTGGTATACTATGTGTCAAGAGCCCTAACTCAACTTATGGGTGACATACTGGGATCATGGTTGTTGGGCCCATGCTTGATCTCCATGCATCAAACAGAACTCATGCATGTGCAGACTGTATACACACAGAGGCTCTGTTCATTAACAAATGAACTATCAACTGGTGTGATGGTCAGGAGCAGTGCCTGACATCATAAACTTTATCCCTTTTCCATATGTTGATACTACCCACAATCAGAATGTCTATGTAGGGCTTGTGTTACACTTTCAACTGCCACCTAGTGTCAGCTGTGGAATGTAGAGGGGCAGAGTAGCTATTGGAGAAATATCCTTAGATTAGGAGTGCTGCTATTTCAGTTGGGGTTGTAGAGGAGACAAATGCCCTATGCCTTGTTATGACAGATAATATTGGGTGTTAGATTCCCTTATAGAAGAGAGACTAACTCCACACTCTCATGAAAGGTTTGGGATCTTTGGCTGGGGTAAGGACACATGCAGCTGGGTGAAGTGAGCGCTTTGCCCTTTAACACTAAACACAGACACGCGCACACTGACGTCAGAAACAAAAGATTTTGTTTATTAAAGATGAAATATAGAGCAGGTACAGCATTTTACTCTTGGTAATACAGCAAACTCAATGGTTTCAGGCAGCAAAATACGTTTTACGGTATGGTTCAAACACACTCTATATTTTTGGAGACGAAAGAGTCCCTGTTTGCCCTAACAGCATAGATAGAAAAGGAGTGGAAGAAAGGCTTCGATCTAGAAGGATAGCTAGAGAAAGGAGTTCTGGTCACTACCTGGTCCATTGGCGGTTCCCTGCAGTGGATTCCCAGATGGTAGTCCCATGGAGGTAGGCAGTGGTCAAGAAAGAGGTCTGCGTCTGAAGCACGCTTGGACAACAGGATGATTCTCTCGACTCTCTCCCGACACACACTCCCATTGTTCAAACCTCAGTTCTTATACCTTCCACTGAGTTCCTGGCTACATGAGAGGCAAGGGTCTCTTTTGTTCTCCTGATGGTCTTAATCACTGCTAATCACCCTGTCCTTTGTGTGACTATGGTCCTTGATGGGTGTCATAGGAAAACCTTTTGTGGGTTCTCCTTGCTTGATGAGCTTAAGTCTCTGGTTGAATCTTCCTATTGTGGGGGAAGCCATCCTCTTGCAGGGCTTATTCTAAGGTTCTTTTTGGGAAAGTCTCTCCTGTGCCTCGAGGCCATGCGTGTTAATCTTGCCATTGCAAGACTCCTTTCTCTAGCTATCTCAGCCACTGCCTATTCACTCATCAGGCTCTGAATCACTCTCCATTCAATCCTTTATTTGAATCCTGTGCGCCAGTCCGGCAGTTGGGGCTCTTCATTCCTCTTGAACCCAAACTTACCCAGGCTCTTGTTGGGGCCTGCTGGGGCCTTCCCTGTGTGAGCCATAGTCACAATCAGATGATATAACTATATCCACTTATAACAGCTGGTGTTATGCCCTCTTTATTAGGCAGAGTGAGACAGCCACTTCAGGAAGCTGATATTGGGTGCGATGAAAGAGCAGACAATTGTTTGTTATTTAAATCATTTGAACTGGAGTTTTACACCCAGGGAGAGGCATTCATGACATTTTCTGTCTTATGGGCTGAAACAACTTGGGCAGCTTTTGTATCTTGATGGGAGGGGGCATTTGCTGTTCTGCCTCAGGCAGCAAAATGACTTGGGTTGATCCTGTTGGTAGACACAATTATGGCTCTCTGTGCAGTGAACCTGTATGTTTGTCACATTTGCACGTCCCATTGTAGGTGAACATTTGGTGCACATCTAAAAAAAGCACAATGCATGAATAGAACCATTCTCACACTACATGTGTGAATACAAAATGCATGTGTACTCATTCAATTCTGAAAAGTGTGCATGTGTAGAATTAGATATGTGTCACTTTTAAAAACTCATATGCAGTGCCCCAGTCTATTCTACAATTTACAAATCTTGACCCATGCTTCTCCTTCACACTTGTCAGACACACATACAAGTAGTTGTGTATACATACCCACATTGAAAAAGTGAAGTGAACATTCACCTTTGGAAGAACTAAAAATACCAAATTCTCATTATATTGAAGGAGTATTAGTTGCCAATAATTTACTTCTAATCTTCCACAAGGAAGCATGAACTGATGTACAATTGGGGACCAGTTCCTGGTCACAGATGCTTAAGTCCATGTTGTGAGAGCAACTACTGGTTTATTAGTCAACCAGTGCTGTGCCAAAACCTGCTCCCTGCTTTGGAGAAATTATTTCTTCCCCAGAAAAGAGACATTGTTTTTTTCTGCCCCTTTTGCAGGAAAGGCGAGAATTTCAAAGAAATTCTAAGTAGCGGGGCAGGGTTCTGTTTACCTTGTTAGGATTGTGCCCTAAATAAGGTGAACAGTACCCCTGCTCCCTTCTGCCTACATAGTAATTGCTTTGAAATTCTTCCCCCCTCCAAGCCCCTTTGGCATAACTGTTTGTTACAGCCCCACCCCCACATGAATTGCCAAAAATGGAAGTGTAGAAATAGCCAGAACAACACTAATTTCAACTTTCCTTTTAATGATAGACTGGGGATTCTGCTCCTCACATAGCGGATGGTCTGATTCTAGGTCTTCCTATTTCCTTTACATTCATGTCAGCTACCTCACAAATGTGCAGTGTGAGATGGACTTTTAACACGCAAGCTTGTTTTCCAGGTGGATTTTCTCAGCTCTAATTATGATAAAATATAGCTCTATGGTCTGTTCATGAACTCGTGCTTGTAAGCAGAAAGAAATCTGCTTAAGTAGCTTCTTTTCAGGGAGGCTTGCTTTCTTCAAACTATGCACTTGCTGTAGAGACACAAAGGAGCAAGTTTCGCAGTTTAGTGGAAAAACCCAAAGCCAACATAACTTCTGACACGGACAGTGCTGCAGGGAGAATGAAGCAGGGAATCATGGGTAATTTCTATTTATTTGTCTTAAGAGAAGAAATTGATTATTTATTCTTAAAGTAAACATCCATAGGTACAGAAAGATGCAGTTGTTGGAAGGCATGCCTATTTCAACTGTTCTGTAAGTCTGGGCATAAAGAAGCTCTTGCTTCTACCTATAACTCAAGTCAGGTGTGTCCAGCTGTGAAGTCTCACCCTATTGTAAAGGATCTCAGGAGATGTAGGAAAGTGGCTTATGCTATAATGGACACATTGCTTGATATATTACTTTGTGTGTTTGGCACTTGAGTAACACTGCCTTGACAAAATAATTCCCCCCATATTTTAATATTCTATCTTTTCGCACATTGACTTCTGGGTTTCTGTTTTTTAAAGAGTTGATATTTTGTTTCTTCCTATCCACTGGCTAAAAAAGCATGGCTGTATCATCCAGAAGCAGCTCAGTTTGTACCCAAGCAACAAACTGCTCAGAGCAGTGTTGCCACGCTATCAATTTCTAATCCTTATTTCAGAGCCTCAAAACGCTAGTTTTTAGGTCAGAAACATTTTACCAGCAGTGACTTCAAGCACATTAGCTGCCACTTATAACCTAACATAATTCTTCTTCCCGTTTGTTTTCTTGCTAATTCCCCGCTGCACACACGTGCACACACGCGCACACACGCACACACACACACACACACACACACACCTCAGCTTACTTTCTTGTTGTTGTTTAGTTCCAGGTTCAGCTCCAACTGAAGTTCTAGTATGATTCCAGCTGAGGCCAATGAAGGTTCAGTGATTGGTGCAGCAGCACACATAAACCAACTGTTTCAGTTCTGGTTAACCTGCTACAATTTATATAAGGCCCATTACACAACAACATTTAGACCTCTAAATTAATACTAATAATTTCTTATATTTCTTCAAAATTTCCCCCCCAAAATCCAGTACACTTTTACAACTCCACTACATATGAGCGTAAGTGCCTAGCTCCTGACACCCTCTCCAGCACAATGCAGAACAATTATTGTCTATTTTATTTAATCTCACCGGAGTCAGGTACCATCTCCAAATAAGTTTATAAATATTCTCCTTTATCCTTATTGACATATTTCTCAAGATGCGTCTATCCCAGATATTTTTCCACCCTGTATTCGCAGACTAACAGTTTAATCTTATACGGGTCTACTCAAAAATAACTCCCATTGATTTTAATGATGTTTATTCCTAGATAAGTCAGTATAGGTTTGTAGCCTATACTGAACTTAGATTCCATTGAAATTAATGGGACAAGTTAGTCATGACTTAAGTCTCAATTATTTCAATAAGAACTAAATGCAACTAACTTATTATTGATCCAACACATTGCCCATAATCACATACCTGGTTACACAATCTTATCACTTTGAAGTCAGTGACCCCAACCTATTCTAGGTGCACATAAAAACAATATTTATGTGTGGTAAATTGTACCAGAATTAGGGCTGTGCATTCCTATGCATGTACCAATGAATATCCCATAAAAAGCAATGCTAAGAAGGCATCCATGCATGTATGTGTATTCCAATGAACATTTGGATGTGCATCTAATTTATACCCATTTCGCTCAACCAGAAAGAGATATGCTCACAGAAGTCTGCTTGTGTGCACAGATTTTCTTTACTGGATTGCAGTGACTGCATTTGTATAATCATAACTGGGTATAGCATTACAGCTATTGGCTGAGATCCAAAGATATAATGACATGTTTATTTTAAGGAATGGATCAATTCTTTGGAAACCGCTACAGCAAAAATAACAGATGAAATGCCAGATTTTCATACAGGTCCAGTATGTACATATTCCATTTTTGGAACCCAGCCATAGAATTTAAAAATATCTAGATTGGGCTGGGATTGTTGAAGCCAGAACTGTAGCATTACAATGTATGAATTCTGCATTTTGAGAAGTTTGCCAATGATGCTATAATCATCACCGTATATACATGGTTAATTTCTCATGAGTCTAATACCAGAAATGCTGAATAGCAGATGCTGCCTTCCCCAGGAGCACATGGAAATGGGTCCATCAGATGGTGTGGTGGCAAGTATTTTTTGAGAAACTTTCAAAAATACAACTGAAAAGCAGAAACCATCCTACAGTCCACCTGCTAGATGTAGAACTGGGGGATTGTTTGCATTTCTCTTGTATCTAAATGCTCTTATATGTAGATAACGAGCATTTGGGAAACTTGAGTAATCGCAAATGTTTTAGATGAAATTATTTCAGATCTGCAAACTTTTTTCATGCAACCATATACAAATCTTAAGCAACATGAAAAGAAAAAGAAAAAAAAAACAAGGAAAGCAGCTGCCTTTCTGGGCATGAAGCACAGAACAGACAGATTTTCTTCTCTTCCCCTTCCATACCCCATTACCACTACTACATAATATGCTGCTTCAATACTGAAATCAAGAAGTTGCCTAAAAGCAGGAAGCACACTGTTTGATTATTATATAGAGGGACTGAATATCTTGATTTGTAGGAAGTGTGCTGGTAGGGAACATTATGATGCATAAACTAGATCAGGCTTTTCCAGCCTGGTGCCTTCCAAATATTTTAGGCAGCAACTCCCATCATCACCAACCATTGACCAAGTTGGCTGGGGCTGATGGAGATTGTAGTCCAAAGCATCTGGAATGCACAAGGTTGGGAAAGGCTGCTTTAGTTTATGCATCATTTATGCAGACTAACAGGCCCACTCATGAATAAAGAGTTTGATTTTTTTAAAAAAATATATATATTAATTTTCAAAACAAAATATAACAAAATACAACAATAACAAAAAGATTTAACTAAAACTACATACAATAAATCATAAAGTGCACCCCCCACACCCTCCTAGGGACCAATTAATCATGAATAAAGAGTTTGAGGCTCACACTCTGTCAGAAACCACAACTTTGCCCAAGATTGGAAAATAACATCCAGGAAAAAGTGTGAAATGATTACCTCAGATGTATGTCCATTATTTTCAGAGGCATTGGGCTACCAAGTGGCTATCCTCTTACGGAGACAAAATAAAAAGTAGCATGACATGTATTATAAACTTAGTGGGGCTCTGGTTTCCTTTCCTTGAAGAGCATCTCCTCATCCTGTACAGCAAACTGTTTTTTGAATCTTCAATAGAACTTTCGAAATGCTTTGTGATATGACTTTGGCATTTGGTGTTAAAAATAAAAATAAAAGAATGAGTTGTTTTTTAAAAAACCTACTAGGTACATTTCAGCAATTAGGGGCTCACCTATAGCCCTGCTTGAGCATTATTAAACTGAGTTCACTAATCACATGCAAGGAAGGAGCACTCTAGCCCTGCACCCTCCTTTTGTGTTTCTTTCACCCTGTACTTGTGGAGGGCAATCGTCTGAAGAGGAGAGGATCCTGTGCAAGCTCACCATGCGATTAAGAACCCTGATTCTCCAAGGTCCTTAATTGTGTGGTGGCAAGCCTCCATGGATACAGGATGCTCACCTGTCAGACCATTGCCCTCCAGAAGTACAGGGTGATAGAAACACACAAGGAAGCAGTCCTTCTCCTCACAGGTTTCATGAACTCAGTTCAATTACACCTTGTGATAAGTTCTTCAAGATAACACCTCTCAGAGATAGTCTAGCCTCTCTCAACTCTGTGAGAAAACTAAATATTTTCCCAACTTGACCTTAAATAAAAGATAGCTGGCTCATCATTGAGGCTGATGCTTTTCTCATACCTTAATCCTATCCTCAATTAGTCTTTCAAAAACAAAACTTGCCTGTCTGTTGTACAGCTTCACACAACTTGCCTTCTCCACCTCCCTTATCCTGCTGGCCTTGGTCAGTTTTTTTATATTTTTCCCTCTGTGGCTTGGGCTCATTAGCTGTATGTGACAGGCAGCTCCCAATGCCACAATTACTTTCAGGTACAGTAGCACAGTTAGCCAAATTTTCCCTCATGCACGGCCTCACACACACCTGAATAGGGCTTATGTCTCAGTTCTTATCTAAAAATGTGGGTCTCTCTTGCTACTGAGAGTAGTAATCCTCACTAGCACTCTAAGAATCCCTAACCATGGTCAGGTCCATACACCTGCCTGAAGGTCCTCCTCATGTGGTGAAGGAACCAGTTCTTGAATTATGCAGGAAGAGGTAGAAAAACCCTTTATGAATTCCACAAGCCCCACCACCTGATTTCTCCCATTTCTAGCCAAATCATGGCTCCCGCTAGCATTCTAAAATCTGTATTTATCCCAAAAGATAAGAGGCCCGGCCCATCCCTCTCTAAATTTGGGCACAGGGCAGAGTGACCGAACGTGTCTCCTCCCCATCCACATAAGGTGGCATCGTGTAGCATGAGCACTCCACATCTGCAGGCCTGATTTGCATAACCTTTTCTTCCATTTTGTTGAGAGGGAAGAACTACAAGCGTCGGGCCTGCGTGTCTGCTGGCTGACCCTGCCAAAGGAGAGTTTGCTCAGGCAAATGTGTGAGCTGATCTGTGTGTGTGTCATTCTTGGACAAAATACTGCATAGTTCAGCTGTGGGTAAACATAGTTGGTCCTGCCGAAGAGAAATGACTCAATTTGTCTGGGTTTCATCTTAAACCAGGCCACCCGTGACAGCCCTTAATAAATTATGCATGAAATTGATTTAATCTCTGCTGGAAACATAATTTGTTTTGTAGAAAGTCCTGTGCATTGTTTAGTCACAGGTTTATTGCAGAGATTGGCTTCTGGGTCAAATTCGAGACATAACTTAAATGTTTCCCAAAACTTTTTCAGCCCTTCTCAACCCATCCCACCCCACCCCACTTTCTGACTGAAACTGTTATATGAGCTAAAATCCTTGCATTAGCACAGAGGGAGGCTATACTTCGTGGCATTAATCATCCATCCCAACCACGGAATTGTAGCCTGTGGTTCTATGTGTGCATTAAATAATAATAATGTTATTTTTATTTTTAAAATTTAGATTTTATTGACACATTGCACCTCCCCCCATGCGTAGCTGTGGCGGGGGGGGAACAATTTGCACGCAGGGGAGGGGACGAGTCAGAGTACAATGGTCTGATATCAGACCAACCAATCACAGGGCAGAAGGGGAGGGGCAGTAGAGCCGTTATTAGGTTTGCTCGCCTCTCCTCCTGGTTCTTTTCTAGCGCGGCTCCCTCCCTCCCTTCCCTGTTTGCAGTGTAGGTTTTACTGGTCGCCTGTTTCCAGGGGCCGAGTAGGAATTTTGGTTCATTGTCCTAATTGGCCGGGGGCAATGTTCGTGTTTCGCCTACTCTACACTGTATTTCAGGGTTTGGGTGCTTAGTGGCATTTTCAATTCGGTCACATTGGCGGTTAAGTGCGGGATTAGGCAGTTTTAGGGGCTCGGTGATCATGCTATGGCACCTTTCAGGTGAGAGGCGTGCCTGAGGCTCCTTCCGCCGACTGTCTCACGGCTCGGGACTTTGGAGACAAGGCCGTCTCTGAGGTCTTCCTGCTTCACCTACCAGTACCTCACAGTCTGGTCGAGGCTGACTGTAGGAAAGACCTTCCAGCACCGTGTGATGTTAAGCAAGGCGGGGATGACCTGGCGGCCATCACCCTCCTTGCTGGATGTTTCGCCCTATCGCAATAGTGACCGGCTGATAGCCGGTGTAATTAGTACCCGCACTTTTTTCCCTTCGTAGATCCCCTATTGATGATTCAATAAATGTGGCCCATTACTTTTACCACAATTTGTACCCTACAATTGTGTCTGAGTAGTTATTTCTCCTCTACGCGCGCAAATCATATACCGGTACATGAAAACAATATACAATATAACAATATATAATACAAACAGCATACACAATAACTTGCTATCCATCTATCACACAATTTTTTCTGAGAAATATTAACTACCCAACCAAAAAGACCTGTATAATACTACATATATTGTTGTGAACTGCCCAGAGAGCTTCAGCTACTGGGAGGTATAAAAATGTAATGAATGAATGAATGAATGAATTGTTCAGTTAAATGCAAAATAAATAACACAAAGCATCAAATACTACTTGCCCTTGCACCTATAATTTAGAAAGTAGTAAAGGAAGAATGTATATATTAATATATATACCATAATTATTTTTCCAGAAGTACTCAATAAAATGTTTCCACTCCTCCATAAATTTGGGATTCTTCTGTCTGCCATCTCTCAATCAAAATACCTCACTAATTTTCTAATGTGTGCATTTTAAAAGCACTCTGCCATGGGCCATCCACGCTAGAACCTTTTGCCTTTTATACATTTCATGACTGAAGCCAGCTATGATTTTCTGCAAATGTGAATGGGTCATTATGATATAATATCACTGAAAGAACTTCTATATAACCTTTAAACACTGTGGCCTGCATCAAGTGGGTTGGTGCTAGCAGAAGGCACTTCCACTCACATGAGGTAGGGAACACACATTTCACTGATCTCCCCCCTACCACCAACACCTGCTTCTGAGGATTGGGGGATCCTCTGGCATAGTTGATTTTTTTAAAAAAAATATTATTTAAAACATTATGTACCATCCTTCATCCACCTTGGATTTCAGAATGGTGTTCAATAAAGAATCCTAACACATGCAACAATAAAACAATGAATAAAATCCATAAGCATTAGCTCTTAACAGATTAAAACAGCTGCTCTGTCATGTCAAAGGGGTCTTTAGCTAGGTGAATGTGTGATGTGGCTCTGTGGGCTATCCTTGGACCAAGTGCTTGTTGGTTCAGTTATAGATAAGCATATTTGATCTGAAGCACTGCTATTCCACAAGCAGCTGGAAACACAACCACTGCACACCAGGAGGGGAGGATTAAACCTACCTTGCCAGCCATTTTCTTCATGAAATCCACACACACAGGGGTTAACTAAAGGAAAATGTCACCATTGGCTTAAATGGAGGCATTTCCCCCCCCCCTTTTTAACCCACCCCATCAGAAGGAGAGGTTTAATTCCCCCTTCCAGTGTGCAGCCTTCCCAATTCAACTTGGGGCCATGCACATTTACTCTACAGTAAAAAGAAAAATAAGGCTCAGCTATATACAGTAATACCTTGGATTGCAAGCATAATTCGTTCCGGAACCGTGCTTGTAATCCAAAACACTCTTATATCAAAGCGAGTCTCTGGCGGGCGTGAGAGGGGCCGATTTTGGTCCGCTACGCCCACTCGAGGCGAGCGGTTACATGTCTTGCAAGACCTTGCTCGTTTATCAAGTCAAATTTTTAAAGAAAAATTTGCTTGTCTTGCAAAACGCTCTCAGACCAAGTTACTTGCAATCTAAGGTATTGCTGTACTACATAATTAATATAATGTGTAGTTTGAGCCTCTGTCCTGCAGCGTTTCATCCATACCGAGGGGTTAGTCCTATGTTGTGCAGGTGATTCTATGTTATCCCATTCATTCCCTTTTTAAGCCGCACAAAAACCCTCTCCTGCTTGGTGAATACCAGGTCATCCCCCATACCACAGAAAGGGGGAACTGGGGTGCATGAACTTTAAGACCATGAGTGCAAAGGGACCAGGTAATTCATACAGCCACACAAAAGCACTAATTTGGACCCACATTCTCCTGTTCCAGGAACAACTCCATTGCGCAAAGAATCAAGTGACTTTAAAAAAATGCACAACTGCAAAACTGTGGTGGAAAATCCACACAGCCACACATCTCATGATAATTATGCTGATATCCTCAGAACCACACAGCAAATCGGTCTTTGGAACTCAGTAGCAACCCATTGCAAAAGGGGACACTATGATGATGATGATGATGATGATGATGATGATACAATAAATAATAATAATAATAATAATAATAATAATAATAATAATAATATCATCACCATCACCAGAGTCACACAGAAAAGCATCCATAATGCTAGTGAGCATGGGCACCAAGTTTGGAGCATCCAAAAATACATCTCTTTACATGAACATCTCCACAACAAACCCCTCCATGCCTCTGAGAAATCCAGCTGATGCACTGAATAAACAAGGCCTGACCATCCAAAAGCCATCCCTTTCCTCATCCACAGAGTTTCCCAAAAGGGGATTGGGATTGCTTGAGCAACCACAACTAAGAAATGCTACACACACACACACACACACTCAAAGCCATGGAACTCAAGACTTACTTCTGAGTAGACATGTAAAGGCTCTGAGAGAGAGAGAGAGAGAGAGAGAGAGAGAGAGAATGGCAAATAAAAGAAAAAGGGAAAACCATTTAAATCTAGAAGAATCCTGATGAGCTGACTGGCTCCCTGGCTGCGGCGGCTGCTGCTGCTGCTGCTCTCTCTCTCTCTCTCTCTCTCTCTCTCTCTCTCTCTCTGTCCCCCCACACACTTCACTTCTTTTTTTTTACTTTACACACACACAGACCCTCCTGTCTATTAGGCCACACACACTCAGAAAGAACAAAAGGAAACATCTCTCTCTCTCCCTCTCCCTCTCACTCCTCCAAGAAAAAAGAAGTAATATTTGTTGTTTTTGAGATGAACAACATTTGTTGTTTTAGAAATGGGCAGATTCATTTGGGATTGCAAATTGAATAGTCCCAGCTATTTCAATGGCACTCTCTGGCAAGGCTCCCTGGATTGGGCCCAACTGAGGCCTGGCATTCCACGCTGGCCACTCTTCATGGACAATTCCGCGTGCAACCCAGATCCTCCAAGGAACATGGGGACTATCCATCCTTGCCATGCACTTCCAGCTATTGGGACCACCCCCAGCTCTGCCTGGTGCCGAGCCTCTGTATTGCTCAGAGAGAGCCAATATGGTGCTGTGTGGGGGATCGATCCCCAGGGCGCCCTCCCAGCCTGGGCCTTTCTTCTTCGTGATGCGCCTAAGCCAGAGAGACTACTGGGAACTACGGAGCATGTGCAGGAGTATTAGCCCTGGAAGACAAGGAGCTTCCCAGGCAGGGAAGACAAGGATGTTGCAACCAGGCAAATGCAACAGCAACAGCAGGCTTGTTGTGCTTACCTTTTTCTTCTTATTATTTTTTAAAGGTCAGTGAATGGTGGTGGATGGATGGACATGGAGGTGGGGAAAGGAGGTGTCTGGGGGGTCGCTCTGGGGGGTCGCTCTGGGGGATCACCCCCTCCCACACATCATATTATGAGCCATGGCTGAAATTAGCCCACTTAGGGCATCGACGTTGCTTCATTCCTAGATTATTTTCCTAGCTCCGTCACTTCCACTTCTTAGAAAGACTGGAGGAAGGTGATGTCTCTCTTTCCCTGGCTGCACCCCTGGCTATCTCTCCCTTCCCCCATCATCCCTCTGTCCTCCTCACTGGCTGCTGCCCGCCAACCTTCTTCTCAGCCCTGTGTGGGAGAAAGAGGGAATTTAACCCCCCCCTGGCTTCTCCCTCCCTGAGAAGATCTGTCTCTTCTAGAGATGTTAATGTACTTGGGGGGGCGCCTTGCCTCGCCTCTCCGTGCTGCCCCCCCCCGCTCAATTCTCAGCTGCGCAGAGCGATTCTCCGTGCCGTTTGAGCCGCCCGCGCCTGCCGCGACGGGACCCTGCGTTGGCGCGATGGGACCCCACTCTGCATCTTTTCCGTAGACACCAGGGCAACAGGGCTTAAAACAGCCATTTTAAGCCCTGTTGCCCTGGTTCCTACGGAAAAGACGCAGCACGGGGGCCCATCGTGCCGGCGCAGGGTCCCGTCGCAGCCAGAAGTGACGCGATGGGACCATCGCAGCGGGCGCGGGCGGCTCAAGTGGAGAGGTGAGCGAGGCCAGGACCCAGTAAGGCCCACAAGTCTCGGGTGGATGTGAGCAGGGCCGATTTGAGCCCGCTACGCCCCCCCCCCCGAGGTGAGCGGTTATATCCCTCTGACCCACCATAGTTTTGGCGGCCAGCCTCACTTGTGTTGGGTACGCTGACTGTTTCTACCTAGGCTGGTGTTCCCTCTTATAAGAACCCAAGAAGCTGCCTCATACTGAATCAGACCGTTGGTTCATTTAGCGCAGTATTATCTACACTGTGTCTCTCCAGAGTTTCAGGCAAGTTTCCTTCCCAGCCCTACCTAGAGATGCCAGGGATTGAACCTGGGACCTTTGGCATGTAAAGCATATGCTTTAGCACTGAGCTACAGCTCTTCCCTGAATGTGAAGGCTTGGGTGACAAGGATGGCACATTGCTCCCCCTGCTGATCAGGAGGAGTTGGGAGAACTGTGGACCCCAGAAACTGTAGCTCATGCTGGCACAGCTTGTCTGAGTGTGGAAAGCTAAGCAGGGTCAGGCCTGGTTATTATTTGGATAAGAGACCTCTCCTCTCATTTCCTGCATTGAGCAGGGGGTTGGTCTTGATGGCCTTGCAGGCCCCTTCCAACTCTATGATCTATGAAAGTCTATGAAAGAAACAGCAGTATAAGAACATAAGAAGAGCCATGCTGGATGAGACCAAAGATCTATCTAGTCCAGCATTCTGTTCACATAGTGGCCACCATCCAGCTGCTTGTGGATAGCCCACAAGTAGGACATACGTTTTTAAAAAAGCACCCTCTAACGCATGTTGCCCAGCAACTGGCATACTGCCTCTGATACTGGAGGTAATATATTGGCTATCCATGGTTATACATTGTTGACTAGTAACCATTGATAGCCTTTATCCTCTATGAAGCACTCTGCTACTGTTCATTTATGAGAGTCTGACATGCAGCAATGTCAGGGAACAACAAGAGCGCTACAGATAAACATGCTATATCATATCACTGCCGCAAATGTAGGGAATATAATGATGCAAAATACAGTTGCCCAGAAGAGTTTATTTGCCACTATAGCCTAATAACAGTTGTGTTGTTTGGCAGTTTTAAAAAAGACCAATGTTATTGTCCTCTATTAGTTTTCCTTTAAATATATTTAAGCAATAAATTTTTCCTACTGCAAAGCTACCATTACCTCAAAGTAGGCTATGGGATGCACGGAAAATGAAAATGAAAAACTCAGTAATACTGATCATCAAAAGAACTCTAAGGGATTCTATGAGAAATTAAATTGGTTTGATTGTAATTACCAGGAGCCTTCCTGTTTGTATAGATATTTGTGCACAAAAAAGAAAAAAACAGAATTGCTTATGTAAATAACAAGTGGAAAAAAACATAAAATGAATTTTCATTTATATTGAAATGCAATAAGCAAATTGTGCTAGAGAGTATCTTGTGAGCAATATCGTTTGACAAGCGAGCTTCGTGCAAATCCTTCTAAGGAGGAGGCCAACAATATAAAGAGCATTAACAAATCTCGAGTGGAAACATGAAGTCATCTTTGTATATAAAGCCAAGCAGAGGCTTCCAAATACGTGTAATTGAGGCAGAACTGTAAACGTTCACAGACACAAGACATAGATATTTTCTTTAAATTTTTAAAAAGTATAGCAAAGAAGCCATCATGCCACTAAAGTAGTAGTACCAGGTGACAGGCGGTTTCAGGAGGCCTCATGTTGCTGGGTCCTTAGGCTTGGACAGCTGAGGATCAGGAACGCCTGTGATCCCTTTGTTCTCGCCAAGCTTGTTGTCTTGAGACTCCGAGAGGAGGCGACACAACAAAGGGTCCCAACACTGGAAAGTGGAAAATGGGGCGGTGGCAGCATCATCGCCACCTCCCGGTTTTGGATGCTCTGCCCAATTGCACAACGTTATAGGGGCCGGATTAGAATAACCCGCACTCCATCCCTTTGCAGTTCATTGTATGTAAATAAATGTGGCCCAGTTAAGCACCAGCAAATTGTCTCGACTCTTCATTTTCCTCCTACGTTCGCAAAACGTGTTCTCCTTAGGAGAGCTATGGCCTGTGGGATTTCTCACATGTATGTGTGCATATGTGGAACACAAATTTGGTGAATGCGTACGAATATACATAGCCAGTCCCATTTAAGAAGTGTCAAGAGGACTTTGATTGTCAGTTAGAAATTGGCATCCCCAAAGTCAAAGTCAGTGGAAGGGAGCTTGCTAATTATGAGGGATGAGTATCTGCTTTAGACAAAGCCTGAATGCCAATCTAAAGCAGCCCCATTCACAGGTATTTGGGCTGGCTCTTAAATGGTTGATAAAAGGTGCACATAGGGGCGAGATAATAAGAGTGAGACAAATGAATTGAAGGGACTTAAAGCTGTGTGAAACTGCATGTTACAGCATATGATGCAAAAGTCAAAATTAAAAATATATAATAGAGAATTCCCAATGTGTCATCAGCTTCACTTTGGAAACAAGACCAAAGCCCTGTCCAGGATATACAGGCATGTGCAAAGGGCATGGGGCAGTGTGTGTTGGCCACACCCCCAGTGCCTGAGGGGGGTGCCTCCATCCCCTTGTTATAAAAATTATGACCCCCCCACCTTGGGGAAAGGTTGAAATTCACCTTTTCAAAAGGAAACTCTGAAATCACAGGCGGCTTTAAAATCGAAGGGTGCTGCAAAGATCAGCATGGTTGTTGGCTAGCAAAGAGGCCCAAGAAGAATGATAAGTAATAGAGAGGAACTTAAGTGTCAAAACCACAGAAGGGTGAGAAAAAGATTCAAGGGCAAAGCTACCACTTATCTAGACATTCCAGATATCCAAAAGTATACTTCATGCTTATGAAAAGTTATTTGTCAGCCAAAAGCAGGGAGGCCTGGTTCAGTACATTTCCACTTTTACTTCCCAGGACATCTGCGCATGCCTAGGAGTACTTTTTTCCTTACTCTGTACAACTTCTTGCAGCATCTGCACAGCACATGTCAACGAAAATTGCATAAAAAGACACAGTCGAATAAGATTGCTTTGGACATCAGCTTTGAGGCTTATGCTCCTGCTTGTCCCTATTTCATGAAATAAAGCTGTTTCCAAGATCCAGATCCGGCTTCTCACCTGTTGGGCTCTGATTGGGCTAAAACACACCAGGTTCTCTGAACCGCATATTTGCAACACCATGATCAGGAAACCAGATAAAGTGCAGTCGCCTACTGCATGGACAGTTTACTCACATTCAAATGAACAGAAGTAGAACCTCCTTTCAGACGTGGCTGCTCAACCTGGCAAGGTTGGGAACAGGGAAGGCAGGACTGGGGGCTTTGCAGGCAGGGCCAGCCTATATGGCCCCAGACCCCTTGCACTGGTTTGCAGCATACCCCTTTGGGGCATAACCTGGGGATATGTTTTGTGAAAAGACTCAAACAAAGAATGGAAAGGCACCGAATGGGGGATTTCCCTCCAAAGGCAATACCATTTTCAGAAGAGGGATTTTCCTCATGAGTGAAGCAGGGAAGCAAAGGGTTCAATCCACCTCCATGACTGCTCTACTCCGATTCATTATTGGCACCCTCCCCAGATGATGCAATTTTTAAAAAAGCTGCATGATAGATGCAAAGATGCATTTAACGTCGGATTTAGGTTGCCCCTTACTAAGGGTAAATAATAAGCTCTTGACCTCTGTGGGCAGAGAAATTGGGAGGACAATTCCACCAAATTTCTCCAGGGGGAGTAGTAGTTCTCCAACAGTTTCTCAGCGGTAGGGCTCACCATTTGTACCGCAGGGTTGCAACACAGCTTCTTCTCCCCCCCCCCCCAAGGGGTTTTTGTTTTGTTTTGCACTGCTACTATACGTGGCAACAGCATCAATTGTACTGGCAGTCTGGCCCCCATTTTGCACCCTCCATGATGCCCCATAACTAGTTTTGTTCTGGGGCTTTGTGGTGTGCAGAAGGGAGGAAGAGGGAAGGCAACCACCACAAAAATAAAATGGTGGGGGGGGGGAATTGGAGAAAATCCTGCAAAGTGCCTTTTATTTCTAGGTGTGTAAAAAATAAAGAAAAATCTCAGATTGTTTCTGAGGGGGGGGGAATGTTTTCTGATTTTTTTTTTTTGTGGCTCAGCTCTAATTGTCATTCTTCGGGGTTCAGCACCTTCTCCAGGGTTTTCCAAATGTTACATTTCTGAGGGATGACAGTAGATACATCTTGTCTCTAATGCAGATGCCATTCCTGCTACTCCCCTGAAAGCCTTGTTGTAGCAGGTGAGAGGGGGCAGTGTCCGGCTCTAGGGAAGAGGTGGAGCGTGTGCTCTGACAAAATCTGCCCTCCGATTTCTTGAAACTTTTATTCCACAATGAAAGATGTTTCAATTTCCTTACCTCATTCTCAGGGCACTCTATAATTTATTTTGAATTTATTTTGGTGCGGTTTTTGAGCTTACCAGTTACCGCAAAGTGGCTGAAGGTGCTGTGTGGGTGTGTGTTCTTTCTATTACACATCTGTCTCCATTGCTCTGCAGACTTCCAGGCTGCCTGATGTGAAAAAGCCCCATGGGAGGAGTTACCTCATGATATCTCCCCCTGGGTTTTAATTGAAGTGCAAGAAGCCAAGAAGGCTACAGGCTGCTGGAGAGATGATTGTACAATGGAAGACAGGGCACTCATGCACACTCCTCGGCCACCTCATAAGTAAGGTAAGCACAATATTTATTTTTATTTTATTTAATACATTTTTATACTGCCCAATAGCCGAAGCTCTCTGGGCGGTTTACAACAGTTAAAACCACAAAATATAATATAAAATAAATATAAAATTTAAAACCACAGATTAAAAACAAACAGCAGAGCTAGCAGCAACAGTTACAATAACAGAGTTAAAAACAACTATAAGATTAAAATGATTAAGAACCCAGAACCCAACCCATGAGAATTTCTCCGAAATTTTCTTCTCCTTTGAACTTCTTTTCAAAAGCATTTCCTTTTCCATCAAATTGAATAAGAATGGCAGGGGGGGGGGGGGAATGTGGGAGAAAATTTTGACACAGCACTAGTAAATAAACATACCTTTCCTCACGTACGTGTATCAGCTCCTATTGAACACAGTGTGATGCTGTGTGGAAAGCACTTACAGATGCAGGTTTGCATGTGGCTGCTGTCTCATTTAAAGTGTGCTTACTATATGCAGCATGCCACTTTTGTGTAGTGTTAATATGGCACCTTCATGTCCTCTTTGGCTACAGATCATTGGCATGCCAGCACTGTAGGCAAATGGGCAGTGAAGGTGGCATTTATCTTTTAAACAAGATAGCATCTGTGTGGAACACCTATGAAGGTAAATGCTTTCCATATGGTGTTGTCGTGTTTAAATTGGATCTGAGACATTAATCAAGGTACGGGTTGCAACCTTGCTCTGTGCCTATTGCAGAAGCCATGCACACAGATTATGCAGAAATAAAGCCGAAATTAAGAATTTTAAACCACATCTGCATGCCAGGAAATTTCTGTATGACAGGTTGCTTTTAAAGACTGAGGGTGAGATCCAACATTGTCCAAATGGATTTCCACTCATGCAACAGGAATTTCCCCTCTTCCCTTTCAGCCCTCCAAAATCTGCTCTAGAAATTCAGGTGACCCTCTGAGGTTTGGAGGGAAGCATGGGGGCTTCCGGGGGAATCACCCATTCCACTGATGGAAACTATTCTGTTGGAGGGAGGTGCCAACTGGGTACAATCCACATGAGAAGCACTGCAAAAAAGATGGTAATCCTGGTCAAGATGCTGAATAGTACTGAACACATGATAGATCACCTTTCAGCATGATACTGATAAATTAATCATGACTTTGAGTAGCTTTACAATTCCTTAGGCTGCAACCTTATGCACACTGATACTGGAGTCAGGTGAACACAGTGGCACTTACTTCTGCACAGTATTATGGCTTTATGTACTTTATTTATGGTTGCTTCTACTAAACTAATTTTTCTCCAATATTCTGATGAGACTGTAATGTGGAGCTGGGTAAAAACCTAGTTGAAGTCAAGATTTATTGTACCCACTGCAGTCTTGTTACCCATTGAATAATTTGCTGTCTCAATGAAGGAAATTAATGTTATGGGCATACTATGTTCTTAACTATTCCACACTCGCAACTAGAAATTACTCCATTTTCTTTTCCATATGCTTACAAATCAAGGATGCTCTTAATTGCTTTGCTAAACCAAAAGTGTTGTTGATCTAAATTGTGTTGTCCTGGTCTTAGTAGAATATAGCGTAAACATACATTTAGATATAAACTAGTTGCATTAAGTTCAAACTACCTATACTTTGAAGCAATTGCAATACACTAAGATGTGTCTGCATCTGTACATGAGTTTGTAAATCTGAGACCCATCTATCCACAGCATTTCATACAAGTTGAATCTGTGTACATTTAGTGTGAGATTCCTAGCTTATGAAAATTGTTTTTTTCCCTTCCTATATCAATTAAGCTCCATTATTTACTCTGTCTCTGTTTGCTCAAAAATATACACAGTTGCACTTGCACTCTTATGACAAGGAAATGTTGGTTTCACACAGTCTGAAGTAAGAATGAATGAATCTGTCTATTTTGGTTTCTCTGTTTCTCATTTTTCCAATCTTAAGTTTGGCTCATCTCGAACTTTGAGAAATTTTTTTAAGGGTTTCATGAAAATTCATATGCATTTTTGTGCATATTTCTCCTAATACATGCATTTTTGTAGGCATTTTGCCTAATATACATATTTGTTGCAAGCAATTTTCCTAATATAATGCATTTTATGTCATTTCCCATAATATATGCTTTTTTGTACACATTTTTTTGACTGGAGAACTCCATTACAAAATTTGGATAAGTGTGAATTTTGAAAGATAACTGAGTTTTGGGTCACAGACTGGTTCAAAAGTATGAAATTTGGTAAGTTCACAGTAAAATGTGAACTGAACACATTACCACTCAAAAGTGGGCCTTCTAAGCAGTGGTGCCCACCCTCTGGAACACCTTCCCCCATGTGCTTCAGGAGGGAGAAAATGTGGTGTGGCATTTTAAATGCCTTTTGAAAACATACTTGTTTACAAAAGCTTTCCCTGCTTGTTACTTATTATCATGACACTGCTCTGTTTTATTGTCTGCTTTCATTGTTTCTTTTTATGGGTTTATTTTTGTTGCAGTAGTTGTAATTGCTAATTAACAGTGTATTTTAAGCATGATTTTAATACTTCTGTATGCAAACTGCTTAGAGATTTCATTATATTAAGTGGTGTACAAGTATTATTAATTAATAAATAAATAATATGAAATATAGCCTGGGTAAACAAAGCAAAAAGAAATATTGCCTGGCTCCAAAAATATTGTGAAATAGGCAGCATAGGATATGATACACAGAGATGCAGTGGGTAGGTGTGTGTGTGTGTGTGTGTGTGTGTGAAAATCGGGTGCTCCACTTTGCATGATGTGGGCAAGTTCTTTCCTCTAGTGCAAAGTTGGATACAACCTAACACTTTTCTCTATAATCAGGGTTTAGCCTAAAAGGCAGCCTAAAAAATAATGTAAAATGAATAAATAAAATAATCAGCACACCCATTTAGTCTGGGTTGTTTGACCTATGATGGATGTTCCACTCTTGCATTTATCACATGCTGTTACTGTCACTAGTGTGATTAAAATGTGTGCATGAATTCATCCAAAGGCACTGAACTGGAAGTGTAAGGAACTCCCGGGCAGATAGCTCCTTTATCTGTGTGCATGTTTCTGCAATAATGCCCCAGTTTTCAGCTTTAAGCCATATTGGGTTCTGGACAGCATGAGCCTATATGACACCATTTGATCGATGGCAGGTCCACTCCTGCTCACACAGTGGATGTGTGAATAGCATCTTGGGTCCTTTCTATGGATACAATGATTTCATGAGACAACAGTGTTCTTCCTTGAAAACAGGCTAACCACATTGTTCAGTAGCTCATTTGCGTGCGTGCGTGCGTGCGTGCGTGCGTGCACGCACACACACACACACACACACACAATATTGGCAGTCACTTCCTATTGCTTGTTTCTTGTGTTTTATCCACTGCTGCTCTTTGAAGTGCCATAGCTTTAAACCTCACTAGTGATTAGTTGATGATATAATCAAGAACCCTGCCTTTGTGTGTACATTTCTTTCCATATTAGTTGTGGGGTTCTGGTGTATGCTGGTAATAAGCATAGCCACTGATATTACTGGCTCTTCATTATTCCTCCCTGGTTCCGCCATTCTGCTCTGTACAGTATCTCTTTCTTAAATCAGGGAGCAGTGAGAAATGGTGGTGTTGCTGTTGCTGCAATAGTCAGGTATCACAATGTGTCTGAACTTGCAATGGTAGCCATTTTTTGTCAGCCACTTTTCTCTGTGTGCTTCCCCCCCCTCTTTTTCTCGATGACAAAATTATCCTTCTCTTCCTTGCCTTGTCTGAAAATCCAGAGTAATGTCACCAGAACCTCGAGGGCTGCTGTGCGGTGGCAACGGCAGAAGGTAGGAGCTGAGGAAGTCAAGGCAGCCTTTTTGGTCGTGCTTGGCTTTATAATAGCAGCTTCCTCCTCCCGGATTTGTCGATTTTGATTTTGCAGTTCAGTTGGCAATGGCATGTGCTGTTTGCCTCCTGTCTGTTCTGCAAAATAAAAGGAGTCATTTTCTCTTCTAGGTGACACGTTTGAAAAAGGAGCCTCTCCACAGCTTCCCTAATGGCTCAGTGCTAAAATGGCATTCTTTGCTCAGATAGAACAGCATTTAGGGACTGAATGATTTCAGGAATATTCTAAGCAGGGCTGGTGCCAGAACCTAGCATCCTTGGGCAGCTGCCAAGGCACCCAGGCCTCCTTTCATTCTTTTTTTCTAGACTGGCACTCTGAGCAATGCCAGGATGCTGGGTCCAGTCATTTTCTCCCACAGTGCACCACAAACTAGCATCCTTCTGGAGCATTGTGGGAAAATAAAAGGGTAGCTAGACCCAGCTAGCCAGCATTGCTTGGAGTGCTGCCTGCCACAGCAGCTATGTAAGCCCATCAATGTGCACAGACATAGGACACAGAAGACACTTTGCCTAGGGGCCTCTCAAACCTAGAACTGGCCCTGATTCCAAGAGCTTCTGATAATTTTGAGTAAAGGGTGAAGCCAGGATCCTCTCCTTTTAAGAAATAATGTCAGGAAAGAAGACAATTATTTACTACTTACTTAATGGGCAAACAATGGATATTTGCAGTGCTTCTAGCCTACTCCAAAGTTCAGAGTTTTCCACATAATGCTGGGGCAGTTAGCTTTTTTCAACCTTTCATTTAGTGCTTTAGGGTGAATGGAAGCCCCTTCAAAATCATTGGAGTGGGAAATAAAGTTCTCATCAATCTTCTTTTGTGTGTTTTTTAAAACCTTTAGATAAGGATCCTGGACCACTCACAGTATCATGGGGCTATATAGGGGATGCTGGTGACTCCAATTTTGGAGGGGCTCCTTTTCCATTGCAGGTTTTTCAGCTTTTATTTGGAGCTTCATAGGAGCTATCCATGGTGCTGAACTCCATCCCCAAAATAGGTTCACCACCATGGAGCACCATAGATAGCTCCTATGAAGCTCCAAATAAAAGCTGAAAAACCTGCAATGGAAAAGGAGCCCCTCCAAAATAGGAGCGACCAGCCCCCCCCTGGCTATATCTGCTGCTTTCCACCTCCTGCACTTCCTAGAATGACTTTGGGGTGACAAAATGTGATGCTGCATCACTCCCAAAGCCGTTCCGGAAGTGTGGCCATGTTGAAGTATCAACAACTTCAAGACTCTGTACTCTGCACATGGACTGTGTATATGGAATGCATACTCTGTAGTGATTACTTTGAATAAGTAAATAAAGAGGTAGAATAGACCTGCTTGTGTCTACAGAGTGGTTCCTGAATCCTGGATTAATCTGCAACTGGGTGAGCTGAACACTGCTGCATGGTTTGGAGAATACCTCTGCTGCTGTGTGTGGAAAGCCATGTGCTAGCACACAGATTACTATTTTTCTTTCAACACCAACAGGCCAGCCACTTCCCACCTGCCATACTTCCTGGAGTGGCTTCAGACTGATGCAAAGTCTGGGTAAACATTGCCTACCAAATTGCCTATCCATATTACTTGTTGACTCTTTCAAAAACTCTAGAAGGTTAGAGATAGACATCACTCCCAAAGCCGTTTGAAGAAGCCATGTTGATTCTTCTTCAGCAAGACTTTTCCTTCTGTGCTAGAAAATTTGTATCTTCAATAACACTTTCTGCCAATTTACCCAGAACAGATCTTAATGTAGTAGGCCTGTCATTTCCTGGATCCCCCTGGACCCCTTTTAAAGAAATTGCCATTACATTGGCCACTTTCCACTCCTGTGGTGCAGAGGCTGATGTTAGGGACATGTTTCTTATTTTTGTTAGAACAGGAGTAGGCAACCTGCTGCCCTCCAGAGGTTTTAGACTACAACTACAATAATCCATGACCATTGGTCATGTTGGATGGGGGGTTTAGTCCAAATATCTGGAGGGCACCAGGTTGTCTACCCCTGTGTTAGAAGATCAGTACATGCACATTCGAGTTCTTTAAGAACCCTTGGACAGATACCATCCGGACCCGGTGATACATTTGTTTTCTATTCATCAATAAGGTCTAGAACTTAATCTCTTGTCACCACTATTTTCATCAGTTCCTCAGACTCAGACTGCTAATGTCAGTTCAAGCATGGGTATCTGCCCTACATCTACTATAGATTCAAATAATCATTCAGCTTTTCTGCAGTTCCCTCATCCTCCTTTAGCACTTTTCGAATTCCCTTGTAATCAAACAGTCCAACCACCTCCCTAGCTGGTTTCCTGCTTCTGATGTATTTAAAGAATGCCAGATGTACCGGGCTTGAGAATTGGGTGCTAGAGAACCTGCTGGGCAGGAACATATATTCAGCCGATTCCCCAGAAGGAACTACTGGAACCTGCCGAGCACTGTAAGCCATCGGCCACAATGCCAAACCCCAGAGCATCTACGCAGCAGGGGCCTGCCCCCTTGTCCCCTGTCTCTGTGGTGGCAGACCCCACATCTTTAGCTGCTACTGCAGCTGCCTTGTAATTGATCACTGGCTGTTCTCCCTGCTCAGCACCACTTGGGGTCACTCTGCTGGTCCTCTAGAATGTTATTCGCCAGGGCCCTCACCCTGGTGTGAAACAGATTCCAACATTTTCATTTCAGAAGCATGTAGGCCTACCACACCTGCTTGGTCCACTCTCTCCAGCACCATGGGATCCATCATCCTGGCCCTTCCCCAAAGTATCAATCCTGGCCAGCTGTTACCCTGCTCAGTATGCCTTCCTCACTAATCCCTATTCAGGGCATCTGAAGTGTTCACAGTTGTTTATTTAATATTACTTTAATTACTAATACTATTCCCTTGTGAAGCTCCCCCCCACCATAATTGCTGACAACAACGGGGGGATCTACTAGCCAGTCACCTGTCCCCCTTCACTCCGTGAATCTCATGTCACCCTTCTGAATGAAGGAGGTCTGGCTGCTGACTTAGTGCCCCTGTTTCAGTGAGGGAATTGGTATTGCATCCATGCCCTACTCCACAGGAAGCTGATTGGTCAATGTGTGGACAGAATGCTGGACTAGATGGACCATTGGTCTAATCCACACCAGGGCACTTCTTATGTTCTTAGGAGCAGCATTTCCTTTACCATACCATTTCAGGCTGCAGGGGTGGAATTGCATATTTGAATGCTTGCTCATAAAATAAGTTCCTGTACACTGAAAATATAAAGAGAAGGCTCGGTTCAATCCTTCTCTCTAACATGCTAGTTTGGCATGTGCATGGACATCATCATCATCATCATCATCATCATCATCATCATCAAAAAGGAAACATTCAGACATATTAGTTCTCACATATACAGTAGCCTGAAGACATCACTTTCCCATTTATTTCTGCTGATTGTATAAACTGGTCGAGAAAGCAAGTATAAAACTCAGAAGCTAGAGAATTACTGTGACCTAACTGAGAATAGGAGGCTTTCCTTGGTCTAGAACAGTGTAGATCGGTAGTCTATTAGGTGTATCGTTTGTCTCTTGGACAATGTTGGGCTGTAGTTGGATTCAACACCTATATGGACTTTGACACAGAAGCGTTGCATATTTCAATTACCAATCTTTTTGCTATAGACATTACATAGGTATGCACCTAGATTTGTATATGATTACAAAGCACAGATTTTCTTAAATGGATAAACATTGTTCATAACCTCATTGTTACAGAAACACATGGTTTATGGGGAGACAATATAAAACAAGTGCATTTCAAGGTCCACATCCCTTTTTGTAGTTAATTCTGAAGGAATTCATGTCGACTTAAAAGTGAACCCTGCAAAAGCAAAATCTATACTGTTACACAGCCCACACTATAAAAATGCAAATGCATCTTGAAGTATACGTTATTCATGAATCCCTTAAAGTGTTCCATCCCTTTTCAAAAAGAAAATACAAAGCTAAAGTAAGCCCCTCTTTTGAAAAAGCTGGGACATAGAATATGTATTTAAAAGGATAAATTATACATAAACATTATTTATAATTTATTGGCTATAAAAGTTTTATCAAAGGCACAAGGAGAGTCAGATGTATGCAAACAGCAAGCAAAAATAAACATTTTGATAAGCCGAGCAGAGAGAACACACTTTGTATATGGTGTTATACTAAAAGAAAAAATGCTGCCTAAGAGAAAATATCATGGAATGGTGGCATCGAGTCATTTTTCAATATTCATGCTTTGTTAATGTTCCATAATGCTCGAAGCAGTGTGCAGGCAATGGCCATGCTAGCTCAGTTCTACCAAGTTTTGCTAAAAGTAATATACGATCGGTAACGCCAAACTTCCTGTTTGTCATCTACACACTGTGAAGTCCTAATTTCACCCTGAGATTACTTGAGTCTTAAATTATTCATCTAACAGCCTAACATATTTAGTACCAAAGAATGTTCAATATAGGGATAGGTGAGAATTGTGTTTGATTCAGTTGTGTAATAAGAGGAGCTTGGCAGCCCCATTGAGAGCATCTGGGTTAAAATAAAGGGGGCAAAGAATAAAACGAACATGGCGGTTGGAGTCTACTACCGACCATCCAATCAAGGAGAAGACGAGGATGGAACTTTTGAAAAGCAAATTGCCATTGTTTCAAGGAGGCACGATGTGGTAGTAATGGGGGACTTCAATTTCCCTGATATCTGTTGGGAGACTTATTCAGCCAAACATGGCCCCTCCAAGAAATTCCTGAGCTGTGCTGCTGATAACTTCCTCCTACAGAAAGTGGAGGAAGGAACTAGAGGATCGGCTATCCTTGACCTGATTCTAACCAACAGAGACGAGTTAGTGGATAAAGTGGCAGTTTCGGGAACTCTGGGGGAAAGTGACCATGTTATACTTGAGTTCTTGATTCTAACAGAAGCAAAAGCTGAGTGTAGCCAAACACGTACCCTGGATTTTAGGAAAGCCAATTTTAACAAACTCAGAACAATGATTAGTAAGATCCCATGGCAAGTGACTCTCACGAGAAAGGGAGCCCAGGAGGGGTGGGAGTTTTTAAAAAAGGAAATTTTAAAGGCACAATTGCAAACAATTCCCACAAGGAAAAAAGGCAGAGGGCAACAGAAGAAGCCAATGTGGCTTCACAATAAACTCAAAGATGACCTGAAAACAAAAAAGGACACGTATAGGAAGTGGAAGGAAGGACAGGCTACAGGGGAAGAGTACAGGCAGGTAGCACAGAACTGCAGGAATAGTGTCAGGAAGGCTAAAGCTGAGAATGAGCTAAGGTTAGCAAGGAATGCTAAAAGCAACAAAAAAGCTTTCTTCAGATACATGCACAGTAAAAGACAGAAGAAAGAACTGGTGGTTCAACTACGCAATGAGGATGGCAAATTGATAACAGAAGACAAAGAAAAGGCAGAAGTGTTCAATTCCTACTTCGGCTCGGTCTTCTCCCAAAAGAGGGTCTATGACCCCCCTGGCAAACCTGAAGTGCAGACTGAAGGGGCAGAATTGCAGCTTGTGATTGATAGGCAAATGGTCAAGGAGCACCTGATTACTCTGAACGAGTTTAAATCTCCAGGGCCTGATGAGCTGCATCCTAGAGTAATAAAGGAACTGGCAGAAGACCTCTCAGAACCACTGTCTATTATCTTTGAGAAATCATGGAGGACAGGTGAAGTGCCAGACGACTGGAGGAGGGCAAATGTTGTTCCCATCTTCAAAAAGGGCAAGAAGGAGGAACCTGGGAACTATAGGCCAGTCAGTCTGACATCAATCCCCGGGAAGATTTTTGAGCAGATTATAAAGAAGTCAGTCTGCAAGCACCTTGAAAACAATGCAGTGATTACTAGAAGCCAGCATGGATTTGTCAAGAACAAATCCTGTCAGACTAATCTGATCTCATTTTTTGATCGGGTAACCTCCCTTGTGGACTGTGGGAATGCTGTGGACATTATATACCTGGACTTCAGCAAAGCTTTCGACAAAGTGCCTCATGATATCCTGATTAGTAAGCTAGCTAAGAGTGGGCTAGATGGAACAACTATCAGGTGGATCCACAATTGGCTAAAGAATCGGACTCAAAGAGTGCTTATCAATGGTTCCTTCTCAAACTGGGGAGAGGTAACGAGCGGGGTACCACAGGGCTCGGTCCTGGGCCCGGTGCTCTTCAACATTTTTATTAATGACTTGGATGAGGAGGTACAGGGAATGCTTATCAAATTTGCAGATGACACAAAGTTGGGTGGAACAGCTAATACTCTGGAAGACAGAAACAAAATTCAAAGTGACCTCGATAGGCTGGAGCGCTGGGCCGAAAACAACAGAATGAAATTTAATAGGGATAAATGCCAAGTGCTGCACCTAGGGAGAGGAAACCAAATGCAGAGTTACAGAATGGGGGACACTTGGCTCAACAATACTACAAGTGAGAAGGATCTTGGAATTGTGGTAGATCACAAACTGAATATGAGCCAGCAATGCGATGTGGCTGCAAAGAAGGCAAATGCAATTTTGGGCTGTATTAATAGAAGTATAGCTTCCAAATCGCGGGAAGTGATAATTCCCCTTTACTCGGCACTGGTTAGGCCTCATCTTGAGTACTGCGTCCAGTTCTGGGCACCTCACTTTAAGAAGGACATAGACAAACTGGAGAGGGTTCAGAGGAGGGCAACAAGGATGATAAAGGGACTGGAAACAAGGCCCTATGAGGAGAGACTGAAAGAACTGGGCATGTTTAGCCTTCAGAAGAGGAGACTGAGGGGAGATATGATCGCACTCTTCCAGTATTTGAAGGGATGTCACACAGAGGAGGGCAAAGATCTCTTCTCGGTCATCCCAGTTTGCAGGACACGGAATAATGGGCTCAAGTTACAGGAACCTAGATTCCACCTAAACATCAGGAAAAATTTCCTGACTGTCAGAGCAATAAGACAATGGAATCAACTACCTAGGGAGGTCGTGGGCTCTCCCACTCTGGAGGCATTCAAGGTGCAGCTGGACAGACATCTATCAGAGATGCTTTGACCTAGATTCCTGCATTGAGCAGGGGGTTGGACTCGATGGCCTTGTAGGCCCCTTCCAACTCTACTTTTCTATTATTCTATGATTCTAAGAACACACCAAATTTCTCATTTTTCTCCCCATAAACAGGGTGGAAACATGAGAGTTTAAAAAATGTGAATGTGGGATAAAGCAAAATAGATTTTATAGATCATAGAATCAGAAGAAGCCTGCAAGGCTATCAAGTCCAACCCCCTGCTCAATGCAGGCAACTAGAGGAGGGGTCTCCCATCCAAGTAATAACCAGGTTTGACCCTGCTTAGCCACGCTCAGACAAGTTGAGCCAACATGAGCCACAGGCCTGTATACATCCAGGCAGATGGTTTTGAGTACTTAGCTCTTAAAAGTCTGGGTTTGAATCTCTGTGTATTCAACATGTCTGTGGTGCTGACTTAGGGTTGCCACCCCTTTTTTGTGACAGGCTCCTCATCATTAACAGCTACATGGCAGACTTCATGCTAGGGTGGGCTGTGGGGCTGGGGTGGGAGAAGAAGGGAAGGTGTGTGTGTGTGTGTGTGTATGTGTGTAATGAATGAATGGGGTGCAGGGTTGTGTGTCTTGTGAATAGACACGGGGGGGGGGGGGTGAGAGTGTGTGTGTGTGAGAGAAAAAGTTTAACGGTGCTCCAGGGAGGGAAAGAGAGTGTGTGGTAGTGGGTGATCCTGAAAGTGTTTGTGGGTTGTTATTGATGCATTGAGACTGTGGGGTGTTTGGAGTGTTAGGTGAGAGAATTTGGAAGAAGGTTTGTATTTAGAGGAACAGAACTCATCTCTGCCATGTATTCAGGTTCTTGAGCAAGTTACTCTTTCATCTTCACCAGTTTGCCTTTCTGCAAAATGGGTGTCTTGTGACTGACCATGGCAACCATTTTGTGAATTGGCACCCCCCACACACACACCCTATCATGCCAGCCATTTTGTGACAGCACACATGATACCTTCTCAAAACTCCAAATCTACTGACTAACCTAAAAGGTCTGGAGAGCCCTGCCCTAATCAATGCACTCTACATGTTGGCCTCCTGAATTGTCATTTGAGGCACTGCCTGATATCTCCAAGCTCCTGCCCCATCTGATATTTGTCAGTGGACATGACGGCACAAGTGCATGGAATTTATTCAACTTTGTCCCACTCATCACTCTGAGTGTTCCTTAGGTTTACCCTAATGAAAAATGTAGCATGGCTGTTCCTTAGTCTATTAAAGAAAATTATGTCTATAGTTAGAAACCTAATGGACTGTATCCTCAGAACTGATTCAGTCAGGATTAGTTATTAACTGGAAGAGATTACTTACATTTATACTCCAGTATATCTATTTGAGCAATATATACAGTAAATGTGTGGAGAATGAACTCTATCAGCAGAGTGGTAAATAAGTGGAACTATTAACAATAATCTTCCAAAAGAAAAATGATGTATTACTCCTACTCTATGTAAATATGCTTGAGTTGTTCAGGAGTAAAATACAAACAGATATATACACATGCACAGTCACACACATTGAAATGCCATACAGCTTCACTCGGAATATCTCTTGTCTGACTCTATAGTCAATGCATATAGACTGGCCATAGTCTGTGCAACTGTTGGACCATAATAAGGCTGTGCAGGCTGTTGAAGAGGTTACTAGTTTCCCTTCAACCACCGATCACTAGTTGCCCCCCTTCCACCACAAACTAGTGAACAGAGTGGCCAGGCAACATGACAACAATTCTTCCAGAAAACTTCCAAAAATGCTGATTGAGGCTGTGTGCAAAGGCTGCTATAATCACTCTAACCATTGGCTGTTTAGTCAAGGCAAGGGGCTCCATACTCTTCAATATGGAAAGCCACAATGAGATGGCCAGGTCCACAAATTCAACATTCATTATAATATTGATTTTCCAAAGCTTTATGTAATAATGCAAAAACTACTTTTATCTATGGTATTGGTAGAAATCTGTCCTTGAACTTAGTTACCCCCTAGATGGATATAACCAAATCAAATTTTCCCAGTGATTTTCTTTCATTTTAATAATTTAATTTCAACATTTCCAGCCTAGACTTTGTTTTGGGTGCGTGGGTGAAAACCTGCTGTGTTATTCTCAGCATCACTCTCTTTATTTAAAATTTCTTTTCACAGTCTCAGAAGCTGTCATGCATTCATCTAACTGAAGTACCCTATTCTTAAAAGAATCTTCAACATCACAGACTCAGTGTTGGTCTTCTCAGTGGAACCTGCTGAGTGCTTCAAAAAATCCGAGATTATTCTGTCTCATATTCAGGACTAGCCATTTGATAAATAGGCCATCTGTCCAGGGTAATATATATGTTTGACATGGGTTTCATATAGCCAAGCTTGAAGTGATTTTTTCCCCTCCCTAATGGCTCCTGGCAGTGCTGAACATGGAAGGAAGGAATAACTGAAGAAAAGAAGCCAATTGGGTAGTGCTAATAGAAGATGGAATCTACATGCCATCAAATATATCTTCTGCCCGGTCATGAAGTTGTTTTGAAAGAAGAGAATTAAGTGAATAGAGCTAGTCACACATGCATGTACACAACTTGATCTCTCATCATTTGATTCATCATCATCAGGCGATCACTCGTGACCGAGTAAGATTGTCTTCCGGGATAAAAGGAGGAAATTCTAAAGAAGATTGTGTAGTCTCTATCGATGGGTCCGTAAGTGACTGTGGAGGCCAATTCTAGATCCACAAAGCTTCCCACAGTGAGGACACAGGTTACCAGATAGAAGATGGTCCTGTAAAGGATTCATTTGACGTGCTTTTCGCTTAGCACGTTTCTCCCTTTCACCTTGCACTCGGGCTTCTTCAAAGTCCATGGAACCTTTGTGAAAGGCCAACCTCCATTTAGATCGTTCATGGGCCAGAGCTTCCCAGTTTTCGATGTTTATATTGCATTTTTTTAGATTAGCCTTATGAACATCTTTAAACCTCTTGTATTGACCACCGATATTCCGCTTTCCATCCTTGAGTTGGGAGTAAAGTAACTGCTTTGGAAGACGGCAGTCAGGCATTCGAACAACATGACCGGTCCACTGAAGTTGGCGTTGAAGGATCATTTTTTCAATGCTAGTAGTCTTTGCTTCTTCCAGTACACTGACATTTGTTCGTCTATCTTCCCAAGTAATTCGCAGGATTTTCCGGAGGCAACGTTGATGAAACCTTTCAAGGAGGTGGAAGTGACGTTTATAGATAGTCCATGTTTCGCAGGCATACAATAAAGTTGGTAATACAATGGCTTCATAAACCAGTGTTTTGGTCTTCTTACAAATATCCCGATCCTCGAACACTCTATGTTTCATTCGAGAAAATGCGGCACTTGCGGAGCTCAAACGATGCTGGATTTCACTGTCGATGTTAGCTGTAACAGAAAGATAGCTGCCAAGATAGAGAAAATGATCGACATTTTCCAGTATTGTCCCGCCAAGCTGGATAGATGGCATCACCAAAGGGTTAGCTTGCACTTGCTGATGAAGCACTTTGGTTTTTTTGATGTTAAGTGAGAGACCAAGTTTTTCGTATGCTTCTGCAAAAGCATTTAGGATAGTTTGGAGATCATCCTCTGAATGTGCGGAGACCACATTATCATCAGCATACTGAAGTTCCACAACGGAGGTTGTAATTACCTTACTTTTTGCTTTCAGTCTGCTGAGATTAAAAAGCTTTCCATCTGTTCGATATATAATTCCCACACCAGTGGGAAGTTTCCCCTTGACAAGATTACATTTGATTACTTAACATGTGACAATGTCTCACAGCTAAATCTACAAACTGGCTCCACTGAAACCATTGCATTTGGAGTGATATAAGAGGATATGGCAGTTCTGGGTTTGATCTGTGATGACTTATTCACAAAACCAAGCCTCTGCCTGATGCTGCAGTCAAGCGATGAGCATTTATCTGTGAACCAGCACTTAATATCAGGGCTGTGTTTCAGATTGCACCGAATCCCAAACTAAATCGGGCTGATTCAGACAGATTTGGGAGATGTCCGAATTGAAGCTGGGCCCCTCTAAAGTGTACCAAATCTGAATCTGAACACTCCTGAGGATTTGTTAGCAACTTGGATTTAGAGGGACACAGAGACACAGATAGTGTGGTTCCAGAAATTGATACATTTCTCCCTAAGCTCTCCATCATATAAGGGAAACAACAGAGTGAGGAGAGGGTGATGAAGAGAATGTTCCATTTCAGATTCAGTTCACTTTGGGGGGGAGAGAGAAATAGTTTTGTGACTGGCAGCACTAGCTTCTAATTGGGGTCTGAACCAAATCTTGGGATCAGTGCAGACCCTGTCTTAGCAGTTACCTGATGATTGACTATCTTCCCTGGCATGGGTGGACAGTAGTGTCAATAACTAGGCTGAAGATGTTTCTGAGGCTCTGTTTCACCAGGTAATATAATTGCTCTACTAGTAGATGATGGCACAGTGCTAGCAATGCTTCTTCAAAGTTCTTCATCCTCATCTCTGGAGCACCAAGTCTAGTTATGATGACAGGAGAAAATGGCAAATAAATAAATAAATAAAAATGTGTTAATATCGAGTCATACCTAGTGTGACACATTCAGCTGTCAATGTTCCACAAACAGCTACGTGCAGAAGGGCATTTTTGTAGGACAGATGCATGATCACATTCCTTTTTTAAGAAGTATTTGTGGTTGCACATGGCTGTGGCAGATGTGTGGGTGTGTAAGGACCTATGATCATCACTTTAAAAAACAATCATATATATTCATTTTCTCAGTGTTGCAGGGTCTGCACTAGTGTTGCTATGCTTTTCTCATTATTTTGAGTAAAGAGGGAAGGACCCACGGCTTCAGCTGGGTTTCTTTGCAATTAGTCCTTTAACCAACAGAGCTGTGGTGCCAAGCATGGCATCACATAACAACCAAGTAGAGTCCAGAGGTATGTTTACTGGTGGTATGTGACTCCAAAACAGTTCCACAAAACCATGTAGATAACCCAGGGGACTTATCAGCAATCCAAATAAAGACATTGGCAAAGTCACCGTTCTTTATAGCTAAGATAGCTCTCTTCTTGGGTCCTTTTCAATCCAGCTTCTTGGATCTCTCCACCCACCCAGTGGGAGCCTTCGGTACAGAGGAGGAATAGTCTGGTCTTCCCGAAGCTAGGAGTTTCAGGAGGGCAGCCACTTCCAGATGCTGATGATGGGCCCACTAGGTGAATTGCCTGCCCAGTCCTTCTCTCAGCACAACCTGAGAGACCTCCTTCTTCTCTCGCTGCCACCACCCTGTGCTGTTAGAGTGAAGTCTTTTAATCCTTCCAGCACCTGCGGGTGGTTCTCTCCTGTTTGCTGGAAGCTGCAGCTGTTCATTAATTAATTCAGCTCAGCTGTGTGCCTCCTGCTTGAGATCCCAGGAATATCTTAAAGGCATTTTCCCAGTAGTGAGGGTGAGCTGCCAGGGCTGGGTTAAAAGGGAAGAAGGAGCCGGTGCCCACTCCCCACTACACTCAATTTTTCACAACAAATTAATTGCCAGAATATTGCAGTATTCATCACTAAATATTACAGCTACAAATTATTAAAGGGCTTTAAGGCTAATCTGAGCACTCATGAAATATATGGAAAGTGCTCACACAAGAAAATACTGTTAAAAAAAATTAAGAAAGTTGCAAGGCAATTAATTGTCATGGTAACTCACTTCATTTAGCGACAACAGTGGTAATACCCCTGTCAAACAGAAAAACAATACTATAAGATACTTCTGAGAAACCTTCTCTGGCTTCAAGAATATAGGAGGAAATTGTAGTACTCAAACAAGAATTTCATAATCAAAACATTTTGAGCAATGTGGGATAAATAGAGAAAAAGATCTGACACTTCCCCAATCCATGTTCAATAGTGTCACATGATTCCATAGAATAGTTATAGAATGGACTACTTTAGTACAAGAAAGCATTTACTGTCCAACTAGTGCTGTGATGAAACCCCGCCTGCCCTTTTGCAATCCTTCCTTCATTTCCTTGCAAAAGAGAAGTCGTTCTTCTGCTCCTTCCATTGGGATGTTGAGAATTTCAGAGAAATTTGTCAGGGTGCAGGGCTTCAGTACTTACCTTTCTATAAGGAGGTGGCTGAGGGATGTGTGCACCCTTTCCTTTACCATTCCCTCTGCCCTCTATTCTGTCCTTACAGCCTCTCCAGCTGCTTGTGCTTCTTGGAAAGCACTCTAGAGCAGTTGTTCTCCACCTTTTTTGCCCCATGCACCCTTTTCACCATATGTCAGAATGTCATTCCCCCCCTTTCCAAGATTGTCTGACTTAATCTGTGCCATACAATCACGTGTGATGTCCTGTAGATTATGTACAATCTGTAGAAGTGTAATTTGTAGAAAGATCAGTATTCCAACAGTTTGAGTCTGTGGTCCCAATCCCTAAAATTGGGACCCTAAAATTCTCCCCCCCGGGGGGGGGAATTCCCCCCTGGTTGAGAACCCCTGCTCTAGCCTCCCTTGTGGCTTCCCTGTGCTCCTTCCTGCTGAGTGCCTGAAAGCTGAAAGAGGCATTTTTGGTTTTGCTTTGTTATTGTTAAAAGTCCTTTTAACAACAACAACAAGAAGAACTCTTCTCTCAGCTTTCAGGCACTCAGTGGGCAGCAGCACTGGAAAGCCCCAAGGGAGAAAGTCCTGGCTAAGTCCTCTAGGGGACTCTCCAAGAAGCTCAAGCAGCTGGAGAGGCTGCAAGGACAGAACGGGGAAAACTGGTAAAAGGAAGAGCACACACAGCTCTCAGCCACTTCCTTGTAGTAAGGTAAGCACTGAAGCCCTGCACCCTGAGAAATTTCTCTGAAATTCTCACCCCTTTCCACATTTTTTGGGTGCAGTTTCTTTTCTCCCCTCCCCCCAACAGTTGGTTGAAAATAAATAGACCAAAAAGCATGGCATGGCACAGTGCTATGCCAAATATACGTATAATGCTGTAGTGACATGATGTAGTCCCTTTGTAGGGTCTCTCTCTCTCTCTCTCTCTCTCTCTCTCAGTGTTCTCTTGAGTCTAACATCAGCTAGGTCTACTGGACAATACAAGATCAACAAGCCTGTAGCACCTCTTGATTTCAAACCCCACTATGAATGCAGCATTGTTTTGCTGAAAATGGAGATCAGTATGGACAATATTCACTGTACAGATGATACATCATTAGTGGCTGGGATTCAAAGGGTCTCTCTTGTATGCACAAAGCACTTCCGGGGGGGAAAGCTTTGTACCTAATGGAATGCTCTTTCAGAGGGTCCCTCAACCTTTCAGAGCAGTGTTTCAGGGAAGGGAGATTGAAACGAGCCCACGTGCAAGCGCTATACCAGAGGTGCAGAACCTCAGGCACATGGGCTGAATCTAGTCCACCTGGGGTCCTAATCTGGTCCTCCAGGATTCCGAGGATGGTCACACACACCCTTTCTTGGCCCCACCCCATTCTCCCAAATGCCAGTAATTTGGTGGTTTCAGGACTTTTGTGCAGTTTCCCCCCCATTCTAAAAGGTGGAAATGCCTTTCCTAAGTCACTGGCAGTAGGAGCTTCAAGCTAAGATATGCTGGTATTTTGGGTCCTGTCCCTTTTTGCCTTTGGCCCTGCCCACCACTGGAATGCGGCCCCTGAGAGCTTCTCCAAAATTTTGGAAATAAATTGAAAGGAAAAGAAAATCTCAAAGAAATTATCACGGGTTGGGCTCAGTGTTCTTGTGCATACCTTACTTATGAGGTGGCCAAGGAGTGTGTGTGCGAGCGCCCTGTCTTTCATTGCACACTCATCTCTCTCCTCAGCCTCCTCAGCTTCCCACACTTCAAATAAATCCTAGGGGAAGACATCATGAGGTAACTCCTCCCAGGCCATGGGGCTCTTTTGGAAGTGCAGGCAGCCTGGAAGGATGCAAAGCAACAGAGATATGTATAACAGAAAGGAAAAAAAGCACACACTGCGCTTTGGCCACCACCAAATTTTCTTCATCACTTTTGTGGTGGTGCCCTCCCGCACACACACACACACACTGACCTTGAATTACACTAGGTTTGGGGCATGGTGAAGGATGCAAACTGGTGACCAGGCTGCCAACACATTTGCTGCTGTTGCCACTTGCAGTGACAACACCAAAACCAAAAACGCTGAGGGGGGGAAAGAAAGCAGCTCTGCTCCAACCACTGCTGAGATGATGGTGAGCTCCACCTCTGAAATATCTCCTTTGAGAATATCTCCTTCCCCTGGAAAAAATTGCTGAAATTATTCCCCCAAATAGGGTGGAGCATTTTGAGAGGCCATTTGTGCACAGCTCTACACAGCTGCCATGTAATAATTAGGGCCTGAAACATTTTCTTAAGTTCATTGGGTTAAAGAATAATAATTTCTCAGGTGAAAAACTTTGGTGTAAAAGCTTAGTCTCCAACATTGTTTTTTCTTTGTTTGTTTGTGTTGCATCGAAATGTAACTTTTCCCAAAATAACTGTGATTTTAAAAAAAAGTCCTGACACACACACACCTACCAACAGTGTCATGGATGTGCTGCTGTATTAATTTGATTCCACAGCTTCCGTAATATGGAAACATTCATCATTCTGATTCAGTATGTTATACACACAGGAGTTGTGCCAATGGTAACACAGGCAAGAAAGGCCTGCAAGAAGCAGCATGTTTTCTTTTTCTCATGCAGTGCCTGACTTTGGCATATTTTACTATTGAGAAACACAGAAGCAGCTTCTCCCCAGTGAAATTTTCAGGTTCATCCTCTGTAAACTCTGTATCAAAGAAGCAGATAGTAACAAGCCTCAGTGATTTATATTGTTATTATCTACCAAATACTTCCATGGCATATATGGGGGTATGAGCTACTAGGGGAGGAAGATAAAGGATATTAAACAACAACAACAACAACAAATGAGCCATTCTCCTCCAAATGTGCTCTACATGGACCCACGCAATGTTTAGTGTGGCAAAACTCACAGCACTGTATTTCCCTCCATTCTAAGAGTGGTCAGGAGATACATGGGGTATGTGTCTAAATAGTGAACATAGAACGTATACTCATTCCCTTCCTCTCACTAGTACAGATTTAATATTTCATCCATGAGATTATATGATTCCAGGCAGTACTAATCCTGCTACCCATGATTCCTGATCAGGCATAGGTTAAAGCAGCATGGGTTGGGGCAGCATAGACAGAGAGGCAGAACAGCTCCATTCTATGGAAGTAAGTCAGATTCAATATTTTTTAATGATTTATATAGCATTCTTAAGGCCTGATCCTGTGGGTATGGTACAACCTAAGTTCTGTAAAACTGGGACATTGGGGCTAAATGGAACCACCAAAATCTACTCCAGAGTTCGTCAGGAGTAACTGGATTGATTTCCAAGATGTCTTCTGAATAGCACTGGCCTTTTTTCTGCTTGAGGCAAAGAACAATTTCGCTGGCTCAGCTTGTCTGTGCGTGGAAAGTTAAGCAGGGTCAGGCCTGGTTATTACTTGGATGGGAGACCCCTCCTCTAGTTTCCTGCACTGAGCAGGGGGTTGGACTCAATGCAGGAATCCAGGTCAAAGCATCCCTGACAGAAGGCTGTCCGGCTGCACCTTGAATGCCTCCAGATTGGGAGAGCCCTCCACCTCCCTAGGTAGTTGAATCCATTGTCTTATTGCTCTGACAGTCAGGAAATTTTTCCTAATGTTTAGGTGGAATCTAGGTTCCTGTAACTTGAGCCCATTATTCCGTGTCCTGCAAACTGGGATGATCGAGAAGAGATCCTGGCCCTCCTCTGTGTGACATCCCTTCAAGTACTGGAAGAGTGCGATCATATCTCCCCTCAGTCTCCTCTTCTGAAGGCTAAACATGCCCAGTTCTTTCAGTCTTTCCTCATAGGGCCTTGTTTCCAGTCCCTTTATCATCCTTGTTGCCCTCCTCTGAACCCTCTCCAGTTTGTCTACTTCTTAAAGTGTGGTGCCCAGAACTGGACGCAGTACTCAAGATGAGGCCTAACCAGTGCTGAGTAAAGGGGAATTATCACTTCACACGATTTGGAAGCTATACTTCTATTAATGCAGCCCAAAATAGCATTTGCCTTCTTTGCAGCCACATCGCATTGCTGGCTCATATTCAGTTTGTGATCTACCACAATTCCAAGATCCTTCTCACTTGTAGTATTGTTGAGCCAAGTGTCCCCCATTCTGTAACTCTGCATTTGGTTTCCTCTCCCTAGGTGCAGCACTTGGCATTTATCCCTATTAAATTTCATTCTGTGGTTTTTGGCCCAGTGCTCCAGCCTATCGAGGTCACTTTGAATTTTGTTTCTGTCTTCCAGAGTATTAGCTGTTCCACCCAACTTTGTGTCATCTGCAAATTTGATAAGCATTCCCTGCACCTCCTTATCCAAGTCATTAATAAAAATGTTGAAGAGCACTGGGCCCAGGACCGAGCCCCGTGGTACCCCGCTCGTTACCTCTCCCCAGTTTGAGAAGGAACCATTGATAAGCACTCTTTGAGTCCGATTCTGGTGATCAGATCAGATTCATAGACTGTGGGTACTCCTAGACCTAGCATTGTTGCTTGAGTCCCAAGTGAGTGCAGCAGCTCAGAGTGCCTTTTACCATCTTTGATTGATTTACCAGCTGCGGCCTCTCCTGGACAGGGATAGTTTGGCCACAGTGATACAGGCACTAGTAACCTCAGGACTGGATTACTGCAACATGCTCTATGTGGGGCTGCCCTTAAGGCTGCTCCAGAAGCTGGAGCTAGTGTAGAATGCAGCAGCTCGGCTGTTGTTGGGATCTGCTCCTTTTCAGCATGCAACTCCTTTGCTGAAGGAACTGCACTGACTACCTATTCTCTACTGGGACAGGTTTAAGGTTCTGGTACTTGTGTACAAAGCCCGAAACAACTTGGGACCAGGTTACCTGAGGAAGTGCCTCCTCCCTTACCAACCTGCCGGTCACTGAGGTCATCAGATGGCATGCTCCTGGTGGTTCCTCATGGACCTTTGGCCTGATTGGAGTCCACCAGGAGAAGAGCCTTCAGTGTGGCAGCTCCATTTCTGTGGAGCTCCCTCCCTCTGGAGTTGGGGAAGGTTCCGACATTGTGTTGCTTTCGGCGCCTGCAGAAGACCTCCTTGTTCTGGGAAGCGTTCTCTGATCTCCCACCACCATTTTTATGATACCTTGTTTCCAATGTATTGTTTTTGTTTCTTTTAACTGTTTTTATCTTTTTATTGTTCACTGGTCTGAAATCTACTTAGATTTGGAACGGTATACAAATACTGTAAATAAACAAATAAGTAAACTTAGGGGGTGCGGATTTAGACTGAGGAAATGACAGAGTGGGAAAGAGTTAACAGCTGCTCCTGCACTGTCAACTCCCTGGTAGGCCCCTTCCAACTCTACTTTTCTATGATTCTATTATCTTCAAAGCAGCCATGTGGGCTACTAAATTGAGGGTGGGGTAATGTGGAAAGAATGGCCAGTTTAACCAAACAAAAAGTTCAGATTGGTTGCCAGAAAAGCAAGTGGCAAGAACAGCCTGTTTTCCCCATACCTAGTCTGTTTTCTTTTTGTTGTTCAACTTATTTCAATAGAGTAGTTTTGCTCTGGGCTCTGTCCATACACCTGCCAAAAACACTGAGCTCTGTCCCTTGGCACCATATTTGGAGCCACTCTATCCCCATTCAGGTACTAGAATTTTTTAATGTCAAGATCTGGCAACCATATTTGATCCCAGTCCTTTTCATGTTGGCTCCTGCTGCAAACTGTGGAATAACTGTTTCTAAATGCTGTCAGGGAAGAGATTATCAATGTTTACCACAGGTGGATAAGGGGCACAGACAGACACCACTAATGCTTTGCATGCATATATCTTGTTCATTTATTTGTTCATTTTAAACAGTTTTACTCCACCTTTTAGTTCAATACCTCCAAGGTGGCTTACAAACAACAACAACAACAACAACAACAACAACAGAAAAGTAGAGTCTAAATACCAGTCAGGTCAACTGGCAAATAAACAGCTAAAACAATAGAGTGACAGTTTCACACTTAAGAATTAAATAGCACAGCCCTGTGTTTGATTGCTCAGAAGTAAGTCCAACTGTGTTCAAACAATGGAAATTATTCCTAGGAAAGTCTGCATAGGATTGAAACCTACAATTCCTAGGTTTAATCCAGGCGTGGGCAATTTGTGGCCCTCTAGCTGTTTTCCCACACACACACAACTTCCATCAGCCCTAGCCAGCATAGCCAATAGTGAGGGATCATGAGAGTTGTAAGCCAAAACATCTGGAGGGCCACAAATATCCCACCCCTGGTTTAATCTATGGTCACAGCCAAAGACCTTAGGTGGTAGAAATGACAAGCAGGGCCAGCCCAAACGTTTTCAGAGGGAAGCTTTCAGATCTAATCTCATGGAGGGTAGAGGACAAAAGGGGATGGAGAAACCTGGGTTATCTTTTCACCACTTCCTTTTTCACCATCTCCATCACTTCCATGAGAGTAGCGGCAGCATATTTATTTGTCAGAATGTCCCTGGGGATGATACTATAAGATCACATAGTCTTCATCTAAGGAGTAATCTGGGAAATAAAAATGGCAGGTTCCAGGAGAACTGCTGCCATTGCCACCAATGGTAGGCTCCCACAATTACGCCATGATTTTTACCCTCCCAAAGCATTTTTTAAGTGGGGTGGTGAAAACTGAGGACCATTTCAGGCCAGCCCTAATGAAAAGGGACCCTTCCTGAAACCCTGGTGAGCTACTGGAGTTGAGCGACAGAGCAAGGAATATTGATTTAGATAGATATTTTTGTGACCCAGTCTAAGGCAGTTCTTTATAACTTAGAATTTGCCATTGGAATATATAATGTCATCCTTTATAGAAATATGCTGGAAAAGATTAGGCTCCCTGATGATTTTCAGCTTCCATATATCAAGATAGCTGTGTGCATGCAGAAGTGTTCTGAGCAGAACCATAATGCATGTGTTATTCCATTTAATTCCTGGCTTCTACATTTGAAGATTAGTTTAGCAATAAAAATGTCAAATATACACCTAATTGTATCATAATAAATACAGTATTGGAGTAGACATGTGATATAAATTCAAAATAATCCATTAATTATATGAAAGCTATGACTACAAATGAATAATTTCCCATAGACTGGGGAGCACTGACTTGCAAAAACAACAACAACCCAAAAAACAGTTTTAATGTTGTTATAATGAGATTAGACCAAGATTACACAATTTCTTTTGTGCAATTCTTCTAAGATTTGTGTGACCACAGTTTAGGATTTATATACAACTATCACAGATGGATGGATGGATAGACAGAGAAACAGACAGACAAACAGACAGACAAACAGACAGATACCCACTCTCAGAATTTGGTCTGCTGGCTCTAGACAAATGGTCTTTTCAGACATGTTCTCTGGGAGCAGTCCTGTGTGAACTAATTAGATCCCTTCCCCCTGCACTGTGTCTATAGACCTCCCTTGAATTTCTAGCCACAAGAACTGACTGAGGTGAGCTGACAGGGAAACTTCTCCCACCATAGACAGCTGCTGACATCTGCCCACTCCTGAATTGCTCTGGGTCCTTAAACTGCCGTGACTGGAGGATGATGCCAGAGAATGTTGTCCCTCTGGTGTGGTCCTACATCATGGAAGAAGGCCAAGGGCAGGGAATTCTGGATTTAAATAATAAGGGTTGGATCCAGGATCTGCCTTCTGCAAGAGGAAAGCTCTGCTCATGGAAGGTACCTCCATCTGATTTGGGGGGGGGGTCTCTTTCTTCCCCCCCCCTACACCACAGTTCTCCCCATTCAGCTGGGTATCTTGACTCTCTGTGTAGCATGTAGGACTAGGCAGGCTGCCATGGGAAGCAGGGGGTGAGGAAGTCCACTTACATCAGCACAGTCGAAAAAGCATAAACTCTACATTTGGTCGGATTCACCAGTGAATTTAATCCAGACTGTAGTCTGGTAAGATTGGCAGTGGTTCATGGTAGAGGGAGTATGTTCTTGTGAGAGGGTATAATAGGTTGGCTGTTTCCACATAGTTAAAGTTCTCATGCTATGTTTGACTACGTGAATACTCATGATGCCTGTTCAGGTGGTCATTAAAAAGTTGGCTGGATCACATGGGGCAGTGTGGATATATGAAGCTGCCTCATGCTGAGTCAGACCACTGAGCCGTCTATTCGGAGTTGCAGCCCCCCTCCACAGTCTCCAACAGAGATGGGTCTTTCCCATCTCCTGCTACCTAACCATTTAACTGAGATGTTGGAGATTGAACCTGGGATCTTCGGCATACAAAGCATGTGCCCTTATCCTTGAGTGATGGTCTTTCCTCAACAACGGCTCAGCTTTTCATTCTGACCTGCTTTTTGGTATAGCAACAACTGTGGGATGGAGGTTGCAGATTCTGCTGCCACACAGAATTTTACAACTCTTGATCAGGGTGAGGAAGGAGCAAGATGGTATGAAGTCTGAGACTGTAAAGATGAGCAGCATATTCTGCTTTTCCTTCTTCCTGTGTTAGCCTTGGTTCATTCTGTTCTATCATCATGTATTCTGTTCTGTCATCAGGTATGGTGGATCATCACTGAGTTTCCACATTGTGGGGGCTGATATTATGCTTCCACCAGTCTGAAGGGTCTGGATTCTCGCAGATGTACTTATACTAAATGTCCCCTCATTGTCTTACAGGCACAGTTTCAAATTAGCAACACATTACTTGACATTCATTTGCCTTTGTTTTCTGTTCATTGCTGTGTTGTCAGTTAAATGCAAAGCCGTTTAGTGTAGTAATAAAAATTGCAAGTACTTCTGGGCTATTTCCCCCCCCCCCTAAAGAATACTGAGCTGGCAAGTATTCATTGTGATTCCTAGTGTTTTACTAATCACATGTCTCTCTTTAGGAGTGCACATTTAGCCTTCAGTGCGAAATATCTTCTGCATTCCAGTCATTAATTACAAAACACTTACAGCAGAACTGTTGATATGCATCTGTGCCACATGTGTGGCCTTCATCAGCTGAGTATTTTTTTTAACAATTACAGAGTTAATTTATAACAAAACAGCAGACATCTGGTCTGATCTGAACAAAGCATCACAGTTACTGCCACTCTCTCAAACAGACCACCTACTTCATTAGTCCTCAATTAGCAAATGGTCCAAAACCAGCTGCTGCATTAAAAAAGAAAAAGAAAAAAAAAAGACTGGAAGTGACCACCAGTGTAGTACAGAAGTGATGGAATTCTGTACTTTCATTGAGATGTTTTTGGTCACTTAATTTACAATGAAGCACATACGATTTTGAGAGTTCATTGAAGAAATTCAATGAGAGTTCAAACATATTGGCCTTGTGCATAGTCTGTTTATTCTATTTGTATCCCATTCCATCCCAAATAATTTTAACTCTCTACAAATATTAAAAGCAAATCCACTTACTTCCTGTAAGAGATGTGAGGATTTGTCAACATTGATTTCAGTCCAGTTCTCATTTTTCCACTGCAAAGTTTGTTCTGTACCATTTCTACATCGGACTGCTTTTTTTTTTTTCCATCTGCATGAAATTAGCACATTTTCATGGGGTTTTTTTAGTTTTGAAATGTATGCTTTCTTGTGTGAACTTTTTTCAAATGTACATTATTTTAGCAATTTGTTTTTATTGAATCATGCATTTTTGTGTGATTTTTCCAAATATAATATTTTGTATACACTGTTTCAAATGTATACATTTTTGTGCACACTTTTCGAAAGCATGCATTTTTATATGCATATATATATATTTTGGTGAACTGCTTCACAAACTTTGGGAAAGTACAGATTTTGACATATAACAGCATTCCCAGTTCGTGAATGGCAAATTTGGTAAGTTTGCATCGCAATATAAACCAAATTAATTTCTCAGCCATCCCTACACATTCCCCCATAGCAAACGTGCAGTTATTGAAAGAAAAAGAAAAGAAAAGAAAATCTGAAAAGATCCTTAGACAAAATAAAGGATGGATACAATGCAGAGAAAATGCGGGTCTCATCCCACAATATATCCTGGTCTTCCCATTACTCAAGTTAATGGGAAAATACCAGAGGAATATAAAGCAGAAAAAAGAAAAATTGAAAGAAGAGAGAGGGAAAAGGACTAACAATGTAACTTGTGGCTGCTGCAGTTGCTAAGACACTGATAGATCCATTCCATTTCTGTATAGCTGCTCACCAACCTAGGGGTTTACACATTCATTTTAAATGTTCTGAAGTCAACAACACAAGGCCTTTGTTTTAAATTTTTGTGTGCCAAAATAAGTCTTGAGAACGCGATATACTCATATGGCATTCTCAAGACTCACTTGGGCACTTGAAAATATGTGACATGAGTCATAATCTGGGCACATTTTAAAGCATATAGACAAGATTGATTCAATGCTCCCAAATCCCAATTTGTATTGGCTTCAGGATATATATTTTTTAAAATGTGCAAATGGTCATGCTCATGAAAAAATATGTGTTTTAAAAAATCTGATTTCATTTTGTTGTTTCATAGACCATTGCGCAGTATTACAGGTTTACTCAAAGACACAATCCCACCAGTTGGCCCTTATGCACACTTACTTGGGAATAAGATTTTGGGATATGTACCCCATTTGCATCCCCTGGTCACTTTCCCCAACAGAAATTAATTTCATTGCTCCTCTTCTCTCTCCCTTTTCCCAATTCCTTTTTTGACCGTTGTCTCTCTCTCTGCCAAAATTTTGCCTGTGATTTCCTCAGGGCAGGGATCTGCCTTTTTTTGTTTTGTTGTCACTGTGTAAAATACCAGGGACCACGCTGTTGTTATTGTAAGAATAATACTATCAGCAAGAACCTATGAGACTGGATCCATGTCTAATTGAAAACAGCAAGTAACCTTTACTGGATCATGCTCCTACATTTATTTATTTATTTTATTTATTATATTTATACCCCACCTTTTTTCCTGCAAGGAACCCAAGGCAGTTTACATAATCCTCATCCTCCTCTACATTTTATCCTCACAACAACCCTGTGAGGTAGGTTAGGCTGAGAGTCAGTGACTGGCCCAAAGTCACCCAGTGAGTTTCATGGCTGAGCGGGGAATAGAACCCGGATCTGCCGAGTCCCAGTCCAACACTCTCACCACTACGCCACATTACAACTTTCTGCAGAAAGCCAGGCTTTTCTTAATGTGGCCCATAGATCAAACTGCCTGAGAAGCTGCAGTGGTGGTTTGTTTGAGCAGCAATTCATATTCCTGGCATGGATCAGGCTGTCATGATTCTGTGAAGTACACCAGGAAAAGTGACCTGGAAAAAGAAGGGGTTTTTTCTGCCATTCTCCCTCATGTGCTTAGATGTCATCTGGCAAAAGGGCACAGCAGGAATCTGGAATATCAAGAATTAAAGTTTTTTCTTGATGGCTGGTCCATAGCATTTAGGTGGAGGAGGCAGAGTTGAAAACTGCAAGAGCTACCCAGCAAGAGGCTTCAACTAATCACATGGATCAGCCTCCACATATCTGCCCTTCAAGTAGGAATAGATATTGTTTTGGCATTTTAAAAAAAGGGTAGGGATATTGAAGAGATGGAATTGCTGAAGATTGGACTATTTCTGATAGCAGAACAGCTAGATTAGTGTAGGGGTAAACTCTAAACACCCTCATGTGTTCACCCAATGTGTGTGTGGGGGGGGAGGGGAATGGGAACATCCACGTATTATGCCTGTCTCAATAGCTTCAGCTATTGGGCAGTATAGAAATCTAATTAATAAAATGAATAAAAATGCCAGGCAGCCATTGTCAAGGTTCCGCTACTGCAGGGACCCCTTGATCTGCCTTTGGGAGATCTCTGCCTCTTCCCGAAGTCTCTCCCTCTCTAGGTTATCAAGTCCTTTGCCTGCTTCCAGTAACGTGGGTGTAGGCTGTAGACGTGGTGAATAAGTCACTCCAAACTTTCAGGGTAAACAACAACACTTTACTTATAATATTAGGGTTTTTACTTAATAGAGTGGTTATAATTCAAAAGCAAGTATGATAAAATAAAACAAACAAACAAACAATCCAATGTTCTCTAGTATAACTTCAGACTACCTAATTCCTATGCAGCCAGCCAGCCAGTTTCTCTTTCTCTTTCTCTCTCTCTCTGCTTCTCTCTGCTGTTTCTGTGCTGCTGCTTCCAGCTCTCTCTCAGCACACACACTAACTGCTAGCTGACCACACCCCACATATATAGTCTTCCCAGGACTGGAAGGTTATGACCATGTGACCTTGAATAAGATATCTAATTCTTAACTTCTATTGGGTAACTTAAAACTCTCAAACTCCCCCTCCCATCCAAGTGTTTGGGCCTTCAGGCTTCACTACTCGAGGGAAGTGTTTGGGCCCTCAGGCTTCAACAAACTGAAGCCTGTGCAGGCCTCAACAAACCCAATCCTGTGTAGGCCTCAATCCCTCACAGCCATGCCACTTGGTAGCTTTGGATTCAGCCTCACTTCTATTTGGATGCATGTATTCCCACATTTCCCTGTCTTCAGGCATGGGAGCAAGGCAAAGCAGCAAGTAAGACAATGGCAAGTAAGAACAAGCTCTGCATATGTGGGGATGTACATATGTAGGGCTTCTCCACTCAAAGGGAAATCCTGATTGTCCTAGGGCTCACCTTTGCATGGAGAAGTCATACATCCCTGTGTGCCTCTTCTCACTGAGGCCAGATGCACAGCTGCTGGGGAGCATGGCTGACTGATGTTATCCTGCTCCCCTCTCCTCAACATGTGAGCAGTATACATTTAAACACCACTAGTCTGTCATATGCATCTAAGACAGGGGTGGGCAACTTGTGGCCCTCCAGATGTTTTGGCCAACAACTTGCATCAGCCCTAGTCAGCATAGTGAATGATGAAGGATCATAGGTGTTGTAGGCAAAAACATCTGGAGGACCATAAGTTGCTCACCCCTGATCTAACATAACATGATACTGGATATGAGTAGACTTTATCTAACAATAAGTGAGAACTTTACTGTTGCCTAATATATATCATGGTATCTACTGATTATATTATTTATGTAGTGTCATCAACACACATGACACTGACATTTTATTTATTTGTTTGTCTAAGGGAGCAATCCTATGCATATTTAGACAGAAAAAAGTCCTACAACTCCCAGCATTCTCCAGCCAGTCAGCCCTTCTAAAAAAAAATAATCTCCAAGGACAGCAGTGGGGGAGGATTCCATCCACAATCAGGTGCTAATATTGTATACCTCCCCTTTCTGGTTACCACCCACCACCACCATATCTGTGGCAAATACCTTAGTGAAGGGGCAGGTTCATGTTGGGTTTTGCATAGGCAGAACGAGATTACCACCTGACATCGAGATTATCACCTGACCTGGTGGGTGTTACTTGAGTTCAAGTGCACAAGGTCTCTCTAGTCACGAGACATAGTCTCGAGGTGATATGACTCAGCAACCTTGGACAGGTTTGAAGACGTCAACATGTTGATGAATGGGTTATACAACTGGAGTGAGTAATATCCTATTTATAGGTACAGGGTCTGGTATAAGACTCCACACACTTGTTGATAGCTTCACCACTTTGCTCTCTCCTCCTCTCTCTGCTTGCTGTCTCTCGTCTCGACACGACATGTGTATTGCTCTTGGACTTCACTTCATCTAGCCTTACCACTGGGGTATAGGATTTGAGTCTGCAATGATGTAGTGAGTAGAGATGCATTGATTGCCTTAATCCCATGTAATTGGGTCTTACAAATAAACTCTTTAATCTTTATTAACTGCTGTTATCTCCTCCTTCCGCCTGCGTGACTGGGACTGAGGGTCATTGGCTAGGGGAGCTTTTGAACCCGGGTCAGTCCAGCTCTCACATCTGGTTATGGGCCCAGATAAGGACCAGAGATAACGATCTGATGGTTATCTCAGATGGGCAGATAAGCCCACAGAGACGCAGTTCGGAGAAATTCAGCAGTTATAGAGTTAAAGGAATTTGTTTACTATTTGTAAGAACGGTTTGTAAACAAACCGGGGAAGGCAATGTTGCTAGAGCTGATAACAGCGGCTTGGAATGCAGCACAACTGAAGAATGCAGAAACAGAGAGACGGAGGATTTTTCGTTTTGAAAGCAGCTGGAACGGAGGTGCCAGGCTTGGCAAATTCCGAGGCTATCGGGCAGCTACTAGGCTGAAAAGTGAACAACGCTGGACACAAGGATTTCGTTTTCCACAGCTTGCTGGAGTGATTGTCAAGGAGCTGTATCGGGCAAGGAAATATCTCCAGGAGGCTCTGTGTCTACTCGTCAAGGCTACAGCAGGAGGATCATATTTCATTTACAGTTTGCTTCTTCACACAGCAGCGGATCAGCTATCTTTTGCATTGTATCAACAAGTGGCTTGGATTACAAATGCGTGGATTACGTCTGACGTGGGTAAAGCGTCTGGAACGTCATGTCGCAGCAAAGTCACGTGTGACAGGAACGTATCTTGGGAAACTTGATACTACACGGGAGGCTGTATCAAACCAGCGGAGGCGTGGTTTTAAAACAGCAGGGGAAAACAGCGCGGCAGTTTTGAACAGAGAAAGCTGTGCTTAAAATGGGAAGCTGTTCTTCATTTTCTTCATGTGGGATCACAGAAGAAGGAGCTTGAAATCAGCAGGGGTGCTGCTGATGGGAAAAACTTTGTGTTTTAACCCTGGACATAACAAAATGGACATTATTTTGTTTGAGCCGAAACAGTGGATTGTTTAAAACAAAGCTTTCTGTGTTGGACATAAATAAACAGGAAGAGGACTATGCAAATGGTCAGGAGTTTAACAGTCATGTTTTTGAAACTGTATTTCTTGAAAGTTGGATAACTTGGATTCAAGAAAGTGTAATATATGCTCTGAAATGTCAGGAAATGTACTGAATGTATATATGACTTGAGTATATTGTGGATTTTTCTGTAGCAAAATGTAGACTACTGAATAATTAGGTATGTTTATATGGCAAAGCTAAGAGATGGATTCTTTCTTTCATACTGTAATAGTGTAAATAAAGAAATGGAAAGTTGTACTGATGCAACTATAAAAAGGTTAAATGCTTATATGTATGACATGTACATGCATGCATATCACATGAATGTTTGATCATTTAGATTCACAGGCCTGTGAAAGAAAATGCAAACTGTGTTGTGGGGAAAGCATTTGGAAATTGTAATTTTCACATGAAAGAGAATTTTGTGCACATAAACAAGGGATGCTAGCTTCAACAGGTAAACTGGAAGGCAAGCTGAAAAACCAGTTCATTTCATTTAAATTTGTTCTTGGTAATCTTGTGGATATTCTGATGGTCTTTAGAGGAAAGGCACGTTATTTCATGATGTTAATTGATCAATACACGAGGTAAAGGTTGTGTACATGTTAGATAGAAAGCTGGAGTATTGAACAGAGTCAAGGTGTTTTGTGCTTGGATGGGAAACAAGCATATTACCCATGTTACCTATTTTCTTTTGAAATATGGGGAAGTTCAATTCAGTGCATGTTTTGATGCATTTCTAACAGGATGTGGTATTGAACACATGGATTGTGTGGAAGAGTAAACAAACACTCAGAAGAGGTGATACTAATTTGGATAATGAGGTTTGGGTAGAAGCTCTTAAATGTTTTGATTATGTACATGATAGAAGTTTTAGTTCTGTGATGAACTGTACACCTTATAGAAAGTAGTGTAGGAGGAAGAATCTTCTGGAGAAACATTTCAGGATCTTGGATCTGATATGTAGGTACATACACCTCAAAGTTAGAAGAAATCTGTAAGGGAGCTTACATGAGATTTTTCTAAAAATGAGAATATTGTGTTTCACATGAACAACACTTGGATAGTGAGATTATCTAGAAGTGTTTAGTATAATGCTGAATGAAAATGTGAGATCATTTTTCAAAATTAATTCTGTTAATGCAGGGGATGCATCAAGCTCAGAGTCAGAATAGAAAGGCATTTGCTGAAAGACAGTCAGGTAAATTTGACAAACTCTGATACACATTTGGTTTAGTGGAGACTAAACAAATGATTGTTCATCATTGGTGCAAATTTATTGGAACAAGAACCTGATAACTGATGAGGTAAGGAACAGGTGAGTCAAACAACCTGTGAGATATCAGGATGAATTTGCAGGGAAAAGCCATTTGAAACTTCAAAATTTCAAAGAGGTGAAAAATTGTCTGTTAAGGAAGCTGAACCATAGCTTCAGGCTATGCAAGCTGAGGTGAATTCTTTGGATAAAGAACAAAACATGGAAGCTGGGGAAACAAACAGCAGTCCATGGAACTCATTGTAACCAGATAGATTTTTTAAATGAAAACTAACCAGATTGAAAAAGGTTATATGACAAATAGCAAGATTGGTTGCTTGTGATTTTTGCTCAAGTTAAAAGGAGCTGGATAATCATAAGATGAGTGCAACAACAATTTGCTTTGGAAACAGTTAGACTGATGTTTAAGAATGTGAAGAAATGTATGGATATTTCACAATTGAAATATTGGAACATAAGCATTTTAAATGAGAGGATGTCTTTGAAAACTGTCTGAGAATATTTTCTGTAGGGAAAGCTAGAATCAGCCGGAGGCTGGAATTCTGTTTTGAACTCAAACATTGCTGAATTGAGATTTGCACAGAGAGGCAGATCAATGTTTGTTTGTTAAACAGGAGGAACAAGGACATAGACTGTATGTACTTTGTTTAGTTGGATGATCTATTGTTTTTTCTGGACAGATAAAAGCAATATGATATAATTGATCCAGGGTTTGAAATTTCATTGAATTGAAACTGCTTGGTGGTGGATCAACTGTTTATTTGTAAATAGAAGTTGAGGGAGAACCAAGAGGGAAGTACTTACTGCAACAAACCAGAGAAATATCATGGATGTGATTGAGAATATTGGAGATTGTTAACTCAGTGAGAGACTCCAAATAATTGAGGATTTTCAAGCACATGCTGATGGAAAAGCAGTTTGAATGCTACACAAGGAGCATTGGGCTGTTGAGCTTTATTGTACAAGCAACAAGGCCAGGTATTGCTGTCAGTGTAATAGGCAGACTGTTAGACCAACAGGACATGCTTGGAGAGCTCTGAAAAGGAGTTGAGTGTTATCTGGAAGGAACATCACACTTCAGACTAAGATTTACAAGTCAGAGCACAGGTGGCTTACAGATTCACAGAAATGCCAGTTGTGGTTGTGATAGTAAGAACAACAAGAACACACCTGAAGTTTGTTATTTTTATAACCATACTTTGTTTGATTGATTTTGTAGAAACAATCATTTAAAAGTTAGAGTTCAACTGAAGTTGAGCTGAATACATTGTATTATGTATTGTGCTATTATGCTATTGTAAAGCTAGAATAGTTATTGCATTTGTTTAAATAGTTTAAATTGTTAAAAATGTTTAAATGATGCTGGGATTGATGTGAAAAACCTATTACAGTTTTTTCAGGAAACCAAGGCAGGATTGCTATGCTGCAGGCAGATAGCAATACACAACGTTTTGGGTTTGTAAATAAAACTGTGTCATAAGGAGGGATACATCAGAAGTGATTTGATGGTGGTTCAAATTTCTGGCAGGTAAAGTCATTCCTGCAAAAGTTTTTTTTTCAAAGTCCATAGATGAAGGAACAGCATCAGATGTCAACAAAGCTGTTGCTGTTGTATGAGGTAAATAACCACGTTCTGCGCAAATGCAAAAGCAGGGGGATGTTGGGTTTTGCATAGGCAGAACGAGATTACCACCTGACATCGAGATTATCACCTGACCTGGTGGGTGTTACTTGAGTTCAAGTGCACAAGGTCTCTCTAGTCACGAGACATAGTCTCGAGGTGATATGACTCAGCAACCTTGGACAGGTTTGAAGACGTCAACATGTTGATGAATGGGTTATACAACTGGAGTGAGTAATATCCTATTTATAGGTACAGGGTCTGGTATAAGACTCCACACACTTGTTGATAGCTTCACCACTTTGCTCTCTCCTCCTCTCTCTGCTTGCTGTCTCTCGTCTCGACACGACATGTGTATTGCTCTTGGACTTCACTTCATCTAGCCTTACCACTGGGGTATAGGATTTGAGTCTGCAATGATGTAGTGAGTAGAGATGCATTGATTGCCTTAATCCCATGTAATTGGGTCTTACAAATAAACTCTTTAATCTTTATTAACTGCTGTTATCTCCTCCTTCCGCCTGCGTGACTGGGACTGAGGGTCATTGGCTAGGGGAGCTTTTGAACCCGGGTCAGTCCAGCTCTCACAGTTCATACTGAGTTAGACAGTCTTTTAGGTGCCCTGGTCCTAATCCATGAAGGGCTCTAAACGTAACACTAGAACTTTGAATTGAGTCTAGAAATTGACTTGAAGTCAGTTCATTTGTTTGAACACACAGGAGAAATCTGTCCCCAGTGCCTTTTCCCATGACACCTTAAGGAATGATATGTATCCAGCCACCATTTTCTTCACTCACATACCTAAAAAGTCTATTCTGAGTCCTAGAGTTTTGACAAATCTTCTTTCCTCCCTCTACATCCTGTCAGATTATTGCATTGAATTTGTGCAGGAAGCATACATTGAGCAGACTACCGGAATGGCACTGTTTTATTCAGCAACATAGATACCATGACTCAATGTGGAGTGAAATAATTTACTATCATGTTTCTGCAGTCATGAACTCTGGCTACAAGTGTTGATCAGGACTTCATCTTCATCTATTTGCTGGATGATTAATGTTTTCCTGTGTAGTATGGGAACAGCATGCAGAATGCCCACACTGCTTAAGTAATGTCAGTTCTTTGTCTTAAATTCTCCACCATCTTTCACGTTATAGAATTTTCTCATAAGTCATGTCTTCTGTTTGTTCAGCTTGCACTCCTAGAACAAAGGCTTCAAATCCTATTTCAGTTCAGTTGCTCAATAAAGCTACAGTGTACAAAGGGCTAAAAGTCATAAAGTGCTTTTCTCTTTTTTTTTTCTCTTTTCTTTTTTTGTTTGCAGCCCATAATTGTAAAAGGAAAAAAAAACCTCATTGCAAAGATTCACAGATTATGTAATATCTCTTTCTTCACTGCTTCAGAATCACACCTTTAACTACATAGAAACAGCAAGAATTCTGGAACATTCCACATTTTTATCTGCTCAGACTCTTTTAAACTTTCCAAGTCACTTTTAAAAGCTGGGAATAAAAAGCATTTATTCTATCTAACACTTTATCCATGTTTGTGAGTAACACAACTTTTTACATAAAAAAAGAAAAGAAGCACACTTTTTCAGGATCAGAGATAAAATTTGTTGGTTACATTTATAATCACAGTGGTATCCTACTATTCTTCCAAGAAGCATAGGGCAGTATGCTTGGCATTATACTCTTGTATCCTCACAACTCTGTGTGGTATATCAGCCTAAGAAAGACTCACCTATGGCCAGAGAGACAGCTTCATGGGATTTACACAGTCCAAGTCCAAAACACTGTGCACTAAACAGCACCAGGTCCTTTCACAAAACAGTATCTTCTCACAAATATAAAATTCTAAAGCTGCAGCAAAAGTGCTCCTCAAAGTTTATTGGTCTATTTTCAGGCTGAGAAAGTGGGCTCTCAATCTCTGCAATTCTCTCTGAAATATGCAGAATATGGATGCTGGGTGGGGCAAAATAGATCGTACGTAGAATCAACTGGCAGGTGCCATAGTTGTTTTCCCAAAACGCGCAAATCTGAGGTGCATTTTGGGAGAACATATAATGTGGTGGTTGCCTCACAACCCCTGGGCAGCCCACAAATGATGGGGATGTCTTTAAAAGTCTGCATCGGATCAGATGGCAGCTGACTTGATTCATGCTTTCAAAGTTCTCCTTCCTGTGGTGGGATGGAGCTTGCCCTTTCTCTTCACCATCCTAGTAAGGATGCCTTTGAAAGCACACATCGGAATGGCTCAGCCAACCTGCTGCACACTTTCGAAGGAGAAGTTTGAAATTTGTGCAGATGACACGAGAGGGAAGGAAACAAACATAGAAGAAAATATGCTGTATCCTCCTAGTTCCCCTTCCCATCTCCTGTTTTTAGCCTAGATTCCTTCTGCTTTCTTAGTATGGGGGGAAATGGCCACTGCCTGACAGAAATGAGAAAGTGTGCGTAGCTGTGGAAGCCACAGCTGTGAAAGTGGAAAAAAGGTGAATGGGAAGGGGCATTTTTCACCAAGATTGGCTTTTCCATCAGAAAATGGATTTTCCATTGGAAAGTTTTCCATTGGAAATTTTGCTCTGAGCAAGTCTGGAACAGCACTATAAATTTCACATGTGTGCCTGAGATAGTTTGAGCCTCATTGTTTGACTCTAGACAGTGCTGTCATTTCACTAATGGAAATCGCCAAGAATGTTTTGTCAACTGTCAGTTCTAATATCCCAGGAACTGAAGGCTTTTACTTTCTTTGTCCATCAAGATCCCCAGCATCCATATGGCAACAGCAATTCCATGCAACAAAGGAAAAGGTCAACCCTATTCCCTCTGTTTAGCGCTTCCACCAACAACAACTGTAAGCACCAGAGGTATGAGCTAAATCCAGTCTCCATTTGTCATTATGGGTGTTGCCACTGATGACTTTCCACTGCCAGTTGCAGTAGGAGCAAAAACCAGTTACTCAATTTTCCATCAAGAATCATTGTCCAAATAATTATTTATATGACTACCATAAATTTTGCATTGATCTGTTTTATTTGTCTGTGGAGTGCTGGCTGGCTGTGGAGTGCTGGCTGTTAGCCACCTTGAACATGTTAATGGAAAGGCAGGATATAAATCTAATAGGAGAACCAGTCAAATTTACTGAATAAATCTTTAGCTAGATAAACAGGACTATCCCCATTTGCAATTCACTACAGAGGGGTTCAGACAAAACCCTCATATGTATAACCTGCAGGTATGGGGAACATGGGCCCATGCAAGCTAGCCCTTCCCCCTGCTGCCAATGTGTCGGCGGGCTACGTCCCTCGCCAGCTGCACATTCAGTGAGCATGTGAAACAACCCTATGCACATATCAATGTACATGCATAGAGCACCACCACAAGAGGTGGGGAGCGAGATGCTGTGCCAGTCAAGATTCCCCGTTGCATGAGATGTGTGAATTGATGTGTGTATGTGGGGATGGATAGATGGATGGACAGAAGGATGGACAGGTGTGTGCGCGCATGGATGTGGATGAATGGGAGTGGATGAATTTCTGTGTGTTTCCCTACTAAATTCCCTGTTCGCTCACTCTGGGTCATAAGCTCCCTAAGACCAGAAGGCTAGTTACAGACCTCTGTAGCTACTGGCACCACCCCCACCCCAATAAGGTCAGTGACTCACCTCAAGAATCAGAAGGTCTTCCCACCAGGACCATGTGCCAGAGTACATGCCAGCAGATAAAAACAAACAACACAATCAAACATCATACAAACAGACCCCAAACAATTCAAAAATCAATCAGCCTCAAGCAAAAAGCTAGAAACCAAACAACAAAGTTAAATGTCAGACAAACGTAGCCCAAAGAGTTCAAAAACCAATCAGCTTTAAGCAAAATATACAAACTCACCCTTCTTTTTCTCTAGCACCAGGTGTGTGCAAAACTCCCTGTTTGCTGCTCTGAGTTGCAAGGTCTCTGGAACTGGAAGCTAGTTATAGTGCTGTGTTGCTATTGGCCCTTCTCCCAATATGGTCAGTGACTTACCTCCAGCGGCAGAAGCCCTTCCTACCCTCCTTTTTCCCCCCTCTTTGGAATGTATTACTCCATCTTGCATACAGTACCAGTAGCAGGTCAATTAGAAAATGACTACCTGTTAAACATGATTTGTGCAGGCTCATTAATTTTTTTGTTTGGAAAAAGTAATTCCTCCTTCTGCTTGTTACTGTTATAAAACTAGTCAATTAACATTTAAATTACTCATTAGAACAATTTTCATGTTTTCGCCATGGATGGTCCTGGAGATGCTGGTTGGTATAAGTGGTACACAATCTCCCAGTTGAAGTTTACTATACAACCCAAAACCAATCAGCTTTGTTTTATGAAGCACTGCAGTATAACTTCCCAGAGCACACAACCATATCAATACCCTTCAAATATTTAACAGTCTGTCATAGAGATGAAGGAGAACAGTTGTTGACCAATATCCATGAATATTGCCTCTAGCCATGAAGCAATGGGTTTCAATTGCAGGATGGTAGATTTAGGTTATATATTAGGGGGTGAAATAGTCCTAACCGGAAGAACAGTTCTTCAAAGGAACAAGCTGCTTAGGGTGGTTAGAATCTTTTTCCATGGCACTTTCAAGTAATCCTTCAATAATACTTCAAGTATATGATATTTTGATCCGGGCAAGTATTTGCTATTGATAGCCTGCAACTGCCATTCCAGTTTGTAATTCTACAGTGGTGCAATTCTCCCAGCTTGAATTTGCTTGCAAAAAAATTGAATTTATATCCCCCTAACTTGTTTTGCTTTTACTTTGGTTACTTCTGGATTTAAGGATTTCAGAAAAAGCAAGTTCATATTTAGCAAGATTGCTTTAAAATTCCTCACCAAGCATTAAGATTTAAGGTGGGTATGTGCATGTTCAAAAGGTAGCCTAACTGTCAATGCTTTCTTGAATTTTTTTTCTTAGAAAAACCCTTTAGAATTGTCAGATGGCCCTGCTTTTTGTGATGAAACTAGAGATGGGCAAATCTGTCAATTTTGGTTTCTTCTGCCTTCATTTTTTTTTTTTTTAAGTCTCAAGTTCTTTCTCTCCTGAATATGAAGAAGCTTGTGAATTTTGGTAAATTCTTATCACAAACAAATTGAAATGAAATTGTCACCCATCTGCAGCAGCCAAATTCAACAGGTGAACTATTCCCAGCATGGGAGGACCATGATGCACCCACCTGCCCTGTAGCTATTAAAGCTGAGGAGCATATCAGGGGAAAAAAATATGGCTGGCAATCCTAATTCAGTGCTAACATGGCTGAATACAAAGGGATTCAAACCCAGACTTTAAGAGCTGAGCACTCAAAGCCCTGGGCATACCAATCGGTTTATTTCAGTTTCTTCCACATTCAACTTGAAGTTCTTTTTGTCCCAAATATGGAGAAATTTGTGAATGTTTTGATAAATTCTTATCAAAACCAAATTGAAATGAAATTCTCAGCCATCTCTAGGAAACAGCAGCAACTATCAAAGCTTCTGTTCTGATGCTGGAAAGCAGTTCCTAACTGATGAAAAGTGATTTTATTAGGGTGGAATGGATGGGGCCACTCACCCCTTGGGTACTTCCATAGGGCTTTTGGAGTAACCTTGTAGGAACAACCAAGATAATTTCCTTTTGTATCTAGAGACAAGTGGCATAGAAAGTAAAAGAGCTTAGCTTTGATCTACTTCTCTTGTGCAGGATGTTACTATGGTCTCAATGGTGGAAGCTCCTGTTTGTGCTGCAACATATTGAAATGTCCATTTAAATAAATGCATGAATAAGCCTTGCCTCAACACATCTTATCTTCTTGTTTAAAAAAAAGTTCTAATTTGTTGAGACAGTTCCATCAAAAATACCAATTGCTATAAAGGTAAGACTGGAAAGTTACAATCAGTTTTTTTTTAAATAAATTGCCATATGGAAATGCATATGTATTAGAAGAAGCCCTTTCCTGTAAAGGCTCTGGCATCAATCCTTTGAAAAGTATGTTCTCCTATCAATAAAACAAGCAAATGCTATGATTCCCATTTCTTCTGAAAGGTACTGGCCCAAATCCAGGGAATCACACAACCAGCTCTGCATGTCCTGCACCACAAGCCTTTGAGCAATTGGTTCTTAAACAGCAGCCCACCATGGTATGCTGCCTGCCACAGTTGGACCTCAGGGGAATTACAAAACTAGTTTGCAATATGGCCAGGATGGATGTTCCATTCTGGCATTCTAAAAAAAAGTCAAAAATCCTGGTAGCCGTGTGCTTCCTGGATTGTGACCATCATGGCTGCCAACAACTATTTGATTCAGTCAATATTGTGTTGTCTTCATTGCTTCTAGCCAGCCCATCATTTCCCTATTAGAACTAGTGTAATAAGGGATGAATACGCCAGCTTGTTAACAACTCTGGAGTGGAGATACATACTTCAGGATCCTTCTCTACTTCCATATTACTATTTGCCATTTCCCCTAGTTTGATTTCACGCTATCTTTCATCTGGTTCCATCCCCATTTCTATGAACCGTTACTCAGTACTCAGACTATGAGGCAGTACCCTATACCAAATTACAACTAGATGGGCTGAGTTTTGTATATAGTACAATTTCTTTTGGTGATTTTGTATTTGACTTGAATTTCAACAATGGTGTCTCACCTTTGGTGCATTATAAATAGCACAGGACAAATTTCAAACAGCATTTGCTTACACAACACTGAGTAGCAGTTTCCACATGAGCTTAAACCTTGTCATTTCTGAAGTCAGGAGAGTGCACACTAGTCTGTAGCAATACACTTAAACTAGGCAATCATTAAGATGATTGAGAATGAGATGGATGAGAGCCATGTTATGCACTAAGAGGGAACAACCAAGGATATGTTCTATGTGCATTTGCAGGCACCTCAGGAAGGACATTGCTACAGAAGAATTCAATTAAGTTTTCAAGTAGACATGACATGAAAATAATTCTTTCAGCATAACATTTCTGCTTAAATCCTTATTTCTGGCCTGCAATAGGAGATCAGTATTCTAATCTATAAAAGGTTTAGCTAATTCTTTGAATTCTATAATGTTGTTGTATTCAGTATTGATCATCCAACTTTTGGATAGTTTGAATGACTTACATTTAATATAAATAATATATAAAATTCAAAGAATAATAATATATAAAATTCTAATAATTATTTATAGAGGCATGAGAGTGGTGCTTTTTGTATTACTATTCTTGTTATAATATAAAAATGATTTGTCAGATCAGTATGCAATTTGGCATAGAGAATCCATTCGAGCAGGAAGTATAGTCTGGCCAGAAGAAAATGGCTGAGTGGTAGCTGTTTACATAGTGTTAGCAATGGAGCAGGAATGGAGAGCTGCAGGAAAGAAGCAAGGGTGATGTGTGTATGTCTGTAAGTGAGTATGCCTGTGCATGCTTATTGCAGAAATGGGGAAGAGAGAAAAATACAGGAAGCTAAGAAGAGTGAGGTAGATACTGCTGCGAGGAACAGAGATGGGGGGGGGGGAGAGACATTACTTTAAATGTGTGTCTAGTAGCTATGTCTCCCCCCATTTTTACTCTAGAGTAGGCACAGGGAATGCAATCTTAATCAGGATCCTAGTGTGGGGTGTGGTCAGTTATGAACTAGATTGGGCACCCTGTGCCTACTCTAGAGTAAAAATGCTAGCCGCACATTTAAAGTAATGTTTGTTTTGCTCCAGAAAAATGCCCTATTGGGGTGCTCTCTTCCCCCCCACAGGAATACCAGCATGTGAGGGAGAGACTGGGGACAGGCCCATTAGCCCCTTTCTTGTAGCCCCATCAATGGCTTCATTTCCTTCCACAAGGGGAACTTCTGCAGTGGGGAGCTGGCTCTACAATGCTATTTAGAACCCTGATATTCCAAGGTTCTAGATTGCTCTAGGACCTGCCACAAGAGAATGCTTCCTAATGCAGATGTTTGCCTTCCCAGCACATGGAAGGCTATCAAGGACTCTCCCTCACACAATGGTAATTATATAGGGAGCGGGGAGAGAATGCCCTAATAGGGCTAGTGAGGTGCTGCTATGTGTGAGGAAGGAGAACCATGTATTTATTTATTTATTTATTACATATTTATTGATTTATTATACTTCTATATCGCCCAATAGCCAAAACTCTCTGGGCGGTTCTGTGCACATCCATCTAGTCATCTTTTTGTCTTCAACTAGTGAATTCCTTCACTTTTTCAGGTACTGGACAAACTGTGAAGATATTATTGTTTGTTTTTGGAGTTGTTGTTGTTGTTGTTGAATCATAGAATAGTAGAGTTGGAAGGGGCCTATAAGACCTTCGAGTCCAACCCCCTACTCAATGCAGGAATCCAAGTCAAAGCATCCCTAACAGAGCTGTCCAGCTGCACCTTGAATGCCTCCAGTGTGGGAGAGCGAGCCCACTACCTCCCTAGGTAGTTGGTTCCATTGTTGTATTGCTCTAACAGTCAAGGATTTTTTCCTGATGTCCAGGCAGAATCTGGCTTCCTGTAACTTGAGCCCATTATTCCGTGTCCTGCACTCTGGGTTGGCTGAGAATTGATCCTGGCCCTCCTCTGTGTGACAACCTTTCAAATACTTGAAGAGTGCTATCATATCTCCCCTCAGTCTTCTCTTCTGAAGGCTAAACATGCCCAGTTCTTTCAGTCTCTCGTCTTCATAGGGCTTTGTTTCCAGTTCCCTGATCCTCTGAACCCTTTCCAGTTTGTCTACATCCTTCTTAAAGTGTGGTGCCCACAACTGGATGCAGTACTCAAGATGAGACATTATTTGATTGATTGATTGTATTATATCTTCACAGTTTGTGGAAATAATTATTTGCACAAGATCTAGTAATGGCCACCAATTTAGATGGCTTTAAAAGGGGATTGGACAAATTCATAGAAGATAAATCTACTTCTATAGAAGATAAATAGCTACTAGTTCTGATGACTATATGCTACCTCCAGTATCAGTATGCCTATGTACACCAGTTGCTGGGGAACATAGGCAGGAGGGTGCTGTTGCACTCATGTCCTGCTTGTGGGATCCCGTGGGCAGCAGGTTGGCCACTGTGTGAACAGAATGATGGACTAGATGGACGCTTGGTCTGATCCAGCAGGGCTCTTCTTATGTTCTTAAGAATAACAACAGCAGCAACAACAACAACAAAAGGAGTTGGATCTAGGATCTACCTTCTGTGGATGGAAAGGCTCTAATTTATTCTGGATTTGCATACATATACCAAATAATAATAAGGTAAGCTTCTTCAGTTTCCTTGTTAGAGCAGTAGTGATAGCATACGCAGAGCACAGGATGATATAGGTAGCATATTTGCATAAGCATGTACCATAAGCAAAACAAACTGAACCAGCCCAATGTATGTTGGTTAACTACATATACTTGACATGTGATTCTTTGGGTTTTTATTTAAGCCAGGTTTTACTGCTGTCACTGATGGATTACACAAGCATATAGTGAAATTGAAATAATGCTTGTAAAACACAGTGAAATGTGTAGGTAGAAGATGTAATGTACTGTAACTTATTATTATTCACTGTGTTTGATTGTTAGAAATGTAAACAACCCATTAGCACCTGGCACACAAATTGCTTCCCATTTCAAATCTGCTGCAAATTAATTAAATTACTCTTTCCAAGCTACAATGTCCAAGCATGCATATTATTTGTGCTCTAAGATGTGGCAGCAGTGTTTCTTTGAGCTTGACTGAACTGGATTTGCAAAATGAAGAGTTTGCAAATCCAGCCTGGAATTCCCACATGGGATAATTCTCTTCCATTAAAGTTCCTAATAAAACCACCGCAGGGTCTTTTTATGAAAGCTCATTCCCAATTATTCTGCAGTTACAGTTGTAAAAGAGCAAATTTTGTAGTTCTATTTTAGAACAATACATTTTGAAGAGTGAGTCAAACTATAAAAGTATAATTGAAGGAAAACTTCTGACTGCTTTCTTATTGTATGTATGTTGTGGCACATAAAATTAATGGGATCGACACAATGAGTCATAAAATTGCCCCTTCAACTATAAAAGCATAGCAAACTACTGTGGTAGGATAATGCAACTACCTTATCATTTCGGAAATACAGTGATTCCCATATGCTTTACAAATGATCATTATGTTTGACCTGTTTGGGGAAATCAGTAAATCACCTTCAACTTGTAGAGCCCAGTACTTTAATTAAACTTTGTCCTCAGAGAGGTGATGTAAAGCTACAGTATGTGTGTCCTTTATGGATCTGTTAATTAAATGTCTATTTTAAATGTCTATTTTCTTATAATAAATGATAAGACTGTAAACTGGTCTAAGCCTCAAATTAAATATATATTGTATCTAATAATGTGAAAATTGTTATGTAGTAGCCGAAGGACATACATGGGTTTTCCCCTCTCCATTTCCTTGTAATAAATGATAAGATTGCAAACTGTTCTAAGCCCTAAATTAAACCTGTACTATATCTGATAATGTGAAAATTACATGTTAATTAGTCAGAGGATACACTGCATTGGTGCAGACATAATGCTTCCTAACCATAGCTAGGAATTGGGGATGCCACAAAGGCTCCCAGTTGCTCACTGCCTTGCCTTCCTACTCTTCAGTTGAATTCAAATTGACCCCTTCCATTTTGGGAGTTACCCATTCTGCATAGCCTTCTGCATTCACCAATCTTAATGATAACCATGATTAGCTACCAGTCAGAGATTGCAATCATAATTAGAATGAATGTTGCAGGCTCTGATTAGAGCTAACCATGGTCAGCATTACCATCAGAATACATATAAGGCAAACCATATTTAGCTCTGAAAAGAAGGATGTCTGCATGAAAGTGGAGAATGGAAAAGGAAGGAGAGGAAAGGAGCAAGTGAACACAATGGGGAAAGGAGGAGGGGAGAAGCACACAAACCCATCTTGTACTTCCAAACTCATTAAAGAGGGATGTAGATTAGAAATCAGCAAAACTTGATCTTGAAGTACTCTGAGTTCCACCTGAAAGCTCCTTCTAACTCATGTCCATATCAGATTGTGAGGGGTTTTTCTTTTTTCTTTTCACATGTGAAAATCATGAAGTACTTGCATGCATTATTGGGTATGTACTTGGGTGTGTATTCAAAATTACGCAGTCTTCCATTGATTAAAGTGTGTTTAGGTGCACATTTTTAAAAGTATGCATTTTTTCATGCATATTTTTCTCATGTATCAAACACATCCCCCCCCCTTCAAAAAGCACAGCAAATGTGGGAATGTATGGGTTCTGACTGCAGATTGTGCTCAGGTTCAGGAAGAGTAACCTCTGGTCATAAACTGAGACAAAAGTGTAAGACACATATGTATTTTAGGGGCGTACACTGACCACAAGATTTGGTTTGGTCTTTGATTTGGCAATACACAAAACAGCCCAATTCAGCTCAGACAGATTTGGACACCACCTGCCTTGACTAAGCTCTAAATGTGAATCTTGGTTCGGAAACCCAAATCATCATGCTTCACATTGACTATCATTAGAAATCAATAAAGGGTGATCACTTTTTAAAAATGTTTTGTTAGAATTGGATGGACACTGCAGGCGTGGAGGAGATTATGTCTACCAAATTTCAGGCAAATAGGTTCAGGGTGTTTTGAGCTACATGCCATTATATTTTGATTTTTTTTAAAGGGGGGGGGGAACTGCCAATAACTTTTTAATTTCTTGGCAAAATTGGATGAAATTTGCAGGAATAGTTGTCCATTTTGCGGGGAACAAAGCTGCCAAGTTTCAGATGAATAGATATAGGGAGCTTTGTGCAAGAGCAATCCTTACAGTTAGGGGATTTCTGAAAAAAAGGTATAAGAACATAAGAAGAGCCCTGCTGGATCAGACCAAGGGTCCATCTGGTCCAGCATTCTGTTCACACAGTGGCCAACCAGCTGACCATGGGAATCCCACAAGCAGGACCTGAGTGCAACAGCACCCTCCTGCCCATGTTCCCCAGCAACTGATATGCTTTTTCCGTTCATTTTGTTCAGAAATTTGTTATGAAAATGACCTGTAGCATGGATGTGGCCCTAGTTAAGAAACCAGTAAAATTTCAGAAGGACAGGTGCAGTGTTGTTGTTGTTTTGTGGAAGGGGAGTGCTGGGGGTGGGGTAACTTCCACTTCCACACCTCCACGGGTTTTCTGGCAATTTGTATGAAAAACAGAATATACCATAGAGGTTTCTGTAGGCAAGAAACCTAAACAAAGTCAGAGAGATGGGTTCAGGGGCTAGGAGTTATGATGAATGAAAAACAGCTTAAGGCTTGTTTGATTTCTGCTCAATTGGCACCAAAGTCACAGAAAGTGCAGTAGGATGGGCTGGATGATAGATGCGGAGCATACAGAAGCAGAAAGACTCGAACATCCAACATTTTCCAAGCAAGCTCCCAATGCTACACCCTCCCAGGTCTCACAGATTCCACCAAACCTCTCCTGACGTCCTTGCTCCTGGGAGAGAGAACTAGAACATAGCAATGAAACACTGAATCCATTATGCAATATGTGATTTCAACATTGCTTCCCCAAGGTGCTGGGATTGGAGAGCCCTGGTTAAATGAATTCACTGTTATTAGAAGCTGTAGCTGCCAGTCACAAAGCTACACCTTCCTCTCCCTCCCACTCTCCCCACCCTGGTCTTTTCCTTATATGCAGAGCTTGGGGGGGGATGTATCAATTTTGGTGACACACACACTACCTCTGTGTCCCTCCAAATCCTGAATCTTCAGAAATGTTCAGATGCAGATGCATGCACTTTGGAGGAGACCTGCTTTGATTCAGACATCTCCCGCATCTGTCCTAATCAGCCTGATTCCGTGCTGGATTTGAGATTTGTCCAAATCTAATGCACAGCCCTAATTGTTTTCATCACAACGGTATCAGTTTCTTTTTCCGTGGTAGAGTGTGTGTCACCTTGCACCCTGGAAACTTAGGACTTTAAATGTTTCCAGAGAGAAATGTTGAAGCTGTTGTGAAGGCATTTATAGATATGGTACTTGAGGGGAAATGTTTGAAAGGCATCTGGAGGGGAGGAAAGTATTGTAGGGCACATCTGCCACCTCAAAAGAATGAATGGATGATAATAGAAGGATTCACAGTTTCCTTCTAACACAAACTTCTCTGTGCTCTCATAAATCAGCAAGGGGGGAAACCATCCCCAAAACTCATTATATCATATGCACATCCTCTCATTCCTCCCTCTCTCTTTTTCCAAAGTAGGCTTAGAAAGAACAAAGGGGTTGTAGCAGTTCAATGATATTACGTTGGAAAGAGCTGTACTTGGGGGGTTCCATTTTGCCATCTCAAAGAGGATTTTATTCAGCTGTCACAGAGAGCTCTTTTGCCTCTAGATAAAGTATGAGCGGAGAGATTTTTGGTTTGTTTGTTCTTTAAAAATAGTCCAAAACATTCTAGTCTTTGTGGAAAATTTTTGAAGTTTTTTTTTTTTTTTAAACCCCGTCAGAAATAAAGTCAAAGGCAAATTCACTGTTAAGCCAGCCCATGATGCGTGTTTCTTATTCTTTAGAGAACAGTATATCACAATTCTACTCAAGCTAAAAGTAATAAGACTTTAAAACAAACAAACAAGACAAAAGAAGCATTGAGAAGATGAATTTTGGAACTATTTGGATTTTGCCTAAAAGTCAAACATTTCTGCAAAGTCAGCTATTATTTTATAGGTGCTGTGTTTGTGTGTGTTTCAGTTATAGTTGGTGCAGTATATTACTGCTAGGAAGTGGGCGTGAGTGGGGGCAGTGGGTGTGAGGGGGGGAGTGATGAGGAAGTGAGTATGTGAGTATGTGTGTGTGGAAGAGGGTGGGAGCTGTGTGGGTGAGAGAGAAAGAGAGTGGCAGCAGAAGGGGACACAGACCACGCCCATAGCCAGCTCCACCCACCACCTGCAGGCAGCCCCCAACAGATTACCCCTGAGGGAATAAGGCACTCTGGTGGTAAAAAGCAAGTCCACCCCTGCACCAGGGAAATATTTTGTTCCTCTTCATTTGCATACGTAGAGGATAAATAACGAGTCAGACACGGTTGTAGGGTACAATTGGTGGTAAAATGAAGGGCCACATTTATTGAATAACATCAATTGGAGATCTACGAAGGGATAAAAAGTACAGGTGCTAATTACACGGGCTATCCGCCGGTCGCCATTGCTATAGGACGAAACATCCAGCAAGGAGGGTGACGGCATCCAAGTCATCCCCTCCTTGCTTAACACCACACGGTGCTGGAAGGTCTTTCCTGCAATCAGCCTCGACCGGCCCTTGAGGTACCGACAGGTGAGGTAGGAAGACCTCAGGGACATGCCTTATCTCCCCAAAACCGAGCCGTGAGGCATCGGTGGCAGGAGCCTCGGGCACGCCTCTCACCTGAAAGGTGCCATAGGATGATCACCGAGCCCCTAAAACTGCCTAATCCCATACTTAACCGCCAATGTGACCGAATTGAAAATGCCACTAAGCACCCAAACCCTGAAATACAGTGTAGAGTAGGCGAAACACGAACATTGCCCCCGGCCAATTAGGACAATGAACCAAAATTCCTACTCGGCCCCTGGAAACAGGCGACCAGTAAAACCTACACTACAAACAGGGATGGGAGGGAGCCGCTTTAGAAAGGAGGCAGAAAATGGTGGGTGCAAGCCTAATATCGGCTCTGCCACCCCACCCACTCTGCCTTCTGATTGGTGGATAGTAATCAAACCATTATGGTCTGATCGTCATTCTCCCCGCCCGCAAATTTGCCCCCCCTGCCACAGCTACGTGTGGCAAGGGAGGGGCTTTGTAGGCACATGCATTTCCCAGTCCCTGAGCCATTTCTGAGAACAGGTTTAAACAGACGACATTTCTTCTGGATAGCTAACCATGTACAGTAATACCTTGGATTGCAAGTAACTTGGTCTGAGAGCATTTTGCAAGACAAGCAAAATTTTTTTTAAAATTTTGACTTGATAAACGTGCAAGGTCTTGCAAGACAAGTAGTCGTAGGGATGTAACCGCTCGCCTCAAGCGGGCGTAGCATGCTGAAATCGGCCCCACTCATGCCCACCAGAGACTCGCTTTGATATAAGAGTGTTTTGGATTACAAGCACGGTTCCGGAACAAATTATGCTTGCAATCCAAGGTATTACTATATATTGCCTTACTGTTCTCTTTCTGTCTGAAAGCTCTAGCAAATTGGTTTCTTCCTTTGTGAATTAACAAAGCATCTCTCCTCATATTCAGGACATCCCTTGGCTGCATGCTTTCTTTCACAGCCACCAAAAAGATGGCTCCCTGGGCCTGTGGACCTACCTGATGCCTCAGGGTGATCTGGAATAAGCTCTCTTCCCAAGCTGCCCATGGAAGCAGACAGAGGAAGGCCCAATACACATGGTGGAGGGCCCAATGAGCAGGGCAGCCCCTTTAAAGAGCCTACAAGTGAGGCTGTACGACTCAGTCTCACAGCTGAGGTAATGGGTGTGTGACCCTGTCCAGCTCAAGAGCAGGATGATTGTACAGCTAGCAGGAGCAAATATGGCAGAAGGGAGGCCAAAGAGGAGGCAGCTCATGCTTCAGCCAGGGCTGTTTAGGAGGCAGAGAAGGAGATCATGGGTGGATTTGAGACCCCTTCACCTCCATGTCTGATGCCATGAGAATAGTCAGAGGACTGTGGGACACCAATGATGCACTCTAGGTGGCAGTGCTGGCTCCAGGTTTTGATGGCCCTTACTTAGGCAAGATGCCCTCAGTAGGCTTTCTCCTTCAGTGAGTCTACCTTATCACTGCCATTGTCACCAGCTGCTCTTGCTTTTCATCTGCTTGGGGCAGTGGCATCTCCTGCTCCTCCTTCTGACCACCACTGTTGTCTGGGCCAGAGCAAGAGGCAGCTGAACATGCAGCTTGCGATGGTGTAGAGGAGGAGCAAGTCTTACGGTGGGCCATAAGACCATTAATTCCAAAGTCTGAAGTTACCTAAGTGCACCATTGGTGGGGACAAACAGGCAGGATGGATGAGAGATGTTCCAACCTTGACAGCCAGGAGGTGAAGCCACAATGGCAATACAAAAGCAAAAGCAAAAGCCATGCATGCCATCACTATGCAAAGGTAGCAGCAGGCATATAAGAAGCACACCACTTGGGATGCCTAATTTCTTTATGAATTCTACATCACAAAAGGCCACCTCCAGGCAAGCACTGATGGAGAGAGATGAGTTTGCTGGAAGAAGTATCACTTCTGTGTGATTTCTATCTTCTTTGTTATGATATTTGTTCTCTGAAATAGTTATTTTAGGCCTGACAGCAACAGGCATAATTTAAACAAAAAAAGCCTTTTTTAAAATCTTTGTTTATATGAATCCAGACAATCCATGACATTTTACAAAACAGCAGCATCACTGGAGCAGGGTGTGCAGGCAAGCTTCTCTCATTTCCATTTCCTTCCCTGAGGGTAAGAAAGCTGAGGGGAAGGAGGATTTCTTCCTTTTTTTAGCACATGATTACCAGATCTGTTGTTTATTTTTCTACCTTTCAGTAACTTTGGTAGCAGAAGTTCTAAATCCCTGTCAGCACATGAATGAACTGCCAATCTTAGCCGCAGTCCAAACATTGTGAATAGGAACAGAGGCAAAGGTGGTTCAAATGTAAGATCTTTCTTTCTGGGTTCCCCCCCCCCCCGCCGCCCCTCTCTCTATCCCCTCCTGATGTCCTGATTTTGTATAAGCCATTGCTAATGAAACTCTGAGCAACTGTCTGTCTACTTTTGTTTGCTTGTCTGTCTTGTCAATACACTGTAAGCTCTTTGAGGCATGGTCTGTCTCTCACCTGAAAGAGCAGCACAAACCAAACAATGACTTTATTCTTGGTCAGATTTATATGAGTTGCTGACATACTAATAGCATTAATAAGGAACAAATGGACGTGAGAGATGCAGAGAAAACGACGTCTCCAACGTGGGTTCTGCCAAGACAGGGGTACAAGGTCCCGGGATGAGGGCTAGGCTGGCAGCAGTGAGGTGAGGCAGCAACACAAGAGGAGTAAGGAAACAGACATGGCTGGGACAAGGAGCAAGAAAAGGAGCAGTCTCCTTGTTCAGCGGTGCAGAAAGCAAGCTTTAATAGGGATCAAGCCTTAATACAAGACCTGCTCTGTTCCATTGCTCTGCTCTATGGTGCCACAAGCTGTTTGTGCATGTTACAAAATGGGAAATCAATCCTCATTTATTTATTTATTATACTATAAATTTATTATATTTAATTTATACCCCGCCTTTTTTCCTGCAAGGAACCCAAGGCGGCTTACATAGTCCTCCTCCTTCTCTCCATTTTATCCTCACAACAACTCTGTGAGGTAGGTTAGGCTGAGAGTCAGTGACTGGCCCAAAGTCACCCAATGAGTTTCATGGCCAAGTGGGGACTAGAACCCGGATCTCCGGGGTCCCAGTCCAACACTCTCACCACTACACCACACTGGTTCTCCATAATGTTGAATTATGGAGAATGGGGTGTGTGTCTTAATTTGGAAGGTTCTGGATTGGTGGCGTCCAGCAGATAGTACCTCAGGGATAGTGGTTGGCGTACAAATTACCAGCCCATATTCCTTCAACTAGCCAGCAGCAGCACCAGCCTTTTTCAAAATGAACACTTCAGGCTGCAGAGAAGTTACAGAGGGTGTGCAGGCTGATTACTATGCAAAAGCCTGATGTGTCTACAGGGGCACATCCTTCTTCCCCTGCCAGAAACATATATCGGGAGGCAGGAAGGAGAGAGTGAAAGAAGAGAGAATGGAACATTAAAAAAAAAAAAGTGACTGGCACAATATTTTAAGGATGCTAAGACTTGACCTGTCAGATATGCCCCACTGTCTCCTCTAAGTGAATCACTGGCAATTTCACTTGGTGTTTCAAATGCCTCCTGCGAGATTTCTCATCTAAGCAGGCTTGTAGGTAATTCATAGTATGAAAACCCAGTTTGAAAAGCCTGAGACATGAGAATGAAATTTGGACCACATTTTCAAAGGGAAATTTTGTGTTTCATGCAGGGATGTCAGAGAAAACTGCAACTGATTCTAATGAGTTCGGATTTCTTTGAATCTGACCTGCGGATTCTGCAGTGGACCTGCACTTGCGGACCATTTAAAAATATATATATTTTGTGGAGGACTCGTGCATTTTCATTCATTTGCAAATGCGCACTTGTGTTACTGCACATTACCGCATAAGCACAAATGCGTATTTGTAAATGGACGAAATTCTTGTACAAAAATTCAGTTCCATCAATGAGCTGATGACGGAATGAAAGATGCCTAAACAATCCACAAACCCAGATGGAGCAGATTTAACAACATTTGTACATCCCTATAATGTACCATCTCAACATTATGCCTCATTTTATTTGGTTATTATAGATATCTGTGGGTTGAAAGGTCTGCCTTCCATGGACAGAAGGGCTCCAGTCACAGAAAGCATTTATGCCCAATTTCTTGGGATCGCCCACACCACAGCTCACCCCATTCATCAGAGTTCCTAACCCCCTGTGCATTTTTACCGGGCTGGATAGGATGCCATGAGATGGAGCGGTGCGGAAGTCTGATTCCACCAGCCCAGTTCCACATGCATAAATCGAGAAGATCCAAACCTGGGACAAACTAAACGTGCTCCTAATGATGTATACTGCAGCTCTGCATAACTGTTTTCCCTACTGTTGTGTAAGCAGGGACGGCCATGATTTGGATCAGGACCACAGCACTTTGGGAGGGCGGGTTAAACCTTCCCCCGCCTGTTCCCCCCCCCCCAAATTCCACACGCACACTTGGGAGTGGAGGCTAACAAAAGCCTCCATAGGAGTCAATGGATACTTTTTTAAAAAAAAAAACCCCTGCGGAGGAGGTTCCAGGATGAAAACGGGGAAGGTTTAACCCGCCCCCTCCTTGAATTCCATGGGTCCTGATCAAAATCAGGGCCATGTACACTTATACGAAGGTAAATAAAACAATCATGCATAGCTCCACTTTTAGTTTGGTCCTCAATAACATTCTCAGAGCAGTATATAATACAATTCAGTTTTTTTAAAACCTATTTAGCTAAAAAAAACAAAACACTATAGATCAACAACTCACAAGACAGTAAAATTCAAGCACATAAAACAGTAACAAAACCCATAAAAGAGTGACAATGCAATTCTCTACGTGTCTATTAATAAGACCTGTTGAATTCAATGAGACTTACTCCCAGATAGATATGTATAGGATTGCAGCCTAACCAGCTTGAGAAAATAGACAGAATTTGCCAACCCCTATATGTTCTCCAGAATTTCAAGATTTCCTGAAGAGGACCAGCAGCAAGGCCTCCCAAACATTAGGCTTTACTAAATGTTTTTGTTCCATCCAATACAGCTAATCAAATTATCCTTAACATTTCATGGGTTGAATCTAGACTTCTCCATGCTTAGAGTACACCCATTGAAATCAATGGGGTTTAAATGAGTCATGACTAACTTGTCCCATTGATTCCAATGGCTCTGCTCAAAACATGATGAAGTCTGGTTCCAACCCCATATGTACATTTTTATTTTTATTTTGGACCACTTGTAGTATTTCTGTTGTCGAGTCACAATGTAATTACTTCTGAAGTCAATATGATGTTCTTAGGTCTGTTGGCTTAACTGACAACAGAATCTGCTAAAGCTTTATCCTCATAAACCAGTACCGTAAACCAGTATTTCTCCTTTTAAGGTCAACAGACCTGTGCTGATTTTCGCCAGCTGAGAAAGTAGTTTTATAATTCATTGTTGATTCCTCCTCTCCCCGCAAAAAGATTACATTCTTGTTGTTTGGGTGTGTTTTTTTTTAACCTTATGGCTGAGTGATATAGTTTTGTTTATCAGCCACCTGCACCCCCTCACCCTAGTTTGAGGCAAAAATCAAGGAATAAGAAATTCCAATTTTAAATTCAATCAGCTCACAAGTTGTTTGATGCCGTGGATTCAATTTTAACAGCTGCCTCTGTCTACCTCACCCACATGAAAAAATAGCTTCCTCTGGAGATCTGAACATGTACATTTGGTGGCTAAAATTCAATTTAAACCTGTCCAGATATAATATTACTGGCACCAGTCTCCAGGTCTTGCAACTGACTTAACCCCCTCAGAGCTTTCCATCAAGGTCCAACATGGTGGACTTTGTGTGGCAAAATACTATACCTGTTGTTGCGAACCACTTTCACTTGGAATTAAATGATTTCAATGCAACTTACCCTTCCTTATATCTATTTAGAATGACAAGCCACTCACAACAATGCCAGTTAAATAGTTGAATTTTACTTAACTTCCCTGTCTTGGCCAAAAATATTCATCCCATCCATCCTCTGAAATGCTTGCTGGACTTTTCTTTCCAATTGAAAAGCTTGTGGAGAGGTGACCAGAAGAGAAGTCTCTGATGATCTGAACTATTTATGGTAGCTGGGATTAGCCCATGGATGAGTAATAGCTAGAAATAGGAATGAGAGAAGTAATAACCGTGAAATAGAACAAACCCCTTTCGGATATCCATATTACAAATATTCAAATATCATATACGGAAATTGTCTTGTAAGGGTAAGACTGGGCATAAAATCAGTAGTATTGTAATCCAATTGAAATACAACTTGAGTCATTTTTTAAAAGATACCCAAACAGAAATATATTTATGAACTGAATTTATTTATTGAAGGATTGAGTCTAAAGAAAACAAGACATTTGGAGCAATATCCCTACAGAAATTTCTGGAGAAGTGGTTGCCAATGGAAGATGAACTTCATAAAACAGACATTAGAAGAAATTACTTAACTCAAACCAAATACCGAGGAGGAGGCGGCCCAAAATTCTGTGATAGAACAAATGCTTTTTGCCCGTATCTTGTACCAGGCAGGTTCTGTCCCCAGCATCCCATTAACAGGACCTCAGATAAAAAGGCTGGGTAAAACATTTTTCATCAGATAGGAATGTATGGAGGTTGTATTGCAGATTGTCATGCAGCTTTCATTCCATCGTCCACTTATTGACAGAATCAGATTTTGCACAAATCCATTCATAAGCAAATTTGCAAATTCTCGTAAATGCACAACCCCCCCCCATATGCAAATCCCTGAAAAATGTGTATTTTCATACTTTAGCCTAAGGGAGAAATGCACGTTTTTAGTTGGTTTTTTAAATTTATTTTCTAAGACTAAATTTGTGTAAAATTACGGAAAATTTAAAAAATGGCATGCAAGTCCATGGAATCCATGCAACTTGGGAAAAGCTAATCCACTGCGGAATCTGTGGGTTGGGTTCTTAGAAATTTGAACTCAGTTGAGTCCATTGCAGATTTCTCTAGCATCCCTACAGACAGGAATAGACAGGACTAGGCTAGATAGACCAATGGTCTGACACGGGGAGTTCAGACCTTTGGCCTATCAAATAATGTGCAAGAGAGGTCATGGGGATGTGTGGGCTTGCCCTTCTCCACTCACTGACATGTTTGGTAGCCACACACACAAAGACATTTGTTTTGGTGAATTTCACATTTTTAAAACTAATAAAAATATTTTAAAACAACAACACACACACACATTGATGGTCAGCATGCATCAGAAGGGATTCTAAAGACATACCAGTATACACATAGAGCTTCTCCACATGAGCGGGATCCTGAATGGTCCAGGATCCCACTCATATGGAGCAGCTGGATGGTGCTCAGTTGGTAGAGCACCTGCTTTTCATGCAGAAGGTCCTAGGTTCCCAGGTTCCCAGGGTTCATGCAGAAGGTCCCAGGTTCAATCCCTGACATCTCTAGGTAGGGCTGCAAAAGCTCCTACCTGAAACCTGGAGACCTGCTGCGGGTCAGTGTTGGCAATACTGGGTTACATGGACCAATAGTCTGACTCAGTATAAGGAAGCTTCCTATGTTTCTAGGTGCAAGAACATACATCTGGGAACATACAAGCTGTAAGAACATACATTGACATGTGCAAAGAGCCCCTTCTGTGGCATGCCAAATGTGTGGACTATGGGAGACATGGCCATCGGGTGTGTTGGAGATAGATCTAGTCTAAGCGGTTCCTTGACCCTTTCAGTCATTCTTTGAATGCAACCCCGCCCCAGTATATATGTTGTTCATGTATTACTCTTTAGTTTAATACATTAGAATCAAACAAGTCAAACAATATCACTACTTCGTTGTTTTATTTTGTAGCATTGGTAAGATCTTCTTGATTAAGTTCACAAACCCTAACCCCACTTCCAGAGTGGGCCGCAGTCACGACCGGACTCAGAGTCATGAATCCCCTGCAAGCCCCAAAACCAAACCAAGGGTGCCGGCTCCCTTGACGATCGAAGCAGAGAAGGTAAGATGCTGAAGCCAGGGTCACATGGCAACAGTTGGGGCACATGAGGTCCTCAATGCTTCAAGCCGCAAAAGAAAGAGGCTGAGAGTGGGGCAGCCGGGCCTAATCTCGACTCTGGTGCCCTGCCCTCATGGAACCTCATTGGAGGGTGAGATCACCCCATAGTGGTCTCACTCTCATTTCCCCCCATGCACAAAATTCTCCCTGCCCACAGCTATGTGTGGTTGGGGGAAGGGTATTCTCCCAAACAAGTAGTCATGTGGCTGCCAGGCTTGCAGTGTATCGAGGTTCCAGATGAGACTCCAACCATGTTCACCATGATCATTTCTGGACAAATGAATCTATTTGTGATAAGCAATGCCTTTTTAAAAAAAATCTGGATAAACAAATCAATACCTAACATTAAAAAAAATGTAAACCACCCATAAAGCACTTTGGAGATGCATAATTTTGAAATGTTATCATTTTAATGCTGAGATCGAATTGGTTATTAATTGCTGTTTCACATTACATCCAAAATTATAAATTGAGCTGGATTAATTATACTTTAATAAGCTCGATCAATCATAGAACTTCCTACATTTCTAGTGCTTTTCTGTAGAGTGTATGCATGTAGCCAGTCCTAGAGGAATAATTTCCATCTTATGCTTTCGGATTGTATTTTACTCAAGTCTTGGGCTGTTCTATCCCTTAATTATTTTGCAAGCAGACTTCACTTGGATCAAAGCAGCATTGGTCAGGCAAGGGTGAGATTGATTAAAAATAGGCTTTAATTGAATGCATTTGCTAAAGTTGCCTTTTCCTCAAATAATTAAGACATGGCCCTAGAAGTGGCAGGCTCTATCTGCATGTGTCATATTGGAAATGGAAAGTGGGTTCATGTCATGGTTGCTTTTGGATAATTTGTGCAATTGCCTGTGAAGTGTGGGTTAGATAATTTCAGTGAGTGACTGGTTTTATCCTTTAATTCAAATAAATTCCCTAATAGGCCATTAAAGCTTGTTTTCTCCAGACATTCATCAATAATTTGCTGTAGTGTACATGGCAAAATCAAAACTGGCCCTCCAGTTTCCTTCAACATATGAGATCTCTCTTCCAACAAAAGCTGTATTAAAATAATTTGAAAGGGTATATGTCATGCAAATGTGCAGGAACTTATGCATGTAATTCCTATTAGCAATTACAGATGCTCGTTAGGTAAAATGTCACTCATGCTGACAAAATTCTATAAAAAGAGCTGCACTCTTGTGGGTGTAATAATTATCCCCTCTTCAAAGCACAATGCAAGCAAAAGCCCAGTATTCTGCACAGAGGGGGCTTGGATGGCCCCAGGTTATTGTTTGTATTGTTGTAGTGCCTAGAGGCACCACCTGGAGTTAGGACCGAACTGCATGAGGAAATGTATATACAACTAAAGCTGAACAGGAGTTTTCAGCTAAACTTTTTTTTTTGTCCAAATAAATAGGTGGCGGCAGGGGGAAGGGGGCAGGATGGGAGAAAAACTTTTTTTAAAAAATCACCCCAAGAGGCTTACTTTATTATTTTACTTGAATAAGAAGTGCCAGTGGCTTTTCTGGGAGGTTCTTTGCCCTGCCATCACTTGCGGTGACCGAATTGCAATCAGTGGGCCAACTGGCTGCTCTAGTCCTCTGCAATGCCTCTGCTTGAGTGATGCTCCATCATGACAGAGTGTTGCTTCAGAAGCATTTTGTTGTTGGGAGGGAGGATAGGGTGGCCATGTATCCTACTTTACAGAGGACAGTCGACTATTTGAAGCAAAGGGGTCCTCTATTTGAAGGGCTGTTTCAAGACAAAGAACCATCAGATGGGAGAGTAGCAGGGGCCTTGAAGTTGCCCCAGCAATAGTTAGTACCTGGACAGCAGACTGAGCAGGCGTACAGGTCACCTGGTCAGTCTTCCCCACTTTGGTGAGATGTATTATTGTAATTGTTTCTGAATTTAGCATATGTAAATTTTATGCAAATCTGTCCTTTTTTGGTGATGTGTTTCCTCTTTTTTGGCGATGTGTCAGTGGCCACCCTAGTTAACCTACATATGGGAGACATTCACATAACTCCCACATCAGATAATCACTTGTTACAATGCTGCGTACCAATGCGAGATCTCATATCTAGCACAGAAGAGGAAGGAGAGGAAAGAGGGCTCCTTTGGAGCTTGTAGGGATCCCTCCTGCATTCACAGCCACACACATGGGAAGGAGGATTGTGCCCCTTGATTGTAATAGAGTTTGTGTGTTTGTCTATTATTTTGTAAAACCAAGTTTTTTAAGGGGAAAAGGTCGATAAATGTTATATATAAAATAAAAACAAGGCCGTGTAAAGGGTTTTGAAAATGAGAACAGGTATATAAATTATAAATAGGAGATGCTGCAACAAGTGATAGAGCAAAGGTTTAGAGCTCACATCTCCACATGCCAGATTCGGTCATGTTTTCACTGGTCAACACAGACCTTCATAGCAAAAGGTGAATTGATGTTATCCACGATGCTTTATTAAGAGGGTGTCTTGATTGTTGTGTGTTTACAAAAGAACCCTATTAGCTGGCCCTTGTGTTTTTATAACTATTTGTAATTCCTGCTGCTCTCCCACCATGCCATAGGAACTCCCATTTATCTGAATGTCCAATTTATCTGAAACTTTTTGATGTCTCCCCCGACAATCCAGATCAATGAGTTTAAACTGTATAGTCATTAGAGCTGTCAACCAGTTAAAGATTTTGGAGCTGATTAATTGTGTTGCTTCAAACAACTAACTGACAAATTAATTAAAAAACTTAGTCCTGCAGAATCTCAGCACACCCATTCAAAAGCCCCATGGATTTGCAAGATGTATGTGATCCTTGTGCTTCACTAGCTTAATAGCTAGAGTTATTGGGGTGGCTACTTTTTATTTTGTGACCACTTAATATTATTTTCCTACTTTTCCAGAGGAAGAGCTTTGTGCAATACCTGTTTATTTTATTTTACCTGTTCTAATGTTATTTTAATAGTTTATGTGAAGAATTATTGGGCGATATCCAATAAGGGACCTCTACAGCAACTCCAGTAGCATTAGCTGGTGCAACAGGTTTTCCAGGGACTCCCGTCACACCAGCTAACACTATTAGTGTTACACTAGAGGTCCCTTACACTATCACAATATAATTTATGGTAGCGTTTGTGTTGCAATGGATACTGCATATAGTTTCTTTCTTTCTTTCTTTCTTTAATATATTTGTTCACCGGCCATCAGCCGAAAGGCTCCCTGGGCGGTTTACAAAGAGAAACAAGATAAAAACAAAAGAACATAAAATAAAATGCAGAACAATATAGAACCACACAACAAGCAGCCAAAAAGAATCAGTCCGGAGGTACAGTAGAATAATAAAAATGAATAAAAAATCAACCATTAAAATATTGGGCAAATAAAAAGGTTTTCACCTGGCGCCTAAAAGAATACAGAGTGGGCGCCAGGCGCACCTCTTTGGGGAGCTAATTCCACAAATGGGGTGCCACAACTGAGAAGGCCCTTCCCCTAGTAGCCACCCTCCTAACTTCCTTTAGAGGGGGCTCTCTGAGAAGGACCTCTGAAGAGGATCTCAGGGGTCGGGCAGGCACGTATGGAATGAGGCATTCCTTCAGATACCCTGGCCCCAAATTGTTTAGGGCTTTGAATGTCAATGTGTTAGCACTTTGAATCGGGTCCAGACTTCAGTTGCTAACAATGTGATCCTATACATGTGTACTCAGAAGTAAGTTCCATTGATTTAAATGGTGTTCACTCCCAGGTAAGTGGGTATAAGATTGCAGGCTTACATTGCAATCTTATTCACCTTTGCACCAATGTAAGACCCACTTTGTTCAATGGGACTTCCTCCCAGGTACATTTGGATAAGATTTCTTTCTTTTTTAACAACAAAGAATACGCTTGGCTACCACTTCAGGTGGCAGCTTGGCTACCCTCACCAGCCCAGCAACATGCCTTAGTAATTAAGAATAGATTACTAGAGTGGGTGGGAGTATTAGTAGCCCCTACTGTTGCATCTTTTTTTATTTTTCTCTTTTTAGTTCAGAGATAATTGTGCATCTACAATGTAAGATGTGCCCTGCTAAGGACTCTTTGGCAAGTTGCTGCCCACTGATGCTTTTTTTTATTTTAATGATGCACATAGAAGCCACTTTTTCATATCTGTTACAGTTTTTATTACTCCCACTTTCTTAACTGTAGTATTATACGTTGCAGCACAATGAAAGACCATTGAGGGATAGCTCAGATGATTTCCCCGCGATTATGACTGCCTTCAAAAAAAGCAAAAGCTCCCAAATTGTTCTGAAACATCAGCAGTAAATATTGTACTGCCGAGCCGGCTGTGATTAAAAAGATTACTGTTATTGAGCAGAATAATCAGCTGCCTGAAACTTTGAGTTTGACAAAAAATAATGAGGCGCCCTTGATCTCTTTAGCCCAGTAAGGTACCATGAGATAGCCTGAAGCTCTGAAGTGAATAGTGCCAGCTCTGTTCGGCAAGAATGGGGACAAATTGTCTCCTTTGACAGTACGGGAATTTTTATGTTGCCAAGTTGGGAAGAATCCTTTTTCTTTTAATTGATTTACTTTCTATAAAGTGCTCAGTGTTTTCTGGTCTCAGTCAGGGAATCTGGTGCCTTTCCTCCCAAAACGTTATATGTGACAGATTAGCGAAGCTGCCAACTGAGGCACAGAGAGGAGAATGGTTCTATTATATAGTGATGCGGACATTCTAATACAATAGAAGACAAGCTGAAGAAGAAGCTTTCATCTGATGTGAGGCTTCGTTAATTGTGCACATTTTGACCTTGAGCATATGCTTTAGATTTCTCAAGTGCTAAATTATCAGAACATGTCCTGTCTGTACACAGGTCTTTGGCTGCTATGTTCCAGAAGAAAATGAAACAACTGTGGTAAGGCTTACCTGAGACCCAAAGGAAAACCAGGTCTAACATGCCTGAACTGCAATCAAAGGAACTTACATGTGCATGACTAAGCACTGCAGCCCTAAGCACTGCAACCCTGAATTCAAATTCCTGGTCTAGTTATTTATTTATTTAATGTATATCCCACCTTTGCACTAAAGGACCTCTCTTGTGTTCCTGTCCAGTGTGCCTCTGATAGTGACAGGACCAAGAGATGTACATCTCCTGAAGATCTCCCACAACTGTATTGTTGGCCCCCCTACCCCCCCAAAAAAAATATTTAGGAAACTCCAAGGGTTTCAGTGAGACTTCAGATCTTTTTTTTTCTTTAAGGAGCAGTTCACCACACTCAGGGGCAAAGAAATTGCCCATCCCTGCCATAAATATGCCATCAATTTTGGCCATCCTGAAGCAGATTTCAGTGCTGTTTACAGTCCATATTTGTTTCTCTCCATTTTTTTTTTAATTTCTAAAATATTCTGCTCCTGGCAGGTGTTGTGTCCAGATCTTCACAGAGCTTCCCTTTTCTAATTGTTAGCTCTCCAGTTACATCGCAGGCTTGCAGTCTACTCTATCATTCTTTGCTGAGTCCCATTGAAGGAGCTGTCATTTCAGCACTTTCCTTTCTTTCCTTTCCATCAAGGCAATCACGAATCTTCCGCTGAAGCAAAGGGTAGGGCAGCAGCATGGGTCAGCGGAGAGATGGAGTGTGTGGGCTTGAGAAAGCTAAACAGTTTGCATCCTCCTCTGAAAGACAGCAAAGCTTGGGGCCAGGGATCTACTGTCGGATTTGACAGCACAAAGTCCTACAGCTGTTTGAGTAGATTTAGAATCTATCTATTGCACTGACGGGCATACTTTACTTACTGCTCTGCTCAAGGTTTCCATTTTGTATTTACAAAAAATGTAACAAAATAAAATTATATATTTTCAGTTGCCGCACAAAATAAATGGTGTGTTCCTTCCCATGGAGAGGAGAAGTGCCCTATGATTTGTATCTTTTTCTCTAAAGACTTCCATGAATGCAAACATTAAGCAAAGAAAAACTGATTTCAGCAACTGCCAATGATAGCCTGGGAAGGAATTCAGAAGATGTAACTATCTGTTATCCCACAGGTTTATCCATACTTTCCTGTATCAGTTCTAAGCATGATATGGTTGTAACAGAATGCAAAATAGACAGACTGACGGACAGACAAAGAATACTAAACAAAAGTTGAAGGAGAGCCAGTGTGGCGCAGTGGTTAGAGAGTTGGACTGGGACTCAGGAGATCCGGGTTCTAGTCCCCACTCAGCCGTGAAGCTCACTGGGTAACTTTGGGCCAGCCATTGACTCTCAGCCTGACCTACCTCACAGAGTTCTTGTGAAGATGAAATGGAAAAGAGGAGGAAGATGTAAGCTGCCTTTGCTTCCTTGCAAGAGGAAAAAGGCAGGCTATAAATGTAATTAAATACATACATACATGAGCAAATATCTGAATGGTATTTTACTATTTTGAAAATAAGAACAACGGACTGTGGCACCTTAAAGACTAACAATCCTGTTCCATGGGTGGGCCTGAAAGGCTCCATCCAAGAACAATATTTGTGGGTGTGGCCAGAGGGGGAGGGGAGATGACTTGATGTGCAGATGCATGCCATGTCGATGTCTAGGGGTGGGGCAGAGCCACACTGTATTTAAGGCATCCTCCTTGCCAGCAGGGGGGGCAATTCTTCTTCCCATCCAGTATGTCATGTAGGATTAGCCAGTTGTCCCTTGGGTGGGTGGGGGGAGCAGTTGAATAGGAATTTTCAATCTTCAACAGTCAATGTGTTTTTTGCCTACTCCATATGATGTTGCAGAGCTGGGAAAGTTAGCAGTGGTCTGCTAAGGCAGGTTATTTCAGTCACATTTGGTGGTTTTGGTTATGCTGGGGGATGCTGGGAGTTGTAGGACTTTTTTCTGTCTAAACATGCATAGGATTGTGCCCTTCATTTCCTTCTGACCTCATTGTTTACAATTATTTTCCCTACACCCCACACCCATCTCATACATACTGTAAATAAATTTGAAATTCTTGATAATGCTGCATCCATCTGATGAAGTGGGTTATAGTCCATGAAAGTTATGCTAGAATAAATGTGTTAGTCTTTGAAGTGCCACAAGACTCTTTATTGTTTTTGCTACAGTAGACTAACATGGCTACACTCTGGAAATTTAAACATAGACTGGGTTCACACAACATGCTAAACCGCAGTAGGTTAAGAGGCAGAGTGACTTAGTGTGTTGTCTGAATGCTGACTGGTGGTTTATAAGCCAACCTGGTGTGGCTTATAAACCACCCTGCTAAGTAGGGTTAAGAAAACCCTAGTAGATTTAACGTGTTGTCTGAACTCAGATGACAGGCTAACCCACTGAGACGCCAAAAAGGCACAGAACCCCTTGACAAGAGTGGCAAAAAAGGGCTGCCGCTCTTCCCAAGGGGCTAGCAAAGGGTGCTTTCCACTACCCCCAACATTTTTTTTAATGTAAAAGGAATAGTTAGCAATGGGCTACAAAGTTCCAATTTGGCATGGACACTTGTCTGAATGGACACAGTGTCCTTGCCAAATTGGAACTTTGTAGCCCACTGCTAACCATTACTTTTACATTTTTTGAAAGAAAGGTTGGGGGGAGTGGAAAGCACCCTTTGCAGCAGAATCTTCGGGGGTTGGAGGGGGGTCATGTTCCCCTGGACTGCCCTCACATTCTCAAGCATGGATAAACCAGAGGCACAAGCCCCCTAAAAACCAAGATCCTGCAAAAAAGGGTGTTTGGGGGGACACCCCCTCAATCCCCCCTTCCACACAGGATGCCTGGGGTTGGGGGGTGCTGTGAAGCCCCAACTGTCCCATCAGTTTTGCCATTTACCCCAAGTCGATAGCACCTCAGGAAGTGGCAAAACCAGAGGGAATCCTCAGTGGCTGGGGGGATTAGTGCAAATGACAGCTGGGTGGGTGGGACTCGGTGCTCCTGCGGTGTACCCTGGGATACCTGCAGGAGGACTGATGAGGATAGAGGGCAGGGGAGATGGCCAGGGGACCCTGCTGTACCTGATCATTACTCAGGGCCTCAGGCAACTTCAAACCCACAGAGGTTTCAGAACCTCTGTGGGTTTAAAGTGTTGTATGAACCCAGCCTAAGAGTATCATAATAGGCATCTAGAGACATGGAATTCTTGGAGAGATTCTCCTGAGACTTCTCAGACATTCATGCATGGAGTGGGATCAAGATAGAAGCTGCAGATTCTGATGGTCCTTCATTTGAAGGAACAAACAGACCCTCCACACATACAGGTGTATGCATGTAGTGATTGGCACTTCTGCATTTTCAGGGTTCCAAACTGCATGAAGAGGGCCTTATGCACATGGACTTGTATATGCATATGTTTTTCAGGCCTTCACATGGATATGCGAAGGTTGGGGGCAGAGACTTCTGCTGGGATCCCACGCCCGCACATGCACGTCTTCATTTGCAAATACAGTCATGCCTTGGATTGGGAGCATAATTTGTTCTGGAAACGTGCTTGTAATCCAAAACACTCTTATATCAAAACGAAATCCCCCCCAAAAAAAATTGTACAGAGATTTTTAATTTAAGCCGTACTACAGTACTTGTATTGCAAGACGTTGCTTGTATATCAAGTAATATATATATTTAAAAATTTGCTTGCCTTGCAAAACGCTCTCAAACCAAGTTACTTGCAATCCAAGGTATTACTGTAAGTTCTTGATGCAGGCGTAACCCACTATTCATTCAAGGCCTTTTCGTATATTAATTAGGTCCATCTAGTCATGTGCTGATGCTGGGAAGTCCGACCCATTTGAGCTTGATGGACTTTGTGCCCGATTCCGATCCTATGATCCGAAGCAGGCCAAGTTGGGCATTTTCTGCAGACTTCTGTCTTTAAAACAGGCTGCAGTTTGTGCATTGTTTTAGAATGCTAAGCAAATTTGCACAAACGGCACTGCTAAAAGGCCTCCCTCAACTGTCACCACCAGCAACCATTCCAGTGGGCTGTACAGAGGGAGATGAGAGGGAGCGCAGGGCCATTCCACCAGCCCTGCAAGAAGTATTAATTCATTTCTTCTTCCCTCCCCATTCCTTTTTCCTTGCGTGCCGTGTCTTTTTAGATTGTAAGCCTGCAGGCAGGGGACTGTCTTGTTAACTGATTATATGTAAGCCACTCTGGGAGCCTTTTTGGCTGAAGAGCGGCATAAAAATGTTTCAAATAAATAAATAAGTAATAAATTTGCTCAACTTTATGCAATTTGCCTAACTTTAGGCAAATTGCATAAATCATGGTATTTTGCATGTTTTGCACAAATTGGCACCCAAAAAGCAAATGGACCTAGCGATTGTGTAAAATCGGTTGATTTGCACACATTGTGCTAGATCCACATGCTTTTGGGTGCTGATTTGTGCAAAACATGCAAAATACCATGTTTATGTGATGTTACATTTGCGCAGATTTACCTAGCGTTTTTTAAAAATGTGCAAACAGCAGCCCATCTTAGAGATGGAAGTCTGCTCAACTTGCATCACAGTGAGTCAGTGCCAGCACAGGGCTGGCGAACTGGAATCTGGGGGCCGATTCATGAAAATCTGCCGGATTTTCACACACACACCCATTGGATTCCTCACACATCCCTAGCATCATTAACATGCAAAAGCCTTGGTAGTGTCACCTTTGCGTAAATTCTGGGTAAGGGCAAAACATGTTTGCATGCTTGACAATCTGCACTAGTGCACATGTGAGATTTCAAATTTTTGTGACAGTAACCAGAGACTAACTTAAAATGGAAACTGAGCATCATTTGTAGGCATAGTCTTTCCAAGAACAAATGGGCCTGTGAAGGGGAGATCTGGGTCATGATTGCTGGCCCTGCCCCCAACCTCCAAGGAAAAATCATCAAAATATCTCCTTCATGTGAGTATTATTATACTAATCTAGCCTTACCAATTTAGGGATGTATGAGAAATTTGTTTCAGTTCATTTTTTTACCAGAATTGACCCAGTTCACACCTCCGGAACCAAATGTGGGCCTGAATGCAATCTGCAGTTGAAGTCTGTACATTTCTGAGCTTGTGATGAAATGTGTGGAACAAAAAAATGTGTCTGAAAAATGCATACTTTTGAAAAATGTGCATGAGAGAATGCGTACTTTTGGGGAAAAAATGCACACGTACATGCTTTAATCAATTGGAGAAACATGCACAAAAAATCCAAATGTGCATAATTGATTTGAAATAAGACGCATGGAGATATGCAGAAATGTTCATGCAAAAAGAAAAACAGAACAAACCTCACAATCTGATATGGACATGAGTCAGAACAAGCTTTGAGCTGTAAGTCGAGGAGCCTCGGTTTTGTTGATCCACACACATCCTTAGTTCACAAGATTTGACATAATGTCGACCTTGTGTAAGCAATCTTTTTCCCCCCTGCAATAAGGTCATTTAAAACAAAAATCACCAATACAGTCATAATGAAATAAAATACCTCCACTGTGTGTATCAAACAGCAGCATAAAGAGCTATTAGAATATGGAATGAACTATGGGATGCCTGACTTTGGGAAATAGTTGCTATCTTGTTCCTGGAAACATTTCAAGGATATTTCATAAGGCAGTCAAGGATATACTGAAGATAAAAGTCAGTGCGCTGGCAGGGAGAAGGACGGGCTGACCCAGCAGAGCTTTTTCCAGCTCTGATTTCTCTGATACCATGAAGCATGCCCTCTATTTATGTAAAGCTGAGAGCAATATAGAAGCTTCAAGGAGGCAGACATTTGACAGTAGTTACTGTAGCGAAAGCCATCCCCAAGAGATACTCGTTGCCTTTGATTGCCAAGACCTTCTGAGCATCTGCAGATTTCCTTACCTTCTGAGTCTAAAGGGTCTTTAAGATCTGTTGACCAGGATATCAGCAGAATGTACTAAATATGCACTCCATAAAGCGGCTTTTTGCTAGACCTACCTAGGATGTATAATTCCCCAGTTATCTGCAGTGCAACTGTGCACAACAAAAGAAATGGATAATTAATTACTGCAGCCCCCCCTCCCCCTGGCATGTTTCTGCCCTGGGCACCCAAAGCCAATAGCATACACACTTTTTAAAGCTCAGCTACCCTACCATGAGGAATAGGAAGAAAGTAGCAACTGAAGTGGCTGACATCAAAGCCTTTTGGGGCCATTCAGCTTCATGACTTCCTGTGAACAATAGCTACTAATCATGTTCCAAAGGAGCAGCTGCAGACACACATTTTCAGAAATGTACTGCAAAAAAAAATATGTACATGTATCACAGCTAAACTGAACATCTATTTTGTCTCTGAAATTATCAACTAATATGCCAAAGTTAGTTTCTGTGAGCAAAGCTGGCTCTTAAACAACAAATGCACAAAAGATTATAAAAACTGTAGCATGATCAGCAAGGAAAAGGTCAAAGCACAAGTAAAAAACATATTTCAAAACCCCAGATTACTGTCATAATCTGTCATCTTGCAGGTATTGGGACTCATAAATGATAAGAAATTTAGCAGCCCTACTAAGCATGAGCCATGAAGCATGCTAGACATACTGATGTTTGTAACTGGATAGACCAGTTTATCCCCTTGATATTTCTGCTCTTCTTCAGGAGTTTTCTGTCTGTTAGGCATTCTTGGCATAGGTGATTGCAGATGAAGGAGGGTGTCCACAGAAATCATGGACCTGCAGCAGCAATGCCTTCTGCAAATCCCTCTCGATCCATCCCATTGCTTTGAATGCCCCAAAATTTCATTTCACTCCCTCCTTTGGGTGAGAGTGCCTTGAATGTGCTGTTGTGACAAGTTTGCTAGATGTTTCAAGGATAAAGTTGCTTGTATTCATTCTGACCTAGGGACAGTTCCTGAGAAAGTGCTCAGAGCACCAGATGGACCAGTTTTATGGGATCCATTTCAGTTGTTGCAGTCTGAAGATGTGGACAAGGTGCTTGGAGAGTTCCAGTCAGCCACCTGTATTCTTGACACTTGCTTCTTACATGATCAAGATGAAAGACATTGAGTGGGCAGTTGAGGAGCTTATTAGTGCCTCATTGATAGATAGGGAGTGGTCTCGGCTGCCTTGAAGCAGGCAATTTTCAAACCGCTTTTTAAGAAAGCCTCACTGGACCCATAAGATTGTAACAACTATTGCCCATTTTGGAGAAGGTTCTTGCGGGATGGGGGTGGCAGTCCAGCTCCATTATCTTTTGGATGAAATGGGTTATCTATGCCCATTTCAATCCATGTTTAGGCCAGGGTTTGGCACAACCTTGATCATGCTGATGGATGACTTCTATCAGGAGTGAGGGGGGAACCCTGTTGATTCTCCTTTATTGCTTGCAGTTTTTAATACAATCAATCATGGTATCTTGCTGGCCTGGCTGTGTGGGTTGGTGCTGGGGACACAGTGATATGATGGTTTCACTCAGACCTGCAGGGTCAGTTTCAGAAGGTAGTATTGGGGGACTTCTGCTTGATCCCATGGCATTTGAGCAATGTGGTCCCATAAGGTTCCATCTTGTCCCCCATGCTTTTAAACGTATATATGAACCTGCTGGGTGAGGTCATCTGGAGATTTGGGGAGAGGTGTCATCAGTACACTCTTTTTCTTGGTATTATCCTAATCAGGTGAGGCTGTGGAGGTGCTGAACCTATGTCTGGGCTCAGTAATGAGATGGATAAGGGTTAATAATGGGTGAGGGATATCTTGTCCCCACATTGTTTAATATCCACATGAAACCACTGGGAGAGATCATTTGGAGCATTGGCGTAAGGTACGAACAATATGCTAGTATTGCAACCCAGCTCTGTTGCTCTTTGTCACCTAACACCAAGGAAGAGGTTGAAACCCTTGAATGTTGCCTGGATTCAATAATGGGCTGGGTGAGAGTGGACAAACTGAAGTTAAACCCAGACAAGATGGAGTTGTTGTTGGTCAGTAGAAAACCTGACTCAGGGACTGAAATTCAACCTGTTCTGGAAGGAGTTGTGCTCCCCATGAAGGTCCATAACTTAGGAGTGCTCCTTGATCCTAAGCTATCCCTGGATTTTCAGGTGATGGGAGTGGCAAGGAGTGTACACTTTGTGTACTAGCTGTGGCCCTTCCTGAATCAGTATGACTTGGCAACAGTTATCCATGCCTTGTCTACATCGTGTTTCAGCTACTGCAGTGTGCTCTACATCGGACTACCCCTGAAGAGCATCCGGAAGTTTCAGTTGGTGCAAAATGCAGCAGCTAGACTGCTAACCACTGCATGGTATTGGGGTCATATTACACCTGTCCTGAAAGACTGCACTGGTTGCCTATTGCATTCCAGGCTCAATTCAAGGTGTGGGTCTTAAGCTTTAAAGCCCTAAATGGCTTAGGATGGACTAAGACTAACTGAGGGACTGCCTGTCTCGCTATGAACATACCCAAGTATTACAATCTGCAGGAGAGGGCCTTTTGAAGGCGCTATTACCCACAGAGGCCTGTTTTGGGGCATATGAAAGGGCATTCTCCGGTGTTGCCCCGAAGTATGGAATGCACTCCCTCAAGAATTATGATTGGCCCCCATTCTCTTGCCCTGTAATGGTGTAAAAGGTGTAAAGGTGCATTTTTTTCAATTTAACCTTTCAAAATCTGTAGTTTTTAATGTTTGTACTATTTTTTAATGTTCTTGTTTTTATTGTTGCAGGGTTTTATTGTTTTAAATTGTTATATACACCTATGATGGCTTATAATAATAAAAGACTAATAAACTGGTTAATCTTGGCAAGATGTAGGCACTGTGGGTGACTGGTTTCCAGATCAGGGAAGCTGATGTTATTCAACCTGTTCTGGATGGGGTTGTACCCACCCCTGAAGGAACAGGTGTGCAGCTTGGTGGCCTTATCACTAGAGACCCAAGTGGCCTTGGTGGCTCAGCCCACCTTTTACCAGCTCTGACTGGTTTGCAACCTACAGCCTTTTTCTGAATAGGGATAGAACCTAGCTTGCCACAGTTATCTATGCTCTGGTAACCTCCAGTTTGGTTCACTGTAATGTGTTATACATGGGGCTACCCTTGAAAATGATATGGATACTTCATCGTGTGCAGAATTTGGCAGCTAGAATTCTGAATCACAGCATATTTTTAAGGAATTGCATTGTCTTCCTATTCACTACTGACCCCAATTCCAGTTGTTGGTTATCACCTTTAAAGCCCTTTTTATAATGCTGTGTATACTATCCTAGGATCCTTTATGTATGAAAGGTGATTCATACATTTAATAAATAAATAAATAAATAGGTTAACAAGATATCAACTGCCAACATAAGTCAATCAGAAGAGCTCTAAGAATATATATATATATATATATATATATATGCCTTTTTGATCCCATCCTGTCCTACAATGTATAGGAAATATGTCAGCTTTCAAAGTGATTTTAAAAAAAAAATATGGTACAATCCACCAGACATACCTGCGTAAATTCCAAAGAAATGGTTTGTGTAAGAAAACTGATATTAAAACTCAAAAGTAAAAATGAATTAAACTCATCACAGATTTTAAAAATGACACCAGATGCTGACCAATAATAAGTTAGAGGAATATTATTATATTATAAGAAGAATATTTAGAGGAATGTTATTTTGACCCAACAATGTCCATGTGAATGTCTTCCCATTTCATTTATTATTTAAAGTATAGGTGTATAGGTAAGCAAATCACTGCAATTTTCTCTAGTCAGAAGTGATATTCTTGATTTTCTGTGGCTAACATGAAATGCATTAAAGCCCACTTGTTACCACAGGCATTGAAGCAATGGAGAAATATAATAACATGATGGGCTGCAGATGTGATTGTTATTGTTATGTGATATGATCCACAAGTGATATAAGTAGGTCATCCCAGGTGTAAAGAATTTGAACCATCTTAATTGAAGTATTCCTTAGGATGGAACTACATTTTGCAAGAAATGTGTGTTGCCCCAAGTATCACGTTCTCCTCCACCCTTCTGTAAAGTGTAGTAAAACTTACCCTATGTCCTAACATCATCATATTGGGCATTTCCCTACCCATGCTAGCAGTAGCCAATGATGTGGATATCAGTCAGGCATTCAACATCTGGGTATGTTTTGCTACACATTATAGAGGATGGGGAGGAGAACTCAACATGGGATTGTCTCTTTTTTGGCAGTACCATATCTATATTATAACCTGTAGTTCTACCTTTCAAGCTCTAATCATTAGAGTTTTTAAGGGTAGAATGGTAGAACTACAGGTTATAATAAAGGGGAGGGCAATTTCTGACCTGTGGGGCCTAATTTGGCCCATTCTATAGTCCAATCCGGCCTGGGGAGGGTTGAGCACCTTCCACAGGACCTGCCCCCTGCCCTTCCCAAGTCCCACCCACTGGGGAAAGGAATCCCCATGCTATCTCTGATCAGAGGGGGAGGGGGGGAGGAGCTTCGCCAGCTATGGTACAGTAGCTTTTCTGCTGAGCTCCCGGAATGATTTGAAAACATCTGCAAAATACACAGGAAAGACAAATCGTGAGTTAAAACTCCTTTGCTGTTTGCTTTCTGGAAGGTATGCAGATGCAGAGCTAATAAAGAAATAAAAAGAACAGTTTTCTTTTGCTGTGCTTTGCTTTGGATTGTTTATGAGCTCCAGACGGGTGAAAAAGTCCCTACCCCCTCTTTGGAAACGCGATCGGGCGCATCCCTCGGATAACAGTTTGAAAAGGCTAATTAGGATCCTTGACACGAAAGATACTGAATTTTCTTATCAATTTGAGCAACAGGGTCCTGATAAGAAGCTACGAGGTAGTGAAAGTTCCGAGACAGCGAGGGGGAAGGGCGGAAAAATGGCGGATGCAGCTGGCAAATTCCCTGCTGGTGCCAAGCCAAAGACAACATCTCCAGCTAAGCTTAAAGGGGCAGCACCAGATTGGGAGAAAATTTTATTACAGTTTAAAGCTCGATGGAAACAGGCCAGCAGAAACATACAGAAGCAATTGAGAAATTTCAAAAACTGCATCAAGACGATATGAAGCAGATGAGAGAGTCCATAGATCGTATGGGAGTTCAAATTAAAGAGCTGTAAGTTAGAGTGGATAAGGTGGAAAAACTCCAGGTGAAGGATGAAAAAAGTTTTGAAAAGTATGAAACAAAATTTAATGAGATGGAAATACAGATGATCAACATGCAAGACAGGCAACGTCGTTCCAACATTCGGATCAGAGGCTTCCCCATGGAGATGGGGGAGACTGGATATAAGTTAAGAGGCAGTATTTTGGAATGGATGAATGAAGCTGTCTCTGGAGAAACAATTCTTTGGGATGATATGGACATTGAGATTGTGCATAGAATGGGAGCATTAAGGCGTGGTATGACATCCAGAGATGTTGTAATGAAATTTGCAAATTTATACAAGAAGGATGTCTTCATGAAAGCGATCAGAAAGAAAGGTCAAGTAGCTTTTAAGGGGGCTACTTTGCAAATCTACAATGATCTTTGTCAGCAAACAATTAAGTGGAGGCGAAGTGTTAAACCGTGTACAGCAGTCTTGATCAGAAAGGGATTACAATACAACTGGGGTTATCCAGTCTTTCTTACTTTTGTGTGGAACAGTAAGAGATACAAGATCTCATCATGTGACCAAGGCATGGGCCTGCTGGGAGAGTTGGGGCTTCATGATGATGCGGAGGGTCCAGAATTGATGGGTCAACTGGAAGAAGAAGGAGCCAGCGGAGGAATTGTATAAGAGGTCGTTTCAGCACGAGAAGAAAAAAGAAATAGAAAATGTTTTATAAAGAAGTTATCCGGGAGGGAATGAGGGGCTGCTGTTCGGGCTGGTGATGGGTCCTTTCCCCCCCCCCTGGGATAGGTGGGTAGGTTTAGGGTGGGGCAAGTTGCCCTGGCTTAGCAGGGGGGATAGTTTAGATGAATGTGGGGGTGGGTTAAGGGGTTTGTTATTATGTACTATATTCACTTTTGGGGACCAAAAAAGAAAAAATGATGTTAATAGATGGATTATAAGTTAAGAATTTCAACTTTAAATGTTAAGGGGCTAGGTTCAGTTACTAAGAGGAGGCGAATAGAAGCACTTCTTAAGAAGGATAAGGCAGATATTATATTCTTGCAAGAAACGCACCAGGCAAGGAAAGGAGTTAATGAATTGAAATTGAGGTGGTCTAGAATATATGAGATAGCATGTGGATCATCTAAATCACGAGGAGTAGCAATTATAATTTCAAAGAACTGTGGTTTTAATGTTTTAAAGGTGAAAAAGGATGATACAGGTAGATATATTATAATGTATGGGACCTTGGGAGGGGAAGAATATGTTATAGTTAATGTTTATGCTCCCAATCAAAATCAAGGAGAATTTTATCAACATGTGTTTAAAGAAATGGGTAATTTTCAAAATCAAAGGCTGGGGACTTTAACATGGTATTGGATAGAAGAAAAGACAAATCCAATCCGACGAGAGAAGATCAGAGAAATAATTTAACGCTTTTGAATAAGTTAATTAGTAAGGAAGGGTTGCTAGATGTTTGGAGAGGGGTCAAGGGGAATGAGGAAAGATATACATTTTACTCATCAGCAAATAAGAATTATTCTAGGATAGATTTTATTTTTGTGTCCAGGACACTGTTTTCAAGGGTCTTGGGCACAGAGATAGGAGGGATAAAAGTTACAGATCATGCTTTGGTTAATATGGATTTGAAGATACATAAGAATTATAGAGAAGCCAAAAGATGGAGATTGAATTGTAATATTTTTCGTTTTAAACATTTAACAGAAAAAATAGAGAAGGAATTGAGGGAAATTTGGGAATTTAATCAAACAGAAGAATGTACTGAAGCGATAATATGGGATACAATGAAGAGTGTAATGAGAGGAATAGGATTGAGAGAGGCAATAAATTTGAGGAAACAACAAGAAGTTTTTTATCAAAAGCTAGAGGGGGAGATTAGGGATTTGGAAAATAAGTATTTTGAGAAGAGGGATAAAAAGATTTTTGCAGAATTACAGAGTAAAAGGAAAGAATTGGAGAATAAAGAACTGGACAGGGTACAAAGGAATTTGATTTATACAAAAAGGGAGTATTTTGAGAATAGTAATAAAAATTCTAAAATGTTGGCTAGATTAGCACAAAAAAAAAAGAAAAAAGCTTAGTGGGGGTGATTAAAGACAAGAGGGGTAAAGAATATAATTTAGTAAAGGATAAATTGAAAATTTTTCATGAATATTATACGGAGTTATATAAGGCAGGAAAATGGTCGGAAGCTGAGAGTAGAAAATATATCGAGAAAAATTTAAAAATAAAAATCCAGGATGAAGATAGAGAGAAAATGGAGCAACCATTCACAGAAATTGAAATAGAAAGTGCTATAAATAAATTGAAACAGGGGAAAATGCCAGGACTGGATGGTCTGGGGGCGGAATATTATAAAGTTTTTAAAAAAATGTTAATTCCAAAGTTAAAACGGTTGTTTAATGATATTTTACAGGGGGGGAGAGATCCCCCCGTCATGGAAACAGTCCTTGACTATTTTAATCCCGAAACCAAGGAAGGATTTAGCAGAACCAGGTTCTTATAGACCAATATCATTAATTAATCAAGATGCTAAACTATTGACAGCAATTTTAGCTAGAAGAATGAATAGTTTTCTAAATAAGTATATAGGGATAGATCAATGCGGTTTCATTCAAGGAAGACAAATGGCAGACTTAACAAGAAGGGTTCTGAATATAATTTATTTAATAAAGAAAAATAATTTGAAAGCGGGGGTTCTTGCATTGGATATTTTTAAAGCCTTTGATTGTGTGGAATGGCCTGCATTAAAGATGTTAATAAAAACTATGGGGTTTGGAGAAAAATTTATAGGTATTACTAACCAATTATATACTCATAATGTTACGTCGGTAATTGTAAATGATGGAATAACAGAAACTATTAGCCTAGGCCGGGGAACTAGACAGGGTTGTCCCCTTTCCCCAGTATTATTTGTGTTAGTTATGTAATTGTTAGCGAATTCGATAAGACAGGAGAAGAAATTACTGGGGATAGGGATAGAGACCAAATGTAAGATAAACCTTTTTGCAGATGATATCTTGTTAACATTAGAAAGGCCTATAGAAAATTGGGATTGGATAGAGAAACATTTAGATGAATTTAGAGAAGTAACAGGGTTAAAAGTTAATTGGGATAAATCGGAGATAATGACATTTAATTATAGTAAACTGGAGGAAAGGGGATTTAAACAAAGGAAAGTGGATATAAAGATAAAAATATAATTAAATATTTAGGTATTGATATATTAAAAGATATGGATAAAATAGGGGAATGTAATTTTAAAAAACTAAAAGATGAAGTTAAAAATCAAATAGAGGATTACAAAAAATTGGGATTATCGTGGTTTGGTAGGATAGCTTTGATTAAAATGAAGATTTTACCGAAGTTTAATTTTTTATTTAGAATGATACCATACAAGATATCAGAGAAAGAAATCAAAGAGTGGCAAGTAATGTTAAATAGCTATTGTAATGGGGGGGGGGGAATCAAGGATTACTAAGAATAGATGGTATAAAGCTCAAAAAATAGGGGGACTTAGTCTCCCTAATTTAAAATGGTATTATATAGCTAATCAACTTAGATATATTATGGATATTATTGTTAGAAAAGATTTTATGTGGTGGGAAATAGAAGCATTTGAATTGGGTAATAGGGTGGATAAATTCTTATTTACAAAACAAGGACATATTATGACAAAAAGATGAGAAAATCCCTTTTTAAAAAATATGTTAGAAATTTGGGGTAGAAATAAGGAAATATTTTTACCAGGTATATCCTCGCTTACTCCAGTGGTGGTTATGGAAGATTTTCCCGAGAATGTTAGACATTTAGAACGAATTTTTAGAGAGAAAAAGGTGATAACTTTAATGGATTGGCTGGAAAAAATGGAGACAAGACAGCAAATAATTGATAGGGTTGGGGCAGGAAGAATTTCTTGGTTAAATTTAATTCAATTAGTACAATGGGGTAAGAAATGGAAGAGGAGACATGAGCATGAAAGGGATTTCACCGCATTTGAGCAGGTGGTTATGTCTAGAGAACTCGTAGAAGGAAATGCATCAGCTAGGGGTCTTACAAAGATGTTATATAAAATGTTGCAGAAATCAGAAGAGCAAGCAGAAAATCTTAAAATAGGTTGGGATACAGAGTTTGAAGAGGAAATATCAAAGGATGAGTGGAATAAGATTTGGGATAGGCGAATATTGAAAAATATGTCTATAAGAATTAAAGAGAATTTTTATAAGCTAATTTGGAGATGGTATTTGACTCCAGTGAGATTAAATAGAATAGATAATAAATGTTCTCCAATGTGTTGGCGAGGATGCCAGGAATTGGGTACATATGCTCATATGTGGTGGAGTTGTAAAAATGTAATGGATTTTTGGAAAATGATTTTTGAGGAAATATCAGAAATTGTTGGAGCTGATTTAGAGGTATGCCCTAAACTAGCTTTGTTATCAATAACGGAAAAGGTGATCGGTTCTCAAAATGTTAAAGAATTAATTATAAATTTGTTAACGGCAGGTAGACTAATGATAGCAAGGAAATGGAAAATCCAGCAAGTTTTCACTATTACTGATTGGTATAAAGAAGTATGGGATATGGCTTTGAATGATATGTTGACTTGTAATATTAAATGCAAAAGGGGTCAATTAAAGAAAAATAATTTCAAGGATATTTGGGGTTTATTTTTGGAATATGTGTTTAAAAAGGGGAAAGGGAGTTTACCCTGTCAAGATTTGTTGTATTTTTGGAATAATGAACAATTATAGAGTTATTGGATTATTTGGTCCCATGGTGATGGGAGCACAATATTAGTTATATGTGTGTGTTATTTTCTTTGTATTGTTTAAAAAGTTAAAAAAAATAAAATAATAATAAAAAAAGAGATAACAAAGGGATTCCCCTTTCTACCACTCACCCTCATAGCAAGCGGTACAAATGGTGTTCCTTTTGTTATCTCCGATCAGAGATTGGAGACCCTGTAAGTTGGGGATTCCCCTTCCCATGCCACTCATGCCTTGATTGGGATGCGAGTGGTGTGGGAAGAAGGAGGCTGACTTGGCTGGTGCTTCAGGAGCCAGCTCTTGCAAGCCCCAGGTGAGTCCCTTCTTGCACTGCATGCGTCCTGGTTGGCTGTGATGAGTGCAGTCTGACTTGGCTGGGTTTTGCAGAAGCTGGTTCCTGCAAGAAGCACCGGCCAAATCGCTTTCCATGCAGAGAGAGACACAGAGCTCTGTGTCTCTCTCTGCAGAAGAAAAAAGGGGGTGCTGCAGCACCAATGATGTCAGGGGAGTGGGCCCTTAGGGTGGGGCCTCGCTCCCTTGATGCCATCTGTCCCACCAGGCTTGGTCCAGGGGGCAATCTGGCCACCAGACCAAAACAAGTTGCCCCCCTCCCTGCTCTAAGGCATACATGGAGCTCTAAGTTTGCGTGTGTCCATTCCAGAACACATGGGTTTGCTTTCTTCATTGAAATGAAATCATCATCATCATCATCATCATCATCATCATCATCATCATCATCATCATCTGTAATATACCATGTAATATAGTAAAATCTCTAAGTGGTTTACATACAAATGAATGAAATATTTTGTGCACTCATGACCACTGAATGAACGTTGGGCTCTATATTGGGCACATTGTGTTTCCTTCACTGGCATGAAGGATGGAATTCATTTTGTAGCAGAGTAATGTATCTTATATTGCATGTTACTATTTATGCCCATAATGGTCAAGATGGGAACCAAGCATCCCTAGAGAGAGATACACGACTGCATGGTTCTCTCTGATCACTTCCAATCCTGTATGGAACCATAAAGCCAATCTCCATTAGTCCAATGGGAGTGGCACTGAAAGCAAGCAGAGGTTGATTGGTCAGAACCAACCAGCCAGCCAAAGGAGTCTTCTGTGCGTTGTTAGGCCGTCAGTGGTGGTGACAGCTGGGGGAAATGGAGAAAAAAGCCTAATAAGGTTTCAGTTCTGGGTCAAAAACTGAAATTGACATGAGTGTCCCAGAGCAAGAAACAATTCCATTTGTGTTGTAGGTCTTCTCAGGAAAAATGCTTGAAAATCACTGAACTTTACTCAACCTTATTGTTAAGTGGATTGTGTGAGTGTGTGTTTTATATATGTTGAAAAATATCCTGAAAATGTCATTTGAGAGCCAGTTCACATAACACAACCTTGTGGCTTAGCCAGGTGCATGCAGGTGCGTGTCACCATACACAGCATTATATTTTTTAGCATACTGCCATTAACTCATATCTAGGGTGCTTTCCAGCAGCCTAATGGTCATGTGAATCAGTAATCAATCAAGACCATCCACAGTCCAGATATCAATGCAAACTTCATTCCCAGCATCACTGGGAACTTCAGCATCACACTCTAAGATCATACCAGAGAAACTATGATGGGGCTATGCAGGTGGGGGGAATATGTAGATATGGGCTGGCTCAGTGCTCCATGACGTGTATTGAGATTTATGGAACAAAGTACACAGACCACAATCTGGGATGCAACTGAGATGGAGCAAAACCTTATCTTTACCCCAGACACTGGGGAGGGGAGGTTACTGCGTAGTCAGCAACTTTGCTGACGTGAGTGGTGTATCTTCACCGTGTTGTATTCAAAGCTATTCCTTAATTATTCTCCCATACCTTTGTTCACTCTTGCAAGGACAAAGAAAAGTTGCTGCTACACCTGGGGACAATGTTACAGTGTGGTTTTAAAAAAAACCCATTGGTCCTGTCTCTATCAATAGGGATGCTATGGAGAAGGGTTGCAATTGGTTTCTGTGTGCAAAGCAGAGCACGTGGAGATACATTACACAAATACACCCAGGAATAGCAGGAATAGCTGCAGGATTAAGGACCTACTTTGACACAAACCCTGCCCACCAAAATTACAGGTGTTCTACTAGTATGGAATAAAGATGGCAAATAATTCATTTTGGTTAGGCATTAAAAAATGAGTGGTGATACATGTCATGTTTTTCTTCATAATAGATTAACGCATGTTTGGGGAAATGATGATGCATTTGAGTGCGTAATAATTTACACTATGTTAATTATTTTGACTAGGCTTGGAGAACATTATCATAACCCATAAGTACAGCATCTGGCGCTGTTACAATAATTAAATATAAATATTTAATAGATTTAAATTGATTGCATCCTATCAAATCTTGGCTTATCTCTTTATCTTGCTTGATCTCCATGCATTCATATAACCTCTGAACAGTTTGGCACTGTAGGATAAAGTTCACATGTATAGAGCTTATGCACAGATGCTTTTAGATGCATAGGCTGTGTTTAGAAGTTCTGGAATTCAGGAGCTTTAGGGGCACAGCCACAGTTGCAATCCAAGTTCCACACCATGCATCCACTATATGTGACATGTCACCTGAATAGGGCTTGTATCATGTTTTGTTATCCAAAAGGCATGCAGCCTCGCGAGCTATACAAAACAGCATCAGTAATCAATGATTCTCTGTGTGATTAACATGCCATTACTATCCGTGTAGCCCCATTAGGTTTAGTTCAAGTGGTATACATGGCAACTGATGAAAGCTCCAGCTATTCTTTGTGCAGTACCTTTTGAAGAAAATGCCATTCATTGTGTCTGCAGCACTCCTGTCTGTTTACATCCTCTCCCTTTTCCTAGGCCTTTTCAAAGTATTTTAACTGCTGCTTGCTTTATTTTAATATGTGTAATGCTGCATTTTAAAATCATCTGTTTTTAGCTGCTCAGTTATTTATCTCTTTTAAATGCTGGATTTTAGTTACTTCTTTTAGAGAGTGATCCTGTGCCCCCCTAGACAGCATCTAGGGGGGCATAGGACACTTCATATTCCCATATCCAAGGTTGGAGACAGAGTTCCGACCTTGGAACTGGGGATCTGCGCTCTGATCCCCCCCAATAGCTGGCACAGAAAGAACCGTGCCAGCTGCCTGTCAGAGGACAGAAAATCAACCCCAGAGAGGGGGTAAAGGGGGTGTTCTGGGGAAGGGGAGGGGACTGGGGCCACCAGGATATGAGGTATCCTGATCACACTCCAGCCAGCTTCCTTGCCCCTCTAAAGTGCCACAGCTAGACAGCCAAAATCAGCCCTCTAGCTGAAATGCAGAGCGGGAGGAGCAAGGAGGCAGAGATCGCCTCCACTATTCCTCCTACTCTGCACTGGATGCTTGTAAGTCTCTGAGTTTGGAGACATGCATCAAGGGCACAATCAATAGGATTGCATCCTTAAAATAATACTTTTAATGCATGTTATTGTTGGTTTTAGCATTGGTTTTATTACTTTGGCTTTTATTATGTATGATGCTTTGAGAGCTTCGGCTATAGGGTGATTCATAAATGGAATGAATGAATGAATGAATGAATGAATGAATACAATAATTTTTTTTCCCCCTGCAACCCATATTCCGAAACAAATTTCTTGGAGTCATATCTCTTTTGTGTGTGTGCTAACATCAGAAATGAACCTGTCAGTCATTTAGAAGCAGCATTAATAGGAGCAATGTCCTTCAAAATTAAAAATAAGAAAGAAAACAAAGGCCATTGGCTTTTTTGATTAAAAAAAGAAGAAGAAAGGTATGTTCCCATAGCAGGACAATCAGATTGCTTTAGCAGAGAAGGCAGAAAGAAAGAACTTTTTTAAAAAATCCATTAAGTCAGGATATTTAAAAAGAGAAAGAAAATACAACAACAACAGGGATGCTGTGAAGCCATGTCAAATACAGCACAAGATATTTGATGTTCTTTGCACTAGACAGTGTAGCCTGCTAAACTAATAAATCTAGTGTCTGGGCATTGTCAGTAAGCATAAAACCCTTCAGACATATATGCTGCAATATCTACTTTATCTCTCTGCCTTTTTGCTTTGTTATCATGGGGAAATTATTCCTCTTAAAACAGTATTTCATGGATTCACTTATTTCTTTCAGCATTAAATCCTGGGTCGCAGAGCAAATGGAGATGGTCTTATCAGATTATGTATGTTGGCTTCTTTGCAAATCATCTTTAATGACATGGATATCATGGGCAAGATCCAGCCCTTACTTATGGCAGCTGAAAAGTTCCAATGTGCTGATGTCCACTGATACCTGCACCCAGGGCTTTTTTTCTGGTGGAACTCACCGGAACTGAGTTCCAGCACCTTTTCTTCTATTAATTGCATTACAATTTAATCGCCATCTACTCCCGAGGAAATGTAATCCAAGAGTTCCGGTACCTTTTTCTCCAGAAAAAAAGCACTGCCTGCACCAGTACAGCTTATACAGGAAGGTAAGCATCTCAGAATGTGTACCAGGGTGCTATAGCCCTCATGACTCTTTGACTTAAGACTGGGATAGGGAACCTCCAGCCTGCAGGCCTCGTAAGCCCTGTGAAGGTCCCTCATCCTGCCCAGGAGCTTCTTCCCCTTGTCACACTCCCTCTGCTATGGAGGGAAAAGCTCTTATTTCTGATCAGCACTGAAAAAGGTTCCCTTTCTCATTGTTTAGCAGGGAAATTTTCTTATCTCTGCTGATCAGGGATAAGAGCTTTTTCTTGTGGGGCAGAGGTGGTGGGGCCAAGGTAGGAAGCTGCTGAGAGATTCAGTCCTACTTCCTTCTGGACCTAGTCCTGCAGAAGCATGTCCTGAATACTTCTGAGTAGATATGTGAAGACCTGCAGGGGGTGATGGTAGAAAACATGGGGGAATTTAAAAACATGTTGTTCCTCGTTTACCTCAAGGATATTTAGAAAATTTGGGGGAAAACATCCACCCTTTTCCCAGTTTTCCCCATGGTTTTCAAGCCTTCATGTCCCTACTTTTGAGTAGTCATACAGAGGCTTGCCCTGCTTACTTGTAAATATGATGCTGATGCTTACTACTGAGTAGACATGCAGAGGGTTGTGTTTGGGATGCTCATTGAAAATGCTGCTCAGTGGGGAAACCTGAAAGGGAAGTCACTTGGAGGGGGATATGTATCGGGGAACCAGTGGGCATGGAAAGGGTCGAAGTGCTCAGTCCCATCATTGTTTCTCACATCCTGATGATCACACTGACTGATGGAACCAGCTTTTCCTCATCTAAACAGAGCATTGGGCTAACTGTATAAGAGTTTGCATATAGTGTGTCATTTGGGCTTGAATCTATTACTACCATAGTCCAATAATGCAATAAGATAATGTTTAAAAAAACACAACTTAATTAGCTATTGTCGAGGGAGTGACTTTTACTGATAGAAATACAAATATATATTAAAAAAAACATGCCACTGTTCATGGAAAACCAAAGAAAACCATCTTTTCTCTTTGTGAAAAGATGTGAAGTAGCTTGACAATTGATGACAAAGCTTCCTGCAGATTCAGTTATCCTTGGCTCTGTAAATATATATATTTATATTTACACACACACACACACACGCAGGGTATGCATACACACACACCCCTTTAAAGGGTAAAATTTTGACTCTACTGATGTTAATGGAAGCTATCCCAGTGGGTAAAGTACTGCCAACAGGTTGAAGCCAGATGTTCCTTGGCCCCTGTGGAACTGACAGGCAACCAGCAGCTGGTGCTTTAGGTATTCTTCTCATTGTTCCCAGCTATGGGACTGCATCATCATTTAAAATTTTGATGGCAACAAGATATGCTCTGTGACTGAGTAACCACTCTTTAGCATATATTTCCTAGAGAACAACTTTGTCAGCTACAATTTAGCAGCTCAGTAAAAGTACTCACTGAACTATCAAAGTTTCAGAAAAGAAGAAGGAGAAGAATTATTTGTATTATTCAGACATAGTAACACCTGAAAAGATCAACAAGTATTTCAATATGGGGGTGGGGGAGAAAGGAGCTATAAGGAGGACTGACTTCATAGACACATCATGTACAGACTTCTCCCCTTACCTCACTATAAAGATTTCAAAGGCCGATCTGACTCAACCAACTAAAATGTTTGTTTTAGAAAATATTCTCAATTCTTATAGAAACTCTAATAGCAACTATAGGTCTAATCTAATCAATCCCATCCAATAGTTCCGACCCCTAAGTCAGAGATGAGAACTTCCCCTGCTTGTTGCTCTCTTTAGAGAAGTCCTAGGGAGAAAAGAGAAGATTTAAGGTTAAAGGTTAGACTTCCTGCTAAGATGACTTTGATTATTTCATAACAGAGCCAAATGACCAGGTGAGCAAAAATGGGAAGCTGTCCAGCTTGGCAGCAACCCCCCCAGAACATCTGATACCTTGGGCAGCAATGCCTTCCATATAGACAGGTATGGAATATCAGTGAAACATTTCTCCACATTATAACATTATGGGGACTCCCAGAAAAGTACATTGTTCACTTTCACTTCTCCTGCGTTGGGTGGGGAGCTAATTCTCTCTGTTGCCGGGACTCTCGGGAGTCTCATGGTTGTGTTGTGAGGGCACTGGGTCTCTCTCTCTTTGGTGCACCCGCGCTGGAGAGAAGCAGCTCCCGCTGTCCAGCCCCCCTTCTCCATGGGCACCACACCACAGCAGGAGAAGGGGGGATGGAGGGGGAGGGGAGACAGCCATCACGGGTGTGATGGGGGTTTGGCATGCATGTGCCAGACCCCTGCCACAGCCGCCAACACCATGGCATGCTGTGGCAGCAGCCTAGTCTGGTGCACAGCCTCTTCCCACTTGGGAAGGGGGTGGCTGGCAGACTCTGGTGGAGCTGGCGGACGGCAGCGGCAGATGGCAACAGCGGCAGTGAGTGGGGCTTGGGGTGGGAGGCGTACGGTGGCTGTGGACCTGGGGGCTTCCCCATGTGGTTCTGTTGATGCAGAACATCAGCAGGAATACGCAGGGACCCAATGTCAGCTGGACCAAGTGCCACTTGGGCACTTGGCCGGCTGTCATTGGCAGAGCCCTGTGGCCAGAGCAGCAGCCCTTCTTTGCTGCTTTGGCCATGGGGCTCTGTGCCTTTTGGGCTTGTGGATAGGTTGGCATGTTGTCTGGGTTCAGATGACATGCTAAACCTGCTAGGGTGAGTGTAACCCTACCACAAGCCATGGCCTCACAGGGTGGCTTAGAAGCCACACCAGGTTGGCTTCTAAAGCAGCCCACGGGGGTCTAATGACATGCTAAACCTCAGTAGGGATTAACCTGCTGAGGTTTAGCATGTCGTGCAAACCCAGTCACAGGGTCTAGGGAGAAGCCCTTGTAGGCAGAGAGCAGATGAAAACAGGATGTTGGATAGCTCCAAGTGGGTCTTGCTGGCTACTAGCCCACTTACCAGGACAATGGGAAGATGTTGTCTCAGAAATGACCTAAAGTGAACTAAAGCCTTCTATAGACTGACAAGACCTGTAGTGTGGTCAGCTCTGCCCTTCCTGGAGAAGCTGACTGGAGTATTAAAGGGCTTCACTTGCTTTTACAGTCTTAGACTTCTGCAAAGTGGGATCCAGAGGACGATGGCAGGGCAGTCTCCTCTGGATGGGAGGGCGCTGAATAAGTCCTCTGTTGCACACTAGAAGGTCTGAGGCCCATGGGGTCAGGATGACAATTCCCAGTAATAAAGCACATGTTTCAGCAGCACATGTTATTTTGAGGAACAAATGTTTCACATTTTAAAATGAAATCCCAATGATTATCCAAATGAAAAAAAAACTAAACAAAACACCTTTATAGTTGCATGGTGTGGTGTGGTGTGGTGTGGTGTGGTGGTTGTGGTGGTGGTTGTGGTGGTGGTGGTGGTGGTGGTGGTGGTGAGGGTGTTGTGTGTGTGTAATATAAGTATAAATATAAAAGTCTTGTTCACACTGAACTTCCAAGAGGAGCTTGTGCATGTACGCAGATACACACAAGATCATTCATACTACTGGGAGTGTTTTTAACAGAAATTTAGTATTAAATATTATAAACAAATAAACAAATTTCATCCAATACAGGAAATTCCCTAAATTCCCTAGAATTCCCTAAAATCCCCTAGAATTCCCTAAAGTTCCCTAGAATTCCTACTGCACCATGAGGAAGTGTCCACCCCTTCTCTGGGCTGTGCACAGTTTGTGGCGAAGGTGGCTGTGTCCTGTCAAGACACTAGACAGTCTAGGCAGTCCACACCCATTTTCCAGGTCTAAAACTGGGCAGGGATGGAGCAAGACTTGGCCTCATCCAGCAGTGAAATGACCCAGGGAGGCATGAACTCTTTCCCCGTTGCCCAGAGAGGAAGTGGCTAGTTGACAACACCAGCACACTTTTGAAAAGGGCTGGAGGGAGGGGAAGGAAGGAGATATACCTGTCATCTTGACCTCTATCTATCTGCTACTATATTGTAATCGCTTGCTCAGCTTCGCATCCTGATCAATGATGAACATTTGGAACCTAGCTTTTATAAGTGAAGTGTGCTATTAATCATTAATTTAGTTTTTCCTTGAGGCACATTTCTTAGAGACTATAAACATAAAGGGAACATTTATACTCCTTATGATATGGTCTGATCTGTCAGTATAGGTGTTGTTCCCACAGGGCATTTGTATGCTTTGGACATTAACATTTTATTTTTCTTTAAAAGGTTGGCACAAAGCTACAGTAGATAGCAACACTGACCATGGGGACTGAGCAGTATTGATTTATTTGTGAAAGTGGACCTGTCTGCTAGGTTATAGATCCAGCATACCATTGAGCACCTGGTTATAATCCACTACCTACAATTTCCCAATGATAGCCATTTAACCATTTTTATAAAAAAATAGCGAGAAATGTTGTATGCCCACCTCAGTGCAAGGAAGCCGCTTGTAAGGTGAAATAGTCTAGAAAATTATAAATGGCTTCCACCATGCCTACAGGCACATGTCTCAGGGTCATCTGCAAGGATTTCTGGAAACATGCTTATAAAACGCTAAACCAATGGGGAAAGAAACGCTAAGTTCAATGGGGAAAGAAATGGAAGAGGAGACATGAGCATGAAAGAGAATTCACTGCATTTGAGCAGTTGGTTATGTCTAGAGAACTTATAGAAGGGAATGCATCAGCTAGAGGTATTACAAAGATGATATATAAAATGATTCACAAATCAGAAGAGCAAGCAGAAAATCTTAAGATAGTTTGGGATACAGATTTTGAGGAGGAAATAGCAAAAGAAGAGTGGAATAAGATATGGGATAGGTGAATATTGAAAAATATGTCAATAAGGATAAAAGAGAATTTCTAAAAATTAATTTGGAGATGGTACCTGACTCCGGTGAGATTAAATAAAATAGATAATAATTGTTCTCCAATTTTTTTTAAAATTATATTTATACCCCACCTTTTTTTCTGCAAGGAACCCAAGGTGGCTTACATAATTCTCCTCCTCTCCATTTTATCCTCACAACAACCCTGTGAGGTAGGTTAGGCTGAGGGGCAGTGACTGGCCCAGAGTCACCCAGTGAGTTTCATGGCCGAACTGGGACTAGAACCCAGATCTCCCGAGTCCCAGCCCAGCACTCTCACCACTACGCCACACTGTTGGAGAGGCTGTCAGGAGCTGCGTACGTATGCTTATATGTGGTGGAGTTGTAAAAATGTATTGGATTTTTGGGGAATGGTTTTTGAAGAAATATTGGAAATTATTGGTATTGATTTAGAAGCAGGGGTTCTTAACCTGTGGGGTATGCCTCCCCAGGGGAGGTTTGGACTGACTCCAGGGGAGGTGTGAGTAGCCCCTCAACTATAAATTGTTTATTTTACAAGTACATAGCAGCACAGCTTGGCAGTTGGCCCAACCTTATTTCTTTCTACTAATCTTGGGAGCTATGCCATTCATTTAATTGAATATGCATTTTTTTTAGTCCAGAGACAGAGCATAAACTAAAAAATGCAAACTCGTCCTGCCTAAGCCTGAATTTTGGGCCGTTAATACATGGGAGGTGTGGGTCAAAAGATTTTTCACAAGGGAGGTGTGACACCAAAAAGGTTAAGAACCACTGATTTAGAGGTTTGTCCTAAATTAGCATTGTTATCAATAACCGAAAAGGTGGCTGGTCCTCAAAATGTTAAAGAATTAATTGTAAATTTGTTAACGGTGGGTAGATTAATGATAGCAAGATAATGGAAAGTTCATCAAGTTTTCTCTATTACTGACTGGTATAAGGAAGTGTGGGATATAGCTTTAAACGATATGTTGACTTGTAATATCAAATGTAAAAGGGGACAATTAAAGAAAAACAATTTTAAGGATATATGGGGATTATTTTTAGACTGTTTTAATTGAGGGAAAGGGGACTACACCATGTCAAGATTTGATGTATTTTTGGAATGTAGGTTTAATGAGAGCACGGATTTGATTGTATTTGATTTGTTTATGTTATTAAATTTTAAAATAAAATTTTAAAAAACCCACTAAACCAACAAAATGCCACACAAACAAACAAAAACAACCCACCTCATTTATAAATGCCACACCATGAGCAACAAAAAAACAGTTGTGATTTGAACTATCATGAATTGGTGAGTGTGTAACCAGAAATTATCCTTTTCTGTAAGCATGTGGAGGTAAAGGGAAATTTATTGAAGTCTATTGACTCTAAAATGCATAAAGACCCCCCAAATCTGGGCTTCTCTGTCCTGGATCAGAATAGAATAGCTGGATGGCTCCATTCACAGCTGAAGCAAATAAGAAAGTTAATATCTGTTGTCCGATATGACTCAGACCTGCCCCTCCAGGGGTGAAGTTAAGAGCAGCTTTTCCTTGAAGTCATCAAGGTAGTGGAAGCTAACGCAGAGATAGCCTTAGAGGTGTTGCTTGTAGTTGCTACAAAACCCACACAGTAAAGTCACACTAGGAATGATTAATCCACTGCATTACTGTTCTGGTACTAGACACCCACAAATCTAGTCCTTGGTTCATACAACTAGTGATTCCCATGTTATCGTCCCTGGGAATGTACAGGACCCTCAGCCTAGCCAGGATAGAATAGTTTCCGATTGTGTGGTTCTGGCATCTATTTGGCAGGGATGTACACGTAATTGTCAGATTTGTGCAATAATGGCCACCCTTTTTCAACTTGCTCTGACTGTGCAAATCATGGTAGGCACATGCACTTTCATGGTAGGAACATATGCCTAGTAGGAACATGCACATGTGCCTTCCCACACATGAAAGGGTTAGTTTATATATGTTCCTGAGAGGGTCACAAGTTCATGGGCAGTCCTGCTCCCAAGGTCCCAGAGCTTATCACACAGGGTATATTTGCTGCATGTTCAGCCCTAGGAGGGACTGGAATCTGCTGTTGTGATAGCAACTGACTCTCCACAAAGGTTCTGCTCTCTAGGCCAGAGATCCCCAATGTGGTGCCTATGGGCACCATGGCACCCATGGGCACCTCCAATGGCACCCATGGAGGGGTCTCCAATATGGTGCCTGCAGGCACCTGGATATATTTCTTTAAGTTTTTTTTAATTTTTCTCCAGGTATTTTTTTTTAATATACGAACATAGATTTGTATGAAATGCATACAACTTTCTAGCAATACTTACCTGGTAGGGGAGACACCATGATCATAGCAATTATACATAGGCTTCAACAAAAGTGGACCAAATATTGAAATAAGTATCCATTTGAAGGTAGAGTCTATATGCCACCTATTCAAATATTGAAAGTTTTGTACGGTTCTCAATCCATTGCATTATAGGAGGTGAGTGTTTATCCTTCCAGTGTTGTAATATCAGTCTTTTAGCTGTCGAAGGGCACAGAGAATCCATTTACACTGACCATTTTTAAAATTTCTATGAAACAGGTAAATAATTTAAAAGCATGTGTACATCAGTGAATAGTAAAGGCTGTTCCAGTACAAAATTTATCTGTCTAATCACCTCCCCCACAAAAGAGACAACCATTGGACATTGCCAAAACATATGTTTAAAAGAAGTGTTAGCTGCTTTGCACTGCCAGCAATTTACTGAATTATTAGACAATCCCTTGTTAAAGAGACGTTGCAGTGCCCAACAGACATGAAACAAAAGTTTTTGCTGAATAAGATGCAGCCTAAGATCCATAGACATGACAGGTAGATGCCAAAGCAGCGATCCACTGATTAGACATTTTGTGGTGGTGCCCACAGCAGTTTCTAAAATTCCCAAATGTGCCCATGGGTCCAAAAAATTTGGATATCCCCGCTCTAGGTTATCATAATCAAATATGTGACTGACAGATAGCAGGTGCAGGGCCTTTTGGGGAGTGGTACGACAGTTGTGGAACTTTTTTTTGGCAGTGAGATCCAACAAGCTCCCCCTCTTCCCATGTTTACTCAGGCTTTGAAAACTTAAAAGAAAAATCTGGAAGGCATTGTATAATTGATGTTTGCTGTTCTAATCCCCCCCCCCCCAATTTTATTGCTGGTGTTTTATTTTTATATATATATATATATATATATATATATATATATAAGAATATTTGATTTATTTTAAACTGTTATTATGCTTTGTTTCTTTTTGAAAGCTGCTTTGAAAATTGCTTTTGAAAAGTGAGATAGAAATAAATTAAAATTAATTTTAAAAGGGCCTATAGTGGAACAAGCTCACCCAATCACATAAGGAATATGCACATTCAATTGGGAAAGTATTGAGAAAAGCTTACTTCTTAGCTTTATACCTTACCTCAGCCTTGCTCAACCTAGTTCCACGCTGGCTGGAATGATGGGATTTGCTGTCCAACACATCTGGGAGACACCAGTTTGGGGGGGACACACACCTCCGTATCTGGTGACAAAAATGGTTGCTACACATTCATGATATTGGAAAATATGGATATTGTTGTAAGCTTGTCTTTGCTGGCAACTTCTTGTCTGAACTGCTATGAGGGGAAAGCCTACCTTGCAGTTCTCTTCCTCTTCTATCTATGACAGACTGTAAAAAAGAGTAGTAGTTAAAATGACCACAGATGTTTTGTAAAATCAATGTCCAAAAGTATCCCTCCTGGCGACATTTGCCTAAGGGGTTATGTACAATCTGATTAAGGCAATATGCAAACTGTGACAACCATTTGCACTATTGAGATACCTGTGTAAAAGTTGCAATAGCCCCAGAGCAATTAAATACATATAAATTAAGTGGAGGGCAGTCCAGTGAGCGAGATGAAAACCACAATCCTTCCCATCCTAATTTGACCACTGAATAGCACTATTACCATGGTGAAGATCTCTTTTGACAGAAAGACAAGGACTGCTATGAAGTGCAGTTACAGGCATTTACATCCCTTGCTATGAGTGCGGCTTAAGCATTCTTAACTCTCTGCTAGGCTGTGTCCAAGAGACAAATGATTTCCAAGAAAGTAGAGGTGGCTTGATAGAGGAAATGCTAATGAATGACTTTCCACCAGTGAAGAATGTTAGTAGGCCATCAACCGGGACATGGGATTACATATCATTTTCCTCAAATAAAACAGGGTTTCATAATTGGTATTATTCATTAAAGCCAAATGCTGTGTCTTATCATCTGGTCAGCTTGTAAACTACTCTTCCAAGGGGTTGTTTTCTAAGCCATGACCCCATAATATCTGTGATCATCAGTATGTGATCATCATACTGACAATGTGCGTGTGTTGGAAGGCTTCTGTTTTTGAATATATGTTCAGCTTGTATACACACACACACACACACACACACACACACGTTAGTCTGTTGTTCCAGCACATTTTAGGTTGCCAGTACTGGCAAAAACATTAGAATAGTGTTGAGACCTTCTGAATACCAACTGGTCAGAATTTAACTAATCACTCTATTGTAGCTTTTGGGAAAGTTCTGCTCTGCTATTAGAACTTTTGGCTTCCAGTTGCTGACATATTATGAGCAATAAAAATAATTTAAAAAGGAAAGAAACACACACACACCCAGCACAATCTGTTTCAGTCTGGGCTCTTTTCTAGTCCTGGAAATGGACTGGGGTGGTCATCTATGTTCTATTTTAATGTAAAATACTCCAAGTAGTTTTCATTATCTACTGTGCCCTATTTCCCCTCCTATATTGGATGCCAAAGAGGCTATCAGCTGTCCTCCCCTCCTGCTGGTAAATGCAAGCTGTTTCAGAAGGCAGGCCATAATGATGCAACAAAGACTAGTGGAAATTATGTAAAAGCGTTTCCTTTCCTTTTCAAGCATGAGTTTTATTGAAACTCTCCATCACACAGGAAGACAAGGTCTGCAAAGCTAATTGAGATCTGGATATTTAGTGCTAGTTTCTGTTGCTTCCTTTATAAATAAATAATAAATGAAATTAATATTTAAGAAGCAACTATTCCTTTTACAGTAGGAGGTTCTTTTCTTAACATCACATTCCAGTCTGTAAATCTTCCTAAAATATAAAGCCTTTATGAACTGATTTTTTTTTTTAATCAATTCATTATGGGACCTGAAGGACAGAGCCTGCAAAAGGGTGGGTGGTGGGTGGGATGCTGTTGTACACATGCAAAACAGTCCACTCCACATAGAAAATGGTTAAAAATGAACAAAATAGTGTTCATTAATCCTTAGTAATCATGTGAAAAACATGTGAAGGGGACTGTCTTGTCCTATAAATGGTTCAAATTACCTTATGCTTTAGCAGTTCTAGATTGTTCCAGTGCTAAGTACATTGTGAATGGGAATATCATCCAATGTAATCTCTCAATGAACAATCTACAAAGCAAATCCTCAGCACCAAAGATCAATGCTGATAGGCTCCTGAAGTTCTTCAACTGGTGGGCAAAAAGGAAAGCACAGTGACTGTCACGATGAGGGCCTGCACTTCAAAATTTACCACTACACCACTGGTAAAAAAGACTAGAACTTGTGAAATCAGTAAACTCAGCCTGATATCCTATGCTATTTAAGTGCCTGCTTGTCCAAAACTATCATATATGTAAAGTTCTCTTTTAGTGCAGTCACCCATTTAGCCCAGAGCCATCTACTTCAACTGGCAGCAGAGATCTCAGTCAAAGATCATTCCTATGTTTTGCTACCTGAAGTCTTTTAACAGTAGTGAAAATTTTAATCTTGGACCTGCTGAATGCAAAGCATGTGCCATGCTACTGAGCTATACTCTGTCTCCAGTGTAGCACCAATCTCAGGAATCTGTGCAGAGTGCTAATAGACATCTGTGACAGATGTGGAGTTTTCATTTTGCATGCCAGGCAATGGCTATATGGTCCTAGGTTTAGTTGCTGAAGGTTCAATAATGAGCTTATCAGTAACAAAGAATTGGTAAGATTCTGTATTTCAGATTAAGAAAAGTGCAACTCTTCATGCAGGTTACACAGTTCAGGAGAAACATAACATATGCAATTTAGGATTTTGTACGGGGGAAGTCCTCCAAAGATTACTAGTTTTATTGTATACTGTTGCTATTTCTTTCTTCTTTTCCTTTTCCTGATTTCTTTCTGCAATTTTGCTATCTTCTTTTAATAACCAATCTTAAAACTCCCATTTTATTTACCTTACACATCATACACAAACTCCCCTGTGGGAGACAGTTTCTTTGTGCTATCAGTTTCTCAATGTTTAGACCATGCTCTTCTTCAATTTCTTTCTACTTCTGTACAATAGTGAAAAATGTGCTTGTATCAGTTTTATCAATTCCCTTCAGAACTAAAAAAAATCAAAACCAAACCCCTTTAATTGCAGTATTGATTCCATGTGGTGCAATATGGCATGTAATTTCCTACCGTGTTCCAGGTCAGCTCTCTGATGGAAACAATTGTATTCAGAAGCAATAACTTCCACATTATCCCAGCAATAAGGTCATCTTAGTTCATGATAATTCAGAGGTTGACGGATGTCACAAGGAATGATGGGTGAACCATAAAATACATAGATTAATAATAGAATAAAAATCTAGAGTATCATCTGAACTTCTTTGGTCTAGACCAGTGGTAGAGACCTTTCTTCCCCTTTCTGTTGAGAGCCACATTCGCTTGGGGTAATCTGTTGGGGACTACATGCCAGAGGTGGGCAAGGCAAGAGCTAGACATGGGCAGAGCTACCCTTTTCTCTCTCACTTTCTGTGAGTCAGGCAACAAAATATCTGAACCTTCAGAGCTAGATGAACCTTCAGAGCTAGATGTTCCCAGGAAACAGGTTGCCTCAGAAGACCCCAGAACTACCCGAGATGGTCTGGGACCCTCAGGGGTTATGCCTTTGGATCTGCTTCCTGGAGAGACAGAACTCTCAGCTTCTGAGGCAGAGTGGGATGCTGGGCCGCCACCTAGCCCCAAGAGCGCCAGCACCTTAGGATCCATGATAGGATGGTGGCCAGGCAAAGAAGTGCTTGTTTACTGAAGAGAGGACTACTTGTGAGTAGGGCTGCCCTCACAAGGAGGATATCTGACACAAGCCTCTAATATGATGCAGCTGGGCCCTGGGTGGGCTCTGGTAGCATTGGCTATATCAGCTCTCAGTTGTAACTTGAGAACGACATTTTATCTTTAGCTCCAGTATCCTTGAACTTGTTGTGTGTTCAGACCTCTGTGCGACTGACCTCTGGATTCCTGGCTGACTCTGCTCTTTGGACTGTGTTTCTACTTGACTGCTTTCCTGTGTTTTGACCTTGACGGTGCCTCAACCTCTCTTCTGGGAAACACCTACTTGCCTGGTAATACTGTGCTTTGACCATTGCCTGTATCCTGACCACTCCTGCCTTACTCTGTTGCCTTACTGGACTGAATTTTTTGTGCTTTGACCATTTGCCTGCTTAGCTGATTTCCCTATTTGGATTTATCCCTGTATTATCCTAGGCTAGAGCCTGACCCAGCTGGAGCAGGACAAACCCTTGGTTTCAGATTCTGACTTCTTAGGAGAGCAACAACCAGGTGTCCCAGCTTGGCTGTAACACTAAGCTTTTTCTTGTTACTTCTTGTTTTTTTTAGTTCCTTGTTACTTTAGCCACTCCTGCTGTTGGGAGGAGCCAAGTGGGAGCAATCACTGCTTGTGAACAATGTTGGGAACCATGTTTTTTCTGCCACCTCCTTTTTTGCCCCTGCTTTCGCTTGCCTGAGATTGGAACTGATTCTTGCAGAGGGCTTTTGAAATTAGGCTAAGGGCAACCTGCAGTCTTAGGGCTGCAGGTTGCCCACCCGTGGGACTTTTCTGAAGAATGCTGTTTTGTGCTGCTTTTGAAGCTCTTTAGAATACACAGCTCTTCTCAGTTTCTGGAAAATATACTGGAGGAACAGATGGCCAAGACAGAGTTTGGGCCACTTTAAATCATGCAGTCTCTTGAATTACACAAGTTCTTCCTCCTCCCCTCCCCCAAAGAGCATGAACAAAAGGTTGCAAGTTTACAAGTGAGGTAACCAAATACAGTTTGAGGCTGGGATTCATCAGATGATCCTTTTCCATTCCAGTCTCCTCTTCTACCCTTCTGAAGCATAACAGCCTTTTAAAGGCCTGCTCTAGCTCCAAATATTTGCCACATGGTTCAAATTAGAAGCAGAACAATATGCACACAAAAATTGACTAGGGTCAAAATCCAGCTGAGATTAGCAGAAAGCTTCCGAACTTGGAGGCTCACGCTCATCCAGTGCAGAGTGGGAGGAGCAGCAGCACTCCTCCTGTCCCATTCTGTGTTTTTATTAGATGGGCTTTTTCGGCCAGCTAGCAACACGGTTTCGGAAGAGGAAGGAAAGGAGGCTGGAGCAGCTACAGGATACCTAGTATTCTGGTCACCCCGGTCTCCTCCCTGACCCCCAAAATGCCCCCTTTACCCTCCCTCCAAAGTTGCTTTTCCAACCTCAGAGCAGCCCGCACAGTTCTTTCCATGCTGGCTGTGAGGGAGGGGGATCAGAACCCTGATTCCCAGCTCCCAGGCTGGAGCACTGTCTCTGACCTTGGAGCTGGGCATCTGAACTATCCTATGCCCTCCCACTGCAGATGCTGTCTAGGACCCGTAGGATGGTTTGCTCCACCACTTACAAACAATATGCACATTTATTTATTTATTATATTTATGAATCGCCCATCTGGCCAGACATCCGGCCACTCTGAGCGATGTACAATGCAATAAAATTTCCTACAGAAAGTGGAGGAAGGAACTAGAGGATCGGCTATCCTTGACCTGATTCTAACCAACAGAGACGAGTTAGTGGATAAAGTGGCAGTTTCAGGAACTCTGGGGGAAAGTGACCATGTTATACTTGAGTTCTTGATTCTAACGGAAGCAAAAGCTGAGTGTAGCCAAACACGTACCCTGGATTTTAGGAAAGCCAATTTTAACAAACTCAGAACAATGATTAGTCAGATCCCATGGCAAGCAACTCGTGAGAAAAGGAGCCCAGGAGGGGTGGGAGTTTTTTAAAAAGGAAATTTTAAAGGCAGAATTGCAAACAATTCCCACAAGGAAAAAAGGCAGAGGGCAACAGAAGAAGCCAATGTGGCTTCACAATAAACTCAAAGAGGACCTGAAAACAAAAAAGGACACACATAGGAAGTGGAAGGAAGGACAGGCTACAGGGGAAGAGTACAGGCAGGTAGCACAGAACTGCAGGAATAGTGTCAGGAAGGCTAAAGCTGAGAATGAGCTAAGGTTAGCGAGGAATGCTAAAAGCAACAAAAAAGCTTTCTTCAGATACATGCACAGTAAAAGACAGAAGAAAGAACTGGTGGTTCAACTACGCAATGAGGATGGCAAATTGATAACAGAAGACAAAGAAAAGGCAGAAGTGTTCAATTCCTACTTCGGCTCAGTCTTCTCCCAAAAGAGGGTATATGACCCCCCTGGCAAACCTGAAGTGCAGACTGAAGGGGCAGGATTGCAGCTTGAGATTGATAGGCAAATGGTCAAGGAGCACCTGATTACTCTGAACGAGTTTAAATCTCCAGGGCCTGACGAGCTGTATCCTAGAGTAATAAAGGAACTGGCAGAAGAACTCTCAGAACCACTGTCTATTATCTTTGAGAAATCATGGAGGACAGGTGAAGTGCCAGATGACTGGAGGAGGGCAAATGTTGTTCCCATCTTCAAAAAGGGCAAGAAGGAGGAACCTGGGAACTATAGGCCAGTCAGTCTGACATCAATCCCCGGGAAGATTTTGGAGCAGATTATAAAAAAGTCAGTCTGCAAGCACCTTGAAAACAATGCAGTGATTACTAGAAGCCAGCATGGATTTGTCAAGAACAAATCCTGTCAGACTAATCTGATCTCATTTTTTGATCGGGTAACCTCCCTTGTGGACTGTGGGAATGCTGTGGACATTATATATCTGGACTTCAGCAAAGCTTTCGACAAAGTGCCTCATGATATCCTGATTAGCAAGCTAGCTAAGAGTGGGCTAGATGGAACAACTATCAGGTGGATCCACAATTGGCTACAGAATCGGACTCAAAGAGTGCTTATCAATGGGTCCTTCTCAAACTGGGGAGAGGTAACGAGCGGGGTACCACGGGGCTCGGTCCTGGGCCCAGTGCTCTTCAACATTTTTATTAATGACTTGGATGAGGAGGTACAGGGAATGCTTATCAAATTTGCAGATGACACAAAGTTGGGTGGAACAGCTAATACTCTGGAAGACAGAAACAAAATTCAAAGTGACCTCGATAGGCTGGAGCGCTGGGCCGAAAACAACAGAATGAAATTTAATAGGGATAAATGCCAAGTGCTGCACCTAGGGAGAGGAAACCAAATGCAGAGTTACAGAATGGGGGACACTTGGCTCAACAATACTACAAGTGAGAAGAATCTTGGAATTGTGGTAGATAACAAACTGAATATGAGCCAGCAATGCGATGTGGCTGCAAAGAAGGCAAATGCAATTTTGGGCTGCATTAATGGAAGTATAGCTTCCAAATCACGGGAAGTGATAATTCCCCTTTACTCGGCACTGGTTAGGCCTCATCTTGAGTACTGCGTCTAGTTCTGGGCACCTCACTTTAAGAAGGACATAGACAAACTGGAGAGGGTTCAGAGGAGGGCAACAAGGATGATAAAGGGACTGGAAACAAGGCCCTATGAGGAGAGACTGAAAGAACTGGGCATGTTTAGCCTTCAGAAGAGGAGGCTGAGGGGAGATATAATCGCACTCTTCCAGTATTTGAAGGGATGTCACACAGAGGAGGGCCAGGATCTCTTCTCAATCATCCCAGTTTGCAGGACACGGAATAATGGGCTCAAGTTACAGGAACCTAGATTCCACCTAAACATCAGGAAAAATTTCCTGACCGTCAGAGCAATAAGACAATGGAATCAACTACCTAGGGAGGTGGTGGGCTCTCCCACTCTGGAGGCATTCAAGGTGCAGCTGGACAGACATCTGTCAGAGATGCTTTGACCTGGATTCCTGCACTGAGCAGGGGGTTGGACTCGATGGCCTTGTAGGCCCCTTCCAACTCTACTTTTCTATGATTCTATGATTCTAAAATACAGGGGACACACACACACACACACACACAGAGTATAAAACACAATTAAAAACAGTACAAAACTTAAAAATCCTAACCCATCCCATATTCCCGCCTGAAAAGCCACGTTTTTAATGCCTGGCGGAAGCTAATCAAGGAAGGGGCATGGCGGAGGTCACTGGGGAGAGAGTTCCATAAATTGGGGGCTGCCACAGAAAAGGCCCTCCTCCTAGTCCCTACCAGCCTGGTTTCTCTGGCTGATGGGACAGGGAGAAAGGGAGAGGCCTCCCAAAACATTTGCAGCTACAGTGATGTCATAAGTAACCAGTTCTGTCCTCTTGATTAGCCTGCTCATATATTCATTATTGGGTGTAAATGCATGTTGGACTGGGACTCGGGAGATCCGGGTTCTAGTCCCCGCTCAGCCATGTAACTCACTGGGTGACTTTGGGCCAGTCACTGACTCTCAGCCTAACCTACCTCACAGGGTTGTTGTGAGGGCAAAATGGAGAGGAGGAGGAGGATTATGTAAGCCGCCTTGGGTTCCTTGCAGGAAAAAAGGTGAGGTATAAATTTATAATAAAAATAAATAAATAAATAGTGTCATGCCTGTTAGCCAGCACAGTCTCAAACCTCCATGCATTCAAGGGACCTATGATCATAGACTTTACTCATCTGTGGATATAACTTTCTAACTAATCACATATAACAGTGGATTTGTATACACCATAGAAGGCACTAGACCAGTGATGGCGAACCTATGACATGCGTGCCACAGCTGGCATGCAGGGACCTCTCTGTGGGCACGTGAGCGGAGCGAGATGCTGCCACCTGATTCAGCTAACCAGCTAGCAGGCGATCAGGCAGGGGTCCCGGGTGCCTCCTGCCACTAGGATTCCCCCGAGGGGCGGGGGAACAAGCGGGGAGAGGAGAGGAGAGGTGGGGAGGGCAGCTCCGGCTCCGTCAACACGCCTCCCGGCCGCGCTCCTCTTCCTGCCGCACTCAGCACTGGGCGAAGGTGTGGCTGGGCTGCCACTTTAAATGCTCGGTCGGCTCCTCTCTGCCTCCCGCACTCGCTTTCTGCCCACCTCCTTCTCGTGCGCCCTCCTCCTCCTCCTCCTCCTCCTCCTCCTCCTCCTCCACCTCCACCTCCAGCCTTGCCTGCCTGCCTGCCCTCCCTGCATGTCATTACACAGAGATGTGGGCTGAGGTAACCGCCACCCTGCCACAAGGCAAGCCAAGCCAAGGCGGGGGGGGAGCGGGCAACATCGGAATGGATCGCGACCGGTGCGGAGCGCCTCCCTCCTGGCTTGGCCCTCCCTGGATCTTTCGCATTTCCCAGCAGCTCATTCTCCGCTCCAGAAAGTCAAGCCTCGAGATCCACCTGTTATCCCCCACTGAATGCATCCTGGCCCCTGAGTCCTGTGTATTTTAAATCGGGAGAGCCGCTAGGAAGACTGCAAGCCGTGCAAGTCCCCTCCGCTCGATCTCAAACTGGAAGCTCCTTGGCATGGATTTCGACCCACGTGTCTGTAGTCAGAAATGTAAAGCGAAGTGCACAGGAGGGGAGGGATGTCTTTGTGTATGAATGTGAAAACTGTTTGTATAATTGAAAGCTCTGTTATTGTGTTTTTCTTTTAAGACAAAAGATGTTAATTAGTTCGGACAACTGTATGAGTTGTTTTTCTAAACTAAAACCTCGGTATTCAAGTTTAATTGTAGTGTTGGCACTTTGAAATAAATAAGTTGGTTTTGTGTTGCAGTTTGGGCACTCAGGCTCAAAAAGGTTCGCCATCACTGCACTAGACCAGTGTTCTCCAACCTTGGGTCCCCAGATGTTTTTGGCCTACAACTCCCAGAATGCCTCAGCCAGCATAGCTGGGGCATGCTGTGAGTTGTAGGCCAAAAACATCTGGGGACCCAAGGTTGGAGAACACTGCACTAGACGATTGAGCTACACTGTCTTTTGGAGATTTAATGAAAATGTGTGTGAGGGGAATTTACACGCACTTCATAAATGGAGGAGATTTACACAGTATCCCCGTGCCACCTTCTGGACTTCTGGAAGCAATGGTGTAGCCAGTGGTAGAAATAGGATGCTGGTCTCAATGGGGACTTGGCTAATGTCAGGTTCTTATCTTTAGTGTCCTCATTTTACCATGAAAGTGGAAAAATTACAACTGGAAAGTGAGCTGGATATCCTAGCAACACAAAGAAAACAAATATGTGACTTGCACATTCCCTTTCCCCACTGCTAGTGTAACATCCAAAGGGGAAACTTATGTATCTCCCCTGTGGTAAATTTCTATCTACACATATTTAGTCACACATCTTACTATGGGGAGCTACACATATTTAGTCACACTATACTACAGGGAGCCTGTTCACACAATGCCAGGTAGTGGGGAAAACAGGTACATGAGTCAAATGAACATCTTTTTAAAAAAAAATCTTTTCCAGGTCACATGTAAAGCAATTCTTACTCACACATAAAGTTGGATCCAAACTAACTCAGTCTCTCCCACAGAAATCAGTGGGACAAGACCTACATGCAACTTAGTCTATAACCATGCCACAGCCTTTTACCACTTCTGGGTAACATGAAGCCATCCTAAGAGCGCCAATTTCTTTGTAAGTTGGCAGCACATATTTATATCCACAAAAAGTGCACTCCCTCTTTGTTAAAGGAGGGTAGAAGCCCTTTTCTGTATGCTTTTTATTAATGTCCCTTTGTGTTTGCAAAATAAATACAACTTTATTTTTGCCAAACAGTTCTGAAAGACTATCAATTTCTTATGATTTCTTAATTGTCATGGTTAATTACCATTGACTTGCTCACATATGTTATCATAACAGTGCCAGAAAATTTGCCAGTGAACCTCCCATTGAAAGCACTAGTGACCACTTGGCTTTATCCCTTGATACAATTTACAAAAGCAGGGAACGTTTTCTATTTTTCTGCCAAGTTCAACTTATCAGTAGTGGGAAACATTACTACAGCTAACCTATGAGTTTTTCTTTGCTTCTAGTACAAAGTCACAAAGCATGCATGCACACACATACACAGCAGGGATTGGCACACCACCATATGCTGAATCTTTCCTGCATGGTATTTGCATGGTAAAGGTCAGACATTTGCATGGTAAAGCCCAGAAATCATAACATGTCTTTCACATGCAATTCCGGCATGTGAATTCAGGGTAAACAAGCATGTAGTATATATTTTAAAAACCATCTGCAAATTTAAGCAGTTAACAGCACAATCTTATGGCTGCTAGGCAGTGTCTAGAATGGCCATAGGATTTTTTAGAGTACCAGTTCCAACCTCAGAAACTCGCTCCGATGTTGAAGCTGAGAGTCTGAACTCAGAGCACACACCTTGTAGCCAGTGCAGAAAGAACTGTGCTGGCTGCATCTCTGAGGTAGCAAAGGTGATCTCTGAGAAGGGGCTCGGGGGCATACCGGGGGGCAGGGAGGAGGTGAGACTGGTGCCATCACAATACGAGGTATCTTGACAGTGCCTCGGCGTCTTCCTTCCCACTCTGAAGCACTGCAGTTAGCAGAAATCAGCTTTCTAGCTGTTTTTCTGGGCGGCAGAAGCACAGAAGTGACTTTTGCCTACACATGCCTCCCACCCTGCATAGGATGCCAGTAATCTTCTGAGTTTGTAGGGTTATGGGCATCCCAATTGGATTGCACCCTAAGTCTGGAAACATGGATAAAACAAATGATGGAATGATAGAAACTCAAAAATCCTTGCCTGGCCTTTCTGAAAACAGCTAAAACTGGCACTGGTAAATTCCACATAATGGGAATTATTGGATGGAGCATTGTTTGGTGTCGTCTGTGCTTCATCAATAACTTAATGGAAGATAATTATATTGTGCTATACACTTTGCTTCCTTGAAATTGTGTCCATGATTTCCATAGATGCCAAGATGGTAACCATCTCTGTGTTACTCTAGTAGTGCAAGGGACCATTTATTTTGTACAGGGCTATCCCCATAATAACATCTTAGATTGCTTTATGAATCATAGAAGAGGTTCCAGGGGGGATATACCCATCGTTCTATTTTTATCATCTAGTAACACAAAGGTTATTGTGTACAATGACACTGAAACAATGTATAAAATGGTGTTAGATGCTACTGGTCTGCAAATAACTACAGATTAGACAGTTAACAGGATTGCAGGTTAAAAGATGTTCATTCCTACTAATCAGTTATACCAACTGATCTGATTCATCACTTCCCGCAAAGGAAAAGAAGATGTTGAAGGAAAATCATGGTTATGCAATATGAAACTCTGTGCTTTCAATAAGGCACACTTTGCATCATGTATGAAGGAGGGTTAAAGGGAGGCTTTGTCAGTGGTTGTTCCCCAGTTGCGGAATTCCTTGTTCCAGGTCATTCAACAAAGTCTTAACCTGGGTTTCTTGTATCAATGCAGTAAAACATGAGCTTCTAGATGCTGTGATTAAAATACCATGGCACAGTTTTAGTGTGCGCACACTGACTTGGATCCAGGAACTGTTGATGGAAGGGCTCTTCTCATGACAGGTGCCTCTTTTCAGTTTTGAAGGATCCCCCCATCTCCCCTCTCACCACAGCTCTTCTCATTTGGGTGGGGGGGCAACACCCTGTGTAGCATTTTCAGGCAGTTGGAGGGGCTGCCGTGGAGAGGAGGGGACAGGGGAGTCTTTTCAGCAGACTAGTTTCACATGCCTAAATCTGGATCCAACGAAGTATTTTGTATATTATACTTTATTTTATTCTATAGGCTTTATCTAGCTTGGTTTTAAATGATGTTGGCTATCCCAAGTCCCAGTTACTAATCTGTATAAAGAAGATTGCTATCTATCTCGATCCATTAAAATATATAGATATATTTTTATTAATGTAGACATCTTTCATACTAGTTACATATTTATTTGAGTACTAGTTAGTGGCAGGAGGGAAATACATATAACTCTTACATAACAAATTGTAAACCAAGCTTATCTTGATTCCTTCTCTCTTCTGTATCTTGTTACTTTAAAACCAACGTTTTAGCATAACAGCCACGTCCCGCTGTTGTTCCCCAGCAACTTGTGTCTTGTCAATTTATCTGACTTCACCAGGGCTACCTGGAAAGGTTTGTACTATTGGAACCTCTTGCTATCATTTTCCTGTCAATTGTAATAATTAGCTCTTTTTAGTTAACACCAACTTCTTGAAAGGAGATTTCAGATATGTTCTGTTTATTACCTGTGGTGCAACAGACAGGTATTTTCCAATTCACTTTTTCTGATATGTTTGCCCTTCTTCAAAACTGCCTTTCCCTGCCACCCTAAACATTAAATAGGATCCGTTCCTCATGGAGTATATGTGTGTACACACATGTATTTGTAAGAATGATGTAGACCTCACTCCATTTCATGTATTCTGCAGTCTTTTCTCTTGTAAAGATCACATAAAAAACCTGTGTAACAAAAGTGGGACTCCTCCTCGCTGCCGAGCCATGAAATTGTTTATGACAGAATCATACAAAAATGTATGTCCATACTATATGGGTAGTTAACCTAATGAATTATGTCTGCCTCTGTAGGTGTTATGATTAATCCAAGATTCTTCAATCATGTGATTCCTTGGGAGGAGAGGGATTTTCTTGCATTCTCTTTGTTTTATTCAAAATATGTCTGCAATACCACTTCTATTGTTTTACTAAAAATTTTAAGTCAAAGCTTTTAAAATCATACAACTTGCTTTGCTGGATCAGACTAAATACCTATCTAGTCCAGTATTCAGTCTGCAGGAGTAGTTAGCAGATGATAGAGGGAGCAATGCTGTGTTTGCCTTCAACATCTAATAATCAGAGGAACACTGCCATTGAATATGGAGGCTCTGCTGTAGCTAGTCTGGCTAAAACCCATAAAGAGAGCTACCTTCCATCAATTTGACTAATTCAAGAGCAGCTTCACCTGTTAAAAGGAAACGATGACAGATGATGCACAAGTGATCCCCATGTATCATTTTCACTCCCCTGGTGAAAAGAACATATATATAATGGTCAGTTCCATGTTGTTGTCCCTATGATAAGGTTGAGATTCACTAGAGAGTAGTAAATGTCACTCCTTGAACATCGTACTAGAAGTGCAAACTCCATGGATTCTTCCTTGTGACAAGTAAGATCACCTTAAACTAGTGGCTATTGTCATAACTTACATCATTCATACTGTTATAGGGGTACTGAAATAGTGGATTTCCTGCATCAGGTGGGGCTGGGCTGGGCTAGATGACTTTTGAGGTCACTTCCGACTCTATCATTCTATGATTCTATAAATCACTTTCCTTAAAACACAAAAACAAAAAAAACCCTAAAATCTAAGAACCCTGGCCTTTTCAAGCTGTTCTTCAAGTAAAACAATGCACAATAGTGTGATTGAAGTCAAAACAGGAACAATTTTAAAAATATTTACCCTCTCTGCTTACGCCAAAATCACTGCACTGGAAAAGCATGGCTGTGATTACAGCCCTAATGGATTATTTTGATTGCTTATTTGAGAAAGCTCCCTGTTTCAAATGAAATCCTCTGAAACTGTTTAGATGTTGATTGAAACCTCTCCAGTGGATGTATGGTAATCCGTGTTCTTTATCATCCTCATCAGTTTCTAATGGCACAGTGTTTACAAGATTTAGCTCCAATCCTTGGCAACATCTCTCAGCTAAATTTCTTTTCTTTTCTTTTTCTTGACTCACTTTTCCTGCTGTCTCATGTTTCAAGTTGGTCTACTAAGGATTGAGTTTAAAAGGGAAAAACCATCCCACTGAAATTTCATTGTCTCCAAGCATATGTTCAGACATTTCCAACAGCTATCAAAACTAACAAAAGATTCTTTTTAAAAGATGCTCGGCTCCTCAGACTGATCAAGGAGAGATGTTTATAAGAAAATCCATCATCCTAGTGTGGCCCTCAAATTCCTGCTCAATCACTCTTCAGCATCTGACGAGGGACATTTTGAACCTAATGTGGCTGAAGTCCTTGTTTGGGTCACAAATTATTCAAGAGAGGTATGAAGCAGATTTTGAAATGTCCTTATGTAATAACAAATTTTTGATCCATCCGAAACTGGATTCTCATGTCCACAGTCCTTACTTATGTAACAAACTCAGTCATTGAACTGTCCTGTCCTTTCTATCCCACTACCAAATTTTATCGGCTAAGGGTGACTGTACAATTTCAGTAGACATTGGAATACCAAAATAGTTGGCAGCCACTCATCCCATTTTTTTCCTGATTATCTGCATTAATTCATCTGATCTCAAATGAAAGGAAGAACAAGGATGCATGAGAAAGGAACTTAAGAGTTCCCTAGATTAGGAATCGGCAGACTTCAGGCTTGTGGGATCTACTTTGTTTTTTTACTAGAACCATGAGATCCATCAAGCAGAGCCTACTGCAAAAGACATACACTTAAAATTAAAGAATTCTGAGCATGGGAATTTCTTTTGGGTACCAGAACTGCAGAGCTCACAGCCCTTGTATACAAAAATCAACACCTGGTTACCCCAAGTTTTCATACATAATTTGAGGGGAGAAAGGGGAAGTATTTTTGTTGCTGCTAGTGTTAAACAATTGAGAATCAGAAATCCTTGTTGATCTACTACAAATCACCCAGCGGTCTACCATTAGATCCAGATCTAACTTTTGGCCTACATAAACAGCTTAGTGTCATTATGGTGTAAAAGTGTTCATGAACCACTCTACAGGTTGTGGGAAAGGATTATATGACTGAATGCTCACCCCTGGGGTGGAGGAATCTAACAGATAGAAAAATAGCATATCAACACTTCTCCCTGACATCTTGTTTCTTATGGACAGTTCTTGTTCCATGAATGAAAGGATCCCTTCCATGCACACAACCTTTTTTCCATGAAGTATGTGCTCTTTCTATTCAGGGAGCAAAAACCCTGTACCCTGGAGTTTTTCAGAGAGGAGAACATTGAATCATTGATCCCACATTTGCAATCTAAACTGATTTTTAAAAAAATCCAGGAAGAATTTTACCATACAATGAACTTTGTATCTAGAGAATGTCTTAGTCACATAGGATACAATCCAGCAGACACTGTTTTTGCACAATTTCTGCTATTTCATCGACTTATGAAATACTGAAATTAAGTCTGGCAAATGTTTGACATCTATCATGCAGAAGCCCTTTGAGATAGCTCCCATGTGGTATCTTCTCCTTGCTGCCCCTATAAGGTACAATGTCAGGGTCCCTCTCCCTTAACATCACATGGAAACTTGCTGAAGAAGTGACATAACGAAAACACCACACAGAAGTAGTTTTCTGTGACATCCATGTGACAGAAGTCACATACAGACCAGCTCTTGGAGATTACATAAAGGAATGCTAAAAGTGTCCTCCAGTGTGATGGCAAGCAACCATATGAGACAAGGTATCAACTTGGTGAGAATTAGATTCACTGCTAAAGACTGGGTATATTATTGAGCTTTCTTTTCTTTTTCTTTTTTGTGTGCTTATAATCCCCACTACCTTTCTGATCCTGAACATTTTACATGAAAGTAAATATCAGTTATTTCAATACAGCGGAGTCCCATAGCAGTACATGCCTTTTGTGACTATTGAAACTGCAAAATACAGGAATTACAGTATTTATAATGGTTCTCTACCCAGGAGGCTTCCCATAAACAATTACAGTATATTGTTTCAGTGGTCTGTATCACATATCTGCTGAAGCTCACAGAATTTTAACCTGGCAAATAAGTGACTCAGACCACCAGTCCAATAGGTTCACACTGGCTCATTTCTTACGATATCATCATAGCATCATCATCATCATCATCATCATCATCATCATCATCATCATCGGAAATCCCAATACCATTTTGATGTCAGTGACCTGCTTCCTGTTTTTCATCACTTGGCTTCTACTCTAAAAGAACCTCATGGATTGAAATGGGTTAAGCACTTCCTACATACCGTATTCCTTCTTTCATTATAAGGAGGTCTGGTGTATCTCTCACTTTATTATATAAAACAGGGTGTTCCTAGACCAGCTGCTATTCTCCTTGGAATATCCTAGGTCTAGCTCTTCTTTCTATACCACAACCTCTTTGACTGCTGAAATTAGATTTCAGTTACCAGATTGACAAAAATGATGTAGTAATTTGAATATATTCCTAAGGAAATCATGCATACCAAAAAAAGCGAGAATTTCCTTATCAGTTATGACTGGTCTAAAAATACATATATCGTTGACTGTATACTGTAAGTTACATATCCTACTTACACATCCAGTTCCTGCACCACAGCAAAATAACATCTGAAGCTGCTGAGTGAATGCTGTAATAGGTATGGCCTGTTGAGTCTATTATGGAAAGAAATGAGAAGTTGGGTGTCCTTAAGCTTAAATTAAAATAATGCAGAAATAGGAGGCTCAGGTGCCAGTGGTCATTCATACCCCAGGTGCGGAATAGAAGCAAACAGGTAAGGCAGATCACAAGAAAAAAGGAAGGATGGGGCATGCAAGGTCACATGGGTGAAGAATGTCATGGAGACAAAAGGCCTGTGAAAAATAGAATGTTGGCCATGAGCCCACATAAGCTGGGTGGGATGGCACTCTTCTAGAGACCTTATGAGCATTTGGGGAGAGGTGTTCCCCTAGGTGATGCTTATGAGCCGGTTCAGGACAAACACAGCCCGAGAGTGTGTTCAGCCCTATCCTGCAAACTGCTACCACCCCCTTCCCATGCTCTAAGGTGAATTAACTTACCCTGAGGCAGGCAAAAAGAGGAAACAGAAATGTCACAGGAGTGGGCAGTTCCAGCCCCACATGAAGCATCATTTTACCAGTGGTTTGAGAGGATGGGAGCTGTAGTCCAGCAGCGCTGGAAGGCATCAGGCTAGGGAAAGCTGCCTTAGTCAATATGTTATTTCCTCCTGACATTCTAGAACAGTGTTCTCCAACCTTGGGGCCCCAGATGTTTTTGGCCTACAACTCCCAGCTACGCTGGCTGGGGCATGCTGGGAGTTGTAGGCCAAAAACATCTGGGGACCCAAGGTTGGAGAACACTGTTCTAGAATGACAAATATCTGGTTCCAATTCCCATACCAGGGGGACAAGTTGTGGGCCAAAACATTTGGAGGGCCTTAACTCCCATGTTTGCTTACCATTAGCTATGCAGGCTACTATGGCTTATCGGAGTTATAGACAAGAACATCTGGGGGGCAAAAAGTTGCCCACCCTTGTGTATGCTCTGTGATTTTTAATGTCTCCCTGCTTCCTAATCCACTTAAGTGTAATCTCTCAGATAGTCACTGTTATCACAAGATGCTTTAGTGACATAGAGTTCAGTCCGTACTATGGCAACTTTTAAATGACCAGTGATTCAGAAATGCTGAATGGGGTCATAGTATTGTATATCTTAGTAGGGAATGGAAATATAATGCATACCAAATAACAATAATAAAGAGAAAAATATTCTACAGCTGAAAAGTGCAAACTATGATGCATGAAGGATGGGAGGTTTTCACTTAAAAAACAAACAAACAAAAAAAACCTCATGAAAATTGCATTACCCTTTCCCAGAAGCTCAGCCTTGCACATCTCTAAAATATCTCAGCCAAGAGCCTTAACATAGTTCACAAACACAGTGGTAAGATATTATTGATCATTACATTTTGAACTCACAAGGGAGAAAAAAGTGTTAGAAGTCTGACTTTGTGCCACAGAGGAGAAGGGACTATATTACAGCACAGCTATATAACCTGTGACTTTGTAGCAGCAGATGACAGCTAACTCCCCTGTGTGTTGACAGACAGCATACACACATACCTCGGATATATCGAAGATATTAAGGCTAAGACCGAAACATGCATAGAGCTACACATTTTTATGAAGACGAATATGTAGCTGGATAAGGTACGAATCAGTAAAGGTTACATCTGATAGTGACTACAATTAATAACTCTTTTCTTATTCACAGAGCATGGGATCTTTATTGATTGTGGATGCTCAGATACTCATTTTACTCATCTGAGAGTTAATATCTGTAGTATAGAACCACTCTTGTGCACTATATCCAGGTCCATAGAGATGGACGAGCATCCCCCCCACCCCAAATCAGAAACAATTCTGGTAATGTTTCTGAACCAGTCTGGGGGGGGGGAAATAACTCCCCATCCCAAAAGCCTTTTCCCCAACCCCATTGAACTATGGGCAGAGGATGAAGATACTGGGAGGGGGGAAGTTTGAGGGGGGTGGCCATTCCCCCCCCCCATGGGTCCTCTGTAAGGCAGTGGACCTGGCTCCATTGTATTTCATAGGGTACTTTTAAGAGGTTTGTAGGGTATTACTTCAGCTGTAGCAGCTGAAGTAATGTTGGTTTTGGCTTCCAAAGCCTCCACAATCATTGTCTGACAGAGGCTTTCCTCAGGCCGTGTGAAACATTTGCCAGTCAGGGAAGGCAGAAATTCTTCCTCCACTCGGATTTTGATCTGAATGGAAGAAGAATTTGGGGGCTTTAAAAGCTCGCCTCTCTTTTGAGGTGGGCCTTAACAAGCCCCTGAAGTTCTTATCAGAGACAGGCTCACAGGAGAAATCCACTGGCAGACCAAATCCAGGCATCAATTCAATTTTGAATATGATGCCAAAGACGTAATTAATACCAAAATATTTTTCTCTGGGACACTGATGTGGTTCAGTCACGTGGTGCCAAACTTGGCTATTCCTACTTTACTTGTGAGCTCTTGTATGAAGCATTCAGGTAATTAATCTAAATCAGACATCTGATCAGTGCACAATTCCTAGGGGTGCACACTCATTTCGGGATGAATGGGAAAACACAATGAACAGGCTTATTTTGTTTCTTTCATAATTCATCATGAGCCAAATGTTACAGGCAAACTACTCCTGAAGGACAGTGATCCTGGATGAGGCGGATCCATTCAGTATCATTTGTGCTGCCACCTCCTTCATTTTTGTTTCCAGTTGTGATTTCACTAGCCAGTGGGCTGTGGCTAGATCTGATGGGGTTGGGGAGTGAGAGAACAGGGAGAAGTGGCCAGTCTGGCTTTCCAATCTTCAACTCAGACATTTCTAGCAAAGCTGTCCACCAGTCTTCTTTGCCCAGAGGAACCTCCATTCACTAGCAACTAGGGGAGGGGTGCATAGTAAAATCAAACAGACACAATGTGGTTCCTTCTTTTGCTCTTTGTTTGAAGAGAGGCAGAGACCTTTTGGTTCTTTGATTGTTACCTGTGTGTGTGCAGATTAAAAGTACAATTCTCCATTTCTTTCCATTTGCATTCGGCATTTTGACTTTCTACATTTACTTCCCTGAGGCCTGATCTGATCTATATTCTCGGTATGTTCAGAGGTTCTGTTTATTGTTTGAAGTACAGGCCACATGTCTGTCCTCCACCCCACCCCACCCCACCTTTCTTCATTTATGGGATCAGCCCTTCCCCCCCCTTCCTTGAATGATCTGAGATTTATTCTTGTTTTGGGGGAAGGCATAGGGAGGGTGATTAAAAAATACTGGCACAATGTTTCTCTCCTGTTCAGGGTGATTGGAATTATTTCTCCCTTGAATATTTAATCATTCTCAGTCTGTTTGGGTTGGCGACAAACAAGTAAACTTGGAGAGAACCTTTGAAAAATGGAGGGACAATATTTCTGTCTCATACACACACAAATGCACACACATACCTAGACTCACAATTTTTTCTACCTGGAAATTATTTATCATTCTCAATCCATTTCAGTTGAGAACAAACAACTTAACTTGAGGGAGTACCTTGGACAAATATGCCACATTTGTTTCAAACCAACCCAAGAATTGTTTTCTACCTTGAATATTCAACATTCTCAGTCCATTTAGGTTGGGAAGATAGAGGTTAGACTGTTCTTATGTACAATGGATTAAAAAAATGGGGAAGGGCTTTCTCTTACCTGTCTGAAAAATTTGACAGGCATGATCTCTTGGGGGTAGCAGAAAGCCTGGAAATCTCATACCAAATGCATGGAAAACAAAGACATTATAAGCACCAAAAGAGCATCTGTGTCTCCCATTGAAAGCAATGTTAGGCTGTGTGTCCAATATGCCTTTTTTCCCCTCACTTGGGAGGGGGAAGTATAATGCCTGAAAATTCCACGATAGTTGGATGGAAAACATAGAAGTTATAGACAGGAGAAGAAAACTTAGGTCTCCCATTGATATTAGTGGAAATGAAAAACAAACAGAAATTATGAAAGAGGCTGACATTTGCACAAAAATAGAACTCTGTGGGATTTACTTCCAAGAAGCATTTGGAAGTTGAAACATTTTCTGTTTAGACACAGCATCCAAATAACTATCTCCTGGTGCACCATATTCAGTCTAGAATGAGTCCAATCTAGATTGAATATAATATGTTTCTATAAAGGAAACATGATTTTCTTGAGTAGTGAAGGTAAATTTCATTAAATATAATGATTAGTTCAGATATTCAGAAACCCCAGCAATATACATAAAAAGGAAATTGGTGTCCCTGAGTAGAGCACTTGCAGCTTTATTGGTGCATTTGTAAGAGTTGCTAAATTGCTCCCATCTCCTAAAGAAATTATCTTCCACCATCTCTGCCTCACTGTGGGTGGGGAGAACATTGCACCGCACGGGAGGCGTGGAGAGTGAGACCACTATTGGGTGATCTCTCCCTCCAATCAGGCTTAATGGGGGTGGAGGGCTAGGGTTGCTATTTAGATCCGGTTGCCTCCGCCCCTCAGCCTCTTTCGATTGCGACTCCCCCCCTGTTAGCAGTGTTGGCTCCTCTGGTCGCCCTTTTAGGGGGGCAAGTAGGAATTTTGGCTCATTGTCTGGATTGACTGGGGGCAATGGGTGTGCTTTGCCTACTTCACACTGTGAGTCAAGGTAGGGTTTTTTTTGTTTTGGGGTTCTGTTTAATTCGGTTGCATTTCTGGGAAGTGCAGGAATAGGCAGTGGGGATAGGGTTTGGTGAGCATCCAATGGCACCTTTTAAGTGACTGGCGTCAACCCAAGGCTCCCCGTTGCTGAGTTGTGCGGCTCGGTCTGTGGGAGATAGGGCCACCTTTGGGGTCAACCCTTCTCACCCACATCGGTTGTTGTGCGGCACCGTGTGGAGGTGACACTGGGAAGGCCCTCCAGCACCAAGTGGTGTGGAACTTGGGGGTGGTGGTGAGTCACTGCACCACCACCCCGGTTTGGATGTTTTTGCCCAAATGTGTTCCACTGGCCGCTGGCCAGTTGTAGTTTAGACCTGCACTCCTCTCTTCGCAGATCTTCAATCTGAATAAATGTGGCCCTGATTTGATATCATATTTATGTGTCTTGACTCTTCATTTCCTCCACTTGCACGCACAATGTTGATGTATGTTGCGAGCTGCCATGCTTTGGTCAACCAGGAGCTACAAAGAGTCATGAAGAACCCTGTATTACAATCTTCCCCAACATAGTGCTTTCCAGATGTGTTAGACTGCAAGTCCCATCATTCCCAGAAAACATGCCAGGTTTCTGGCTTACCTAAGCCCAGGGGAGACCTCTTTGGAAGTGGAGGAGTCCAATTCCCTAGCACCACCTTCTTCTACAGTAGACCTGGCATGACCTGAGGGGTCCTGTGGCAGGGATGTCTCACCTGAAGTCCCCAAGAAGCCCTTTAACCCTGTTCCAAGCCCACCTGTAGACCCAGACTCGCCTCCCTGTGCTCACGGATCATCAGAGCACTGGAATGGATGGACCAGGTGGGATGCTGAGATCCATTGCTGGAGTGCCAGAAGACTCTTTTGCCACAGGGTATACCTGTGAGGAAGGGTCTACTCAGGAGCAAGGTTTTACCATATGACAGATAGGGCTAGTGATGCAGAACCAGCTGTGACTGGCAGGGGCGGCCAACATATAAGTTCCCAGTCTTCCTCAGACCCTTGCTGGGTCATTAGCTCCCATAGAACTATTTTCACTCCAGCTACAGCCTCAGGACATATGATGGACAGACAGCATGGAATGATGGGAGTTGCAGTTTGGAGGATGCACTAGGCTGGGGAAGGCAACTCTATTGCTTTGTTGTAGAGATAAAGCTCCATCAGCACCATGGCCAGCTCCCTGACTCACGTTCATTTGATTAATCATTTCCAAAGAGACTGAGCAGAACAGAAAAATTAAACCTGGACACATTATTTGATATTGAAGCCAAGGGTGATGGAATTTGCACTTCAGATGGTACAATTAATAATGAGATTAAGTGGGTAGACTTATACATAGATCCCAGGAGAATAAAGTGCAAAAAAACCCCAAAAAACCCCAACCTATATATATGTTTAAAAGAGCTATCCAAATTATAGCAATAAAATCTCTAGTTGAAGCTCTAGTCATAGGCTAGAATATTAGCTTCCTGCTATATGATGCAGTTGCTATAGAAACTTACAACTGGGAGCTAAATAAAGTAATTTCTATGCTGGTGTTGGTGTCTGTAACTTCAGCACCTGATGCTAACGGAATTGTGCTCAATAAACATATTTAAACTTTAAAAGCATGCTGTAAGCTCACAGTAGTTTCTGTATACAAATGATTGATCTCAATTAATCTTGGTTTAGCAAGTAAGAGCATAAGAAATCTTAGGAGGACGAGGAGGAGGAGGAGGAGGAGGAGGAGGAGGAGGAGGAGGAGGAAAGAGTAGCAAAGGGCACGTGTATGCTCCCCCTGTCTAATCAGAAATCTTGCTTCATCCCTCTTTCTCTTGTCTTATTTTCATACTACCTAGTTCATTCAGGTTCTCGTTTGTGTACTTGATATATCTTGTGATTTTAAGCCAATTAATTCTATCATCGCTGACAACCTTTAAAGATAAACCTGAGAACAAAGTTCACTTGTTGTGTAATTGTGTGGTGCCTTCATGAAAAACAACAACAATTATTATAATGGCTGTGTAAAATGTGCAGTGCATTGTAATTAGGGCTGCAAGCTGTAATCATTTTATGGTGTAATCTATGCATGTTTAGACAGAGAAAAAGTCCTATAACTCCCAGCATTCCCCAGCCAGCACTGCTGGCTGGGGAATGCTGGGAGTTGTAGGACTTTTTCTATCTAAAGATGCATAGGATTGTGCCTTTAATCCATTGTAGCTGATAAATCAATTAAGCCCAGTCAAGAGGTTGATGCAGGGTGTGGGGGAGATGGTTACATTGCTTTAATAAGGGATGAAAGAAGAAAATATTAGAGAGGGTTTTCCTGTTATCAAAAACATTTTGTTGTATCCGGTGGTTGCTTTCCCTTAGCAAAAGTCAGGAGTCCCAATTTTTGCCAAAAATAATCCACCCACTTAGACCCCCACCCCATCTCAAAAGTGGGTCCTGAGGAAGAGAGGACTCTGTGGAGCACAATAGGATATAGATTGGGGAACTGCACTGGGTGGGGAGCTCAACAACAACAAAAGTTGTGCTCTAACTTGCATGAGTTCAGGCATTTTTCACTAAGGCAGTGTCACCATTGGAAACAACCCATTCTAGATTTCCTCATACTTTCTTCAATATCTCAAAAAGGCATCTGGGTTGTGGTTTTCATTCAAAAATGTCTGTATGCCATAACAAACATTGACTGAAGTGATCTATGCCAGTGGTGGCAACCTGGTGCCCTTCCAAAGTTTTGGTCTACAATTCCCACAATCCCTGACCATTGGCCACGTTGTCTGTGGCTGAAGGGAGCTGTAGGCAAAAACACCAGGAAGGAACCAGGTTGCCTACCCCTGATCTATGCAGCTACTCAGGAATACATTTACACTCTGTAGATTTAGTACCAAGGAAACCGGGTTTTTTAGAAACAGCATTCCCCACCCCCAATTATTTCTTGAAATACCTTAGCCATCCTCAGAGTAGATCCATTGAAATCAGTGTGTAAGTTAGTCATGACTAATTTAGGTCCGATTGATTTTGGTGGGTCTGCTCTAAGTATGGCTACGTCTGGATATAAGCCAATACCATTATATACAATCTGAAGTAGAAGTCCACTCTTTAAAGGAAACTTTGTGATTCTCTTGGCTTGACTACTTAGCCTGTGTGTATGTGTTTTTTATTACATAGAATTATTGTTTGGGATATTTTGAAATTTCACCAATGTACATTAAAAAAAGGAAAGTGTTTTACTGGAGGGGGGGGAGAATCAACCTCATTGCTGCATTTGCTTGTGTTGTAGAAATTGCCAAATCATTCCCATCTTCTAAAAATATAACGATGTGCTCCACAGATCCTGCATAAAGATGTTCAATAATGGGATCAGTGCCAAAGATCCTCACACCAGTGCTAGGGATGATTAAAATCTCATTAAAAATCCACCTTTTAAAAAACTGCAAACTAATTTTGTGAATAAATAAGGTGGTTCTCTCTGACATCAAAAACTTGATTGGAATTCACACCCTTAAGACACAGTTTTACCACTGTTGATAGAATGGCTGGAAACTGGAATCTCTTTGCTGACATCATCAGAATTCATTGCATCACAGTAGTATACATCACCTGAGTTTTAGCAGAGGCTGACATGCTATTTTCAGTCAGTTCAAACCAGCTCTCAGTTCGGGCTTGCCATATTCAGAGAGGGCCGTGAGGTGTGAAAGTAGCTGAGAATGCATCTGGAAGGACCTTGCAAGCAGTCTGGAGCCTCAGCAAATGTGTGTATTAGCCTGAGGCAAGAAGTGGCAGCTGGCTGGGTGACCTGAGGCAGGTGGTCAGAGTATTCACTGCTAATGTTGGCACTTAGGCCAAACAGCTGCAGAGCAGAACCAGCCTGATATCAGACTGAGCAGCAGTGTCTAGCAAGAGCCAGACCCTCAACTGCCAGCCAGATCTGAGCACAGCAGGCATCCATCCAGATTAGAGAATAAAGTCTAATTTCTAGAGGTGTCTGCAGGGTTGCTGTAGTTCAGTGCTTTAGCAAACCAGGTGTCAAAATAACACTGGACAAAGTTATATGTATAATTTCTTTTTTAAAAAAATTAGCAGTGCATCAATGAATTTTAACATAAAATTGAATTCACGTTGTATTTTAAAAATGAGCTCAGGTGGTTCATCTGAACATTCAGGTTTACTGCAGAAAGCGGCTGCTTGAAAAGGCCTCCATACATGGTTGCCACAGGAAAATGTAGCACTGGTCATCACATTATTCTTCCACCCGACATAGAGCATTTCCATACCAGTCTGGGAAACATTATACAATACGATCTGCTGTTTGTGCAGACTGTCTTTTGAGAACTCCAGGAAAACTGTATATAAGCCACTCAACATGGGTGAGCAAGAAAAGTGATTTACAGAGGAGCTTAGAACCTGATATATTTTTCTTGGTGCGATCCTCCATGCAGTCGGCCATCACACTTCTATTGGGATGTCAGTTTTGCCTACACCGGGCAGCCACAGCCCACATTTGAAGGTAGCTCAACATTGTGTGTGAATGACTCAATGCATAAATGTTGGCTTCTGTGCCAACATTTATACATTTGTTTTCATTTTCCTAAAACTGCCTAGGTAGGCAGGAAGAAATGAATGTCATTTTTCATCCTGTAAAGTTGTGCCCTTTGATGGAAGATAATGAAAACAATACAATCAGGATCCAAAGAGCTTCCAACAAGAGAAGAAATGCCATCTGCACAATTCCACCCCATGGATTTTGTATAATCTATGTGTGCAATTCGCTGCATGAAGTAGACCTCCGCATGCAGAAGAAATTTTCTGGATACAGCCTGGTTTTCCTTGTTCTTTTGCCTCTATATTACATTTTAGATTGTAAGCTCTTTGGGGCAGGGAACTGTTCTCTTATACTCAGTAGAGCACCATGCACATTGATGGTACAATAATAAGAATGACAACAACTGTAATCACTATCATCATCATGGGTCTGGAGATCAAAGTGGCTTCAGAGTGGTCAGAGCACTTAAATGGTTAGAGTATCCTGGGGTGGGTTGCTAGGGCATTTTTCTGTTTTCTTTTGGCTTCCAGCTAAAATTCAGTCCATCCAGATCAAAGCCATGGCATTGGGGAGACTTCTGGTCTCCACGTTTGTGTCTCTGTGATCTGTTATGGGTTATTAGCTGTTTCAGGTTGGTGATTGACAAGCCAAGTTGATACAAATTTACATAAAATAAATACATAGGCATGCCTAGATGTTCAGCACATTGAATTAAAGGATGCATTTCTGCACAAAGAGAAAATTTATAGTTGGGGCAAATATTATAACATGGCAAATACTGATGATATAAGAGATAAGGATAAACACTTAATAACAGCCTTTTACCTATTATTGCAGGGAAATTTAGGGAGAGGCAGAACATAAGGAGGATCAGAAAAGGAACATATAGATCTAGCATCAGAAAGAAAGTAGTACTTCAAACAATAGAGTGAAGTTTGAAGGCCTGAGTATAGGATACAGGAGAGCAAACAAAAATACTGAGGGTTCAGCACCACTCAAGGTTTTCAGTTTTCAAGTTTGAGATCCAAACCCTGAGAGGGAGGAGAGTCATGGTTACATGGCTGTTTGTTTGTAATGAAGACTTTTCACCCATGTTGTATTTATTTATTTATTTTATACTAATGTTTATTTTTATAATGTTGTATTTATTGTTAATGGTGTGTGTGTGTGTGTGTGTGTGTGTGTGTGTGTACACACACACACATACACAGTTAGTTGTATTTATTGATTTGGGGTTTCCTTTTCCCCTCAGGCTTCCCTAAATGCAATACATAAATTCAAAGATTTATGTGCTTAAAATACTACAGTTTTGTGTGTTTCCTCTAGTCACTTTTGTACCTGACCATGCCCTTTGGTTGCCTGGCCATATCCTTGGCTATGCCCTCATGTTGCCTGGCCACACCCTCTTGATCACACCTTCATGTTGCTTAACCATACCTCTTACAAATTCACATGTGTGTCCCTATTTTCATCTGTGAAATGTTAGAGGGTATGCGTCCAGTTAACCAGCTTCCTTATTTTCAACCTGATAGTGGCTGAATATGCAAAGAAGAACCAAATCTGTGGGTGGTGTAATTCACAGCATAATCCTAAATACCTCACATTCATAATTTAGTATGTTAACCTTTTCACAATGACAACAGCAGCAACAAATGGCATGTTTCAATCATGTACACACTTTTCTGGGACTTCAGTTAAAGGGACTTCTGAGTAGACATGTATAGGATCGTGCTGTAAATGATGAGAATCCCTAATTGCTACCTAAAATACATGCCTGGACAAAAAAAATATTTACAGACATATTTTAGGTAGGGGGATAGAAAGTGATCACTTAGATGTTTTTTTCTAGCCTCCGGTGTACTCAAATAATAAAACATTAAGCCATGTTTTTGCTAATGTACAAAATGTAGAATATTATTTGGGATATATAATACAAGAAACCAAAGTAGAATTAAAGACATGTGTCCCATAAATAACTCCATGTATACTTTGGGCAGGTGTGCAATTAATAATAAATTATTCTGCTTAATGCAAATTTTATTTTTAAGCATAGATGCATGTGCTGCATCTTAAGGCCCAAATGATTATCTGTGGAGTATACCAGTCGCTGCAGCTTCTGAGAGCATCTGTTTTATCTATTTATCTTTCCTTTTGTAGCATAAACTATGGAGACAATTCAATTTATTGAAGCCACTCTTTTAGTCATCTAATGGTGTAGTACATTTGATATGCTATTTGCCACTCGCTCTTAATGAATCTTTGATCAGCTTATACTTAGCTCGCCATTTTGCCTCCATGTTTCACTGTCCACAGATAAAAGGGTAAGAGTTTAATTTTCAAAAGGTCAAAATGGTAAACAAATTTAAAAGGGTCAATGCACTTCAGAAGACAGATCATAGATGGATCCCCTTGATTCTCATTCTCTGACTCTGTCGGTCCTTCTTAGGCTCTCCTGATGTTAACAAAGATAGACAAGGAGTGAATGTGTGACCAGGCTCTGCAGTTACCAACGGCTTGCTTTTCAAGTAGAGTACTTCAGCATGGCAGAGCCTAAAGACAGCCCTTACAGAACAGTAACACACCATCACTCCTCATTCTTCATGCACTACAGAGCCAATTAGAAGTGAGGAGTCTATTTTGCAGATTTAATTTGGAAGGGTTTTTTCCCTCCCTCCTGCTGGGCTTGAAATACATTCAAGACACACCTTGAGAAGAAACAAAGCAGTGATTTATTTTACTTATTTATTTATTATATTTATACCCCGCCTTTCTTCCTGCAAGGAACCCAAGGCGGCTTACATAATCCTCCTCCTCCTCTCCATTTTATCCTCACAACAACTCTGTGAGGAAGGTTAGGCTGAGAGTCAGTGACTGGCCCAAAGTCACCCAGTGAGTTTCATGGCCGAGCAGGGACTAGAACCCGGATCTCCCGAGTCCCAGTCCTCCAACACTCTCACCACTATGCCACATTGGCTCCCAAGACAGAGTTAGTCTGTCTAACCTGAGGAGTTTAACCTGCCTGCCTGATCAGTTGAAGCTGCTGGTTCAGTCTGCCCAGTGGGGTGGGGAGCCATTTCTTTTCAGGAGAATCCTCCTGTGCCTTTGGAGATGTGCATATTAAATCTGATCACTGCAAGCCTCCATCCTTTCCCCGTGTGCATGCCTTTCTCAGTCACTCTCCATTCAAACTTTCAGTCATGACCTGTGCTGCCTGGTTGTTGAAGGCTGCTCCTTTCTCCCTGAATCCTCGCTTACCCAAGTTATCGGGGCCTTGCTGTGGACTTCCTTATGAGCTATAGACACAACCCAATGATCATAACAATATCCCATCATAACACCTGGCCCAAGCGCAGGGCAGATTTTCCACCCAGTGCTTGGCCCAGGGACGAAGATTCACTGCACACATGCTTTCCCCGTTAGGGAAGGCCTGTGTGTAGTGAAACTGAGCTAGACTAGCAGGGCAGGCTAAGCAGAAGGGGACTCACCCGCATTTGGGCAGAGAAGCCACTTTCCCTGGTGTGGGCAAGTCCCAGCACTGGCTAGCTCCCACTCCACTCCCCTGTGAACTCTGATCTCAGATTGGAGTTAATAGTGGGGATGTGGGGTGTGGGAACTTGGCTGCTTTCCAGTGCGGATGGATCCTGAGGCTGAATGCTAGCCACCACTCATTCTCCCACTGGGGTTGGGGATAACAGTGGGGGGGTTCCACTGCTGGTGTGTGCCAGCAAGGAAATCCCCACTGTTATCTCTGATCAGACTGGGATTCCTCCCAGCATTTGGTTCATCCCGCAGCACCATTTCTGTTTACCAAAAGTGGCCCACTAGGTGTCTTGCATTCCACACCTGGTTCCATGCCAGTTAGCCAGGCTCCTTACCCATTTAAATTTTGAGAATAGGTTGAGATCATTTTGACCCCAAGACTGCTTTACCAGATAAAACTGTGGGAGTGTTCAGGTTATGAGCACCAGCTATCCTGAGGGAAACGTCGGAGGAAACCAGCTACTGGTTAGATTAGTGTTTGGCCCCAATACCCAGGTCAGGTGTCAGAAAGGCTACCACAGGGATAACTGGCATGTGGCAGCCAAGTGTTCATCATAGCAATGACGATGTTTGATCCTTTGATGTCAACTCTTCCTATCACTGTGAAGCAGAATTCACCAAGCACTGAACTATTCACCTACAAATTAGGAACATGATCTGGGTTTAGACCAGTATGGCGAACCTTTTTGAGCCCGAGTGCCCAAACTGCAACACAAAACCAACTTATTTATTTCAAAGTGCCAACACTACAATTAAACCTGAATACTGAGGTTTTAGTTTTAGAAAAACAACTCATACAGTTGTCCGAACTAATTTTCTTTAAAGAAAAACACAACAACAGAGCTTTCAATGATACAAACAGTTTTTTGTTGAAAAAAAAATCAACACAAAAAATTATTATAGTACTACATTGTACACATAGCCTGAAGGGAATTTATACAAACTTTTTAAATAATTAGGCACATCTATTTTTGGATAAGGGATTCTCAACTTGTAATATGATTATATGCCAGACTGAAATTGTATGGGCAAGCTTTACCTCGGGTCCTTTCCCTGCTTCTACAGGTGTCGGATTAGTAAAAGTAAAAGTCAACCTGTACTAGGATGAGCAAGATAAACAAGAAAACTAAACGTGCTTAACACATTTTAAACACTTTATGTCTTGGACTGCAAACACTGCATTAGGTAAAAGTTTGCATTGGGCATGCTTTTGCACAATTAATGTGATTTTTGGTATTGCATGCATGCTGATAATTTGTCAAACCTTGGCTCATACTCCATTAGTTTGAGAGCAACACATGCAGCACTCGGGTCAACTGTTAGGGCTTTACATCCAAGCCATGCTCTGTGCATCATTCTTCAAAATCTTTTAAATGTGATAACAATGCAAAAAAGAATTCTGTAACAGGAATTCTAGAATAAAATCATTCTGTTCCACAGTGTGAGAAAGAACAAAATCATTAGTGTTTTGCAGAGGCAAGGGACAAGATGGTCTTTTCGCGATCTGGTGACCAATGGCTCGAGTGCCCACAGAGAGGTCTCTGCGTGCCAGCTGTGGAAGTGGGCTACCTCCCACCCATAGCACACTGCATGTTCGTGGGGAATCTGGTTCTAAATCATTCATAGATGACCTGATTCTGGGTCAGGTTTTTGTGCATAGTAGAGCAGTGACCTCACAACAATTAAAAGTCACCTTGACACAAGCTTTTCTCCTTGCTCTGGGAGGTCATCCAAACAATCATAGTGTTGTTGGCAAACCCATCCAGTGGTGTCATCAGCAAACCAATATAGTAAGTTCCGAAGGATAATGCATGAATACTAATTCATGAGTTCAGAAGCATTCTCAGCATCATGCCCTGTGATTACAACTATATTTAGATCTAAAGCAACATCGTAAGCCACTTCTACCTCTATAGTAATGTCTTGTGTACACACACACACATCATGCACATGATTCATCTCATGTAAGCCCTGATCTGTGGACAAAGGACTTTTGCCACACTATGTGCACAAAGAGCTTTTCCTAGACAGTGCATCCTTTTACAGCTAGATCCTTGTCAAACAGACCTTTGTCGGGGCTGGCCCAATATATTTTGCTGCCTGAGGCAAGGGACAAGATGGTGCCCACTTCACTTCCATGTAAAATACCCAACTGGACTGGCAGTTGAATCTTTATCCGGTACTGACAATAGGACAGCCTCCTCCACCAAACTTGAAGGCAGCAGCTTAGCTTAGGGGGTGCAGGGCAGGTCACATGGCCCACAACTCGCTCCTTCAGTAGTTTGCTGCCACCCTTCCCAGCATCTGCTGCCTGAGGTGACTGCATCACTCTGCCTAATGGTGGGGCTGGCCCTGTGGAAGTCTAGACCCTCACCCGTTTGGCCATGAAGCTTCTGGGTGGCCTTCCAATCTCACTTGGTTGCTGTGGATATAAAAAAAAATAACTCCATGTATGCTGCCTTGAGATATTGGAGGAAGTGTGGAAATGTGATTAATAATTAGGGATGTGCGGGGAGCTCGATAGGGGGGTGGAAGCTCGGCGAACTCACCGGGCTTGACCCCCCTCCCGCTCCGCTCGACTTACCTTTCCCCTGCTTGACTCGTGTTCTCACAAGCCGAGCCAGGGAAAGCGACTTCCGGGTTCCCCAGCTCTACATCATTTACATAGAAAACGGCGTAAGTTTACATATACTACACTGTACTCTACATAAACAACGTAGAGCCGGGGAACCCGGAATTCTGGCAAGTGCCTCAGCTGGCGCTCACTGGAGGCTTGGATCGGCTCATGCAGCGGGAGCACTCACTGAGCGCCCCACAAGTCAGGTGCCGGGCTGGGCACCCATCTCTATAAATATAGCAGAAGACATCAATCATTTTAGAGAGGGACGTGATTCATTTTGGGATCCAGGGACCCTGCACAGGCCTCTGGTGCCTCCTCTTCCAAGTCAGTGGCCAGGTTACACTTATCAATTGATGTAGTACATTTTTAATGTGCACTGCTTAGGGATTTTACTTAGCACTATAAAAGTATAATAAATAAATAATGCATGTATATATATATGGTACCGTATATATCGTATATATTTTATACTTTGGTATCTCTATTCTCTGTTCCATTACTTTAACCAGTCATGGTGTAGTTGTGACACCAGAATGGTTTTTCCCCCCCATGTGGGTGTGTGAAATGGGGAATATGGTGGTAAAACCCCTGCGTGCAGACTGTACCACCTCAAAACTAGCATGTAAATGAATAGGCTGCAAGCATGTTCCTAAGTAAGGATTTCTGATCATTTCCCTGTTCCCTAACCCTATCAAAGCTTTCTTCTGTTGGCTTATGCTTTGCTTTCCCATTGATAATCAGTGCTTTATCAGATACCAAGGCCTATGTTTACAGCCATGAGAAAATAAAATTGATCATAATCTGAATGACAGACAATTATTTTCTGCATATGCCTTAAACTTTCCTTAAACTCAGTGCCAACTCAATATGCAATAATGCTGTTGTTCAAGACCATTGCTAAACCAATATCTCAAACATAGAGACATTGGATTGGATCCAGATTTAGTCATGCCTAGAGGTAATGGGACTTCAGTTAGTCATGACTGATTGATTGAAATGAGTCTGTCCTAAACATGACTAAATCTGGATCCGACACATTAAAATGCTGCAGCTTAAAATGAAATAGACCTGATGTTAAACTTCCAGCTGTATGTGCCAAGGGAGTTGAACTTACAGTGATTTACCATTAGCACATCTATCTTTCGCTTGCTATAATGGTGGCCACAGAATTACAGCTAATGTATGCTCTACTTGCAATGGATAACATTAAGACATTCCATTGTATTTCAGCTTCAGCTTCTCTCTCAATGTGAAGACGAGTCCCCTTATGGAGGGAATAAATGTGTGGCTTCTCAGCTGGCAGGTGAGAACAGCAGGTGGGCCAGCCATGTGTGCTTGTGCTGTTTGTCTAACAAAAGGACATCATCTATAGAGATTCCCACTCACCAGTGAAGACGCATCAAATAGCCCTGAACTCTTATCAACAGAAGAAAATGTATCCTTTGGAAGAAGCTGCAGCTATGTGAATATGAATGTGCGGATTTACAAACAAGATCTCGGTATAGCTCATTTACCCATTTCCTTCCTCCATTAAGAAGCACGAATGTCAACAAGGGTCTACAAAGATACATGGATGCTTGGAGGAAGCTGTGTTGTGTAACGCTTAACACAACAACTATGGCCATTATTTATCTAAGGGAAGGACAGGGGGAAACCACACTTTGATCTTATTCTAGCATAAGTGATTTGAAACCAGCAACCTTCCTGACACTAATTCTTCCAGCACCTCCGAGCGGAAATAGCAGGGGTCCTTATCAATAGCACAAATGTGTCTGCTGGCAGCAGCAGAAAATGTAAATGTACACCAAGCCTTTGTGTGCTAGAGATGTTAGCACTGAACCATTGCAGAAACTGATTTTTTTTTTAATTCTCTGTTTCCTACAAGCACATTCCTGAAAGCACAGTTGCTTTCCTTGTGGTGGTCAGGGGAATGGGTTTAGGATTTCCGCTTCACCCACCTCCCGCCAATTTGGGACTCCTGAAATGTCAGCCTGTAATATACTCCTATATATTGCCTGTGTTTTTGTTTTTTTCCTGAATGACTGCATTTTAAACCAGCAGTTTCTGGAGCCCTCTTGTTTTAACTTTATAAACGTTGCAGCTTTCCCTTGCTTTCTGATGAGAGTGTGACCCCTCTCCCACCACCCTGCACATCCTCTCCCATTATGCTGGTTTCCTTCCACCACACTCTGTCTGCAGAATAATTGCAGAATAAAAGCAGAGGCCTCGCACACATATTTTCTTGAAAATGGCCTGCTTCTTCAACAAGTTGCATCTGTTATCCCATATTTGAACTCAGAAACGAAATTCAGATCCACAAAGATCAAAGGAAATGACAGGGCCATTCTGTTGTATACAAACATGAATACAGTTAGAAAAGTGTCAAACTATGCAGACCTGCACCTATCGATCTTTTAAAGTGTTGGACATTTTCCACATATGATTATCCATTTCCATACATTGGCTTGTATCCAGAGAGAGGGCCTTTTCAGTGGTGGCATGCCGTTTGTGGAATGCCCTCTCCAAAGAGGCTTGCCTGGTGCCTACGTTGTAGTATTTTTTGGAGCCAGGTGAAGACCTTTGTATTCTCCCAGGCATTTTAAGAACTGTTTTTTAGTGCTTTCGGTGTTTTATTCTGCTGCTGGTTTTAATTCTTTGCTGCTGGGTTGATCTTGGTTTTATTCTTCACTGCTTTATACTTTGTTTTAGCATTTTTATTTTATATTTGTAATGCCTTGTACCCTGCCCCAGAGAACTTTGGTTATTGGCCGTGGTCGTGGTTATTGGCCGTGGAGGCTGGTGGCTTCAATGTCAGTGGGGAAGTGTGTATCCACTCCAGCTTGTAGTCTGAACTTTTAAGGAGCTGTCCATGGTGCTAAATTTATTTGTGGTGAGGTGGCGATAGGGTTCAGCACCATGGGTAGCTCCTTTAAAGTTCATATTAAAGCCCAGAGTGGATACACTGCTCCACTGACATTGGAGCCACCAGCCTCCACTGGTTATTGGGCTGTCTAAAAGTACAGTAAATAAATAAAACCTAGCACAGCTCCCCCATTGAATGGAATATGAAGGGCAGGCCAGTTTCACCAATCCATGCTTCCCTCTGCACTCTTCCCCTGCCATTTCTCATACTGTTCCAGAGCACACCCCAACAGCCCGCAACAGGTTTCCATGGTGTGTGGGGGAGCAGCAGGAAGAAGGGGAAGCCAAGACCCAAGAGCACCAAGTTCCGCTCACAGAACCCTGATATCCAACCCGTGATATTTTTATTTTAAAATAATTTAATTTCAGCTATAATTCTCATGCTAGGCAAAAGATCAGAATACCTGAAGAATGGTATGGGGATATTTGTAGAATAAGACTGGAACTATTTTTGTTTGTTTATTATTATTCAACAGATCTATAGCCCACCTCTTAACCACAGGGAGTCATGAGGTGGCTAGGCACTTCAGCAAATGAAAGTCCGCCGCTAAACACAGCAGCCCCGCCACCTTGTTCTCCCTATCTCTCCGCAACATCTAAGGAATGTGATCACATCAAACTAGATGTGATTCTGGAGATCCATGATTAGGATTTCCTGACTTGATGATGATGATGATGATGATGATGATGATAGCCCTGAATTGGATGGGACCATGGCATCAGGTAAGGGATTTAACCCTTTCCCCTGGCACTATTTTTCTGATTAAAATCACACACACACACGCACACGCACACATGTACACACACACACACACACACACACACACAGAGCTATTTGCCCTTTTAGGGAAAAGTTTTATGTCCCATATAGGTTCCTATAATTTTCCTCTCATGGATAGCAGCTTAAAGTGATTTTAATTGAGAAAATGGCCTGGGGGAAAGGATTAACGCCTCTCCGCTCTAACTTCTGTAGTCTGATTTTCCCTGGCTGCTATTAATTTTTTTTTTAATCTACTGGAGATCCTAACCATAGATCTCCTTCATCACTTCTTGTTGCATCCTAAGAATACTTAAGGTGACATTTTACATCCTTGCAGTGCACTGTAAATGTCAATGCCCACACAATTTCCTGTTTCAGGTATCATACAGGTCCCCAGTTCAGTAGATTTAAAAAACATGGCATCATGTAATGTATTTTCTATTTGTAGACAGGGGAATATAAGACAGTGCTGCTCTTGTTAGTGGCAGTCCTATGCCAGTCTGTAACGTCTAGTTCCATCTTCACTACTGTAATAGGAGCAGTCAGATTTCTTCACTCTGCCATGCGAAATGCTTTAGTGATGGTCCAGGTGAAATTGTAATTCAGTCCCCAGATAATTGCTCCCTTTTTTCCCCAAGAACTAGTGTTACTTATGGCTTTAGCGACACAAATGCTTTCCCCTTCGGGACTTTGATGTAGGCCACCAACTCATTTCTAGTAGGCCAAAGAGCATCAAACAACCATCAGATAGTAGCAACTTTTCATTGCTGTCAGACTTGGTCTTGATCTGAACCAATGACTTGAAAATGAACAACCCCATGTCCAATTACCAGTGTCCTAGGCAACGCATCTGTGTCATGCAGATAAAATCAGTTACCGTTTGTATGTTCAAACTTCAAGATAAAACCAGTGAGCCCAGGGGAAGGAGTGAGAAAATGAAGAGGAAGTTCATTCTGGCTCTATCTTGTTTTATCCCCTCATTCTGTGATATCATCTAATAGTACTTTTCAAGGCAGGTATCCACTTCTCTCTCTCTCTCTCTCTCTCTCTCTCTCTCTCTCTCTCTCTGTCTCCCCTCCCTCTCCCCCCCCCCCCGTGAATGTTTTACACATCTTCTGGCTGCCATCGGAAAAGAACAAATACTACTAATAAATGAAAGAAGTAGTGAAGAGAATGAAATCTTTAGGAAAATAAATTAATGCATCAAATGGGTTCTTCCTTCGTTAACAGGGGAACTGAATTCATATGGAGAGGCTCTATCTGAATTCCCAACAAATCAATCTCTTGAAGGTAGCAGTCTAAGACTAGAAAAGTTTTACAGAACAGTGAAAAGCCTTAGAGCACAAATCTATATAGTAGCCTGTGATGTACATCAATTGCAAAAAGGGACTAGATCAGCCAGAGGCAAGGGGAATTGCTCAGAAGAAAATACAACATTTTAGGTATGGATGCATCATGAATGTAACAGGGCAGAATGCAGCATAGGATTAACCAGTATGTTTTCTTATGATTGCTATCTTCTTCTTCTTCTTTCATTTAAAAAAAAGAAAGAGAAGCATTCACATGGGAGCTCAATACAAGAAGATGCTTTAAATCCTGGCAGCCTAATTGGAAAGCCTTTAGAAAACACATAATTAAGGTCATTGGGTTGCAGCTTAATCACAGCACTTTGTATGCTCAATCTGGGTTACACTGTTACATAAAAAGAATGTTTTTAAAAAAGGAGAGGCGACCTGTTAGAGTAAAGAAAGGAGCATGAATTCTCTATTAAATTACAAATTGCCGAAACATTCCGCTAAGGGAATCTGAATGACAGCATCTTCTAAAGCCCATGCAAATTTCCTTGAGGTGCAATAATAGATGTTCTCTGAGGATGGAAGACTACTTAAAAGAAACATCATTCCAGCACTGATAACAGAGTTGAATAGTTCATTGCTTTGAGAAATAAGTTGCATCTCCGCAGTCTCCCAGAAGGTCTGGGCTTGGAGAAATGATAAGTGAAGAAGAAAACTCTCTTGAGCTCGACAGAATTATGGGATTTGAACTTTTCAGGCTCATACCCTGCTAACAATATGAGATCACTTGCTATTCTGTTGTGTCTTTCAGTTTCAATCACCTTTATTTTTCACATTTTATCTTTCTCTGACCACCATATATTATACCATTCTATTTTGCCCTGGTCCCCAGATAATTTCCCCTTTCATTTCTCGCCCCACCTCACCACCCTGCCCGCTTCCTGCTTTGGCTCCTTCATGCCAAATTGTATTCTCCTTCGTGCCATCTCCCAATGGCAAGAGCGCTCCCATGTCCTAAAAGTAAACATTTCCAACACAATTTCACTGAAAATGAAATGTTGGAATTCCATGCTCAGGTAGCAGGAAAGCAGTGGGGCCAGAAGTGGAGAGGCATTTCGATCAATCTTAGCAACATTTCTCAAGAGGTCCACATATCCAGAATGATGTCGTGATTAGCATGTCAGACTAGGACTGGGGAGACTGTGGTTCAAATCCCAATTCAGCCATGTAGTTAACTGAGTAACCTTGGGTCAGTCACTATCTGTCAACTTCACAGATTAAAAAATGGACAAGGGAACTGTGTAAACTAGGGGTGAGGAACCTGTTTCAGCCTGAGGGCTGAATTCAGTTTCAGAGAAGCTCTCAGGGACCATATTCCAGTGGTGTGTGGGGCCAAAGGCAAAGGGGCATGGAGACAAAGGCAAAATGGGGGGGGGGGGGTAGCAGGAATACAACAATAAAACAACCCAGCATATTGTAAATTAAAGCTCTTATTTCCAGAGCCATTTCAACCTTTTAGGATCGGGAGAAAAAACTGCACAAAAGCTGGGAAACCACCAAATTCTCAATGGCTGCAGGGAAGGGGGTGTGGCCTTCTGGGGAAGCCCAGAGGGCTGGATTGGGACCACGGGAGGGCTGGAATTTGCCCCCAAGTCTGAGACTTCCCACCCCTCATGTAAACCATCTTGAGCTTTTTGGACAAAAGCTAGGCTATAAACCTAATCAAAACATACATGCATACATACATACATACATACACTCTGATAAAATCAAACAAGCTACCACAGATGGGCATGAGACAGATATGCTGAGAGCTGCAGTGTTTGGCCAAGTCATTCTAAGTTGGGCATACACTGCTGCTCAGGGTTGGAGTGACCCTCTTTGCTATTATCCCTTCACAGTTATTGGAAATTATTGTTTTTCAGGTTGCACTGGAATATTAGGTTAGCTGTTGCTGTAATTGCCCATGTGCTCTAGAGCGATGCTAAGAATAGTATTATTTCCAGAGTTAATGAGTTGCGAACTTCAGTTAGTGAGAAAGAGAGAGTGAGCAAGAAGATGGGTACAAGGGAAAATATGAAGAAAAAAGGAAGAACATGCCTGCCACGTAGCAAAGAAAAGGGAAGAACTAGTATATGGGTAAAGAGGAGAAACACAAGTTTATTGACCTTAAATGAATCAACAAGCACACATTTCAAGCTCCACTGTTCACTAGGGATACTTGTACGGTGTACCAACAAAACAAGTATTTAAGCTTAGCTTTCTGGCAATGAAAAATTAATCAACTTATTCTCAGTGTGTCCACTGGTAATCTTACCAAACAGACTTGCCAAAGTCCTTCTGCAATCTCCTAATACTCAGTTTGTTTGTATCCATGAACTGATACTTCATCTTTCTGTGCTGCAGGGAATAGTAGAGGTTGTAAATAGCAAAAGTAATGTGATGAAATATTTTCACTGGACAATTCAACAGAGGTAGAAAGCAGCATCCCAAGGCTGCAACATAGATAGTGTAATAACCCAAGAGGAAAACAGGAGTCAGACCTTAGTCGTTCTCTTTGAACACTCATGGCTTATTGTTTGTGAGGAAAATGCATGTTTAGAAACGTTAAATAATTTGAGGAAAACAGTATATATGCTATTGAGTTCTTTAATCAGTCATTAGTTACAGAATAAAGATTCAGCAAATTTAGATTGAAAATAGAATATCAGCAGTATTGCAAAACTATCTAAATTTATGCAATCAAAAATGTTTATATGTCATTATTAGACTTTTTAGTTAATGAGGTGGTGAGAATATTCACAAAAAGCTAAATGGATTGCCTCAACATCCAGAATTCCCTTCCCCCGGCCACGTGCAACTGTGGGCGGGGAGAATTTTGCGTGCGGAGGAAAGGAGAGTGAGACCACTATGGGGTGATCTCACCCTCCAATAGGATACAAGGGTGGAGCGTGCAGGACCGTTATTAGGCCCGCATGCCCACACTCTGGGCTCTTTCTTTTGCAGCTGCAGAGAAAGAAGGATCATCAAGCAGTTACACATTCAGAAGCTCCTAAGGACGAGTGACTGGTTTGATTACAAGGGGGTGTGGGCACCTTTTCCTGCTGCTTTCCCTGGGGGATTATTCAGCCTCTACAGGCCCTGTATTTCCCCTGCAATAGCCCATTAGATGTGGCCCTGCAGCACGGCTGTGCCTGGGCTCGCTTACCATCGGGGATCCTTTGGCCTCTACAGGCCTGTGTAAAGGGTGGTGCTTACCTTGGCAGCAGCCCTTCTGGTAACATTACCAGTGGCTTCTAGCCGCTCACTGTGCGTTGTGGGCGAGACCAGCTCCCGCCCGAGGCCCGTTGTGTCTCCTGGGGTGGGTTACTTCCCACCCCAGAATACAGATCCTTGGGCAGTCTCATGGGTGTCCTTGAGTGCCAGGACATGTGTTTGGGTGTGGCCACCCCCCCCTTCCTTTTCTCTGTAAAGGATCGAAGCTTATCATCCACCAGGCCTTTTTTCCAATACGTTTTCGTTGGTTCTGCCTGTTGATTGCATGCCCCCCCCCCCTCCATTTATGTTGTTTGGGCCTCATGGCCTGCCTTAACAGGCACAGCCTTTTTACTCTGTGCCTGGGGCCTAGTTGGCCCAGGCCTCCTGTCAGGGATCAGGCCTGTGTCCAGCCAGGCTGTGTTTCCTCCTGGCAGGTGCAACCTGGTGTTATTACTGGGGCCTTGTGTGCTGCTCAGGCCTTGCAGCCCCGCCTTCTCTGAGTGGCATTTCTGCTATATCGGCCTGATTTGCCCAGGCCTCCTGTTATTTGCCCCCCTGTTGTGAAATAGGGCATCTCACAACAACAACAAAAACCCTAGGTTGGGTTGGTGAGGCCTCCTTCTCTTGCACTGGAGGTAATTTAAATATTAAAAGAAGACTTTTCTTAAGGCCTTGCCTCTTTCTTAATTGTTAAAGTTATATTCCAGACCCTTATAGGTTCTGGTGGTAGATTTGCTTCGCTTGCAGGGGCTTTTGCCTTGTTCTACACCTAAGGGTTGATTTACCCCCCCCCCCCTTTGTTTTATACCACACAGGGTTGTTGTGTGGATAACGGTTAGGGAGGACTACGTGAGCTGCCTCAGGTCCCTTGCAGGAAAACAGGCAGGATACAAATACAGTACATACATTAGGCCTTCATTCTGACATATGTGGATTACCATGCTGGTCAGCCTAACAGGGTTGTTGTGTGATAATGTAGGTGAAGCGCTTACTCAAAGTACTGATACAAGCCTGTCCCTGACTCTCAGCCTACCCTACAGGGTTGTTGTGAGGATTACATGTAAGGGGAATTGTGTAAACCACCTCGGGTTCCTTGCAGGAAGGCAGGAAGGATACCAGTACAATACTACATAATGCCTTCCTTTTGTAATAGGGGTTTGTATGCTGGTCTACCTCACAGGGTCAGTGTGTGACAAACTATGTGAAACACTTTGATTGCTTGAGTACCGAAGCAAGTGAATTAAAGAATTATCTGGATTCTAGTTGATTGCCATTGCTCAGTAGGTAGATGCAGTTCCTACATTAGGCCTTCATTCTGACATACAGAGTTTACACCCTGGTCAACCTGACAGGGTTGTTGTGTGTTAATGTAGGGGAAGTGCTTTGTTTACTTTAGGTATGAATACAACCCAGTTCTTGACTCTCGGCCTACCCTGCCTTGCAGGGTTGTTGTGAGGATAATATGTAAGGGGAATTGTGTGTACCTCCTCATGTTCCTTGCAAGAAAGCAGGCGGGATACCAGGACAATACTATATAATACCTTCCTTCGAAGAGGGGGTTTGCAAGCTGGTCTACCTCGCAGGGTCAGTGTGTGATAAAGTATATGAAACATTTTGATTGCTTCAGTACTGAAACAAATGAATTCAAAAATTATCCGGTTTCTAGTTAATTGCCATTGCTCAGTAGGTAGAGCACCTGCTTTGCCGGCGTGCTCTTGTTCAATCCTCAGCATCTCTAGGAGGGTTTTGGAAACAATTCTGTCTACAATTATGGAGAGCCGTTGCCAGCTGGTAATACTGAGCAGAGTGGGCTGATGTGCTGGTGCCCATAATTTTCTGTAAGCTTTCTCATTTTTATTATTTAGGAATTGGTTGCCTCCCAAAGGGACATGATGGCAGGAAAAAAGATGGGGTGTGCCCCCAAGCAGTTGGTTGTGGCTCTATGGTTAAATACTGGCTTGTATGCCGGGGGTCCCTGGATAAGTTCCCAGCATTTCATGGGGGGGGCTCCTGCCTGGGAACCCGGAGGGCCATTGCCACTCAGTGTCAGTGGTAGTGGGCTGGACGGCCCATTGGTCTGACTCAGTTTATCCGGCCAGAGGTGTGCTGGTGTGTTCATTTCAAGGGAACTTATGTCTGCCTTCTTAGTTTTTAAATGGCCTTATGTATTAGTTAGAATGCGGTGACATACGCCCACCTGAATCCTGCTATTGCTATTGCTTCACTTATGGTTTTTTATTTATTTATTTATTTATTTTATAATGGCCGACCCATTATTCACTTTACTTATTTCACTGCTTCCTGCATAGTCAACCAAGTCAATGTTCTGTGCTGGCACGAACAATTTTATCATGCCGAGCCATGCTGGGAGTTCTGTTGGCAGTTTTATTTGCAAGTCGGTTGGCCCTGATCCATACGCCCTGCTAGTTAGTACCTGAGGGCTGAGTGCAGCCCTTCCTTTTACCTGTTCCCTTGGCTGTCTGTGCCTTACGATGTCTCTGTCCATTTCGGGGTTTTGTTTTGTTCCCTACCATGCCACCTAATACCATGTGTTTTCTTTTGGCTGTTTTCCCCAGTGCTCACAAGCTGTGGGTCTTCCAGGTAGTTTGTGTTTGTCTGATCTCGAGACAACATCCGGATCTGCAGTGGTGTTCCTGTTGGTCCGTTTGCTGAACTATTTTCATCATCTATTTCTTCCCGCAGCGAACAGTCGTGAGTCCCAATGCTCTTAAGCCATGTGATTTATCAGGTAGCCGAAGCTTCTTTCATCATTTCATGACAATTTCAGACTGGTAAGTGTGGGTGGTCTTGCCTTGTGTGTTTCGGTTCTGTCCTGGGACGTCCAGAGCTTATATCCATTTTTAGTAGGTTTTAAGGGCTCAACAAGGCCCTTATACAACAAGTCAACAAGGGAGACTTATAGCTGCCTTTCATTGCAATGGGGCTTATGAATGCATTTTGTGCATTAAGATGGAGGTGCATTCTTAGAAAATATGTGCAGCAGGTCGTTAATCTAGTTCAGGTTTATTTGCATGATACATTATATTTATTTCGTCTGCCGCATTCTACTCACTATGGAGTTTGGGTTTACTCTTGGGCCTCGCTTATCAGCGCTGTCAGTTTTATCTAATCCTCTGGCCTGTATATGGTGTTGGTAATGTTCTTTATTGCCTACTCGGCTGGCAGCGGGTGGGCTGTCCGGTGTGGTTACGGTATGGCTGGCCTAGGAGGCATGGGTGGCAACCCATGCCCTAGGCCTGCCACTGGCCCATACTTTATTTTGGCCATCGAAGCATATAACTCTGAAGGGGTTAATTCCATTCCTGCAGCTCTGTTAGCCCATATAGTTCTGGGATTTGATAATGACTTGTGTTCAGCCTCATTGTTATTTAATTTGATTTTGGTTCCCATGCCTTGCTTGAATTTTGGGTAGCAAGCAGTGTTGTCGATGGAAAGTAACCAGGTGGACTTTACTTCAAGCATCCTCTCTCGGCTACATGCCTCCTACAGATGGGGGATGGGGTCCTGTTTTATGTTACTTAATGCTTCTCATAGAGCGACCCATGTCCCAGTATAATTGGCTTTGCCCTCCAATTTTCTGGCACAGGCTGCCTCGGGGTGCCAGGCTATAGGTGGGCGAGGCTCATATTCCTGTTAATGTGGGAAGGGCCCAATTTTGTATTTGCCTTCCTGGGCGACTGCTCAGGGTATCAGCACGTTGGTATTCCTGAGCTGTGGGCGGTAATCCCTTGCCTCTACGGCATCATTTGGGGTCTCTGTTGCCATAAGCACGTTCTCTTTTAAGCCTCCTTTTAGGTGGCCCTAGGCAGTGCCTTACCCTGCTTTCCTCTAAGGAAGCAGGAATTTTCTTGAGAAGGCTTCAACTGTTTTGGCAGTGCAAGGATTGTTTGCAACTGCATAAGTATAAGCCGACCTATGTGCTTCCGCACACTGTTTGGCCCAGATTGCTGCTTGCGTCTGTCTGTGGCAGTTTTTTGCATGGGCTTTGTAGTCATAGCTGGGCATTGCTTTATGCACGCTCGGTTGTCACAGTGCGGCACATTATAATTTCTGTCTGCCGGCCGTGAAATCCAAGCCACATATTGGGGTCTTTTACAGTCCCTGTCTAGGGGGCTCCTCCTGCAGCTCCCTAGCCCAATAGAAGGATCATGTCTGGGGGGCCCTTGCAGGCTCGGGAATTGTGTCGAGCTTTTGCTTTATCCGCTCTCTTTTAGGGAGATGTGGTCTACATTAAAGGAACTCTTACCAGACATTGGTATGGTTCAGGCCTGGAACCTGGAGCCTTTTATGGACACCTTCTTTCCAAGGCTTCCGTTTCCATAATTATTCAGCGGGCTCCCAATTCGTTTTTCCATGAGGCCACTGGAGTGGTGGGCAGCTGCCATGTGTGCCCACAGCAACGGCTTTGGCCAATTTGAAATCTGGGCCCAGTCAGGGAGCGCCGTGTATTCCCTACACCGTAATTGCGATTGCACATGAGAGCAACATCATTTTCTTCAAATAGACTGGACTGGAGTGGCTGCATTGCAGAAGCAAAATATGAACTGAGTGCTGCCCGCATTTTGCGATTATCCTGATCGACAATATTGTGTGTGTCTGTGGCCGTTGCAGACTTGATAGGCAAGGCCAAGATTTAATTTATGCACACTCTTGAGAGGTGCAGTGTTGATTAAGAAACTCCTGTCAGCCATTCAGTGCTGTATAAGGCAAGTGCCTAGAGCATTCTACAGTCATCAGTATCTTCTAGACGGTTGCTGCTCTGAATTTTCTCGCAGACAGTGTCCAGGGCGGTGTGTCGCTGGCGCTCTTAAGCATATCGATTGTATGTACACAAATTACCATGACTGGTGCTGCTGTTTTCATTTCTGTCTTTTCAGATTCCCGGAGTGGAAGGAGGTCGGCTTGTGTCCTTGTGTTCTGGCACTGTATGATATTTGGACGGCGTGGAGAACTGATAAGTCAGGTCTCGTATCTCAGCTTGGGATCGGTCTACTGGCTGCACCCAGTGCTTGGGTCAGCGTGCAAAGCAGCAGCAAAATCTCCTATCCACGTTATTCCGGTCTGGCCTGGTTGGCCTGCCCCCACAAGTGCTGGTAGTGCATTTGGGGGAAAGCGATTAGGCGTGCTTACGGGCATGGCCTTGATTTTGCAAGTGTCTGCGGACCTTGCTGTGATTCGTCGGAGATGGCCTGGTGTCCAGATTCTCTGGTCCCACATCTTGCCACGATGCTGTTGGAGGGATACTGTCAATCCCAGTGGCCTTGTTGAGGCCTGCCCCCACAAGTGCTGGTAGTGCATTTGGGGGAAAGCGATTAGGCGTGCTTACGGGCATGGCCTTGATTTTGCAAGTGTCTGCGAACCTTGCTGTGATTCGTCAGAGATGGCCTGGTGTCCAGATTCTCTGGTTCCACATCTTGCCACGATGCTGTTGGAGGGATACTGTCAATCCCAGTGGCCTGAACAAGGCTTGCCGGAAGGCGAATAGAGCAATCTGTAGGAGCCTTGGAGGGAGAGGCGTTGCGATTCCTTATCCCGAGATATCCTTGGCTCGGAGGGAGCTGTACCGACCGGACGGGGTGCATTTGTCCGAGGTCGGCAATTTTATTTTTCTTCAGGATCTGCGAAGGGCCCTCCTGGAGTTAGTTTCCGCCAGGTGGGGGAGAAGAGACTTAGCTTAAGCACGTCTCTCTCTGTGGCTAGTAAGTGCGGGAATAGGCAGTGGGGTTAGGGTTTTGGTGATCATCCAATGGCACTGTTCAGGTGGCTGGCGAGACCTGTATCTCAGCGCTTGCTGAGTTTCGTGGCTCAGTGGGGGGAAATACGGATCGCCAGTGAGGATGGCTTACATCACACGGATCGGTGTTCTGTGGCACCGTGAGGTGGGGACTGTGAGAAAGCCTCCCAGCACCCAAGAGGGTGTAAAACTGGGGGGGTGGCGAAGTGCTGCGCCACCCCCCGGGTTTGGATGTATCTGCCCGGGATACCTCACTGGCCAATGGCGAGTTTTAGTTAGTACCCGCACTTTCACCCTTCGCAGATCTTGATTAATAAAATGTGGCCCTTTATTTACACCATATACTTGTGTCTCGCCTCTTCTTTTCCCCTTTTACGCACGCAATTCCCTTCCCCCGGCCACGTGCAACTGTGGGCGGGGAGAATTTTGCGTGCGGAGGAAAGGAGAGTGAGACCACTATGGGGTGATCTCACCCTCCAATAGGATACAAGGGTGGAGCGTGCAGGACCGTTATTAGGCCCGTATGCCCACACTCTGGGCTCTTTCTTTTGCAGCTCCCTCCCTCCCTCCCTGTTCTCAGTGTGGGCTTTGCTGGCTGCCATTTCCAGGGGCCGAGTAGGAATTTTGGCTCATTGTCCTGATTGGCTGGGGGCAATGGGCATGTTTCGCCTACTCTACACTGTGTTGCAGGGTTGGGTGTTTTTTATTTTGGGTTTTCCGTGTGATTTGGTCCAATCCGGTCACATTTGGCTAGTAAGTGCGGGAATAGGCAGTGGGGTTAGGGTTTTGGTGATCATCCAATGGCACTGTTCAGGTGGCTGGCGAGACCTGTATCTCAGCGCTTGCTGAGTTTCGTGGCTCAGTGGGGGGAAATACGGATCACCAGTGAGGATGGCTTACATCACACGGATCGGTGTTCTGTGGCACCGTGAGGTGGGGACTGTGAGAAAGCCTCCCAGCACCCAAGAGGGTGTAAAACTGGGGGGGTGGCGAAGTGCTGCGCCACCCCCCGGGTTTGGATGTATCTGCCCGGGATACCTCACTGGCCAATGGCGAGTTTTAGTTAGTACCCGCACTTTCACCCTTCGCAGATCTTGATTAATAAAATGTGGCCCTTTATTTACACCATATACTTGTGTCTCGCCTCTTCTTTTCCCCTTTTACGCACGCAATTCCCTTCCCCCGGCCACGTGCAACTGTGGGCGGGGAGAATTTTGCGTGCGGAGGAAAGGAGAGTGAGACCACTATGGGGTGATCTCACCCTCCAATAGGATACAAGGGTGGAGCGTGCAGGACCGTTATTAGGCCCGTATGCCCACACTCTGGGCTCTTTCTTTTGCAGCTCCCTCCCTCCCTCCCTGTTCTCAGTGTGGGCTTTGCTGGCTGCCATTTCCAGGGGCCGAGTAGGAATTTTGGCTCATTGTCCTGATTGGCTGGGGGCAATGGGCATGTTTCGCCTACTCTACACTGTGTTGCAGGGTTGGGTGTTTTTTATTTTGGGTTTTCCGTGTGATTTGGTCCAATCCGGTCACATTTGGCTAGTAAGTGCGGGAATAGGCAGTGGGGTTAGGGTTTTGGTGATCATCCAATGGCACTGTTCAGGTGGCTGGCGAGACCTGTATCTCAGCGCTTGCTGAGTTTCGTGGCTCAGTGGGGGGAAATACGGATCACCAGTGAGGATGGCTTACATCACACGGATCGGTGTTCTGTGGCACCGTGAGGTGGGGACTGTGAGAAAGCCTCCCAGCACCCAAGAGGGTGTAAAACTGGGGGGGTGGCGAAGTGCTGCGCCACCCCCCGGGTTTGGATGTATCTGCCCGGGATACCTCACTGGCCAATGGCGAGTTTTAGTTAGTACCCGCACTTTCACCCTTCGCAGATCTTGATTAATAAAATGTGGCCCTTTATTTACACCATATACTTGTGTCTCGCCTCTTCTTTTCCCCTTTTACGCACGCAATCAGATTCCATATCAATTTGTGTTTAATTCTCATTCTGAGTTTGAAGAGTTCTCTGATTCTATTTTTTGTAGAGCAAAAACATCCCTTTTCCTTGCCAACAGCTCTTGCCTTCCATTTATCCTTCTTTCCAAATCCCAAACGGCTCTGAGAGCTGCAGCTGAAGAGTCTTGCTCTACAGCCTCTGCTGCAGATGTCATGGACTCTGGATCACTTGACATGCTACCCGGGTGCGAGGGGCAGGAGTTACCAACAGGGACTCAAATGATCCCTTGATTCATTCCTTTTATCTGTTTGATATAGAATGTAGTGGTATAGAATTCAGCTGTTAAGGGGCTGCTAGTTTTTTAAAAAATGTATTTATATCAACCTTCTTTTTAACAACAACAACAAAAAGGCCAAGCAAAAATATTTATTTATTAATTACATTTCTATACCACCCAATAGCTGAAGCTGTCTGGATTTTTCATAACTATTAAAACCATAAAATGCAGCACAATAAAACATAATATGAAACTTTTAGAAGTTTAAAACTACAGTATAAAACCAAAGTAAATGCATGTCTATATGCACCCCAAAACAAAACAAATTACCCTCAACAGTGCATCCAGTTTATAAATTTATAGATTAAAAAAATAAATAAACAGATTTTAAGATGTGAAATGTTTCGGCATAAAACACCAGTTTTATGCCAAAATGTTTCACATTTTAAAATCTGTTTATATATTTTTTAAATCTATACATTTATAAACTGGATTCACTATCGCTAGTCATTTTGTTTTGGAGTGCTGTGTCATGCGCATCGCATTGCCTGCATATCAGTTTATTCATGTCTATATGTCACTTTGAAAAGGCAGAGTATGATCCAACCAAAGCAAATTATTGTTAAATCATCAATTTCAATGGGGAGTTAAGTGTGTCCTTTAATTTCTTCCACTGAACCCAACAAAATTGGTCAAAATTTGAACATGTCTGACTGTAACCATATTTTGTAGCAAAGAGTTTCAAAGATTTACCTCCCCCCCCATGCTTCTGTGGGGGGGGGAGTTTGCACAGGGGGGGAGTGGAGGACGAAGATGAAATGAGGTGATTTCACCTCCCAATCAGGGCCGGGGCAAATTGTTTGCCCTGCAGGGATTGGCAGAAGGGGTGGGGCCCTGAGGCGGTATTTAGGCACAGTTGACCCCACCCAGTGCCTCTTTTCTTGCAGCTCCCTCCCTCCACGCCCGTTGAAGCAGTGTGAGCTCCTCTGGTCGCCTTTTACGGGGCCGAGTAGGAATTTTGGCTCACTGTCCTAATTGGCTCGGAGCAGTGTGTGCGTTTCGCCTACTCCATACTGTGGAATCAGTAGGTGGTTTTGTTGTTTTGGGTTCCTTGTTTATTTTGGTCACATTGGTTTTAGGTTAGGCGGTAAGTGCGGTGAATAGGCAGTGGGGGTTAGGGTTTTGGTGTGCATCCCATGGCGCCTTTGAAGGCGATGGGTGAGAACCCGAGCCTCACAAATGTCAATGCCTGCCTTGTGGCTCCATTGGTGGGAGTTAGGGACGCCTTTGGGGTCTACCCTTCTCACCCTCCTCGGTTGTCCTGCAGTGCCGGGGGGCGGTGACTCAGGGTAGATCCCCCAGCACCCCGTGTGCAGAATTCGAGAGTGGCGAGTCACTGCGCCACCCTCGAGTTTGGGATGTTTTCACCCGGATATGCTCCACTGGCCTTTTGGCCGGCCTTAGTTAATCCTGCACTTCTCCCTTCGCAGACCTTCGAATTAATAAATGTGGCCCTGATTTGAAACCATTACCGTTGTCTCGTCTCTTCATTTCCCCCCTTTACCCGCACAAACACCAGGCCCTGTTGTGTTGATTTAATTTAAACTACTTGCATGTTAATTTTCCGGAGTACCTGCCTATTCTAGTATTCTGCAGAAGAGTAATTTAACCGAGTTACCCTATGTTGTTTCTGTCCTAAATGGAAGAGAATTAATATGATTAGTGTCTTCTCATTCCAACAGGCTGAGCAATAGTCCCTCAGCACTACTTTCTGCAGATATTCAACAAATTATCAAGAGATCCACCTCATTACTCTGGTGCTTAGAATGCAACACCATCCTTACTACTCCAAAGATGACAATATGCGGAAGCAACAGTAGCAGAAAAGAGCAATTTCTGTGTTGCCATCACCACCATAGAATAGGCCCAAAAATCTGCTCTATCCTCTACCTGTGTTTGGTTGGATTCATCCAGAGTCCCCATCCACCATCAGTCTAGCCATCTAGCCCCAAGTGCTTCATTGCCCCAAGCTCCTAAGAAAACCAAGGGTCTTGGCCTCTCTGCAATTTGAGAGGGTGCTTAAATTATTGTGTCAGCCCCCCGAATCATCTCCCTGTTCCCCAGATCAACCAGGGTTTCAACAGCATTGACAGCTGTAGCAGCTGGAAAATCTGGCAGAGCATTCAGGAATCCTGGATCTATCAGTCTCTGAAGTTGAACCATCCTCATAAGGCCCACCACCAACACCAACACTTCAGAGGTCCAGAGTCCCAGCAAATCTAAATACTATTATGCAGTGATTTGTCCATGACAACAGAGTTATTGTGAACCCACCTACACGCAAATCACTTTCATCCTGGCCATCCAAAAAACAGATTGGAAAGTGTGCCTTGCCACATACATGGAACCAGATATCAACTGAGACAGGCCCATGGTTGCCATGGAGGCCATGAAATCTTGAACTGTTCCTGATGACATTTTGAACTCAGTTATTTTGTGCTACTCCCTAGATAGCTGCAACCTTTCCCATTTTACCTACACTATTAAACCTTTTGTGCTTTAACTGTCAGTGTGATTCCTAGAACCCACCAACATTTAACATTTTAGACTGAAATCCCTTCCCCCATTTTGCTGTCCCATTTCCAGATGGCAAAAATGAGGAAAGTATTTGGACAATTTCTGGAGGTTTGAAGGCAATTTTTGGGATGGGGGCGGGGAAACATACTGACTGCTGCAGTGCTCCTTCCAGTAGACACAAGCCATTTTTATTTCTCACAATCTCTCCTTGGAATTATTCTATGTCACAGTAAAGTAAGGGGGCTTCTGGGGGCAGCAGGAAGAGGAACATAGCATCATCCCAAAGAAGGATTGTGGGAAATAAAAAGGACAGCCACTAGCTAAATTGACAGGGCAGCAGGTGGGATCATTCTTCTGTGATAAAGCTTAGGTGAGAACATACTCCTTTGATTTCTGCAGTAGAGTATCAGGCCACTGGTTGAGCTCCCATTCAGCTTTGTTTTACACAAGAGGAAAGCTAAGCATCCATTCCTTTTATCCTTTTATCTCATTTATCCTTCCCCAAAAAAGAAGGAAAGGAGTGGATATTTATCTCTGTTAGTAAAGTTGTGGGCGGCTTCTCAATTCCCCAAAGGCAGTGCTATTTCAGTGGTGATCTGCTGTATGAAAAAAGCTTCAGCAGACTGAATCTCACCATCACTGCATTATCAATTACACCCACTGATAAAAATGATTGTTGGACAAAATGGTCACAATTCTACACACACACACACACACACTTTGCCTAACCATTGATTATCACAGTGATGCTCTGGCTCCTCCTTTCTGCTGCACCCCTTGCTGCCGAGAGCACACTTCTTCTGTCTCTAGGCTGTTTGTGCTGGCATTGGGCAGCATTACTCCTGAGTAGTTAGAATGTTCATGGCCAAACAGGACACCAGCCCCAATCAGGCATCCCCAGTGTGTGTTGATTAAATACACAAGGAGGAAGAGCACACTAGCCCCACCCCCTCCATTGTTGCTCTCATTAAGGGTGACTTTGTGAAGAAGAGAGCCTCCTGTATCCATGGGGTGCTCTCAATGCAATCCAGAGCACTGTACAATTAGTGTTCCAGATCACATAGAGCGCCCACGTGTATAGAGGAGGCCCTTCTCTTCACAAAGTCACCTTCCACGTGTAGAGGGCAACAAAAGTGATGATGGAGGGGGTGCGATCAGCATGTTTCATAGATCATAGAGTCGGAAGGAGCCTACAAGGCTATCGAGTCCAACCCCCTGCTCAATGCAGGAAACTAGAGGAAGGGTCTCCCATCCAAGTAATAATCAGGCCTGACCCTGCTTAGCTTTCCACGCTCAGACAAGCTGAGCAAGCATAAGCCACAGTTCCTCCCTCACATGTTTCATCAACACACATCAGGAACACCTGAATATAGCTAGTATAGCAGCTTTTTTTTTTTTTATAACCACAGTTCACTTCCCAGTGGCCATAGCTGTTGAGGTGCTTAAGGAAGCCTTCCTGAATCACTCCTTCCCAGGCCTCATGACTCTGAGTGGGGAAGACATGTTGGCACCAAAAGGGGATCCCTAGCACTTCCCACAGCACTAAATGGCAAGCAAGCAGCAGGAATCCCCTGTCATCTTAAAGGTGTCTTCAGGTGCTCACTTATGTTCTTAATTCAGCGTGGTTGCTTTCCCCCCGCACAATTCTGCCATTGTGGCCAATCCCATTGCTAGTGGATTCATGTGTCCTGCCAGGCTAGTTGCTCTTGCAGTTTCTCAGGCAATACAGTAAAAGTCCATAGTGCACATGATCCCCACCTCTTGGGGATCATGCTTCGTTGGCTCAGGATGGAAACATATAGGAAGGATTTAGAATATTGGCAATACGTGTTTATAAGATTATTTTATCGTATTTGCAAAACCTGAAAAAGAAATACTTTTCGGCTTGAGTAATCAGAACAATTACTTCGCAGCTGCTGTAAAGCTGAAAGTAGTTCGGTTCAATTTTCTACAAGCACTAGTCCAAATGAGAATTTCGAGCAAAGCAATAAGCAGTGTTTCCTCCACGCATACACACACACACACTGCCCCGCCTCTTCAGAATTCATTGTGTTGCGATGAGGATCTAATTCTGAGTGGTGGGTAATGATCTCAGCCTACACTGTAAGGAAAATAATAGGGGGAAGTAAAAGAAAATGGAGAAGTAAAATGGGAATCATAAGGGATGAATAAATATTATTTTGCAATATTATGATAAAAAGAATAAACCCTAGCCAAAATATGATCTCTCAGAAACAAAATAAGTTATGAAGGACTTTGAACAATATGTGGAGTTGCACAAGCATTAATAATAAGGTAACTACAGATATTTCCATTCATTGTTCCTGCTTTGCTGATATTGCACTTTTTAGCCTGACAATGGGATTTGAATGCGGAACACTTTCCCATTTAAAATCTGTCTGCCATGCTGATATTCTTGAATCACACTGTTTACTCAAGGAAGGTGTTTCTGAAAAGTAGCTTTGGGTGCCAATAACAAAACACTTTTGAGGTTCTACATCTCAGCACAGACATGTACATTTTTTCTAAGGAAGCAATTCGTGTGTACAAGATTCAGAATTGTTGTTGTTGTTGTTTTGCTTCTTTTAAAAAGCTCAATAAAAATAGCATCCTTGTCGTCTCCTTTTCTCCTCCCCTCTCTCCAAAGTATGAATTCTTTTTGGAAAAAATAGGTTCTGTTTTCTGGGCACTTTATGTATGAGCTCTGCCGCAGAGAGGTTTTTATTATCATTATCTATATATGGAAGAAGTGCAAAAAAATAATTATAAATCTCTCAGTGGTACAGACAGACTCAGAGATTTTTCATCTCATCTTGAGATGTGCCAAAGTGCCTGGAAATAATTCAAGTAATTGGCAAGCAGCTGTACTGTGAGAAACTTCTCAGTGGTGTTTTACAACCATTGGGGCTGAGGGGGAATCCTACGGGGACATTCCAAAAAGAGAAAGAGGCCTTTTGTGCCAGGCGTTTTTGTCAATTTGTTGGTGTCCTCCACAGAAAAAAATACATCTGGGATTTTGCATACCTAGTGCCACAATCAGAGACATATTTATTTAGTCTTTTAAAAAAGTTGAATGTATTTCCTAACAAGCATACCTGGGATCATTTCCTGACTCAGTAAAAGAATTCACACTGGGTAGCATAACCCACAAATTAGTAAAACTTAAGGGTATGTATTTATCCTTCTCTACCTTTTGGACCCACTGCTGCAAGAGAGATTTAGTGCTTCCTGGGAGAAGCCCCGAAACGAGATGAAACACTCATCTCTGGAAGGAGGTATGTTGGTAGAACTCCCTTACACGAGCTGCGCCAACCTGCCTCCTTCCAGAAACAAGTGTTTTCGCTCATTTGGGGTTGCCCCAGAAGTGCTAAATCACCATCATGCAAGCAATGGGGGCTGCTTGCCTGACAGAATTGGTGGGGTGTCAGAGAATCAGCAGGGGTGTAAGAGAAGTGGCAGTGGCATAAGGGTCCCATTGGATTCTGCCCACAATCAGTAACTGGTGCTGGTGAAGCACCTATTCTGACTCTTGAATTGAAAAAATAAATAAATTGCATGTGCATCCATGTGAGTGCAATTTAAAATTCAATAACAATTAAAGCAGCAATAAAAAGTATAATATAACACAAGTCAGAGAATTTTTTTTTTAAAAAAAAACTGGTTAAAGCTAAGACAGATTAGAAGGCATGGGATGGGATATATTTAAGTCTTCACCAGGCACTGAAATGACACCAGTGTAGGTGCCAGGGGAAGGACATTCTACAGCTAGGGTACCAACACTGAACAGGGACAATTTAAAATTCCTCTCACTTAGGGCTTACCAGATTCCAACAAAACTGTCCTCCTACAGGGAAGCTGCCAATAGTTATAACCCAAATATTAAACAGCAGGATGTGCTCTTGCCCTCATGGTACCACCCTCCAAGTGCCAACAATGGGTGGACCGCTTTGGTGTCATCCCTTTTAGCTTCCCCCCCCCCCAGGTTTGGCCTTTTGCTGACACCCCACTAGCTGCATCGGACCTGGGGGAAATACCCTTAAGGGACTTCTAGGGCCAGGTATTTCAAATGTGCTGGGAGGCAGGGTAGGATGGAGAAATGTAGATATCTCCTTCTTCAGCCTCTTCATCTGTTGACATGACCTATGGAAGTGTTGGGAGAGCTGAGGCAGGTGGAATTAATAGCTCTCCTGATGGTCTCCCTGCCCATGGCCAGCTTAGTCCGCTGCTGTGTGGGGCCTGCATTTAGGGCCAGTTCTTGCAAATGTTCCTGGAAGCAGGGTTCTCCTCAATCCTGCCCACCCACCCACACTTCTTGGTCACTGCTCGCTGGCCAAGTTCTACTTCCTGCCCCACCTAGCCAGATTTATTTATTTATTTATTAGAATCATACCCCGCCTTTTTTCCTGCAAGGAACCCAAGGCGGCTTACATAATCCTCCTCCTCCTCTCCACTTTTATCCTCACAACAACCCTGTGAGGTAGGTTAGGCTGAGAGTCAGTGTCTGGCCCAAAGTCACCCAGTGAGTTTCATGGTGGAGTGGGGACTAGAACCCGGATCTCCTGAGTCCCAGTCCAACACTCTCACCACCATGCCACACTGGCTCTCATTGGCTGATTCAAAAGGCAAAACAATTTTCTGGGTTGTTGATATCACAACCCTGTTACAACTCTAGTGATATGTCTGATCTTCAACAGTTAGATAAATTAGCATGATAACAAAAAGGTTTTATGTGTACATGCTGACTCTGCTGTGTCCTCAGGACCCACCCAAGGAGTCACCATTCCATATCCAGTAGCAAAGCAAGGATCAAACCACACCAGTGGCTGCTACTGTGGCATATAGATTGGTGAGACGGTCCACTTTCTCTACAAAGGACACCAGCCTGCTACCCCTGAAGTTACTTTACTAATTTTAGAGTGTAGTAGGATGCCACGGGCCATACTAGACACCTCCAAAAGGTCTGATAGATCCTACAGTCCTTACGTTTTATACCCTTGCTTTAGGTTATAAAGATGAAAAAGGCACCAAATCATCTGCAGGTAGTGCGGAAAGTAACATGTGTCTTTCGGATTGTAAATGGTGTAAAAGAGTTAGCTTGTGAGTCATATCTGATTGGGTACAGCTGTAACCACTTTCCATAAAATTATGCTTAAAAGGGAGGAGGGATGGATCTGCAGAGATTTAAATAATCCCAGAAACCTAAATGAGAGATAAATGCAGTTTAAACATCCTGTTTCAGTCCAGAGCCAACAGAAGGAATCCGGCAAAGCTTTCTAGCAAATTGCTGGAGACACCAGAGGAAGGGATTATTATGTAGAACATTGACTTTCAGATATTTAAAGTACCAAACAACCTCTAAATAAAAGAAAGCATTAAGGTATGTGATACTGTATGTTATATTTCTTAAGTTCACTTAACAGTGACTGACGCACAAAGGAAGATAAGGGAGCTTGCCCATTAGGTTGCATTTCCTCACTAGATTCAAAATATTCCAATTTGCTTTCTGTCAGATGTTTGAACTTCTTCAAGGAGTTCATGTCAACAGAGTTCAAGGCTAGCAAAAGTTTATGAGTTAGATCCAGACTTGGTCATATGTAGACAGACTCATTGAAATAAATGGGAGTTCAGTTAGTCAGGAATAAGTTGTCCCATTGATTTCATTGGCATTGGTATAACCAAGTGTGGATCCAACCCTATGTGTGCATGCCTCTTTTTCTGTATGCATTAGACAAAGAGAGAGATTGTGAATGTGAAGGAAAGGATAGTAGCAAGAGTGTACAGACATTGAGCTGAATGTGCATAGGCCGTGGCTGGAGCTTCCCTCCCAACCATCCCCACCTTGGGTACAGTAAAGAAATCAAAAGAAGCTTTCCTTCCAATGCAAACATTATGTGTGGGGCCACTGATCCAGATCAGAACTTCAGTGGGGGTCAAAATGCTGAAGACCCCCTACCGCCATCCTTGCCAAGGTCCTGATCCAAATTGGGGGAGGTGGGCTATACCTGCTATTTACTTCTTCTTTTTTTAATCTAAACAGTTGCTAATTGTGTGAATGGTGCCATTTCTAGTTGGCCCTAACACCACTGATTCCTTGGCAGTGGGGCCTAGCACTGTAGCATCCAATGTCACTCCAGTTACACACGAGGGAGGAAAATCACATAAGGTATCACAAGGAGCATCACCACACCAGTACCAGTACTTCTCTAGGGGCTGACACTGATATTTCTCAAATGAGACATCCCACCCACATGATTTTTCTACTTTCTTAGTTGTAATATTCCAGGCTGAGATATGGGATGGAGCCGCAGGGAAGCAACAACCAACTATACTGTTCAGGTAACAAAGAAGCCGGACCTCATCTGTTGTGTAACATATTTTTGAGTTACATTCAGAGCCATGTGCATTGTGCATACAATGCCATGTGAATATATATATATATTAAAAAAACACTACAGTACTACGAAGATTAGGAAATGTGGTACTTGTTTTTGACATAGGTTTTAATTTATTCAATGAAGTGGTTGGATTCTGGCTATTATTATTATTGTTGTTATTCTTGTTGTTGTTTCAAGACTGGCTGGGTATTGAAATAATAAGTCAAATGACACAGCCCCTAAAAGTGCATTTTAAAAACAGAGAAAGATCATCATCATCATCATCATCATCATCATCATCATCATCATCATCATCTTTTATTTGTATGCCGCTTTTCCACAAATAATGTGCCCAAAGCGGCTCACAACATAGCAACAAATAACACCAAATATAATATACAAAACATCAAGGAACACTGAATATAATATTCAATTTTTTTTTTACAGAATATAAGAATAGCAAATACAAGTTACAAAATATAAAAAAAACACTAAATATAACATTCAAAAATACAATAGAAATAATTACAGATAACCATAAACAATTCAATAATTTATTTATTTTTTTTTTTAAAAGGCAAGAGCAGCAGCTTTTGTAGCTGGAGTCAGTCAGGGCCCACCCTGTCTGGCCAAGTGTAATGAGCCAGGGAAGCAAGGACCAGATCTTGCAGGACTCACACAGCTAGGTGGTCTCTAGGCACCTTCAGCAGGAGCAGCAGCAGCTTTCGTAGCTGGAGTCAGTCAATACAGTTTGTTATTCTGAGCTTTGACATGATATTTCTTCCTTTGATATCACATCAAACTGTCCTCTGAAAGATCTGAAAGATTGTAGTTTGCTTCAGCAAAGATCTAAATGGCTTTGGCAACAACTTGAAATTGTCAAGAGAGTCATAAACAAATATTCACCCAAATAATCCCATCTCAAATACAGTCAGAATTTTGGAACCACATAAATTTTTAAATATAATCTTCAATTTGGAAAGAGAATCTATCAGGAGATAATTGATTCCACCAAACTGAAGCAATGATTTAAAATGTCACAAGAGAATCTTAGTAGATATAAAACACACTGAGGAAACATGTGAACACTAAAACTTTATAGTACATAAACAGCCTCTTTGATAGTTAACATAAGGAATTTGTCAAATATTCACATTTCATTGTCCCAGTAATTTTCTCTATGCAGTTTTATGGTGCTTAACTAAGTATGTTTGCAGCAAACAAACGTACAATAAATTACAAATTGAAATGCCGCCTGACCTGCCTTACTGGTGCACAAAACTCCTGATCATGTAAAAACTCCCGATTTGCTTCTCTTGTCTTTGCAAATACAGTGCTGGGTTTACAAGTTGCCTGGATAGGTACATCCCATGATGGTCGGGCACAGCATGGGTCCAGAGTCACCACTGCTCCCCTCTTCCTCCCTCAGTCCTCCCACCGGTATCCCAGGGTACACTGCAAGGGAGCACTGAGAGGAGGAGGTCCTGCTCAGTTTCCCCTCCCTCCAGGACTAGCAAGTGACCATCTCACTAGTCCTGGAGGGAGGGGGGGTGATTCTCTTTGCCAGTGCTGAGCGTGTGCACGGCGCTGGCAGAGACAATCCATCCCCCCCTCACTCCAGGACTACCAAGACCATCTCAGCAATCCTGCAGGGAGGGGGCACCGATTCTCTCTGCCAGTGCAGCATACATGCGTTGCATTGGCAGAGAGAATCTGCTCCCCCACTCTTGCCCCCCCTGCTGCTCGGTGTGCTGCTCGGTGGGGTGACATAGGATCAGCCACTTGCCTCCACCTCCCAAAGCCCCAAGCGGGCTTGGGGAAGAGGAGGTGCTGCCAATGCCAATACCAATGGGTAGACTTTTAGGGGAAGGACTGCATTGGCAGTGGGCAGGATCTAGGCGCCCAGCTGCGCTTGCTCTTGAGCAAGCGCAGCCAGACGCCCGGGCACCTGACCACTGCTGACACAGTCCTTTTAGGATGCAGAATCGTGGAGGGAAGCTGATGACAGCCGCAACAAGTGCCGCTTGGATATTTAGGCTTCTGTATTTAGGCTCTGAGCCTTTTTGACTTGTTAGAGGGTTAGCGTGTCATTTGGGTTCGGACGACACACTAAACCTACTAGGGTTTTGTAAACCCTAGAACAAGCCAGGGCCTAGCAGGGTGGTTCCGGACACTCCTTAACCACCTTGACTAACCCTTCCCAGGTTCAGACAACTAGGGATGTAACTGTTCGCCCCGCGCGGGCATAGCGGGCCGAAATTGGCCCCGCTCACGTCTACGCAGGGCTTGTGCGGGCCTACCTTTTCCAGCTGTGGCTCGCCTCTCCATGGTGAGCCACTAACGCCGCCCGCACCGGTCCCATCGCGTCACATCCGGCCCCGGAAGTGATGTGATGGGACCCTGCGCAGGCGCGCTGAACCCCCACGCGCCATATTGCACCTGCACAGGGTCCCCGTCGCGTCACTTCCGGGGCCGGATGTGACATGACAGGACCAGTGCCGGCAGCTCAAGCGGCGCGGAGAACTGCTCCGCACCGCTCAGAAGATCGAGGTGGGGGGGCTGCCCCCGCAGAGAGGCAAGCCAGTGGAGAGCCGCGAGCCCGCCCAAGGTCCGTGTTACATCCCTACGACAAGACAACACACTAAGCCTCAGTAGTAATTAACCTAGTGAGGTTTAGCGTGTTATATGAACCCAGTCAAGGGGGCCTAGATAGGTTGGTTATTGATAATGGGGGTTGGTTAATGATAACAACCCCCTTAACAGTAACAACTAACAAGCAGGGGCTCTTCTTCCTATGTTTCTTCTGGGAGACAGATAGCCTCTCCTACAAAAGTTAATTCTTAATTCACTGCATCACTATTGAATGCATTTTACCACACAAGTCTGGATATCTGTAGGGAGACCAAAGATTTCATCAACGTTGCCTCTGGAAAATCCTGTGAATTACTTGGGAAGATAGGCGAACAAATGTCAGTGTACTGGAAGAAGCAAAGACTACTAGCGTTGAAACAATTATCCTTCAACGCCAACTTCAATGGACTGGTCATGTTGTTCGAATGTCTGACTGCCGTCTCCCAAAGCAGTTACTTTATTCCCAACTCAAGGATGGAAAGCGGAATATCGGTGGTCAATATAAGAGGTTTAAAGATGTTCTTAAGGCTAATCTAAAAAAATGCAATATAAACATTGAGAACTGGGAAGCTCTGGCCCATGAACGCCTTAACGGACGGTTGGCCTTTCACAAAGTTTCTATGGACTTTGAAGAAGCCCGAGTGCAAGGTGAAAGGGAGAAACGTGCTAAATGAAAAGCATGTCAAACAACTACAGGACCATCTTCCATCTGGTAACCTGTGTCCTCACTGTGGGAAGCTGTGTGGATCTAGAATTGACCTCCACAGTCACTTACGGACCCATCGCTAGAGTCTACACAATTTTATACAATTTCCTCTTTATATAATTTTCTTTTTGAAATTTTATCCTGGAAGACAATCTTACTTGGTCACAAGTGATCACCTACTACGACTACTAGCCTTTTTCCAGGGTTTTGTTTCAGAGCGCAGAAGGGAGACCTTTCCTTGAGTTCCAGTAAGGGTCCAACACATAAACTTGCATGTCTGCTTCAAGGAAAGGGCAGATGGATCACATGAACAGGCCTTTCTTGTATAGGTGTTTACATAGGTGTGTTGGATAGGTCTAAAGGGGAACTTCATGTATCTTACATACACACACACTGCATGTACAACCATTGGTATGCATGGCGCCCTATGTATGTAAACACATATGCAAGAGGTTCCTGTTTATGGAATGTATTTGCTTCTTTTTAAAAACAGACAGATCACATGAGCAAAGACTATACACATGGTCACAGAAGTATATAGGTCTGGTTTACACCACAGGTTCTACTCATAGGGCCAAGCTACATGTTACTTTGAAGATGTAGCTAGCAGCAAAATCTTACTTACTTATTTACTTACTTAAAAATAAATGCAGGGCCCCAGTCTCGATTGGTACCCTAGTATGAAGGGTAGAGGAACTTTAACCCTTTGTTCCCCATTGTGTTCGCAATTCTCCCTTTATGATTTTGTATATAGCTTTGTGGATATTATGAAGTTACTTTATTCTCTCTTGTGTGTTGTTCAGTGAAAAAGCAAAAGGTTAAAAGTCCAGTTAATGTGTTACTAGGTTTGGTGCCACCAGGTTGGTAAAGCAAGTGAGAGAACAAGGTTCAGCAGATGGTTAGCAAGATGAGGAATTGCAGATTGGATTTTGTTTATATTGTGGCACCAAAGGGTCTTGAATTTTGCAAGTAGTTGTTTTGGTTTTGCAGAAGTGCAAGGGGTGCAGCAGAAGGAATTCAGGGAAATGGTAAGCCCTCCTGATTGGTCAGAGTTACAAAAGAACAGGATAGCTTTATCATATAAAATGTTGAGGCAAAAATACAGTTTTGGTAGAGGAAGGCTGAAATAGAGAAGAAGGTTGAGAAGCTGGAAGGAAGAAGGAAAAAAAGATCTAGAACAAAAGCTCCTTGAGAAAGCTGAGAACTCTGATAGTAAGATACTGCTGGGAAAAAATTGGAAAATAGGGATACAGTCTAGTTAAGCTTAGCTGGATGTGATTACCCGTTATTCTTTTTACCATTTCTGCTGTTATGTTTTTGGGGTATGTGTGTGTGTTGTATGGTGTGTTGTAACCATTCAGATGTTAAAACCTTTTCCTAATAATAATGCTTTTTCAATAAAAATTTAAATTTTTATTGTTTAAAACTTGTGATCCCTTTTCTTGTTGGGTTACCTACCACACACCTAAAAGTCAAACTCCACACTAGGATTTTAAGCCTGTTTGGTGGAGGCAGCTAGGGAAAAATAAAGAATTCCACCTGACCACAGAGGAAAGGTCATTGGAAGGGAAGGAGTGTGGCACTCTATTTGGCCTGATCTCCCTTCTACTCACAACTCAGGTTGTAGCTGGTCCTGTGACAGTATTTAACTGAAATATTTCTGCTTATGAAGAGTTAAGTATAAATCATGTTAAGGCACTCCCAATTTGTCAGCACAAGTCCCATTAAAATGCCTGGAACTTGTACTAGCATTGCACTTGGGATATCAGATCATTGGTTCCACAGAATTGTGGATATCTTGGATTGGTGATCTACTACAGGAGGGATTGAACTCAGGCCTTTCGTAATAAAACTTATGAAATTTTAGTCTTTGAACTTTTTAAAAAATGGCTCAGTTGTGCAGCAGTCTCTTCAGTTTTTCTGTGTTGATGGATCCAAAGGATACGTAAATATGTTTTTGGGCATTTATCCTAGGATAGTTGTTTACTGTCCCTACATTTTACAGGAGGTAGAACAGAGTTCAGTTTGAACAATCACACTATGGCTGGTAAATATTCTGCAGATGTGTAGCAAACGGGGGGCCAGATCATATATTACAGAAAAGCTGGGGAAAGTAGAAGCACAGCGAATTGCATTTCATGCTTTTTCCATCTCTTCTTGAACAAGTGAGAGAGACTCACAGATTCCATCCACAAGTCAGATCCACAAGTCACAAATGACTTGGAGCTTACAGATCTTGCCATAGCTCTTATTTTTTTAGGTTTTATTATTATTGTAATTTTTTAAAGTTAAAGCACAAGTAGAAAGAATAAGAAAAAACTCACTAGCATTATTGCTTTCGCTGTCCTTCTCTCCTTCCCTCCCTCTCCCTTTCTCTGGTGATATGTAGACCAGTACTAGAATGGTCAGATTTCATTTTCAAAGGTTTTTGGCCTTTGAAAAAGTGAGAGAGACTCACAGATTCCATCCACAAGTCAGATCCACAAGTCACAAATGACTTGGAGCTTACAGATCTTGCCATAGCTCTTATTTTTTTAGGTTTTATTATTATTGTAATTTTTTAAAGTTAAAGCACAAGTAGAAAGAATAAGAAAAAACTCACTAGCATTATTGCTTTCGCTGTCCTTCTCTCCTTCCCTCCCTCTCCCTTTCTCTGGTGATATGTAGACCAGTACTAGAATGGTCAGATTTCATTTTCAAAGGTTTTTGGCCTTATGATATCCCCCCCCATATCAATTAACTATGAATATTGTGAATTAGTTTGTGGGTGCAATTAGGTGTTACTGATATATACCTTAACCCCCCCCCCCCCCCGTAAGCAGATATGGGTGTAGTTAATGAGAATCAGTCCTTAGTCTGCTGAAATCTTGCAGCAACTTATTAATTCATTATTATTATTTTCTAACACAGGTTAACTTCAGAATTGGTAGAAGTAAAATGTAGAATGGATCTTAGACTTTCTCCCTATGAAGTTATATAGAGACTCAGGGTAATTCTTCTCTTCCTGCTTTTTCTCCCAACCAGTGCCCACTAATTTTTTTCTATCTCAGGTAGCTAGCTAGAACAATTGCCTTCACTTCAAAGCCACAGTCAAGCTACTACCAGGAATGCTACCAGAGGAGCTATATTAAGGCTGCAATCCCATTTCCATACACACTTACGTATATGGACGTAAGCCCTACTGAACACAATGGGGCTTACTTTTGAGTAGGCCTAGGATTGTGCTGTAAAGGAACTGAGGATAAATTTGACCCACAGTTCAGCTTCAGCTGAATGTATTTCTGCAATGCAAAAATAGAAGATGTTCATAGTTGCATCTTAGAGGATCCATCATCATTATGATTCCACCCATGCCTACAAGTACCAACTAGTATATGGCCCTGCCTGGTGAGAATATTCAGTGACTTCTTCTTAGTCCTATAAAAAATGAGACAATGATTCAGAGCTGCATCGGTCCTCTGATGTATCCCACATGGTGAGCCTGGGCTTCCCCACTGTAACACTGTGTTTCCAGCATTGCAATCTGCAAAGTGGCTGGCTACTAATAGTGCCTGAAAGGGGAGCAGCGGTCAGAGCAGGTGTCAAAGTAGAACTCTAGATGGGTAACAGTTCTGAGCAGCCCTTCCCCGTTCAGGATCAATTAGTAGCCACTCTGGAAGTAGCGGAAGGCTAGAGAGAGACTTCAGTGGGTTAGCTTTGACCCATTTTCAATTTACACATTTTGTGCTCACTGCCTTGAGTTTTCTGTCAAAAAACTAAAGAAAACCTGGATACATACATATATAAAATATATGAACATGGAGCCTCGAGTCGTAGCAAGATGAATAACCATAAGCCAAGTGGTCCACAGAGCCTCACATATAGAATACTCAGTTTTAGCCAACAGGAACACAAACCTTTTCTCTCCATCAGTGGTTGGTTTTTGGAAATTAATCTAATAAAAGCATTTCACAAATTTGCACCAGAGGGATGAAATAAAACTTTCAAAATTTGAAGGAGAAAGTCACCCAGTGCAATTTCTGATCATTTTTACTCCAGCAATATTGCATTCATAGTTTGAGATATACTAATGATTAATGAGGTTGTTCTATATTTTCAAAAGGCCTATTTTGAGTCATCACAGTTGACTTCCCATTCATTGCATCTCCCTTTTGTTAATGTGTTGTCCTTTTGCTTCCCTCAGTCCTAATGCAATCAGTCTATCAGCATAATTTGAATGCTGAAAATTAAATGGTTTCAGAACCCCTTGCCATCACCACTCAGATATTGAATATTTTTTAAGCCAACTCATTCAGTGAGGAGATTTTGGATAAAATACAATGTTGCCACTGTCAAGAGATAGAATGCAAAATAATGGCTATAAATAGATGTATAAAATCATATTGCCAAATCTCAGAAGCACTGCTCTCCGGAAGAGCAATGCAATTGACAAGCAATTTAAGCTCGAGTGTGAAAGGATGCAGAAATAACAAGATTTGCATGAAAAATATCAAGATCATGAGAACATCAAATTTAAGCAAAACAAAACAAAACAAAAAACCCTCATGTGCTTCATGATTAAATCATGAGAGCTGACATTACTGTTAGAACATTCAATATCCTTGGCTTTGAAAATAGTCTTCTAATGAGGAAAGTGTGTATCTGTCTTCACAGAAAGTAAACATTGTTTGTAGGCTGCCACCTCATTATTACAGGAATCAAGGACACCAAAATCTCAAATCGTAATGCAGGTCAGAAGATCTTGGATGCCTTCAGTTACAGTTGAGCCTCTGTTGTCAGAAAGATAAACCGAAAGCAAAGGCAGACATGGACCTTGCTTGAGAATCACTCAATCAATCAGAGATTAAACAATACAAAAGGGCAAAAGAATTTCAATCAGTCTCTTGATTGTCTTCTTAATACATCTTATCAGGGACTAATCTTTCTTTGGCAAGGATAAAGAGTTACCCTGATCAGTGATGGAGGCAGCAGATGTAAAGCCATGTCACTGGAAAGAGAAACTCTCACATCCAGTTGTATCATTGCCCTTTTGAACCAGTCAGCTTCCAAAATGCTCTTTTTCTATTTTATGATATAATGGAACATCTGGGGGGAAAACCTGCAGGGCATTTTATTACAGGAGGGGACAGAGAGAGTTCTGTCTATGCCTTCTGTTTATGCTTCTATCATATATTATCACCCTGTGAACCTGGATGGTACATCCACAAAACTGCCATGTTTACTACAAAAAAATTAAAAGACTGTGCACAATCCAAAATGCTCCAAGTGCAAAATGCATTTTGAAAATTGTTCTTCTCTTGACAGAATATATATATATATATATATATAATGCTAAAAGCCTTTCTCTGATATCATTAAGAATATCTTTAAGTGTTTTAAACTAATTGTTTTATTTCTTATAGTGTAATTGAAAACTGGAAGACAGCTACATTTTCAGGTAACTTTCTCTCAGTAACTCATGACAGATTTTGTAAAGGACATGGTATTTCAACTGAATAAAAGGATAGATAGTAATCTAACTAGGCTATTGTCTCAGAACTGCCAGGATCAGCTGCTTCAGTGAACCCTGCTTAATAGGAAATTATTAAGCAAGAAGACTTCACACATTGCTCTCGAAACAGAAATGTTTGTATTTTAATTTTGACTAGGCCACATGCACAGATACGTTATATTAAGAGGGTTGGGGGGGAACCTACATTTGATTAAAAGCAATTAAGCATGACAGGACATGTCTGCTGTGCCATAATCCCATGGAGCCACGTCATTTTGTTCTACAAGTTTCATCATGGCAATCTTTGGAGCTGACATTTTGCCGCGCTGACATTTCGGCACGCACCATTTCATTGCGGCAGCATCTCGCCATGCAACATCTTGCGACTGACATTTCACCATGGACATTGTCTAGAACATTTCTTCATGCTCCATCTCATTGTTGACATTTTTGTCATTGGGATATTTTGTGCTTCCCAAAATGATAGCTCCATCACTCCACAAACAATTAAATTATTCTCATTTGGGATACAATTTGCAATTGTGTAAATTGAAATGAAAGTGGAAGGAAGACAAAATGCACACCAAAATTAAAGTCCATCTGATTAGTATAGTTCCTACTTTGTCATCACAGAAAATGGCACTATAATTTCCTAAAATATCAACCCATTTAAGTATGATCACAACTGAAGAGTGACCAGAGCCAGACCAAGACATTTTGCTGCCGGAGGTGATGGCCAGATAGTGCCTCCCCACATTCCATATACAGTAGCCAACCAGACTGACAGTTGAATCTTACTTTTATTCTGGCAATGGGGCACCATCCTCCAATACACCTGAGGTTAGCAGGCTAGCTTAATGGGTTCAGGGCAGACCAAATGCCAGAGTAGCAAAGTAGTACCTACATATTGGAGTAACTGCAGATCTACTAAAAATCAGTCTGTCTGTTTTGTCCAGAAGAGAAAATGCCATTAGGGAATTAATCTAAAGCTGGTAATTTAAACTGTGTCTGAGCCTAATATTTATCCATTTAAATGTTTGCATTTAAAATTGCCCTTTCAATAAGGTAGAATATTTTCTCACAATAATAGGCAGTATATTAAAAGCAAAACAAACAAAAACCAGCAGTTTTGAAGTAGTCTCCAGGGGAATAGTTTAACAGTCTTGGAGGCTGTGACATTTCCAGGTGAGCCTTTAAAAGACAAGACTGGGGAACAAACTGAAAAGGCTTGTTTCCCAACGAAAACAAGCGCCACTGAAAAGAAGCCATCCAGCCTTTCAAGTGGAAGCTGTGCATTCTATGGCTAACCCAAAGGGGTCTGAACTCATGAAACTTCCCATCATTGATCTCTGTGAGGGCTGTGCAGTCCCTAAGTTAGAACAAAACGGATCCGGCATGGTTAATCTCCCTGATCCAACTAGAGCTCAGCTGGTGTCATTCTCTAAGCTCATAGCACGGGAGAAACCCACATGTTGTTAGACTCCAACTTGCAACAGCCCTAGCCAGCATGGCCAATGGTCAGGAATGATGGGAGTTGTGGGCCTGCTAGCAGCAGCCCTGGTCCATGTAAACAGATATAGTTGCAATGATGCCCATGATTGTGGCAAAACATGCTGCGGATTCACAGACATCCTTGCTAGCAGAATATGTAGGAAAACCTGACTATGTGTACCAGAAGTGCTGTAAGAGGGTTTAAAATTTTAAAATATCTATTTATGTACTATATCTGGTACCATTTAGATGTTTTGGACTCCCAACTCCCAGCATTCCTGACCATTGACCATACTGGCTGAGGCTGATGAGAGTGAAAGTCCAAAACATCTGGAAGGCACCAGGTTGGGGGAGGCTGCCTTAGTGGGTGTCTTCTTTCATATGAATTTCCTATGTGTTCAACCTATGAGATGCTGCTCAAAGTGCCATGGCCTTTGGAGGCTAGGCTGACGTCTATAATGGCTTTTCCTCAATGTTGGCAACAGACCTCTATAATCCCTCTAGGTTCACTTCCTATTGGCTTCAGATGCATTGTCAAGCTGTTTTTATTTTTAAAAGACCTTTGGATAGCTTGATTGTGCAGTGGCAGCATTATGGCTGGCTATATGATTTTATTGTTTTCTTTTATTTATTTAATGTTTAAGTTGTTTATATTTGATACTATATTGCTGTTTTTATTCTGTAAGTTGCCTTGAAGGTGTGATATAAATTATGTTCCTTTAAGATCAATATGTTTTAATATATTGTAACTTATGCTAGATTTTTAGGATGAAGGAGGCTTACCAAAATAACAGATAAATTTGTGTTTACACCAGAATGTGTCTTTATTAAACATGCAAAGCACAAAAATACAGAATGTGCAAGGTGATTTTAAATCACCATCTTTTTCCGTGGACAGATCTTCAGAAGAACACACAATATGAGTATTAATTACGAATACAATGGAGGTTTTCAGAAAGTGAAACTTAAGCCAGGAAAACAGATGTAACTTTTAAGGTCATGTCACTTTCTTTGCTAGACTTTAACATGCATATAGATATTATAGGTGTAGGTATTTTTCAGCTTTAACACTAACCGAAGCAGACAACAATAACCAAGCCCAGACTTAGTTTTAGAAAATGGAAATCAGTGTGGCTCCGAACTAAAGAAATGCTATTTAGTCATGGGGAAATGTTATCTGCATCCATGCTTGCCAATGAAGAAAGGATCATATTCAAGACATGCTTTCCCAAGCTTGTTGAAAGAGAGGAAAAGATTAAAATATGCCTCAAAAAGCTATTCACAGGGAAAATGTGGTTTACCTCTTGAAATGTTACTATTTTCTTTTTACAATTTAATTCAAGTGTCTTCAATTTTCTGATTCCAGTTTTATTTTTTTAAAACCAAGCTGTGCTATGGTAAGTCAGTTTTTATTTGACACGCCTAAATTGTTTAAGATGCTTAGAATTACCCCTTGCAAAAAGTGTCAGATAGGCAATCACATGTATTGACTGCTACTCCTGCTTATACTACAAACAAGTGGAGGAGGAATTAATCTGTGAAGGAGTGATATGGAACTGTTGGACAAGAAAACATGATGTGATACCTTCCCATATTGACAGACCCTATCAGCCAAGCCAGGCTGTGAGCGCCTGCACCTGAATCCAAACCTACTAGAGGACGCCTTCCACAGCTCAGAATCTCCAAAGTTGCCAGCGTGGAAGCAGAGATGCAGCTACATAATTTTAGGTACTGGCCTTAGTGGTGATATGTATATTACTTAAGTTGTGAACCACACAACTAACATTTATCTTCTCCCACCCACCCCCACCATTCCATGCTTTACAAGAGCTACTATATTCCTGATATGTTAGAACAACTAAACAACCAAAAGCACCCAACCATGTTTGTTTTTTAAAAAGAGAAATACTGTGAACATGTGCAGTTTTGCATTTTAATTTCCCTTAAACCATCACGACTACAAGAATAAAATGGAGTCTGCTTTGCTGCCCTGATGCTAACCATGTTTATCTGGCAATAAGCACCATTTTGTTGCAGAAAATAAAAGACATATTTTAAAGATAAAAATAATAAAATGAGCATCTGTAACTATGTACATGTCTAGCTATCCACCTCTGGCTATAACTTAGAAGAAAAAGGAGGAGCAGGAGGAGAAGATGGAAAAGAAGGAGGAGGAAACAAAGAGGAAGATGACAGAAAAGGAGGAGGAGGAGGAGGAGGAGAAGATGGAAAAGGAGGAGGGGAAGATGGAAAAGGAGGAGGAGGGGAAGAAGAGGAAGAAAGATGATGCAACCAGATTCCAGGTAGTTGCTCATGCCAACCCAGGTGCTGGCGCTGGGCCTGTTTTCCACTGCCCACATCACTTGCTGCTCTCAAGGTGGTCATTTATGGACAGAGCTGGGCTGTGGGCCCCTGAGCTTCAGCCCCGAGGCCAACCCTAGCTGCACCACTGCCTTGAAGCTGGGGCCAGAAATGTAGCAAGCAGAAAATACACTGCTTTGCTGACTAGGCAAAGGCAGAAGGCTTGACTCCAGTACTTATTCCAAGCCTGACCAGTCCTAGTATTTATATACTAAGCCTGAGAGATCTAGAGGCTTCACAGAGCCTGCCAATCCACAGGGGCTGAGGTCACACTGGTGCTCAGTGAGGATTCTGAAGTCTGAGCAAACACATTCTATGGGGTAGCTTATTAGGCTCATCACTCTCCAGATTGTGAAGTTTCTGGTTCAAGGCTTGGAGGCCTTAGCAGAATGTCTGAAGCAATTAGCAAAATTCAATTAGACACCTTGGGCCTGTCTGCACTACAAGTAACTGTGATGTGTCCTCCTAGCCAATCGAGTTGTTATGTGGCTCTGGAAACTGTACTGTGAAAGTGCAAGGGATATTTAATACAACATCCTCACGAATCACTGATTCTCCAGAGAAGTCCATGGCCACTGTACATCAGTTTAAATCTGCTGTCTCAAGATGCATTTATTGACCATGCCTTGCTCCATGAGATCATTACAGATGATCTCATCATCATCAGGCGACCACTCGTGACCGAGTAAGATTGTCTTCCAGGATAAAAGGAGGAAATTCTAAAGAAGATTGTGTAGACTCTAGCGATGAGTCCGTAAGTGACTATGGAGGCCAATTCTAGATCCACACAGCTTCCCACAGTGAGGACACAGGTTACCAGATAGAAGATGGTCCTGTAAGGATTCATTTGACGTGCTTTTCGCTTAGCACGTTTCTCCCTTTCACCTTGCACTTGGTCTTCTTCAAAGTCCATGGAATTGGTCTGGATGCTTGCCTTTACCCTGACCTAACAAACGGATGTTGTAGTAGTCCTCTCTGTAGGATGCAAATCGTGGCTGGTGCCAGACTCCAGTGGACCCTTGGCGCAGTGTTGCCAATGGGCTCCTGCCCCCACCCCTGCCACTGAAGCCTCATTGCAGCTGCCAGTCACGCTGCCCAACCTCATGCCACCCTCAAAGTCCCCCGCCTGCACACCCAAGCCAGCAAAAAAACCCCAACCCCCCCCCCCCGTTGTTGTTTTTAATCTAGCATGTCAGCGATGGCTCCTCCTCCTCTTCACTTGGCTGGCCTTGCTGGCAAAGTGCAGCAGCACCAGGCTGGCCAAGCACAGGTTCCATGCACAATTGTAAAAGATTGTTTTAATTTACATTTTGAGTAGCAGCAATCTGAACCAATCAGACACTGGCTTTCGAGAGACTTGTCCAATGAGGGCATAGGAGTGTTGTAAAGACCACCCTGTGCCTTCATTGGCATTGCCCCAAGCCAAAGGCAGCATCTGATTAGTTCAGATTGCTGCTACTCAAAATGTAAGTTTAAAACTGTCTTTTAAAATGAGGCACTATGGAGCCTGCAGGCTTGGCCGTGATGCTTTCTGCGTGGGCGAGAAGGAGGAGGGTGAGGAAGCAGGAGGCAGCAGCTCCAGCGAGCTCAGGTGCACAGAAGTGCCCTTCTGAGCCTCTGGGTCAATTGGTAGCTGCCCACCATGCCAACCCCTGATGCAGGCCTGATGCAGATTCTGCATCCTGCACTTCTGCAGAAATCACTTGGTGGACCTATAGCTGAGGCATGCTCCGGTGAAGTATTTGCTAGTCACTGTGATATATCTTCCAGCTTGTCAAGGTTCCATCTGAATATGTGTTTTACTTTTAATAATGTTTAGGGGGGAATTAATATAAGATCAAATCTACAGAAAAGTATTTTTGCATTAAATATAGTTTCTCTGTTTGATATGTACATGTTAACCTGAAAAATCCAGATAATGATGCATCTTATCCATATCTGTCAACTGGTTTATGTTTCTTAAGATAAAGTTGCTATCAAGATCCAACATACTGTTGTTACTCTTGGAAGCAATGCTTGTAATAATTAATGTTCAGGTTTTAGCACATTTTTAGTGAAAAGAACATCTGCCCTAGACAAAACCGGTACTTGTCTGTTCTAAGAGTGTTTGGGACACGAACACTTCTCATTGTGTGCTCATTTCCCGATGAATTCTACTATGGCAGTGCTTCAGAATCAGAATAGAACAACTAGACCTGAGGCATCAGCGGCAGCAGCAGATGTGGGCCAAGCAACACTGAGGTCACCCAAAAACAATTTATGATCTATTTTATAGATCCAGCTTTTTTCGTGTCTCTTAGCTTCGTTCTTGATACACTTGATGAAACGAAGCATTGTGAGCACAATAACAAGCCAGATGAAGTGGACACATTTTTCAGAATAGCTTCCTTAGGAAAGTGGGGAGGAAGGGAGGGAGGGAACAAGGAGAAAGAATCAGAAAGGCCTTACACCTGAGCTGACATGCCCTGCTGATCAATACAGATTTTGCTACAGAAACCCCACACTTCTTACTGCAGAAGGTTGAAATACAGATGCTGATATAAGGAGGCAAAGCACAAACGTTGTTGTTTCCTAGGTATATAAGAGGAATGAGACTACTGGATGGAGACTTAAATTAGGTGAGGAAAACAATTGTTTTTGCAAGTGATTTCATCTGTTCATAATGAAATATTTCATTTCTACAACGTAGATCATGTTGTTATAAGCCTGCTTCCTCAACAACCTTCTGGCTTACGCAGTTTTAAGAGAGCAGATCCTGTCAATATTTGTAAATGATTTTCAAAAGAAAATCTTTGCAAGTTGCTCAAGCGATACACACACCCCCTTCCAGATGAATAATAGCTAACAGGGACTCTTGGATGGGAAGCATTCAGAATCTCAGTTGGTGCCTCACACTCTATTGAAGGCAAGGAGGGGAACCTGCTGGCTCCATTATGTGAGTCTCGCACTATGAGGCAAGAAACGGAGCTCCCCATTCAAGTCTCCACAAAATAAAAATCAAATAATATACAGAGAATGTATAGCAGTAGTTAGTTTGACAGCCGCTGGTAACGTACACCTCTTACCTGCAAACTCTCCAAATCCCCATTCAACAGCTCACAAAGAACAATAATTGTTTATTGATCTAACTGTTAACAATGTATCACTTGTTCTTCAATAAGGTCTAGAAATGTGACTCAAGGGCAATAACGGCTTCGGATAGCAACATATCCATAGAGTCTATCTACTGTCTTCCTATTTACCATAATTTAGTCAGAGAGCTGGATTGTTGTTGTCCGTCCGTCCCCCCACCCCCCATACTGCTACTGGGTTAAAACAACATACCTACTTAACAAAATGTTTCTGTAAAATGGTTTCAAATACTAAGTCTTTTTAGCCACTTTCCTGAGGCTTCTGCTTCCGGATTCTTTGCAGGATTGAGATCACCTCCTTTACACGTGGTTTTTCCCCCCTCTCGGGATGTTTCTTTCTCTGCCTTCTATATGTTCCATTACACAACCACAAGGTGGCACTGCGGTATAGGAGAATTGCACAAATACATGAGCTTCTCATTCCGGTTCATTCCGCCATTTCCAGATAAAACTACACCTTCCTGGATCTAAAAAAAAAAAAAAAAAAAAAGAGCTGCGGCAATGCTTGGAAAGCACAGGAGAGGCCCTGGAGGATGATAACATTGTGTAAAGCTACTACTGTGAGTGAGGAGTCACGAATGCACAATAAATGCCTCGTGTAGAGAAGCTCCTGGTGTAAAAAGTGTCTCTTCTTAGACACAGTGAAACACTCAGAGACTGAAGAGATTCAGTGGTATTTTTCCTCAAAACTGAATCATTGTGTGTTCTGTATCGCAAGGCAAAACATAGAACGTCACTATGTAAAACCCAGGAGCCAACATCCCATTGCATTCTAAACCAGACTTCCCCATCTTGGTGCTGTCCAGATGTGTTTGACTGCAACTCCCATAATTCCCAGTTGGCATGGCCAATGGCAATCCAACACATCTGCATGGTGCTAGGTTGGAGAGGCCGTTCTAAGCCCCATGCAGACTTCCAGCCTGCTCACGTGAAGGCTAAAATTGGGGAGGGGGTGTGGGTGTCCATGCAAACACCTCCCCCGGTGTATTCATCCCCTCAGTTCCCAAACTTCCTGTGATTCTAACTGGGAACCCTGCTTAACCAGGGACCGGGTTTCTGATTGTGCGGAGGTACTTATGTATGCTTGTGGGTTTTAAAAAACTACTTTCTGGCCTTAGACATCGCTAATCTGATGCACACCACAGCTGTGATCTGAACTCAGAATTATATATTTAAATATATCTGATTCTTTAAATAATAATTTTAAGAATCAGTACAACATACAGAATCACAAGCTTCTGCATTTTGTTTGTGATCCATTGTTCAGTCCTGAACTACATCTTTTGATTTGTGGACCATGTAAGTGAAGGATCATTACTTATTTGGTCTTTCCACTGGGAATGCAGGGTTTCTCCAACAATGTACTTATTATTTATTTAAAACATTTCTAGACTGCCTTTCAGGGTAGAAGCTCTCCCAAGGTGGCTTACAACATTAACATTCATATAATAAAAAAGCCTAATACAGTACTAAGATAGCAAACATTCACAAAGCACCAGCAATAAAACATTTCTGAAAGCCTACACGTAATACACAGGCCTGTGGCTTACGCTGGCTCAGCTTGTCTGAGTGTGGAAAGCTAAGCAGGGTCAAGCCTGGTTATTATTTGGATGGGAATAGGAGACCCCTCCTCTAGTTTCCTGCACTGAGCAGGGGGTTGGACTCGATAGCCATGTAGGCTCCTTCCAACTCTATGATCTATGAAATCTATAATTGCAGCTACAGAGCAGAACAGTTCAATAAAACATGATCAGGGGAAGGCCAGGCTAAACAAGTAGGTCTTCAGCTCCTTCCGAAAAGCCTGCAATGATGAGGCCTGGTGGACCCCCAACTGCACCTTATTCCAGAGGTGTTGAGCCACTGTGGAAACTCTCTTATAAATTTGCCCATCTAACTGCCCTGAAAGGTGGGCAAGTGAGAAGGGCCTCTATTGTTGACCTTAAAGTGTGGGCAGGCTGATAAGGGTGAAGGTGGTCCTTCATGTAATTTGGTCCCAAGCCATTTAAGGCTTTAAAGGCCAAAATCAGCACTTTAAACTGGGCTTGGAAACACACTGGCAACCAGTGCAGCTGGCGCAGCATAGGCATTATATGATCTGACCACCTCGCCCCCAACATTTGGGTGACTGGATTCTGCGGCAGCTGACGTTTCTGAACTATCTTTAAGGGCAGTGTCATGTACAGCATATTACAGTAGTCCAGCTTATTTCTTCCTTATGAACGGTGCAGTTAGACCTCTTATTAGGACTAATGATTAGGACATCATTAGTGCATGGATAACTGAGGCAAGGTCTGTCCTCTCCAGATAAGGCTGCAGGCAGCTTGCATACTAACCTGAGCTGGTAAAATACACTCCTGGACACCACAGCCACCTGAGAGCTTCCTCGGTTACAGCAAAATCCAGGAGGACTCCCAGACTATGCACTCAGTCTTTTACGGAGTGCAACCCTATCTAAGACCAGTTGTAAACCTCCATCCAAAGTAGTTGGTTTCCAAGTCAATCTTATCTGGATTAAGCTTGTTCACCTTCATCTACCCCAAAACAGCCTCCAGACACTGGTTCAAGAGTTCTACAGACTCCCTGGCATGTGCAGTTGGAAACGAGAAGTAGAATTTAGTATCATCAGCATACTGATGGCACTTCAGACCAAACCTCCTCATGACTTTTCCCAGTGGTTTCATGTAGATGTTAAAAAGCATGAAGGACAGGATGGAATCTTAAGGAAGTCCACAGGCTAATGGCCACAGAGTGGAACAGAAGTTCCCCAGCACCACTTTCTTCCTCCAAGAAGGACTGGAACCACTTTAACACCATGCCTCCTAAGCCCAACCCAGATCTAACCTAATAAGAGGTCTAACTGCACCGTTCATAAGGAAGAAATAAGCTGTCACACGAGCCCTGTTCAGGTGTTCAACTCTCCCCCGCACCCCAAGATTAGGACTGCATGAGAGGGAGAGCAGGACCACACTCATTGGCCCAACCTGCTCCATCACATTCCTATCACTAAGCCCTATCATCCTCCATGTGTTGTCGGTAGGCAAGATCTGCAACAGAGAGTCTGCTCTACTCATGTGGGCTCCACAGACAATTTATAACACTGATCATGCAGAAGATCAGGTTCCGACCTGCAGACATTCACCCTCCAAAGTGTGGATGTCTGAGCTGAGGGCTGGGGACATGATTGTGGAGGCATGGCCAATGAGTGTGGTCCTGCCCTCACCCTCATGCAGTTGTGATCATATGGGGGAGGGATTTGACCCCCTAAACAGGGCTGTAGTCTTTCATTTCATAAATTCCCTTTTGCTGGCCCTGATAATATAATGACTCCTGGTAGCCACCTACCTAGACATCAAGCAAGCAGGACCTTGAAAAGTGAATTCAACTTATTTATTTGGTTTTTTGATACAGGGCACCCTGACTCATGTGGTGGAGAGTGAGGGTGGGGGGATATAGCAGAATGAAAGCAGAGTCCTTTGCATGCTTTCTTCACCTAGATTTGTTCTCTCCTCTTTTTCCACAGATACTTCTCACATAATAAATATACTGGGATGTCATCATCAGCAGGCTTGGTCCTGTCTCATGTGTTGCCATTTCCAGACATGGTTGTTGGGGGTCTTATGTTCAAGTTCTTATGGCTCAGGCTTCCCCATCACAACCAGGTGGACATATTTCCTGCAAAAGGCTTTGGCCCTCTGCATTTAAATGTAATTGGCAGGGCTGCATGATTTTAAATGCAGTGAACAGCAGATGTAATATTGTGCTGAAAGATGTTGAACCATTTGAAACAAGGTAATTCATTACTGCTTAATAAAGCAGAAGGCAGATAATCATCGTGGTGGCCCTAAATAATGACAACAGCAGTCGGATCTAGTGCAAAGGGCTTTCCACATCAAACCAGTACAGCAAAGTTTTCAAGTTCATGGCTTATATAGCAACTTCGTAGATTTGGGTGCCTGATAGACTCTTAGATACTGCACTGACAATTAGTTACTTATCTTTCAATTCCAAAAATGGAAGTTGAAAGTTAAGTGGCAACATAAAGCAAAGCACCTTTGGGATTGGATCTCAAGCCAAGGCTAGACAGAAATGACAGAAAATCATTGGGAACAGAAGGCATTAAAAGGTCAGAAATAAATTGCGATCAAGCCCTGTTTGATCATTTTATCAGTCAGTATTTTTCTTTGCTTTAGAATAAACAACATGTTATTTTCTCCAACATGACTCGTTAAGCTCTGCAATTAGGAATGTGCATGGAATCTAACAGCATCTTCATACTTGGGTTATGTTTGATTTCAAGAGAGTCAAATTGGGGTGTGTGTGGAATGCATGTTCTGGAATGAAAGATGATCAGCATTCTGAAGTATTTCTAATGAAAATACTGCTGTTTTTTTAATCTCACAGAAAATCCCAAACTTTGGTAAACACTTTTGATTTTGGATTTAAAGAATTGGGCAGCGGATCCATGAAGAGCTGTGCTACACTGGTACTTTCTGCCATCATCAAAAGTGCAGGCAGCAAGTCCTGGAACATCCTAAGCACAGGTGGGCACCAAGAGGGCTCCAAGTGTCCATGGACCTGGAGGACCAAAAGGAAACTTGAAGAGCCGCAGGCAAGTGCTTAACTATATAAATGTTCCAATTACATCATGACCCATTCAAATACATTAACCACATACCCTAGTCCAGCCATGGGTAACATGTCAGTAATTGCTAATTAGTGGATCTGCTGCTGGCATATTAACTCTCTATGCAAATGCATGGTATGTGCATTTGAACATGAAAGTGCAGCCTTCCCCAGTCTGGCGCCTTCCAGATGTTTTGGGACTTCAACTCTAGCCAGCATGGTCAATGGTCAGGGATGCTGGGAGTTGTAATCCAAAATATCTGCAGTGCACCAATTTGGGGAAGATTGTGATAGGGCATGCACGGGAGATTTAGGCAGGCCTATCTTTTTCAGCCCTAGGTGGTGCCTTTTCCTGTGTACAAAGCAATAATAGCTCCCAGCCAACCCTGGGCATAGAATGCCAGGATTTGCCCAGCACTGGAGAACTGCGAACTTCAAACTTGTGGCATCTTCCTAGGAGCTGTTGTGTCTGATCTGGCCCATCTGGGCAACATGAAGCCATTCCATTAAAACCTCAGCCTTCCAGTGCAACTATTATGAATGTTAAAATAACTTGCAGACTGAAACACAATCAACCTTGGAAGAAGAAGTATTCTGTTTTATACTAAAGTACTTTAGTAAGCAATATTTAAACCTTGTTGGCATTCTCTTCTATAGGGAAATGGAAATTCTTTGAAATTAGCAGTATCTCTTTAAGCAATTTGATTGTAACCAAAGTTTTGGAATAACCCAAGTGCAGCAGAGGCGGTAGTGATTTGTGCCAATGCTAAATGATGATTGTAAGATCTAGCTCTGTTCTGTTTCAAAGGAAACCACTTTCTCATCCCTAATTCTGCTATGGGAATGCACACATTTTGTAGTGTATCAAAAAGTCCCCTTGAATCCAGCCTACTCCCTACTGGCTCCTGTTCTGTGCAGAAATTGCCAAGGAATCACTGATACATCCTTAATAATAAAAACAAATATGAATTGGATAATTGGGATATCTATCTATCTATCTATACTAAACAAGACTCAAGACTTTCCCTTCAGATGCTCCTTTTAGGAAGGATATATTAGTATGCTGCTTATATCACATGATTTTAACACGCTTAAAAATGATTTTAAAGCATTTTATTCTTTACATTGCAGCATGTAATTTGAAGCCACCTACAGGACACTGTGATGCAAGGCACTCTAAGACACAAATGCCTTTAATTAATACTTGCTTCTGTCTCAAGTGCCCACACTGGGATCTTTTTGTTAATAAGTTAATTTCTTTTATACTCTAAGAGTGCTATGGCTAAAAGCTTTGATATGTCCATTCATGTTTCAGTGTAAATTTTTATTTCTGGCATAACTCCAAGGCAAATTAGTAGCTCAGGTGGTATCTCATTCTGCTTTGCATGGTTGTGATGATAAATCCTAACTCCCCAATGGCTTCTACTGAAGCTGGCCTTTACCCATTTATTTATTTATTTCGCCAATTAAAGACTTTGGGAGCCAAGAACTAGAATATAACTTGGAATAAATTCTTAGCTGTAAGAGACCCAAGGTGCACATATATGATTTTGGGAGCCCAGGTTCAAAAGCATTGAGATATCTTAGGCATAAGAGCTTAGGGTAGCATTGCTCAGGAAAGTTCATGAGCCAAGGAGAAAAGCCACAGTGCATATCTCTTGATGTGGTTGCTTGCAGAAAATAAGGGTCTTTGCAAAACAACAGCAACAACAAGCAACAACAACAACAACAAGAGAGTGAGTGACCTGGTTCGCACAACATGGTATGACTCATCATGGGTTATTTCACCTGCGATGAGCCACAGCACCTGTGGGCACCACTTAGCATATCCAACCCCAACTCAGGGATTGTCATGTTGTGCGAACATGCTGAGCATGGGTTGTGTGAGGGTTAAGCAACTCTCACATAACCCACACTCTGTTCTAGGGGCATGCGGGGCATGTACAGCTGCCATTTTGTATATCCAACCCGTGCTCGGGGTTGTCATGCCATGTCTATGAAACTATGTGAACCCTGTGAGCGTGGGTTATGTGAGGGTTGTTTAACCCTCCTCCCGCCACTCCTCCCACCATACTGAAGCCAGCATGGCGGGAGGAGTGGCGGAGCTGACCTTCACCTCCTCATCCTTCATCTTTGGTCCTGGAACATCCTAAGCACAGGTTCTTTCACTAGATGGGTTTTTTCTCTCCACACTGGCCGGAAGGGGGTAGGATCTGGGGTCAGACCTCTAACTCCCCCTTCTGAGGTTGGAGTGCTGTCTCTGACCTTGGAGGGGTTTTCTGAGCCATCCTATGATCCCTGGGACCATAGGATTGCTCACTTAATTACTTAAATTTTTCTTCAAGTATTTAGGCCCCCAGCACAGCTTAAACTATAAGAATCAGCAGAGTATAACAATACAAGCAAAGTAAAACTTTACAATTAAAACAGAAATCTTAACATCTAAAAATCATGGAAAATTTAAAAACTACCAGACACCAGGTTGTATCCATGTTAGTCCTACTCAGAGTAGACCCATTTAAATAAATAGGACAACCCATTGTCATAAAAACAATATCAAAAACTATATATTTGAGCTAGAATGACACAGTTTGCTTCCCCAGAGAATTGCTGTTTTATGCTTAGTTTTTGGAGAAATTCCAAGAATGACTGAAAGGAAAGATCTGCTAAAGTACGTATATTTAGCAGTAACATTCTACTAAGGAGACAGGGACACGCTGATTTGTTCTTTGATATGTATCACATGCGGAAAAGCTGGGTAGCTTTTCAGATATTTTACCTTTGGAGAGGAGAGCCACAAGAATAATTGTGAGCTTGTGCTGGCCACATTTTATTGCTGTACATCCAACATATTGTAATTTATGAATGATCATGTTTCTATCAGTGAGTCCAAACCCTGAGGAAAGTGACAGAAACTATTATGAGGGCCCGTGTGCGATATAGACTTGGGAGGAGGGGAAGAAGAACTGGTTGAAACACAACAGTTACCATTTATTAAAATGGTAATTAACACCAACATTTAGGATAGTTATTAGTCACAGACCTTATGGACAAAATCAGACACATTGCAATCGCTAAACTGATCTGCAGTAGAAATGGAAAGGCACTCAATGCGGTTGAAAAACAGAATGGAAGTAAGAAGTTGCGAGGAAGAAACACAATCATCTGTCCTATAAACAAATACAAGCAAGAGAAATCACATAGAATCATAGAATCATAGAAAAGTAGAGTTGGAAGGGGCCTACAAGGCCATCGAGTCCAACCCCCTGCTCAATGCAGGAATCCAGGTCAAAGCATCCGCAACAGATGGCTGTCCAGCCGCACCTTGAATGCCTCCAGAGTGGGAGAGCTCACCACCTCCCTAGGTAGTTGGTTCCATTGTCTTATTGCTCTGACAGTCAGGAAATTTTTCCTGATGTTTAGGTAGAATCTGGGTTCCTGTAACTTGAGCCCATTATTCCGTGTCCTGCAATCTGGGATGATCGAGAAGAGATCCTGGCCCTCCTCTGTGTGACAACCCTTCAAGTACTGGAAGAGTGCTATCATATCTCCCCCCAGTCTCCTCCTCTGAAGGCTAAACATGTCCAGTTCTTTCAGTCTCTCCTCATAGGGCCTTGTTTCCAGTCCCTTTATCATCCTTGTTGCCCTCCTCTGAACCCTCTCCAGTTTGTCTACGTCCTTCTTAAAGTGTGGTGCCCAGAACTGGACGCAGTACTCAAGATGAGGCCTAACCAGTGCAGAGTAAAGGGGAATTATCACTGCACACGATTTGGAAGCCATACTTCTATTAATGAAGCCCAAAATAGCATTTCCCTTCTTTGCAGCCACATCACATTGCTGGCTCATATTCAGTTTGTGATCTACAACAATTCCAAGATCCTTCTCACTTGTAGTATTGTTGAGCCAAGTGTCCCCCATTCTGTAACTCTGCAGAATTGTTGTATATATTTGCACTGAGCAGTATTTGCACCCCACATATTTGCACTGAGCAGTAATAATAAGGAAAAATATGAAGTACAGTCTGAGATGAAACCTCCTCAGAAGCGAAATATGTGGGGGAAGCACACAGCATAAATGTTGTTGCCTATGAAATGAACTCTTTGAAAGATGGGTAGCTTTCTTTTCACCTTAAGAGACAATATAGATCCATACAGTGTGCATATAACTTACAAAATACAACTCCCATTGCATTTTCCCAGAAGACTTAAGATGTTCTTGGCAACTAAAATATCTATTGAAATTAAAGATATCTGCAGATATCCAGTGGACAACCTGTCTTAACCACATCAAGAAGAAGACACTAGCCATGTTTGCACATCACGTCAATCCATCTTTGAGAATAAGCCATGGTGGGTTGGTCATTCTGCGAATAGCCTATGGTGGACCTGCAGATGATCGGGCTCACTGTGGGTTGTTTGCTCCCTCCCTCTCCTTCCCCCTCAGTCTTCCCGTGGGTATCCCTGGGACTCCATGGCAAGACTATCTTGTCTCCCCCTCCCCGCTGCAATTGCAAGCCATTTTCAGTTCACTACAGCTTTTTTCCTCTTTACCCCTTTTTCCCCTGGAGATCAAGAAAGCTGGTGATCCCTGTTTTGACAGCCATTGACATTGTGCACTTTTCCCCAAGGCTCCAGCTACTCAGGAAAGTGCAAAAGTGCATCCCACCCCTTTTTTCTGGGGGAAAAGAATTTTAACAGTGAGCTAGGTGTCAAAACTCTGGGTCCCCTTTAAAATGAGGTTTTGACAAGGCAATCAGTGGTTTCTGACTGGAACATATGGTGCAAATTTAAAAAAGAAAAAATGGTTTGCCAGCCACTGACAGCCCCTCCAAGGTACCACTTGGGCACTTTGAAGTGACTGTCAGTGGCTGTCAAAATGGGGATTGTGAAAGCCAGTTATTATCAACATACTCCTCCAGTACAAGCAGCCCAACATATTTTCCTTCTGCTGCGAGAAAAGAAACCAGGCTGGCAACTGCATGATGTGAACCCAGAGATGTTCTGCAGAGAAGTAAGGACTTGGGCACAGCCATTTGGGAAGCAGTCTGGAGTACTTTCCCAAGGGAAATGCAGTCAGAACTAGACCCCCAGGCAGAGGGGTATGGAGATCTGCCCTCAAGACATTGGGGCTCTCTCACCTGCAGTGCCCAGACACCTGTCTCTGGAGGAAGAGGAAAAGCGGGTGCAACACAGTATTGTCAATCTAGACATGCTTATGATGGAGTCACTCACTAGTACCAGAGAACTACTAGAACAGGGCTCTCCAACCTTGGGTCCCCAAATGTTGCTGGACTACAGCTCCCAGAATCCCTTGCCATTAGCCATGTTGGCTGGGTATGCTGGGAGCTGTAGGCCAGCAACATCTGGGGACCCAAGGTTGGAGAGCCCTGTACTAAAAGATCTGGGAAGTGAGCTTGAGCAGAAAAAACTTATTCCCAAACTTCACCACCGCCAGCCCTTGACTTGGTACGCCTCTTCATAGAGCCAAGCAACCCCTCCTTTCCCAGCTTTCCCAGATATGAGGTGGGGGGGGTGGAGAGGTTGAAGGCATGGCTGCACCTGAAGAATTGCAGCCTGAGGGGCCAGCAGAACAACAAAGATGGGCAGCCAAAGAGCCCAGCGGACCAGTGGAGGAGGAGTTGCCACTAACCAACATGCAATGGGTGCCACATTTCCATAACAAGTGTAAAACTGACAGGGTGCCACTCACAAAGTGGCAGGGAAGTGCACATTTAGCCTTTTCAAGGAAATGAATGAGCAAGAACATAGAAGAAGAGCCAGTGAGCATCGACTGGCTATCTGGACAACAGCTAACAGCAACCATGCTGTTGGTGCGCAAAGGCATGGCAGCCTCGGGCTGTGTTTTTCATCAAATGATGAGGGATTGAACTGCTTCTATTGACAGGCAGACAGATGTGCTTCGAAGCCTGACAGCAACTTTATAAGCCTCAGTGCAAGGCCAGCAAGGGCAAGCTCCATATACGCTATATCCCACTGCAGCAGTTTCTTCTTCTGCCTAACCCTCCTGGTCCACCTCCTCCACATGAATATGCCACATGCCCACCTATCTTTCCAGTGGGCCCTATAGTGGATCCATTGGTTGTCCCGCAGTGGGACACACAGCCCGCAGAGCAACCACTCGCATCACTGGAAGAGGTGGAGGGGGAAGATCCAGCGCCTCAGCATCATCTGTGGAGAAGTCATTGCCAACCATGCTCTTTGATGGTGGCTCGGATGAAAGAGGAAGATCAGAGTGGGAAAGGTGCTGGTGCTCAGTAACTCCCTTACTCCCACCACACTAACCGCCCCCATCTTCTTTCCCCTAGCATGTAACGCTTCGCTTCTTCCCTTTCAGTTTGTATCTTAATAAAAAATCAACACAGAGCTTCCTTGCCAGGTGTGCTTTCAAGAACAGTTGCAGACAGAAAAATGCAACATTGTTGTGCCCTAGGCCAGTGATGGCGAACCTTTTTGAGTCCGAGTGCCCAAACTGCAACACAAAACCAACTTATTTATTTCAAAGTGCCAACACTGCAATTAAACCTGAATACCGAGGTTTTAGTTTTAGAAAAACAACTCATACAGTTGTCCGAACTAATTAACATCTTTTGTCTTAAAAGAAAAACACAATAACAGAGCTTTCAATGATACAAACAGTTTTTTGTTGAAAAAAAAATCAACTCAAAAAATTATTATAGTACTACATTGTACACATAGCCTGAAGGGAATTTATACAAACTTTTTAAATAATTAGGCACATGTATTTTTGGATAAGGGATTCTCAACTTGTAAAATGATTATATGCCAGACTGAAATTGTATGGGGCAAGCTTTACCCCGGGTCCTTTCCCTGCTTCTACAGGTGTCGGATTAGTAAAAGTAAAAGTCAACCTGTACTAGGATGAGCAAGATAAACAAGAAAACTAAACGTGCTTAACACATTTTAAACACTTTGTGTCTTGGACTGCAAACACTGCATTAGGTAAAAGTTTGCATTGGGCATGCTTTTGCACAATTAATGTGATTTTTGCTATTACATGCATGCTGATAATTTGTCAAACCTTGGCTCATACTCCGTTAATTTGAGAGCAACACATGCAGCACTCAGGTCAACTGTTAGGGCTTTACATCCAAGCCATGCTCTGTGCATCATTCTTCAAAATCTTTTAAATGTGATAACAATGTAGAAAAGAATGCTGTGTAACAGGAATTCTAGAACAAAATAATTCTGTTCCACACTGTGAGAAAGAACAAAATCATTAGTGTTTTGCAGAAGGGGACAGTCTTTTTGCGATCTGGTGACCAATGGCTCGAGTGCCCACAGAGAGGTCCCTGCGTGCCAGCTGTGGCACCCGTGCCATGGGTTCGCCATCACTGCCCTAGGCATTCCATTGGGGGTTCACTTTCATTTCTGGAACCATGGATGCCTGCAGCACCAGAGGAAGTGTAGTCACTCGCTTAAAGAGTAGCATTGCGTACCAGCGCCGACGCATATGGCACCTTAGGCACAAAGGTAAGTTTGCACCTGTTGTGGTATGCCTGGGATGCTTTGCTCTGTATGTGTGTTGGCGGGGGCTTGAATCGCGATCACCACTCACATGTTCAAATACATTTATTTCTGTTTCTTCAGTCTGTCTGCCTCTTCGCTCAATGACACACACACACACACACACACACCCAATGACATGTTTGTAAAAAACACAAAAGGGCATGAAAAGGTAAACTGTTTTTATTAGAAATAAAAGGGAGGTAAGGGGCAGTGGAGTAATGGGAAAACTTTCTGACAGGAGCCAGCAAAGGCAAAACATGCCCCGAACACACAGCGGACCAATAGTGAAAAAGCTGCTGATGTAGCGAGAGAGCAAGGGATCATGGGATACAGATTCTGCCACAAAGGCATCTAGGATACATGCAGGAGCCAGTTGGAGGACTGAGGAGGATGGTGGGGGAGAACAAGCTATGGTGAGCCCAATGGTCTGTCAGGTGCACCATGGGTTTTTCTGCGAACAACCCACACTGCATAGCTTATTTGCACGGTGCCTTCTCATGACGTACGAATGCGCCCACAGGGTAGAATTCCCTTGACAACAGTTTGAGAATCAGGGCCAGTTGGAATAGCACTCCAGGTTTCTCTTAGTCAAAACTTACCAGAATTTCTGCTGAAGTGGCTACTTGCAAACTGCTTTTACTGGGCTTAAAACGAATATTTACTGCTGTCATAAATTGGGGGCACCTTCTCTCTTGGCTCTGTGGCAGAAAGTGTTTTCAGCTTAAGGTGAGCATTTCTGCTTGGCTAAATATAGTAAACATCACTACAGCAATAGATGTGTGAATCTTCAGGTACTCTGTTGACACAATTGGATGGGGGATATTTTCAAATAGCCTATTTCAGTTCTACAGAGGGATCCACAGAGCCAAAGTTTTAATTTATTTTAATTTTTAAAAAATATTTATTTCCTACCTTTCTGCTTCATAACAAGCCTCCCAGGTAATTGGCAATTAAAGAAAATGAATGTACAACAAACAAGATTAAAAAAAATTTTTTTTAAGACAACGATAACCATTGAAGGCTCTGGGAGGACAATGATGTAAACTGCCTGTTCCTTGGTCCTTAGATGTTACTTTTTAACTGGAGTTTAAAAGATACAACAATTCCCTAACTCAGTGGTGACAACTGCTGAACTACCTATTTTCCATAGAAAGTGGAGATCAAGATCCGATTAACAATTTTAAATTATTTCCATATTTTAACTATTATTTTTGGTTCTCCAAGTGTCCTGTGATTTTCATAGATTTCATAGATCATAGAGTTGGAAGGAGCCTACAAGGCTATCGAGTCCAACCCCCTGCTCAATGCAGGAAACTAGAGGAGGGGTCTCCCATCCAAGTAATAACCAGGCTTGACCCTGCTTAGCTTTCCACACTCAGACAAGCTGAGCCAGCGTGAGCCATAGGCTAGACCAGGGTGGGGAAGCTGTTTTTGGACACCAGGGGCTGTTGAACTCCAACTACCATTATCCCTAATGATTGGCCATGCTGGCTGTATCTGATGGGAGTGATTTAGACCATACAGGCTTACTAAAAAGGGGGGGGAGGGGGGAAAAACTTATTTGTACTGAAAATGTTGACCATTTTCCACAGATAGCAATGAATAAGGCTACTGTTAATAATCATCCACCTCTTATAATGAACCAGCTGAGCTCACACTAATGAATTCATTTTAAGAGTTGAGTGCATATTGCTACATCAATCTATCTAAAAAGCAGCTGATAAATAAGTCCTGCGCTACTTGTGATTTACCAAGATTAATGCATCCACCACTGGTAGGCTGCCAGGGTCATTGACAAATTCCCTGATACTGCAGTCTCAAGCAGTTAGCAAACCCCTAGTGGGCCACCATATATGGCTCTCAGTTGCATTTGGCTTGGTGGGTCACAAGTTTATAGTTTATAAATTAGGAAATCCCCTCATATGGGACGCTCATTAACCCCACTTCTTAGAAAACAGTGATTTGTGGACATGCCCTAAGACCACATGATGATGGGTCTCTAACAGCAGACTACTGTACAAACTCTTGATTTACTCTGCAGTACATCGGAGTAAATGCCAGTTCTGATTCTGTGTTTTCTTTTTCTGGACCAAAGTTCATTACAGTGCAGGCCTGAGATCAATTATATTCAAAAACTGGAAAACTGCATCAGTTAGACATTGGATATTTAAGCCCATAGTTATCGACATTGACTGTAACAGGCACACATATTTGGCTCCATGTATTGTAGTTAAGGAAATACAGGAAAATTGGGTAAAACTCCAAGGAACTGTGACAGATTTAGAACGTTTGTTTGTGTGCTTTTTTCTACAGGAGCATTCCAAATTTTCCCACGCAGTTTAGAAGCTACTCATCTGATGGGGTTCTTTTTAAGGGAAAAGGTAGAATGCAGAACTGAAACAAATGTGACACAACTGATTTGAATTCACAAGCACAAGTCAAGCCATGTGAAAGCTTGAAAAATCACTTTCTGGGTCTTCAAATTCCTCCATGGAAGGTGGGTTTTCCTAGTGGGCAACGCAAGACAGCACCAAAATGCTGCAATCTGAAAACTGAGTGTAACTGGATCTGGACTGATTTGCATTCAACTTAAAATTCCCTTAAAATGTCTTATGCAATATCTCCCTTAACAGCCTGCTGTCATAGAGCCAAACTAATTAAGGTGTTGAGTTAATTAGCAGAAGAGTAGAATAAAACATCTAACAAGTAGTAGAAGAAGCATGTTTCTATCTAACTTTAAGGATGGTTTTGCACATGACAGGGTGAAATGGAAGAATATTCTACAAGTCAGAAGCTTTCTGTACTGACAGACTTCACATCAAGTCACAGTCAAGTTGCAAAAATTAAGAAATTAAGGAATGGTTAGACTTAGACAAAGCATGATCAGTGGGTGACTCATGAGCGGAATCTGGTAGCAAAGCAAATTGCCTCCTCCCAGGGAAAGAGAATTCTTTTCAACAGTTCTAAGAAACAGGAATATTATTGACATATGTATGTGATGCCCAAATGCGTGGGCTGACCCTTCATAACTCGGAAATCCTTACTGCTAGGTATCGCTAAACATGTTATTGATTCTGTCCACTAGTTGGGATGTGCACACTTCTGTTTGCAGGAAAACATCTCCTGTAATACAGATATTTGCCTTCCCTGGCTAGATGAAAGCCCTGATCTTTCATCCCTCTTTAGTAAAGTAGGCAGAACATGCTAAAACCTTGATTATTTTGCTTTTGTTTTTGCTACAGTGCTCTTCAAAGGAGCCAATGATTACACATTAAAGTAAAGGCTCTGACTCAAGGTCCACAAGCAAAACTTAAATTATATATACTGTTGCTCCTGCTTTTACTAGCAGCATCCCATTCCGACATGTGTCACCCCACTGTTAAGTGGAAAGTGTCAAGTCTGCTTCCTGGTGAAAGAGAAATCAATGAAGCAGAGCCTCAAGATATTTGAAGAGAAAGTGGTTTATTCCCACTGAAGCTCTAGCCTGGCGTGGAATTGGCCAACAGCATGCCCTTCAAATTCCTTTCCATGCCCCTATAAACAGGCTGTGAGTTTACATACTAGACAAGCTGAGCGTCAGCTTAATGTCTATCACCTTTCTCCTAAACAGGACTCGGAAGGAATCCTTTCGACGTTTCAGTTTTGACTGCAATCCTGTATCCACTTACATGGGAGTAAGCCCCACTGAACTCAGTCAGTTGCTTCTGACTAGACATGTACAGGATTTGTAGTCTTACAGCACAATTCTATGCAGGTTTACATAGAAGGAAGTCCACTAAACTCAATGAGACTACCTCTCAAGTAGTCATGTTAAGTAGTCGTTCTACTTATAAGACTGAGAGACTAACATGGAATTTCTGGCTAGGAATTTCTGTGAGACACTGATAGCATAGAGCCCTGTTCTCACCTGAAGTACTGTATTCAAACATTGCGGGCATGGAAAGAGGAGGAGAATCACACCTGCTTGCTCCATTCTAACCTTTGCACATCTTGAGTAGAAGATGTGAATGGGGCTTTACTTTCACACAACTGTATGTGCATAAGTGCTTTTACACAGCAGGAACCCTGCACGATCAGGGTCCTGATTGCAATTACAGAGCCTACATATATACGGTTGTATGCACATAGAACCCTTCTTAGTTCTTACACCTTCTGCTGAATGCATGGAGATTGAGGTGAGAGACAGCAGTCACGATTCTGGTCTGCCCTCCATACATTCAGTGAACACAGTTGTAAAGGTTAGAACAGTAGGAAGATATGAAAATGTCTCATAGACATAAGCCTTCTTCTCACAATGCAATGCCCATTCACATGTGCATAGTGGGTGGGAGGGATTGTGGCAGCAAGCTCCACCGTCTGCCAGAAACACTTTCAACTTCACATATTCAGTGTGTCCATGTGTGTATAAACTATATGCACACACATGTCTGGAATAGGCAGCCAGGCACTGTGCTTTTTTGCAGGGTTCCTGACTATGTGTACAAACCTATGTGTGGATAGTGTGTACCTGTTAGGAACACTGCATGTAAATGTGTGTACATCAGGGGAAATGGCTTACCACCACAATCCTGTTCTCCCGTATGTGAATTGGCTCATGAGAAGTAGGATATAACCTTGCTAGATACCTTAGAGAGAAAAGTCCTGTAATCTGCAATCACTCTTTGTCAAATAGTTCAACTGACTTGCTCATGCCATCTTAAGGTTTCTGGCCTCTGTGATACACCTGCTTCTCTGATTGTGTGTGGCACACAGAATTCAATTGATCTTTGGAAGGCTGGTAGGTTGATGGTCCTCCTTTTGGGTAAGACTGGGATAGGCAACTTGTGGCCCTCCAGATGTTTGGACCTACAATTCCCATCAGCCCTAGTCAGCATAGCCAAAGGTGAGGCATGATGGGAGCAAACATCTGGAGGGCCATGTGTTACCCACCCCTAAATTAAATGGCTTTTTGGTTCATTCCAGTTCTCTCCCTGTGTTTTAAATGTTATTCCTTCCTCCAGTGACAATGCCTATGAAGTAGCTCTGTAAGCAGCACTCATTACCTGCTTAGTCAAGTATATCGGGATATTCAATTTAAGTTTCTTGAACTAGAGCTAGAAGATGACTCTTTGCTCTCCAGGTGATGCCCAGAGAGCTGAACATTTTATAGTTCACTAGTTAGGATATTTTTCAAATGCTAGACTAATGACTTCTTAAGCTACCTTATTAGCTGTTTGACGGTGAACTGAAACAAATGATTTAAACTTTTGGGGAAGAAATGATAATCATTTTATATAACAGACCCAATCACATAGTACATCATTTAACACCCAAAGTCACAAGCAGTATGGAAGTATGAACATTTTATTTTAATCAACTTTGAAAAGATGCAGGATTAGAAGCATTGTGGAATATAAATCCCCTTTCATTTTTGCGAGTGTATGGGTGAGATAAAGAAGAGTCAGACACAGAGTATATGGTTTCAAATCAGGGCCACATTTATTGAATTGAAGATCTGTGAAGGGCGAAGGGCGGTACTAACCTAGCCCAGCCATTGGCCGGGAAAAAACCAATATTTTAAATATTTTGGCGAATACATCCTAACCGCACTGGAGGCAGGTTGGTCCGCCCCCGGCCAGTTGCCTTCCATGTGGAGCTGGAGGGCCTTACCATCATCGCCTTACTTTGATGCCTCCAGGCACCCAATGCAAGCGAGAAAGATACCCCCCGAAAAAAAGGTCTGAGTCCATTTATCATTGTGCAGTGTAGTATGTAGGGATGAGCTCTAAAGAACAATTCCATCACTGCTTCACTCTACAACCCATCTCTCCAGCAGTGGATTGATCCATTCTGGTCGTAAGCCTCTTCTTCCTGCTACATCTGTCTTGCTGCAGGATCCCTACCACTTTATTTCCTCTGGCCTCCAACAGCCATTGCTACTTCTCTTTTCTGCATGGTTCTCTCTGGTCAATTTTACCACTTGTCTCTAATAGTGCAAGATAGCCAAAGGAAAGGAAGCACCATGAATTCATATTTGACTTAGCATTTCTTCACAAGAAAAAAAGCAGAACAGACTTCCACCAGGTGGAAATAAGGTGCCTAAATAAGCCCTTTCCTGTGTCCCCGCCTAAGTTGAGCCATTGGCTCAGTACCTGTGACCAACCTGACCTGTTACCTGACTCCTCTCTCCTCCCCCACTCGCAAATCTTCTCCCTGTCCCCAGGTGAGGGGCCAGTGGAAGTTTGTTCTGCAGCAAAAGAGACTGTGGGCGAGAACCCAGGTGCCTAAATAAGCCCTTTACTGTGTCCCTGCCTTAGTTGAGCCATTGGCTCAGTACCTGTGACCAACCTGACCTGTTACCTGACTCCTCTCTCCTCCCCCACTCGCAAATCTTCTCCCTGTCCCCAGGTGGGGGGCCAGTGGAAGTCTGTTCTGCTTTTTTTCTTGTGAAGAAATGCTAAGTCAAATATGAATTCACGGTGCTTCCTTTCCTTTGGCTATCTTGCACTATTAGAGACAAGTGGTAAAATTGACCAGAGAGAACCATGCAGAAAAGAGAAGTAGCAATGGCTGTTGGAGGCCAGAGGAAATAAAGTGGTAGGGATCCTGCAGCAAGACAGATGTAGCAGGAAGAAGAGGCTTACGACCAGAATGGATCAATCCACTGCTGGAGAGATGGGTTGTAGAGTGAAGCAGTGATGGAATTGTTCTTTAGAGCTCATCTCTACATACTACACTGCACAATGATAAATGGACTCAGACCTTTTTTTCGGGGGGGTATCTTTATGCCTTGTTTATAAATAAGATAACATGCTTCTGATACCATCTACAGAAAAAGGAATATTAAACAAAAATGAACAAAGAAGAACATCTTAGGTTGTAGGATCCTCCATCCTGACTCACAAATGTGTATTGCTAGCAACATCTTGCCTATTTTTTCTATTGTTGCTAGTAACCGTAGAAATTATGTGCATTATCTGCATATTTTATTTATTTATTTATTTATTTATTTATTTATTTATTTATTATATTTATGAATCGCCCATCTGGCCAGACATCCGGCCACTCTGAGCGATGTACAATGCAATAAAATACAGGGAGGGAGGGGAACACACACACACACACACACACAGTATAAAACACAATTTAAAATCCTAACCCACCCCATATTCCCACCTGAAAAGCCATGTTTTTAATGCCCGGCAGAAGCTAATCAAGGAAGGGGCATGGCAGAGGTCACTGGGGAGACAGTTCCATAAATTGGGGGCTGCCACAGAAAAGGCCCTCCTCCTACCAAATGTCTTATGTGTTGGTGCGTGTCTGCGTGAGCAGCAGAGTGCGTGTGCACATGGGAGATTTAAAATCCTGTCTGTGTGCTAGCAGAGGCCTGTTATTCCACACACAGATCTTGCAGATCTCAGCTCCCCCCTTTACGCAGCGTGCAGCGTGTTGTGAAGATGCCAGCCCAGCCTGCCTGTAATCCAACTTGCTTCCAGTTTCCCCATTTGCAGATTAATCCATGGAGTCAGGAAACACTCTGTAACACCACAGGTCTAATTCTACCTGTTTATTCACTTAGCAAGTAAAGTTCTACAGAGTATACATTTCCTAGTTACAGTCCATGTGCAGAGTATAAATGCATAGCAAGCATTACATCCAGTGGAGTAAGTTGAGCTTCACTCCATCTCAGCAAAGGCGTTACATTGTTGCAGTAACAAAAGCCCAGCAAGAAGAACAAAGAAGAAGAGAGAAAGCAGTCCTGCCTCTCTCGAAGATGGCTTCAGACAGAAAACAAGTTAGCACGTCATCAGAACATACAAACCATGTGACTAGCTCATAATGCTCCCACGGTCTAGGCTTCCCATGCGAAAAACACGAGAACCCAGAAAGACATAATAAACTTGTTTACAGCCATTCTGTTCTTTCCATGTGTAAACAGTGTGCTACAGCTGGTGAAGTGATACATTTCATAACATTATGTCCAATTTTGGGGTTCACTATGCCCAAAATGGGCACTTAGGCATGTCTCATGTTAGGGTAGCCCAGTTTCATTCTCTTTTCCTTCTGTGGACATTAGTCTTGATATAGATCTCATCATTTATACTCTTTATACTATGCTTGTATATTCATCTTTTCTAAGCCTTGATGAATCAGTTTCAGGTCCCCATCTCAGATGACCTTCCTGTACATTCTTTACCTTTAGACAAAGGAACCCCAAGAGCCATAAAGCACAGAAAGAAAATGAAGAGCATGGAGGTTGGTAGTGGTATAGGGACAAATGAGACAAAGGAAGATAGTGGTAGGGCTAGATACTTAGAGTGCTTTCAGGTGAAGCTTGTATCAAGCAATTACCCTGCCTTGTTCAGAATAGCTGCACAATATCATGGTCCAGGGCTGAGAGCCCTCTGAGGCTCAGGTTTCCAGCAGCAGCACTCCAAGGAGGAGTCAAAACCAGCTCTCAGACCTTCACAACTTCGACCCTCAACTTTGGATCCCGCACCCTGCCTACTTGATTCCAGGAGGCACCGCTGCCCTCTGACTCGGAAAAAATGGACCTCAGACCTCTCCAGTGAGCAGGGACTGGGTAGCCTTCCCCAACCAGCTCTTCACTCCCCAAACTTTCAACATCCAAAAGAAGCCAATGACTGTGAGAAAGGACACTGGTCCTTTAAAAGAAACAACAGATGCAGCACTTAAGGAGGCTGAGCATCCAGAAGGACCCTCCAGGATTGGCTACAGAAGCTTGTCAGTTGCTCTAAGCCAGCACTGGGGTAACTTGTCTTACCTAGCTGTAAGATTGCTCTCCATGGTCTTAAATCTGAGCTCACAGGCCCTGAGGCAGCACCTACAGTTCTGTCCAGGGTTCTGTACCTGTTCTACTCCAGAACTATTTCAGCTGTACCTTACTAGAGCCTTCACCCAGTAGGGATATGGAACATGCAATGGAATAGGACAGTCTTGCGGTTCATAATGCAAGGGGCCTATGGACCAGAAGCACCCTCAGACTCCCTGATAAGTCAGCATTTTTTATCTCTGATGTCACATAAATTCCTTAAAGCTTCATATTTAGCTAGAGTAAAGGTAATAGGCCAGCTTGGGGATACCTGAAAATAACATTGCAAGCAGTGCAAGGTTTCAGAGGTTAAAAGCAATGGTGCAATTTTTTCAGATTTGTGTGCACTTTCAGACATGCTATAAACAAATTCCAGGGACAGTGAACTATTCCCCACAGACATGGAGACAGAAGGGGGTTGGCAGCTGGTTATGCAAGGAGAGAGAGAGAGAGAGAGAGAGAGAAAGTGACCCTTGACACTATTTTCAGAGAGGATTTATGAATTGACCAGACAACCCTACTAGACTGTGGAACATTGTGGTGACCTTTAACATTTTCCTTTCTTTCTTTTTTAAAGAAGCAATGATATTGCTTCAGGAGAACTATAAATGTAAATTAATAGTTAGCCTGTGTTGAGTGTTTTTACCCTGAGCAGAGCCTGTATATTTGCTACAGTGTGCTGTCCCAAGCTAAAATAGTTTTTCTGTTTTTGAAGTACCCTAGCTTTCTCCCTGGTGTTTCATTCAAAATTGTAACTGTGCGCTGCAAAGGAACTATTATCTATGTCAAGAGGGCCCAGTCAGCGATGGCATTTTTCAAAATGTTCAGTGTTAAGCCGTTTGAGTGTCTTCTCACGAAGAAAAAAAAACAAAACAAAAACCTGTTTTCTTATTCTGTATTGCCTTTGGATGTCCATAACCGAAGCTTGCCTGCACACATTTTAGTTCTTAAACATTTTCTAAAGAATTTACAGCTTGACTGGGTCCACTCAATTGATAGATTTGGATCAAATTGACCAATTCACAAGCTATAATGAGGAAGCTTAGATGATTTCTAGCAAACTACTTTTCTCAAACAAAACTTTTGCAACCTAGTTATTTAAAATAAAAAAGAAACAAAAAAGGGGGGGATTGCTTTATATAGATAACTAAGAAAATTAAGCACTTATATCAGCATCCACAAAAGATATGGCTAGCTGTGAGGTAATGTGAATTGCACATTTCATGCTGAAAGATTATCCCAAAGGAGTATCATATTGTTTCACAAGCTGATGACAGAATAACAAAATGACAGAACGTTAGAATTGGAAAGAACCTCAAGGGTCATCCACTCCAAGGGACCGCATTTGTGCGCTATGTGCAATAGCTAAGCTATGCCTGCTGGGTGCATAGCCAGTGGCTTGTTAAAAACCAACACCAATAAAAGTCATATTATAAGTTGTATATATAGTAGTAGGCGATCACTTGTGACCAAGTAAGATTGTCTTCCAGGATGGGTCTGTAAGTGACTGTGGAGGCCAATTCTAGATCCACACAGCTTCCCACAGTGAGGACACAGGTTACCAGATGGAAGATGGTGCTGTAAAGGATTCGTTTAATGTACTTTTCGCTTAGCACGTTTCTCCCTTTCACCCTGCACTCGGGCTTCTTCAAAGTCCATAGAACCTTTGTGAAAGGCCAACTTCCAGTTAGATCGTTCATGGGCCAGAGCTTCCCAGTTCTCGATGTTTATATTGCTTTTTTTTTTAGATTAGCCTTAAGAACATCTTTAAACCTCTTATACTGACCACCGATATTCCACTTTCCATCCTTGAGTTGGGAATAAAGTAACTGCTTTGGGAGACGGCAGTCAGACATTCGAACAACATGACCGGTCCATTGAAGTTGGCGTTGAAGGATCATTGTTTCAATGCTAGTAGTCTTTGCTTCTTCCAGTACACTGACATTTGTTCGCCTGTCTTCCCAAGTAATTCGCAGGATTTTCCAGAGGCAACATTGATGAAATCTTTCAAGGAGGTGGAAATGACGTTTATAGATAGTCCATGTTTCGCAGGCATACAATAAAGTTGGTAATACAATGGCTTTATAAACCAGCGTTTTGGTCTCCCTACAGATATCCCGATCCTCGAACACTCTACACTTCATTCGAGAAAATGCGGCACTTGCGGAGCTCAAACGATGCTGGATTTCAGTTGTATGTATATGAACATGGTATTCAAATGAATCCTTAAGAGGCTTAGATTATTATTATTATTATTCTTTTAAAGCCAGTGTTGTACACTGGGTAGAAGTAAAATCTTAGCAACAGCAACATGTTATGCATGGCCTTGTGGCATAACTACCTCTCAGGGCCAGTGCAAATATTCAAATAACCTTGACTAAAGACGTGGAGTGAGCTGTAGAATCACATGGTCCCTTCACTGCCCAAGTATAATTTCTCTGGGCCCTGTGCAATCTTGTAATGCAGTCTCTCCTGAGAATGCATTTCCCTGAGAATAAATCCTTTAAAAATGGTGCCGTTTGAACCTCAACGGTGGTTAAATAATGCCTTAAAAATGCACTATTCATCTCACTGCCCTTGCACCTGGTCACATTATATTGGGGTTGGTTTGGTTTGCCAGGGAAAAATAAAAATCCCTTATACAAAACACACCTGAATTTGCAGCAAAGGTGAGTCTCATTAAAGGCACAATCCTATACATGTTTAGACGGGGGGGGGGGGGAAGGCTTACAAATCCCAGCATGCCCCAGCCAAGGAAATTTCTTTATTTAAAATACTTATATGCCACTCTTTGTTTACAATCTCCCAGGACAGCATACATAATCATAAAAAATAATATTTTCAATAAAAGGACAAAACCAGCAGAAAAATAAAAGTTTTTCATACAATGAAAACTAGTTTCATCATGAACATTTTCCATGATGTTAAAACTAATTTCAGGGTTATGCGTGACTGTTGCTGACCCATACTGAAATGAAACCAGGAGTTTCAGGGCTAAATCCAAGATTGTACAACAGGACTTCCCTTGCTCTCCTTCCCCGAGCAGTCCCCACATATCCCTCAAATCTGCTGAGGATCAGCCCTCTGGAGCAGATATGGGGGGTGCAGGGGCTACAGGGGGAGGAGGAATCCATTCCATTCCAGCAGTGGTTTCTGTTCTGCTGGTGGATGGCCAGTATTAGATCCCACCCTCTGGTGAGTTTATTTATGTATTTATTACATGTATATCTCACCTTTCCTGCAAGGAACCCAAGGCGGCTTACATAATCCTCCTTCTCCTCCTCTCCATTTTATCCTCACAACCACCCTGTGAGGTAGGTGAGGCTGAGAGTCAATGACTGGCCCCAAGTCACCCAGTCAGCTTCATGGCCGAGCGGGGACTAGAACCCAGGTCTCCCCAGTCCCTGTCCAACACTCTCTCCACTACGCCACACTGGTTTTCTGAAGTGAGTTTAGAAGCCCACATGTTCATTTTAAGCTGGGTTGGCAATAGTCAGTCATGTGGACCAGATAGATGGGGCAGAATGAATTTGTGTACAAGAGGGAATGGAAGGAAGAGGATAGGACTACATGGTCCCATGGCTCCCATCCTGATCTCCAAACCTTATTTTACGTCTGCATTGAGCTTAGACCTGAGATCCCCATCTGTAAAATGCGAATAATAAGGATGTTGTGAGGCCAAATACAGAAAAAGTCATTTGTAATTAAACATTCTGGACATATCCCAAAAGAAGTGGATCAAGTGGACATAAAACTGGTTTGCTGGGAGATTGATTTGGCAATGGCATAGATATGAACTGGATGGTGTCTCCCTGTTACCTGAGCATTGTCTTATCCAGGACAAAAGATGATGTAGTTCCACTAATCTGGCATATAGGCTAAAAGCTTCAGAAGCTTCTAAACGTGTCAAAAATGGTTGAAAAAACAGTTTAGTACTTTTCCTATAAATCATCAAATAGTATGGAGTAATTGTGCTGTCTGTCTTATTTAAATTAAGTACACTTTAAAAAAGAAGAAGACCCAAAATGTCAATATTGCTTTACAAATGGTACTTGGACTCCTAAATAAAAATGTTAACAATTAGTTAATAGTCCTTGTAAAAAGCAGAGGGCACATTGCCAGCATGCTACTTTCTGTTTCTGGAGCTTGACTGATTTCCATTTCTGAGAGCAGGGCAGGACAGATAGTAAGGGAGCATCATCTGTTGTTCCTGTGGGTACGTAATTCAAGGCTGAAAGAATTAAAATAGGAAGGACATGTTTAAAAAGTCAGGTCCTAGGTCCTCACCGTGAGGTTCTGAGTAGACCTTTGGGCTTTAATATCAAAGAGGACTTTGCTCTTTATATCCATCAACATCTAGCACTTAGAAATTGGAACACTCTCAGAAGCATCACCTTTGATCTGAGGGCAACAGCCCTAGCAGTGGTGGCTATGTCCTTCAAACTGTACTGCAGAGGGCTTATCCAGAGCTGTTAACTCTGCAATGATTAAATCTCTTAGCAAAGCCTAAATACTGTGGCATGTCATCTCTCAAATATTGTTAAATAAAGACCAAACCGTATTTCATACAAGTTAGGAAAATACCAACAGAGATACTAAATAGCATTGCATGTCACTGTCAAAGTCTGATAAATAGCAAATACTGAAATGGTTTATAAAATAGCACCCAGTATCAAATACTGATGTAGAAGATCAGCAAATATTTAGCAAAAGTTTTGCAATGCATCTTAATTCACAGAGGAGGATTTTGAAAGGTCTTTTTTAGTGTGTATGTGTGCGTGTGCGTGTGCGTGTGCGTGTGCGTGTGATTTCAACTGTAAATGAATGAATAGTGTGTAACTGACTACATAGTTCTACAAGTGTGTGTGTGTGTGTGTGTGTGTATATATATATATATATATATATATATATATATGCCAACTTAGGAAAATACATCATGGCCAGAATCCAATGGGGCAATTATGCCCTGCCAATTCCCCTCCACCCCACTGATTCCCGTTCTGCAAGCAGTGGATCTCTGATTCTGTTGCACAAGCGGGACCCACTGCTTATGCAACGAAGATTTAGCACTTCCTAGAGCAGAAGCACTCCTTTCTGGAAGAAAACAGGTCGGCAGAGCTGCAAGCTCCCTTACGTGAGCTCCGCCGACCTGCCTCCTTCCAGAAATGAGTGTTTCCGTTCATTTCGGGTTACCCCAGAAGCACTAAACCAATGTTGCACAAGCGGTGGTGGCCACTTGTGCAACAGAACCGGTGGGGCGTAAGAGAATTGGTGGGGCATAAGTGTCCCATTGGATTCTGACCCATGTATTTATTTATTTATTTATTTATTTATTTATTATATTTATACCCCATCTTTCTTCCTGCAAGGAACCCAAGGCGGCTTACATAATCCTCTTCCTCCTCTCCATTTTATCCTCGCAACAACCTTGCGAAGCAGAATCATGGAATCATAGAAAAGTAGAGTTGGAAGGGGCCTACCAGGCTGAGTCCAACCCCCTGCTCAATGCAGGAATCCAGGTCAAAGCACATTAATCCATTCAGCATGACCATAAAGACAGCCTTCCTGCCTCTACCAATGTATTGACTTTAAAGTTTTATACAAACTATTTGCAGGAAAAGTTAAGTTAAGGCCTGCAAGATGGCCGTCCAGCTTCACCTTGAATGCCTCCAGAGTGGGATTGCTCACCACCTCCCTAGGTAATTGGTTCCATTGTCTTATTGCTGTAACAGTCAGGAATTTTTTCCTGATGTTCAGGTGGAATCTGGGTTCCTGTAACTTGAGCCCATTATTCCGTGTCCTGCAATCTGGGATGATCGAGAAGAGATCCTGGCCCTCCTCTGTGTGACAACCCTTCAAGTACTGGAAGAGTGCGATCATATCTCCCCTCAGCCTCCTCTTCTGAAGGCTAAACATGCCCAGTTCTTTCAGTCTCTCCTCATAGGGCCTTGTTTCCAGTCCCTTTATTCCAGTTTCCAGTTTCCAGTAGGTTAGGCTGAGAGTCAGTGACTGGCCCAAAGTCACCCAGTGAGTTTCATGGCTGAGCAGGGACTAGAACCCGGATCTCCCGAGTCCCAGTCCAACACTCTCACCACTACGTCACACTCAATGTAATCATCAGGAATGGAAAACAGGCTACTGGACTAGAGATGTAAAGGCCTTGGGGGAAAAAACAAGATAAAACAGGGAGGGGGAACTATAATTGGAAAAAAAATCGCAGGGATTTTTGGAAAATAGGGGGGGGGATTCCCCCCAATCCCCCCCCAGTTTCCCCCAATTCTTTTCTGAGTTTTTTCCAGGCCTTCACATCTGTATACTGGACATGCCCCATATCAAAACATTCATACATTTAAACTACTGAAGTCAAAAAAGAGTGAGTGAGTGAGTGAGTGAAAAATAAAGTTAGTTCCAGAGAAGCTTCCTCATCAGAGGAAGCGCTTTCCCTAATGGAGAAAGCTCCTCCAGATCCAACCCATTGTTAAATAAATAAATAAATAGCCCATTTGTACCTTTTCTATTTCAGGACATGTGCCCAGGGCATTGCAAGTCATGCTCATGGACATAACACTCTCCTACTGTAGCTAAATTAGTGTAGATCGGAAAGCAGGTTGAGCACCTTTAAGTAACAGCAGGGGAGGCTGTTGACTCCTATGTCAGTGGGGCTCCTTATCCATTGCAGGTTTTATTCTGCCCTTTATAGGAGCTGTCCATGGTGCTCCATGGTGGTGAACCTATTTTGGGGATGGAGTACAGCACCATGGATAGCTCCTATAAAACTGAGGAGAAAACCTGCAATGGATAAGAAGCCCCACTGACATAGGAGTCACCAGCCTCCCCTGAGTAACAGTGTAGATGGGCCCTTACACTTGCTCTTCGAAACTGTCATATTTTTTTAAAAAAAGAAGAACACACACACTGTCCCCCAAAAACCCAACCCCAGCCAACAAGCTTTTTATCTAGTGTTATGAGGCCATGAACTCTGTTCTTCTGAAGAATATTGTTGAGAGCTCTGGCACTGATATGATCTCAGCACTAATCTATTTTCATTTCCAGATTTATCAAGGTAAGGCTAAATAGGTATTAACTGCTTTCCCATCAAAGAAGACCTGCACTGAAGAAGAAGTGAAATGATCAACTTCAAGGAGATAATTTAGCACCAGATCAAAGCCCTCTAGGGAAATATTTACATTTTAGCAGTTTACTCAGAGAAACAGCTCTGGGGATCTGCAGATATCCACTGTGATATTTTTTATTTTTTTTTAACTGACAGAAACATTGATGCCAGAGCTCAAGGTAGTGATTTAATCATAGGCATTGCAGCCTCCAGCAACCCAGTCTGGGGGTGGCGGGGAGGGAATCAATAGGTACCTTCTCAGCTGTATTAGAGGGATTTTTTAAACTTCTTCACTTGACCAAGATATTAATTTGTATATGTTTATGGCCTGCCCTTTTTTTTTTTACTGGATAGTCTTAAAGAATGTTGGGCTAATCTATTCTGAAAATTCTTTTCACCCCCAAATTTCCCTTTTATCATTATTGATTGACCTATTGAAGGCCTTTTCTCATGCATCAAGGCACTTAGCAGACCTCCAAACTGCATGTGAATAAAGATTGTTTTTACTACAGCTCCTGCTTGGACATGGCCCTCATAGGGAAGCGTGCAGGAGCACACTTTAATGGCACAAACTGCATAATCCGGGGGTAGGCAACATGGTGCCCGTGGCTACCAACGTGCCCCTGGACACCTTCGTTCGTGTCCTACCTGACCCACCATTGTTGTTTTTTATTAACACATTTTCTTACCAGGTGGGGGGTTGGGGAGGGTTGTGTGCTTGTATGTCTGAATGGATGGGATCTGCGTGTGTGTAAGAAAAGGGGAGAGAGAAAGGGTTTAGGGGGCATTTTGTAGGGATCCTGAAGAAGAGTGAGTGTGGTTCTTCATGTCCTTGCATTTATGAAGAGAAGGGAGGGACGTGTGTGTATGCATATAGGTATCCATGATGGATACATGGTGTGCGTGTGTGTGAGTGAGTAAGAGAGAGAGAGAGAGAATCAGTTGGCTGACAGAGGAGGGTGAAGGAAAAAGAGTTTGCCTACTGTGAAATAGGTTTCTGTTTGCATTGAAAACTGTGGGTTCAAGTGAGTTGTTTAGTGTGCTGGGGCTCAGACCCCACCTCTGCCTTCTGCGCAGTCTTTTGGGCAGCATATTTGTCTTCTGCAACTAGCCATGCCTTAGATTCATAGATCACAGAGTTGGAAGTGGCCTACAAGGCCATCGAGTCCAACTCCCCTGCTCAATGCAGGAAACTAGAAGAGGGGTCTCCCATCCAAGTAATAACCAGGCCTGCCCCTGCTTAGATTTCCCCACTCAGACAAGCTTCTATGGCAGCCATTTTGTGGTGGTGCCCAGGACAGTTTCTCAAATTGCCAAATGTGCCCACAGACCCAGAAAGTTTGCCTGCCCCTGACATAACCATTTGCAGAAAACAGAGTGAAGACAAAACTAACTAGATGAGTCACTATCTTTCTTTTAAAGTATACAGTAGTAGCTCCATTAAGATCAGAATTCCATTACAGTAGGCAATATTCAAGCACATTAATCCATTCAGCATGACCATAAAGACAGCCTTCCTGCCTCTACCAATGTATTGACTTTAAAGTTTTATACAAACTATTTGCAGGGAAAGTTAAGGAACCTGTGGGTGAGCTAAGCAGTGATGATTGTGCAACCGCTGCTAAGCACAGCGCTTTGATGTACACAGCAACTGTAGGAGGGAGCTGCCATTGCTCAGCTAGGTAGGGGAAAGAATGACACTCTGTTAAGGTCCTTCCACTACAGTTCTAGCCTTCTTGATTTGAGCTCACACCACAGTGTGTATGCAGAAGAGGAGTGGCCACAACAGGCCTGTGGTGCAGAGATGCAGAACCTCAGGCCTGGGGCCCAATTCTAGCCCTCTGGGGGCCCCAATCTGGCCATCTGGGTTTCCTTGGAAGGCCACACTCCCTTTCTCTGGCCCCGCCCCTTCCCCCACAACCACTGGGTTCGGTGGTTTCCCAGCTTTCATAAACTAGTTCTGCATTCTAAAAGGTTGAAATGCCTTTCCTAAGGGGGGAGGGAGGGAACAGGATGCCCACAGGCACCAATGCACCCCTGGACACCTTTCTTGGCACCCACCAAGGTGCCCTACCCCTCCCAATTTTCTTAAAATTATATTTTCATACTAGCAGCTGGGCCCCTCTGTGAAATGGATTTCCGTTCGTGCTGAAAACTGGGTTCAAAGGAGTTGTTTAGTGTGCTGAAGCTCATACTTCACCTCTGCCTTGTACTCAGTGTTTGGGGCAGGTTACTTATCCTTTGCCACACCTCGTATGGCAGCCATTTTGTGGTGGTGCCCAGGACACTTTCTCCAATATGCCCACGGCCCCCCAAAAGGTTGCCTATCCCTGGCTTAGTTACTGGCAGTAAGAACTTTAAGTTAAAATAGACTGGTATTTTTGGTATTTTCACCTGGCCACTTTGGCCTTTGGCCCCACCCCTTTTGCCTTCGGCCCCACCCACCACTGGCATGCAGCCGGCCCCAAGAGCTTCTCTGAAATGGAATTCGGCCCTCGAAAGAAGTTCTGCACCCCTGCCATAGAGACTTTGAAAAGAAGCTAGCAATTTGACAAGGTATGTCACCTGGTTGAATTAGCAAGGGAATGTGGATAAGGACATGTATGCAAACAGATGGCTGTGCTATGTATGCTTTTCCCATTAGGTAAGTGGGGAATGACTTCAATGATTCTGGGAGATATGGTGGACCTCTGTCTCTGCACAGCTTATATGGCATCATTACTTTGGAAATAGAACAAATAATGCTCAAGAACTCCAGGGGTAGTGGGCAATCAGATCGAGGAGAAGTTCCATCTATATATTTTAGGGCACAGTCCTATGCATGTTTAGACAGAAAAACCTCCTACAACTTCCAGCTTTCCCCAGCCAGCACTGCTGACTGGGGAAGGCTGGGAGTTGTAGGAAGTTTTTCTGTTTAAACCAGGAGTGCCCAACGCAGTGCTCGAGGGCACCGCCAATGACGTCCAAGAAACTCTTCACTCCCTGCCCCCTTCAAAGAAATGTTTTTTTAAGAAAAAAATGAAAAACGGCACCAGGTTCATCTTCATGTTCCTGCCTGCAACTGATCAGTTGTTCAGTGGGCAGGAAGATAAATGAAAGCAGAGGGGCAAGGCTAGAGGCTAGGCGGGGGGAGAAACAGTGAGGTAAAGAGGTTGGGGGAGAGACATAGCAAGGCTAAAGGTTGGGAGTGGAGAGAAACATCAAGATAAAGGGGTGAGTGGGAGAAAAAGAGCAAGGCTAGGGGCTAGGAAGGGAGAGAAGGGAGAAGGGAGAGGGCCTCCATGGGAGCCATTTTGTGGTTGTGCCCACAGCAGTTTCCCAAATGTGACCACAGGTTCAAAAAAGGTTGGGGACCCCTGGTCTAATCATGCATAGGATTGTGCCTTTAAAGTGGGGAACGGCTGCAAACCTGACTCTATGGAGGCCAATGGCTTCATTTTCATTCCTCAGCTGTGTTATTCTAAAGTGATCCCTCATAACACAGGACAAATTTCCACTAGCACAGAGCCACTACAAGATCGATATTGCCCCAAGTATTTTCAGGTGGCAAATATAGCCCCTTATGGGATTCAGCCATGGCAGAGACAGGAATTAAAGTCAGGATCTCTAGTTCTTTTTAGCCACAAAAGCATGCCTTCCTTGTACATCTCACTAATGTGTCTGAATGTCCCCAGAGGTCTCTCCTCCAAACACTGACCAAGCTCGACTTTACTTAGCTAATGAGATCTGACGAGATCATGACTGGAGGCTGTATGGCTGCAAAAACCACATTAAACATGTCAATGCAGGTGATTCTCCCAGTATATAAATTGACAGTGGAAGCTTAGCTTGTATTGCATTGGAAATCTATTAACATTTGAAGTAGTTTGCTTGAATTAAAGGCCTTAACAGAATTACAATTACTTTCGCTCTCCTTTGACAACTTTGCAAGGTGCTTTTTTCTTTTCTTTTCTTTTTTGGTTTCACAGTGCTGGAAAGTTTTATAAACAAAAGAACATTTTCCAGATGCTTGAAAAAACACCGGGTCCTCTATGCATTTCCATTTGAAGATACAGCAGGTAGCTGTCACATAAAATTTAACAGAAGAATGATGCAGAAAAGTTCTAACGTTTTATTGAGGGAGCACATTTAGATTGCACTTTTTTGTGCGAAACCCAACAAAATACCATACATGCCCATTAACCTGTGGTATTTTTGTTTCTCTTAGTATTAACAAATTTGAAGGAGGGAGAAGTCAAATAAAATTAGTGAGGCTGCGGGAGTTTATATTTTCCTGGTTCAGAATATCAACTTTGGCACCTTGCGATGCTCATGCTCATCTCCAATCCGAGGTGAACGTTCTGGCCCTATGAGTTCATCCTTGCTCAGATTGTAATCAGAGAAGAACTCTACCTCCTTGTCTGTCACTCTCTCATTTTCCCAGTTATCATTAGTAGTACTAAAGCATAAACAGGTGAATAGCGAGTTAAAATCTGTTTCTTTGTTTGTTTATTACATTTCTGTACTGCCCAATAGCCGAAGCTCTCTGGGTGGTTCACAACAATTAAAACCACCAAGTACAACATAAAATACAGTATAAAAATTTAAAAATACTATAAAATAGGAGTAAAAGTCAAAATAAGCACAGAAATTTAAAATACAATAAAGGATTTAAAACAGAGACTAAAAGACTAAAATCCCAGGGGGAAATAAGAAGGTGCCAGAAAGGTGCCAGAAAGAACACTGCAGAAAGAAAGAACATCTAGAGATGTCAGAATCCAGGAGAGCTACATTGTCCAGGCTTCTGTTGGCTGCACAAGGTCCTGGCAGTGGCTAGACCCTGGAGATGGAGAGGGAGGGAGATAGTACTCCAACAGACCACAGATATTCCATCTCCCTGACCACTTCCTGACCCCAACTCATGCTGCAGTTGCACTGAGAATTCGGTGCACATAAGTGAGATGAATTTCCCTGGATTTAGACTCCAGGTGAACCTGTTTGCCTGAGCTTTTATTAGATCTTAAGGGCTTTACAATTCTTTTACTGCTATCTTTATGTTAACTGTTGCTTTCATTCAGCTAACTATATATTATGGGTTGGATCCAGGATTTGCCTTCCTTGAGAGGAAGGGACCTTCTGGAAGAGGAAGGGCTCCACTCATAGAAAGTCCTTCTGCCTGATTTTGGGGGATCCCCACATACAACTGCTCAACCCATTAAGCAGGGTCTCCTGACTCTCTGTGTAGTATTTAAGGGGGCTGGAAGGGCTGCCATGGGAAGGAGGGCGCAGGGAAGCCCACTTCCATCCATGCAGTTGATCCAGCATAAATCCAAATCTAACCCCATTTATTTTATTATTTTTAAGGATTTTTGATGCTGGTTTACTTATATTTGTAAGCCAACTTGAGTGGTTTTATTGTGGAAACTCCCGAAGGTGTCAGTATAAAGTTCTGGGAAGGAAGGAAGGAAGGAAGGAAGGAGGTGCTTCTACACAGTCCACTATGGACCCTCCCTTCTGCCTTGTCTTGGTAAGTTTTGGAAAGGGAAAGAGGCAGTAGGTAGGGTTTGATGAGCTGAAACAGATTTTGGGTGGGTCCAAACTCCAAAGTGGTCTAGGCCCTCTCCTAAATGGATTCAAGAGTAGACTCATAGATCTGAGGTCCAAATCACTGCCTCTTATTTTCAGGCCCCATCGCATCACTAGCAACAAATGTCCTGTTCAATGGTATCTGCATAGCAGCCTTCCCCAACCTGGTGCCTTCCAGATGTGTTGGCCATTCTGGCTGGGGATAATGGGAGTTACAGTCCAACACAGCTGGAAGATACCAGGTTGGGGAAGCCTGCTATATACTAATAGCAAACTCATTCTAGAAGTGTCAATCCTGATGTGGCCAAAGTGACACTATCCATATTTTCAGTAGGCTTTACAGAGGGACCCTAACAGAGGAGCGGGGGAGAGCCCAAAATAGCCAAGGAGCACTCCAAACTTTTAACATTTTGTTGCAGGTCCCACTTGTTCTTTACAAATTTCAATCTATTTATTTATTTATTTATTTATTACATTTATACCCCACCTTTTTTCCTGCAAGGAACCCAAGGCGGCTTACATAATCCTCCTCCTCTTCCTCTCCATTTTATCCTCACAACAACCCTGTGAGGTAGGTCAGGCTGAGAGTCAGTTACTGGCCCAAAGCCACCCAGTGAGTTTCATGGCCGAGCGGGGACTAGAACCCGGATCTCCCGAGTCCTAGTCCAACACTCTCACCACTACACCACACTGGCTCAATTAAAAGCCACCTTATGGTACGGTAAGCCTGAGTAAGAGAATTTATCAGGAAGTTATTTTTAGTCTTCATTTACTTCAGTCTTCATTTACTGAAAAGGGGCTCGCACTGTCAGAATTCTTGGAGAATTAGGCTGCTCATTACAAAGAACACAAAAGATAGTCTATTAACAAAGGCAATACAAAAAGATTACCAACTGCGGAGATATTACACCTTCAACTTCCTCACTAAAGATAATATTATGATTATCTATTTTGCCAAAAAAAGAAAAGAAAGAAAAAAAGCATCTCCTCAAAAAAGTAACAGCCAAATATGGTAAGTTTTATGAGCAGCTATTGTACAAGTATAGGTGTGAAGAGTTAAATAAAGGACTCCATGATTACATGGTTCATGCAGCTTGAGAAGAAAAGATCTGCTGGATAACAAGGTTCTTGAAAATAGCATTGTCTTGGGGATAGGGTTTTGTCATTTTGTTTTGCTTGACTCTACATATATATTCTTTGTGTCGTTTTTACAGAAGGAAACCTGCTTGAGCTGTCATACACTCAGATAATTGTAAAAGATCAAGCCAGTTCCACCATAAGATCAAGCATTATGCTCCAGTTCGTTAGAGCTCACGACTGATCCCATTCAGGACTCCACAGTGATGTTCTCTGGGGGGGGGGGAGCAGATTAAAAAGGGTTGTGTGTTTTTTTAAAGCAAGAATATACTCATATATCTACGAATATGCATGTTTAACTATATGATTCTTCTATTCCTCTGTCTGGCCATAGGTAATAGCACAGCAAAGTAGTTCGATGCCCAGTTTTTGATCATAACATGAGTAGTAAGACAAGCATTACTGTCATTTGCTAGATGGATTTTTGACCATCTGATATCCAGCTGCATTGATGATAATAAATAACTCGACACCAAGCCATATGGTGAGTTGCTGAAGAACCTCTTGATTCCAGCCACAGGCAAAATGCAATTTGGACTATTAGAAATCCAGACATTTCCAGTCTCCTATTAAAAGGCTCGTATTCAGCTGAATGAGTGTGCAATCTATTATTCAGCATATTGAAAACCCAATTAGAATGCACTGAATATTGATGTGTGCTTTGTGACAGATGTTTTCTAAAATACATATTAGACTATTTATAACTGGCAATCAGAAAGCCCTCCAACGTTGCCAATTCTAGAAAAATATGAATTATGGTATAGCATGGCTGGCTCCAGGGGGCAGCAAGGCTGCCCAGTTTGTTGGGCATCCAAGACCAACAAAGTGACCACCACCCAAAGACAGGTATAGGGCAGCATGCAAAAATGCTTAGTTTGTATGGTCTCTTTGCTGGCTGTGGGTCGGAGGGGAGGAATGAGGTTACCTTCGAAGTGCCCACAGAATCTTACAGCTGGCACTGCTTTATTGAACCACAAGCCCAGTTCTTGTTAATATTAGATTCAGAATTTGATTCTTTCACTGCATGGTGGGCAAATATACCATATAGTTTTAGTGTTAGAAGTACAATGTAAGACTCAAAGGCCATTTCTGGCCACCTCCCTGGGGAGATTCTAAATACCTATTGTTTATAGTCCATTCTCTCCTCTTCATAGCAACATCTAAGGCCCCCATCTTACATTGTGCAGCATTGGTGAAAACAGCTGTAGTGCAGTTTCTTGGCATGCCAGAAGGATAACGTGATAAACTATGGACTAGCCTGTGCTGTAGCTGGTTTGGTGAGACCTGTGTGGGTGCAGGAAGAAGAGAAGAGAACTCTTGGTTATAGAGTGAAAAAGATGGTATCATGGGCTGCAGAGATTCCTGTGGAATGAGGAAAGAGAGATAAGAGGGGGTAGCTGAGAAAGGGACGCAGGTGGTTGGGGAAGAGAGATAGGGGAACAGATGGGATGTAGCCACATTTGATGGTTTGAACCAAAAAGGCAGGGTATAAATACTTTTATTTAAACAAACTGTGATGGTGTGAAAAGAGGAGAGACTTTGGGTTGCAAAAAGAAAAGTGGAAATTGAGAGATGGTACTACCGGGACATTTGTAGATGGGCAACAGAAAATCTGGGGAACTGAAAAACATGGGTATCAACTTGTGAAGGTTCAGAGAGAGAGAGAGAGAGAGAGAGAGGTGTTATATGAGCCAAGGAGAGATACCGTGAAGAGAAAAAAGGACAATAGGTTCAGACAGTGGTGCAGAGAGCATGCTATGGTGAAAACAGGAGTTAATATAGAATGGGTTGAAATAAAACACTTTGTAAGAAATGTAGCAACAAAATTAACATAGAGGTGTGGTCCACATGAGTTAATAAAAATGTACAAGTGGCACTAGGAGTGATCTGAGTTGTTTGCCCCTGTTTTAGAGTGAATCAATTGTGTCTAGATCCAGATCCATCTGCATTCTCCAGACACCTAATTCAATGGCTTTGTTTCTGTCAAACAGGGTGTTTTTATGACAATGATTTTACTCAATTTAGAGGAACATATTCTATCTGTGTTCCTCTAAATTGAGTTGCTCAGAAAGGAATGTTTCCAGAGACATGATAACAAAGTTATTACTAAAGAAGGGAAATTTATTCTCCCAACTTCCTTTGCAAAAGTCAATCATGCCTACCAAGATGCCTGATTGATTGTGCAAAGTCCACAGATGTTAGATGGCCACTGAAGGGGAGAATGTTAATTATCTAACATTTTAGTAGGGAGATCAAAAATCTAACCTTTAGAAAAGGACTATCGGGGATGGCTCAAGGGAATAGTAATCAAATATTGAGAATTCTACCCCACTATTCGCTAGTTCAAATCCAGCCTCTTGGGATCAAAAGTTATTATCATCTGGCAGGTTTTCCATAAACTTATATCAAAGGGATTGATGGTACCAGTTCCATTTGCAAGGGATACATGCCCTCATCATAACCCAGTACAAATACCAAAAGCCTGAAAGAGCATTGCAATCACAGTACTCTCTTTTCCGCACAGATCATGATGGAGAAGGACATTTTCGGTGGTGCATCGAACTTTCTGCTATTTCCCCTTGTAACTTGAAATTAGATTTTCTTTTACTTCCATTAGTTTAAAGCAAATAACTCTTCTTTCTTTTTTTTTGGAAGGTCTGGAATGGTTCTTTGACACACTGATAGAAAAGTACCAAAGTACATAGTGCCCATGTTTCAATTACTATTGTGATCTTAGCCTTGTGCAGACCCGTCAGTCAAATAGATGTTGGATGCTTTCACTTTAAAGTTTTAAATATTGTCAATTAGTGTATTTTGAAATCAGTGTGATTTGGGGATAAAATCCAAAGCTGCCAAAAGTAGGTCATGCTGCTGGGCGAATCAAAATAAGGAGTCAACCACAAGGCCAAAGAGTTCTGTCACAGTATCAGCAAAATTCCATCACTGGATAATAGCTCAGTGCTCAGAAAAAGCACCTCTTCAGACTTTATCAGAGATTGGTTTGTGACAATCAAGTGAAACAAGCATATTTTAAAAAAAATAAAATCTGGTAATCATTGTCATTTACTAATTAGATTGCTCTTCTTGAGCTATTACTAGAGCAGCAAGTGCACATGAGATGAAGTATATGCAACAGCCTTCTCCAATCTGATGTCTTCTAGATGTAGGGCATGCTGACTAGGGATGATAGTAGTTGTAGTCCAGCACATTTGGAGGGCACTAAGTTGAGGAAGGCTTAATTACAACATTAAATATATAAGTAGTTTTAATAAATTTGAATACAACCCAAAGACAAGGTTTCTACACTGCTCAGCCAAGGAGGACAAATCTTGTAGGGTTGGTTCCAAACTTAGTCACACCTCAGTTCTCGTGAAATGAATATGTCCCATTTATTTCAATGGGACTAACTTAGTGTGATTAACTTAGTCTGGATCCAACATGTAGAGTTGTATCCAATATTACTCCTACTTAGAGTAGAGCCACTGAAAGGAATGTGAGTTAAGTTAAACTAACGTTGGGTAAACTGTTGGATATAACCCCTTGACTTTTCTTTCACTTGAATCCCCCCCCCCAAGCACTGCACCAACTATATTCAGTTACATATTTGAGCCCTGACATTTGTCAATTAATATTAATGTGGCATTTCTCTAGTATATGATGATAACCTTCATTGCTAGTAGATAACAGTGGCAAAATAATTCATAGCAATCTTCCTGATACTAAACATATATATGAAGCCATTGGGTGAGGTCATTAGGAGTTTTGGGGCAAGGTATCACCAATACACTGATGACATTCAGCTCCATTTCTCCATTACATCTGAAACAGGAGAGGCATGACTTGGACAGGTGCTTAGGTTTAGAAGCAGTGGATCAGGACCTATAAGCTGAAGTTGAATCCTGACAAGGCAGAGGTACTGTGGGTAAGTGGTTGCCGAATTTGGGAATTGGGGAGTTTACCTGTTCTGGATGGGGTTGCTCTCCCCTGGAAAGAATAGGTATGCAGTTTGGGGGTGCTCCTAGATTCATCATTGTCATTAAAAGCCGAAATGACTTCTATGGCATGGAGTGCCTTTCACCAGCTTTGGCTTTTGCATCAACTGTGCCCATGCCCGGACAGGGATAGCTTAACCACTGTGACCCATGCACTGGTAACCTTGAGACTGGATGAGTGTAATGCTCTCTATGTGGGGCTGTCTTTGAGGATGGTTTTAAAGATTCAGCTAGTGCAGAATGTTGCAGCAAGGCGGTTGAATGGAGTGCCTAGCCATGTGCACATAACACCTGTGCTGAAAGAGCTGCACAGTTTGCTATGGAGCAGGATCAAGGTATTATTACTGACATATAAAGCCCTAAACAACGTAGGACCAGGTTACCTGAAAGGTCGTCTCCCCTTATTAGACCATTACCTGTTAGACCATCACGATCTTCAGGGGAGGCCTTGCTGCCCGTGCCACACCCTGCAGAGTTCCACCTGGCAGCCACACAACAATGGGCCTTCTCTGTGGTGACATCCTCCCTCTGGAATGACCTCCCCTCTGCAATGTGTCAGGCACCCATGATCATGCGTTTTCGACGATTATTTAAAAACGTGTTTATGTTGGCTTTTCCCAACCATTAACTTGTCTAAATGTTGTTGTGCTTTTATAATGATGTCTTGTTTTATAATTTGTTGTAAACCGCTTCAGGATTTTTAAAATGGGAAGAAGTATATAAATATTCTAAAATAAATAAATGACATAAATGTTGAATTGTTTGATAAGCTACAATATAGTTTGTATTCAACAGAACTCAGAGGATCACGCTGTCATGGGCTTTGTAGAGGGGGAAATTGCTTATTTTTAGCACACATACAAAGGCATTCTTTCATTTGACAGAAGAGAAGAAAGTAGCCCAGAGGAAAACAATAAAAAAAATACACTGAACTGAAAAATCATGAAAACCATCACTGAGTTGGTTGCAAAAACTGTGAGCTGGTAAATAATAAAGACATATTTATGTTAAGAATGTCAAAAATGCAATTGCTGAGAATCCCAGGCAGATATACTGGTAGATGCTGACAGTTATGTAAATTTGATTGTGAGCATACACAAGTGTATATCCAAAATGTATAAACATATGTATCTACTGTATTTGCAGACATTCATAAATTTGTCTGGATTTATTAGTACTCACAGGTAAATGTCAACATTCACCAAATTTTTGATATTCACCATAACATAATCATTATGTACAAAAGTATTACAAACTAGACATAAAAATACGAATCAATCCTTTGATATACCCGGGCAAAAGACTAAGCATACCGGTAATTAAGCTGACCTGGCTATTATATGGTAATACATGCATACTGCTGATTTCATTTTACTGATGGCAGATTTCATTGTAGTTTTATACTCACTTTTACTGCTGTGTTACTTGGGCTTTTATGCCAGTATTTTGTCTCTACCAATGGCTATCAATGGCTACTAGTCATGACTTACTTTTATTATCAAATTTCAACAAAAGAAAAGAAAGGAAGAAAGAGAACAAAAGAAAAAATGTAGCTACATAAATTTGAATACATTGGTTTCAATGCATACATATGAAGTGTGTGTGTGTGTATGAAAATACAAGTTTCTAAGAAGTATACATAAACTTCAACAAAAGGAGACCAAACATCTAAATAAGCATCCATTCACAGGTAGCATCTATACACCACCCATTCAAATGTTGAAAATGTTGTAAGGGCTTCAATCCATTCCATTACAGGAGGTGAGTGTTTCTCCTGTTGTAATATCAGTATTTTACCTGTCAGAAGGGCATGGAGAATCCATTTGTGCTGTCTATGTGTTAACTTCCAGGAAGCAGGTAGATAATTCAAAATAGCATTTACATCAGTAAATATTAAGGAGTGTTCTAATACAAAATTTATCCACATAATGACCTCCTCCCCAAAAGGGACAACTACTGAGCATTGCCAAAATATATGCTTAAAAGAAGCTGCATCACACCTCCAACAATTAGCTGACTTAGACAAACCCTTATTAAAGAGACATTGCAGTGTCTAATAGACACAAAACAAACATTTTTGCTGAATAAGATACAACCTGAGATCAATAGAAACATCAGATACAGATGTGATCCATCGATAAGGCAAAATGGGACAATCCAATTGCCTATTCCATTCCTGCTTAATTCCTTTATATCATATTTATTCACCAATAATAAGAATTTATAGACATAGATCGTAGGTCAACTTGCCTGCCTGAAAGGCTTCAGTAAGTGCTTCCAATAATGAGGGAGAAGCTGAAGCTGGAAAACCACCAGGGCCAACCTAGATACTAACAAATGTTTTAATTGCAAGTATTGCTATTCAGACATAGCTGGTAAATCATATTTAGCCAGCAAAATGGAGAATGACAAAAACTCATCATCAGCACCCACCAGTTGATCCAAGGTAAAAAAAAATTGCCCTATCCATCCATGTCTGCCACAAAAACATTTTCTTTAATGTTTTTAAATCTAGATTTCCCCATAGAGTCAATTTATCATGAGAAAATGGATCAAATTGATGTGACATTATTCCCCACATGTCTCTAAAGCCATAACTGTGGGAGGAACCCTATCCACTTTAATGTGCCGAGAACCTAATGCCATTCATTTACAGAGAGGGTCTAGACAAGAATATTCCAAAACTGACCAAGGTGGAAAATCTAATCTAAATGGAAGACTCCCTCTCCCTCTCTTCTCCCTCTGCACAGCCTGCTGGAATGGCTGCTGGTGGTGACAGTTGAGGGAGAAGGAGCCGTCATGAGGGAGGCCTTTCAGCAGGGCTGGTGGAATGGCCCTGCGCTCCCTCTCATCTCCCTCCTCTCAGCCTGCTGGAATGGCTGCTGGTGGTAACAATATGCATCTGAATACCAGTTTCTAGGAAACACAAACGGGAGAGGACTGTTGGATTCATGTCCTGCTTATGGGCTTTCCATAGGCATCTGGTTGGCAACGGTTGGAACTAGATAGGCCTTTGGTCTGATCCACCAGGACTCTCCTTATATTCCCTGTTTTGCTTTAGTATGTTTTATTGTGGGTGTTTTATCTTTTATTCTTCATAAGTCATTTTGAATAATTTATTTTAGAAAGCTGGTGAAAAAGTAAAGCGAGTAGGACCTGCAACAAAATGTTCCAGTGTATCTTGCCTCTTGGCAGGAGTACTCATATTCCCAGTTCCAGCCAGCTATTCCTTCCAAGCAGGGTATTCCACATCCCCCCCCCCATCCTAGTTTTCCATTTTTCTTTTCCATCTCAGTGATACCCAGTGTTCCATGGATATTGAGCATGCTCAGTCTATATTGGGCTGTTTGAGAGGGTGTTTTTGTCAGTTTAGGTTTTTTAAAACACTTTTTTTGTACTTCTGCAAACTTCAGCATTTCCCCAAACTTGCTGATACCTTCCTCTTATTTCTCAACAACCTTGTTTTGGCTACAATTCTGTTGGCACTCACCACCTGAGTTCACTGTTATGGGGAGTGATTCTGTAAACATGAGAAACTAAAAATAAAGAATCTGATGTACAAAGGTGGATGGAAAATATTTACAAATTAGCTTGTCATGATAATTGATAAAGGCATGAGTTTTTATAGGAGACTAGAGTAAAGGTTGAATTAGTACTGTGCATTGTCAATGCAAAATATTGGCTGCTTATTACTGCTGACAATGAATACTGCTGATTTCACTTCCAGACTGTGAAAGATAGAGGTTTTATTAGCAAATTTATTCCTTTAGGAATGTACTTTATGAAAGGAGTGTGGGCTATGCATCTTTATACATACGTACAATGTACTTAGTTGCCTACTGTCCCAATTTGCTGAGAAACTGTTATGCTTCACTATGTGAAATGAGAAATTTGACTCTTACGCTTGACACTGAACAAAAAGCAAAGAATACATGAATCTGACAGGACTGAGGGATCACAATTATTGGCTGCTACCTTCAGAGGTTTTATTGGCAGGCGAAAAAGGGGAGACCTGATTTTCACTGTTGAGAGGATGTGTAGGGTCAATATTGGCAGGTGGCAAGAAAGGTTAAAACCTGCTCCAGCCAGCGTGTAACTTCTAACGTGAAACAAGTTGACAGGAGTTATGTATGCCATAATTCCCGCCTGAAAAACCACGCCATATTCCCGCCTGAAAAACCATGTTTTTAATGCACAGTGGAAGCTCATCACGGAGGTGGCATGGTGAAGGTCACTAGGGAGGGAGTTCCATAATGTGGGGGCCACCACAGAGAAGGCCCTCTTCCTAGTCCCCACCAGCCTGGCTGCTCTGGCTGATGGGATAAGGAGAAGGCCGTCCGTGCCAGATCTTGTTGAGCGGCCTACTTGATGTTGCTGGAGGCGCTCCTTGAGATAAACTGGGTCGGAGCTGTGTAGGGTTTTAAAGGTCAAAACCAACACCTTGAATTCGGCTCGGCAAGCAACTGGTAGCCAGTGCAACTCATTAAGCACTGGCGTGATGGGATCACGCCGGCGGCTTCCCTTAATCAGGTGAGCCGCCGCGTTCTGTACCAGCTGAAGCTTCCGAATTGTCTTCAAGCGTAACCCCACGTAGAGCACATTACAGTAGTCTAGGCGAGAGGAGACCAAGGCATGAACCACTGATGGGAGCAGATGATTAGGAAGGTAGGGGCGCAGCTGCCGTATCAGATGGAGTTGATACAGCGCTGCCCGGCTCACAGCTGACACCTGAGCCTCCATGGACAGCTGGGAGTCTAGAATGACCCCCAAGCTGTGGACCTGGTCCTTCAGGGGTAGATGTACCCCATTCAGCACCAGGTCAACATCCCCTAACCTTCCCTTGTCTCCCACCAGAAGTATACCAGAAGTATAGCTAATCCCACAGTTCCCACTATACCATTTGCAGTAGGTGACATTTTTATCACTTAAAAAAAAAAAATCACCTATCTATTTATTTTATTTTTTTTTTATGTTGTGCTAAAACACTTTTCTGGATATGTTTTTAAAAATACATATATTAAAATAATATTTATTTCTTACATTTCCATACTATCCAATAGCCAAAGCTCTCTGGGTGGTTCACAACAATTAAAATAATAAAAGAGCCAGTGAGAACCAGTGTGGTGTAGTGGTTAGAGTGCTGAACTAGGACTTGGGAGATCCAGGTTATAGTCCACATTTGGCCATGATGCTCACTGGGTGACTTTGGGCCTGTTACTAATGGAGAAGAGAATTAGGATTATGTAACCCATCTTGGGTTCCTTGCAGGAAAAAAGGTGGGATATAAATGTAATAATAATAATAATAATAATAATAATAATAATAATAATAATAATAATAATATAATATACAACATTATAAAATATAATATAGAAGTTTAAAACTACATTATAAAATCAGAATCAGACTAAAAATTAAACCTAGCAACAGTACAAAGATTTAAAATAAAGCAACACATTTAAAAACAACAGAAACTGAAAGACTAAAATGCCTGGGAAAATAAGAAGGTCTTAACCTGGCACCAAAAAGACCACAATGTAGATGCCAGGTGAGCCTCTCTGGGGTGCTAATCCCACAGCCAGGGTGCCACAACAGAAAAGACAATCTTAGTGTCTGGGCAGGTATATATATATGGGAGGAGATGATCCTTCAGGTAACCTGGCCCCAAGCTGTTTAGGGCTTTGAATGTTAATACCAGCACTTTGTAACAGGCCCAGACATGGACTGGCAGCCAGTGCAGATGGAGAAGCACTAGCATAATATGACCATGTTGGCTAGTCCCCATTAACAATCTTGCTGCCCTATTTTGGACCAGCTGAAGTTTCTGGACTGTTTTCAAAAGGCAGCCCCATGTATAACACATTGCAGTAATCCAGATGAGAGGTTACCAGAGCATGGATAACTAGCTAGGCTATCTCTGTCCAGATAAGGATGTAGTTGGAATATTGGCCTAAGCTGATAAAAGGTGTTCCATGCCACCAAGTCCACCTGTGCCTCTAGTGACAAAGCTGGACCTGAGAGCATCCCCAAACTATGTACCTGATCCTTTAGGGGGAGTGCAACCCCATCCAGAACAGGTTGAAGATCACTTAGCTGGGCAGACAAGCCACCCACTAATAGTATCTCCAACTTTTCTGAACTGAATCTCAGTTTATTGGCCCTCATCCAGTCCATTACCATGCCCAATTGCCCCCATGCAGTGATTCAGAACAGCCACTGTCTCACCTAGATTTAATTAAAAGGAGAGAGAGAGCTGGGTGTCATCCCCTTATTGATGGCACCTCAGCCATTGTCTCCAGATAACCTCCCCCAGTGGTTTCATGTAGATGTTGAACAGCATGGGGGATAGAACAGAGCCCCGTGGAATCCCATAGCATAGCTGCCAAGGCAGAGAGCAATAATCTCCCAGCAGTATCTTCTGGTATTGGCCATCCAAGTAGGAGTGGAATGACTGCAATGCAGTGCCTCCAGCTCCCAGTCCAGACAACATATCCAGAAGGATGCCATGGTTGATGGTACTGAAAGCTGCCAAGAGGTCCAAGAGAATCAATAGGGTTGCACTCACCCTGTCCCTCTCGTGGCAAAGATAGGGTGACCAAGGCAGTTTCCATTCTAAAACCCAGCCTGAAGCCCAACTTAAATGGGTCTAGATAGTCAGTTTCATTCAAGAGTGCCTGGAGATGACTGGCAACCACCCACCAGCACCTTGCCCAGGAAGGGAATGTTGGTTACTCCCCTTCAGTTAATATCATCTGAATCCAGGTTAGGCTTTTTCAGGAGTGGCCTAAATTCCTTTAAAGAAGCCAGGACCATCTCCTCTCTCAAGGAGGAATTTACAGCCTCCTGGACCCAGCTGGACATCCACTTCCTATTAGATGTAATAAGCCATGAAGGGCAAGGGTCAAGAACACAGGTGGTTGATGTCACTGCTGCACTTAGTACCCAGGAGGTCACAGCTTGGAGAGAATAATCCCTCCCAGTTCCCCCGCCTAGGTCTCAGTAATACACACCAGGCTGGCCCTCTCATCCACAATTAAATCACGAATGGGGGAGATTTTGTTTTGGACTGACCTGGCATTCAGCAACAGCACCACCAGATCCAAGGGCAAGCTGATAAAGTAGGGATGTTCACGGAGCTTGAAAGGGGGGTGGAAGCTCGGTGAACTCGCCGGGCTCAACCCCCCTGAGCTCCGCTCGACTTACCTTTCCCCAGCATGGCTCGTGTTCTTGTAAGCTGAGCCAGGGAAAGCTACTTCTGGGTTCCGGGCACTAAATATTCTACATAGAAAACGGCGTAATATACACCATTTACGTAGAAAATGGCATAGTATTCATTAGAAACGGTTGCAATTTACGCAAATTGCAGCCATTTTTAACGTATACTATGCCATTTTCTACATAAACGGCGTAGAGCCCGGGACCCAGAAGTTCGCTGGAGGCTCGGCTCAGCTCGTACGGCTGGGGCGTTCACTGAGCACCCCGCGAGTCGAGTGCCGAGCTCGGCACCAGGAACCATCTGTATCTCTCCTTAAGTAGGCAGGAGGCATATCTATATCTCTCCTCAAGTAGGCAGACAAGGCTCAGGAGGCAAAAAATGGAAACCACCTCTCCACCAGCAATCCCATCGCCCAGCCTGCTCCTCCCAGTGATGCTGCCAAGGCTAAGAGGAGCCACAGGCCAAGAGCCCTTTGGCTCTTGCCCTTTGACTTGCACCAAAGGCTCACATCTCTGTAAGGAGCAGCCTTTAAATACCTGGAATTTAGGGGAGTGGAAAAAGAAACAGCCAGCCTCAGCCAAGTGTCTCAACCGGTAATAGCATAATACCACTTAAATGAAAGAGTTATAGTGCTATACCCCTATAATGCAATATAAACATTTTTAAAATGACAAAAAGAAAATTCTTTCCAGTCACTACCATCTTAGCTAGGTAGTTAATGGTGGTAACTAGAAAAGTGTTTTTTAATTATTAAAAAAATAGCATTATGGGGCATCATGCTAAATTGCTATAATGCCATCATTTTCCCCTTTAAAGTAGTAAATGAAAGTACCACTTTTTCATTTAAGTGTTATTTGATATTATTATTTTTTAAAATAATAATATATAGCTACACTAAGTAAAATATTGCTTAAAAAGATAAAAATGGCAACCACCACAAAGGTTATTTTGAATGTGTGCTTTGTTAAGATAGATTTCCCTGCCTGATGCATCACTGGCCAAGTCAAAACCACATCTCTTAAAAAGGATAGAAGAGGGCATTCACACCTGTGGAGATTCTGTTACACTTCCATCTTTCTCAAAAAAGTTGGACTTTATCTGGTAAAACCAAAATATCAAAGCAGCAGTGGAAAACATAAGAGGATTACAAATGGATGATGATGTTGCATTGATCCCTTTTAAAATTTGAGTGAAATAGCCACAATAAATCCTTGTCTGGAAGCACCCAGTGTTTTGTTTCTAAGGATACAATACTATGCATGTTCAGACAGAAAAAAATCCTGTAACTTCCAACTTTCCCCAGCCAGCATGAGAGCTGTAGGAATTTTTTTCCATCTAAACATGTGCAGGACCATGCCTTAAAGTTATGGTAATATGTTTGCCTAATATATCTTAGTAGTTAGCTGTCTGCAAGTCAGAGTTAGGAGTTGGTCACTGATTTTAACTTCTATACCTTTGAGCTCAGCTTATAAATGTGACACACCTTGTATTTCATGAATGTATACAATTTTGCGGGGTAGAGGCCAACCAGTGGAGGCTGGTGACACCTATTTTGGTGGGGCTCCTATTCCATTGCTGGTTTTATTTAAAGCTTTATAGGAGCTATCCATGGTGGTGAACCTATTTGTAGATGGAGTTCAGCACTATGGATAGCTCCTATAAAGCTGCAGATAAAATCTGCAATAGAATAGGAGCCCCTCCAAAATAGGAGTCACCTGCCTCCCCGGCTTCCAACTTAGGATACCAGTTCGTGCACCAAACAAAGAGGCCTCTAGGCTAGCCCATACAAGGTTATGTCACAATAAATGTGTAGTCATTAAGATGCCATAGGCTATTTGTCGTATATTTATAAGGATGCCTGGTGCAATTCTGCTGTTTGGAAAGCAACTTCCTGCTCCAAATAAATAACATACATAACTCCTGTCAACTTGTTTCACGTTAGAAGTTACACGCTGGCTGGAGCAGGTTTTAACCTTTCTTGCCACCTGCCAATATTGACCCTACACATCCTCTCAACAGTGAAAATCAGGTCTCCCCTTTTTCGCCTGTCAATAAAACCTCTGAAGGTAGCAGCCAATAATTGTGATCCCTCAGTCCTGTCAGATTCATGTATTCTTTGCTTTTTGTTCAGTGTCAAGCGTAAGAGTCAAATTTCTCATTTCACATAGTGAAGCATAACAGTTTCTCAGCAAATTGGGACAGTAGGCAACTAAGTACATAGGATTTTAAAAGATTTTTTTAATACTGTTTTAATTATCGTATTGTTTTACTGTGTTATTTTAATTGTACATCGCCCAGGGTGGCCGGGTGACCGGCCAGATGGGCGATTAATAAATATAAGAAATAAATAAATAAATAAATAGTGAATCTGTGCTTAGCCATAATAGGTTCATCTGCCAGATAAGTCACTAGCCATGCTAAAACCACACTTTTTAAAAAGACATAAAAGTAGTGCTAAGGACACTGGTGCAGATGAATGTAACAAAGTGATCTAGCAGGTTTCATCAAGAGAGAGGCTCCTCCTCCATGATAAAATCATGGGAGACAGAGGTGGGGAGAGAACAGCCATAGTGACTGTTGGGATTTGTCAGTTTGGAGTGGCACTTAGCCTGAGAGAAAGAAGGTGGTGGATTTGATCTAAGCCTATCCTTGTCCCAAGCATATATAGTTGTACTACTATTTATATTAGGTGTGGACAGAAGGTAGATCTCCAGATGTTTTGGACTTCAACTCCCAGAAGCCTCTGCCAGGATGGCCCATGGTCAAGAATGCTGGAAGCTGAAGTCCAAAACATCTGCAGATCTACTTTCTGCCAACCCCTGGTCTAAATGACCCCAGGATCAGAGTTACTGTAACTAGGGAATGTAGCATGTTTGCTTCTTTTTCTCCCAAGCATATGTTCTGTATGTTTATCAATTCTTGTTTTCCATCAGTAAATCCTGCCTCTTTGCCTGATTCAAAAACCTGCCTGTTTAAAACCAGAGTTAAGGTTATCTCATGTTGTTAGCTCAAGCTCCGCAAAGCTAGGAAACTGGGAGCTAAGACTGATGCCTTAACTGACATGCTCGGTCATCAGTGATGATGTTATGCAATGTCACAAATCAGTAGTTTGCATGAAAAATTGAAAGATATGATACGCTCTCCCACAAATTGGAGTAAAAAGGGTCAATGTGTCAACTTTCAGCATTCTTTTAAACTCGCTGTACCTGTGGCAATTTGTATTGGATCAGTCTGAAATTTTGCATGACTGTAGACCATATCAGGGAGATCACAGATGCAAAGTTACAAGTAATTAATTCAACAGGTGTTATTTTTATAAGCAATAGAATTTTGTGCCCTGGGTTTACTACTACCACAGACATTTTATTTATTTATTTATTTACAGTATTTGTATACCACTCCATATCTAAGCAGATATCAGAGGCAGTATGCTTACATACCCCAGTTGCTGGGGAACATGGGCAGGAGGGTGCTGTTGCACTCATGCCCTGCTTGTGGGATCCTGTGGGCAGCTGGTTGGCCACTGTGTGAACAGAATGCTGGGCTAGATGGACCATTGGTCTGATCCAGCAGGGCTCTTCTTATGTACTTATGTTCAGATTTGAAGCAGTGAACAATTAAATGATAAAAACAGATAAAGAATAAAGACAATGTGTAGAAAACAAGGTATCATTAAAACTGTGATTGGTCAGTGAGGAGGAGGAGGAGGAGGAGGAGGAGGGCTACACGAAGAAGATGAAGAAGCAATAAATGGGCAGCATTCATTCCAGCCAAATTGATGGCAACTGACAGGTTTTAATTAAGAAAAAGTTGCACCTGTGCCTGTATACCTGCAACTTGTATAATGCTCAATTAGTATGTATGTTTATCAGGAGTTTGTTGTGCTTGGATGTGCCAGTTCAGTATACTGAAAAATTGGCCCATAATGAGCTATAGGCTGCTGCTACCACTGCACAACAACTGAGGAGGGAGGGAGCACCTAGATTAGTCCAACATATGCAAATATTATGCACATGTGCAAAGGCATCCAGCATTCTCTGCATATGCAAATTCAAGGAAGAAAACTTATGTTTGTGCAACAGGCCTTTGCACATGTGCAGGATGAACTGAGCCTTCCCACTTCCTATATTGCTGCACTGGGGTGGCACTCCTAGTGGTGTTCACGAACCTGGGGGGGGGGCAGCTCTCCGCCGCCTCAACTCTCTGTGGCGGTGGCCCCCCCGCTTCGATCTTCTGAGCGGCGCGGTGCAGTTCTCCAGCTGGCCAGAAGTGACGTGACAGGACCCTATTTTGTGGAGAAACAGGGCTTAAAACAGCCCTGTTGCCCTGGTTTCTCTGCAAAATATGCAGCGCGGGGGTCCAGCGCGCCGTCGCAGGGTCTGTCCTGTCGCATCACTTCCAGCCAGCTGGAAGTGACGCGACGGGACCAGCGCGGCCGGCATGGCGGGCTCAAGGTGGCACGCCAAGGGAGCCCTGGACCCGGTAAGGCCCCGCGAGCCTCTGGCAGGCGTGAGCGGGCCCGATTTTGGCCCGCTATGCCTGCCATGAGGCGAGCGGTTACACCCTTAGTTAGGACTGTGCACGTAATCGTGTTTCGAACCCAAATCGGATCAGCCTGATCTGGGTTACGGATTGATTACTTTCGAATCGGATAGACCCACACCCAGATCGAATGTAATTGCCTGTCATTGGTTCCATTTGATTACAGGCAGTTACGTCTGATCTGGGTGAGCAGGAACCTCCTTTTTTTCCCCTTTCTGGATGGAATGGAACCTAGAGTGCTTGGTGGACATTTGCATACAACTGCATCACAGACTCTGAGGCGACACAGGGCCCCCAGGAGAAACTATGTACAGGAGATTCTCAGCCTCTGGCTGAGGCTGAACTTATTAACATTTGCTTTGTTAGGGAGAACATACGCTGTTCTTCACATCCCCCCCTTTGGAAAGATGAAATCTGGGGTTTTAAAGCCCTTGCATTTCATCTACTTTTACCCTGAAGAAAAGCTTGAGACAACTTGCCCGCCAACACATTTTCCGTGCCCTGAATGTGCACAACAGAAAAATCAAAATCTTGAAGGGCAAGGACAGAATGGGATGACAGAATATTACAAATGATCACCTTTTGAAGGGCTTATATGGACACAGTGATAAGGTATCACTTGGTAAATACTTGTCCATATTCACCAGTGGATTTGTATTAGCTTAGTGGCACCAACAGTTACACTTTACCCTTACAGTTTTGTTTGAAGTTCTAGAAACCAGGCTGTCTTGTTTGACACCCATACGATCTGGAACACATTATCATTTCTGTTTCAATCATTCATTCTGTATAGGCAACATACACAAAAGGATTGGCAAAAGAAAAAGGAAATTATTCCTTGAGGTTTTGCCAGTGGGCAAATGAGACACAAGAGAATTAACTTTTCCCCATAACATACAGGAACTCTGAAGCAAAGTGAAGAAATGAACCACTGGCTTCTGAAGTATGATCTACCAGCTCAGTTACAAGATCATTCATCCTTTTGTAGTTCAAGACTTCCAGAAGACTGAACATCACACTCTCATCTGTCTTTCTGTACTGTTAACAGAAAGAAACCCTATGTCTCCCTCTTGACACAGCATACTCCCAAGTGCTTGCTAAATGTTACAGTGTCAAAAGTTACACTGAAGCAAAGATGAAAGAATTACTTCCTTTAATTTGCATGTGAATCTTATAGGAACATTGTGTCACATAAACAACAGGTTTGAGAAGAAAAAACCTTAATTGTTCTGAAACTGCATGTTTCCAGGTCAAACTATGGTCTTTCTCAGACATTTTAAGCCAGTGTCTTTGCAGGCTGAGAACATGTGGCAGGAAAATTTGTGTTGAATGTGTTTTTAAAAAGCAACTCATTTATGCATTCATTCATACATAACAAACACAATATAATCCACATACTCACCTAACAACTAACTCCTCTTTTGACTAAGGGCCAGTTCATACGACCTGGGCAGTGAGCGGGGGAGGCACCACGGGGCTGTCCGCAGGGTCCGGTGGGGCATCGCACACCTGCGCCCCGCACGCATGGGCGGACCGTGTTGGAGCCGGAAGTCCCCACACCACACCGCGGGCCTCCTGGTGCTAGGGGGCAGCAGCTCTGGATGCCCAGCGGGGCCGTTTGCCCTACAGGCCGGAGCAGCCGCAGCTCCGTCCGCTCTGGGCTGCCGCCTGTGTGCGGCCACAGGAGGCCCCTGCGGGATGGCCACCCGCTGTTCGCACGGCAGGGTGATCACATGCGGTAGGGGCTTACCCCACTACCGCCCATGGTGACTTTCCATGCTTCCCGCATGCAGCTGTCCCATTGGGGCGCCCCCGGCCGGCGTTCACACAACACGGGAACCGCGGGGGACCTCTGCTCCCCCGCGGTTCCCGTGTTGTGTGAACTGGCCCCATGGCTCCTTCGTATCCAAAATAATGTAAGGTGGAAACAAAGTCACACCTCTTAAAATGCTTAGGTTAGGGGTCTGCAACTGGAGGCCAGGGCACTAGACAGTTCATATCCACAAACAATTAGACCACTGTCCTTTCCCCAGCAACACTGTCAAAACAGTGAACCATCAGATATTTGTACCCTAAACCTAAGCTGCTGTTCTGGTCTGGAAAAACAAAATAGTCTGAGAGGAACTCCCACAAGCCATCTGAGTCCTTTGCACTACAACAGGGGTATGCAAACTTTTTGGGCCTGTAGGCATATTTGGCAATTTGAAAAACTGTCCTAGGCACCACCAGAAAATTGCTGCCATAGGAGGTATGGCTAGTCACAAAGGACAATTAACTTGCCCAACAGTCTGAGTACAAGGCAAAGGTGGATTCTAAGCCCCAACACACTACACAACTCCTTTGAACCCACAGATTTCTGCACCAACAGAAACGTACTTCACAGAATGTAAACTCTTTTTCACTCCCCATACCCCCATCTCCCCCTTCCCCTACCGCTAGACTATACCATATAAATCTTCCTCACTTCTGCCCTTCAACCTCACCACAAAAGGGGTCAGGCTAGCTTGGCTTCTCCCCTCTGTCACACACCAGCTAAGAAGGAACATTTATGGGCAGCATTATAGATACACGAGCACGAGGTATCTTCCAACTTCTCTTGCATCATGTGAATGCTCTTCACACAGTAGAATTAGTAATTGGTGTGTTACATGTGTATAGGCTTCATCACCCATGCCTGATGGCTTCCCTTCCCATTTCACCTTCTTTCTGGTCTTGTCCACTTGCCCCACAGAAACCTTATTTTGGCAGATCCTAATAAAAATGAAATGCTGGATAAACCAGTGAAAGCCTTCTTTATTAAATATATGCTTCTTACCATAAAAGTATCCATAAAAGCATATAGAACCACATATAGAAGGGAGTGCAAGTGCAGGATACGGAGGTGGGGAGTATCAAATATTTTTACAAACATACGAACATACAGGCCTGTGCCTTACGCTGGCTCAGCTTGTCTGAGCGTGGAAAGCTAAGCAGGGTCAAGCCTGGTTATTACTTGGATGGGAGACCCCTCCTCTAGTTTCCTGCATTGAGCAGGGGGTTGGACTCGATAGCCTTGTAGGCTCCTTCCAACTCTATGATCTATGAAATATTTAGGCCTATGTGTTGTTATTACATGTTGCCTTGAAATTGTTTCTGCTGTCTGATGGGAAGAACTAATATTTATGTACCGGAGCAATGCCCTAAGAAATCATTACAGTGATGAATATTTCAAGAAGAGCATAGGGAGCACTTTGGGGGGGGGGGGGAGAAAGAAATATCAGCAGAAAATCAAACCGAGGAGAATTTTATAGCATTTTAAATCTTTGCCTGTCCACTCTTCCACATGGGCGATCATTATGTCAGTCTTTGAATATGGGTCCTGGTTCTAAAAGTAGCTGGGCTCTTCCCAATTAAGGGGGAAAGATTTACTGACTACTGTGCATAGGAGACATTCCAGTCATTCAGTTCTTCTCACTTCAGTTCCGAGCAATAGTTTTGAGTATGAACATGTAAATTTCTAACTGACCCTCTTGGGTCATTGGCTGAGTCTGAGCTGGAAAGCTTCAGTTTTGAAAATACAAGCCTTTTGTGCTTAAGCAAAAGGCCAAATAGGACTTCTGGAAGGCACAATAGCAGTGCTACTGAAATTGGACTGATCGATTGGGGTATTTTTAGTAGATGCAGGAACACAAGAAGATGCCTTATACTGAGTCAGACCATTGGTCCATCTAGCCCAGTACTGTCAACTTTGACTGGCAGCAACTCGCCAAGTTTTTCAGCCAAGAGTTTTCCCTGCCCCACCTGGAGATGCCGGGGATTGAACCTGGGACCTTCTGCATACAAAGCATGTGCTCTGCCACTGAGCTACGGCCCCTCCCCATTAGACATTAGACATCTAGCTTGCCCAAAGTGTGTGCACACAGGGCTTCCCTTCTTCTTGATTTAAGAGCTATTTCACACCTGATGTTTTTCATATGTGCACCCAAAAATGTAACATGTGGACTGACAAATGAGTTTGCAAACACATGTACCATATAGGTACATTTGCCAGGCTCTGTGATTGGTGATACTTACCTGTTGATTGTATATTCTATAGTAAACCTAGGCTTAAGAGTCTGTAACATGTGGATGGCCCTTAATACTGAACCAGCAATGTGGGAAGCCTCTTGTGAAAGAGCAGGTCAATTTTCTAGAATGCATTGCTGAATTAATTGTTCTTTCTAGCTCTACTATTCAATAATTATTTGTACCTTTTATGAGAAGAAAATACATCCTTCTTCTACTTCTGCTCCTCTATCTTCACTGATAAGTACTTGTCCCTTGTAAATGTATTGTTTTCATTTTTACCATTAAAAAAAGAAGAAGGCATTAAGTAATTCTGCCAGTACCTGTCCATGAGAAATCATTCACTGATTTTGAGTTATCAGGAAGCCTAGAGGCCAGTATTGCTTCAGTGGCATCTTTCTTGTTTTTAGAATTGGGTTTACTGAAGCAAGAAATACCAATATGTCAGATTCATTCCAGCAATGGCACCTGATTCAGGAATGATTCATCAGTGTTCACTTTTTAACAGCAACCATCTCAAATGGGCAGTTAACAACAACCGTGCTGGTGATCAGATACAGTGGAGCAACAAATGGATTATTATCTTCTTTTCTCATTTTGTACATACCTTCCTCAGCTTACCGGTTTTATTTAAGCATTTAATTAGGACACTTCCAATGAGCCAGGATGTCCTTGGTCAGGAGACAACACAACCATACTCTTCTCAGAGAGTTCAGTTAGGAGTTGATGTAGACAAGTATTGTTTGATATAGGTTGTAACACTAGTGATATACCACTAGCATTGTTAACCAATGTCAGGAGTCTATACACAAACCAGCCCTTATGCCATAGATATCATGACTGTGATTTGTAGTGATATGTTGTGCATGAAAGCCAGTGTGGCGTAGTGAGAGTGTTGGACTGGGACTCGGGAGATCCGGGTTCTAGTCCCCGCTTGGCCATGAAACTGACTGGGTGACTTTGGGCCAGTCACTGACTCTCAGCCTAACCTACTTCACAGGGTTGTTGTGAGGATAAAATGGAGAGGAGGAGGAAGCTGCCTTGGGTTCCTTTCAGGAAAAAAGGTGGGGTATAAATATAATAAATTAATAAATAAATAAATAAAATAAAATGAGTGGCAAACAATGTGAACAAAACGTACCCAAACACACTTGCTGGTTATTGCTATATCATTCTGTGGAGTTAAAGACATGTTCCTGTAGTCAGGCCATATGCTATGGCACACAACCAGGAATTCAATTTTGCAGGAATATAGTTCACCTGGAGACAATCCAGAGTCAAGGCAGGTAAAATCAAATTAAATCAAAGTTTGCTGTGGGACTCAGTAAGTACAATCTCAGAAACCTATCCAACAGATCACAAATATAGATAGTATTGACAAACTACAAGCCACTTTTTTCATTTCAGTTCCTTACTTGTTTGCAGGTGGATACAGAGGAGAAATATGTGAGCATGAAAGTGAGATACATGATCCTTGCTCTAGATGGGGGGCGGGGCACACACACCCAGCCCAAAGGTGTCTGAGATCCAGAAAGTCACTTATCTATATTTTAGAGTAATGCAAGATGATTCAGAAGCTGATGTTCAAACAAATTTCAATGCATATATTTCCCATGGTAAGATGGGCAGTCTCCCTTGCATGGGTGAGCTTCTGAAACTAACCTGTTTTCAATTTTTCTAGTAATAGAAAAAATGCTTACAATCTAGGGAGTGTCTGAGTTTGGAACTCAGTGCAATTGACTATCCTTCTTCCGTCTGTCAGCCACTTCACAGTAACGCCAGGCAGTGCCGGATCCCGATTTCTGAGGGTTCTTGGGCAAGAAATCCTCAATGGGCCTCCTCCCTCAGTGAGTCTAACTTCTTACCTCCATTGTCACCAGTTGCTATTGCTCCTCATCTGCTTCATCAGCATTGCTACCATTTGTTTGCTTGATAGGCAGAGAACCAGTGATCAAGTAGGCGGTGGCATCTACTGCTCCTCCTTCTCACCACCACCATTGCCTGGGCCGCAGCAAGAGGCTGGTGAACAAGTAGGTTTCAATGGTGAAGAGGAGGAGCAAGTCCATGGTGCTCTTGTGGGCCCCTACTGGGATGTAGGCCCTTAGCAGGTGCCCAACCATGTCTATCCTTGACACCAGCCCTGGCAGTAGAATTGTAACAAATGTCCTTCCTCCTCCTTTTTCTGCCTCTCCTATTTCATGAGACTCATCAGTCACAACAGGCCTGTGGCTCACACTGGCTCAGCTTGTCTGAGCGTGAAAAGCTAAGCAGGGTCAGGCCTGGTTATTACTTGGATGGGAGACCCCCCCTCCTCTAGTTTCCTGCATTGAGCAGGGGGTTGGACTCGATAGCCTTGTAAGCTCCTTCTAACTCTATGATCTATGAAATCTATGAAATGATATTACAGAAATGTCTGCCTAAACAGATATTTGGTTGGGTTAGGGTGATTTTAAACTTTCTGGAACATGGCAGTGTGCCTTTCCAGACTGTGTGTGGTATAACACAATTCATTGTAAGATGCTATTCTTTCTCATTTCCACTTCCAATTTTAGCAGTCTTTATGAGAGAAAAGATCCCCTAATCCAAGGCTAATTAATAGGATAGACCAAAATTCTATCATGTCATTGCACTCTTAGTCTGCCCTTAATCAGATTAAGACCCTTAATCTAAGGGCTGTTGACATGGCAGATTGCAATCCTCCTGGGAAGCTGTTACATTGTCTAATATGATAGGGATTATGGTGATTTAGTAGTTATTCATAATTTAAAATCTTTTGTGAATAGCATAAAGCAGACACTTGGGAATGAAGGGGTCCAAGTGCACTTTTGAGCATGAGCAAAAAAGAAAATATCTGTTCATAATATTGGTAGCTTTGACTCTTCTAGCAAGACAAATTTAATGGGACAAAATTGAAAATTCTGTTCTGTTTTGTACACCAGATCTCTATTGTGAGTGGGACCTGCAACAAAATGTTACAGTGTGGAGCACTCCATTTCAGTGTTCCAGCCAACCAGCCATGACCTTTTCCAGGATACTCCATTCCATTCTCGCTTAGGCTGCTGTTTCTCCATCCCAATGGACACTCAGCATTCTGTGGCCACTGATCATGTTCAGTCCTCATTAGGCTGTTTTGGGGTTGTTGTTTTTTGCTCCCTAAGGCTTTTTCCTGCTAAATATTTTTTTCTACTTCTCCAAGCCTCCAAGCATGCTGATACTTCCTTCTTGTTTCTCAATAGCCTCGTTTTGCTTACATAGCATCCCTAGGGCAGAATCCAGTGTTGCAGAAGCAGACTTCCAGTTGCATGATGAGACTTTCTCCCCTTCTCTTCCCCCCTACAACCCCCCTGTGCCCTTTCAAACTCTGCTCCAGAGGGTCCCCCCAATCCTCCAACAGAGAATTTGGGGGCATGTAGGAGGCTGCAGGGGGAAGGAGGGATTACCCTTTCCCCATTCTACCAATGGAAGTCATTCCATCAGTGGCATGTGTTAATTAGATTCCACCCATAACTCAGCACCTGAGTTTGCTATTAACACATATAATGATATTATTTAGACATTACTTGGTAACAGTTATTCATTTTAAAAGCTGTTTCTGCAAGTATGCTTTCTTCCTGTTCCTGACCATTGAGTTGGATGGAAGAGACAATTCAGTTATTAATTCAATGAGGCTGAAATCAAACACTGTGGCAGTGACATTTGTGGAAGGGAGATAAAAGGAGATTGATGCAGCAGTGGAGGCACTGAGGTAGGTCCTTGCTTAGGCTCCAGCTGTCTAAGGACACTGGGAACCATGAGAACTATTTCTCACAGTTCTTTGAGGCTCTGTACACTACCATTCATGCTTCTGGCAGTATCTAGGCCATGCATGTCTCCTCAGAAGTAAGGAGGACAAGCCTCTTCAGGACAAGGCTCAGAATGAAGCAGGACTGAATCACTCAGCAGCTTCCTCCCTGGCCCTTCTCCACAAGGAAACACTCTTATCTCCAGCAGGAGCTGATCAGAGACAAGTATTTTCCCCTGCTAATGCTAAGCACTGAGAAAGGGGGTCTTTTTCAGTGCAAAGCAGGGAAAGCTCTTCTCTCCTATCAGCTGCTGATCACAGATAAGAGGTTTTCCCTCTGTGGCAGAGGGGGTGGGGTAAGGTTAATGAGGACCCCTTTATTGGCCCTGTGGGCCAGAGTTTCCTATCCCTGATCTAGGGGCAAACAGAAGGCTCACTGTAGCACCCACCTTGAGCTTTTCCTGATGATGGTCCAGGAAAGGAGGGGAAAGCGATAGTGGTGAAGGCTCAGAGTTACCTAATACCAAATATCACAAAGGTCTCTTCTGATAGTCTATCGAGTACCAAATCCATTTTCACTCTTATACTAATTAAACTTTCATAATGGTCAGTGAAACTTTTGACAATGTATTTCAAATCTTCAGTTGAAGTAATTGTTAGGTTTCTCTTCTTCTTTCCTAATGGCACATGTGTGCCTGAGTATTTTCCCATCTTCAGGGATATGAACGAGCTGTTATAAAACAGCTACAATACAATATCCTGAACATTCAGATGTTGAAAATATGAATGGGCAATGCATGTTAAAAGAGTGGATATGATTTAATTCTGAGCCTGGAATAGGGGGAAATATGTTATTCTCTTGCTGCTCAAAATCACACAAACCAGTTCGTTGTATCAGATCATTCCATTACTGGTATTGTACATTTTATTTTGATATCTGTGCAGAATGCTATGAGCATACCATACACCAATCAGGTTTTGCATACTGAAGAACAACAGCAGCAGTATGCCCTTGGAGAACAAAACTGATACTTTGGTGAGATGGGCTGTTCATTGTTCAGAGTTCTCTGGATACATCCACTTCTTTTGCTGTTTACAAGCTGCAAATACATATGAAGAATTCATCTACTAACATAAAAAGAAAAGGATTCTAGGGCAGAAAACAATAGGCTAAGATAATCCCTATTGTGACTGCCTGAATTATGGCCTTGATAATAGTTTCTGAACTCAACAATGTTTCTCCAGCTATTGTTAAAAATGTCATGAAATTCAGACAGGATTTTCTATCTGTGGATGTTGGTCAGCTAGATGACTTCCCAGATGCCCTGGAGCTGGCCATTTGGGCCCCATAAGGCTCTTTGAATATCCTGGCATTCAATAATAAGATGGCTTTTACACATCTTCTAGACAGGTTATAAGTATTACAAATGATAAGGTTGAGACTTTCCACAGCTGATGAATTTTGTACAATGGGAAAAACTGATATACTATGAATATTGCTGCTCCAATTTATGGTTTGTATTATGCTTATTCAAATGGCAGCATACCCATGGGGGAGGAGGGAAGGTCTCTTCACACAATCAACTAAGCCACTGTGGTTTAAATAAGCCATTGTGGTTGTTTTAATTGGCAGAATGTGCCGGCCGCCATTTCCCTAATTACCCACCCAGGCGCAGCTTGTTGTGTTGTCTGAATGTCCGAACCCAGGTAGCATGGCTTGTTAGAGGGGGAAATTACCCTGAAATAGGCAGTGGGTTATTTGAGGGTTGTTTCCTCCTCACACAAGCCATGCCAGTCAGGTTCAGATGACATGACAAGCTGCACCCAGGCAGCTGATTAGGGAAATAGCAGCTGGCGTGCTCTGTTGATTAAAACATGCCACCACAGCTTATTTCAGTATGAAGTGGCCCAGTTATTTCAGAGAGAGAGAGAGAGAGAGAGAGAGAGAGAGAGAGAGAGAGAGAGACCCAGTCTACATGATCAAATAAGCCATGGTGGCTTATTTAAGTGATGGTGGCTTATTTGATCATGCAAACTGGATTTCTCTCTCTGAAATCACTGGGCCAGTTCATACCTGCAACACACCCATGCAATCATCTCCAGCAGTGGACAGGGCTGCCATCATGTTTGTGGTTGGTGAGAATCATGATGAGGCAATGACTCTAAAAAGGTACCTCTTTGCCATGATTCCTATGATGGTGGCAGGTTAAAAAAATAGCTACACACACACCCAGCAGTTATTCCTTGCATTCCTAAAAAAATCCTATGAGGTTGCTGCATGTATGAACCAGTTTGTTGTGACAGCTTATGGTTCTTGTAACATCCAAGTTTTCTCCTCTTCTGCAAATAGTAGTCATAATATCAACATAACAGCAGCTATGGTATTCATCAGTACATTATGCCAGTTTACCAAAAGGAGTGTCTCCTCCTATGTATACCTACCTTGACCCTAAAGTCATCTTCTGAAGCCTTCTCAATCCCCCACCAAATAACATGAGGGAGGTGGCAGCTAGAGAGAGGACATTCTCACTGGTTGTTCCCCAGTTGGGAAATGCTCCCCAGAGAGGCTCACCTGATACCAATATTGTGGTCCTTTTGGTGCTTTTATTTTACCAGGCTTTTTAGTCCCACAGTTGTAATAATGTGTTAGTGCTTCCTAGATTATCGTACTGCTGTTGTCCCCTGCTGTTGGTTTTACTTCTGATTTTATTCCGTGGATGTTTTGATTTGTTTATATTTTACATTATGCTTTATTATTCTTGTATTTTATGGTTTTATCTCTCTCTTTCTCTTTTAACTGCCCAGAGAGTTCCAGCCATTGGGTTGTATAGAAATGTAGGGGAGGAAGGAAGGAAGACAGTTTGATTCATCAACCATATAAGCTTGCACTTTGATTTAATGACATTCATATCTTCAGTTAACAGGAGCAGAGGTAATGCAAAAGAGATTCTAGGCTGGAGGCTGGAATCTCATGGACATTCCAGCCTTCAGTACAACAACTCCAAATTCAGTCTTGGGTAGTCACCATTGGATACTGCCCATTGTTTCAATGGCCTTTCACACATACCCAAATCAGCCCTTCATCTGCACAACATGGAAGGCTGATGGGTAAGCCACTTGAGTTAATTTTGTAGCTTGCAGAAGTAATACACAAGACAAACTGAGAATCATATGTTAGAACAGAGGGCTAACACTGCCAATTATATACAGTGGTGTAGACAGCACCACCACAGCAGGATCTTGTGTGATACAAGAGGGGCAGGTATCTCAGTCTGAAATCTATTTTTGCAGCTTACTGTCATGTATTATATGGTGCTGTCGTAAATCTGTCCAGTTCAAAGATACACCATCATCGTTATCACAGTCCAAGGGTCGAAGCCAGAATATATATCTCTGAAAAGCAGCAAACACAAACCAGTTCAAGAGTAGGCAAAGGCATCGTCAAGGTCATTCCGAGCCAAGTCTGAGTTCAGGGGTATCAGAAGTGTCTGGCTGAAGCTGTATAAGCAAACAATTGCTTCCAGCATCTGATGTGCATTTGGGACCTGCCTTTTGAGCAGGCACTGATTGGTAAGGCAACCCAGCCGGGTCAGGCTGCACGTGCCTGGCCCCACCCCAAACACACCCTGACACAGCCGGTCTCCATCTGAGCTAATGGAGGCACAACAGGTACAAATGTCTGTGTATGGTGGAGCTTTCTGTGGCAATCAGAAACTCTCTATAATGGTGTGTAAGGAGCAGGGGGTTTCATTTTTCTTTTTCTTTTTTTTAAGAAACCAGTTGATCTACAGGCTTCAGACAGGAATAGAGGTCATGGGAAAGAAGGTCATTTCTTGCTTTACAGAAATGCTCTGCATCTTATGAGATACAGCTTGCATTTTTTTATACTAATGCCTTTTGAGTTTCAAGCTGAAGTGTAAAAAACCGTTTGTAGCCACTTAAGATAGCATAATTGCTGCTCTGAAAAACTGTGTATGTCCCAGAGGTTACATAAGTGCTGCTGAGGCATTATGGTGGTTGCTATGGAAATGCCTTATATTTTATTGATTAACAGGTAAATAGTCCTGAAAATCTTGTATTATCTGTTGATGAGGCAGGGAAGGTTGCCTGAGGCAGCTGCACTCTGCAGTTCCCCTTTATGCCTTGTCATCAAGGTTATATGTTAATTAATACATTAAAATTCTATATAAACTTAAAGTTATATTACAGTCCTAATGTAAACTATTATATACAATGCATTTTTCTTCCAATAATAATTTGATTGGGAATGACATTTTTAAAACTACATGTTTAATAAAAGGATCTTTGACAGTTGTCTATATCTATATCTGTATCTATATCTACAGTATATCTATTTGTGCACGCAAAGAAGGAAATAAGAGCCGAGAAATGATGGTGCAAATAAAGTAGTCTGTGTCCTGATTACTTGTCAGACCATGAACACTGTATCTCCCCCTACCTGAGATTATTACTGTAGGGCACCCTCACCTCCAGGTTATCACCCACAATGCTTCCTGGGATCAACATCTACCTCAAGCGGCTTGAGGTAGATGTTATTCAACATCTACCTCAAGCCGCTGGGAGCTATCATCAGGAGGTTTGGGGTGCAGTGTCATCAGTATGCGGATGACACGCAGCTCTACCTCTGTTTTAAGTCCTCACCGAGGTTGGCCGTTGAGACCCTGTCCAAGTGCCTGGAGTCAGTGGCTGGCTGGATGGGAAGGAACATGCTGAAACTGAACCCCGACAAGACCGAGGTACTTCTGGTGGGGGACAAGGGAAGGTTAGGGGATGTTGACCTGGTGCTGAATGGGGTACATCTACCCCTGAAGGACCAGGTCCGCAGCTTGGGGGTCATTCTAGACTTCCAGCTGTCCATGGAGGCTCAGGTGGCAGCTGTGAGCCGGGCGGCGCTGTATCAACTCCATCTGATACGGCAGCTGCGCCCCTACCTTCCTAATCACCTGCTCCCATCAGTGGTTCATGCCTTGGTCTCCTCTCGCCTAGACTACTGTAATGCGCTCTACGTGGGGTTACCCTTGAAGACGGTCCGGAAGCTTCAGCTGGTACAGAACGCGGCGGCTCGCCTGATTAAGGGCAGCCGCCGGCGTGATCACATCACGCCAGTGCTTAATGAGTTGCACTGGCTACCAGTTGCTTGCCGAGCCGAATTCAAGGTGTTGGTTTTGACCTTTAAAACCCTACACGGCTCCGGCCCAGCTTATCTCAAGGAGCGCCTCCAGCAACATCAAGTAGGCCGCTCAACAAGGTCTGCCACGGACGGCCTTCTCCTTATCCCATCAGCCAGAGCAGCCAGGCTGGTGGGGACTAGGAAGAGGGCCTTCTCTGTGGCGGCCCCCACATTATGGAACTCCCTCCCTAGTGACCTTCGCCATGCCCCCTCCGTGATGAGCTTCCGCCGTGCATTAAAAACATGGCTGTTCAGGCGGGAATATGGGGTGGGTTAGGTTTTTAATGAGAATTTTTAATATTGTTTTAATTATTATGTTTTATTGTGTTTTATTGTATTTTAATTGTACATCGCCCAGGGTGGCCGGGTGACCGGCCAGATGGGCGATTGAAAAATATAATATAATAATAATAATAGCTCAGTATTTCAAAAGGAGCAAAGATAGGAAAGGGAAAGTCCTCTCTCCCTTACTCACGGCTTCTCAAATTCCAGCAAAACCTCCTACTCTTTCCAGAGAAGCTTTATTTATTTATTTATTTATTATATTTATACCCCATCTTTTTTCCTGCAAGGAACCCAAGGTGGCTTACATAATCTTCCTCCTCCTCTCCATTTTATCCTCACAACAACCCTGTGAGGTAGGTTAGGCTGAGAGTCAGTGACTGGCCCAAAGTCACCCAGTGAGCTTCATGGCCGAGCGGGTACTAGAACCCGGATCTCCCAAGTCCCCAGCGGCCAAGAAATGTTTTAAATAAATTAAATAAAAAATAAATTAATCTATAAAAGCATCTGGTCTCACCCAAGTATCAAACTACAGGATGCTGTGATTCCCAAAGTGGTAACATCCCAAAAGACCAACTGCTCTGGTGTCAACCCTGCTGGGGTTGACCTGCCAGTGCAACATGTTTCAGGCCCTGGGGAAATGCTTCACCCAGCCTTAAGAGGTCTCTATTTATTATTATTTATTTCTATCATCATCATCATCATCATCATCATCATCATCATCATCATCATCTAATTCAGGTGAGGCAGTAAAAGTGCCTGGAAACAGGCTAGATAAAGGACAATACACTGAAACCCTATCCTGACAAGATGGAGGTTCTGTGGGTGGGTCGTTCATCTGTTTAAAGTAGGGGGTAGGCAACTTATGGACCTCCAAATATTTTCATCTACAACTATCATAATTGGCTTTGCTAGCTAGGGCTGATGGGAGTTCTAGGCCAAAACATCTGGTTGGCCAGAAGTTGCTCGCCCCTGGTTTAGAGAGATGTTGTACAGCCTTTTCTGGCTGGGGCTGCACTCCCACTAAAGGATCAAGTTTGCAGTCTGGGTGCACTCCTAGATCTAGTTTTGTCACTAGAGACCCAGGATACCTAACAAACCGCCTTCCCTCATATATACCCAACCAACCATTAAGATCATCTGAGGAGGCCTTGCTGATCATTCCAAAATTATTGGAATGTCACCGTGTACTACCTTGACGGTGGGCCTTCTCGGTAGTGGCACCCACCCTGTGGAAAAAACTCCTTCATGCAGTTCGGAAGACAGAAAAATTGGTATCTTTTAAGTGCCTCCGAAAAACACACCTATTCACCCAGGCTTTCTCTGGTCTGTAATGTCCCATTTTACTGCTTCTGTACTGCTGTGTGTTGTTGTTGTTGTTGTTCTTGGTATAATTGCATTGTTTTTAAAATTGTATTTTAAATGTGATTTTAATATTTATATGGAAACTGCTTAGGGATTTTTCTTATACAGGCCTGTGGCTTACGCTGGCTCAGCTTGTCTGAGTGTGGAAAGCTAAGCAGGGTCAGGCCTGCTTATTACTTGGATGGGAGACCCCTCCTCTAGTTTCCTGCATTGAGCAGGGGGTTGGACTCGATAGCCTTGTAGGCTCCTTCCAACTCTATGATCTATGAACTTAATATTTAGTGGTATAAAAATAGTACAAATAAATAAATACATAAACAAGGAGTGCCTTTCATCAGCTTAGGCTACAGCTTCTCCTGGTCAGAGGGCCCTGGCATCTATGCTTTGGCAGCAACTGTAATGAGTTGCAAATGGGGCTGCCTTTGAGGACTGTTTGGAAATTGCTATTCAAAATACTGCCACTATGCTGTTGATTGAGTCCAGGCAGTGGGAATCAGTATGGAAAGAACTTCATTTGCTTCATGCCTGTTTCTGAACATAATTCAAAGTGCTGGTGCTTACCACTAAAGCCCTATATGGCTTAGGTCCCATTGCAACCTGCCCATGTACTGAGGTAATCTCCAGTGGCTTTCTTCCCTGTACAAATACCTCCTGAGGTAAGGTGGATGGCAGATGCTAACTGCTCCAGGTGCTAGTACACTCTAAGACAGGGGTGCAGAAGCTCCGGCCCACAGGAGGCTCCACATCCAGTCTGAGGCAGCTTGGGCCATCTCTGTGAGCCCCGCCCCCTTGGCACTGCAAACTCCACCCCCTCCATAAAGCTTCCTGCGACGACAAGGTCCCTTAATGCCACACTTCCCCCTACCAGGAATTTGGAAGGTGGGGAGAGGAACTCTTATTTCCAATCACAGATCAGAGATTGTGGCGTAACCCCACAATCAGTTCCCTGGTGTATGTCTACATTAGCACGTTTAGTGAGAATGAATAGAAGGTTGAACTGAGTGGGTGTGGTTTGTGATGTCTTGGAAAGGGTGCGCGGGAGGAATATATAAGGAGTGTGTGAGTGATGTCAGAGAGGGGTTTTTTTTTTACAGTCTTACAGTGATTCTTACTGATATTCTTGTCTAGTCTGTCAGGAGTTTTGAGAGAGATTGGTGCTTGTCTGAAGAGTGAAAGAATTTAGAGTTATAGGGACTTAGGATAATTATGGAGTGTTTGGTGTAGGCAGGTTTAAAGTTATCTTCTTGAACTAAGATTTTGTGAACTAAAATAAACTTATTTTTATTTTGTTATCTACCCAAATCCTACGTGTCAGCCTTGGCATTATTAACCTGCATTGCTGTTGGGCCCAGTACACACACACACATCTTTGTACCCACAGAAGAATATATTCAAAATAGATCCTTAAGAGATTTTATTGATCTTTTCCCTCATAGGTAGGAGAAAGGTTTTATTAGACCCTCCCCTCAGATTTTTAGGTGTTGGTGCTTAGCCTGAGAAGGGTTTATGCTCCTGGTCCTAAAGTGTAAGGACGGTGATGTCACAGAGATAACTGCAGGGCTTCCCCTCTGCTGCTGCTTTGCTGCATCATGTGGGCTTTCCCAGTCAGTGAAGCCAAGACATCCAAACTCCCTTCACTCCTCTGACAGAGGACCAAAGGGGACTCAGTCAACTCTGCTTTGCCCACCCCACCTCCTTCCCCGACTCCTTCAGGTAAGCTGGCACTTTGGCCATGGAGCAAATGGTATCAGGTGGGCATGGCCAAGCTCACCTGATGTCATATGGTCTGTGGAGGGCTGGGTGGGAGCGTCCTTCATCCCCCCCCACCCAATTTTTGTTCTACATCCCTGACCTAAACTAAGATGGGTGGCAACCAGATTAAGATCCTCCTTAGTAATGGTGCCCAGTTTGCAGAATTCCCTCTCCAGGAAGTCCCATCTAGCATGAACATTGTTATCCTTTCAGGCAAAGATGTTTCTATTATCCTAGGCCTTTAAAAGTATGTTTAACATGCTGTAATATGTGTGTGTGTGTGTGTGTGTGTGTGTGTGTATATATATATATATATATATATATATATAAAATTTTGTCTTTATGAACCACTCTGGAGTCTGGAAGCTTTGCTGAAGGGCAGTATATGAGTTTTTAAACAAACATATAAATAAAGTAGCCATGTTCATATATATATATATATATATATATATATATATATATACACACACATACACACACACACACACACACACACTCTCTTGTGGAGATTGGAGGAAAGATGTGACAGTAATGTTATGGACACTAGTTAATAGACCCTCAACACCACCATCTTTCTCCCTGACATGCTGGAAACTTGCAGAATTGTTGGTTTTCAGAAGATTCCCTGGGACAAACAAAATGTGTGTTTTCAGAGTAGTATGGCATTTTCAAACTAGTTCCATCACATGCAAAATGTTGCCCTTGTCATTACCTTCAGTTTCTGATTTTCTTGGATCATTCACAGGTCACTATGGTGCTCTATGAAAGTGTGAAATCCACCCACCACAAATAACAACACTGATGTTGTTTATGTAGTTACTTTTTATGAGATGAAAAATATGTGAATTAAGAGCTTTCAGTCTTGCCAAGAGTTGCTGACTCTCTTTCAGTTCACTTAGTCCTTTGATTGACCCTAAACATGTAAACAAATCAGAACTTGATGTGAGTTCAGAGATTATTATCTCAGAATAACTGATCTTGTAATTAGGTTCTCGGTCATAACAGATGTGAGTAAAATGGGAAAAACATGGAGGAAATTATCCTTTTAATATTGCTAGTTTTTGTCTCAAAAATAGTAAAGAGAAACCAAAAGAAAGATGTTATCATATCAAGACCCTTTCCATTTTACCAGCATTATCTCAGGAAACAGTAGCAGCAGAAAATGCACTGGAATGCAGAAGGAGACCAAATTAATCTTTTCCTTCTTCAAAGAACAGTCAGTATTTATTAAACGAAACATTTATTGAATGCTTTAAAGTAAAACCATGCACAATGTATAGGCACACGGTTCACTTTGCATTATATGTTGGGGGGGGGAGAAAAAGAAAAATCACTTTGTTCTCAAACATTCAAGATTGCAAAACAGTGGAACAAAAATATAATCTGCAGAACAGTGCGCAGCTCTTACTTTCTACAAGTCATAAAGTACAGAAGAATCCTGCCCTGTAGATATACTAGTAGCCTGCAAGATTTGGCTGATTATTTCAAATTAATATATGAATTTCAGCCCTCCTTGCTTCTGTAGCTCCTTACCTCTTGTCAAGAGTTCAGTTTTCCTTCCCTTCTCAGATGCTTCCTTTTAGCCTTCTTCTTTCTCTTTCATTCTTCTAGATCAGTCCTTCTTCCAGCCCTCCTGTCACAAACCTTTCAGTGCTGCACAGATGAAACCAGGGACACTTGGAAAACTCCAGTTCTTACCCTCAAGATCAGAGCCTGTGCCTCCCACCCCAAATTACATGTTCCTGAAACCTCTTCTCTGCCAGATGCTCACTGTATTCCTTTATTCTGCAAAAACCTGTCCTACACTGGCTTCTGATTCAGGTATGTTTGTACATTTTATACATTTAGTGCATGTTTACCAGAGCTCCTAAAATCACTTAACTTTATATATTTTTGCACATTCCACACATTAGGCCCAGCAGTGTGTGTGTGTGTGTGTGTGTGTGTGTGTGAGAGAGAGAGAGAGAGAGAGAGAGAGAGAGAGAGAGAGGCTCCTGGATGACAAAAGTACAGAGTTTTTTGAGACAGACTCTCCCACTCACAATCTTTTCCCCCCGGATCAGCTTGAATGGGAAGTAGAGTTCTGCACATGATAGCACTGTTGGAAGAGCTCTGCTCCTGACATTGAAGTGATTGAGGAAGCTGTATAAACAAGAGCTTTCAGTGTACACTGCCACACAGACATGCTATTGGGCTGTATTCTGCAGGTGACTCAGAGGCCTGCTTCACACATAACACTAAGACCGGGTTTGCATGTAACAACAACCCAGAGTACGTGTGGAGTATGGGTTGTCATGCAAATCCTGCAATATGGTTTAACTGTGGGTCGTTAACCATGAACAATCCAGAGTTCCGAACCCAACAAGGAATCATTCCTGAGTTGTTTGTGGTTAACAACCCATAGTTAAACCATGATGCAGGATTCACATGTAATGACAACCCACCAGGCAACAACAACGCACAATTCAATGACAACCCATACTCAACATGTACTCTGGCTTGTCCATACGTGTGAGCCAGGCCTAAGCCATGGTGGTTTGTTGAAATCTGATTTCTCATTGGGAGGGTTCACATGTCACTTTAAACCCACAGGGAACCTCTGTAGGTTGAAAGTTGCCTCGGAGCCCCGCTGTGCCTGAGCACAGCGGGGGTCCGGAGGCACCATCTCTCCCCTCATCCTCCCATCCAGTATCCCAGGAGACACCGCGCAGGAGCACTGAGGGCAGCAAGGGCAGTCATTTGTGCTTCCTCGGTGGCGGCGCTACTCAGTTGAGTTGTGCCCTTGCTGAGGAACAGCAATGAGCCCCATGGCACTGGGTTTCCTCAACAAGAAATTCAGCACCACAGGGCTCATCCCCAGGCCTTTCTCAGTGTGGCCACCATAGCGGCTGCCCCAAGAAAGGTTCCTCCACATCCTGCCTTGCCTCCACCTGTCTCGCACCCCTGCCCAGCCACCTTCCTTGGCGAAGAAGAGGTGTGTGTAGGCGGCCTCATTGCTACTGTCATCGAGCCGCCACCAGAGAATAAGGTAAGTCGGGGGGGCACCCAGGGAGGGGGTGCGGCAAGGCGAGGTGAGGCGAGGGGGGTCTGCTGCATGCACTCTTCCTGCTTGGGGTGGTGGCGCGAAGCAGACACCGGGGGCTTCCCCTAAACTGCTGCCAATGCAGGGCATTGGCAGCAGTGCATGGAGAAGCTGATGACAGCCGGCGAAGTGCCACTTGAGCGCTTGGCCAGATGTCATTGGCCAGAGCCCCATCACCAGAGCGGCAGCCATTGTTTGCCATTGTGGCCACAGGACTCTATGCCCCTTTTGGCTTTCAGGAGGGTTAGCGTGTTGTCCGGGTTCAGGTGACATGCTAAACCTCAGTAGGTTTAGCAAACCCTACTGCAAGTCATGGTTTACAAAGATGGTTAAGGAGGTTCTCCTTAACCACCCTAACTAAACCTTCCTAGGTTCGGATGACACTTTAAACCTCAATAGGTTTACTCGTGTGGTAAACCTACTGAGGCTTAACGTGTTGTGCAAACCCAATCGGAGTGTCTGAATCGATCCCCAGCGGCCAGCAACAAATCATCATTCATTAACCAGCTATAAACCACAAATAGAAGCCATGGTTTGTTGTCGGTTTATGAAGTCAGGCTTGTTTAATCCATGGCTTGGTGTGGTGTTTGAACCCTTGGCTTATCCTTGACTTGTTTGCACTTCTGTCCATCATGAAATGAGGTGCCCAGCAAGAACATGATGAAACTGTTCTGAAGGCTTGCAAAATGGGCAGGAGAGAAACAAACTAGAAATAGGGAAAACAAGCTATGGTTTGTTTGCTAGTCTGGAAAAGAATTCATGGCTAAAGCGACAAACCATGGTTAACATAAACCATGGCTTGGTGTTATGTACAAATGCAGCCAGAAGGTGGCATTATTTCAGGTAACAAAAATATCCCTTCTGTTTCCGATACATTAGCACTGACACAAATACCTACTGTGAGATATTTATGTCTATAATTGTTTCCCACTCCAAGGGATTTATTGGGTCCTCAACAGTATTTGGAGGACTTGTTTGCCTCAGGAACTTCAAGGTCATAGCCAGGACTTACAGAGATAAAATGTATACAACTGAATAGCTTGCTTGGCATTGCAGAAGAAAGTTTTTTGTAATTTGTAAATGTGCAGCTCTAGTAATAGATGCTGATCATTTGAGAAAAGTGTTCTTTAACAGCCTACAATGCTAAGGCAATTTCAATAACAGAATTGCATTTAATACTACTATATAGTGGCTTCTACAAACTCATTTTAATTTCCTTATCAACAGTAATCTCAGCCATTTTCTGAAGAACCCCCCCCCCCCTTAGATTACGTATTTAAAGTTTTGAAAAGAGCAGAGAATATCTGCAACATAAATAACTTAATGGCCATAGATTTTAGAATTAGAGTTTTCGCACCATTATGGAGTTATTTAAGTATCGTAAAACTCTCATTAAATTTCATGGATTAGCTTGCATCATGTTATTGTAAAATGTTTTTCTTTCATCATATAGTGGTGTAAAGGTCTAAAAATTAATAGGAAGTGTTATGAAGCTCATTGTGTGCTTGTCCAATTTACCTGCACTTGGTAAAAAAAAACCTGCTGAGATTCACAGACAAAATTCATAAATTGGGTTCCAGGCAAGATATATTGCTAGTTAATACACCAAAATTGCCTTTCCCTGTTCCTTAGAAAATCTTATGAAAAATTCTAAGGCAAGAACCATGGATTGGACTCAGATTCAGTTAGTTGTATTTACGTAGTTGCAAGTCAATGGGTAGCATCCTATTGTACCCGTGTGCTCGCGGGACCCACCACTTGCACAACAGGGCTTTTGAAGTTCTAAAAATAATCCAAAACAAGTGGACAAACTCATTTCTGGAATGGTGCAGGTCAGCAGCACTCGCAGAAGGGGTATGGAAACAAGCATTTTCACTCACTTCCGGGGTTGTTTTTAGAAGTGCAAAAGCCCCATTGTGCAAGCTGTGGGTCCTGCGAACACAATGGAACCAGTGGAAGCCCCCCATCGGATACTGCCTTGAATTCAGTTAAGCCACAACTAATTTTTCCCATTGATTTCAAATTCAATGGCACCTAAGCTGAACTAACTTAGTCAGTATCCAACCCTATATGTTATGGCTGATTCACGGCTGAGAGTGAAAGCAGAATCTAGCATTTCCTACTTCTCTCCCTCTCTCCTAGGGGTAAAAATGCATGATGGTGATTGATTTATAGAGTACTTAAACATTTTCTAGAGGATGTTCAAAAATATGGGGATTTTCAGATATCCAGATTTTGGTGCATGGAAGTTTATTTATGGTATTTATTATATTTATACCCTGCCTTTTCTCCTGCAAGGAACCCAAGGTGGCTTACATAATCCTCCTCCTCCTCCTCCTCCTCCCCATCTTATCCTCACAGGTAGGTTAGGCTGAGAGTCAGTGACTGGCCCAAAGTCACACAGTGAGTTTCATGGCCGAGCGGGGACTAGAACCCGGATCTCCCGAGTCCCAGTCCAACACTCTCACCACTATGCCACACTGCTAACCAAGTTAGCAGTTGGTCCCAGCTGAGCTGATGGAGTTGGCCCTGCTGTCCCATCTCACCCTCTAATTCCATCCAGGTAAGTGGCTGCGAACAGAATTCCAGGAAAGGAGGAGCCAAATGGGAATTACATCCAGCCAGGCTGATGGGGTGGGCTATGCTGTCTTGCCTCTCCTGCTGCTGTAGCCAAGATGTCATCGCGTTATGAGTTTCCCCACCCACACAAGTGACAGTCAACGAAGTGGGGCAGGGATGCAGAAACACATTACCCAATAGTGTCATGCCACATGTTTTGCTTTATTAGTGGAGACAAAAGGAGACAAAACAGTCCAGCAACAGCTAGTGTGTTCACTTCTGGTCTAAGAATCTGAAATATGAGCTGTGAGCTGAGAAGGCCTAGTTTAATTTCTCATCAGCTACAAACAGACTAGATAGCCTTATGCAAGACAGGGGATTATGTGCATTATGGGAGAATGTACATTAAACACTTTAGCTGTCAATCCTATACCCACTTAGCAGGGGAAATTTATTTATTTAACGTATTTTTATCCCACCTCAGCCAGAAAAGGCTCCTGGGAGAGCTTACAATCAATCAATACAATAAGACAGCACCTACCCACAGGCTTTCAATCTAAAAAGACATGACACACAAGGAAAAAGGAATGGGGAGGAGAAAGGAAAGGAAAGGAAGGGGGGGAAATAAAGTAGGTTTTCAGCAGGGACGGTGGAATGGCACTGCTTCACTTCTCTCCTGAGCAGGTTGGAGGCAGTCCCTGATCTTGCCTCTACCCGCTCCTGCCTCCCTTGCACCTCCATGTGAATTAGTTCTGAGTATTCATGCATAGGATTGCACTGTAAATCACTTGAAATGACTAAAATTATTGCTAAGTATTATTCTTGTGCTATTTTAAGCACTTCCAGGATAAAATCTCTTGCATCTGCTGGGAATTAGACTTAGACTCCATTGCTATAGCAGGCAAATGAGGTGAGGTATCCCAAGTGCAGTATTGTCCAGTTTTATTGGATGAGTTTCAGTTAGTGGAGCTCAAGCACATTGACAAGGTACTTGGAAAGGTTTGTGCGACCACCTCCATATTGGATCCTTGCCCCACTTGACTTATTAAATCTGGCTGGGAGGGAAGAGCCGGCTCGGCCAGGGACATAATTAATGCCTCTTTGTGATAGGAAGTGGTCCTGGGTCGCCTGAAAAAGGTGGCGGTGAGACTACTCCTGAAGAAATCTTCCCTGGACCAGACAATCTTAACAACTTTAGGCAGTGGTGAATATTTCTTCCCTGGAGCCAACCAACTCCAGATGCATTTGGATGAAACTGATTATCTGGTTACATTTCAGTTAGGGTTCAGGCTGGGTTTTGGCATGAAAACAGCCTTGGTCACCCTCTATGATGACCTATGTCAGGAGAGAGACAGGGGGAGTGTGACCCTGTTGATTCTTCTTGATCTCTTGGTGGTTTTCAGTACCACCAGTCATGGTTTCATTCTGGGACAACTGTCTGAACCTGGAGTGGGGGGTACTGAAATGGTGGATGGTTGGCTCCAGTTGTTGGTGCTTGGGGGATATGGCTCAGGACTGTGGATTCTCCAGCATGAGCTTCCGCAGTGGTCGGTTTTGTCCCCCATGCTATTTAACATCTACATGAAACCATTGAGTAGGATCCTCAGTTTTTGAGTATGCTGCCATCTGCTGATGACACAGTTCTACTTCTCCTTTTTATCTTCATTAAGTGAGGCTGTGGACATGCTAGATTTGTGCAAGGCTACAACAATGGACTGGATCAGTGCTAATAAACTGAAGTTCAATCCAAACAAGACTAAGATGCTATTATTGGGTGGTTCTTCTGACTGGATAGGTGCCTGCAGGTGGCGTTGAGAGCACATAATGCAGGTCACATGCTGAAGCTAAGCAGGTATGAGCTGGGTCAGTACTTGGGTGGGTTACTGCCTGGGCTGCCCACATCTGTTCTCCTGCGTTGAGCAGGGGGTTGGACTCGATGGCCTTATAGGCCCCTTCCAACTCTACTTAGGGGTGTCCACGTACCTTGGGGGGGGCGTCTCATCGCCGCCTCGACTCTCCACGGCAGCAGCCCCCCTGACTCTTGTCTGAGCGGCGCAGAGCAGTTATCCACGCCGCTCGAGCCCGCCGAGCCCGCTGCGCTGGTCCTGTTGCGTCATTTCCAGCCCACCAGAAATGACGCAATGGGGCCCTGCGCCGGCGCGCTGGCCCCCCGCACTATGTATTTTGCAGAGAAACCAGGGCAACAGGGCTGTTTAAGCCCTGTTGCCCTGGTTTCTCCGTAAAATATGCAGTGTGGAGGTCCAGCGCGCTGGCGCAGGGTGCCGTCGCGTCAGTTCTGGCCAGCTGGAAATGACGCGACGGGACCAGCGTGGACCGGCGCGGTGGGCTCGAGGTGGCGAGCCCAGACCAGTAAGGCCCGGCGAGTCTCGGGCAGGCGTGAGCGGGGCCGATTTTGGCCCCGCTATGCCTGCCCGAGACAAACGTGTACATCCCTAATTACTGTTCTATTATTCTGTTCTTCCTGTTCTAGATGGGGTTGCACTCCCTCTGAAAGAGCAGGTTCTTATTTTGGGGCTACTCCTAGAGCCATCTTTGTCACTTGAGGCACAGGTGGCCTCAGTGGCATGGAGTGCCTTTGGCTGGTGGCCCATCTATGCCCCTAACCTGGCTTTAGTACTTATGTTCTGGTAACCTCCAAATTAGATTACTGCAATGCACCCTCTGTGGGGCTGCCCTTGAAGACTGTTTGGAAGCTGGAGCTTGTGCAAAATGCAGCAGCCAGATTGATTACTTGGACCTGAGCATATAACAGGTATGAGCTGGGCCCACTTGCCCTGGCTGCCTGAATGTTTCTGAGTCCAATTTAAGCTGCTAGTTTCAACCTATAAAGCCTTACATGGCTCAAGACACAATACCTGATGGAGTACCTCTCCCGGTATGAACCTACCCATTCACTTCCATCTTCATCTGAGGCCCTTCTCCAAGTGCCTCCTACAAGGAAGGTTCAGAGGATGGCAACAAGGGAGACAGCCTTCTCAGTGGTAGCCTCCTGACTCTGGAATGCTTTCCCCACTGAGGTCCACCTAGAGCCAACATTGTTATTTTTTTGGTGCCAGGTTAAAACTTTGCTTTACTCCCATGCATTTGACAACATATGATGGGGCTTTTATTTACATTTTATTGGATCTCAATATTTTATTGTAACTGTTTTTAGCTGTTTTCAATTGTTTTTGTACGTTAAAGGTTTTATGTCATGTTTTTATTATGCTGTCTTTTGGGTTGTAATTTTTGTAAACCGCCTAAAGAGCTTTGGCTATTGGGTGGTATAGAAATGAAATACATGTAGTAGTGAATGAATGCATGAATGAAATGAATTTATCCATAATAAACAAGTAGGGCAGGACTTCTTGGACAAAATGAGTGTGAGAAACACTAATGTGAAAGAAGCAAAGAAATGTGGATTAGTGAATTCCACCGTTTGACTATGTGCTGTGTAAAGATGTACTTCCTTTTATCTGTCCTAAATCTCCTACCATCCAGCTTTGTTGGATGACCCCAAGTTCTAGTATTATGAAAACTTTCTTTCCAGGTCAAGTTTTCCACACCGTACATAAGTTTATACACCTCTATCATGCCCCCTTATTTTTCTTCTAATATTATTATTATTATTATTATTAAATTATTATTATTATTATTATTATTTGTATCCCGCCTTTCCCCCAACACTGGGAAAGAGCCCCATACATTGTAACCTTTCCTTACAGAGGAGAAACATTGACTTTTCTGGTTTAGAAAAAACAGCCAGCTGTTGCTCTTACAGTGTTGCTTATTAAACCATATTCCTCAAGAATATGAGCTACCAATTGTATAAGACACCTTCATAGAAGGCAATATTTTACATTTTATACATGTCATCACTTATTCAGAGGGAACCGATAGAAGGATTTTCTTCACATCAGTGGCTGCGATACTAAGACTAGAAATGCTTTACTTATTAAAGGTTGCATATTGTCTTATGATTGGTGTCCACTCTACCTATTGGCCATGTATTTGGTAAACTATCAGTCATGTCTGTAATATCTCTCTTTTGCTGGAACTAAACAACAGATTCTCGGGGGGGGGGGGTTGCTTTGAATGATCTGAATGATTCCTATAAATGTCATATCAAGTTTCCTGCATTGAGCAGGGGGTTGGACTCGATGGCTTTGTAGGTCCCTTCCAACTCTACTTTTCTATGATTCTATGAGATGTAAACTGCTCTCCATTAACAGGGGAGGAACCTGTAGCCATAAAAACAGTTGAACATATATCTTATATTCAGGTTAAAAACAAAATCACTTCCACGGGCACAGCTATACATATACAGTTGGTGGTGCTAAAGATAAATTATTAGGATTAATACTTTTCACGCAGTACATTTTATAAGTTATTATTATCTCAGTCCTCGTTCAGTATAATGCAATTTGTCTGAGTGCATGTACTAATCTTTATTCCTAACATGGCCTCAGGAGATGAAAAATCTTAAAAGATGATATCTTGCACAGTTTTGCAGTTTTATTGTTATGTTATTTACAGTGCATTATTATTGCCTAATAACTTCTATGTCCAGGCAGTATTCATGAAGATGAATACATGAACGGGGCAAATATTTAAAGTTCTGTATCTAATTAAGGATGATATATTTTGTAGTGTGCCAGATTTTTAAAGGTTTGGCTGTTCATTAAACAAGTTGGGCATTTCTACAAGTGCTGTTGCTACACAAGCTAATCCAAGTGGATGCCTGAGGGCCCAACAGGACACAGGATCAGAGAGTTAAGTATGATAAGGTTTTAGCAGGCTGGGCAGTGATCATGCTACTTGTTACATGCAGTGCCTAGAATACTGTTGGCCTTTAATGAGTGTATAGTAGTAACTGTGGTGGCATTAGCCTCTCAAGATCCTCTGATGCTTATGCTTTTCTAATTGATACTCTGCCAACGAAGAGGAAGAGATTGAGTGAAAAAGGAAAGCAACCAGTGGGGAATGGTGAGCCAAAGTGTTTCGGACAAGAATTATTGGGAGTATGAGCATAGGTCTGTGCCACCTGCCACTGGTGCAGGGGATAAAGCTTTGCTGCCAGGATGATAGCAGAAGGGCACTCTGCTCAGGGATAGGCACTCAAGGGCCAGCAGCAAAACTCTCTAGCTTTAGAGGCTAAAGCAGCTTGACTAAAGCAAGGAGGGACTGTGGCGCAGTGGTAGAGTACATGCTTTGCATGCAGAAGGTCCTAGGTTCAATCCCTGGCATCTCCATGTAGGGCTTGGAAAGACCTGGAGATCCATTGCTGCCAGCCAGTGTTGACAATACTGGACTAGATGGCCCAGTGGTTGGACTCAGTATACAGTTGTTTTTGCTGCAACAGATTAACACTGCCACCCCTCTGGCCTTCAAAATTATTTCAGTTACTTTTACATGAATGCCATGACTCTGGGATTTCAGTACAGTAAGCGAGAGTATAGTTTGGCCTCCAGCAATTTATTTTGATTGTGCCAAGGGGAAAAAAGGGATAGAGTATTAAATCTGAATTTCTCACTTGAGGTGTCAGTCTTCTAGTTAGCTTTGGCAGGGCTTGGAAAGAGTTAAGGAACAAAAGTTCTATTCCATCAATAAAGGTAAAGATACTGCATTTCCCAATTTCACCCACTAAATGAAAATAACTGAGATTTTTGCACAATCGGAAATTGTAGCGTAGTGGCTATACATCACATATCCATTACCCATTTGTTCCTCAGTTTTAATTGTAGCCTTGAAACGCAGAAATGAAAGTTATAGAAATAGCGAAACCAATCATCTAGTGCAGAAAGCTGAGGGCATTTCTAAAGTTCAAGAAGCTTTTCAAAAAAGGTAAAATGAATGTAATCTTTATAGGAAATGTCAATTTTATTCTGGGTAACCGCAGTCAAAACATAAGGGTTTTAGCAGGAATGGCAGAGGACTACACATAGAAAACGAAAAAGAAGGAATAGGAATACAGGAAAAAGGTTAACATCTTGACATTAAATTATGGTTTTACTAAAACTCACAGTAAACTTTTTAATGTTATAATCAGGTACCAATGACTAGTGTGGCAGTGGCAGGTAGTAAAACAATAAAGAAAAAATGGGAGATAGATTCACCTTTCAATATTTTGGTTCATTGAATCAGCAGGGAACCTAAATATGGAGCCCTTTGAACTATGTTAAATGGCTGTCAGTCTGATCCACAAAGTCCGCTAAAGCTGAAATACTTGAATTTAAGGCAACGACAAGTATCACATTAAATCCAAATTCAGGCCTACCTGAGTTGTAGGCTGGACTGTCTGTGAAATAAATAAATAAAACATGGCACTTCCATTTCTCCAAAATAGATGCTGTGTTTTATATTCAATGGCATAAATACATTCATTCATTCATTCATTCATTCTACTACACTAATTCATTACAGCTAGTGAAGCAAAGAGACAGGCAGCACAATCCAATGAGGCTGCCCATAACCTTCAGAACTTGAAGGTTATGGGCATCCTATGGAGGACAGAAGGAGCACGGAGGCAAAGGTCACCTCCACCCTCCTCCCACCCTGCAAAACACTTAGACTGCCAATTTCAACCATCTAAGTGTTTTGCCCTGGAACACGAGGAGAAGAGGATGAGGCACTGCCAGGATACCGTACTTTGTATGCTGGTGGAACCCGACTTCCCTTCCCTGCCCCATCCACAAAACTCTGTTTATGAGGTCACTCGTGACCATGGAGCTGTAGCCAGTGCAGTTCTTTCCATGCTGGCTGCGAGGATGGAAGGAGAGTGCTCTGATTTTGGAGTCCCCAGCTCCGACCGACCATGGAGCGCATTTCCGAGGTCAGAGCTGGGACTTGGAATTATCCTATGGTTGTCTAGACTCTGTCTAGTGGCCATAGGATCGTGCTCTAGGGCCAAACTACACATGATGGTCAGTCATATGTAGCTTGTGCCTGAGTTTTTCTTTTTTTCTTTTTCAAAATGAAGCCACAGAGGTTACAATCTAAAGCAAAAAACTAGTGCAGCATGGGGTGAAGGACTACTTAACCCTTTTCCTTCAAGCAACTCTTGTTCTACACTTCCTGCTGCTTTTTGCCAAAAGAAGGGGAAACTATATAGATACCTGTCTTTTCTTCTATGGAAAAGCAGCCTTGGGGTAGGCATTTTCAGAGAAAAAACCGCCAGAGGGGGAAATGGTTAAGATTTTTTCTTTGCCCAGCGTTTGACCTTTCACTCAAGCTTCCTGATAAAAAATGTATTTATTTTAGTATAGATATTTCTTTCTACCTCACCCCTCAAATAATTTCCAGGAGACTTTTCAAAAAGTACAATAGAAACATTAAACATATAAAATGAACACTAATAGCTGTTTAAAATAATAACACTAAAATCAACACTTTTAAATATTGTAAAAAAATTAACTGATTTTTTTGTATTTATAATGATGTATTTTAATCTCAGATTTTGAAAACCACTGAGAGAAATCTTTAGATATGGTAAGCAGTATATAAATTGGGGGCAGGGGAAAACTATTCAAAAACAGCATAAAATCATCAGCAGAGAGAAAACAGTATTATGAGCCAGACTCAAAAGCACATAGTTATGAAAGTGATAACAATTAAAAGGTTGGGGGTCAATGAGACCGAAGGCTAGAGCAGTTCCAGAGGAAAAAAATCAAGAAGGCAACGTGTGATATGGAGGTGGACAGAGAGCAAAGTGGTTGAAGTGATCAGGAACTGGGTCAGGAGACATAGGATATGTACAGAGCAGTACTTAAACAGTGAGCCTGCCAGGAAAGCACACCCACTGCATTTTGGATTGATCACAGGGGAAATAATCTTTTCCGGTTTCTGCAGGAGCCAGCCATAGAGAGTGCTGATTGGCTGACCCCATGATGTCACTAGGTCACTTACTCCCCCTCCCCATGAAGCTTTTCTTTTTTCAAAGAAATCACTGGATATTCAAGCACTCATCTTATGCATATCTCTATCTATCTATCTATCTATCTATCTATCTATAAATAGACAATTCACCTTTTCAGCATTTAGTTTGTTGATTAGTATGTCTGGCAAATGGGTTGTAAAGGTGTGTGAAAGCTGGCCTTGAGCTGTGTGAGGGAAAAGAACTGCAAACCCTAATTTCAAACTGCATCTGTGTGTAGTCTTAGGGCATAATCCTATGGCCTCTAGACACTATCCAGCTGGCCACAGGAGAGGTCGGAGTTCCAGCTCTGACCTCAGAAATGCACTCCAAGGTTGGAATGAGGACTCCAACCTCAGAGCAGCCTCCCTCCGCCCTCACAGCCAGCATGGTTCTTTATTTATTTATTTTATTTATACCCCGCCTTTTTTCCTGAAAGGAACTCAAGGCAGCTTACATAATCCTCCTCCTCCTCTCCATTTTATCCTCACAACAACCCTTTCCATGCTAGCTGCAGCTCTGGGCTCAGAAGACCGACCTTGGAGCTGGAGGTTTGTGGGTCGGGAGGGCAGCGGGGGGGAGGGGAGGAGACAGACTCCACAGGCCTATATCTATGTATCTATGAAGACTGGTGGTGCCTCAGATTGTCCTCCTCACGAACAGGGCCAGAAGACTTGGACGGCTGAAATCAGCCATCCAAGTCTTTTGCAAGGCAGGAGAAGTGTGGAGGTGAACTTCGCCTCTGCACACCTCCCACCCTTGATAGGATGCCCGTAATCCTCCAAGTTTGGAGGGTTACAGGCAGCCACATTGGATTGCGCTGTTAGCAGGGCCGGTGCTACCATTAGGCCAACTAGGCAGCTGCCTAGGGCGCAGGTCTAAAGGGGGCACCAGAAACGCCTTGGGAAAAAAATACAGTGCTCTCAAGTGGGAAGGGGGGCGCTAAATATCTGATCTTGCCTAGGGCACCAAACTGCCTTGCACCAGTCCTGGCTGTTAGGGTATTTAATCAAGATTATTTAATGCAAATTAGTTACTGGTTATGATATTTAAGCTACACAATTGCATTCAGAACCAGGTTACCTAACATGGTAATAAGATTTCTCCCCTCTCTCCATTCTTTCATGCATGCTTATAGGTCAAGTGGAGATTCTAATCCTTGTGTAGCACCTAATGTTAATCCTACATAGAGTAGACCCATTGAAATGAATGGGACCTAAATTTCATTCATCTCAGTGGGTCTACTCTACATAGGACTAATGTTGGATAGTACTTATTAGTATGTATTTGGGTCAAATCAAACTCCAGATTAATTGAATGAATGCAATAAATGTGCACATTTTTTTGTTATACAAATGGAAGCTGTGAGAGAGCTTGAGCAGCAACAGCACTGTAGGGCAGGAATGGACAACTTGTGGCCCTCCAGATGTTTTGGCTGCAACTCCCACCAGCCCTAGCAGGCATAGGCCAAAATATCTGGAGGGCCACAAGTTTCTCAGCCCTGCTGTATGAGATAGATAGGGAGAGTTTAACCCTTTATCCTCTGCCATGATGATCTGAACAAAAATTGCCTGTCCCGGCAGTTATTTGGGAAGGAAGCTTCTATTAGCAGAACAGGACAAGGGGATGTTTCACAGGCACACAACTGAAAGTCATTTCAGTGGCCATGGCACCTCTGTTAGGTTCAGATCAATATGCTAACATTTGCTTTCATTGCAAGATTGCAACTGATATGGCAACTGTCATACCATATGCATTTCCCCCCAGTTGCCAAGCAGAGGATCCCACTGTTGCCGTGTTAGAATGTCTTAAGCATTAATGGGAATAATGAGGTGTTAAATGCAAGTACCACTACATGCTGCCATTTGAACTCACCAAGATCCAGTCTACTCATTAGTTTACATTTCTTCTATCATAATACCTAGCAAAACTTTCCATATAGATCCTCCCAATCACATGAAAAAAAATGTCCTCACTAATACTGGATGTTCCTAGAGGTACTTGTTGCAGGTGTAAAAATTCTCCACACAATCTGACCAACCCACCAAAAAAAGTAATATTTAAGCTTCAATCCTATACACATTTACCTTGGATTGAATTAGGATCTAGTTCCAAGTAACATGCATAGGATTCTGTTGTTACCAGGGGAGGCTGGTAACTCCTATTTCAGTGGGGCTCCTTTTCCATTGCAGGTTTTACAGGTTTTATTTGGAGCTGCATAGGAGCTATCCATGATGCTGAACTCCACCCCCAAAATAGGTTCACCACCATGGAGCACCATAGATAGCTCCTATGAAGCTCCAAATATAACCTGAAAAACCTGCAATGGAAAAGGAGCCCCACTGAAATAGGAGTCACCCCAGCCTCCCCTGCTTGTTACAGTCTTCCCCCTATATAGGGGGATCTTGACAGTACAATGCGAAGAAAGGATTCCAAGATGTGAATTGGCCTGACTTGCTCCCAACATTGAAAAGACACAGAATACCTACCCACTTGAGTAGTCACTTCAGCTCACTTGTATATTTCAAATAAACATTTGCACATTTTATAGAATTTTGTTGAGAGCTATCTCTGAACTTGATTTTCATTTCACGTCACATGCACTTGTCAACTTAACAACCAATTACATTACCCACATACTACACAGCTTTCTTTATCTCACTCATAAACAAATTGATCCTGTGTACTAAAGCAAACATCCCCTTTCTTTCCTTGAAAAGAGAAGGCAAACTATCTATTTAATAGCATTGCTCTTTCCCCTGCACTCAGCAGTGTTATTTTAAGTGGCCCAAAGGGAGTTTCAAACTGTTTTCACTGCTGCCTGAACCAGCTAATGTGGACTTCTGTTTCATAGCCTCAACTTGGAAAAGTTCTGTGGCAACTCTTCATCATGTTTAGTTTACTGCTACGATAGGACTATTAAATAGATAGCATGTGATAATTATCATTGATCATTAGAAGTTAGAAGTAGTTAACTATACAGTGCTGAGAAAAATCATGATCATTAATATTCTTCCAATTATTTCTTTGTTCAATAATAAAGTTACATATCACTGCTTTCATAGCTTACATCAAATCATTTATTTCATCCTATTGCTGACCTACTGCCAGGGGAGGCTGGTGACTCCTATGTCAGTGAGGCTCCTTATCCATTGCAGCTTTTATTCTGAGCTGTATAGGAGCTATCCATGGTATTGTACTCCATCCCCCAAATAGGCTCAAAATAGGAGCACCATGGATAGCTCCCATAAAGCTCAGAATAAAAGCTGCAATGGATAAGGAGCCCCACTGACATCGGAGTCACACCAGCCTCCCCTGCCTATTGCCTAAGGTATCCACCACAGACAGACTTCCTCTTTGGGAGTAATGAAGATGAACCATGGTCTGCTTCTGAAAAAGCAATTTATTGCCATACTATCTGTGACCAAAAATAAATTAGGGTGTTTTTTCTCCCAGTGCCAGGAGCTAGCCCTGCAACATGTGGATTAATAATACATTGACAATGTGTTTGAGCATGTCTACAGTGTTTTCCCCCCTACCCCACCACTAAATAACCACCCACATTCATTGAATTAGGTGAATGGACCTTACAGTTATAGGGCACCATCCCCTCTGTAATTTCAGCAACTCATAAACTAAGTATTAAAAATATGTAATGGGAATAATGAGGTGTTAAATGCAAGTACCACTACATGCTGCTATAAATAATGCAACAAATTGAGTGTATTCCCTCCCCATTCCCTTTTCCTTGTGTGTTGTGTCTTTTTAGATTGTAAGCCTGCGGGCAGGGACCGTCTTGTTAATTGCTGTAAACTGCCCAGAGAGCTTCGGCTATTGGGCAGTAGTATAAAAATGAAATAAATAAATAAATATAGAAAATGCAGCATTGAACATATGGGGGCTTTATACTAATTTTGTTTGTTTTTGTTTTAATCCTACCCACCTTCAAAAACTGAAAGCATTGAAAGAAGAAAGGGAATGTTTTTGCCAAAATGAATTAAGAAAGGTGAGTGCCAAGACAAAGGACCTAGACATCTCATTCTGTGAGATGTTTTCAGGTACACACCCTGAAGCAGGTAATGCATGAAGGAATTATGTTAGTCTTCTTGAGTTCTAACATAAAGCAGCAACCTCTAAATTACTGGCTTATGTCAGCTTTGGTGCTGTAGAACATGAAATTGTCATAGATCACTCAAAGTCAGGCTTCCCCAACCTTATGCTCTCCATGCTGGCTGAGGATGACGGGAGTTGTAGTCCAACACATCCGGGGGGCACCAGGTTGGGGAAGGCTGGTTCTGTTCAACAGTGAACAGTTGCCCTGGTGAAAGACTCCTCGTTTTAGGGCCAAATTCCTTCTCCAGTCTTCCGATTTAGGTCTTCTACTAGATGATTTGAACCTACACTTAAATGTTATTCACACTTCACTTGTCTTAAAGCAAGTGAAGTCTTTCCCAGCCTGACCTGGAGATGCCAGGGATTGAACTTGGGACTTTCTGCATGCAAAGCCGCTACAGCATTTCCCTAAGTGCCATTGTCCATATTTACAGTGCATGGTGACCTGATGGAGGACTAAGGGTTTAATTTCCATGGGGCATCATTCTGCATGCAACTGACTGCAAGCAAAGGGGGAGGCTTGTGCTTGTACACTTTTAAAGATTTATTTGTAATGTAGGTGCTCCATCCTAATGAAATTGCTTTTTCATTATTTCACTACTAGAAAGTACATTGTTTTAATATAACCTGCAGGCATGTAACTACAATATCATATTTGCATACTAAATTAGCTTACTAATTTTTTTTACAAAAGCATATTATATGTACACAGAACACATAGTGTGTAAGAAACCAAGGCCAGCTTTACAGTTTTCTTGGGCAATTTTTGGTTCCCCCCCTTTTCATTGCTAGGTCTGCTGCCCCTAAGTTAATTTCTTTTCAATATATGATGCCCCATTTCAAAAGAGAGGAATTAACTTGGTCAAGGGAAATAGATAATGATGAAAAATGCTGGGACACAAGTCGAGATGGTTCCTTCAGCTCTCTGAGCATAATGGACTATGAATGAGGTGTAAAATTAATTACTATTAATGGAAAGACATGATGTGAATCTTATCAGTAGCTATTTAGCTCATTTTAGAGCACCTCTGAGCCTTTTCCGAGAGATGAAGTCTTCCAAACAGGACTTTCTATTTGAAGTTTTAGTAATTAAAATTTTAGAAATGGTAAGGCCGTATGTGTGATTCACTACAGCATTAACGATTCATTGGTGGTGGCCTTTTATTGTGTAGGTAATTCACAGTGATATCTTAACCTTGGCTTAGATTAGCTGAATGAGAATAAGATACTGAGTAAACCCCCTTGTGCTGGGAGAACCTGAAGATACCTAATGTTGAGTCAGAAGCACCATCATAATCACGGCACTGGCATGATACTGCCAGCCGAAGAGCTAAAAATGGGAGAGAGTTGTGGCTGTGGCTGGGAAGCAGTGCTGGCTCCTGGTGTTTGAGGGCCCTTGGATAAGACCCAGTCAATGGCCCCTCCCCTCAGTGAACATACACTCTCACCGCCATTGTCAACAGCTGCAGTTGCCCCTCATTCTTTTTCTCATCATTGCTACCACTTGCTTGCTTGGCAGGCAGGCAGAAAGCCAGTGAACAGGTAGGCAGTGGCATCTATTGCTCCTCCTTTGCACCACCATGGTTGTCTGGGCCAGAGTGAGAGGCAGGTAAACAAGCAGGTTGTAATGGGGAGGAACCACCACCCCAGGTGCCCAACCAAGCCTACCCTTGATGCTGACCTTGTCTAAGAAGGACTGGGTCTGGGACTTAGTTGAAATTCTGTGTTATCTCACAGGTTGTCTTAGTCCCTGACAAAGATGTAATATTGCACTGACAGAAGTGGCACAGCTTAAAACACTCTAATAGAACTCCTGAAATGGCAAAAGTGAGTTGGTTGGTTCCCCCTTCTACCCTTCACATACTCCAAAGGACTCAGCACAAATCCTGAGACACTAATACTCAGACACTAATTTCCTACTTAAATATTATTAAGTTTACTGGGAGGTCAGACAAACAACAAACAATGAGCATGAATGTGAATTAGCCCTAACTTTTTTTTCCTGTTCATCTATATGGAATAGCCCACTGTGAAGTGGAATACGTAACCACTTACTTGTGTTTGGCTGTGTCCAAAATGTTAGCATTTCACATAAAAGCATTTTGTTCCTAGAAAAGGAGGAGCTGGATTGAGAACACATAGAATATTTATAACAATTTTGAATGCAAAGTATTTTTTTTTCACAAACTCTTGTCTGTTTTTTTCCGTGTTCTTCCCACAGACAACGCCTGGGTTCGCACAACATGCTAAGCCACCATGGCTTTGAAGCCTTGGAGGCTTAGCATGTTGTGTGAACCCAGTATGGTTTGTCAGGCCCAGGGTGGCTTAAGTTTGACTTTGAAGTCATCCTGACAAGCCATGACTTGTTGTAGGGTTTGCCCCATGGTGGCTTGCTGTGTTGTCCAAACATAGATGACTCAACGCACCGATGGGTAAGCTGCACAACAAGTGAGCTGCTTGGCAAGAGTGACCATACCTTCTTGCCACTCTTGCCAAGCAGCTCCAGGCGAGCACCAAAGTGCCCAAGTGGCTGTCATTGGCTTCCCTGCCACTGTGTGCTGCCTCCCCAAATCCCTTTCCACACAGCCATCAAAGTGTGGCTCATCCCTCCCACACAGCCGCGGTCACCTGGTGGTAGGTGGGACTACACTCTGATCAGTCTTCTCTAGAGGAGACTGGTCAGAGTACGGCTCATTACCCCTTCTTCCTGGCAGCCTGATCCCAGGAGAGAGGGGTTGTTCATGAGCAACCACTCTCTGCTGCAATTGGCAGTGGCTGGCTGCCTCCCCACTGTCCCTGCCTGCCATTTAGGGCCAGCAGCACCAGGAAGAGGCTGCTGCTGCTACCTGCCTCCACAGCCAGCCCTTTTGGCTGGGTATGGCAGTGGGTGGCGGACATTCCTTCAGCCTGCTCATGAGTAAGCTGAAGTGATGGCTGTTCCTCCATTCCTCCCCTCCCTGCTGCTGCTGACAAGTGACAGTAGGGAGCGGGGGGAGACTCGGTGCTCCAGCAGGGCCCCCTGGGATACCCACAGGAGAATCGAGGGGGGAAGGAGGGGAGGCACCCTACCCTGATGTGCATGATTGTCTGTCAGGCACATCGGGGGTAGGGTGGTTTCTAAGCCATACTGCATAGCTTGCTAAGTGTGGCTTAGTGTGTCGTGCGAACCTTCCCAGTATCTTCTCAGGAACTGTTTTTCAATCCACATTAAGTTTTGCCATGTTCTCTGGCATGGCTCAGAAGCTCCAATTTGTTCATCTATTGTACAGTCTTGCTTGCACTATTGTCACTGTTAACAGCCTGATCTTGTGCAGAGTGGGGTACTCCTAAACCCATTGAAATCAATATGCTTAAACATCTGTGTGTTACTGGAGGGGAGGCAATAATGGGTTGGTTCAATCTCACCATATCACAACTCTAGCTGATATAATTCAATTTCAGATTGTTGCTCTTGGCTGTCCAGTGTAAAATTCAAGAGGTTGTGAGCAGCTAGATCAGGGATGGGGAATACAGGCCTGTGGCATATGCTGGCTCAGCTTGTCTGAGCGTGGAAAGCTAAGCAGGGTCAAGCCTGGTTGTTACTTGGATGGGAGACCCCTCCTCTAGTTTCCTGCATTGAGCAGGGGGTTGGACTCGATAGCCTTGTAGGCTCCTTCAACTCTATGATCTATGAAATCTATGAAACCTGTGGTCTTCCAGTTGTTGTTGAACTTCAGATCTCATCAGCCCCAGACAACTGTCACGTCTCTTCTGGAAGATTCCTGCTCCAAGGAGGAACTCAAGCTCCCAGAAATGGACACCATTGAACCATCCATGGCAGAAGATGAGTAGGAGCCTGGGCCCTCAGGGGAGATGGCTGCAAGTCCATCCCTGTCAGAAGGAGGGGACTCTGCTTCGGAGGCAGAAGCTGATCAACCCCTTGACCCCTGGAAGCATTGCCACCTCAAGCGGGCTCCCAAGAGGAGGAGTGCTCACCTGCTGAAAAGGACTCCTCAGGAGAAAGTGACTCCTCAGGAGTAGGGTTCTGACCAGAGAGTTCTAATAGACTGCAGCTGAGCCTTGGGTGGGGGTCAGTAAGCCCTGCAGTTAAAAGCCTGCAAAGTCTGCCTAACCAGTGCTGTAAATAACACTATTATTTAGCTCTAGTGTCTTGGTTTCCAGGTCTTGCTTTGATTATTTTTGCCTGATCCTTGGACTCTACTTCTGGATTGTGTATGTACATGACTGCTCAACTGTGATTTTGTACTCTGCTTGTACTTTGACTATGCCTGCCTGCCCTGTTACTTGGCTGAAACCTTGGTGCCTGACTGGTTGCCTGTGTTGTGACCTTGCTTTCGGGATTACTCAGAATTTGCTTCTGTTAAAGCAAGACACCATCATAGCCACTGGTCAGAGATAATGGGTTTTGTAGTCCAACAGTATCTGAAGGGCTACTGGTTCTGCACCCCTGAGTCAAGGGTTTTCAGGAATAATTGCAGTATTAGAAATGTCTATCATTCTATTTGAAGATGAAGATTTCCATTTGAATTTCAGATGGGAAGAGAAGACCTGCTTGATAATAAGACAGTTGCTGGGTAAAGTGTTTGCTTAAGCAGAAAACCACTTGTGAGTAACCTAGGCCATTAAACTGTACCAGCTGGAGGCATCTAAAAGCATCTTTGCTTAAGACACAAGTTTGCAAATAATACTGAAAGGCCCATGGAATTAAGCACTTACCGTAGCTTATTTGTCTAGGTAACCGAAGCCATTTGTTACTTCCAAAATTATGCACAGGGAAAGCAAACTAATTCCTTCTTCTTTATCATTTATTTAAAAACCACCCCATCACCACCAGGAAATGAAGTGGTAGATTCAGGCCATACTTCAGGAAATTAAGAGCCCCAATATTTTTGAGTGAGGGTAGCTAAACATATTGTCACTGTCAGAAATGTGATCTAGCTTTAGTAATTTGAAATGTGATCTAAAACTGAATATGAAAACCAGTCTGAATAATATCTGTCCAAATATATTTATTCCTGAGATCTTCCAGAAGTTGTCCATGACCCAGTTTGCATGATCAAAACAAGCCAAGGTGGCCTATTTAAGCCACTGTGTTTTCTTTCAATCTCTGGTGTGTGCCGGCACATATCAGGTACTATTTCCCTAATTACCCACATAGGCATGTAAACCCCTGCTGTTGTGTTGTTTGAGGGTTGTTTCCCCTCAAACAAGCCATGCTGCCTGGGCTTGGACAACAAGAGTCACAACAAGCCTCACCCGGGCAAATAATTAGGCTAATGCTGCCAGCACGCACCAGCACATGCCACTGATGTAAACACTTGTTTGATCATGTGAACTGGCCCTATGTGCAACCATCCATGGGGCACCTGCTGTCAAGGGCTGAGAATGGTTGGTGGCAAGCTGCAGGTACAGTATAAAGGCAGGGTAGTGAGTTGTCTGGCCCCTTGATCTCAGTGGTATACTGCAGTTAACTCTCTTGATGCAGTTCACCAAGAAGTGAGTAGGGGATTTCTATCCTTTTCAGTGTAGAGCAGAAAAGCAAAATGGTATCTCTCTTCCTCCCTCAGAATGTTATGGCACCATTCAAAAGATTGCAACAATATTCTAGCAATACAATAAAAGTAATGGCTGAATAAATAATATTTAAGAGACAGGATCCATACAGCAGACATACTGAACAGCATGCAAAGCCAACAGAAGTACTAAATAGTGGGGAAAGTAAGTGAAGGGCACAATCCTGCGTATGTTTAGACACACACACACGCGCGTGCACGAATTCCCTGGCCTATCATGCTGTAGGGAGTTGTAGGACTTTTTTCCCCTGTCTAAACATGCACAGGGTTGTGCCCTAGAGCTCTGCAGGGAGGAAACAAGGATCTCTCAAAGTCTCCTACCCCCACCAGGCAGCTGCAGTCATGATACCCTTGAAAACCATCTTGAGGAAAATCTCAGAGACAAAATCAAGGGCAGGGCTGGATGATTCGTAGGTCCCACAGAGGAGATTTCCATCCTGTTCTGATCAGACTAAGAGCCTGTGGGGTGCTGAGTAAGGCTTGAATGAAACTAACTTGGAGCAGAGGTTTTCCAGTAATGGACACCAGGTTCAAAATAGAGCAAGACTGGGTTCTGTAGAGTCTGGGAAAGCTGTCAGGAAAAGAACCCAGACATTATTACTTAAATAGTCAAAAGCTAGCTAATTTTGTAAACTTGCTCTACTGACAGCTTACAAGATTTTATAGAGATGTAAGCTTTGGTTTGAAGCTATGCACTCCAGCACCGCTCATGAGAGTGGGCCGGCCATGCTGTAGATTTAGGTTCCGAATGAAATGTGTCCACATTTTTGGCAGACACTTGCTGACCTGAATCTGTACAGATTCCACTGATGACCGGAACACCACTAATTCAACACTTGGGCTGATACTTTTCAGGAACACTTTCATCCCTCAAAAAGTGCTACCTTTTTGATGATTGATCAGCAGGCTGCAAGCAAGGGCAAAAGCGTTTGACCATTGGAGTGAGGGCAATGCTTCCTGCCCTCATTCTAAACTAGTTTCGTAATATCCTCATATAGCCAGATCTGATTGGCTTCCCGCCAGTGGGATGATCTCCCACTCAATATGTGGGCAGGAATGAAAATGTTCTTATGTTTTTACATTTTTTCTAGGCTGCCTTAGTAAAATGTTCTACAGCTCATAGTTCTGAAATGGCTTTTTGACATCTCAAAGACAAATCAGATTAGTTACATGACAGTGTTGTGGCATCCTGAGATCATCATGCTGGCTACAAGATGATATGATCAAGAAGAAGTGGTCCCTGATTTAAAAAACAAAAACTCAGTACTGCAGCTGCCAATCAGACAGTAAACATCTCTCCTACAAAGGGAAAAGTAGTATCTCTCCTACAAAGGGAAAAGTAGTGAACAAGGAGGCTTTGGGGGTGGGGAGGAGGTATAGCTACTTTTACTGGAAAAAAAATATATGTTTGCACACAAATATTTGGCACAGCCTGTCACTGCAGATGTAGTTTTTTTCTGAGGGTGTATGTTACTTTTTGAAGATGATTTCTCATTGCCTCAACTACTAGCTGCTTCAAGAATCAGGTCAGGCCTAGGTTTGAAGCATACAACATGCCTCTATATTGGATATAAGCAGACTGGGCTTGGCTTTTAGATAGGGGAAAAAATTCATATAGTCTGAAGTATCTGTAAGATTAAAATTGTAGGGTCCAGAATAGAAGGGAGGAGCCATTGGTCAGCGGTAGAGCCCTTGCTTAGGAGGCATAAGGTCTCAGGTTCGATCTCCAGGAAGGGCAGGGAAAACACCTGTCTGAATTCCTGGAGATCTGCTGCCACTCAGTTGACAATACTGGGCTATATGGACCAATGGTCTGACTCGGTATAAGGCAGCTTCTTGTGTTCCTATGGTCCCAAGGAATGGCTGTAGTACATGGTAGTTCTTAATGTGCTGTTATACTCTAATGCTCATTCTACAGCAGTTACCCACTGTTCATTGGATCTGATAAAAGAAGGCTTATATTCTATGCATTTCTACTTAGAAGTAAGTTTCATTGGGTTCAGTGGGATTTGCTCTCAGCTAAGTATTTGTTCAGGACTTGGGTAATGAGGATATTCATAGCTTGGTCAAATTTTTACACTAGTTGCCAATACAGTGGTTTTGTATTTTGTCAGTTTTAAACATTTTCTTTCATCCTCATCAAAATATTACTTTATCCTATATGTGTGTGTTTTCAAAATATTTCAAATGGCTATTTCAAGTAAACTGTTACTGCCAGCTTTCCTGTTTTGTGATACTGAGAGGGATTGCGCTGGAGCTAAAAGTATTGCCTCAAATTAGTTTATTCTTCACAGAATGTTGGCTTTGTACGCTTGTAATCTACTTTAGGATTGATCATGGAACCTAAACATTAATATTAGTAATTTTACCTGGTGAAACTGAATTTAGATCTAATTATAGATCATGAACCAGAATCAGAATATGTATTCCCTGCTGCTTCATTCTAATATTCAAGTGACCTTAATTAATTACCTGATTTAGTAGTAATATGCAAATATTAAGTTTCATGCTCCACAATTGAATCTTGATGGAAGGCATGAGCCCTGGATACAATTTATGTTTTAAAAATAAGAATTGTGTAGAATAAATACTTGGGAGCAAAAGCAATCTTGCAACTTCAGTACCTACATTAAAGTTCTAAATAAGATGTCCCACATACTGGGTGCGTTCGCATGTCATGCCAACCCATGAATGTAGATGTCCCTGTGAAAAAGCCATGGGGACCCTTGTAAAAAAAAAAAAAAAAAAAAAAAACCCTTTTAAAAGGAATTGGAGTTTGACAACTAGCTGTCAAAACTCTGATTCCTTTTAAAAGAGGGTGGATCACACCTTTCCATGTTCCTGAGCACCTAGAGTCTCAGGAACAAGTGGAAAAGTGAGAGCACCCTTAGAACAGTTGAGCCCCTGCCCCAGAAAAGATGAGGATCTTGCCACAAAGGGGGTATAAATCCCACCCACCCGTTTGAGCACAGATCACTCACACCTTTGGTTTGGCTTGACAGCTTCCCTTTTGACAACGGACATACCAAACCAAAGTGTGGGGGAAAGGCTATTTGGAACCTCTCTGGGTCAGTGGCTGGGTTACAAATGGTTGTAAACCACCCAGACAGCTTCGGCTATGGGGTGGTATAGAAATAAAATAGATTATTTTTTCCACTATATTTTAAGTTTACTGAAACACAGAAAAAGAAAAAAACACGTACACAAACACAACATACATCATACAACAAAACTAAACTAAAATGGACTTCCAGTTATTTCTCTACAGCAAGTATAAGTTGTGAAGGACGGCTGCTACGCCCGTCCTGCAAGGTAGGCCACAGCACAAATGTATCCCCAGACTGCCGCCCACCTCCCTGGTTCCCTTACACCAATTTGGTGTAGCAGCCCAGCCTTACAGACCAAAAAGGAACACACACAAATTTAAGATGGAGACTTTATTAAAACAAAGATTAAGAATTAAGCAGTGTAGGGTCTCCAATAGTCCAATACATATAAAAATAATCCCTTATAAGAAAGGGCTAAAAAGAAGGTAGGGAAAAAGGGGTGAGGTAGGTTGTTGTGAGGAAAGGGGAATGGGAATGGGAATTGGAATAAAAAGGGACTCTAAAAGGATATCTAAAACAAACCCTAATAGTCTGCAAAGAACTGCTTGAGCCAAACCAGGCTTAGTTTCCCCAGCTATCCTGCAAAACCAGCATACCCACCCCAGATGGAACTTCCACAGCATCCAGGCCCAAAGGAAGAACCCAGTGCCTTCCCCACCCAACTCCTTTATCCAAAACCAGGGTCCATTTTCCCGCCCAGCCTCCACCAATCCCATCTTCCTGCCTTCTAAAGGAGCCTCCCCCCGCCCTTTCCCAGCTGTGGGTACTTTCTCATGATTTCATCCCAATTAATGTCTGACCTTGCTACACAGCTCTGCAGATACTTGTTATCTCCCAGGTGCCACTAACTATCTCGCTCTACCCAAGGACTCCCAACACATTCCAAGGGAGAGCAAGGGTGAAAGAATCTAAAATCAATCAGAGGTGGGGGGAAGGGGGGGAACTTAGCTTAGCCTCCAGCAAGTCCCATCTTCACATAAGTAACAATAGTTTCTTGTACTCTATAATTACAAAGAAATTTCCCTTTTCCCATATTCCAAAATGTCTTCTATTTAACCGAACCCACAGAAAGCATCAATCATTTTTAATTTCTACAGGGAAGATTATTTAATAATTTCCATTCAACCCTTAATGTTAATTATTCTCTAAATGTTAAGAAGAATATCAAAATCCTTACTGAGCATTACTAAACATTGCAATAAAATTTAATATACTATAATCTTCCACTCTTTATTCATCTCAATTTTCAACAGATATCCATATATTTTAACTGTAACCACATACATCATCTAATCAGCTAACGGGATCTCTCTCACAAATCCCGTTCAGGAATTCTATTTAAGATTTCTCTCTCAAATCTTTTTCAATTATTCTACTATTAGGGTCTCTCTTACAGAGAGCCCTTCCAAATTCAAAGAACACCTTAATCAAAGTCATATTTATATGTATAGGCTTCTCACAGAATAATACATACATCTCTATCTGTTTCAATATTCAATATTCAGCAACCCTTATGACCATTGCCTTCCTAATTTTATTACACCTCTCCACCTGAATTTTAAAAACTCTATCCCTCAATTTAAAAGAGAAAACATTTTCTTTTTTTTAACATAACATGTAACTTAAGTTTCAACTCCTTTAACCCTTTTATCCACACAATTTCCCACCATTTCACTAAAAAAACAAATCTCCATTTAAATCTCTTCTCATCCTCAGATGATAATTCTAAAGTAGTTTTCTCGTCAGGCATAAATTCTGTGAAGGGATCTGATATTTTAAGATCCTGTACGGCATCCATCTTGTTTTCAGCCTCATTCATCTCTGGTTCCCAAATCTTTAACTCTGCAAAGTTCTGATCCATTTCCCCCCCAAGAGTATCCAATTAGTCTTCAAGCTTCTTAAATATCCACTTCAGTAAGTTGTAAATCTCAAATGCAGCCATTCTTTCTTCTCCAGTCCCAACAGAGACCAGCAGCCCCGTTAAACAGATTTATTATTTCTCTGCATTCCTCTCTGCTGGATCCTTTAGGAAAAACAAAACCTCCCTGCACCAAGCTAATCCATCACCTTCCATCACTTTCACTTTCAGCAAAGTCTCTTCCCCACTTCTATATAGGAGATAAGAAAGGGGAGAAAAAGAAGAAAAACCACAAAGCAAGATAGGGAGAGTAACTTACATATTATTCACAGATCTTCTCCTTCCCAACAATGATCTCAAGAAAAAGCGAAATCTTCTGTATGAAATGTTGAACACTGCTGCAGAAAAAAACACCTCTCTATGAACAAATAAAGGTACTAAATCTCTAGAGAAATGGAGACTGGCAAACTTTGTAATCCTTCCAGTTGGGCCGGCTGGAATTCCTTCGCTCCAGGTTCACTCTCTCTTGAGCTAACTGTCGGAAACCGGCAGACAAACTCCTGAAAAGAGACCCTTTGGAGAGTTGAAGGCTTATCCCAAGATCTTCCCTCCAATTTGAGGAAGATTTACACCGGCTGGAATCACTTCCAACCAATTTTTATTTGCCGGGTTGCACTCTCGGCAGTGGCTGAGGTGCTAGCTTGTCATTTTTCTCCACCCGAAGTCCAATAAATTGATGATGATTATGATGATGTCGTCGTCCAGGGTTGATACCTGCTGCACTTGCATTGCCCAGGCAAGGCTGCCCATTTTTGGATCTCCATAATGCACAGGTGCGCACTCGGGAAATAATGAAAACAATATTTTTAAAAATGAGTGCAAATATTGGCATGCATTAGGAGGTCTAAAATAATTTTAAAATAGCTCTTTGAAGGTCCACTTGGGCACTTTAAAGGGGCTGTTAGTGGCTGTCAAAATGGGGGTTGTGATCTTTGGGGGGAAGGGTAAAGGAGAAAAAAGCTACAGCAAGCCAAAAACAGCTTGTGATCATGGCAGGGAGGCCAGCAAGCCGGTGACAATTGCCCCTAAGTGCCACTTAGGCACTTGTGGGGTTGCTGTCACTGTGGGTGCTTGAGCAAGCTTGGCAACAGAGGCAAGGGTTTTCTGCTGCTCTTGCCAAGCAGCTTGCTCACCCCTTCCCGTCACCCTCAATGGGGATGGTCACCTGGGTTCGGATGACACGTCAACCCACTGTGGGTGAAACAACCCCTAGAACAAGCTATGGGTTGTCAGGGTGGCTTGTTGCCCCCAAACAGGCCACCCTGTGGGAAACAGTCTGGCTTCGTATGACACAACAACCCACTGTGGCTTGGTGTCATGTTGTGCAAACTCGGTCACTGTGTCACAAATGTCTGAGTTGATCTTCTAGGACCACCCACAACTTGATTTTCTTGATTGTCATCTGTTACTTTGTCTTTCAAATTTGGGGTCGTATCCAGTGTTAATCTAAATTAATCATTTCAATGGCTCTAACTGAAGTAGGAAGAACATTGGATACAACCTATAGGGAGCCTTCTGGGTCAAATTAGTCTTATATGCACATGCAGTGAATCTGTCTTGAAATAAATGGTGGTTCCATTTGTTTCTAAACTTAAGAATTATAATTTGCTCAGCAACCAAGGTATACCAGAGCTGGTATACAACATTCTGTGATTTTAATATAAGATTTTCTGTTTCCATTCAGATCAGTCCTTTATTCAGAGTCTTCAAAATCACTCTACTCATCATCATCCACTCACCAGTAGTTTGCCTTGGGTAAGAATATATGCCAGAAACTTGCATTTTTCAGGCCCATCTGAGTCAATTGCTCAGCACTTCATTAAGTGGTTACTTGATTATGGTATTTCAGCAATAGGCCCCTCCTGTGTTAGTATCTGCATTGGCCTCTGTGTGTGAGGCCAATGCAGTTGTTTTGATGTATTATCTTAGAATCAATAATGGTGTACTAAAATTCTGATAGCTGATGGTTAAGACCTTGAACACTCACCACAATGGCTATTGATGTTAACTTTCTCATTTGTGATTATACCTTTTTCATTATGTTTCAGAGTCTTTCTCCAGACACGTAGCATCTGGTATGGGCAGAGGAGATGAGACTTTAATGAGAGATAGTGCACATCAACAAAATACATGTTAAAGTGCATGTGATGCTGTAAAATTAAATTGCTGATTAGACCACACAAATGGGTCTCTTTCACAGCATGGCATGCAGTATTCACACTTCTTGGTAAAATGATCTGGTAGAAAGGGTACTGAAATGGGTTCTGTTCCAAGGTCTCCAGATGATGTGAATAGACACAAGCCAATCCAGACAAATTTTTCAAATTCTGTAGATCACGGAATTTAGAGTCTGGACTTAACAGTCTTATGCCTCCCCTCTCATTTGATGGTATGTGTATTACTTCACTACTTTCAAAATATGGTAAGCCAGCCCTGCTGCATTGGGGGGGGGGGTCCTCCTGCACATTCTGTTGAGCTCCTCCTCCGGACATTTGCCCTAAAGTCCTGTCCTGCTGGTACCACTGGTACACATAACACAGAATCACTTAGGCAAATCCTGGAGAGGTGTTTTTTCCCCTTCCTCATTAGGAGAGCATTCTGTCCATGTGTACCATGAGACTTGAAGCTGCAGATGGTAAATCACATACTGCAGTGAGTTCTGGCAAACCTTTAGGAATTTCTTATTGGCATCATCCTTGCATCTCTTCAGGAAAGATAATTAAATTTAAAAGTATGCAGAAGTATTATAATGCTAGTGTGTAACATAGATTGGTATGCTTTGTGAAATTGTGAAAAATCAAGCCACTGTGATCCTAAAATCAAGATTAAAGTTAATGTAAAACTAATAAAGCTACATTTCCTGTTTATCCCTGGGCAGCTATAAGCTTTTGGCTATAGCATGTGGCAGGAAGCTATTTTACTTCATTTCCCCCCCTGTAGTAATCCATGGAGTCAGGAGTAGGAACGTATGAGAAATCCATTGCAGTTCATTTAAGACCAGAACTTACCCTGTTCGCAGCTCCCGAATGCAAGTGGCATCAAAGCATGTACATTCCTGAGCTTGCAATGGTGATCGGGGGGGGGGGGGGAGGTTTCTTCAAAAAATGTGTACATTGGAAAAAATACACATTGAAAATGTGTACTTCTTAAAAGTGCACACAAACACACTTTAATCAAGGGGTGAAGATTGCATACTTTTGAATGCGCTCCCAAGTATGTGTCCAAGTACACACCCAACAAGTACTTCTTGATTTTTTCACATGAAAAGAAGAAAAATCTCACAATCTGATATGCATACAAATCAGACCAAACTTTGAGGTGGAGCTCGGAGAACCTCAGCAACCTCGTGTTTTCTGATTTTCACATCCCCAGCAGAGAGGTAAGCTCAGATTCTTTACTCCTTATTTGTACTTCCTCAGCATCTTGATCACAATCAAAAGTGTCTTAGAAATTCAGAGCTTGGTCACATGTCCTACCCGCTTCACATGTGCAGTAAGTAGATGTTAAATCAGGCATGGGAAGGTCAATCAGGAACAACTGGGTAGGTCCATTGGCTGATGTGCATGAGATTGCTATTACGTAGTGTATTTGAGGGCATAACCAATGAAGCATTAGAAATTAGTGCGTATTTGAGTCTGGAAGGGGGCCAGATAGCTGGATATGGATATGGGAGGTACACACTGGTACCTTGGAAGGTAATGGCTGTGGGAATTGAATTGCACAGTCTGCGGAGAGCAGCCAGAAAGGTTGGGGAAGGAACCTTATGGAGACCAACAATCATCAGGGCCAAGAGTCATCAACCTGGTTGTGACTGGAAATTCATTATATGTATAACTAGGCAAAAAAAGTCCAACTCTGAAAGGGAGAGTTACCTTGTTTAAATATTTACTATATCAGCTGCAGATTCAGAAGTAAAATCCGAGTCATTGCGGTTTATTTTAATGTTATTTTTAGCATCCAACCCACTCAGAAGAAGTGGATGCAATGCAATAACTACCAAATCCCCTTAGAAGAGGTGAGTTACATGAAATGATTTACCTGGCGATCGCAATGATATAATGAGAGGGGATTATGTGGGTGTTTATACAGCGTTCCTTTTTTCATGTTAATGCTTATGTTGTGATTGCCCATTTTCTTTTTTCCCTTTTGACAAGGCAGCTTGAGAAAGGGATAGTTTAAAACGTTGCAGTGTGCTTGACTATGTTATGAATAATTTAAGGCGACCATCTTCAGTAGCAGCAAGAGTAGCGGAAGGTTGCTCTTTTGAAGTCCATGCTAGTTGATGGCTGGATTCCATAACCCTGACTTCCCTACTGAGTCCTTTTCACCTGCAAATGATTCTCAGCATAAGGGAGAGCTGTGGAATCAAACCATCACAGAGTTTGTTCCCCTTCCTCAGGGCAGAATTTAACTATGCTAACCGTACAGTTGAATATTTCATTTGATTATAAGCAGTGATTTGGACTCTTCTGACAAAATACAGGGGGGAACCCGGAGCTCAATGTAAAGCCCTGAATTAAAGATGTCGGGAGAAGAACTAAAAGGTTGGAAACTGGGGCTTAATGTGCTACAGGCCACTGACTCAGAACTGGTATCTGATCTCAGCTCCAGAACATGTGAAATGGGAAATTCATGTCCGTGGATAAGGTTCTCTCTTGCTAAGCAGAACGGTCTTCCACCCCCACCCCCACTGCTGTCTTTTCAAGGTTAGGTACTTATTGCTGCTGTTACTTTATGGAATATATTAATGGATACTAGCCAGGTGCCTTTCTTCCTGAGGAAGAGATTCCGTGGATTTCCAGGAGGCTGCTGGGACTGTAGGATGACCAGATGTAGAGAAGGGACAGGACTCCATATCTCTTAGGTGACCTTCACTTGGCATTGGTTTGAAATCATGTTTCTAAAATTAACTGCCTCACATTTTCTTGTTAGGAACGCAATTCATTGCCTATGTGCAGTATTGAAAGATTAGCTTAAGAAATGCTGTCTAATTTTTCCCCTGGATATCATTTCATGTATTGGCAGAGCACCAGCTCCAATGACTAGGTGCAATTCTAATTTTCTGAAGTGACTCTGGAAATGGCTTGGACCCAGACTTGGTCATATTTGGTATCAATGGGTCTACCTTAAGTATGACCAAGTCTGGATCCAACCTGTGCTCTGCCAAATAGATAGGTAGTGAATTTCAGCATGTACAATGAGCTACCGTATTTTTCCGTGTATAAGACAATACTTTTTCTTAAAATCTTTAGGCTAAAAACTGAGGGTCATCTTATACACGGAAGTATGGTAAGCCCGTACATCTGCGTGTACTCCAGGGTAGATCTGCCACTCCAGGTTGGCCAGCGTCTCCTGTGGGGGAAGGGGAGGAGGGGCGGCTGAGCCGGCGGTGGGGCACGGGGTTCGCACCTGGGGTCCGGGCAAAGGAAGACATACTGTAAGCCCTCCCCGAAGTGGGATCCCATCCCGCCCCTGCACACCGGCGGGGCGGGTGCCCAAAGATGCCCTCCCTCTTTTTCCGGTTTCTCCAGCCAAGTGGGACACACACACCCGGCTTCCCTCCCTGCCATGCTAAACGCCCCGCCCCGCCCCGAAAGGGATGCCATGCCCCCCTTGCCTTCCCGGCCGACCTCCTGCAAGTCACCCGCCTCTGCCGCTCTAACCCACAGCGACCCTCTCTGACCCGCCCACCTGCCCCACTCACTCCTCGGGGCCACTGATCTTCGACTCTAGCAGGGCGCTTCGCCTTGGACGCGCCCCTCCCCACCCGCCTGGAAAGCAAGCCTGTCTGCCCGCCCGCCACCCCCAAGCCCCGGGCGTGACCCGAGCAGAGCGGGTTGGCGGCGGCGAGTGCGGGTGACAGAGGAGCCGCTAGGCCAGCTGGTCGGGCGCGGGAGTGCCCCTCGTCTCCGGCTTCGCCACCACCGGGCAAGGTGGTCTGCGGCGGGCCCTGTCGGCTGGTGGGCTCGGGTCTCCCCCGGAGCGATCCAGGCATGGCCGATGGAAGACCTGGGCCGCGTCCCGCTCTTGCGCAGGAGGCGAGGAGGCTCCCGCTCGGCGGTGGCGATGGAGCTGGTAGCCGCGCCACCCTGCGCAGCTCCCCCTGCAGCAACCGGTGCCGGCTCTTGAGCGGCAACTCTGCCTCCTTCTCCTAGCCCGCCCCAGCCCCTCCCCACCTTCCAGGCAGGACTGGCGGGAGGTGGAACCACCTGAGCCCGGGCAAGGGGCAGAGGCAGCCTCGACACAGAATAATAACACCCTCACTTTCCCCCCTCCCCGCCACTTGGACTTGCCCACCAGCTGAGAGGTGCTGGGGGGGGTGCTGTTGTTCTCTCCCGCGTATTCACCGTCCACTCCCCCATGTCTGTGGGGAACGCCCGCAAGCCCGGAGCCGTTGCTGGGGGAATCCCCCCCCCCCATACCATGTCTCTGTTTTATGTTTAAAATATTTATTTCTGAATTTTGTGTTAGAAAAGTGGGGGGGCATCTTATACATGGGGGTGTTTTATACGCGGAAAATTACGGTACATTATGCTTCAAAGGATTTAGAGCGTTTATTGTATTCAAACGTCAAGGCCTCTTCAACACACCATAGTATCACTCTTCCCAATGATTTGGGTGGCCCTACTATTAGAGCGAGGTGGACAAGCAGAAGATGCTAGGGAGTGGTGGCAGCTGCCCATTTGTTTGAGCTTCCGCCCCTAGGCTAGCCTGCCACCGTCGGGTATGGTGGAGGATCCTGTTCTATCACCAGTGTTAACATAAGGTTCAGCTGCTAGTTCAGTTGGATTTCATGCATGGAATGGTGGTGGAGTGTGTGTGTGGGCTTTTGTCCTTTACCTCAGGCAGCACAGTGTCTTGGGCTGCCCTTTGTTGTAGCATGTCAACATAGAAGACCTCAGACTTGCTGCCAATAGTCTTGGAGGCCACCTGTGACTTAAGGGAAAAGGAAGAGTAGCTATGGCATCTTATGTGGGATCCTCAGGACTTTACAGTATGCACTTGAGTATATATACGTGCCCAACAAACAACAATAGCAGTATTTAATAGGTGCAGGGATTGGTGATAACTAAATACAAAGTAGCATGTTTTGGTCAGATTTGGTGTAGAGTAGTGGCTAAGAGGGCAAACGGCGAGGCAGAATGTTCCCAGTTCAATTCAAATCTTACGAGCCTGAACTTTGAGCAAGCCACTCTTATTTCAGATTCAGCCTCCCATCTGAAATAGGAGGATAAAAATCATGTCCACCACATAAGGCTATTTCGTGTGTGTTAAGCAGCCAAAATTCACAGCTTCTCAGCTAGTCATCTTCTCCTTCCATCAAGTTACAATGAAACACAAGTCATGTTTTTGTTTTCCATCGTGCAATTTTATCTTCATTGTTTTAAACATCTACCTTGTAGTAAGTATTAGCTTCTACTCAAAGCTTTGAATAAAAGCTTCCCGAGGAAGCAGACTGTTATAGGAAGCTGCCTTAAACCAAGTCAAACTGTGGGTTCATCTATCTCCGTATTGTCTAGTCTACACTGACTGATAGTGCCTCACCAGGAACCCAGAAAAGAGTCCATCTCAGCTGTACCTGGAGACTGGAGGGATTGAACCTGGGACTCCTTGCATGCACAGCATGTGCTCTGCCACTGAGCTACAACCCTTCTCCATGTGTTTGGAGATTATATTTATGTCAATCATAAAACACTGAAAGGTCATTTTTATAACCAAGAGCATGCATATGGAAGGGGATTTCCCAGCTGATATATTAAGAACACTCACTTCAATCTTAACATTGTTTGGCCCAGTTTATCAAGTCCCTACATCATGCTTACAAGGGCACTCTGATAACTGGTTTTCCTGAATTTTAAGACAAGACATTGACCTTATACTTCCAGCACTGTGGTTCTCTTTGAACTGATTAAAGGCTTTACTCATGGAACAATGGAACTGATTACTAATAAAGGATCACAAATTTATAGGATTTACCCTAATGCATGAATAAAAGAATTGTCCCTGGTTGTGAAGCTGTAAAACACTCCAGGTTTGAATCACAACTGGATGCATGTGAACTCCAACCCTGCAGACAACACAAGTGTTTCTAAAATCAATGACAATGTAACTGTTCATGTGGTCTGTCAAAATTGATTTTGTCTTCATGCAGCTGGTCTTTGGATAGACATAATAAATGGTTCATACACCTAAGTATATGAAAATATCAGTTATTATGCCTGTGCCAAAATTTCCCCTTTTCTTCTGCATATACTTACACATCCCCCCTTCCTTGGATATCTACAGGTTTCTGTGTGATAGTTTGAGTCTCCAGGGAAAGGTTTGAATAACTGTAGTGCATATGTGCTTCTAGAGTTGTTGTTGTTTAAACCACATTGTTTGAATGTGGAAGTGCGTGACCAAGTACACGGTGGCTTAAAGTCACTTTTTGTTTCCTACTAGAAAGCACATCTTTCAACACAACAAACCCCATTGGGGAATATGGATGCATGCTTAAGAATGGAAACCTGCTTTTAAGAAATCATTTTTCTATTGAAGGGCTTCTCTAGATGAGGTGTTTATCCCGTGGCTTTACTAATGCTGCTTCTTCCATTTTCACTGTGGAAGGGAAAGTGTGTCCATTACATGGGTCGTGTCCCCCCCTCCCGGGGTTTGTATTACTCTGCCTTTCTATATATTAACCAACCACAAGGTTGTGCTGTGGCATAGCAGAATTGCAATAATACAGGCTTTGTTCCGGGTTGAAATTTAATACTGCACACTCCTTGCTATAAAAAAATCCCAGGAAAATGGCTGAAAAACACAGGAGGGACCCTGAAGAATGACGACACTATGAAAAGGCCCTACAAATTTCTGGGAGTGAGACATCACAAGTGCACAATACATACCTCATGTACAGAAGCCCAAAGATGAAAAACACATGTGTAAACAGTACAAGGCACATTGTTCAGTGTCCAAAATTGGGACAAAGTTCCTTTGTACCCCAGTGCAAAAAAAGTAATATATGGCTTCACCATTAAGAGTTGGGAGGACTTGGGTAAAGATGCCTTCTGTACAATTTACCACTGTTGTGCCAGAGCATTTACATCTCGCTAGCCCCCCCGCAGCAAACACTGATAATCTTCTCAAAGATTCTGTTTCTGTTTGTTTCCCAACAGAAGAGCTATCTGCATTAAAATCTACAAATAGCAGCATACCTAATAGAACTGTCAGGGAGTACTGACTGGCAAAATTCAGTTCTCAATGATATAGGGCAAAGATAATCCCAGACACTAGACATCACTAAAAAGCAGAATTCACACAAAGTCTAAAATGTCCAGCTTGTAAGTTGCCACTCATCTGCTTGCCTGGGGCAAGTAGCAATTGGCCCCAGGTGAGTACTGAGTGGAAAACTACGCCATACTTCAGAAGCTGAATTGTGCTAAGTTGGTGAAGCACTGCTATCAGCTACATGTGTAACAGAGAGAGAGAATGCAAGCTTGGGCTGGCATGCTAAAGGTGTCTTGCCAATCCCTCTTTGTGTTCCTTTGCTGCTCCTGGTGTGTATGTATTGCAAATGGGCAATAAGAAATAAAGAACAATGAACCACCACAAACCAAAAAAGAGTCAAAGGGATGGGCTCTGGTGCATGTGCATAACCTAACGCTCAGCTTCAAGCAAATCAAATCTTGATTAATACAGACTACAATGCCTTATAGAAGTATTCACCCTCATTTGACTTTTCCACATTTTGATGTGCTACAACCTGGAATTGAAAATGGATTTAATTGGCATTGTTACTTGATGTACAGAAGAAACTAACTCAACACTGTGAAGGTGCAAAATATTTTTTATTGTGGCACAAAAGTTAAGTAAACAAAAACAAATGGGCATTTGTTGGTTATGTAAGTATTCACCAGCCTGAGTCAATACTTGGTAGCAGGGATGGGGACTCTGACTCGAGGACTCGACTCGTGAGTCGGACTGAGTCCCCCCTCTGACTCGAGTCCCAATATTTTTAATGGGACTCGAGACTCGACTCGGGACTCGAGACCAAGGACTCTTCAACATCCCTGGGCTGTGCCAGAAGGAGTGGAGAGAAGTGCGATCGCCAGCGAAGATTTTATTTTTTTAAATCATTTTCCTAAAATGCAACCTTTCAGACATTTTGGGTTTGGCTGCCTCTGCCTGCCTGCTTTGGGGTTCCCTGCCTCCTCTGCCTGCCTGGTTATTTTGGGTTTGTCTGCCTGGTCTGTTCTTGTCAAAATCAGTTGCAGAGTTTTGAAATAAAAAGGCACACTTGTGTGGCTTAAATAAATTCTAGACACATCTGAAGTAGCCTTATTTTGTTGGAGAAAACCCCCATTGATTTTAATAGGGACTCGTGGAGTCAGTTTTGGGAGTGACTCGGGACTTGGGACTCAGGAGTCACCACTCGGACTCGAGACTCGACTCGTGACTCGACACCAAGGACTCTTCAACATCCCTGCTTGGTAGAAGCAACTTTGGCAGCAAGTACCAGGCTACAAAGGAAGAGTACAGGCAGGTAGCACAGAATTGCAGGGATGGTGTCAGGAAGGCTAAAGCTGAGAATGAGCTGAGGTTAGCAAGGAATGCTAAAAGCAACAAAAAAGCTTTCTTCAGATACATGCATAGTAAAAGACAGGAAAGAAATGGTGGTTCAACTACGCAATGAGGACAGCAAAATGATAACAGATGACAAAGAAAAGGCAGAAGTGTTCAATTCCTGCTTCAGCTCAGTCTTCTCCCGAAAGAGGGTCTATGACCCCCTGGCAAACCTGAAGTACAAGCTGAAGGGGCAGGATTGCAGCTTGAGATTGAAAGGCAAATGGTCAAGGAGCACCTGATTACTCTGAACGAGTTCAAATCTCCAGGGCCCGATGAACTGCATCCCATAGTAACAAAGGAACTGACAGAAGAACTCTCAGAACCACTGTCTATTGTCTTTGAGAAATCATGGAGGACGGGTGAAGTGCCAGATGACTGAAGGATGGCTAATGTTGTTCCTATCTTCAAAAAGAAGGATCCTGGGAACTACAGACCAGTCAGTCTGACATCAATCCCTGGGAAAATTCTGAAGCAGATTATAAAGCAGTCAGTCTGCAAGCAACTTGAAAACAATGCAGTGATTACTGGAAGCCAGCATGGATTTGTCAGGAACAAATCCTGCCAGACTAATTTGATCTCAATTTTTGATCAGGTAACCTCCCTTGTGGACTGTGGGTATGCTGTGGACATAATATATCTGGACTTCAGCAAAGCTTTCGACAAAGTGCCTCATGATATCCTGATTAGCAAGCTAGCTAAAAGTGGGCTAGATAGAACAACTATCATATGGATCCACAGTTGGCTACAGAATTGGACTCTGAGTGCTTATCAATGGTACCTTCTCATACTGGGGAGAGGTAACAAGTGGGGTACCACTAGTAATGTGTCCGTTCACCTCGGGTGGGTGTAGCGGGCTGAAATTGGCCCCGCTGATGTCCGCGTGAGGCTCGTGTGGGCCTACCTGTTGCTGGTGGTGGCTTGCCGCGGTGAGGCGAGCCGCCCGCGCCAGGATCCTGCTCAGCCCTGTTGCCCTGGTTTCCCCGCCAAAAACATAGTGCGGGGGTCCAGCGCGCTGGAGCAGCGCCCCAGCGCAGGCGGCGCTGGCAGCTCGAGTGGCATGGAGAACGCTCTGCGCTGCTCAGAAGAACGAGGCGGGGGCGCTGCCACGGAGAGGAGAGGCAGCGGAGAAGCGAGCCCCTCCCCCAGGTTTGTGAACACTGCTGGGTACCGCAGGGCTCAGTCCTGGGCCCAGTGCTCTTCAACATTATTAGTGACTTGGATGAGGAGGTGCAGGGAATGCTTATCAAGTTTGCAGATGACACTAAATTGGGTGGAACAGCTAATACTCTGGAAGACAGAAACAGAATTCAAAGTGATCTCGATAGGCTGGAGCGCTGGGCTGAAAACAAGAGAATGAAATTTAATACGGATAAATGCCAAGTGCTGCACCTAGGGAAAGGAAACCAAATGCAGAGTTACAGGATGGGGGACAGTTGGCTCAACAGTACTTCAAGTGAGAAGGACCTTGGAGTTGTTGATCAGGAGTTGTAGTAGATCAGATGTTGTAGATCAGATGTTGAATATGAGCCAGCAATGTGATGTGGCTGCAAAAAAAGGCAAATGCTATTTTGGGCTTCATTAATAGAAGTATAGCTTCCAAATCACATTAAGTACCGATAATAGTTCCCCTCTACTCAGCACTGTTTAGGTCTCATCTTGAGTACTGCATCCAGTTCTGGGCACCACATTTTAGGAAGGATGTAGACAAACTGGAAAGGGTTCAGAGGAGGGAAACAAAGATGATCAGGGGACTGGAAATAAAGTCCTATAAGGAGAGACTGAAAGAACTGGGCATGTTTAGCCTTCAGAAGAGAAGACTGAGGGGAGATATGATAGCACTCTTCAAGTACTTGAAAGGTTGTCACACAGAGGAGGGCCAGGATCTCTTCTCTATCATCCCAGTTTGCAGGACATGGAATAATGGGCTCAAGTTACAGGAAGCCAGATTCTGTCTGAACAGCAGGAAAAACTTCCTGACTGTTAGAGCAATACGTCAATGGAACCAATTGCCTAGGGGGAGACAGTGGGCTCTCCCACCTTGGAGGCACTCAAGATGCAGCTGGACAGCCATCTGTCAGGGATGCTTTAACCTGGATTCCTGCACTGAGACGGGGGGTTGGACTCGATGGGCTTATAGGCCCCTTCCAACTCTACTATTCTATTAGTCTTATTGGGTAAGTATCTGTTAGCTTTACACATCTGGATCCTGCAATATTTGCCCATTCTTCCTGGCAAAATTGCTCCATCTCTGTCAGGTTGGATGGGGACTGTTGGTGAACAGCAACTTTCAAATCTTGCCAGAGATTCTCAATTGAATTGAGGTCTGGGCCACTATAAGACTTTCAGGTTCTTGTTTTTAAACTACTCCAGTGTTACTTTGGCTGTATATTTAGGGTCACTGTCTTGCTGGTAGGTCAATCTCCACCCTAGTCTCAAGTCCCTTGCAGATTGAAACAGGTTTTCCTCTAGAATTGCCCTGTATTTGGCTCCATCCATCTTGCCATCAATCCTGACCAGTTTCCCAGTTCCTACTGAGGAAAAGCATCCCCACAACATGATGCTGCCACCACCCCGCTTCACCATGTGGATGGTGTTCTCATGGCAATGAGCACTGTTGTCTTTGCCCCACATAGCGTTTTGTGGCAAGGTGAAAAAGTTCAATTTTGGTCTCATCAGACGAAAGAACCCTTTTCCACGTTTGCTGTGTCTCCCACGTGCCTTTGCAATCTCCAAATGGGCTTTGATATGGGTTTGTTTCAGCAATGGCTTTCTCCTCACCACTCTTCTGTAAAACCCAGCTTTGTGGAGCCTCTGGGTGATAGCTGTCCCATGGATAGTTTCTCCCATCTCAGCTGCGGGTTTCTCCAGCTCATTCAGTTACCATTGGCCTCTTGGTTGCTTCTCTGACTAATGCCCTCCTTACCCGGTCACTGAGTTTTGGTGGACGCCCTTCTCTAGGCAGAGTCGTGGTTGAGCCATATTCCTTCCATTCTGTAAGAACAGATCTAATGGTGCTCCAGGGAATGTTCATAGCTCAGGATATATTTTTAAAGCCCAACCCTGATTGGTGCTTCTGCGCAATTTTATCCCAGAGTTGTTCCGATAGCTCCTTGGTCCTCATGATGCTGTTTGTTTAGATGTGCTCTCCAACAAACTCTGGGGCCTTCCTGAAACAGGTGTATTTAATCTGAGATCATGCCACTGGAATTGCACACAGGTGGACTCCATTCAACTACTTACAGTACAGTACAGTATGTGACTTCTTTAGGTACATCACAGCACAGGGGGTGAACACTTATGCAACCAAGTGCTAGTTTGTTTTTGTTTACTTAGCTTTTGTGCCACAATAAAAATATTTTGCACCTTCACAGTGTTCAGTATCTTGTGTACATGAAGTGGTAACAATGCCAATTAAATCCATTTCAATTACATAACAAAATGTGGAAAATTCAAGGGTGTGTGTGTGTGAATACTTCTGCACGGCACTATAGGTTACTTACCTAGAGCATTAAAGGTCCAATGCTAGAGCTGGGATCTTGAAAGTGATTCTGAAATGACTGAAGATTTACTGCAGTGTCTGTTTGACTACAGATAATAATTAGAACTCACTAGCTTTTCCTGTAAAGCCAAGGAGGAATTACTATCAATTCTGAATCAAGAATGATTGTTACCTAGCCATTCTCTAGAGACTCTTAGATCAGTGGCGATCTCCTAGCAGCTTCTAATACATTTTCTCTGACCTTTCTGATTAAATTAGATAGCATGTGCTTTGAACTTAGTTTTGTACATTTTTATTTAAAAATATTACAGCACAATCCTAAGCACGTTTACTCAGAAGTCCCTCTGAGTCCAATGGGGCTTACTCCCTAGTAAGTGCTTAATAAACACAACTGAAAGGTTTGTTCATGACTATGAATGTTGCAAACCTGGGTCCCACTCTTGTATGACTTTTGGTCCTGATCCCAAGATTTTCATACCCAGAATACTTTCCACTTCTCCACTTGAAACTATGTTTGGCACTGAAACTTCTGACTACAGGTTTGGAATTTGGGATAAAAACCAAGATTCACTCCCTCCATGGTCATATCCTGTAGATGATTACTGCTATTACATTCTAGTCTCTGGGGACCTGCACCAAGTGAGATACAATGAGTGGCTTATAGGGAGAGGGCCTTTTCAGTGGTGGTACTCAATGCTGGCCCTCAAGAGATGTCTAACTTTGGGGTTATTTTGACATTAGGCAAACCATATGGCCTTTTAATGGCCAAAACAAATCTGTGTCTAGCAGTTACATTTCCCTGCTAGTTTTACTCTGGAATAGCTATAGGGAGCCTAGTCAGGACCCTAGCATCTACTGTAGCATAAAAATGTAAAAAGGACACAGACACAGATCTAAAGTAATGTCAGTTTTTACCCTAAGACCTCTTACAATCCTTTAACTTTAAAGCTTCTATAAACCTGTTTTATGTTTGGTTTTTGTACTTTAATATTTTATTAATACTGTAAGATGCCCAGAGACCATTATTGGTAAGCATATGCATGATGTAAATAAAAGCAATAATAAAATAAGTACATGTACAAGCTGGATGGTGGATTTTCTAGATCAGGTCATTCATGACCTGATCCAGAAGGGCAAATCTATTGTAACACTTTCCTTTGAAAAGATGACATAATCCAATTCAGAAGTGCAATTCTTATGAGGTGAAAAAGTGTAAAAATAAGTAGAAAAGGAGGGAAGATAGAATCTATCTGAAATATGATGCATGGAATATAAGTAATGGGAAGATTAAAAGCATCTGGAATATGCAAGAAATTAATTATCTGCTTAAGGAGACCAGAATCTCTAGTTCTTTTACAACGAACTCACTTGAAACAAACATATAACAGGCTGAAGTGTGGTTTTCTCCTTCCATATTTCCACTAGCTACAATTTTAATCACTAAGGGCACAATCCTATGCAAGTTTAGGCAGAAAAAAGGTCTACAACTCCCAGCATGCCCCAGCGTATGTCTAAACTTGCTTAGGATTGCGTCTTAAGAAACTCAATTTCCATCTAGGTGAAATGAAAATTGGATAAGGGAAAAAGGTGTGCCATGCTGCCAGTACTGACAGATTCACAAGCTTCTGTTGTAATTAATATCCTCCTTTAGTTAGCTATTCGTAGCAGTGTGCCCTGTCAAATATAGTGGCAAGAACATGATTGTGGCGTAAGCTTTTGTGGGCCAGAGACCACCATCACTTGTATAGAGTGGTCACCTAAATGGGTATATGTACTCTGAATACTGAGAAAACAAGCAAAAATGAGTGTTTACGAAGTTGATGTCAAAAGGTCAAACAAGATAGCTGTAGGTATATTACAGAGCACCAATTAATAAAGAACTTATTGAAATGAATACAATGTTCTATTTGTGGCATTTGGATTCAGCAAATCTTGGGAGTGGTTAGCTCATTATTGAAGTAGGTGCTTAAACTATTTATCTTGCTATAACTATTATTCATCAAAATCCAGTCGGGCAATACCTTTATAAGGACCAACCAAAATTCTGCAAGCTTTTAGGTTCTCCAGAATCCTTCATCAGACTAGCTGAGACAAAAGCAGGGGATGGGTTTTGAGATTGGGTCTATCTGAACTGTAAACTGCTCACCTGATGGCTGTAGCACCTGGCCAAATTTTTGGACTTTGTTTTTTCCCAAATCCCCTTGTTTATACCTCTCAGCCTGATTAAGAGTTCCGGAAATATTGAAAACTTCCACCATTTTGTGTAACTTTGGCTGCTAATAAAGGTATTGCCCAACTGTGGATTTGGGATTCCCCCCCCCCCCCCAAGGATCAGCAAGGCTACCTTTGTTTTTATTATTATTAATCAGTAGCTGCCATTCAGGACTGAGCCACACCAATGCAGACTGGATATTGCTAAACCAGGAGTTTGAGCTCTAAATCTCCAGGGGGTTCAAACTCTCAGCCACATGCCTGTTGCTCATTTACAAATTGCTGCTGCTAATTTATAAATTTGTCTCTTCTGTTTACCCCAGACAGCTGATAATAATGCTGCAAACCATTGGAGCTGTCTCAGAATGACAAAGGGGGAAAACGCAAAATGTGAAACTTCTGCTTTGTGTACTGCAGCCTGAAAGAACAGAATGACTGCAGGAACTGCCTTCCTCTCTGTGCTTCAGCAGCAGGTGGTCTCTCCTTGAATTAAACCTTGAAAACCTTGAATTAAAGGATACAGATAAAATGCAAGTTACTATCCAGGAAGAAAAAAAAAGGTGATTGTCACCTGGTAGGAGACAAGACAATGGTAGAGGCTCACGGAATTGAACAGGTTTTATCCCTGGAATGAGTAACATATGGTCATCACCCACTGAGGGTGCAATCCTATGGATGTTTAGTCAGAAAAAAGTCCTACAATTCCCAGCATGGCTGGCTGGGGAATGCTGGGAGCTGTAGGACTTTTTTCTATGGAATCCATAGGATTGTGCTGTTAGAGCAGGGACGTCCATACTATAGGCAAGGTGACATGGAGAAGGTAGATTTGGATTTACTGCTAGACCTCTGTACTACTACTACTAGATTTGTAATAGATCTGCAAAAAGGTTTCATTGATGAATAGCAAGTAAACTTGGATGATTTGTAAAGCCATTTTTAGTTTTACATGCATGTCGAGTAGGGTCAAGGTCTTCTTTGCCTTCATGTTACCTAGGCCATGTTCCCATTTGGAAGCAGACGGTTCTAGTGCTGACTCTGTTGGCTTTCCAATCTCCATAACGAACTGCAATCCTTCTTCACACTCCTCCACAGCTGTTTCAGCTTTTCAACACAGCTGGGATACCAATACACCACCAAATCACAGCACACTCAGAACTAATAAGCCTTTTTTTTACACTACATGATTGGTCCATGGGACTTAGTGCCAACCTGATATATAATATTTTCAATAAATTATGTTTTATATGTAACTGGAATAGATAAAATCCGAGGTTTTTTTTTTATGACTGCCAGAACTGGAAGAAAGCAACCATACCACTGCAAACACCACCTATGAGCACATTTCCATGTTTAAATAAACCTTTAATACTAACAACCACACTGTGTGAAACATTTGATGCATGGGCCATTCTAGTGCAGTAATATTCACCCTGATCCAACAACTTTAATATGCGCATGGAAATAATTTTCTACCCATGGAATTCCTTCTGGCTTGACCACACACAGACATGGCTATTGTACAGGGAAGATCTCTCACTTCAGGATCCTGTCTGAGAAGTAAGCAGTGTTATCTATTTGATGCTGTCAGTGCCATTATCGGCTCAGTGTAGAAATTCTCTCTATTTTGTGGAAAACATAACATTCTGGCCCGGCTCCAGATGGCAGGCATTGTATATGCAGGCACCAATGCACCGGGCCACCTTTCTTTGGTCCTGGCCAAGGTGCCCTACCCCTCCTATTGTTTGGTTTTTTAAAAAAAAAGTTTAGCAGCAGCTAGGACTGCTTTAAAATAGGTATCTGTTGGTGCTGAAAACTGTGGGCTCAAAGGAGTAGTTTCATGGGTTGAGACTCAAACGCTGCTTCTGCCTTGTATTAAGTCTGTTGGGCAAGTTACTTGTTCTTTGCTGCACCACCCATAGCAGCCATTTTGTACCAGTGGCCAGGACAGTTTATCAAATTGTCAAATGTACCCACAGCCCAAAAAGGTTGCCTACCCCTGCTATAGAGAGTGAAGTACTATATTTGGTGTTACTGTATGGTACAAGAAAACTTCTTTTAGGTGAATTTTTCATAAGAGATTGGAAAGATCAAATATTTACCCTGCCCATCAAAGAAGTTCATAGCTTTCCACATCCCCTTTTAGCCTCACAACAACCTTGTAAGGTAGGTTAGTCTGAGGGAGCATGACTGGGCCAATGTTACCCAGTAAGCTTTGTGGTTGATGGGCAGAATTAAACCCAGATCTTCTCATCCAATTAACAAACCACCACGCATTGGTTGTCCATAATGTCTGACTGCAGAACAAATTCTAAGAACAGATGCCCACCTGAATGTATCTTTTCCTTTGCATACCCTGCGCCAGAGGGTTCACAAATACAAATGAAGAAGCCCAACTTCACTTTAGAAAGTATACAATGCATCCAGATAATCACTTCATATACACTACCTTTACAAAATCTATTTTAAATATGAATTTGCACCTATATTCTGCCTAAGCTTCTCTGAAACATACCAAGTTCTACATCATTGGCAGCTCATTCCAGTGCTGAATACTTAAGAACTCCTCCCTATACACACGTTTAAATTATACTTCCTGTAATTTAAACCGTTTCTGCTATGATATAAGGCCTTTAATATGAAACATATGAATAGCTTTGCATATTTTAAAAATTACTACAAAACACAGTATTATACCACAGAATTGTATGTTACATATAATAGAACATTTAGCAAATGAATGGGATTGACGATGTGGAAGTGTTGCAGCAACATCTATTGGCTAACAGCCAAATCATTTTGACTTAGAAGGGACTTTATTGCCAGGTAAGTGGGTATAGCATTGTAGCATAAGAGTGCAATCCTGTGTCCATTCAGAAGCCTCATTGAGTTCAATTGGGCTTACTCCCAGGTAAGTGTGTATAGATTCATTGCTATTAGAAGCCCAAGTGACGTTTGTGGCATGGAGTGCCTTTTACCAACTTTGGCTGTCCATTAACGATACCCCTTCCAGGATTATAGCTTAACCATGCATTGGTAACCTCAAGACTAGACTACTATAATGCTCTCTATGTGGGGCTGCCCTTGAGGCTGGTTCAGAAGATGCAGCTAGTGCAAAATGCTACAGCAAGGTTCTTGAATCAATTGCCTTGCCATGCACTCATAACACCTGCACTGAATGAGCTGCACTGGCTGCCAGTTTGCTACGGAGCTAGGATCAAGGTATTATTGACAATATAAAGCCCTAAACAACGTAGCACCAAGTTACCTGAAAGATTGTCTTTCCCTATATAGACATGTTAGACCACTACGATCTTCAGGGGAGGCTTTGCTGTCCATGATACACCCTGCAGATTCTCACCTGGCAGCAACACAGCACTGGGTCTTTTCTGTGGTGACACCCTCCCCCTGGAATGAGCTCCCCTCTGCAATGTCAGGCACCCATGATCATATCGATAATTATTAAAAAAACTTGTTTATGTTGGCTTTTCCCAACCATTAACTTGTCTAAATGTTGTTGTGCTTTTATAATGTATTATATATTTTGCTGTAAACTGTGTAGAGATTTTTAAAAATGGGAAGTGGTATATAAATATTTTAAAATAACAAATATAGGATTGTAGCCTTTGTGCATTCTGTGTCATACTTTTTTCCCCCATAATAATTTTTAGTTGTCAAAACATTATTTGCCCGAGATGTATTAACCTTCTAGTCAAGTTATGACATACACAATGCCTTCTGGAATTGCATAACTCATAATAAAGATAAATTGGAGGAGAGGGAAGAGATTCTTCAAAAGATCTTGATTCTGTTTCTAGACAATTTCAATGCTGTTTTTTGTCAAATGAACTCCAGAGCATCAAGTTTGATTTTGTTGTGGTATCAACTTCCCTGCATATCTGAGGAAAATAATCATCACAGGATACTACTTTGGGTTTCTGTTTCTGTGTGCCATATTTGCAAAATGATACAGTTACAGCTTGTGTTTAGTGTGTGAGTGTGTGTGTGAAACAGGAAAGGGGATTTGAATTTTCCATACCCTCAAACATTGATAGGGTGAAAACATAAGCTCGCTTTGTGTTAAAATTGTGTAAATTAAGAATTAAGGGTATCACTTAGTATCAAATGGGAAAGGGGTAGCCGTTATCTATATATAAAAAAAAGTCTTATGGCACCTTAAAGACTAACTGATTTATTGTGGCATCAATCTAGCATTTGTGGACTAGAGCTCACTTCATAAGATAAATGGAGGGCACAAGCCTAGTATGAAGTGGATCTGGGAGAGAGGACAGTGAGCAGCATTAAGAAGATGGAAAATACTGAAATTGGGAGGATGGGAAGCACTGGGGGAGGAGTTTACAGTGCAATCCTATACATGTCAACTCAGAAATACCCATTGACCTCAATGGGACTTACTCCCAGGTAAGTTTGTATAAGATTGCAGCCTTTATGCGGGGGTTGGGTTGGGGAGATTTAAAATCAAGTTTAACTTTATATGTAATACTCTAGACATTTTCATAAGATACCCTGAGCCTTTGAGATAGGACAGAATAAAACTCCATCTTATAAGATCCATCCATAATTGGAAGCCAATTTGGGAACTTTGGATGGAAATCACCTAATACCACAATCTTATGCAAGTCTACTGAAACTAAGTCTCACCGAGTTCAATGGGACTTACTCCCTGTGTTTAGGGTTGCAGTAGAAGTTGCATTTCCAAACTGCAGTTGATGTTCTGCAAAGGGCAGGTGCAGTGGCGCTTAACTCTTTCTCCACACACCACTTAATGCTTGCAGTGCCAACTACCTGCTTTCCAGACTCATTGCCGTCGGTCACCAGCTTTCCTCACAACTTTGGAGCTGCTGGAGATCACTGTTGATGATCCCCACCCACCTCTGTGGCTCAAAGTTGAGAGGAAGGGTCACTGCTTGTCACAACTGCCAGAGTGAGTGGAAGCCTATTAGCTCACACACAGTAACTTCGGTCCAGCAGGCCTTGCCAGTACATGCATTCTGACCCCTAGAACGCTTCCCAGAATTCTATGCAACACATTAGAATTTTCTGAGATGCATGGCCTGACTGACAAGTCAATGTAGAATAGGTTTCCTCAATGAGAAAGTGTGAAAATCATTGCTTTAGGCCACAGCTTCTCAAACTGTGGTTCATTCAGGTGATCTAGTTGCAGAACAGTTGAAAATATCTATCCTTGGCCTTGCACTTCATATATTTTTTTATTATGGAGATCAAGGCAGTTTTGACCAGGGCCAGGTTATTGAAGAGGCTAATAAGTCATTGGCCTAGGCCAGGGCATGCAATTTTCATAACCTAGTACTGGTGTTGTTGATCCCAGTACCAAAGAAATGTTTTACAAATCAGCTGTGTATGTACATTGATTTGTAGAACAAAGAGTATATGTAGTCCACCAGAATTCCTAGCAATTTTCAAGTGGTCCGTGGGAAATGAAACTATGAGAACTGCTGCTCCAGACTGCCTCTCCACTGGTTATATTGGGGTATTTGTTAACATCTATATAGCTATTTCAATGCAAGCTGGATTAGCTTCAAATCATACCTGAACAATTACCCCTGGTCTCTCCACCTGTTGGAGGGCATTCAAATTTAGCAAGACCTAGTTTGTGCAGAGACTATTCCGTTCTAAAGCTAACAAACTGTTTTACAAGTACACCTGGAGGATTTGCTATTTCAGTGAACAAGGTTCCCCCATTTTGAATTTACTCCCAAGAAACATTAGGATTGGGCTGTAATCCTTAAGCAATCTCATCCACTCTGCTAGGACAGGGCAGGTTTATTTTGTTTGGGCTTTGTGCAGGCCTGTGCCTTTAAGAGAGTACTGGGTAACAGCTGCTGAGATGGACTTTCCCTTTCTATTCTGGTAGGCTTGTCCATCTCCTCTTCATGCCAAATTTCTGACAGTAACGCAAGCGATTTACACTGAGCACACCAAGTCTTAAACGGAGTACATCCCAATCACATGCATGTTTAATCAGAAGAAAGTTCTGTTATGAGGTTACTAACTAAAGGTGGATAGGAAGCACCTTTAGCCCCATGAAAGCGGGGTGGAGTTGGGGTGGGTAGTTAGAGGCTCTTCTGACATCTTCTGCTCACCTCTTTATAATTTAAAAAGTAAATTCACAATTTAATTCTGTCTACCACTCCCTCTCCTTCCCGTCTACTGGAGTACGCTGCAAAAACCAACCCACTTCTGCAAACCGCACGCTTTCCGAATTTGCCACCCGAAATGCAATCTCCTGGAAAAACCAACAGGCAAGGCCGGCTCCGGGCAGAGCGGAGGTACGCAGCAGGTTCAGAAAACCCACTGCGCTTGCTCCCGAGCATGCCCAGTTAGGACGAAGCTGCAAAGTCAGAGCTATTGCAGGTTTTGATATTGACAGATCGTAAAGGCCTGAATTGCTTCCAATCAGCGTCCTTCGCTTTTTCAGCGGGATCACCCCCCCCCAGGTCTGGATTGGGTGGGCGGCACCCGGTGCAGCCCTATCCAGAAGGGGGAGAGAGGGAAAGAAAAGGGGAGGGTGAAGGGAGAGCTTGGAAGTCCCCTCTTACCAAAGTGTATATAGAGCAGGGAGGGCGCCACTTCTGGTCATATTCTGGCACGGCGGCCGGATCCTGCTACTGCAGCTGCAAAGATGGCTGTGTTAAGCCCGACTGTGCCTGAACTGGAGCGACTGCTGGAGAAAGACCCCTACTTGATTCCTTTTGAGCCAGACTTCCAGCGCAGGTAACAACCTAAACAGGCGCGCACCTGGACCCATCCTTCAGTGTTCCAATGGTGCCCATAACATCCACCTACTTCTCTCCCCCGCCCCCTTTTCTAACTCCACCACCCCATACTGTGAATCCCGTTGCCTTCCCTCACGGTTTCTCTCAGCAGAGGGAGAAAGAGGAAGCAGCCTGCGACACCTAGGAGCTCCTCTGCTACACTAGAACCTGTTTGCAGCCCGATCGTAGATAGGCTTCCTTGGGAGGAAGTACTCCCATTTGCAGCATGCATGATCCTACGTATGTCACCGCGGAAATAGGTCCCACCAAGTTCAGTGGGACTTCCTCCTCGGTGAATGTTCACTTGCCTTTTATTCTATTGGCTTGACTTCCTAAACTGTTTAGGATTGCAGCCTTGCGGCTCGAGGCTTTGCCTGGTTTTTACTTCCCAGTTTAAGGGGACCCCTCCCCCCGTTAAGTGTGCGTGGGGCTGTTGCAATAGCCTTAGCGCCAACAGCAGGGCTCTTGCCCAACCGGAGCGGGGAGGGAACGCAGCCCGGCGGTTATAATAGCACCAGAGCGGCTGCAGTCTCTTCCCAGATTCTAGCGTCGAATTGTTCTCTGTCGTCGCTGTCTGAAGAGCCGCGGTTGCAAAATAAGCCCCGCAGACCCCCTTCCTTCCCGTGCACTTTCGCGAGTCTCTCTCCCTGCGTGAGTGTCGCGCGCTCCGCAGCTTGTGACGAAGGGATGCTTCTGATTGGTGGAAGAGAGCCTAATTGCCAGTTCCGCCGCGAGTCCACTCCGACGCAGTATGGCTTCGCATGCGCCCCCAAATCGGAGCAAGCTCTGTAGGATGCGCTGAAGCCAAGCGGCTGCCCTCACTCGCGATCTTGCCCTCAGTGAGTGGAGAATGCGGCTTTAATGCTGTAAAAAGTGCTCCGAAGGGCCCTTTATTCTGCATAGCGAGGGGGGCTTTCACCTGTATTCTAAACATCCAGTATTTAAAACATGAATAATTAGAGCGGGGAAGGAGTCCACAGGCTAAATAAGCCAGAAACACAATGTTTAAATATCCTTAGGTAAAATTAGAGGAGAGGAGGAGCTCTTCGTCGTCGTCGTCGCCTCCTCCTCCCCCTTCTGCCACTTATATAGTATGCCGGAGTTGCAGTCCTATACTTGTTTACTTAGGAGTAAGTCACGTTGAACTCAGTGGAGCTTCTGAGTAGGTGTGTACAGGATGTTAATTTTCTAAGGGCACAATCCTATGCATATTTAGGCAGGAAAAAAAAGCCTGCAACTCCCAGTATACCCAGCCAGCCATGTTGGCTGGGGAATGCTGGGAGTTGTGAACCTTTTTCTGTCTAAATATGTTATAGGATTGTGCCCTAACAGTGCAATCGTATATGTACCTAGGAAACAAGCCCCATTGAGTTCAATGGGATTTACTCCCAGGTAAGTATGTATAGAATTGCAGCCTAAGGGCTTGATGGTGCAATCCTGTACAGTCATGCCTTGAATTGAGAGCATAATTCGTTCCGGAAAGGTGCTTGTAATCCAAAACACTCATATCAAAACGAAATCCCCCCCAAAAAATTTGTACAGAGATTTTTAATTTAAGATGTACTACAGTACTTGTATTGCAAGACGTTGCTTGTATATCAAGTAAAAAAAAATTAAATAAATATTTAAAAATTTGCTTGTCTTGCAAAACGCTCTCAAACCAAGTTACTTGCAATCCAAGGTATTACTGTATATATATTTTCCTAAGAGTGATCTCTATTGAACTCAGTGGGACTTCTGAGTAGACATGTATAGGACTGAACTGTTATACTCTTTGGTTTGGATCGCTGGATACTATGATACCTTAACTTGAGATCATGGAAGGAAAGTTTCCTGTTCTCTGTTCCCAGCTGCAGCCACCTGAGCCCATCCATGTAAACGTATATCTGGAGTTGTGGTGTGTGTGTGTGTTCCCTGAACAGTATGAGATGAGGCTTGGTGGACTGCTTGGGGGAGGAGGGATGGGAAACATTCCTTTTGTGATCTTTCTTAACTTACCTGTTTCTGCAGGTAAAATTACCATTTTACCAAAGGAGTCAGGTAGTGTAGTGGTTAGAGTGCTGGACTGGGACTCGGGAGGTCCGGGTTCTAGTCCCCGCTCAGTCATGAAACTCGCTGGGTGACTTTGGGCCAGTCACTGACTCTCAGCCTAACCTACTTCACAGGGTTGTTGTGAGGATAAAATGGAGAGGAGGAGGAGGATTATGTAAGCCGCCTTGGGTTCCTTGCAGGAAAAAAGGTGGGGTATAAATATACGGTAATAAATAAATAAATAAAATTTATAAGTAGAGATCTTGGGCTAGGGAACTGTGAGTTGCCAAAGGCCACCTTATTGCTGCAGTTGCAGTAGGATTTGAACATTGAGTTCCCAGATTAATAGCAAATTCTCTCTTTACTGGGCCATATGGTTTGCCAGAGCATGGTAGTGCGAAAGGGAAAAATATAGTAAATTAGACACTGTTCACAGCAGCATGATGTTGTGGATAGTGTGGACTTGAAGCCTTGGTTCTAATTTCTGCTCCACCTGAAGCTTATGGTTCGCCTTGAGTCAGTCATTGTGTCTCAGCTTAAGAGTTACTTTGCGGGCTATGCTGATCCTGAGGAAATAATTGATAAATTTATATGTAAAATCTAATTCCTAATATTTTGTCACACAAATCTTATCGCTGTGGGGCTATGTAGATGGAAGAGTTAGATAGGAGCACTATCTTTTCCCAATGACTGGGGTCACAGAGAAGAGCATGGGTGATGGCCAATGCTGGGGAGCAGGTTCAGACTCCACCCCAATAGTGTCATCAAGTGCTTCCCTTTCCTTTTTTCCAGGAGAAGTGCAGCACTGCACTTGGGAACTCTGATGGCAGTGAAACCACCAGTGTTACAATACTGGCATGGAACCCACAATGGGCTGCAATTGTCTAATGATGAACATTTTTCTAGTACATAATAGTCTCCTCATTAATAGGAGATAAAACAAGGAGGGAGCAGAATGATGTGCCTTAAAGAGGAGTATCTTCCAGAAAAGTAGCCATGTTAGCCTGTTGTTTATTTTTTTTAAAAAAGAACATAGTCCTGTAGCACCGTAAATATTAAAACATGTTATGGCATAAGCTTTTGGGGGGCAGTATCCTATGCTGCCGCAGTGCCTCTGCTTTTGTGTTGTGCTAGTGGTGGGTTCCATGGGCACAACAGGAAGTAGCACTTCCTAGAACAATCTGCAAGCAAGCTGGAAGCAAAATGCACATTTCTGGAACGGGGGTCAGTGAAGTCCCCTTCTGCTAGATCCGCTGACCTGTTCCGCTCCGGAAATGAGTGTTTCGGCTTGTTTCCGGTTCTTTTAGGACGTGCAAGTGGTGGGTTCCGCTGACATGCGGGCAGTATTGGTTACTGCCTATGGACTAGAGTCCACTTCATCACATGCATGTATTGCTACTTTTAAACTGTTGTCATATAGGAGAACATCACTGAAGAAGCATTGTGTGGCATTTTCCAGGCATAATTGGTTAGAATTTGCTGCTGTCACTACCAGGGAAGCTTTTAATAGCAGATTATGAAATGTTCGCGGGTTTTTTTGGGGTTTTTTTTTTTGCCAGAATAAGGTGGTGGCACACTTCAACACAGTGTTGAAAAGTGCTAGTGGCCATACTTTCTGAGAGTACATTAACAGAACACTTTATATTTAGTGTCAGGTTTTATATACCGGTATGTAGCAACAATTAAAACAGAACTCTCCAACTGTTTGTAAAACGAGAAGTGTTTGAAGATCTAAAGTGGAGTTGTGTATTAAGGTTTTTTGGGGGGTGGGGGGTGGAGACAAGCCTGATAGAAAACTTTCTTTATTCACTGATAGGATAAAAGTATATACGGTACTTTAAAAATCCATTGTTTTCATAGTAGCGGTCAAAGGTGATGTTAACACCAATGTGAATGTGAAGGTTTACCCTGCATAGGTTTGAAACTGCTGAGTTGCAGTGACTTAACCAGCAGTGGGCGGGGATCGTGACAGAGAGGCTATAGGACCCTGCAGATCCTGACCTTTCCTCTTCCCTCCTTGGCCACCCTCCCACCCCCTTTTTGCATCCCCCCCTGCCCCAGCTGTTGCAGCCTCAGAGGAGCAGCTGCTGTGGTGCTTTCTGTGGCAGCTGAAAGGGAGCAAGGCCAGGGCAGGCAGAACGGCCCAATATCAGATTCCCCCTCCCCAGGTCGTAGGAATGTCTATGGCAGTGATGGCGAACCTTTTTGAGCCCGAGTGCCCAAACTGCAACACAAAACCAACTTATTTATTTCAAAGTGCCAACACTGCAATTAAACCTGGATACCGAGGTTTTAGTTTTAGAAAAACAACTCATACAGTTGTCCAAACTAATTAACATCTTTTGTCTTAAAAGAAAAACACAATAACAGAGCTTTCAATGATACAAACAGTTTTTTTGGGGGGGGAAAATCAACTCAAAAAATTATTATAGTACTACATTGTACACATAGCCTGAAGGGAATTTATACAAACTTCATTGTACACATAGTAGCCTGAAGGGAATTTTTACAAACTTTTAAAATAATTAGGCACATGTATTTTTGGATAAGGGATTCCCAACTTGTAATATGATTATATGCCAGACTGAAATTGTATGGGGCAAGCTTTACCCCGGGTCCTTTCCCTGCTTCTACAGGTGTCAGGTTAGTAAAAGTAAAAGTCAACCTGTACTAGGATGAGCAAGATAAACAAGAAAACTAAATGTGCTTAACACATTTTAAACACTTTATGTTTTGGACTGCAAACACTGCATTAGGTAAAAGTTTGCATTGGGCATGCTTTTGCACAATTAATGTGATTGTTGCTATTGCATGCATGCTGATAATTTGTCAAACCTTGGCTCATACTCTGTTAGTTTGAGAGCAACACATGCAGCACTCAGGTCAACTGTTAGGGCTTTACATCCAAGCCATGCTCTGTGCATCATTCTTCAAAATCTTTTAAATGTGATAACAATGTAGAAAATAATTCTGTAACAGGAATTCTAGAATAAAATCATTCTGTTCCACACTGTGAGAAAGAACAAAATCATTAGTATTTTGCAGGAGGGGACAGTCTTTTTGCGATCTGGTGACCAATGGCTCGAGTGCCCACAGAGAGGTCCCTGCGTGCCAGCTGTGGCACCCGTGCCATAGGTTCGCCATCAATGGTCTATGGCCTCAGGAGAGGGAATCCGACCTATCCTTCAGTCCCTGAGCCCCTCTCCCAGGGACCATAGGATTGCTCTGTTAGTGACATTTTCTTTTGAGTCAGCATGAATAGGATTGCCCTACATGCCTATTGCAACAAAAGGAGCATGGTCTTGTTTGAGACACCTTAAGGACACAGATTTATTGTGGGATAAAGTTTTATGGACTAGAGCCCGCTTCATCTGTATTTAAATGTATTTTATCATGTTGTACATCGCCCAGAGTGGCCGGTTTGCCGGCCAGATGGGCGATCCAGAAATACAACAAATAAATAAATAAAATAAAATCTGACCCCTGAAGTGTATCCTCACTTGTCAGATTTTTATTTATATAGTGACAAATTCCAGAGGAGAAACCTGGTAGTCTGTTGCATGTGATGACATGGACTTTGGCCCAGGAAACCCTATGCCACTATAACTTTGGTAGTTTAAAATATGGTACCAGACTCTTTGGGTTTTTTTCTTATTTATATAGCAATACATACAGACATAGTGGTATAAAATGTTAAACAGTGGGACCAAAAGGTCATGAAAGACAAGAGGTCCAGGCTTTGACACTTCTGTGGAAAGCTATCTCTTTGTGTGTGTTTTTTCCCTGTTAGACTTTTTCTGTTAGTATTTATTACAGCGCTCAGATTTAAAACAGTGTTTAGGACAACTGCCTGAAAATTTTACAAGGTTAAAGTCCTATCTAGAAAAATGACTTGCACTAAAATGCATGTATTTAATTGAATTTTGTCATCTTGCCTATCCAAAATTGTAGCAAATCATATTTATTTATTTACTTACAGTATTTGTATACCACTCAAAATCTATCCATATCTGAATAGATTCCGGAGCGATGAACAATAAAAAGACAAAAACAGATAAAAGAAACAAAAACAATACATTGAAAACAGACTAAAATTACATTGGTGGTTGAAGAGCAGAGAAGGCTTCCTGGACCAAGGAGGTCTTCAGCAGGCACTGAAAGCAGCACAATGTCGGAGTCTACCTGACCTCCAGAGGCAGGGAGTTCCACAGAAACTGAGCCACCACACTGAAGGCTCTTCTCCTGGTGGATTCCAATCGGGCCATAGGTCCATGAGGAACCACCGAGAGCATGCCATCTGATGACCTCAGCCACCAAGCAGGTTGGTAAGGGAGGAGGTGCTCTTTCAGGTAACCTGGTCCCAAGTTGGTTCGGGCTTTGTACACAAGTACCAGAACCTTAAACCTGGCCTGGTAGCGAATACTATCAAAACAGAGCATACCTATCCTTTGAATATAATCCTTGTTTAAATCAATGATTCTAAATAAAGATAGCTGCTTCTTTTAAAGATGCCTGCACCCAAGTGCATCTGGTGTTGGGCACAATTGTGAAGCAAGGCAGTGGACTGAAGGCTTGTCCTCTATACTCTTCACAATGCAGTAATGGAGGTGGGGACTGGGGGGAGAAGCATTCACCTCTCCATAGCTATTTGAATGTGCTTTGAGTGCTGCTAAGAAATTCATGTCCTGAGTTATGTTTATTTTTTATGTTTAGCTGTAACAACAAAGACTCTTGTGGCACCTTCAAGGCTAAAACATTTATTACAGCGTAGACTTTTGTGGACTAGAATCCACTTCATCAGATGGATGAAGTGGTATTTGGACTTGATGGGTATACGGTATACACACACACAGTTGCAGAAGGGGGAAAATTGTAAGCAGTGAGATCAGAGGTAAAGAAAAAATGATGTTGGACGTTGGTCCTCTTGTTCTGGGGTATTTGCTTTTTAATATATAATAATGGTTTTACGTGCATTATTGTGTGATTTTGGTGGCGATGCTATATCGGTTGCTTATTATAAAGCAAAATAAAAGCAACAGTTCAAACAGTTCTTATCCAAGGACCAACCTTGTAACACCCTTGGCTGAAATCACTGAGGCGGACATGCATACGCACATGCATATGCCCCCCCCCACAAACACAGACACCCCCCCCCCCTTTGCCAACATAGTTCAAAGTCTTCTGTTCAAATGATCCCTGCTTCTGATCTCTTTCATCCTCTGCCTCTTGTTTGACACAGTCTTTGTGGCCTTGTGAATTAGTAACATGTCACCAATCTCTGGTTTAAATTGGCGAATTATGAGTAGAAGGGTAAAAGTATGGTCTTATTGCTTGTGTGGTGGGATTTGGGTACTGTGTTCATACATATAAATGTAATGCCGGGATTAAAGTTGTATCACTGTAAACTGCTCAGTTAACTAAACGCCGTAATGAATCCTTACATTCTGTACTATCTAGATGTCTTTTATCATTGGCTTGTTTCAGAGACATTGATCTCCAGAAGTAGGTACAATGCAAAATAATAAGGAATTGCTTCAAAGTAAATTTGTTAGGATTTGGTGCATATTGTTGAACAGAAGAGCATTTATGGCCATGACAGAAATGAGTGCTGCTGTTGCTGGTTCAGGAACAAAATCGAGCAATTATCTTTTCCCAACACCCTTCTGCTAAAAGGAAAACATAGTTGCAAAAGGGAGATGGAAAGGAAATAAATCTTCCTTCCTGTTACTTTCCTTCCCTGTCATTTCTAGAGTTTCAATTAGCTGCAGTGGTTGATGGAAATCAACCTTGGCATTTCTCCTGGCTTTGATTGGCTCTGATTCCTCAACCTGTGTCCTCCAGGTGTTTTCGATTACAACATCCATCGGTCCCAATGAGCATGATCAGTGGCCAGGGCTTGTGGGAATTGTCTGTAGGGCACCAGGTTAGGGAATGCTCGGTTGTTGTATCCTAAGTAATCTCCCAAAATATGTCTGCTGTAGTCTTTTCAGTGATGCAAAACTTGCTCTGTACTGTTTCTCCCACCCATCCTCTTAGCTAGAAGGCATCATCTCTCACACTCAGATATGTATTTTGCAGTCCAAAACCTGGAGGGAGGTTCTTGCCTATCAGGAAAACATTCCTTGTCACTTCCTTTCATTTATTAAATTAAACTAATCATCATGGACAATTAGCCAGATATCAACTTGACAAAAGATGGTCCCCCAACATGTATAACAAGTTTCTATGTTATCATAACTGGAAGAGGATGTTAGAATTTATTCTTAAACTGTTATGGTGGTTTTTTTTTTGTGGTTTTGGACTAAGGAAAACAACAACCATATTTTTACTACATGCATTAATGTAGTGATAGTTACACTCATTTGAGGACAAAGTTAGAAACAGTCTAATTTGTTGATCACTACTAATCATTTCCCCCAAATCATTTACTTTCACTATATTTAAATCTATATTAATATCTCTATTGCTGGAATTTTTCCTTAAGGCTAAACATGATTTGAATCTTCAAATTTACATTAGCTTTCTAAAATTTTAATGAGTAATTAGTTTAACTTTCACTGTATTGACTTTTCACTGGTATCTTTAACCTTTTCTCTAACAAGTAGAGGTTTAGTATTGGCAATGTAAAGCATGGCTATAAATCTCTAGTATGTTACCAGACGTCAATATTAATAGAGGTTGTGGATTCAGCTAGGTTTTTTTTTTTAAAAAAATAGTCTCATTAGTGGAATCTTCTATTTCAATACTCAGCCCATTTCTAGAAAAATACTCTGACTCGCTTTAAAACTTGGATTTCACCGTGCTATTAATGCCTTTAGCATAATGGCATTTTATGATGTTACATACTACTGTAGATGGGCCTAGTAGGCTTTCCTGTACTATTACCCACCCGCCACTCCCAGTCACACACATTTAATGAAATTTGCCATGTCCTGCAGGTGCCACAATAATCGGTTAACTATGTACATTATAGCTTGCATTTTCCAGTTGTCTGCTTTATATGGAGAAAAGCTACTTATGAAATTAGTTTAAATCTTTTAGAGTGCAATTCTGTGTGGTTGCCACTCTTTAGTAAGAACCAGGCAGGGCAGGTGTAATGATGGAGATGAATACGCCTCATGTAGCACCCTCAAGAACATTTATAGGTAGAGGAGCCTCTCAGTCTGCCTATTTGACTTATCCCTTGATGGGTGGGACAGAGAGGCTCTTGGATTAAGTGGATCCAGGCCTCTCCGCTCCTTGCCCACCAGCACACACCCTCTCCAGCCTCCCTATTCTCTTCTGAGGTCGCTGTTGTCTTCCTGTGATTGCAAAGCTCCCTTTGGATATAATGTTGATGTATATGCCTTATCAAACTCCAACCTGGTCCTTTAATATGCCCTGCACACAACCTCACCTAGTAGCACAGCCTCTCATAATAATTTATATTGCAGAGGCATCCTAAGGAATTGGTGTGCTCTCCCCCCCCCCCCTATTTCCTAGAATTCCAGTCCTCCTCTTCTCCAAGGGTCTAAAATGTTTCAAACTGTCAATAAATGCTCCTCTTTATCCAAAGCAGGAGTCAATTTCTTTTTTCTTGGACTTCAGGTTGCCTTCAGTAACATCCACTTGAAGTGCCACCTTCAAAGCAATTTCATTTCAGCCAGGACATGTTTTTTGACTGCCTGGTGTGTGAATTTTATAATGCTGTGTTGAAATCTTCAGAAAGCTCTTCCAGGCTGAAGCAGCACTACTGGCCTTAATTGTTTTAAATCCACATGGGGAAATTTGTGGATGTGCTCTGCATGCTTGGGTTCCACAGTTGTTAGACAGCTCCCTTTACTCTCCTGCAGGAACATTTTAAAGAACGTTGGCATTTTGCTGAAGTGCTTTAAAAAGTGGTTGAGATCCTGATTGGATCACAAATCTATAAAATTGGATAATGTATCGTAAATTAATATATAGGCCCCCATCAGTAAAATCAAGTATAGGAAGGTTTGTACATCTGGAATTCAAGCAAGATGCTTATTCTTGGGCAACCATCCTGCATTATGTAAGTGTGATACTAACAATGCACAGGCATGAAAAGACTTGTGGAAAAGAATAGGTTTGAAGAGATCTCTGTTCATTTGCATTTTGTTATATAAAATCAAAATGCACAGAAAAGAGTTTCTCTAAATAAAATGGATGCTGGTGGATGTTGTAATCTGTAACAGCTGTCTCCAACCTAGTGCCCTCAAGATGTTTTGGACTTTAACTCCCACCAACCCTAGCCATCATGCCCAATGGTCAGGAATGCTGGGAGTTGAAGTCCAAAAAGTCTGGAGGGCACAGGTTGGGGAGCTTTAGAAATTGACTGGAGAACAAGTTGAACCCTCTGAAAAATCAGTCTGTTTGGAGCAGATTGAGGAAGGCCGCATCAACAATACTCAGAGTGATGTGGCCCGTGGTAAATTTGCCACAGACTACCTAGTCATTACCAGTGTCAATAGGGCTGACACATAGAGGCATCAGGCAAAGAGGAATGTCTTAGGAAACCGTATCAGCCCCTCAGAGAATCTAGAGATAAACCAACCTTGACAATAGAAGTTGGGCGAGAGTCACCACTAGCTGTTTGAAGTGTTGGAACACAGAAACCCCCCTCCTTTATTATCTATGTATATATAATACTTTTATATGGCTTAATATATTAAAATCCCTAAGTGTTTCACATTAAAATACAACAATACGAGAGCCAGTGTGGCGTAGTGGTTAGAGTGTTGGACTGGGGCTCGGGAGTTCTGGGTTCTAGTCCCCACTCGCCATGGAGCTCACTGGGTGACTTTGGGCAAGTCACTGACTCTCAGCCTAACCTACGTCACAGGTTTGTTGTGAGGCTCAGATGAAGAGGAGGAGGAATATTATGTAAGCCACCTTGGATTCCTTGCACGAAAAAAGGCTAGATATAAATATAATCAATAAATAACAATAAAGACACAAGATAAAAAAATAAATAAAACATTAAAAACATTTAAATACCATAACAATAAAACAGGCGAGTCTCTCACAGATCAGGGAAAGGCTGTGTGAACAAGTTGTTTTCAAGTGTTGCCACCATTTCTGCCTTTCGAACCACAAGTGGGAGAGTGTTCCAAAGGGTGGGTACCACACTGAGAAGGCCCACTTGTGTACCACTACCTGGTGACATTCCGTTGGCCATGGAATTACCAATAAAGCCTCCTCAGAAGTTTTAAGCCTCCTCAGGTCTTCTTTCAGTCTTCACCACCACCCCACCCACGCATCGCCAGGATGACTGCTGGTGCTCATTGCTTTGGTGCCTGCTTACCCCAGAGGGTATTGAATCTTGTTGGCACCTTCACTTTCTCTTTCCATGTTTTGCAAGGCTGCATGGTCATACTTTTTCCTTCTCACATTGTTTTGAGGCACTTCCTTGTCAATTTTGAGGCTTTCATCAGGCTTTATCCTGTTGCTGGGTGCTGCCTGAAAGTTGGTTGTATTTTCCTCTTTCTCTGTCACCAAGTGGAAACTTTGAAGGCTTGTTTTCATGTGCATGCTTAAAACTTGCACACAGTTTATTTATTTATTTATTATATTTATACCCCACCTTTTTTCCTGCAAGGAACCCAAGGCGGCTTACATAATCACTGTGAAGGACTGCCATCCGGTTCTTTTCTCAAGAGCAGAGATCAAAGGTGCAAAACTGCCAGCCTTATCTCTGCCGTCTTGACCTGATTCTCTCAGGGCCTTGCCCTTGGTCTATACACTGGATTTAGTACTGAACCACAGAGGAGCCACACACACCGTGTGGGGTAAAACCAGGAAAGTTTATTTAAGGTAAACAGATTACAATAAAAGGTGCGGAATGAGGGAAGAGGGAGAAAGGTGGGGAGACACTTTGGGATACACAGTAGAGCTATAAAACAACAAAACTAGTTCCTTTACTATATAAATACCCAGGCACTCCCTTTGTCTGGGGCTGGTCCTCTTCCCCGGGCTTGCCTCAGCAAAAAAGCCCTACTCCCACGAAAGCATGCAGACAACAACAACCCAAACCAGAAGCCACAGCAGCAGTATAGATTCTCCCCCCCACCCCTCCTTTCAGTAGCCCAGGTGCCTTTAGCCAATCAGGATGAACTTCATCTGGGCCAAGCAGGTGAGGGGTGGCTCTTTGGTGCATTTGCATGCAAATAGCTGTGGCACCAGCCATCAAAGACATGGGAGACTCTGCTGCGTCAGGAGCCATCAGAGAAACTGTACATTTTGCATTTCCCAGCCCCCAGCTGGGATTATACTAGTTTACACGTGTGGAGGTGTGTGTGTGTGTGGTGCAGGAAACTCTGACGCTTTTTCTCCACAATCCTCCTCCTCTCCATTTTATCCTCACAACAACCCTGTGAGGTAGGTTAGGCTGAGAGTCAGTGACTGGCCCAAAGTCACCCAGTGAGTTTCAAGACTAAGCAGGGGCTAGAACCCGGATCTCCTGAGTCCCAGTCCAACACTCTCACCACTATGGAGGTTTTGGTCTTTTTGTGGATGTATGCAAGATGAAGTGGGGGGACATGTTTTGCCCAGCTCTGTTTTTCCCTGCATATCTAGAATACACAATTTTATTTAGGTCTCGAGCAAAGATTATGTAGACTTGAGTTCTATCATGTCCACACAAAACCTGGCAGCTCAATGTTAATATATAAAAGAGAGCACTGGTACTTACTGCATTAAGCAGTTACACATCATAAGCATATAAGTAGTTAAAAAATTGTAAACCTTCCCCCCACCCCACCGTGAAATCTAACAACTTGTCAAACTTTAGTTTGCTTTGAATAATTTTAATACTCGGTATTAATGAAGTGTAAACTGCATAACAAGCAGCTAGCTTACGTTTGCAGTGAATGTCGTTGTAGTTGAAATTCCATGTGTTGTAGCATGTGTGTACTTTTTGCTTGGGATGTGGGAACAGAAGGGTAACACCTCTCACAATTTTATCCATATTAAAATCAAAGCTTGAGGAGAAAATGCAGTATTTGTGTTTTGTGACCCAGTGTACATGAGCACAACTTACTAGGAAACCCTTTGATTCCATATTGAGTGGTGAAATGTACAAGTATTTTATTAGGTTTTTTTTTTCTTTCTGAATTGCCCTTCATCTACAAGGGATGCCTTTTAAAAACAAACAACCCCCCCCAAGCATATTATAAAAATAATAACAATTAAATCAATACAATTTAATTGAAATGTATAACTAGCCCAGCAAACAAGTTAATTTGCCTGGGCAGATAAAAATATCTTGGCCTGGTGCTAATACAGAGTTGATGTCTGCCATACCTCCTTCAGGAGCACATTCCAGACCACAGCAGAGAGAGCCCTCTTTTTTTGGTAGATTCATAATGCACTTCTCTCAATGATGGAACTCCTCTGGGCAGGATGGTATGGGACGATGCACTCATTTAGATATTTGGGTCCCAAGCCATTTAGGGCTTTAGAGTTAAGCACCAGCACCTTGAACTGGACTCAGTAGCAAATAGGGAGCCAATATAATTCCTTCAGAATTTGTATAATGTGGCTTCACCTAGATAAATCAGCCCAGTCAATGTGGGATCATTGAGCTGACACTATTGGGCAAGACTTCTCAGTGAAGGAATGTTGTAGCTGTGCTTAACACATAATACCACTTGTTCTTTCTCATGAAATCCATACGCACAGTGGTATGAAGAAATTGTTATGTACATTGGCTGTGCATGTTTACCATGCTCCTCCTCATTTTTACCTGTAATCATACACAACTGACAAGATGACAGCAATTATGAGGCAATGTGAGTAGGGCTGCAACCAGACTCATACCAACAAACAACCTAAAAGATGGGCAAAAAATAAATAAATCTGATTGCTATGGACGGTATCCAACAGTGTCATTCCACAAACTCAATTAGTGCTAATAGAAGTCTGCTGAATTTTGCCATTATGCAAACAGCGGCCCATTATGCTTGTGCAAACTTGTGCAAACAGAATGTGCAACGGGTTGTGCCATAGGCTGCACAAGTTTAATGTACAACCACTTGTGCAAGCAACCATGCTTGCAGAAAAAAAATAACTCTAGTTGGATTCTCCTCTTGCACATAGTTCAGAACCTGGTTTTTGCTAGTGCAATGTCATTTCCACTAACAGAAAGACACAGTTGGATATTGCCCTATGTCTTTACAGCTGGTTGATCACACTTGTTTGGGAGTGGTGAATCAGGGATGTTTAAAAACAACAACTTGTTTTATGATTTAAGTTGCACAAGATATGGCAGGGACATTTTCCACCAAAGGCTGGAAAAAGTCTTCTTGTGTTTGGTTCCACTGGAGAGTTCACTAGTGTCAGAAATGGGGGCATTTTGTATGGCTAAGATAATGCAGTCACATGTTGAAACCCTGCTTGGTCTCAGTCTCTGGTTATGAGAGCAGTCCTGGTTTGTTTTAACCATGCTTAGTGATGAGGTATGCTTAATACTACAACACTGTTAAAATGATTTATGGAAGGAACGTGGGAATTCATGTGCAAGAGAATAGGATGGAGGAGGAGGGAATGACAAGCCCACAGCACCCATCGTTAGAAGTATGGTTCTATTGTCTTATTTGTTGGTAACATAAGCAAAGATACTGAAAAATGATTGGTGACTTAAAAGCAGAATGATGTCAGGAGTGCTGTGCGTGCGTGTTAAAAATACATGCATTTAGGGCTCCTGTAACTTAATACTCCAGCTTTCCTATGTTGTAGTAGTGTGCCTGGAATAAACTGGGTTGAGTTTCATTTCATTCCATTCTTATTGTACAGAAGTGATGAATTGACCTTTTAAAAACGTGAATCCTTATACTTTAATTCTATAATATAAATCCGTAGGGAGTCTACATTTTGAATCAGTATGCACAAACCGTCCCATTGATGATGCTCTGTTGCTCGAAAGTATGTCAGTGAACTTAGATTTATTAAAGTATATCAATGAATGCACTGATATGAACATTTTGAACTTCTGTCACACTGGCTCTTAGGGTTTTAATATGGCTAATCTCTTAAATACATCCAAGATCATGTTAGTGTGACATTGGAAATTCTGTGTTAAGAAATGAATGAAAGGCGTGGGATACTGTCTATATCAAGAATATTAGTTTTGCATCCCAGATGAAGAGTGTTCCGACAGACTAATTTCGACAAATGGTCAAAATGTATAAACTATAGCAGTATAAATTTTATTTTCTTATGATGTATTAATAATATAACTAATCCATTAAAAAGGTACCTTAAAGTTTCTTAGGAGCAGTGCAGTATAAATGGATGTCACTTGGACTTTAAGCATTTGTGTGATTTATTTATGACGTTATTTTTTTTTTAAAGTAATTACTATGGTTTGGATCCTAAGTTAACTTACCTTAAAAGAAGGAACTTCTTCAAGTGAACTTCTCTTAGGAAGCCAAATGGCCATGTATATAGAGGAATTTATTTGGGGAAAAGGGGAGGCAACCATCCCACACAGGTTTGTGAATAAATCAACAAAGTCAGTCTAACTTGGCTAGTAACATATTACCTGTCCGATTAGAATCTTGGGTTTCAGAGCACATGCAGAGTTTCTTGCAGGAAATATGATATGGGAAAGTGTGAAGTTGTAGGTGCTGTAAGGAGCAATGTTGCTCTGTTTGGAATATAGGGGCTTGTGACAGGGTATATCACGCCCAATGTTGTTTTGGCCTAGGGGTACTGTAGAGGCTATCCTATTACAGAAGACCCAAATCACACAGGAACAGCCCAATGGAGGAGGAGGATTATGTAAGCCTCCTTGGGTTCCTTGCAGGAAATAAGGCGGGATATAAATATAATAAATAAATAAATAAAATAAAATCCTATAAACACTGAGAAGAAGTCTGTTTGGTTTTACAAAATGAAAGGCTAAGTGCCATGCATGAATAATATTACATCACTGTGATGAAGTTACTTCACAAGCATTGATGCTCCCATGCTCAGAACCTTGAATGAATGTATTAACACCGTACCATCATATGAAACCTCCGTATACCGCTTCAGACTGTTGATCCATTTACCACATCTGGCATTGGTTGGGACATCCAGGGTTTCAAGCAACCGTCTTCCTCAGTGTGGTACCATTCTTGATGGTGATGCCCTGAATTGAACCTGACAGCTTCTACATTCTAAGTATGTGTTCTGCTATTGCGTTACATCCCATTTCCATCCCTGATGTCCACCCGTCCCAATGGCCCATACGTTTACTGGTGTCATGATCACCTCTTTGTCATGGAAATTTAGCATCAAATTGATACTGGTGTTACTAGGTACCTTAACAAGGCCATTTAAGTGGCAATTACAGAAAGTTTCACAGCTGGACAAGGTGCAACTGACTCACAAATATATCTATGCGTTCTTGGAAGGCTGACAACCTGAACCAACCATTTGCAGAAGTGTTCTATTAGATGCTGATGTGTCTGAATCTTCACTGACAAATTATCTTGTGCACAGAGAATGATTAATATATCCACCTACTTCATACTGTAAATTTTCTTCCACACTCCTAATGATGACAAGCTTTTGTTTGTTCAGTTTTTGGAATATTAGGAAGGCTTTTTAAAGACACTGGCAAAGTCCACTGCTCAGATTTATACTTTTGGGGAGCAGGAATGCATAGTAATGAATATTTGTGAGACTTGGATCAATTTATAAGACAACATTTTGTCTCTTCTATTAGCAAAATAAAATTGCAGATTTAAAAAAATATATATCTGCTTTTGATTTGTCATAATTGCTCCCCATTTTTAAAAGTTAGTACTTGACTGTAGTGAAACATGGCATGGGATGTAGACCTTTTCTTCTATGAATAGTCTGAAGAGAGTTTATCCTTGGGATGAGCTTGGATCCCATACAACTGTAGGGTAGAAATTGGAGTCAACATGTGCATGTTTGTCTCTGACTTCTTAAGCAATAGCCTAATATTCCTATTTTGAGGCCTGCCCTGTACTTTGGAAGTCATAATCCTAATTAAAGTTTCTGCATGATCAACAGGTGGACACTGCTTCCTCAGGGAATGAGAGGGAATTTTCAACCATGTTCCAGAATATCAAAGTTGGACATAATGGATGCACTTAATTTTAGAAGCCAAACCCAGTGCCCCTCTTTCTGATGTATTTCCCCCCCTGGCCATCCAGATTCTATATAATAAAGGCATAAGTTAGCCTGATGGAACTGGTGAGAGAAGGGATTAAATATTCAGGCAACATTGCAGGGATGATTAAGAAAGAGGATTAAAATAATGTATTGTACTGTTCAGTTGCAGAAGTAGTGAAAACATTTAAAAGGTGGAAATACCAATTTCATTGGTTGAAAACTAATAGAAACTGGCTTAAATTCAAAAGACATATAAAAAAAAATTAGATTGTGCCTGACATTGATGTGACCTTATTCTAATGCACATGGTGATTTAAGTGATGCTTAATAGATCTCTCCTTGACATACCTGGCAACTTAGGATATAAATCTAAAATCAATGTTTCCGTTAGCTTTTTATAGAACTCTAGAGATAGTAGCTTCGACAAGCCCTTCCTAAGGACAGAATAGTTTGAAACCACAAGCTACCATAATGCAATAGATTAATATACTTCTGGGTCTTGGCTTTAGAAATATTAAGTGGGCATGATGAATTTTGGCAATATACGACTTGTTCCATGGGAACAGCACAAGGCTACCTAGACACACTGATGTGCCTATGCAGTAAAAGTGCCTTGTGCATAATTTCCAAGTAACATGAGTATTCCTATGGGTTCCACATATGTTATCCCAGTACTAGATGTAGTCTTTCTTCCTTTCTCTCTCTCCTCCCTCTGCTTCCATTTAGTAGGCTTTTTTGCATCTGCGCACGAAATCAGAAACCTATAGAAACCTCAGAACAGCAAATTGGCACATGCGTATCTGGTGTAATAGATCTTTCTGTTTAAATATAAATATAGCTATTGGAGGTGAAAAGACCAGAATCTTCCTGTGGGTCTGAATCAAGAGACCAGGAAATTGTACTATGGCTTCTTCAGGAGCAATATTAATCGAGAGAAAAATGATGTGTCTGTGCTTTTTAAACAAAGGGAGGAAAACATCCAAAGCTACTTTGCCAAAGAATCCAACCTGTAAATTTCAGAGTGACTTGGTAGAAGATGGATATAAGAAAAATATCTCTTGTTGGAGACAGTTTGCCCCATTTTAGTTGTCGTCTTTGTTATAATAGGTAGCAGCTCATTCCTGCAAAGGAACTGGATGTTAACCTCTAGTTGAGAGGTCAAAAGGGGAGGAGCTTGTGCGAGCTCAGCAGGCCTGGAGATGTGCACAGTAAAGCTTTAGTCACTACTGCCGGGCCTCTGTCTTCCTTGCGCATAGAATCCACAATCAAAACAGTCTTGGGAGTGAAGTGGAATTTTTGCAAGAACAATTAAGATGGTAAGAACATAGTTTGAAATGTTACAGGTTGCAACTGCCATCCCTCTATTTCATTTTAGAACATCTTGTTACCAGTACACTGTTGGGCACAATTCAAAGTGCTTATTGCCTATGAATCCCTAAATGGCTTGGGTCCAGGGTACCTAAAGGACTGCTTCCCCTTGTACCATCCTGCCTGTACCCTAAGATCTGATGGAGAAGCCCTTTTTATCTGTCACCTGAGAGAGGGGTCCAGTCAGATTGATCGGGCTCTGCAAGACAATGACAAGCTGTTCTCAGACTTATATATCTATATATAAAACCTGCAAAGTAACAGGATTGTGAAGCTGAATAGAAGTTCATTTTTGAATTCTTTAATTGGACTGGGCTACTTTATTGCCCTAGCTGCCCCCCCCCCCCACATCCTAGCATACATGCCAGAAACTTTTTTCTGTTGCTGCACCCCAGTTTTGGAATTCTTCCTGAGAGAAGTTCATTTGACCTCCTCTCTCTTTAGCTTTTGCTCCAAGAAAATACAACTATGTTCAGGCAGGCTTTTAAAACGTCGGTATTTTAAACAGTATATATGGACACTCACATACTGATTATTAACATACGATTTGGCTCTTTCTCCAACACAGTGTGAAGGAGTGGAACTCTCTAAAGCAGTGTTCTCCAACCTTGGATCCCCAGATGTTTTTTTGGCCTACAACTCCCAGCATGCCCCAGCCAGCTATGCTGGCTGGGGCATGCTGGGAGTTGTAGGCCAAAAACATCTGGGGACCCAAGGTTGGAGAATACTGCCCTAAAGCCTGCCTGCCTCTCTGAAACCTGCCAGTCTCTATCCAAATCTTTGGCTCTTGGATAAACTGTCCAGCAGATTGATCATGAGTGGAAAAATGTAATGGAACAATCTGAGTTAGCAGTAGAGAAGCCTTTGCATCTTTTAACTTTATAGAATCATTATCATTTTCATTATTTGTACCTCAGAATAAAAGGCATTAAATGTAAGGATAAATCTTGCACTCTCTAAAAATTCAACTATTTTAGTCCGAGTTTTGATTCAGACTTCATAGCTGTCAGCACAGCTGCTATGGGACTCATTGAGTCCGTATTTTTCCACACTTGACCTTGATATACAAAATAGCTGACAGTGGTATCAAATGGGAATTGACATGCCGTTGCTAACAGATCCATTTTAAAATAACTTCCAGTAAACAAAACACTTAAGAGGGATGTCTCCAACTTTTATTTCTCTCTCTCAGACACACAAAAACAAAACAAAAGCCCTCTTTAATGCGATTAATAAAGTCTGAGTAGAAGATGCTAGCAATACGGAGAGATAACTAAGCAGCTTATTTTAATATGGAAAGGGTCTTATGATGCAGTCCTTAGTTTAAAATGCTATTGAATTACAGAAAGAGACGGCGTGTTTATTTTACCATGCATATTAGTCAAGCAGCTGAATTAATTGTAATGAATGCCTTGTTTTCATCGTTGCAAACAAATTAATAAGCTATACTGTTTCTCTCGTAGTTCACCTATGGATGTGATTAATGGTCAGCGTTAAAGATTCTGGTATCTTTTGGAAGCACGAAAACCTGAATGTTTAACAAGAACACAATTTCAAATTAAAGTAATAAATCAGAATTACTCAAGGAAGTCCTGTAGCATGCCACACTCTTCAGCTGGCATTGGGAATATAGTATTTTGTCCCATGTAGTTTTGGCAGTGAGCCTCTTTATCAGCTACTGTCTTTCTAGTCACGCTTGTGTTCACGTCTTTGCTACATGCTCTGCTGATTACCTTGGAAAAGGGCAATGCTGTAACTGTTCGACTGACCTTTCGGTTTATTTTCTCTTGTGTAATATGAAACATGAGCTAACAAAGTCTTAGTCTACTGATTTCTAGAAAGAAATCTGTCTCTTTGTATTTCAACAGCTTTCTTCTCAAATTAGGGTGCCCCTCCACCTGCATTAATTTAAAATAAGAAAATAAAACACTCTCCTGCATGGGAATTATTTGACATGCCAAGCAGGAAAGAGAATCCTGGCTCCTGTAAACAAGTGTGTCTGTGCTGCGGTGACAACAGGGAGACAACTCACCTGCTACAGCTACAGACTCTGCTAAATGAATTGAATTACAGAATGAAGTAGTGACCCTTTCAGATCTCACACACATGATTGTCTATGAAGCGTTTTACCAAGAAGGTGGCAATAGCTTTCAAGTGACTTAATTAAAAAAAGAAGAAGTTACTCTTGTAATATGAAAATACATAGCACAGTCGAGTTGATGGGCTGCTTAGAATGAACGCTTGGAAAAACATTGTGCCTTGCAGCTTCCTAGGTTTCTTTGTCAGAGGATCAGTCATATTTATTTTGTCTTTGGTCCCACTGGCTCAAGGAAAGATTACAAAATCACTAGTGTCTTATAGAACAAAGTACAAAGAAACAGGATGAAGAGTGCAATCCTATGCATGTTTAGGCAGAAAAATGTCCTATGACTTCAAGCATGCTGGGATTGCAGCCTAAAACTCCTTACAGAATCTTACTAACGTTAGTATACACAAGAAGAACCTTGCTGGGACAGACAAAACATCCATCTAGAATAGCATTCTACTTCTGACATGGGCAGCCAGGTACATCTGAGAATCCCACAAACATGGCATCAAATTAAATACTTTCCCCTGCCTCTTGTCCCCTGGTAGTTGATATTCAGAGGCATACTGGCATTAAATCTGGAGGGTCCCTTTAGCTCTAACCTTTATTTTCATTTTTCTCCCATTTCTAGTCTCTCTCTCTCTCTCTCTCTCCCTCACCCCCTTTTCTCTTTCTCTTCTTCTTTTTTATTCCTTAACTCTTTCCTAGCTCATGGTCAGCCATCCATTCTCACGGGGGGGGGGGGAGGAAAAGGGCACTTCATGAGTGAACTACTTCTTCTGGTCTCTGAAATCCAACGTTTCACCAGCATTAAAACAAAAACAAAAACTGGCAAGGCTAATCTTAAAGCTCTCTCCATGAACTCTCTTACAAGAGAGCCTGACTCTAAGAAACCCTCAGTGACCTTCCAAATTTGCTCTTCCCACTGTTGTGGTTAAGATATTGGTGATGGGGCAGAGAGGGATTGGGGCAAAGCACCTGAATGGGATAAATTTCTGATTCAAGTACCATGTTGCTATATATGAAGTGTCCTATTCATTTGGACTTCCTCTTTTCACTGAGATTGTCTGGCATCTGAACACCATGTTGGGCACTGCTTTGGATGCAGGTGTATGGTACAACGTGTGTAGGACAAGGGCTAATGGCAGGTTGTTTCCAATTATTTCACTGTATATATTTAAACACCAGGTTAAGACCTTCCTTTTTAAGCCGGCATTTAATATAATAAGCAGGCACTGAGAGCCAGTGTGGCATAGTGGTGAGAGTGTTGGACTGGGACTCGGGAGATCCGGGTTCTAGTCCCTGCTCGGCCATGACACTCACTGGGTGACTTTGGGCCAGTCACTGACTCTCAGCCTAACCTACCTCACAGGGTTGTTGTGTTGATAAAATGGAGAGGAAGATTATGTAAGCCGCCTTGGGTTCCTTGCAGGAAAAAAGGCGGGGTATAAATATAATAAATAAATAAATAAATATTTTATCTGTTACTTCGTTATTAATTTTACTGCTGGGTTCTCAGTGTTTTAAATCTCTTTTTAATGTTTCTAATGTTAATATTATTTTGAGACTTTAATTCTTGTATTTTTTTGTTACTTTGTCGTTGTTGTTTGGTTTTATGTTTGTAAACCACCCCAAGGGCATTTGCCTGTTGGATGGTGTACAATCTAATACATACATAGGTCTAGTATGGCTTATGAAAGACTCATGGATTTTACCTACATATATCACGGATTCCCTCCCAGCTATGTTGCACGCTGCAGGAAGTCCACTACTACAGCATCCTTGATAGGTGACCATCCAGCCTTTGCTTAAAAACCTCTAATGAAGGAGACTCCACCATCCAAAGCAATCTGTTCCACTGTTGATTTGCTTGTACATAACACATTTCTCTGAGCTGCTCACAGTAAATATAAAATTTTATTTATTTATTTTATTTATTATATTTATACCCCGCCTTTTTTCCTGCAAGGAACCCAAAAACAAATGGTGGCCAATGGTGTCTGTCTGTCTCTCCCCACCCCCACTCCAGTATAGCGGGCATTGTCTGCTTAAATGCCTATACAGTCATGCCTTGGATTGAGAGCATAATTCGTTCCGTAAACATGCTTGTAATCCAAAACACTCTGTACAGAGATTTTTAATTTAAGCAGTACTACAGTACTTGTATTGCAAGACGTCGCTTGTATATCAAGTAAAAAAAAATTAAATAAATATTTTAAAATTTGCTTGTCTTGCAAAACGCTCTCAAACCAAGCTACTTGCAATCCAAGGTATTACTGTATTTTTTTGGATGCTGAACAACTAACAGTGGTGTGAAGATCTCAAAGGGTTCTCTTCCTAGTAGACCTAGGTCTAGAGTTGATCAAACCCAGATGTAGCCAGCTTTACTGGGACACTGAGAGAGGCAGCTTTAGAACTGGTAGGGCCTGCCACTGCTGGCACCAAGAGAATGGGGAGGTGTCATCTCTGCAGATGACACAATGACAGAAAATGATAGCAATGATGTGCTTCATGTAACTGTTTTGTCTGTACTACTCGTGCAGTTGTGAAATGTGGTTGTGCATAGGCTGCTCAAGCAGGGTGTGCTGCAGTTGCTCTAGAAATTTTTACTTGCAGACATGGTTCTTTTGTCATATTGCTGTGAAAGTCACACAGGAATCTGTAGGTATAGCTTTGACCAATATGCAGATGCAGTTTTGGGAAAGAGTCACCTACTAAATGTCTTACCTGTCATGAATTATTTCAAGGCACAGGTGCCCTGACAGAGAAAACAGACAGCAAGCCTAGTCCCACATTGCATGGTAGATGTCAACGCTTAATATGAAACCAAACTATGCTATCGGTAAATCACAGTACTAGATGATGACTATAAAGTCCCAATGGCCATTTCATTTTGTCTTAACTGAAATTAACCAATCCGTATCATGGGATCTTTAGAAATACATACATATGGAAATGGAAATGTGTTTGGCTCCATGTAATGTTAAGAAAATATGTACTGGCTTTTTAAGGCCAACAAATACATTTCTTCATTTGAAGAAAAATTAATATGCTGCTCACTTACTAAATTTTAATTACTTATTAGTATTTACATCTCTACCAGAATTAACAGCTGCTGACTGGAAATGTCACGGAAATACTTCATTATTGCCGTTTAATCTTTTCAAATATTCTTGTGTCTCACTCTGTTTTTGGCTGTGGATTGGAACATGTTTTGTGTGGTGACTTGCCAGTAATGCCGGGACTCAAACATGCATGTACAATGGAACTTTGGGGGGCCCTTTGCTACTGGAGTGCTTCCATTTCTGAAAACGAGCTCCTGGGGGTCAAGGGACCTTCTGGAGTAGAGTGTGATGTAGCTGGGATGGAATCGGTACACACATGGAAGTGCCTTCTGCTCATGTACAGGATTCTTTGGATTCTAGCCACTGGCTTGAACCCAGCATTTCTTCCCAGCAGTGGGAGCACTCCCTTGGCCAGTTCGCACAATCAAACAGCCCATCATGGCAAATTTAAGCAACCAATTTGAATATTCAACGACCGGTCATGGCTTGTCATGTTATGTGAACTGAGGAGGCAGGGGTTGTGTGAGGGCTAAACAATCTAGAACTACATTCTTCCTGTGCCAGTGAAGTGTCTGACGCTAGGTGGCTGAATTAGCCTGAGCATAGCAACTCTAAACATTCCAAACTCTCCAGGAAACAAAGATGTCATATGTGTTTGCAGATGAGGAAAGAAACTGAGGAAGTGGAAGGCTCTGACAAAAGCTCCTAGTTCTTAATGAGGAGATGTACAGTATCTCCCATGAGAATAGGAGAAAAGAGCAACAGGTTCTAAGTACTATGGCCAAGAGACAGGTAGGATCAAGGAAGAGGGACAAAGTGAATAGTGGGATGAAAAACAGAGTTCTGAGGAAACCATGGATGATGGAAGAAAGGAGTCAAAGAGAAAAGTAGGGATGATGCAAAGCCATTTGTGGGAGGGAAGTGGGCAGAGAAGGAAGGTTTGGAAGACTGGAACTGTGGTCTACAGTCTAAACTCTGACAGAACTGTGTCTCCTCTAAGAGTTGCTTAGATGGAATATTATTTTGTCAGTTGTGGTTTCTGCTCTTAGGATTACCAGGTGACAATGCAAAGTAAGAAAGGCCAAGAAGCTCTTCAGCTTCAGGTGGGACAGAAGTAGGAATTTAAATATTCGACTGGTTTGCATGTCACAATAAGCCACCGTGGGTTAATTCACCCCGTGGGGCTCAGAGACATGTGCCCACTGCCATTTTGAATATGCAAGCCACAGAGGGGACATATCATGGCTTGTCGTGTTGTGTGAACCCAGGTGTTGTGGGTTATTTGAGGGTTAAACAACCCATTGGTTGTTCTAGGGTTATCCGAGGGTTGTTTAACCCTCAAATAACCCACAATGCCCAGGTTTGCAGGGCATGAAAAGCTGCAGCACAACCCTACTGCAGCTTACATATTCAAAATGGCGGCTGGCACACATCTCAGAGCCCTGCAGGTGAATTAGCTCATGGTGCTTTACCATGACGTGTGAACCAGGTCACTGATTAGTTCATTCAACCAATTCCTTGGCTGCAGGTTTCTAGCCTACAGTCGGAGGATTTATTTAACACTTGTAACTAAAATTCAGTTCACTTTATTTCATGCAATCCTCTGCTGTTTTCTTATCACTAAAATGAATTTATGTGATCAGCTCTCAAGGTGCTATATGCTATATAAGTAATCAAAAATGAAAAATTAAGTGAACAGCCAAGACAGCAAAAGTTAACTAGAATCTGGAAGTGAATAGATTTGTGCTGACATATACTCCCTCTACAATGTAACAATTATTTAGGACAAATGATATTATAGTAACTAAACCTAACACACATCGCATGCCCCCCTTATTGATTGATTGCCCTCTGTAATATTAATTTGGTCCTGTGCATAAATGGTGAAGTGGGAAGATGAGTCTAATGTTAAAAGGCCAGTAAGCCACAAGGGATGCTGGCTTCAAGGGATCTTTCTCCTGTTGAGTGAGAAGTTGCTTCATTGGCTGTTTCAGCAGGAAACAGAGTTAGCCTCCAGCAATCATTTCACTGGACACTTCATGTCAGAAATGTGTGCCTCTTCCCTCCCACCCAACCTTTTCAACAGTAAGATAGGCACTTGCAGTTGACCTGAGTTGCTGCTTCAGCATTTTCCCCCCAGCATTCTAATTGTGTGTCTCCTACCCTTCTTTCTAAAAGCTCCAGTAGATAGGTATGGGATTGTCCCTTTCTTGTGAGAGAGTGACTGGCCCAAGGCCACTCAGTGTGTGGCTGAGCAGAGTTGAATCCAGGTCTCCCTGGTCAAAGGTCCAACACTGTTCACTTCACCACTTTAGCTGCATTGGGACCAGGGTTTTTTGTAGCTACTGTTCCATAGCTGATTAGTCAGTATCCCTTGTGATGTAATCCTTAAACCCACAGCTCCTGATGATTTTGAATGTAATGGAAAGAAAGTAGTGGTCAAAGAGCTGCTGACAGTTTTAATATAGTAGATATAGATCTGTTTTGTAAGAAGCCTACGAAGATTGGTATCCCAGGTGGAAATAGAAACATTCTGAGCTGTGCATTACTTAATACATCCCTAAATGATTATTGCATTGCTTCTTCTCTATTTTCCCCACCCCCTGTGATAGCATTTCAGTTGCTACTGTGTACAGATGCCACCTCACCTTCAATGGTGATGGATAAGCACTCCTTGTGACAGGCACCTGCGATCTTTTGGTCGATAAGAGTTTGCCTGAGCCCTGCAGCTGCTGGGGAACAGATAAATGTACAAAACAATATACCAAAGAAGTCCTCATGTGTAGGGCACCCAGTCTTGGCCACAATGGTCATAGTTGCTTTGTCTTCTACTATTTATTTATTTATTATATTTATACCCCGCCTTTTTTCCTGCAAGGAACCCAAGGCGGCTTACATAATCCTCCTCCTCTCCATTTTATCCTCAACAGCCCTGTGAAGTAGGTTAGGCTAAGAGTCAGTGACTGGCCCAAAGTCACCCAGCGAGTTTCATGACCGAGCGGGGACTAGAACCCGGATCTCCTGTGTCCCAGTCCAACACTCTCACCACTACGCCACACTGGCTCCCATTATATTACATTCCAATATAAAATACATTGTGGTGACTTGCATGAGCTTTTGAGAGGCAAGATTATAGGGCGAGTTTAGGTGTGAATATGAGGACTATGTCCTGAATGGTTGACATAATATTCAAGGTTTCTGCAAGGAAGTCCTGATAACTTCAGTTCTGTACACCAGTATTTATATATTTTTTTCATATACCTATATATTCATACCCTGAAACCACATTCAGATTCATGAGGAAGCTGATCTTAATATCTTTTATATTAGGTTGCTAGTCTATAGCTCTTCTTGGACAGTACTTTCTCTTCTTGGGGTCATGCTTCATAGTAGCTGTTGTTGTTCAAAGCTGAGTGTTGCTCATTAGCTAAATGAGGAAACCAAAGAGACTGAAGCGTGTTTGTACTGCAGAAGTTTCTGCTTTACTATGTGGTTTTTGCTGATACAATACAATGCAGACACTGTATACCTTTTTTGGGGGAGTGGGGAGGGAAATGCCATGCAACTGAGTAATTAACTAAGAGTGCAGTCCTATGCATATTTAGACAGAAAAACGTCCTACCATTCCTAGCATTCTCCAGCCGGGTTCCTTACACCTTAACTGTGTTTAGAGAGGTAAGTGGTGGTGAGAGAGCAGGAAAAGTCTGAACCCTTTCCCTTTTGAGAGAGACCAGGTGGCTGTGTATTGCAGTGACTTGTTCTCTTGCTGTGTTTTGACCTTTTTCCCTCCAAAAATGTATAAATCGTCTTTTCCCACCTTTTCTGTTTGACTTATATTTTATGCATTCAAATTAAATTGCAACAAGCTTTAAAATTCCATCACCTGTCACACATGTTTGTTGAGAAGGCAACTTTATATTTAGAGGCTCTTGTAAGAGAGAGGGAGTCTGCTGTGCACTGAATAATAAGCGAACTGACTATGGAGGTTAGAGAAATCATTACACAGTTTTGATGCATGATGCCCATGAGCAAATTTCCCAGATGTAATGTTGGGGCTTCTCTGTGTGGAACAAGAGGATTATATGAACATGCCCACTATCCTCAGGCTTTACTTCTTCTGAGATTTTTATTGGCTGTGAGGTAAATATCAGTCTCTTGAACAAAAGCTGTTGGGAAGGCTTAACCTTGCAAGTAAAAAGTTAATATAATCAACTGGAATAACCAATAAATGAGACCTAAGGAGCCTCTTAATATGATGTCTCTGAAGTGACTCTTTCTGTACCACAGCTTTAAATAAACTTGAGACTGTTTCCCAGCAGTGGCATTTTCCCCCAAGGTGTAATATCTTAGTTGTCACTATGATTGATGTTTCCTTTGAACAAATGACCCTTTTAAACTAGATAAAACTGAGTATCTTACAATAGAGGTGCCATGCTCTAGCTTTTGTTTTATGAAGAAAAACTGTTCCTCAAGGAAAATGTGGGATGTTTTAGCTGCTGTTGGCTTTAGCATAATAATTTTTTGCATTTTGAAAAATTAGTCTTTTGATAGTTGGATTCAGTGGAACGCCACACAGCAGACAAAGTGAAGAACAATTCACTCCATGGATTGTAGCTTCTAGTTACAGAATAGATAACATTCTATTGATAGAAAGTGCCAAAAATAACTAACTCTTAAGAAAATTTTAAAGTCATTTTGAAACATGTTGGTAAACCTTATCACTTATTTAGGGTGCGTTAACTAGATTGACTAGTGTAATAGACTTGATTGAACAAGAATTAAACTGTGACTATTGCTGGAGGTTTCATATATATATATATATATATACTTAGTAACCCTTTCCTAACATTCTTCATTGAAAGGTATGGTGTCTTTCATCGCATCTGGAAGAAAGTTGAAGAAAATGAAGATGGCCTTGACAAATTTACAAGAAGTTACCAAACATTTGGAGTCCACAGATTTGTAGACGGAGGGCTGTACTGCAAAGAATGGGCTCCTGGGGCAGAAGCAGTATTTCTTACCGGGGACTTCAGTATGTATTTTCAAGCACATGCATTATATCTTGCTCTTGTGATGCATCAAAAAGTTAATTCTGTTTTCATGGCTCTGTTTTATGCACATGAGTTCTTTTAAATAGAGGATTATCAGCTTCAGAGCCAAGTGCAAAATTCCAAATTCCTACGTTATTGCTACAATCTTAAAAGTATATTGGAAAAAGGAAAATGCAGGTCTGTTTTGAGGGGGAAAGCTTGAGTAAACAATGCCTTTTAATGTTGTAATGATATACAAAGTATATTTGTATGCAACCTAAATCATAATTGTAGAAAGATTAAATCTAGTGTGGTAGGGTGGTTACACTGTTGGGCTGTGGTTCAAATCTCAATTGGCATGCATTTTACTGTGTGACTCCGTGTCAGTCATGATCCCTCAGCTTAACCTACCTCACAGGATTGTTGTGAGAATAAAATCAGGGTGTGGGAGGGTGTGGTGAACCATGTATGCAACCTTGAGATTCTCAGAGAAAAGACAGCATACAAGCATAATACATTTAATACATCTAGGCACACTTCATTTGAAGTTCATTTTCTAATTGAGAGAATTGGACATTTTTATCTCCATGCATGGGTGTGGCTATTTGTAAAAGATAAGAGTTCCGGCTTTCTTCTGAATTATATCTCTCTCACACATACCCCAATTGTCCTTTTTCTACAAGATTACTGTGGTGAGACTGCTTTAAAAGATTCAAAGGGCTCATGATTGACTTGACAGTCCACAACTTCCTTTGTCAAGCCTTTAGTGGAAACTCTGCTTCTCTCTTCCCATCCCACCTCCTGTTTTTTTTTATTGGAATCTCCATGATAGTTCTTGGTGAGACTAGTCCCACTTCTCAGCAGGTGCCTGCAAGAAAGAGTAAACCCCATTGAATTCAGTGGGACTTCTGAGTAGGCATGTATAGGATTGTTCTATTAGTGACTAAGCATGCTCTCTGGCCAAACCTGATTTTTCATTGTTCTCCATAAACTGGAGAATGAAAGCAGAGCCCAGCTGACCAGTAGGTCCTTCACACTTTTGTAGCAAAGTGATACAATGGCAGCAGTAAGCACCGATACGGAAGCAAGTGCAAGAAACTCCATACCTTCTTCGAAATGTTCCTGTTTGATCTAGGCAGAGGAGAAGAGATTCTCTAGGTTCCACAGAGCATAGGTAGGATGCCTATGTACACCAGTTGCTGGGGAACATGGGCAGGAGAGTGCTGTTGCACTCGTGTCCTGCTTGTGGATTTCCTGTGGGCACCTGGTTGGCCACTGTGTGAACAGAATGCTGGGCTAGATGGACCCTTGGTCTGATCCAGCATGGCTCTTCTTATGTTCTTAGAAGGAGTTTGACTGAAAGAATGAGGATTTTGAACAAACGAAGGGTTGGTTCAAATAGTCACTGGAGCCAGCTTTGTATGATGGTTAAAAAATGGGTAAAACAGCATGTTTCCTGTACAATTACTTAGTACGTCTCAAAATTATTATGGTTACTGTTAATCTTTAGTTATGTAGTGCTATGGCTTAAAACGAACTAAACTTAGACATGATTTGAGTCTCATTGACAATGGTGGGACAACTTAGTTGTGACATGGTCATGGCTAACTTTAATTGGATTGGGACATAAATATTTTATTAAAAAATAAAATTGACATGTTCCTATTGATCAAAGTGGCTTGCAACATGAGAGCAAGCAAGAAAAAAGCTCCTAGAAAATGAAGGAAATAAGGGCCAAATAATTATATATCTTCAGACTTGAGGTGGCAAAACGCAAACTTCAGGTTATGTAGTATAGTTTTATCAGTGAGGTTTAAATAATATTTCTAAAAATCAGGCAGCAGAAGAGACTCGATTTAAGGGGAAAAGCAGATAGGTAAAACAATTTTTGAGAACTTTAAAAAGCAGAGAGAAGAAGCAATGTTGATATACACTGGGAAAACGTTCCAGGCATAGGAAGGGATTGAGAATATAGAGATCGGATAGAATATGAGATTTTAGGCTTAACAAGAGGAAGTGTGAACAAAATGTCCAGACTGGAACATGATGGGAAATCAAGGAGGAAAGCTAAGCAAAGCTCAAACCTATTATGAATACTAAGGCTGCAATCCTATACACACTTACTTGGAAGTAAGTCTCATTGAACTTGGTCAGGCTTACTTCTGAGTAGACATGTATAGGATTGAACTGCGTAAGTTCCATTAAAGTAAGTAATTCTTCCTACTGTAAAAGCGTGTCCCTACAGACAGGTTACCTCTTTAAAAAACATGAGGCGGTAGAGTGTGCTAGCCCTACCACCCTCCGTCACCATTTTCATCATCCTCCATATGTGGAGGGCGACTTTCTGAAGACTCCATGTGAATGTTGGAAAATGTACTAGCGGGCTCCTGCTTCTTTTGTGTTTCATTTGTACATGTTCCTTCTCCTGGATAGTATAGCCATGGGTAAAGTGTATGGTACAGAGGCCACACCTTCCTGCATAATTCCTTTGAAATGGCAACTTTCCTCCTCATTTTCCCAAGGTTGCTCCAGCATCAAGTAAAAGGGGAAACATGACTTATCGGAGCTTGAAGAAGAAAGCTCATGCTTATTAAGAACTCTAAAAGTGTGGGAATAAAGTTCCCAAAGAGATTTCACAGTTGATTAAGGAGAATTTGTCTTCCCTGTTAACTGAAATAGCATTGGATCTGGACTGGTGGGCCTAGTTCACCCTTGGTGTTTGGGAAAAGATAATACTTTAAAATGAATGTTTTACCACAGGTAATATATATTGTCTGAGGTATCTCTTTATCATCAAATCCTATTTTCAAAAATTTAATGTACTGTTTAGAAAATTCATTCAGGGAATGCCCCCTCTGAGACTCTCTCTCAAGAAATCACTGTTGCCCATGGATGAGAGAGGCTTCAATTTCCCAGATCTACCTAAATTTGTACCCCAGAGCATTCCTCCTCTTATATACTCATAAATGACAGTCCACCCACTCCTCATTGGCACCCCCTTGGGTAGGCTTTGAGTCTGCTTATGTGTAACCTGATTGCTGAATGGATGGTCCTGGGCTCCACACATCCACATAAAAAAGGGACCACCCCACGTATGGCAACTGATGGCTTGCCAATTTCACTTTGCCCCCTTCTCACATGCCAAATTGATTATATGGTGTAACCCCGACCTGAAAAATTGCTGGGTACCCTTTTCTCTGGAGGCAATGGGCTGAGAAAGGCATTTTCACACTAGATCACCTGTTGGGAGAGGCTGGTAAAAAAATTTGCCCTGAAAAATAAATATTAGTTACTCGATACTGCAAAATGGCAATATCTCCAAATACGGTACGTATTGGTTACTGTGTATGGCCTATCTGCACCAAGTGCCTCAGAGTCACCAACAGTATTAGCAGATCTAACTGGATCTAAACAGATGGCTAAGCCAACAATCTATTGACATATAGCAAGTTGGATATCCAGGAGTTTAGAAAGGAGTGGAACAGGGAACTGGAGTGCCACATCCAAGAACGTTAATGGAAACTGGCTGTGGCCTCCATCCACAGAATTTCCCCTAATCTTAAATTATGTTTAATCCAGCAGAAATTGGTATTTCGGGTATACTGGACATGACAGCTCTTTCAGGAAAAACATACTATCCTTGAATAGATGCTGGCATGGCAGCATTGGGGATGCATCACTGGGTCACATAATGTGGGGGTGGGAAGTAGTGACTCATTCTGGGTGGTGGGTAGTAGTCATTGTATGTATCGATATTGATACAATACAAGATTTTCCAACCTTGTAGCTGGGAGTCCAAAAAATCCTATGGCCTTCCAGACGCTGTCTAATGGCCATAGTATTGTGCTGCAAGAGACATAATGTGAGTAACAGAGTTTTAGACAGACCAATACGCAAAGCATTGCAATAATCAAGGTGAGAAATATTAAAGGTCAAACACGTATTTTTGCAGTAGAAATGGAAAAAGAAAAGTTTGAACTGGAGCAAAGATAAAATGACAAGATTTGACAACAGAATCAATCTAGTGGGAAGAGAAAGTCAAGGATGGTACTAAGATACTACATGCTTTCAAGACAGTGCAACATAATTTTCAACACAGAATAAGAGAAATAGAAAATGATTTTTTTGCTCCTAAATAATCAGCTGTCCAATCCATATTGAACTTCAGGTAGCATTGAGATATCAAGACAGAAGTTGCTGAAGGACAGTCAGAAATGTAGTAATGATTAGCATGATATAGTAGAAAGGTAATGTTGAGAAGTGTCATCATGAAAAAATAAGCTATATTGGAAGCTAAAAGAGTTGATGAATTTGCAGCATTGGAAAAGAGATGGACCAAGAACAATGTATGTGAAAATCCCTCACAGAATAAAGAAAAGAGAGAACCACAAGCAAATGCTGAAAGAACAAGCATATATAAAACCAAACCCAATTGAAAACTTCAAAAAGAGACTAAAAAAATAAATGCATAGAACTGAAACAAAAACAACATCCATCTTTATAACTATCAGTGAGCACACGGCAGTAAGGCCTTGATTCTTTGTTAAGAGAAAGTAATTCATGGAAAGCTCTTACTGATGTTTGTAGAGTGAAGAGGCCAAAATCCAGATTGAAATAGGGTAAAGAAGTGATTCAGAATGTTTAGAGCTAACTACCTACTAAAAATATAGAAGGCTCAAAGAGAAAAATGGGGAGGGAGCCAGACTTGCAGAAGGAAGCAAGTCGTTATGGAACATTTTCTGATCATGACGGGTCAACATGTAAAGCACAGCCAGACAAAAGCGAAGTTAAAATGTTGATAGCATACATTTGATGTACTACTTTTACAGATGGCACACTTATTAATTAGTATAAGAGCCTGATGTGCTTATTTTCATTCAATAGCTGGCTGACATATTCTAATTTAGGTGATTGTATTTAGCATCTTAATTGATTTGGGTTGCAAAAAGAGCATAGTGTTTTCAAAAATGTCATAGTGCCAGAAAATGCCTTTCAGATGGAACTCACTGCTGTGTCTGTTTATGATTTAAAATGACAAACCTTACTGGTTGCATGCAGTCATGCTGGTGTTCACTGAACAGATGTTGAATGAAGTGCTAGCTTCATTTAAACTGCTAGGTGTGTACCTGCTGCTATTGGTAATATACATGGGGGGCGGGGGGGGGGGGAGAATCTAGAAATGGAAGATATTCACCACCAAGATATTTTCAAGAGAAGTACTATACTTCTTTGGCCATGCTGGTTTGAAGATAAAATCTGATCTGAGGTGGCTTGGACCCTAATCCAAACCTGTAGCACTGCATCCATTTACAATTTTATTATGTATGTCAGTGTTCCTCCTCCTCCTCCCAGGGTGACCAGAGGCAAAGAATGCAGCTTCTGTATCTTTGAATAGCTGTATAGAAAATGACATTTTGTCAGATTCTGGGCTTCTCATGGAAAAACCTCAAATGATATTTATAAAAATATTGAATGTATCTCTTTATAAAGTGAAAATAGCTATTTCCAGATTCTAATAAAACTAATCAGTAAGGTGTGTGGAGTGAATCTTCTTTTAGTCTTTAAATGAAAAAGTGTATCAGTTGCCCAATACTTTTTATTCATCATCAGTCAGAGTAGAAGATTCATTCCCAAGGGGGCAGTTAATGGAATCAAAAGGCCTAAGGAATGGCAAGTTGTCATTAAATGCAGATGGGTATTAGTTATATTCCCATGAGGATTTTGCTGCAAAACCCTTAAGATGTAGAATCAGATTGCTATTGATGTGTTTTAATATTAGATTATTTTCACCTTCCTTTGCGTTTCAATTAGGTTGAAATACCTCAAATTTAGATTGTCTTCTATTTTTATATTTTGTATAGTGCCTGGTTGGTATTAGGAGCTTTAGAAATAAATCAAATTAAATACAGAATTCATTGTTAACTAGGGAGCCATTTTACAATTCATATTAAAGTTTAGTTCCATTTAGGGTCTAGAATTGAGACATGTGTGCCGGATTCCTTTAAACTTATTTCATCACATGTGGCCATGACATGACACTTCGACATGGGCAGGGAAATCAATGTGGAATAATTCTTGCAGTAGTTTACAAAAAATAGAGCTTTGTGGAATCACTTTCTTCAAGACTGAGACCGAAAGGATATAGTCATATACTATTTGAGGCATGGTTAGTACAGCTAGGTGGGACCCGCTTCTGTGAACAGAAGAGCATAAGACGAGCTGTGCTGGATCAGACCAAAGGCCTATTTAGTTCAGTATGCTGTTCCCACAGCAGCCAACCTAAAACCCAGACACTCAGGACATGAGTGCAATAGCATTCCAGCTCATGTTCCACAGCAACTGGTATTGAGATGCATAGTACCTCTTATGCTGGGGATAGAATCATAGAAAAGTAAAGTTGGAAGATCCTGGCCCTCCTCTGTGTGACAACCCTTAAAGTCAGTGATGGCGAACCTTTTTGAGCCCGAGTGCCCGAACTGCAACACAAAACCAACTTATTTATTTCAAAGTACCAACACTGCAATTAAACCTGAATACCGAGGTTTTAGTTTTAGAAAAACAACTCATACAGTTGTCCGAACTAATTAACATCTTCTGTCTTAAAAGAAAAACACAATAACAAAGCTTTCAATGATACAAACAGTTTTTTGTTGGAAAAAAAATCAACTCAAAAAATTATTATAGTACTACATTGTACACATAGCCTGAAGGGAATTTATACAAACTTTTAAAATAATTAGGCACATGTATTTTTGGATAAGGGATTCTCAACTTGTAATATGATTATATGCCAGACTGAAATTGTATGGGGCAAGCTTTACCCCAGGTCCTTTCCCTGCTTCTACAGGTGTCGGATTAGTAAAAGTAAAAGTCAACCTGTACTAGGATGAGCAAGATAAACAAGAAAACTAAACGTGCTTAACACATTTTAAGCACTTTATGTCTTGGACTGCAAACACTGCATTAGGTAAAAGTTTGCATTGGGCATGCTTTTGCACAATTAATGTGATTGTTGCTATTGCATGCATGCTGATAATTTGTCAAACCTTGGCTCATACTCCGTTAGTTTGAGAGCAACACATGCAGCACTCAGGTCAACTGTTAGGGCTTTACATCCAAGCCATGCTCTGTGCATCATTCTTCAAAATCTTTTAAATGTGATAACAATGTAGAAAAGAATTCTGTAACAGGAATTCTAGAATAAAATCATTCTGTTCCACACTGTGAGAAAGAACAAAATCATTAGTGTTCTGCAGAAGGGGACAGTCTTTTTGCGATCTGGTGACCAATGGCTCGAGTGCCCACAGAGAGGTCCCTGCGTGCCAGCTGTGGCAGCCGTGCCATAGGTTCGCCATCACTGCTTTAAGTACTGGAAGAGTGCGATGATATCTCCCCTCAGTCTCCTCTTCTGAAGGCTAAACATGCCCAGTTCTTTCAGTCTCTCCTCATAGAGCCTTGTTTCCAGTCCCTTTATCATCCTTGTTGCCCTCCTCTGAACCCTCTCCAGTTTGTCTGTGTCCTTCTGAAAGTGTGGTGCCCAGAACTGGACGCAATACTCAAGATGAGGCCTAACCAGTGCTGAGTAAAGGGGAATTATCACTTCCCGCGATTTGGAAGCTATACTTCTATTAATGCAGCCCCAAATAGCATTTGCCTTCTTTGCAGCCACATCGCATTGCTGGCTCATATTCAGTTTGTGATATACAACAATTTCAAGATCCTTCTCACTTGTTGTATTGTTGAGCCAAGTGTCCCCCATTCTGTAACTCTGCATTTGGTTTCCTTTCCCTAGGTGCAGCACTTGGCATTTATCCCTATTAAATTTCATTCTGTTGTTTTCGGCCCAGCGCTCCAGCCTATCGAGATCTCTTTGAATTCTGTTTCTGTGTTCCAGAGTATTAGCTGTTCCACCCAACTTTGTGTCATCTGCAAATTTGATAAGCGTTCCCTGCACCTCCTCATCCAAGTCATTAATAAAAATGTTGAAGAGCACTGGGCCCAGGACCGAGCCCTGTGGTACCCCGCTTGTTACCTCTCTCCAGTTTGAGAAGGAACCATTGATAAGCACTCTTCGAGTCCGATTTTATAGCCAATTGTGGATCCACCTGATAGTTGTTCCATCTAGCCCACTTTTAGCTAGCTTGCTAATCAGGATATCATGAGGCACTTTGTCAAAAGCTTTGCTGAAGTCCAGATATATGATGTCCACAGCATTCCCACAGTCCACAAGGGAGGTTACTCGATCAAAAAATGAGATCAGATTAGTCTGGCAGGATTTGTTCTTGACAAATCCATGCTGGCTTTTAATCACTGCATTGCTTTCAAGGTGCATATAGCTTTCATGACTGGTAGTCATTGATAGCCTAATCCTCTATGAATTTGTCTAATTCCCTTTTGAAGCCCTCCAAGCTGGTGGCCATCGCTACAGCTTGTGCTAGCGAATTCCATAGATTAAGTATGTGCTATGAACGTATGTAAAGGATACATTTAAAAAAAAAAAATATTTCCTGAATCTCCCACCATCCAGCTGTTGACTGAAGTTGAAATCCTGTTCTGCTGGGGTTGCTAGTGCAGTTCCTGGGGGCATCCTGTCACCCCCTTGGTGCCCCCCAAGGCCTCCTGCCCCTCATGAATTATGAAAAAAATTAAAACCTTTTTGGAGCCAGCTTTCAATCACCCAGCTATCTTTCTTTTCCCCAGAATGCCTCTGGGCCCCCATGTGAGGTCAGAGGCATTCTTAGAAAAGGAAAAAAAAGAGGGCAGGGGAGCTGGAACTGGTGCCCCAAATGCCAAACCACATATTTGACCCAACATAATACAATGAAATACCCAAATACAAGGAAAAGGTGGTGATGCTCAGAGAACCGCACCACCAAAAAAAGCATTCAAATAGGCAGCAAGCCCCCAACACAAACACACATAATATGAGGTATAATGGAACTGTCCCACAAAATCATACATCCAAGCTGCAACCCCACAACCCCCCCGATAAAAATGCACTCAGACAGCAACCCATCCCCACAAAACCCTTACAAAAGCACCCATGCAGCACACAACCCCATGCCCCCGCAAAGAAAAAGACAGGCAAAACACATCCAAAAAGTTGAAAACCCTCTCTCTTGGATTCTCCCCACTACCTTCCAGGCCCCCATTCTTGGATGCTCCCCATCACTCTTCCCAGCCATCCTCCAGTTTACCTATGATATCTAGGATTTTAGAGGACAAGAAAGCAACAATCAGATGCTGGTTAAATTGAAACAAACAGGCAAGCCTAAATTATGAATGCAACCCAAGTAAATAAAATAAATGTACAGAGAAAAATCATACAGACTCATAGAGCAATTTTGTACATGTGCACTCAGAATTAAGTCCCACTGAATCAAGGTGACTCCAACAGTTAAGTGTGTATAGCCATGGTCCCCGACTTATTTGGACCCAAGAGCACATCTAAAAATTTGAGAAATTGTTGTGGGCACCACCACCAAGTGGCTGCCATGGAGAACTGGTAGTCACAAAAGGCCAGTTATTGCACCATCGGTGTGCATGGCACATGACAGACTACAAAAGAATAGGACCCTGTCCCAGGGAGCTTACAGTCTAGAATTTGACACTGGGGAAACTGCAGAGGAATGCCAAGCGAAGCGGAAGCAGGGGTTAACAGTGAAAGAATACCGTATGTGGTTTTTTTCAGTTACGTGTCCTTAGGTTTGAGTATAGGCTTAGTAAGTAGTACCAGTCATAGGAATAGGGGATTGGGCCAAAGGTTTCATGGAAAAGGTGGATTTTGAAGAGGAATTGAGGTGGCATCACACAGGTGTTATGGGAGGCAGTCCCAAGCATACCGATCTGATTTGGGATTGCCATGCCTTCTCCTTCCCCAAATCTTATAGCGGGTGCATCCTTCTTTAGGGAGGAAAGAAAGGAAACTTTATGGTTACCTTACATCCTGCTACGACACAGCAAAAGGAAGAAGTGAGGGTTTAGTATAAGACACAGCAGGATTTGAGCTAAAGCCTCTCTCTCTCAGAAGAGGAGGAAGAGGGAAGTTCCCATTCTGTTGTAGACACAGTAGGATGGAAACTCAGTCTTGGGGTGTGGGGGTTCTACCTTTTTTTGGAGAGTTGTTTAGCTTCCATCTGCTCATGACACAACAGGATGGGAGGAAAGCACCCTTCCCTTCCCTTGATTTTTTAGTTTGGGCATCCAGTTGTATTGTAGTCAAACATCCCTTTGCTCACCCAAAAAGATACTCAAGACTGTTAAGTGAACATTCAAAATGCTACCATTTATCAATTAGTTGTTTTAAAAGCTTAGTAAATCATGTATTATGAGGCAATTAGTAAGCTGAAACACTGATACAAGAGGCGGTATTGACATTATAGTTTCCTGAAAAGCTTCTGGTAAATGACAATATTATATTTACATACATTATTGCTTAGTAAGTAAGGAAGCACAAGCAAAATATCAGTGTCTTAGAATTTTCCACTTTGCAATAAAAGTCTTGATAAAAGTTGATAGATTTTTAATGTTTCAGCATGGAATCTATAGAATAATGCTTCTGCATGGCATTGTTGTGCAGGGGAAGCCATAATGTTCATGTGCCACTTTCCATATATTTCAGTCCATATGCATAGAGTTGCTTCTGCTATTGTTAGGAACATGTGGCATTGGCATGTGGCTTCTCAGGATTGGACAAACCAAAAAGTGAGCAACAAGCAAACCTTATGGCCAGTCAAGTGACATGCTGCCATGTAGTAGTAGCATTTTTCAGCAAGCGAGCACATGCCAAACTAAACCATAGTTAGCACAATGGGCATGAGTAGGAACAAGCCTTGGGCTCACATGCTCCCCTTTCCCCTCTCTTCCTCCTGCACAGCTAGGAAGAGAGGGGAAGCCTTTACAGTTTTAAACAAATTGTAGTTATCACTAACTATGGTCAGTTTCAAACAAGCCGACTTCAAATCATTTTTTCTGAAGCTGGCTTAATGAAACTAGCCAGGTTTAAAAACACACATAGAAATCGAAATCTAGAGGGTTATGCAGGCATTCACCAGCAACACAAGTAGGGCTAGAGTGGGGACAGGATGTGTGTGAGCATGCAAGCCCAAGCAACTCATTCACCCCTTATGTCATACATCTTCATGCATTCAGTGTGAAGTTCTGAAAAGGGGCTTGTAAGTGCATTCAGCTTATCAGGATTCCCAATCACAGGAGCTTTGTAAACCAATTGCTTATTCAAGCCCCTTTTCAGAACTTCACGCTAAATGTGTATTTGGTGGCGCTTCAGGTTGGGGTTCATAGATGTCATAGATCATAGAGTTGGAAGGAGCCTACAAGGCTATCGAGTCCAACCCCCTGCTCAGTGCAGGAAACTAGAGGAAGGGTCTCCCATCCAAGTAATAACCAGGCCTGACCCTGCTTAGCTTTCCACGCTCAGACAAGCTGAGCCAGCGTGAGCCACGTCTGTGCACGTCCTATCCCCACTTTAGCCTGGTTCGTGTTGAAGGCAAAGAGCTGCGTAGAGCTAATGTAAAACTAGAGATGTAGAATTTCTGGAAATTTTGAAGCCATGGAGAAATCATTTTTCCCCCAGGGAAAAAAAATGAAATTTGGGGAAATATGTACAATATTTTCTTAACAAACATAAACTTATTTTTGTGTTTTAATAGCAGTTACGAATGTGTTATTTAGAACTTACCATACAAAATTGTACTACTTGGCATATTTATGAAATTTACAGATCATGTCCACTCAGAAGCAAGCCCTATTGAGTTAGGAACATAGGAAATTGCCTAATACTGAATCAGACCATTGGTCCATCATCTAGCCCAGTATATTCGACACTGACTGGCAGCAGCTCTCCAAGGTTTCAGTCTAGGAAAATCCTGCCCTACCTGGAGGTGCTGGGGATTGAATCAGGGACCTTCTGCATGCAAAGCAGGTGCTCTGCCAGTGAGCTATGGCCCCCTCCCCTCAATGAGACTTACTCCCAAGTAACGTAGCTTTAGTTTTGTACAAACAAAACTGTATATATACCCAATACAAGAGAGAACGAGCTGCAAAGTGCTGCACTATATGGTATCTTAATCTGTGTCATTGGAAAAGTAGAAAAAGAAAAGAAAGTTGAAATTAGGAACTGCGAAGTTTGTAGTAAATAAAAAATTATTATTTAGACAGAAATAGTCACATATAATCATAATGTTATATTAAGCATGGATCGAGAAAAAGCTTCTTAATGATGTAAGGGGCCAAGAGCAGCATCACAGGGCATCCTCAGGAACAGCCTGGAGACAGTGAATACCAAAATGAAGTATTAATAGGCAAATTATAGGAACAATCGACTTACAGTGCAGTCCTACCATTTAACAAAAAACCCTTTCAGTTTAACATGTTGTGTTACGGGTTTTCCATATTCACTCAAGCTCCAAAATTTTGCGAAATTGCAGATGTTAAGGGCCACACCCTCAACATATATGTTATTCAGGCAATATGGATATGGTATGGTATTCTATGCCGTGGTTAGTTCCAGCTTCACCACCACCTTGGATCTGGATGGCTGTCAGTGGCAGAATGGTGGACCTAAGTTCCAGATTTTTCTGCTCACTGGAATAGACGGAGAGAGTCTATGCAGCTGAGGCTATCATGCAACTGTCGCACCCATTCCACATTACAAGTACCCAATTTGATTTCCTTGTAGCAAGTTAAGTACAGACATTGGCTCTGGAGGTATCAGGACAATATTTCTTGGGGTAGTGGTGATGTTCAAAGCCAATTATAACATAGGTTCTGTCTGAAAAGGGGTGCAGCTTTGAACTTTTCTGAAGTGCAGGAATAGTTTCTTCTTTGTGGTTTCGGTGACACATATGTGGGGGTTATGCGCCTTCGCAGAACAGTCATTTGGAACATTCTAGAGCTAAACAGAGTTTTAGGCAGGAGTCCTGCCCACCATCTCTGTGCCCACTTTGGGCATGGCTCCTGTCTGCCTCTCGGTTCCTTTTCGTCCACCACAGTGACTAGCAGCATTTGGAACATTTTCTCACCTCATGGCAAAACCAGCTAAAAATTCCACAGTCTCCTCCTGGGATGCTGAACAGAGTTCTCATTTCTTTCTCTTCCTTTCTTATTTTCTTCATCTCATGGCCTCCAAGGCCTTCTTCAAAAATTATACCTGCTGTGGCGAGAAGATACAGTTGACCGACGGACACTCCATCTGCCTTCTCTGCCTTATAGAGGCATCAGGGTGGACTCCTGTGCCTACTGCCAGGTCTTTACTAAGCAGGCCAGGAGAAACAGAACAGCACACCTTCATGATTTGCTGTGGGAACAAGCTCTCAAGGCAGCAGATACAGCCGCACTAAATTGTCCTCTCCATACTCCCTCGGCATTCATCTGCAAGAAGTGGCTCTAGCTGTCTCTTAGCTTCTTCCAGAACACTCCACCATGGAAAGCACTTCAGGGCAACCATCCACGGTATCGGGAATACCAGCCCCCACAGTACTGACAGCTTCGGCCTCCACCTTGGACCAACAACTTGAAATTGACCCCTCAGTACCGACAGTTGAGACCAAACAGGTCAAATTGACCAAGTCCCGAAATAAACACCCCACTAACCCCTTGGCTCCAGGACTGAAAAACAAAAAGGAAAGATCAGCTCATATGATAGTTTGACATTAAACCAGTACCTACACCAGTCCCAAAACATCCGTCCTTGGTACAGACGGCACCTCAAACCCTTATATGATTGCCAACGCTGATCCTAGAGAAACTACAACTCTCACAGGACCATGATGGCCGAGACAAACATGGTTTACTACACTTCTCTTCCTATTTAACCACATCTTCCTCCATCTCCCCCCATCTCACAGATGATCTCATAATGAACAACAGGGAGATCAGGCAACCTGACCTGGAGACTCTACGTCTCACTGCATGGAAGGTGGACAACTTCACCAATTTTCTGATGAGGTCTTGGAGGTAATAACTGCCTCCCACAAACCTTCCACCCAGGCCTCATATGCTGTCAAGTGGAAAGCCTTCCTGAAATCTTTTGCCCCAGTGGGACAGAACCAAAATCCTGTGGTCTCCCAATTATACTGGATTTTCTTCTTTCTTTGAAATCTAAGGGTTTAGCACTGTTGTCAATCAAGGTCTACCTAGCAGCCATATCCACAAATCATGACAATACTGAGGGTTTCCTCTCTTTTATTGCACCCCCACATTAAATGATTCCTTAAAGGACTTGCCTACCTATCCACCAGCCTCCACATCTGTCCTGTCCTGGAGTCTGTCAGAGGTACTGGCTCAGCTGACAGCCAAGCCCTTTGAGCCTATGGCTATGGCCAATCTTAGGTTCCTCACAATGAAGGTGGCCTTCCTCGTTGCTATTACTTCATCACATAGAGTAAGTGTGTCGGCCATTTTATGGGTATAAGCTGTAGAACCTGCTCCTCCCCTAAATTCTAATTATACTGGCAGAATGCAATTTGTCTGACCCACCCTTATCATGGACCTATCATGCATGTCTACTCAGAAGTAAGTCCCATTAAATTCAGTGGGGCTTATTCCCAGGTACTAATTTACAGGACTTACACACAGGTGTAGGAGTGCAGCCCTAAAGGCACGGATTGCACAAGTTTGAGACAGCCGATAGAGCAAGAAGGGCTATGGTTTATGTTTATGCTCTATACCATTCTGGTTATGTTTAGTAGAAGAGTGGGATATAAATAGTAAAATCGTTGTTATTTTAAAAAGAGTGACAGCAGATAAGTAGATTGAAACACAGGAGGAACCACTAGAAGAAAAAAGAAAGGACGAAGAATGGGTTAAAAGGAAAGATGAGGAAGAGGGTATAGTAAATAGTAAGTACTAATTCTGAAGTCTTGTCAATGAAAAAGCGAGCAAAGGGAATGATGTGAAAGGATGAGGGGGAAGGAATTTTTAGTATCAAAAATGCTTTATCTTCCAGATAACTATTAAGGAGGCATAGGGACAACATACTTGCATGTTTTGTTCATAATTTTAAGTTTCAGGGGGTAGTTAGAACTCTTGTTTTGCCTTGGAATTTCACTGCTAATATTAAAATAATCCCCCAAATATGTTTAAAAATCCCAATTCAAGAAGATTTGTTGTATAAAATGAAGCTTGGTGTTCAAACATATGAACTGTGCATTTTAATGCATGCTCTATATTTAATATGTTTCTTTTATTGCAGATAACTGGGATCCATTTTCCCATCCATATAAGAAAATGGACTTTGGGAAATGGGAGTTGTTCATCCCACCCGGACCAGATGGATTTAAACCTGTGTCTCACGGATCAAAACTGAAGGTGCTAGTTTCAAAATTGTACTTTTGCTCTATTCAATCATTCTCAAAGCTGATATTGAAGTTTTCCTGGTGTTCTGTGATGTGCCAATTTATATTTTAAAGTTCAAAGGAGACTTGCAGATCCTTCTCATCACCTACATGGCTTCCTGTCAAAATAATATAAAACAAAGGTATCACGATGCTGCAGTGAACAAAAGGGATTATGATGAATAAGGAAGGTGACTTTACAGCAACCCTAAAATGACTGAATATAAATAAGGGTTTAATAAATGTTAAGAGAAACCCAAGGTTAGAGTGTAGGGCTTACAAGTTAGGGAGATGAAGACTAGTGAGGAGAAGTTGACTTTGAGTTATTTGCCTAAAGGAAAATTATGCAAATGCAGTAATAAATGAATAAGGATTGGATTGGATTCTGAGAACTGTGAGTGGAAGGAAGCTCACAGAAGGGAGATCTCCGCCCCCTCCTTCCTCCTCATGCCAAAGTAGGTTGGAGGGTTGGATGTAAAGAACCATGAGTAGAAAAAAGCAGCTACCAGATCTATTCTGCAAGAGCTTAGAGGCATGCACTGATATAGTATGTTCTATAGCAATTTTCATACTCCTGTTTTTCCCCCCAAGAGGATGCACGAATCGAAGCATGTAGTTAGATATAGTTTTACTTGTGGAATACTTTGGCCATTATTTGAGCAGGAGGCACCTTCTGCATAAGGAAGGGCACCTGTTGGATCCCACTATTTTAAAGAGCTTTGCTTTACCTTCCACAAGAGGCATCAAAGATAGGCAACTAGATAGATAATATTACAGCATAGGGAAGAATTTAATGCATGCAGCATTATTGAAGAAATGGTAACGGATGAATAAGCAGAACTCATGGAGGATAAACCATAGCAGAATTTTCCAGCTATGTTGCTGAATACTGACCTCCTGAATAGTAGGAGGCTGTGCAGTAACTATGCCTACCTCAACCAGTTTTCACCTTAAACAAATTAACAAAATATTGCAGTAAGGATTCCTAGCATAGCAGTTTGCAATGAAGTAGAAGTGAAGAAAATGTTATGAAATGTCCATTTGCTGATGAAACATGCAACTTGTCAAGGAACTGATTATGGTCAGAGACTGCAGGTATATAATTTCTCAATATTTGTTGCAAATAATATATTAGGAATGTACTTTCCACTTTGAAACTGAATGCTGTTTACCATTGTTAACTATGTTGCCACTCCTGAAACACCACTAGCACAATCCTATATATGCCTATGCTGAAGAAAGCCCATTGAGTCTATGTGGCTCACTCCCAGTGAGTATAGGATTGCCACATACCATTTACTATTTTTGCTTAAAATTTTGGGTTGTACCTGTGGCCCTCAGACCAGATCCATCCTGCAGAACTTTGGTTCTGGTCCACAGCCTTCTCTGTTTGTGCCCTTCTCCCTCTCTCTGCCCAGCTTTTTTTATTTATTATATTTTAAAGCTCCTAATGGAGACAAAGCTTTTTTCAAGCCTAACTGCCACACCAGTGGGGGGAATCTTTGTGAAGATTGCAGCTGGAGAGGAAGGGTTAACCACCCTCTCTACTCATAGACCTGGTTTACATGCCATGACAACCCATCATGGGTAACTATGCACGGTGGATTGTCGTATTGTTTGAACCCAGACTGCTTCCCACAGGGTGGCTTATTTTGGGGCAACAAGCACTCTGACAACCTATGGCATGTTCTAGGGGTTGTTTGAGCCACGATGGGTCCGTGTGTTGTCCAAACCCAGTAGACCAGTTTCATTGTGGGTTGTGGGGATTGGCTAGCAAGTCACTCAGCAGGAATGGCAACCCCCTCTGCTGTTCTTCGCAATCTCGGCCGTGTTGCCGCCAGTGACAGCCCCTCCACTGATGCCCAGGCAGCACTTCGGAGCAACCATCACTGGTTTATCGACTTTTTTTAAATAAAAAAAATTGTCTCAGAAAATTGCACAATTGTGTTGATCATATTTTTAAATTATATTTTTGTTGGTCTTTCACAGGCGCACAAGTGTGCACTTATCGCTGTCCAGTAATAAGTAGTCTTTCCGTGTCAATGGCCTTGTATGTTTCAGCTTTCCAAGGGAACTGGTGAGACTGCATATAGGCTAATTTGCGCACTTTGCCAGCTGTCAATTACCTAGCTGTCAGTTGAAAAGTAACGGGAAAGTAAAGCAGTGAAAGTAGGTGTACCAAAAGGGGGTGATGACAATATCACCTCTTAGCAATGTAGTCCTCGGGCTTTTAAGTGTTGAACTGACAGTTCTCAGTGCCCTCCACCTTTGCAATACATGCCCGAGTCTCCAGCTGCTCCAGAAAGGGGAGATATTAACTCTCCCCCACCCAGGTCCCTGACAGTTCAAAAAGAAAAAAGTGCAGTTTTTTGGGACTGGGAAATAGATGCAAATTTAATGGGCAGGGCAGTAAATGGAGGGGAAATTTGTGCACCTTCAGTAACTGCTCCGTTACTGCAGGTGTGCAAATTTTCCCTCCATTCACTGCCCTGCCCTTAAATTAGTGCAAATTTCCTCTCTGTTTACTTCCCAGCTATTAATTTGCATATATTTCCCAGTCCAAAAGATTGTGCAAATATTCCCGTGAGTTAAAAAACAAAACAAAACACCCTTATAGGTGGCAGAATGGGATGGAGCAAATGGGCCACCAGCACCAGCAGTACTGACACCTGCCCCCCTCCCCCAACGGGGCACCATTCAGCAATTCAGCTTCCTCCTCAGGGTTTTGTTTAGAACCGTTAGGGACTTCCAGTAACCGCAGCAGTAAGTGATCTGAAAGGGTCAGGGGAATTAATATCTCCCCTTTTGCAGGAACTGAAAACTCGGGGAAGTATTGAAATGGTAGAGGGCAGTGAGAACTGCCAGTTCAGCACTTAAAAGCCAGAGAATTACATTGCTAGGGGGTGATATTGTTGCCATCCCCTTTTGGTGCACCTAGTTTTGCAGCTTTCCCCCCTTTACCTTTCAATTGACAGCTGGCAATGAGCACCAATTAACCTTGTCAATTTCCATGTATGCTACCTACTGCACTTAGCTCCTTTCAACAGCTGAAACTTACAAGGCCATTGACAAGGAAAGACTACTTATATGGGAAAGCCCTAAGTGTGCATCTGCAAAAGACCAACAACAAAAATATTTTTTTAAAAAATTGATGAACACAGTTGTGCAATTTTAAGCAGCCAAAAAAATAAGAATAAAAATATGACCCCAATTGTGTTTTTTTTTGACACTCCTAAAAATAAAAATGACAGTGAACAAAAAAGGGTAGCAATCAGAGCAGGGAAGGGGAGACAAGATGGGTTCTGCTGCGAAGGACACTGGGATGCCAGCTGGAGGATTGAGGGGGAAGGAAGTGGAGAATAACCATGATGAGCCCAATCGTGTGTTGGGCACTCCATGGGTTGTTCCGTGAAGAACCCACACTGTGTAGCTTATTCGCAGGGTGGCTTAGTGTGATGTGTGAACATGCCCAGAGGGTAGAATTCCCATTGAGAACAGTTTGAGAATCGGGGCCAGTTGCAATAACACTCCAGGTTTGTCTTAGTCGAAACTTACCGGGATTTCTGCTGAAGTGGCTACTTGCAAGCTGCTTTTACTGGGTTTAAAAGAGATATTCTGTCATAAATTGGGGGCACCGTCTCTCTTGGCTTTGTGGCAGAAAGTGTTTTCAACTTAGGGCGAGGATTTCTGCTTGGCTAAATGCAGTAAACATCACTACAGCAATAAATGTGTGAATCTTCAGGTACTCTGATCTCCACAAAGAATGTCTCATCACCTAGCAGTTAAGCTTGAAAAAAAATCTTCCATTTGGCTCCTATGGCAGGCTTTCCCCCTCCATTTTATTTCTTACATTTGGCTGCCAGTGGGAGATGTTTTTCCATTTGACTCCAGTGGGAGTTGTCTTTCACACGTAGTGTGATCTCCACAAAGAATGCCTCTTCACCCAGCAATTAGGCTTGGAAAAAAAATCTTCCGTTTGTCTCCAACGGGAGGCTTGGTTTGCCAGATGTGTGTATCTTGCTGTGCAAAATCTTGGTTACTTCTTTGGGTTCTGCGCACTGGCTCTTCCCACATCATGTTCTCTCCTTACCCTTTTTCAAATATGTGGATATGAATTGAGTTTAATCTTTGTGGGGGGGAATGGTAAATTCTTGCCAGGGTAAAAGGAAACCTCTTCTTGGGATATTTTTCTGCTGGTTTATATAGGTAACTAACTGTAACTTCTCCCATTTTCCATCCTCTTCTTATCTCTGTGAATTCCTTAAATATGCTTGGACAGGTTTGAATGCTGTTTTCTTTTAGAGAGGCTCACCATGAACCATAATAGAACCTATGCAATTATGGTGGATTTTGTGCTCCAGAAGTTATTTTTTTGTTCAGTGATGCAATAGATTAATTCAAAATCATTGCCATCCCAACTTGAAACACATTACTGTGGACATTAGTTGCATTCATTTCTGGGGAGGGCTTTAATTGCTAAGAACTGTGGAAATAATGTAGCAATAACATTTCACTGTAGCTCTGATTTGCTGGGACTTGTTTTAGGGATGTTCTCCTGCATACCAGGAAGGACATCATCCAAGTATGAAGTACTGGAGCTGTGGTTTTGTTTGTTCATGTGTATATCTACACATAAACAATCACCGGGACCAAAAGGTCCAAACATATAACATCTGTTCTGGCCCGCTTGCACTGGCTGCTTATATGCTTCCGAGCCCAATTCAAGATGCTGGTTTTGACCTATAGAGCCCTACACAGCTTGGGACCACAATACCTGATGGACCGCCTCTCCCAACCACAATCTACCCATACACTACGTTCAACATCTGGGGCATTCCTCTGACTGCCACCTCCACGTGAGGCTTGGAGGGCAGCAACAAGGGGGAGGGCCGTTTCTGTGGTAGCCCCCCAACTGTGGAACAAGCTCTCCCCTGAGGCCCGCCTGGCTCCAACTCTTATCTTTTTGGCATCAAGTTAAGACTGCCCTCTACGTTGGGGCTTTTAATAATTAAATGGTATACGGCAGGGTGGGAAATTGTTTTTAGCGGTCATGTTTTATTAACTTGTTTTAGTGATATTTTTAAAATTGGTTTTAAATTTTTATAATGTTTTTATTATTTAAATTTTTAACTGTATTTTGTTGTATTTTTAATTGATTGTTGTACACCGCCCAGAGAGCTTTGGCTATTGGGCGGTATATAAAATGAATAAATAAATAAATATCTAGATCCAGAAGACTCTGATTCATCCAACACATCTTAGAATAATTCCAGAGATTCCCAGACACAATTAGTGCCAAATGGCTCTCCTACAACATTAACCCAGAATGTTTTGTTTATACTTTACTATGAAAAGTGCAGTCTTGGAACCTAACATCCATTCCATGCATGGAATTGGGTTTTCCCATCTCCCCGTTCCCTGAGCAACCCCCCATGCCCTCCCCAAAGATTTTTTCTGTGAGTTTGGGAACTCTCCAGAATTGGATGATATATATCACAGGATACTGGAGCAGGAAGGGGGAACTGCTGAAAATTGTGCCTCAGCTCGAACAGAAAGTGCCTTCCACTCATGCAGGAGAAACTTGGGAACCAACCATACTCCCCCCCCCCTTTTTTTTTTACGTTACATATTTTTTTTAAAAAAGGATAAAAATTTTCAGTAATTCATATTCATAGATTTCATAGATCATAGAGTTGGAAGGAGCCTACAAGGCTATCGAGTCCAACCCCCTGCTCAATGCAGGAAACTAGAGGAGGGGTCTCCCATCCAAGTAATAACCAGGCCTGACCCTGCTTAGCTTTCCACACTCAGACAAGCTGAACAAGCATAAGCCACATGCCTGAATACAATTAATCTAGATAAACTTCGTTGTTGTAGTAGATGTAATCATGAGCCTATAAGAAACAAAGTGGCCTAATTTGGGAAAAGTTAGTATGCTCTTAATGCTCAAGAAATGTATCCAGCACTAAAGTGAACTATTTAGAAAATTGATGATTATTGCAGTCCAATGTCATGACAGCAGCCCAGTTAATTTTTGCATTTCTTATAGGCCTGAGGGTAAATAGTAGCAATATTCTGGTGTTCTTCTATTTAGAGTGAGCTGCGAAAATACAAGTTATCTTAAATGAGCTGTAAACCTTTTTTAAACTATCTTTCAAATTGTGCACAGTCTAATATTTAATATTTTTTAAATGTATTCCATCATAGGGTCAATTATCAAAGGGTGTATTACCAGACATTGATATTAGGAATACTTAAACTAAGTTAATTTAGGTTTAAGAACTGAAAAAAGCAAGTAGTCTGTGCTAGAATAGGAAACTAGAATAGTAGTGAGGACCTTTAATTTAGAATAGGGCAGTGGTCACAGCATTTTCCACATGAAAATAAATGAGGAACAGAGGTCACAAACATAAAGTTAATTTATTAAAAGTAGTGCCTCTGCCTATTTCAAGTTCTCTATACTGTTTTCCCATTTTTAAGCTTAATGGTTAGAGAAAATAGGTTGTTAAAACCCTTGTTGAAGATGAATCTGATATTTCTGTCCAGTGGGATTAACCTTTATAAATCAGCTGAGGTTTATTCCCTTTTGACTGTTAGCCATTTTTCAGAATTAGTTTGTCTACTGCTGAAGGTGACATGTTTCTGTCACCAGATATGTATCTGGATTAGTGAATAATTGAAAATAGATCTCACTTTGGTTTGAACAAAACCATATCTTAATCATATATACTAACAGCAAACTCACTTATCTGAGTGACAACCCATATGTAGCCAAAATGGTATCATCCACGTATAAGAGGAAAGGTATAAGCAGCTTGGAGGAATCCTAAGGTTTGTAGGAGTACACAATCCTTGGGGGGGGGGATAACCCTAAGGATGGAAATGACCTACATATAGTTTAGCTAGGACGTGAGCAATATTTTGTTACAAGTCCCACTTGTTATGACTGGAGTACATATACGTTCACTATGATTATCTTAAAACTTAAATAAGTCATTGGAGTTAGTGTCACCACTTTTACGTCTTAAAAATCTAAGGACACCGTCTTTTAACATTCTCTCAAGTGCATTTTTTTTCCTATTTAGCCTGCAATTGTATACACTTGCCTGGGAACCAGCCTTATTGAACTCAATGGGACTTGTTTCTCAGTTGGCATGCATCAGATTGCACTGTTAATATGTAAATTTTGCAGATATTCTTACTACACTCTTTAAGTAGCTATTAAGTATTGGATTTAAGATTTTCTACCTTCCAATTATGTGTGTGAACTACTCCCGAGGGTAGTTCACTTTCCCTGATTCTGTTCTTGTTATGTATGAACTAAGTATTGTGAGTTAAAACAAACTCTAGTTAATTGTTAAACAAGCCAACAACAAACTTGGTTTGTTCTGGTTTGTTTAAGACGACTGCAGAAAAATGGGGAAAGTGTGCTAATTGAAGTGCTGTTGTGTGTTGATCTAGGTGTGTGTGGGTGTGTGCCCGTGCCCATGCTTACACTTGGATGAGGTAGAAAAATAAAATGAAATAATGAGGAGCACTAGTGGCTTTTACTTGTCTATACAGTACTTCAGCCTTTTCCAACCTTTCCTTTCAGATGTTTTGGACTACAACTGCCAGGATTCCTGACTGTGGGCTATGCTGGCTGAGGCTGATGGGAGTTGAAGTCCAAAATATCTAGAAGTCACCAGGCTGGGGAAGACTGAAGTACCTAATGTTACAGTAGGATTACTCAGTGTACCTAAATTAGGACTATTTTTAAGCTGTACCCTATGTTAATAGACTGGTATGCATAACATATCCCAGCTGAAGTATTGGGCTTTTAGTGTGCTTTGTGGGGGAGAGGGGATAGACATTTTATTGTGTTTTCTGGGATTATTTAAATGTTATCCATTACCACCTTTGTCTTCATAATCCCCTCTTGTTGCTGCTACTTGAACAGGGTCCTTCCTCCCTTCATACATGAGACTGTCATAAGACATTATGAATCTTATTCCTGACTTTTTATGCATACATCAAACGATCAGTGCGGTTTTTAATTATGATAGTTAAGGCCTTGATTAGAAGTAATTTCACCCCAAACCTGTAGTAACTGAGGTTGCCTGTTAAATATCAACCATGGCTTCTGAATTGTCTTCTGAAGTCATCATGAATAAACTACTAATGGGAGCTTCCTTTTGATAGCTGGTTTTATAATTGAGTTCTGATGGAAATCAAACAGAAAGGAAAGAGAATTTTATCATTAATTTCAGCTTTGTTTAACTGACACTGCAGAAGCCTTCCTAATTTGTCTGTGATGAGGGATGGGGAAACCAAAGAATATGCAGCTCAGTTTTTTCTCTGCTATGGTTAACTTCAAATACCTACATGAAAACCTAACCTGTACCCCTTATCATTTTTTAAATCTTGGATATCATCCTTTCTTCTTCGTGGTCTCTGTGCATCACACATATGGGCTCTGCGCCTGCGCTGAGACCGTTCCGGAAAATTCTAAAGCTGAGGTAGACTGGGCGGGAGCCCCTCCCCCTCGCACGTGCTCCTTAGTGCGGCTCCCGCCCATTCCCTCAGTTCCTCTTCGACCGCCATTGCGGCTAGTCGTCTCCGGAGGTTCTTCTAAAAAACTACAACTCAGCTGAGTACTTTAAAATTGTCTTTTCAAAAAATTTTTCCTCATAAACCTTTTTTCTCTTCCTCCTTTCATCGGAAATCCCCCCCCCCAATGAAATTAAAATAAATAATTTTTTTTTAAAAAAATGAAATTCTTCTCCTCTTCTGAGGAACGGCTGTTTTAGGCGCCTTTTCAAAAGTGCCTCTATTGTGGGATTAAATTACCTCCAGCTGCTGGCCACTCTTTGTGCCTGTTACGTTTGAGAGTGGGGGCATGTAGTAGAAATATGCCACCACTGTAAGGCATTCATTAGGCCGATGTGAAAACACCGAGCTTTAAAGCTCAAAATGGCTCCCTGGCAGCAAACTTTATCCATGGTGTGTCCCTCTATATGGCATTCAAGGCCACGGCATTCAAGCCAAGATCAGCGACGTCTCATACTACAGTGGCGGCAACTCGGAATGTGTAATCCCCACTTAAGAGAAAGGACAAAAAAGCCCACAAATGCTCTAAGGAAGAGCAAAAGAAAGAGACTGTGTCCAAGAAAAAATCTAAGGACTGAAAGTCTCTCTCTATAAGCCTGTCACTCCAGTCCTATCGACTGTGAGTTTCACGGCTTTGACGTCGACCACCAAGGTAAAACGCCTGGTTTCGATCCCGACACAGATCGAGTCTTCCACACCGAGAAGTCTACATCCACGCCTGCAAAGCGTGCCTCGGTGTCAGGAGTGCAAGTAGCCTCACTCTCCGATGGAGAAATTATGGATTCACCTGTACTCGTGGCTACGGAGCTTACTGCAGCTCCAACATTAGAGGAGACGTATACTCCATCCATGGAGAAAACGTTCTTCCTCCAGCCGCTCGGCATCGAACACCGATCTTGACATCGAGTGGTCTCTGTCGACATCGAACACCACTCTCGACATTGAGCGGCGCACTCTCGACATCGAGGAGAACCTGTCGACATCGAGGGGGCTCTGTCGACATCGAACAAGGCTCTCGACATCGAGGCGAATCTGTCGACATCGCTCTTGACATCAAGAGGGCTCTGTTGACATCGAACATTGCTCTCGACATCGAGGAGAGCCTGTCGACATCAAACATCGCTCTCGACATCGAGCAGGCTCTGTCGACATCAAACATCTCGCTCTCGACATGGAGCAGGCTCTCTCGACATCGAACACCACTCTCAACATTGAGAGGGCTCTGTCAACATCAAGCAGCGCTCTCGACATCGAGGAGAACCTGTCGACATAGCTCTCGACATCGAGAGGGCTCTGTCGACATCGAACAAGGCTCTCAACATCGAGGAGAATCTGTCGACATCGCTCTTGACATCGAGCGGACTCTGTCGACATCGAACATTGCTCTTGACATCGAGCACAGCCTGTCGACATCGCTCTTGACATCGAGAGGCTCTGTCGACATCGAACATTGTTCTTGACATCGAGGAGAGCCTGTCAACAGTGCTCTTGACATCGAGTGGCTCTGTCGACATCGAACATTGGTCTTGACATCGAGCACAGCCTGTCGACATTGCTCTTGACATCGAGAGGCTCTGTCGACATCGAACATTGTTCTTGACATCGAGGAGAGCCTGTCAACAGTGCTCTTGACATCGAGTGGCTCTGTCGACATCGAACATTGCTCTTGACATCGAGCACAGCCTGTCGACATTGCTCTTGACATCGAGAGGCTCTGTCGACATCGAACATTGCTCTTAACATCGAGCACAGCCTGTCGACATTGCTCTTGACATCGAGAGGCTCTGTCGACATCGAACATTGTTCTTGACATCGAGGAGAGCCTGTCAACAGTGCTCTTGACATCGAGTGGCTTTGTCGACATCGAACATTGCTCTTGACATCGAGCACAGCCTGTCGACATTGCTCTTGACATCGAGAGGCTCTGTCGACATCGGACATTGTTCTTGACATCGAGGAGAGCCTGTCAACAGTGCTCTTGACATCGAGTGGCTCTGTCGACATCGAACATTGGTCTTGACATCGAGCACAGCCTGTCGACATTGCTCTTGACATCGAGAGGCTCTGTCGACATCGAACATTGTTCTTGACATCGAGGAGAGCCTGTCAACAGTGCTCTTGACATCGAGTGGCTCTGTCGACATCGAACATTGCTCTTGACATCGAGCACAGCCTGTCGACATTGCTCTTGACATCGAGAGGCTCTGTCGACATCGAACATTGCTCTTGACATCGAGCACAGCCTGTCGACATTGCTCTTGACATCGAGAGGCTCTGTCGACATCGAACATTGTTCTTGACATCGAGGAGAGCCTGTCAACAGTGCTCTTGACATCGAGTGGCTTTGTCGACATCGAACATTGCTCTTGACATCGAGCACAGCCTGTCGACATTGCTCTTGACATCGAGAGGCTCTGTCGACATCGGACATTGTTCTTGACATCGAGGAGAGCCTGTCAACAGTGCTCTTGACATTGAGAGGCTCTGTCGACATCGAACATTGCTCTTAACATCGAGCACAGCCTGTCGACATCGAACATCGCTCTCAACATCGAGAGGGCTCTGTCGACATCGAACGTTGCTCTTGACATCGAGGAGAACCTGTCGACATCGCTCTGACATCGAGTGGACTCTGTCGACATCGAACATTGCTCTCGACATCGAGGAGAGCCTGTCGACATCGAACATCACTCTCGACATCGAGAGGGCTCTGTTGACATCGAACGTTGCTCCTGACATCGAGGAAAGCCTGTTGACTTTGCTCTTGACATCGAGAGGCTCTGTCGACATCGAACATTGCTCTTGCCATCGAGCACAGCCTGTCGACATCGAACATCGCTCTTGACATCGAGCGGGACTCTGTCGACATCGAACATCGCTCTTGACATCGAGCGGGCTCCATCGACATCGAGCATCAATCTCGACATCGGGCATCACTCTCGACATCAAAGAGAACCCATCAACATCAAACATCGCTCTCGACATCAAGCGGCCTCTGTCGACATTGAGCATCGCTCTCAACATCGAGGAGACCAGATTGTCAACGACTTCGCTCTTGACATCCAGCGGTCTCTGTCTACATCGAACATCGCTCTCGACATTGATGAGAACCTGCCTTATTCTGACTAAGTTTCTGCAGTGTACAAATTACTAGGCTCTTCTCCTGATTTGCAGGTGGAATATAAACTGTCCACTTTACCAACTGAAGACCTAGATACATTTACAGACCATGTGATGAAGATGATGGCAGCCTTAGGCATAGAAACTAATGTCGAGACACCTGAGATAGAAGACCCAGTGTACAGCAACATCTATTCTACTAACGGTAGCAACTACCAGGCAATTATGGTGAGATCAGTTATCCCTAACTGGAAAGTTAGGGAACATCTGTGATTACCTCCCAGAGGAAAAGAGAGACTTGGCAAGGGTACTACAAGCGGAGGTCATCAGTATGGCAACCCTGCAGATGAATAACGCCAGACACCAAACTGATTGCCATGTCAGGTCTCTGATTAGTACCATCTCACTTGGACGTCATGTATGGCTAACATCAAATGTTAAAGCTCACATAGAAGACCTTCTGTTTGATGAGGAAGGTCTATTCCATGAGAATATGGATGATTCTTTGGATGCAGTCCAAAAGGCTAAGGTCAATGCCCAGAAGATGAGTTTCAGTACACTGCTAAGGCATAGGCAGTACAAGCCGTGACAGTGGAATAGGTTCACATCTTCCTCAGCTCCTTTTCAACCTCTTTTTAAATGGGAGGACAAGATGCATGTTCACATGATAGTCAGTCTGCAGGACTAAGGAATGCTTCCCGCAGTTTCATTACCAAGGCCCTAAGAAAGCCAAGTCTTCCGTGAAACGGAGTTTCTTGACTCCTCTCGAATTTTAGAGGACTTGGCGACTACATTGGCCTTGACAAATACACAGGACACGACGACTGGCTGGTCGTCGATTCATCCAGACTACGTCTTCAGTCTGCACTTCAGACAACCTTGTCCATGCTCGATGATCTCGGCTTATGTCTAAACATCAAAAAGTCAGTCCTCGATCCTGCAAAGGAACTGAATTTCATAGGAACAGTTCTCAATCCAAAGGATGGCTGGGCATTTCTACCTCAAGACAGAGTAGACAAAATACTTACCATCTCGGAATGCCTGTACCGAGCTCCTTTGTCCTCAGTAAGGTTGATCCAACGTCTTCTCGGCCATATGGCATCAACTGTGCAAGTAATGCATTATGCCCACCTTCACATGAGAACTCTTCAAAACTGGCTTATCCGCTCCTTTGACCTGCAAAGACAGGCACCTTCCACTCGCCTCACCATTCCACGGAACACCGAAACATCTTTGTTGTGGCGGATGAGCAAAAGCGTTCTCATCAAAGGAGTGCCTTTTCATCCACTAACTCCGAGAGTTCTGACAACAGACGCCTCCCTCCTGAAATGCGGAGCGCATTGTGCAGGCCACGTAGCTCAGGGCACGTGGAACTCTGTTGAGTGCAAGATGCACATCAGTATGTTGGAGTTGATGGCAGAGTGGAATGCCATGAAGGCACTAAAGTCTCTTCTTCGCAGCCAACACATCCAGGTTGTCTCAGAAAACATGACCATTGTAGCCTACCTCAACAAAGAGGGTGGAACGAGGTCGATGCAACTCACAAGGCTGACCCTCAGAATTTTCAACTGGAGAATTCCAAGACCCATGTCTCTCATGGTGCTTCGCATCACAGGAAAAAACAACACGCTAGCAGATACTCTAAGCAGTGTCTCCATGCAGTCACACGAGTGGCAACTGGATGCAGAGATTCGCAGTTGGATTTTCTCAATCTGGGGTCAACCGGAAGTAGATCTTTTTGTCACTTCCAAAAACATGGCCTACCATCTTTTTTGCAGCAGGGCAACATCGGATCCCAACCTCATCACAGATGCCTTCATGATGAAATGGGCGGGTCATCTGTATTACATGTTTCCACCTCTTCCTCTGTTGATGTGAGTCATCTCAAAAATCTGGAGGGACAGAGCAGACTGCATTCTTGTAACACTGTGGTGGCCACGGCAACCATGGTTCCCCCAGCTCCTGCACCTTTCCAAAGGAGAATACCAGTTGCTCCCGATAGTGCCAACACTGCTAACTCAAGCTCAAAGCAACACCCAGCACCCAGATTTGGATAGCCTAGCATTAATGGCATGGCAGATTCGATGATTCTAGCCCAAGACTTACCGTCACCGTTACAAACTGTCCTGCAAGCTGCCTACAAGCCGTACACGAGAGCATCTTATGCTAGGAAATGTAAACAAAATCTTAAATCCTGCACAGTACAAACTGTACTAGAATATTTGCATGCTCTGATGGTGTGAGGTTTAAAATCATCCTCCATAAGGGTATACTTGGCAGCAATTTCAGCCATTAAGCCTTATGTTACCTCGGGGTCAATCTTCACACATCCGTTGGTGAAACCTTAATTTTGAAAGGCTTGAAGAACATCATTCCTCCAATCAGGAATTTGGTGCCAGGCTGGAATCTGCCTCTGATGCAGCATGCACTGACTCAGAAGGCTTTTGAACCACTAGCGACTATTGATCACAGGTTTCTCACATGAAAGACAAGAAGATCTGGCGAACTCTGTGCACTCACAGTAGACTCACCTTATATGGTGTTGCATAAGGACATAATAGTCATCCGTCCAGATCTCAATTTACTACCAAAAGTGGTTTCAGACTTTTCATACAGGGCAGGACATAGTGTTGCCAGCGTTTTTCCAAAACCCGTCTTCTGACATAGAGCGGAAAATGCATACACTGAATGTCCGACATGCCCTAGCATTTTATAAAGAGCGAACAGCTTCTTTTCGACAAACAAATCAACCATTTGTATGTTATGGTGGCAAATCCCCAGGTCTTTCTGTTTCAAGACAGAAATTTGCCAAATAGATAGAAGTTATTACATTGGTATACCAGCTTTCATGCAAGCAGTTGCCAGGCCCAGTAAGGGCACATTCTACCCGAACACAGTCAACATCCGTGGTGTTTGGGAAAGGCCAAAGCTCTATAGAACAGCAACCAGGGCCGCTCCATCGACATTCATCAAGCATTGCAGACTTGATATTTGAGCTCGGGCTGTGAACACCTTTGGAAGGGTGGTTCTATCATCGGTATTGCAGTGACCAATGCCGCCATCCCACCACCGGGTGGATCAGCTTGTTACTCTGCCCATATGTGTGATGCACAGAGACCACGAAGAAGAAGGACAGGTTGCTTACCTGTAACTGTGGTTCTTCGAGTGGTCATCTGTGCAGTCACACAACCCACCCATCCATCCCCGCTTGGCGTCATTATCGTTTCAATGGACCTGCCAGTGGAGACTGGGTGTGTATTGCTCCAATTCATGTCATTTCTAAATGATAATGTTTTTTTGGTATTACTATAAAAGGGAATGTCAATACCAACAGCGAGTATCTCTCGGTTCATGGGGCCGCAATAGGCGGTCTCAGAGGAACTGAGGGAATGGGCGGGAGCCGCACTAAGGAGCACGTGCGAGGGGGAGGGGCTCCCGCCCAGTCTACCTCAGCTTTAGAATTTTCCGAAACGGTCTCAGCGCAGGCGCAGAGCCCATATGTGTGACTGCACAGATGACCACTCGAAGAACCACAGTTACAGGTAAGCAACCTGTCCTTACTCTTTCACTCTGTGTCTTTTATATTCCAGTTCCCATTACTTCTAGGTTGACCAAGAAAAATAATTAATGATGGTGCTATAAAGACAGGAATAGCCTTGATTCTCAACAACTGAGTCACTAGGAATAATCAAGCGCAGGAAGCAGGATTTAGCCCTACCCCAATGGTATCCTCAAATACCCACTTGACTTTCACCCATATCAGGTATTCACTTCTGTAGGGAAAAAGTAAAACGAAGGGCCTTGTACCCAGACCTTAAAATACACCAGCTCTTTCTCCGCATGCACCCCACCTATGATAAGTGAGCTAGTGTGTGTGGTAATCATATATTTAAAAGCCAGTTACCAATGTGCATTCCTATATCATTCCTAAATGTTAGCTGTCAACGCGGTAGAAAATCTCATCATACCAGCTTTACTTTCATAGATTGCTATTGCTGTGTCATGTGGAGAGATGTCATGTCATGAAACTTTCCAACATTCAGGGTTCTCTGTCACAATATGGCTGTGTGAAATAGCCCTTATCAAAGTCTCTTCAGCAATGTCACACATTTCCCCCTTATTTTGAACAATACATTGCACACACTTTGTATATAATAGGTTAGTAGGGTTAAGTCATGGCACCTCTAGATCAGCCTTTTCCCATCCTGGTTCCCTCTAGATATTTTGGACTACAGTTCCTATCAGTCCTGGGAGTTGGAGTCCAAAACATCTCAAGGGCATCACGTTGGGGAAGGCTGCTCTAGACTACTCTTCAGTATGAGACTCAATGACATGCTGCACAGTCATATGCATGAGCAGCTAGCAAGACTTAGAATATACAGTAATACCTTGGATTGCAAATAACTTGGTTTGAGAGCGTTTTGCAAGACAAGCAAATTTTTAAATTTTTATTTAATTTTTTTTAACTTGATATACAAGCGACGTCTTGCAATACAAGTACTGTAGTACGGCTTAAATTAAAAATCTCTGTACAAATGTTTTTTGGGGGATTTCGTTTTGATATAAGAGTGTTTTGGATTACAAGCACGTTTCCGAAACGAATTATGCTCTCAATCCAAGGCATGACTGTATATGCCTAAGGCATATTATAATCTACACTTACCTGGGAGTATTCCCATTAAACACAGCAAGAAGTACACCTGAAAACGTCTTGCTGTGTTCAATGGGGCTTACTCCCAGGTAAGTATAGATTATAATATGCCTTAGGCATATATATTTTAAGTCTTGCTAGCTCACATAAGCTTTAGCTTTCCAGAACTGTGCTTCCTTACACCTTTCAATAACTTCAACCTCTCCACACTTTGACAACAGGTGGGACTTTTGCCAAAAGTCGCAGAAAGGAAGTCTGTCAGTGCTAGATAGTCGTCATTGTGGCAACTGTGACATATCACAAGAGTAATATCAAAATATGGACAGCTATCACAAGAGTAATATCAAAAGTATTTACTGTGAGGCTGATAATAATGTCTGACCTCTTAGGGGGTTGTTATGAAAATGAATGGTACAGAATTGGAACACTCTTTTCACACTGACAGCCTGACTCGCAGCTCAGTTAAGCCAAGTTACTTGGAGTCTAGCCAATTTAGTCCCATTTGGAATAAGTGGATTTAAGTGGTAACAAATCTAATTACCGTAGGTTTCGGATCCTGCTGCAGAGGTAGTGGTGTATTCATAAAGTGATTGGACTTTCAACATTTTGTGTGCTAATTCTGATAATAAAATTTGGATTATAATCTTGAATGTTCTGGAAACAAGGAAACTAATGTTAGTTATAAAATCTTATTTCTGGTTTATTTTGTATTTATTAAGCAATGAGTTAGTAATCTTGTCCTTGTATATTATATTAGTCATATAAATATTTTGTGTTTGTCCCTGAACCCAGAAATGAAGACTTACAAGTCATAGCTTGGAATAAATAAGGCCACATTTTTAGCAATTGTCTTCTTAACCTACCCAACTCCTTTCCTAGAAAGTGTGCCCAATATCTGTTAGGTGAGCCAGTAGAGGCCCTGCCTCCTGCTGGTTCCCTATTTCTGTATTCGATCCTTGGCTATGAGCCTCATTCAGTTATTAATCCTGCCCTTGTCTAATCACAGCTCATGCCCTAAATGGAGAGCCTATCAGCACCACCATGCCAAAAGTGAATAAGACCTGGTGTGAATCTTGTAGAACAGTGCAGGTGCACCTGTTCACCTTCTGAATCAGTTTTAGACATTCCAGTCCTTATAATAAGCTCCTTGCTCTAAAAAATTAATATGGTGCCACTATAAGATTCTCCGAGTGGTCTGATTTGGACCATGCTACCAACCTCTCAAAACAACATAAGCTTATATTGCAACAGTTAAATGCTCAGAAACAGTGTAAGCATAGCTTTAAGTAGAAGACCAGTGGCTACTACAGTTGTCCTGGAGCCAGGCCTTTAAAGCAACCCCCATTCAAAAAGGTTGCAGTAGCTCTACAGTCAGAAGGCACAACTCACTGAACCCTTCCATAGTGCTAAAATTGCTGAATTCCCTGATGGTCCTTGTGTAGGCTGCCCTTGTGCTGGGAGCTAATGATGCCTGGATGGCTCTGCTTATTTCTCTTAGCCAAGGATTCACAGGATTCCTCAGGTCCTAGCTGGCTTCTCCATTGCTGTGAGTAACAAAGCACAGAATAGTTGCACCGGAAAACATGGTAAGGTGTCAGTAAAGTCATCGAATCCAACTACAAGCCTAGCAATGAGCAGAATATTAAAGCCCAAGTGCTGCAGAACAAACTCTCTGACCAGCCTTGTAACTCTCAAGGACTTAGATGTTTGGGAATTAATGACTTCTGCACAGTAGAATTGGCCCATATAATCTGCATAAAGGTGGATGGTCATTACTTACTGGGAAGAATTCCAAAAAAATAAGGACTTTTGTAATCCCAGTTTGTTTCCATTTCTGCAGCCAGTCCCCCAAGTTGTCTCCGACCCTGATGCTGCCCTTCCCATTGGAGAGTATGTGTAGCTCACCTTCAACCAGAATCCCCTTTGAAAGGGCACACCATTAGACTAGAAAAAGGAAAGATAACCCAATGTGTTGATCCTGGGTTCTACCTCCCTTCATTGCATCGGTGCCAGAAAATCCATCCTGGAAAAACCATGTTGCAAGCGAAATTGTGGTCCCCTTTCTTCTGCTTTTTCAGTGTCTTCAAATTTATTCCTTAACACAGCCTTCCCCAACCTGGTGCCCTCCAGAATCTTGGACTACAGCTCCCAGCATTCCTGACTATTGGCTATGCTGGCTGGGGCGGATAGGAATTGAAGTCTAAAATATCTGGAGGGCATCAGGTTGAGAAATGCTGCTTATAGCTCCTACTCACAGTTCCCCTAGACTTCCCAATGTTCAGTGGAAGCAGCAGCAGACCTGTGCCTGGGAATCCATCTCAATCTATAGATGATTGTGTGGGGTGGGGTGGGGAGAATATTTGAGCTTTTCTATCACCCCATCTGTCCTGCCAAGCTTTACAATCTTCTAGCAAGATTTACACACTGTTCTTTTCTGACTGACTTAACAAAAAAAATCATTGAAGCGATGGACCACAGTGTCCCTGCCAGCTCCTCCCCTTTCCAAGCAAATTTTGTTGTGATATGTATCACTTTACCAGCTGCAGTACATTGTTTACACATGGAAGAGACAGAATGACTGTAAACAGGTTTGTTATGTCTTTCTGGGATCCTTGTGTTTTCGCATGGGAACCTAGACTGTGAGAACAATATGAGCTGGTCACATTGTTTGTATGTTCTGATGACGTGCTAACTTGTTTTCTGTCTGAAGCCATCTTAGAGAGAAGGTGGACTGCTTTCTTCTTCTTGTTCTTCTTGCTAGACTTTGTTCCTGCAACAATGTAACGTCTTTGCTGAGGTGGAGTGAAGTTCAACTTACTCCACTGGATGTAATGCTTGCTATGCATTTATACTCTGCACATGGACTGTAACTAGGAAATGTATACTCTGTAGAACTTTACTTGCTAAGTGAATAAACAGGTAGAATTAGACCTGTGGTGTTCCAGAGTGTTTCCTGACTCCATGGATTAATCTGCAACGGGGAAGCTGGAAGCAAGTCTGATTACAGGGCAGACTGGGCTGGCCAAAACTGGCACCGACACAGCACGATGCACGCTACGCAGGGAGGTGAGATCTGGAAGATCTGTGTGTGGAATTTCAGGCGTCTGTTAGCACACAGATAGGATTATAAATCTCCCAACTCGCACACACGCCAACAAATTTATTATTGGTGTGTGGGGGGGGTGGGGGGGGTTGAACTGGTGGTAGAAGGAATGGCTGCAGGCAGGAAAGGCATTATAGCCTTATCCTTAAGGCCTGGATGCTTTTGCGAATGCTGAGGAAAATAATTTTCTGTTTAGGTGCGTGAAGTTTGTTCATTCCTTTCCCTCCCAGTCTAATCAATGGGAGCTAGCATGAAGGGCTGAAGACAAGCTTCTCCAAGTGGATTATGTGGGGGCAGCGCAGCAGAGGCTGGGAAAGACTAGACTGTGTACTGAAAAATGTCTGAGGAATCTTGGGAAAACTCAATAATGAGGTATGCTTTGCGTAGGGGGATGGTGGAACGCTTGCCCACGGCACCCGCCATTAATGAACAGGAGTCGTGGTAGTGGGAATGCCAGTACCAGTGGAATTCCTAATACCGCTGATCCTTCTTGCCACAATGCTTGATAGAAAGCTCTGTTCCTTTAGTCCTTTGTATTCATATGTGTGTTGATTTTTGCAGTGGTGATTAGAGTTTTCATTTTGGTTAACGTAACCTAGATGCAAATATAGGGCTGGATTTATGTTTTTAATGAATAGACCAGTAATGACACATAAGGTGACATTTAATACAAAAGTAAAATGAGAGAAGTTACTGGTTTTTAATAATTCACTAGAATATATTTTAGGTGTTTTATTGAAATGGAAAGCATCACTATATTTTTACGAATGGAGTTATATCTCCCTCTTTTGGAAAATCAAGGCATGACCTGTTTTATAGATAAGGCTTAGCTACTTGATCTAATCTCTTTCTCTCCTTTTTTCTTTTTCTTTTTATTTATACAAGTGGGCAGATAAACTTTCTGGAACAGAGAAAGAGATAAGTAGGCCTAATTTGTTTTCCAGCCATTAACATTTGTATTAAATATTTGATACAAGTCCAAATGCAAATGGATAGCTAAACCTGTCAGGGGACATATGGAAATGCCGGCATCTTTTTATAGAAAATCAAAAGTGCCTGAATACTGTTGTGTACAAGTGTTCCCTCACCCCCCAAACTTAAACTTGTTCTCATAGTTTCCTTCCACATCCTGCTCTTACTGTGTGTCTTTTGTGGTTTTCTTTCCTTTTTAAATCCATAAATAATTGCTTATGGACATTAGCTAGCTAACATCATTAGCATTAGGCAATAATAACATTAAAGCCACAATGAAGGATCCAAGCTGCACCAACTAAATATTAAAATGCCAGCAGCCTTAAAAACCTGTCAGTCTTAAAAGACAAATATATTTTGACTATGCACTTGAATGCCAGCAGTAAAGGACATGGTGGACATCCATTGGGATTTTAAAAGAACTGGTGCCACCACTGAAAAAGATGTGCTCTTTGTAACCACCAGCCTAGTTTAGCATGGTTTGGGCTCTCAGAGCAGGGTTTCATATGATTATTAAGCATATGGAGTGGGGGTTGATATGAGTGAAGGCATTCCTTGATGTAACATGGTTCCAGTCCAGACCAAGAACCTGTACCTTAATTTTTGTACCCAAAAGTTTATCTGACAACCAGTGAAGTTCTCTGAATGCTGGAGTAATATCACCCTAGCAGCTGGTCCCAGTCAGCAGATAGTCCCCTTTTGGATCAGTTACAGCTTCTGAATGTTGTTTAAGGACCTTCCCATGTAGAGTGCAGGAGTCCAAAGAAAGTACCAGTACATGAACAACAGTTGTCAGACCATTTTCCCCCAAGAGAGGGTTCAGCCGGTGAAATTGTCAGAAATCTTCTATAGCTATGCTAGACTTGTGGTAGGAGCATTTTCTGCAATTCCTGGTAAGGAAGAGGTACCACAAGCAAATGTGGTTCCAGAATATCCAGTGTTTTTCAAAGTCAGCTGGATCCCAACTTGGTCTGTTCATAGATACAAGTAATGGTGATGGATATGGGTTTGGGTGGTTTTAAAGGGGATCTGGAAAAATTCTGAGGAATAAGTCTGATAGTAGTGGTGGCTACTAAAAAACCCTGGTACTAAATGCCAGTTGCTAGGACCCAGATCATTGCTTTCAAGCCTTGCTTGTGCACTTCTCATAGGCATCTGGTTGGGCACTGTGGAAGCTGGATGCTGGACTAGATCGACCTTTGGTCTGATGCAGCAGAGCTTTTCTTATGTTCTTAGTCAATATTAAGATCATGAAGCTACGCAGCTAGGAAAGCTGCAATCTGTAAGAAGAGGCTAGAGCAGGGGTTCTTAACCTGTGGGGTACGCCTCCCCAGGGGAGGTTTGGACTGACTCCAGGGGAGGTGTGAGTAGCCCCTCAACTATAAATTGTGTATTTTACTAGTACATAGCAGCGCAGCTTGGCAGTTGGCCCAACCTTATTTCTTTCTACTAATCTTGGGAGCTACGCCATTCATTTAATTGAATATGCTTTTTTTTTTAGTCCAGAGACAGAGCATAAACTAAAAAATGCAAACTCGTCCTGCCTAAGCCTAAATTTTGGGCCGTTAACACATGGGAGGTGTGAGTCATAAGATTTTTCACAAGGGAGGTGTGACACCAAAAAGGTTAAGAACCACTGGGCTAGAGGCACTATGAGCTTATTATCCAAAAGGGCAAAAAGAAGACTAGACACCAGGAATTTTGCCTCTCTTGAAAACCTGTAAATCCATGGTATCAGCAGTATGTTTGAAATGCCAAACAGTAAAATAAGATCTGCACTCATTTAAGGGTTATGCATTTGGTATCCTTTACATGTATAGGTGTTGTCTTTTATGAATAGTGGCTTTGTTTCATGAAGAAGCAAGAAAATGATCCTTTCTATTCTGTACCAGCTATATTTCCTCTAGCTTTAGCTGCAAAAATATTTTCCTTAGCATGTCTGTTGTGCACCTGGTTACAGTCCAACACAGTTGGGTCTATTGCACAGTGCAGAATTTAGCATCCTAAGAATCACAGCTTTCATTTATTTCTTTTTTTAAATGTCCCTTTGTGAAAATCTCCTTGAAAGTTTGTGGAATGGCTGCTTGAAATCTTAAAACTGAGGCGAGTGGCTGAATAAGATTCCAATTGTTGGGAAAGGGTACCTTGCAGAAGACCTTTCCACTCCCCATAATTTTCAAAACAAGAACAAATTATGCATAACAGTTACAATCACAGACTAAAGTATGCAAAATAGGAGAAATTTGTGAAGAGTTTGTATATCTCATACTTTAGCTTTTCTTTGTGAAGAACTGGGATACGTTTCATTCATTTTCAGAGCAGAGTATATACAGTTCTGTTTATAGTAGTGTAGTGCAACAGAGCTTTGCTCTAAGGACTTGGTGAAAGAGACATGGAACCACTTCTGCCAAAATTTGCAGTGGTGGAGGAAATTTTTTTTGCTAGATTGCCACCGATTTCTGCAACAAACTGCTAAACAAGCCTAAAGCAGCCAGATTTATGCCATAGGAAGTAGAGCCTGACATGATGCATCATCCATTTGTTCATTGTAGAACTGGAAATACACAAGGCCTAGTGTGTGAAAGGGACTTGTGTATCATCCTAGGAGTAGCCACCTCATTCTGTTGATAGGGTCACATTGTACAGAGATGGAAAGGCATGAACTGTGGTTGCCAACTGACAAGAGGGCACAGCCAACCAAACCTCTGGAATTGGTGAAAAATGCTTCTGGCCACAGCCTGGAATTTTAGCTCCATTTTCTGGTTTCAAAGATGGCATGTGTTTCCTGAACGCTCAGCTCAGTTTCTCCGCATTGTGTATTCATAAAATCTTGTGTCTCGCACAAATGTCAGGCTAATGGAATACTATAAATTGCAGAGGATAGAGATAATAGCTTCTTATATACTGTCCTTGTAAATAACCAGTCTCTGACATTTGCATATTTATATTAAAGCTATTCCACTCAAACAGTATTTAGCATGATGATAGTCTCTGATGGCCGGTTGTATTTTAGTCACTTTCTCAAAAGTCACATTTGCCAACAGTGATTTTCAAGTGGCTTTATGCTAAGAATGTTTAAAAAGTGATTGGTAGGGTAGAAAATTCATTTACTTTATACCCTCTCCCACAAAACAATAATAAGTGCTAGACTTCAAAAAATAGCATATCATTAATTCCCTCTCTCCCTCCCAACCCAGCAATTGTATTATGGTGCATTCTATGACTAGCAAAACTGAAGTTAGGACATGGTCCTACTTGTCCTATTTATAAGGATTGTATTTAATTATTTATTTGCATACTTCCTTTGTGTATGTCTTATAGCATAAGCTGTTCCAGCTCAGTCTTGTCAGTTGTTTTTTTTAAAAAAAACTTCAGTACAGTACACTTTTAATCACTTAATTTTAAATATATAATAGTGCTAGAGGCTGGATGTGGGTAACTCAGATTCAAATCCTCACTGACCCATAAAGCATACTGGGCGGCCTTGGGCATGGCACTATCTCTCCAGCTAACATACCTCACAAGGAAGCTTGCTGGCTCCCAAGTTTCTTTTGAATGGAAGGAGCTCCATTCCTCCATTTATATGGTTTGTGGTATTAGGTTATATACCGATACAGTATATAAGAAACTCTGGTTTGTTTGCAGATGCTTATTTTAGGACACCTACCAGGGTTGTATAGAGTAGGGCAGTGGTTCCCAACCTTGGGTCACCAGATGTTGCTGGTGTTAGCATGGCTAATGGCAAGGGATGCTGGGAGCTGTAGTCCAGCAATATCTGGGGACCCAAGGTTGGGAACCACGGGACTAGGGGGTATTGAGTTCTCAAATGAAAGTACATACGCCAGTGTGGTGTAGTGGTTAGAGTGTTGGACTGGGACTGGGACTGGTTGTTGTTGTTGTGATATGTATCACATTCACAAGCTGGAGCACATTGTTGACAACATGGAAGGAACAGAATGGCGGTAAACAAGTTTGTTATGTCTTTCTAGAATCTCGTGCTCTCGCAGGAGTTACTAGAGTGTATGGGAAACAGTATGAGCCTGTCACGTGGTTTATGCTTTCTGGTGACGTACTGACTTGTTTTTCTGTCTGGAGCCATTTTAGAGAGGAG